>CM060984.1:254875487-256340487 GCA_030765065.1 Deroplatys truncata
CGTGTTGTTAATGTGAGGAACAGTGTGGTGTTCTCTCTGCACCTGTCTCGTGGCAAGTGTTGTTAATGTGAGGAACAGTGTGGTGTTCTCTCTGCACCTGACTCGTGGCAAGTGTTGTTAATGTGAGGAACAGTGTGGTGTGATCTGCACCTGCCTCGTGGCAAGTGTTGTTAATGTGAGGAACAGTGTGGTGTGATCTGCACCTGACTCGTGGCAAGTGTTGTTAATGTGAGGAACAGTGTGGTGTGATCTGCACCTGACTCGTGGCAAGTGTTGTTAATGTGAGGAACAGTGTGGTGTGCTCTCTGCACCTGACTCGTGGCAAGTGTTGTTAATGTGAGGAACAGTGTGGTGTTCTCTCTTCACCTGCCTCGTGGCAAGTGTTGTTAATGTGAGGAACAGTGTGGTGTGCTCTCTGCACCTGCCTCGTGGCAAGTGTTGTTAATGTGAGGAACAGTGTGGTGTTCTCTCTGCACCTGACTCGTGGCAAGTGTTGTTAATGTGAGGAACAGTGTGGTGTTCTCTCTGCACCTGCCTCGTGGCAAGTGTTGTTAATGTGAGGAACAGTGTGGTGTTCTCTCTGCACCTGACTCGTGGCAAGTGTTGTTAATGTGAGGAACAGTGTGGTGTTCTCTCTGCACCTGTCTCGTGGCAAGTGTTGTTAATGTGAGGAACAATGTGGTGTTCTCTCTGCACCTGCCTCGTGGCAAGTGTTGTTAATGTGAGGAACAGTGTGGTGTTCTCTCTGCACCTGCCTCGTGGCAAGTGTTAATGTGAGGAACAGTGTGGTGTTCTCTCTGCACCTGTCTCTTGGCAAGTGTTGTTAATGTGAGGAACAGTGTGGTGTTCTCTCTGCACCTGCCTCGTGGCAAGTGTTGTTAATGTGAGGAACAGTGTGGTGTTCTCTCTGCACCTGACTCGTGGCAAGTGTTGTTAATGTGAGGAACAGTGTGGCGTGCTCTCTGCACCTGCCTCGTGGCAAGTGTTGTTAATGTGAGGAACAGTGTGGTGTGATCTGCACCTGCCTCGTGGCAAGTGTTGTTAATGTGAGGAACAGTGTGGCGTGCTCTCTGCACCTGCCTCGTGGTACGTGTTGTTAATGTGAGGAACAGTGTGGTGTTCTCTCTGCACCTGCCTCGTGGCAAGTGTTGTTAATGTGAGGAACAGTGTGGTGTTCTCTCTGCACCTGCCTCGTGGCAAGTGTTGTTAATGTGAGGAACAGTGTGGTGTGATCACTGCACCTGTCTCGTGGCAAGTGTTGTTAATGTGAGGAACAGTGTGGTGTGCTCTCTGCACCTGTCTCGTGGCAAGTGTTGTTAATGTGAGGAACAGTGTGGTGTTCTCTCTGCACCTGTCTCGTGGCAAGTGTTGTTAATGTGAGGAACAGTGTGGTGTTCTGTCTGCACCTGTCTCGTGGCAAGTGTTGTTAATGTGAGGAACAGTGTGGTGTGCTCTCTGCACCTGTCTCGTGGCAAGTGTTGTTAATGTGAGGAACAGTGTGGTGTTCTCTCTGCACCTGTCTCTTGGCAAGTGTTGTTAATGTGAGGAACAGTGTGGTGTTCTCTCTGCACCTGCCTCGTGGCAAGTGTTGTTAATGTGAGGAACAGTGTGGTGTTCTCTCTGCACCTGCCTCGTGGCAAGTGTTGTTAATGTGAGGAACAGTGTGGTGTGATCACTGCACCTGCCTCGTGGTACGTGTTGTTAATGTGAGGAACAGTGTGGTGTGATCTGCACCTGACTCGTGGCAAGTGTTGTTAATGTGAGGAACAGTGTGGTGTTCTCTCTGCACCTGCCTCGTGGCAAGTGTTGTTAATGTGAGGAACAGTGTGGTGTGATCTGCACCTGCCTCGTGGCAAGTGTTGTTAATGTGAGGAACAGTGTGGTGTTCTCTCTGCACCTGCCTCGTGGTACGTGTTGTTAATGTGAGGAACAGTGTGGTGTGATCTGCACCTGCCTCGTGGCAAGTGTTGTTAATGTGAGGAACAGTGTGGTGTTCTCTCTGCACCTGACTCGTGGCAAGTGTTGTTAATGTGAGGAACAGTGTGGTGTTCTCTCTGCACCTGCCTCGTGGCAAGTGTTGTTAATGTGAGGAACAGTGTGGTGTGCTCTCTGCACCTGCCTCGTGGCAAGTGTTGTTAATGTGAGGAACAGTGTGGTGTTCTCTCTGCACCTGCCTCGTGGCAAGTGTTGTTAATGTGAGGAACAGTGTGGCGTGCTCTCTGCACCTGACTCGTGGCAAGTGTTGTTAATGTGAGGAACAGTGTGGTGTGCTCTCTGCACCTGCCTCGTGGCAAGTGTTGTTAATGTGAGGAACAGTGTGGTGTTCTCTCTGCACCTGCCTCGTGGCACGTGTTGTTAATGTGAGGAACAGTGTGGTGTTCTCTCTGCACCTGCCTCTTGGCAAGTGTTAATGTGAGGAACAGTGTGGCGTGATCTGCACCTGACTCGTGGCAAGTGTTGTTAATGTGAGGAACAGTGTGGTGTTCTCACTGCACCTGCCTCGTGGCAAGTGTTGTTAATGTGAGGAACAGTGTGGTGTGCTCTCTGCACCTGACTCGTGGCAAGTGTTGTTAATGTGAGGAACAGTGTGGTGTGCTCTCTGCACCTGACTCGTGGCAAGTGTTGTTAATGTGAGGAACAGTGTGGTGTGATCTGCACCTGCCTCGTGGCAAGTGTTGTTAATGTGAGGAACAATGTGGTGTGATCTGCACCTGCCTCGTGGCAAGTGTTGTTAATGTGAGGAACAGTGTGGTGTGATCTGCACCTGCCTCGTGGCAAGTGTTAATGTGAGGAACAGTGTGGTGTTCTCTCTGCACCTGCCTCGTGGCAAGTGTTGTTAATGTGAGGAACAGTGTGGTGTTCTCTCTGCACCTGTCTCTTGGCAAGTGTTGTTAATGTGAGGAACAGTGTGGTGTTCTCTCTGCACCTGTCTCTTGGCAAGTGTTGTTAATGTGAGGAACAGTGTGGTGTTCTCTCTGCACCTGTCTCGTGGCAAGTGTTGTTAATGTGAGGAACAGTGTGGTGTTCTCTCTGCACCTGCCTCGTGGCAAGTGTTGTTAATGTGAGGAACAGTGTGGTGTTCTCTCTGCACCTGCCTCTTGGCAAGTGTTGTTAATGTGAGGAACAGTGTGGTGTTCTCTCTGCACCTGACTCGTGGCAAGTGTTGTTAATGTGAGGAACAGTGTGGTGTTCTCTCTGCACCTGTCTCGTGGCAAGTGTTGTTAATGTGAGGAACAGTGTGGTGTTCTCACTGCACCTGACTCGTGGCAAGTGTTGTTAATGTGAGGAACAGTGTGGTGTTCTCTCTGCACCTGACTCGTGGCAAGTGTTGTTAATGTGAGGAACAGTGTGGTGTGATCTGCACCTGACTCGTGGCAAGTGTTGTTAATGTGAGGAACAGTGTGGTGTGCTCTCTGCACCTGCCTCGTGGCAAGTGTTGTTAATGTGAGGAACAGTGTGGTGTTCTCTCTGCACCTGCCTCGTGGCAAGTGTTGTTAATGTGAGGAACAGTGTGGTGTGCTCTCTGCACCTGCCTCGTGGCAAGTGTTGTTAATGTGAGGAACAGTGTGGTGTTCTCTCTGCACCTGACTCGTGGCAAGTGTTGTTAATGTGAGGAACAGTGTGGTGTTCTCACTGCACCTGACTCGTGGCAAGTGTTGTTAATGTGAGGAACAGTGTGGTGTTCTCACTGCACCTGACTCGTGGCAAGTGTTGTTAATGTGAGGAACAGTGTGGTGTTCTCTCTGCACCTGACTCGTGGCAAGTGTTGTTAATGTGAGGAACAGTGTGGTGTTCTCTCTGCACCTGACTCGTGGCAAGTGTTGTTAATGTGAGGAACAGTGTGGTGTTCTCACTGCACCTGCCTCGTGGCAAGTGTTGTTAATGTGAGGAACAGTGTGGTGTGATCACTGCACCTGCCTCGTGGCAAGTGTTGTTAATGTGAGGAACAGTGTGGTGTGATCTGCACCTGCCTCGTGGCAAGTGTTGTTAATGTGAGGAACAGTGTGGTGTTCTCTCTGCACCTGCCTCGTGGCAAGTGTTGTTAATGTGAGGAACAGTGTGGTGTTCTCTCTGCACCTGACTCGTGGCAAGTGTTGTTAATGTGAGGAACAGTGTGGCGTGCTCTCTGCACCTGCCTCGTGGCAAGTGTTGTTAATGTGAGGAACAGTGTGGTGTTCTCTCTGCACCTGCCTCGTGGCAAGTGTTGTTAATGTGAGGAACAGTGTGGCGTGCTCTCTGCACCTGCCTCGTGGCAAGTGTTGTTAATGTGAGGAACAGTGTGGCGTGCTCTCTGCACCTGCCTCGTGGCAAGTGTTGTTAATGTGAGGAACAGTGTGGTGTTCTCTCTGCACCTGCCTCTTGGCAAGTGTTGTTAATGTGAGGAACAGTGTGGTGTTCTCTCTGCACCTGTCTCGTGGTACGTGTTGTTAATGTGAGGAACAGTGTGGTGTTCTTTCTGCACCTGCCTCGTGGCAAGTGTTGTTAATGTGAGGAACAGTGTGGTGTTCTCTCTGCACCTGACTCGTGGCAAGTGTTGTTAATGTGAGGAACAGTGTGGTGTTCTCTCTGCACCTGACTCGTGGCAAGTGTTGTTAATGTGAGGAACAGTGTGGTGTTCTCTCTGCACCTGACTCGTGGCAAGTGTTGTTAATGTGAGGAACAGTGTGGTGTGATCTGCACCTGCCTCGTGGCAAGTGTTGTTAATGTGAGGAACAGTGTGGTGTGATCTGCACCTGCCTCGTGGCACGTGTTGTTAATGTGAGGAACAGTGTGGTGTGATCTGCACCTGCCTCGTGGCACGTGTTGTTAATGTGAGGAACAGTGTGGTGTTCTCTCTGCACCTGTCTCGTGGCAAGTGTTGTTAATGTGAGGAACAGTGTGGTGTTCTCTCTGCACCTGACTCGTGGCAAGTGTTGTTAATGTGAGGAACAGTGTGGTGTGATCTGCACCTGCCTCGTGGCAAGTGTTGTTAATGTGAGGAACAGTGTGGTGTGATCTGCACCTGACTCGTGGCACGTGTTGTTAATGTGAGGAACAGTGTGGTGTTCTCACTGCACCTGACTCGTGGCAAGTGTTGTTAATGTGAGGAACAGTGTGGTGTTCTCTCTGCACCTGACTCGTGGCAAGTGTTGTTAATGTGAGGAACAGTGTGGTGTTCTCTCTGCACCTGACTCGTGGCAAGTGTTGTTAATGTGAGGAACAGTGTGGTGTTCTCACTGCACCTGCCTCGTGGCAAGTGTTGTTAATGTGAGGAACAGTGTGGTGTGATCACTGCACCTGCCTCGTGGCAAGTGTTGTTAATGTGAGGAACAGTGTGGTGTGATCTGCACCTGCCTCGTGGCAAGTGTTGTTAATGTGAGGAACAGTGTGGTGTGATCTGCACCTGACTCGTGGCACGTGTTGTTAATGTGAGGAACAGTGTGGTGTTCTCACTGAACCTGACTCGTGGCAAGTGTTGTTAATGTGAGGAACAGTGTGGTGTTCTCTCTGCACCTGACTCGTGGCAAGTGTTGTTAATGTGAGGAACAGTGTGGTGTTCTCTCTGCACCTGACTCGTGGCAAGTGTTGTTAATGTGAGGAACAGTGTGGTGTTCTCACTGCACCTGCCTCGTGGCAAGTGTTGTTAATGTGAGGAACAGTGTGGTGTGATCACTGCACCTGCCTCGTGGCAAGTGTTGTTAATGTGAGGAACAGTGTGGTGTGATCTGCACCTGCCTCGTGGCAAGTGTTGTTAATGTGAGGAACAGTGTGGTGTTCTCTCTGCACCTGCCTCGTGGCAAGTGTTGTTAATGTGAGGAACAGTGTGGTGTTCTCTCTGCACCTGACTCGTGGCAAGTGTTGTTAATGTGAGGAACAGTGTGGTGTTCTCTCTGCACCTGCCTCGTGGCAAGTGTTGTTAATGTGAGGAACAGTGTGGTGTTCTCTCTGCACCTGTCTCGTGGCAAGTGTTGTTATTGTGAGGAACAGTGTGGTGTTCTCTCTGCACCTGCCTCGTGGCAAGTGTTGTTAATGTGAGGAACAGTGTGGTGTTCTCTCTGCACCTGACTCGTGGCAAGTGTTGTTAATGTGAGGAACAGTGTGGTGTTCTCTCTGCACCTGCCTCGTGGCAAGTGTTGTTAATGTGAGGAACAGTGTGGTGTTCTCACTGCACCTGCCTCGTGGCAAGTGTTGTTAATGTGTGGAACAGTGTGGTGTTCTCACTGCACCTGCCTCGTGGCAAGTGTTGTTAATGTGAGGAACAGTGTGGTGTTCTCTCTGCACCTGCCTCGTGGCAAGTGTTGTTAATGTGAGGAACAGTGTGGTGTTCTCACTGCACCTGCCTCGTGGCAAGTGTTGTTAATGTGAGGAACAGTGTGGCGTTCTCTCTGCACCTGCCTCGTGGCAAGTGTTGTTAATGTGAGGAACAGTGTGGTGTTCTGTCTGCACCTGACTCGTGGCAAGTGTTGTTAATGTGAGGAACAGTGTGGTGTTCTGTCTGCACCTGACTCGTGGCAAGTGTTGTTAATGTGAGGAACAGTGTGGTGTTCTCTCTGCACCTGCCTCGTGGTACGTGTTGTTAATGTGAGGAACAGTGTGGCGTGCTCTCTGCACCTGCCTCGTGGCAAGTGTTGTTAATGTGAGGAACAGTGTGGTGTTCTCTCTGCACCTGCCTCGTGGCAAGTGTTAATGTGAGGAACAGTGTGGTGTTCTCTCTGCACCTGACTCGTGGCAAGTGTTGATGTGAGGAACAGTGTGGTGTTCTCTCTGCACCTGCCTCGTGGCAAGTGTTAATGTGAGGAACAGTGTGGTGTTCTCTCTGCACCTGCCTCGTGGCAAGTGTTGTTAATGTGAGGAACAGTGTGGTGTTCTCTCTGCACCTGACTCGTGGCAAGTGTTGTTAATGTGAGGAACAGTGTGGTGTGATCTGCACCTACCTCGTGGCAAGTGTTGTTAATGTGAGGAACAGTGTGGTGTGCTCTCTGCACCTGACTCGTGGCAAGTGTTGTTAATGTGAGGAACAGTGTGGTGTGATCTGCACCTGCCTCGTGGCACGTGTTGTTAATGTGAGGAACAGTGTGGTGTGATCTGCACCTGCCTCGTGGCACGTGTTGTTAATGTGAGGAACAGTGTGGTGTTCTCTCTGCACCTGTCTCGTGGCAAGTGTTGTTAATGTGAGGAACAGTGTGGTGTTCTCTCTGCACCTGACTCGTGGCAAGTGTTGTTAATGTGAGGAACAGTGTGGTGTGATCTGCACCTGCCTCGTGGCAAGTGTTGTTAATGTGAGGAACAGTGTGGTGTGATCTGCACCTGACTCGTGGCAAGTGTTGTTAATGTGAGGAACAGTGTGGTGTGATCTGCACCTGACTCGTGGCAAGTGTTGTTAATGTGAGGAACAGTGTGGTGTGCTCTCTGCACCTGACTCGTGGCAAGTGTTGTTAATGTGAGGAACAGTGTGGTGTTCTCTCTTCACCTGCCTCGTGGCAAGTGTTGTTAATGTGAGGAACAGTGTGGTGTGCTCTCTGCACCTGCCTCGTGGCAAGTGTTGTTAATGTGAGGAACAGTGTGGTGTTCTCTCTGCACCTGACTCGTGGCAAGTGTTGTTAATGTGAGGAACAGTGTGGTGTTCTCTCTGCACCTGCCTCGTGGCAAGTGTTGTTAATGTGAGGAACAGTGTGGTGTTCTCTCTGCACCTGACTCGTGGCAAGTGTTGTTAATGTGAGGAACAGTGTGGTGTTCTCTCTGCACCTGTCTCGTGGCAAGTGTTGTTAATGTGAGGAACAATGTGGTGTTCTCTCTGCACCTGCCTCGTGGCAAGTGTTGTTAATGTGAGGAACAGTGTGGTGTTCTCTCTGCACCTGCCTCGTGGCAAGTGTTAATGTGAGGAACAGTGTGGTGTTCTCTCTGCACCTGTCTCTTGGCAAGTGTTGTTAATGTGAGGAACAGTGTGGTGTTCTCTCTGCACCTGCCTCGTGGCAAGTGTTGTTAATGTGAGGAACAGTGTGGTGTTCTCTCTGCACCTGACTCGTGGCAAGTGTTGTTAATGTGAGGAACAGTGTGGCGTGCTCTCTGCACCTGCCTCGTGGTACGTGTTGTTAATGTGAGGAACAGTGTGGTGTGATCTGCACCTGCCTCGTGGCAAGTGTTGTTAATGTGAGGAACAGTGTGGTGTTCTCTCTGCACCTGCCTCGTGGCAAGTGTTGTTAATGTGAGGAACAGTGTGGTGTGATCTGCACCTGACTCGTGGCAAGTGTTGTTAATGTGAGGAACAGTGTGGTGTTCTCTCTGCACCTGCCTCGTGGCAAGTATTGTTAATGTGAGGAACAGTGTGGTGTTCTCTCTGCACCTGCCTCGTGGCAAGTGTTGTTAATGTGAGGAACAGTGTGGTGTGATCACTGCACCTGTCTCGTGGCAAGTGTTGTTAATGTGAGGAACAGTGTGGTGTGCTCTCTGCACCTGTCTCGTGGCAAGTGTTGTTAATGTGAGGAACAGTGTGGTGTTCTCTCTGCACCTGTCTCGTGGCAAGTGTTGTTAATGTGAGGAACAGTGTGGTGTTCTGTCTGCACCTGTCTCGTGGCAAGTGTTGTTAATGTGAGGAACAGTGTGGTGTGCTCTCTGCACCTGTCTCGTGGCAAGTGTTGTTAATGTGAGGAACAGTGTGGTGTTCTCTCTGCACCTGTCTCTTGGCAAGTGTTGTTAATGTGAGGAACAGTGTGGTGTTCTCTCTGCACCTGCCTCGTGGCAAGTGTTGTTAATGTGAGGAACAGTGTGGTGTTCTCTCTGCACCTGCCTCGTGGCAAGTGTTGTTAATGTGAGGAACAGTGTGGTGTGATCACTGCACCTGCCTCGTGGTACGTGTTGTTAATGTGAGGAACAGTGTGGTGTGATCTGCACCTGACTCGTGGCAAGTGTTGTTAATGTGAGGAACAGTGTGGTGTTCTCTCTGCACCTGCCTCGTGGCAAGTGTTGTTAATGTGAGGAACAGTGTGGTGTGATCTGCACCTGCCTCGTGGCAAGTGTTGTTAATGTGAGGAACAGTGTGGTGTTCTCTCTGCACCTGCCTCGTGGTACGTGTTGTTAATGTGAGGAACAGTGTGGTGTGATCTGCACCTGCCTCGTGGCAAGTGTTGTTAATGTGAGGAACAGTGTGGTGTTCTCTCTGCACCTGACTCGTGGCAAGTGTTGTTAATGTGAGGAACAGTGTGGTGTTCTCTCTGCACCTGCCTCGTGGCAAGTGTTGTTAATGTGAGGAACAGTGTGGTGTGCTCTCTGCACCTGCCTCGTGGCAAGTGTTGTTAATGTGAGGAACAGTGTGGTGTTCTCTCTGCACCTGCCTCGTGGCAAGTGTTGTTAATGTGAGGAACAGTGTGGCGTGCTCTCTGCACCTGACTCGTGGCAAGTGTTGTTAATGTGAGGAACAGTGTGGTGTGCTCTCTGCACCTGCCTCGTGGCAAGTGTTGTTAATGTGAGGAACAGTGTGGTGTTCTCTCTGCACCTGCCTCGTGGCACGTGTTGTTAATGTGAGGAACAGTGTGGTGTTCTCTCTGCACCTGCCTCTTGGCAAGTGTTAATGTGAGGAACAGTGTGGCGTGATCTGCACCTGACTCGTGGCAAGTGTTGTTAATGTGAGGAACAGTGTGGTGTTCTCACTGCACCTGCCTCGTGGCAAGTGTTGTTAATGTGAGGAACAGTGTGGTGTGCTCTCTGCACCTGACTCGTGGCAAGTGTTGTTAATGTGAGGAACAGTGTGGTGTGCTCTCTGCACCTGACTCGTGGCAAGTGTTGTTAATGTGAGGAACAGTGTGGTGTGATCTGCACCTGCCTCGTGGCAAGTGTTGTTAATGTGAGGAACAATGTGGTGTGATCTGCACCTGCCTCGTGGCAAGTGTTGTTAATGTGAGGAACAGTGTAGTGTGATCTGCACCTGCCTCGTGGCAAGTGTTAATGTGAGGAACAGTGTGGTGTTCTCTCTGCACCTGCCTCGTGGCAAGTGTTGTTAATGTGAGGAACAGTGTGGTGTTCTCTCTGCACCTGTCTCTTGGCAAGTGTTGTTAATGTGAGGAACAGTGTGGTGTTCTCTCTGCACCTGTCTCTTGGCAAGTGTTGTTAATGTGAGGAACAGTGTGGTGTTCTCTCTGCACCTGTCTCGTGGCAAGTGTTGTTAATGTGAGGAACAGTGTGGTGTTCTCTCTGCACCTGCCTCGTGGCAAGTGTTGTTAATGTGAGGAACAGTGTGGTGTTCTCTCTGCACCTGCCTCTTGGCAAGTGTTGTTAATGTGAGGAACAGTGTGGTGTTCTCTCTGCACCTGACTCGTGGCAAGTGTTGTTAATGTGAGGAACAGTGTGGTGTTCTCTCTGCACCTGTCTCGTGGCAAGTGTTGTTAATGTGAGGAACAGTGTGGTGTTCTCTCTGCACCTGCCTCGTGGCAAGTGTTGTTAATGTGAGGAACAGTGTGGTGTTCTCTCTGCACCTGCCTCGTGGCAAGTGTTGTTAATGTGAGGAACAGTGTGGTGTTCTCTCTGCACCTGACTCGTGGCAAGTGTTGTTAATGTGAGGAACAGTGTGGTGTTCTCTCTGCACCTGCCTCGTGGCAAGTGTTGTTAATGTGAGGAACAGTGTGGTGTGATCTGCACCTGCCTCGTGGCACGTGTTGTTAATGTGAGGAACAGTGTGGTGTTCTCTCTGCACCTGCCTCGTGGCAAGTGTTGTTAATGTGAGGAACAGTGTGGTGTGATCACTGCACCTGACTCGTGGCAAGTGTTGTTAATGTGAGGAACAGTGTGGTGTGATCTGCACCTGCCTCGTGGCAAGTGTTGTTAATGTGAGGAACAGTGTGGTGTTCTCTCTGCACCTGACTCGTGGCAAGTGTTGTTAATGTGAGGAACAGTGTGGTGTTCTCTCTGCACCTGACTCGTGGCAAGTGTTGTTAATGTGAGGAACAGTGTGGTGTGCTCTCTGCACCTGACTCGTGGCAAGTGTTGTTAATGTGAGGAACAGTGTGGTGTTCTCTCTGCACCTGCCTCGTGGCAAGTGTTGTTAATGTGAGGAACAATGTGGTGTTCTCTCTGCACCTGACTCGTGGCAAGTGTTGTTAATGTCAGGAACAGTGTGGTGTTCTCTCTGCACCTGCCTCGTGGCAAGTGTTGTTAATGTGAGGAACAGTGTGGTGTTCTCTCTGCACCTGCCTCGTGGCAAGTGTTGTTAATGTGAGGAACAGTGTGGTGTTCTCTCTGCACCTGACTCGTGGCAAGTGTTGTTAATGTGAGGAACAGTGTGGTGTTCTCTCTGCACCTGCCTCTTGGCAAGTGTTGTTAATGTGAGGAACAGTGTGGTGTTCTCTCTGCACCTGCCTCGTGGCAAGTGTTGTTAATGTGAGGAACAGTGTGGTGTTCTCTCTGCACCTGACTCGTGGCAAGTGTTGTTAATGTGAGGAACAGTGTGGTGTGCTCTCTGCACCTGACTCGTGGCAAGTGTTGTTAATGTGAGGAACAGTGTGGTGTGCTCTCTGCACCTGCCTCGTGGTACGTGTTGTTAATGTGAGGAACAGTGTGGTGTTCTCTCTGCACCTGCCTCGTGGCAAGTGTTGTTAATGTGAGGAACAGTGTGGTGTTCTTTCTGCACCTGACTCGTGGCAAGTGTTGTTAATGTGAGGAACAGTGTGGTGTTCTTTCTGCACCTGACTCGTGGCAAGTGTTGTTAATGTGAGGAACAGTGTGGTGTTCTTTCTGCACCTGACTCGTGGCAAGTGTTGTTAATGTGAGGAACAGTGTGGTGTTCTCTCTGCACCTGCCTCTTGGCAAGTGTTGTTAATGTGAGGAACAGTGTGGTGTTCTCTCTGCACCTGTCTCGTGGCAAGTGTTGTTAATGTGAGGAACAGTGTGGTGTTCTCTCTGCACCTGACTCGTGGCAAGTGTTGTTAATGTGAGGAACAGTGTGGTGTTCTCTCTGCACCTGCCTCTTGGCAAGTGTTGTTAATGTGAGGAACAGTGTGGTGTTCTCTCTGCACCTGACTCGTGGCAAGTGTTGTTAATGTGAGGAACAGTGTGGTGTTCTCTCTGCACCTGCCTCTTGGCAAGTGTTGTTAATGTGAGGAACAGTGTGGTGTTCTCTCTGCACCTGCCTCTTGGCAAGTGTTGTTAATGTGAGGAACAGTGTGGTGTTCTCTCTGCACCTGCCTCTTGGCAAGTGTTGTTAATGTGAGGAACAGTGTGGTGTTCTCTCTGCACCTGACTCGTGGCAAGTGTTGTTAATGTGAGGAACAGTGTGGTGTTCTCTCTGCACCTGCCTCTTGGCAAGTGTTGTTAATGTGAGGAACAGTGTGGTGTTCTCTCTGCACCTGACTCGTGGCAAGTGTTGTTAATGTGAGGAACAGTGTGGTGTTCTCTCTGCACCTGACTCGTGGCAAGTGTTGTTAATGTGAGGAACAGTGTGGTGTTCTCTCTGCACCTGACTCGTGGCAAGTGTTGTTAATGTGAGGAACAGTGTGGTGTGCTCTCTGCACCTGACTCGTGGCAAGTGTTGTTAATGTGAGGAACAGTGTGGTGTTCTCTCCGCACCTGCCTCTTGGCAAGTGTTGTTAATGTGAGGAACAGTGTGGTGTTCTCTCTGCACCTGTCTCGTGGCAAGTGTTGTTAATGTGAGGAACAGTGTGGTGTTCTCTCTGCACCTGTCTCGTGGCAAGTGTTGTTAATGTGAGGAACAGTGTGGTGTTCTCTCTGCACCTGCCTCTTGGCAAGTGTTGTTAATGTGAGGAACAGTGTGGTGTTCTCTCTGCACCTGTCTCGTGGCAAGTGTTGTTAATGTGAGGAACAGTGTGGTGTTCTCTCTGCACCTGCCTCGTGGCAAGTGTTGTTAATGTGAGGAACAGTGTGGTGTTCTCTCTGCACCTGCCTCGTGGCAAGTGTTGTTAATGTGAGGAACAGTGTGGTGTTCTCTCTGCACCTGACTCGTGGTACGTGTTGTTAATGTGAGGAACAGTGTGGTGTGATCTGCACCTACCTCGTGGCAAGTGTTGTTAATGTGAGGAACAGTGTGGTGTTCTCTCTGCACCTGTCTCGTGGCAAGTATTGTTAATGTGAGGAACAGTGTGGTGTGCTCTCTGCACCTGACTCGTGGCAAGTGTTGTTAATGTGAGGAACAGTGTGGTGTTCTCTCTGCACCTGTCTCGTGGCAAGTGTTGTTAATGTGAGGAACAGTGTGGTGTGCTCTCTGCACCTACCTCGTGGCACGTGTTGTTAATGTGAGGAACAGTGTGGTGTTCTCTCTGCACCTGTCTCGTGGCAAGTGTTGTTAATGTGAGGAACAATGTGGTGTTCTCTCTGCACCTGACTCGTGGCAAGTGTTGTTAATGTGAGGAACAGTGTGGTGTGATCTGCACCTACCTCGTGGCAAGTGTTGTTAATGTGAGGAACAGTGTGGTGTTCTCACTGCACCTGCCTCGTGGCAAGTGTTGTTAATGTGAGGAACAGTGTGGTGTTCTCTCTGCACCTGACTCGTGGTACGTGTTGTTAATGTGAGGAACAGTGTGGTGTTCTTTCTGCACCTGCCTCGTGGCAAGTGTTGTTAATGTGAGGAACAGTGTGGTGTTCTCTCTGCACCTGCCTCTTGGCAAGTGTTGTTAATGTGAGGAACAGTGTGGTGTTCTCTCTGCACCTGCCTCGTGGCAAGTGTTGTTAATGTGAGGAACAGTGTGGTGTTCTCTCTGCACCTGCCTCGTGGCAAGTGTTGTTAATGTGAGGAACAGTGTGGTGTTCTCTCTGCACCTGCCTCGTGGCAAGTGTTGTTAATGTGAGGAACAGTGTGGTGTTCTCTCTGCACCTGTCTCTTGGCAAGTGTTGTTAATGTGAGGAACAGTGTGGTGTTCTCTCTGCACCTGCCTCTTGGCAAGTGTTGTTAATGTGAGGAACAGTGTGGTGTGATCTGCACCTGTCTCGTGGCAAGTGTTGTTAATGTGAGGAACAGTGTGGTGTTCTCTCTGCACCTGTCTCGTGGCAAGTGTTGTTAATGTGAGGAACAGTGTGGTGTTCTCTCTGCACCTGTCTCGTGGCAAGTGTTGTTAATGTGAGGAACAGTGTGGTGTTCTCTCTGCACCTGTCTCGTGGCAAGTGTTGTTAATGTGAGGAACAGTGTGGTGTTCTCTCTGCACCTGTCTCGTGGCAAGTGTTGTTAATGTGAGGAACAGTGTGGTGTTCTCTCTGCACCTGTCTCGTGGCAAGTGTTGTTAATGTGAGGAACAGTGTGGTGTTCTCTCTGCACCTGTCTCGTGGCAAGTGTTGTTAATGTGAGGAACAGTGTGGTGTTCTCTCTGCACCTGTCTCGTGGCAAGTGTTGTTAATGTGAGGAACAGTGTGGTGTTCTCTCTGCACCTGTCTCGTGGCAAGTGTTGTTAATGTGAGGAACAGTGTGGTGTTCTCTCTGCACCTGTCTCGTGGCAAGTGTTGTTAATGTGAGGAACAGTGTGGTGTTCTCTCTGCACCTGTCTCGTGGCAAGTGTTGTTAATGTGAGGAACAGTGTGGTGTTCTCTCTGCACCTGTCTCGTGGCAAGTGTTGTTAATGTGAGGAACAGTGTGGTGTTCTCTCTGCACCTGTCTCGTGGCAAGTGTTGTTAATGTGAGGAACAGTGTGGTGTTCTCTCTGCACCTGTCTCGTGGCAAGTGTTGTTAATGTGAGGAACAGTGTGGTGTTCTCTCTGCACCTGTCTCGTGGCAAGTGTTGTTAATGTGAGGAACAGTGTGGTGTTCTCTCTGCACCTGTCTCGTGGCAAGTGTTGTTAATGTGAGGAACAGTGTGGTGTTCTCTCTGCACCTGTCTCGTGGCAAGTGTTGTTAATGTGAGGAACAGTGTGGTGTTCTCTCTGCACCTGCCTCGTGGCAAGTGTTGTTAATGTCAGGAACAGTGTGGTGTTCTCTCTGCACCTGTCTCGTGGCAAGTGTTGTTAATGTGAGGAACAGTGTGGTGTTCTGTCTGCACCTGTCTCGTGGCAAGTGTTGTTAATGTGAGGAACAGTGTGGTGTTCTCTCTGCACCTGCCTCGTGGCAAGTGTTGTTAATGTGAGGAACAGTGTGGTGTTCTCTCTGCACCTGCCTCGTGGTACGTGTTGTTAATGTGAGGAACAGTGTGGTGTTCTCTCTGCACCTGTCTCGTGGCAAGTGTTGTTAATGTGAGGAACAGTGTGGTGTTCTCTCTGCACCTGCCTCGTGGTACGTGTTGTTAATGTGAGGAACAGTGTGGTGTTCTCTCTGCACCTGACTCGTGGCAAGTGTTGTTAATGTGAGGAACAGTGTGGTGTTCTCTCTGCACCTGCCTCGTGGTACGTGTTGTTAATGTGAGGAACAGTGTGGTGTTCTCTCTGCACCTGCCTCGTGGCAAGTGTTGTTAATGTGAGGAACAGTGTGGTGTGCTCTCTGCACCTGACTCGTGGCAAGTGTTGTTAATGTGAGGAACAGTGTGGTGTTCTCTCTGCACCTGCCTCGTGGCAAGTGTTGTTAATGTGAGGAACAGTGTGGTGTGATCTGCACCTGTCTCGTGGCAAGTGATGATAATGTGAGGAACAGTGTGGTGTTCTCTCTACACCTGCCTCGTGGCAAGTGTTGTTAATGTGAGGAACAGTGTGGTGTTCTCTCTGCACCTGCCTCGTGGTACGTGTTGTTAATGTGAGGAACAGTGTGGTGTTCTCTCTGCACCTGACTCGTGGTACGTGTTGTTAATGTGAGGAACAGTGTGGTGTTCTCTCTGCACCTGCCTCGTGGCAAGTGTTGTTAATGTGAGGAACAGTGTGGTGTTCTCTCTGCACCTGCCTCGTGGCAAGTGTTGTTAATGTGAGGAACAGTGTGGTGTTCTCTCTGCACCTGCCTCGTGGCAAGTGTTGTTAATGTGAGGAACAGTGTGGTGTTCTCTCTGCACCTGACTCGTGGTACGTGTTGTTAATGTGAGGAACAATGTGGTGTTCTCTCTGCACCTGCCTCGTGGCAAGTGTTGTTAATGTGAGGAACAATGTGGTGTTCTTTCTGCACCTGCCTCGTGGCAAGTGTTGTTAATGTGAGGAACAGTGTGGTGTGATCTGCACCTACCTCGTGGCAAGTGTTGTTAATGTGAGGAACAGTGTGGTGTTCTCTCTGCACCTGTCTCGTGGCAAGTGTTGTTAATGTGAGGAACAGTGTGGTGTTCTCTCTGCACCTGTCTCGTGGCAAGTGTTGTTAATGTGAGGAACAGTGTGGTGTTCTTTCTGCACCTGCCTCGTGGCAAGTGTTGTTAATGTGAGGAACAGTGTGGTGTTCTCTCTGCACCTGACTCGTGGCAAGTGTTGTTAATGTGAGGAACAGTGTGGTGTTCTCTCTGCACCTGCCTCGTGGCAAGTGTTGTTAATGTGAGGAACAGTGTGGTGTGATCACTGCACCTGCCTCGTGGCAAGTGTTGTTAATGTGAGGGACAGTGTGGTGTTCTCTCTGCACCTGCCTCGTGGCAAGTGTTGTTAATGTGAGGAACAGTGTGGTGTTCTCTCTACACCTGCCTCGTGGCAAGTGTTGTTAATGTGAGGAACAGTGTGGCGTGCTCTCTGCACCTGCCTCGTGGCAAGTGTTGTTAATGTGAGGAACAGTGTGGCGTGCTCTCTGCACCTGCCTCGTGGCAAGTGTTGTTAATGTGAGGAACAGTGTGGTGTTCTCACTGCACCTGACTCGTGGCAAGTGTTGTTAATGTGAGGAACAGTGTGGTGTGCTCTCTGCACCTGTCTCGTGGCAAGTGTTGTTAATGTGAGGAACAGTGTGGTGTTCTCTCTGCACCTGACTCGTGGCAAGTGTTGTTAATGTGAGGAACAGTGTGGTGTGCTCTCTGCACCTGCCTCGTGGCAAGTGTTGTTAATGTGAGGAACAGTGTGGTGTTCTCTCTGCACCTGACTCGTGGCAAGTGTTGTTAATGTGAGGAACAGTGTGGTGTGCTCTCTGCACCTGACTCGTGGCAAGTGTTGTTAATGTGAGGAACAGTGTGGTGTTCTCTCTGCACCTGCCTCGTGGCAAGTGTTGTTAATGTGAGGAACAGTGTGGTGTTCTCTCTGCACCTGCCTCGTGGCAAGTGTTGTTAATGTGAGGAACAGTGTGGTGTGATCTGCACCTGCCTCGTGGCAAGTGTTGTTAATGTGAGGAACAGTGTGGCGTGCTCTCTACACCTCCCTCGTGGCAAGTGTTGTTAATGTGAGGAACAGTGTGGTGTGATCTCTGCACCTGTCTCGTGGCAAGTGTTGTTAATGTGAGGAACAGTGTGGTGTTCTCACTGCACCTGACTCGTGGCAAGTGTTGTTAATGTGAGGAACAGTGTGGTGTTCTCTCTGCACCTGCCTCGTGGCAAGTGTTGTTAATGTGAGGAACAGTGTGGTGTTCTCACTGCACCTGCCTCGTGGCAAGTGTTGTTAATGTGAGGAACAGTGTGGTGTTCTCACTGCACCTGCCTCGTGGCAAGTGTTGTTAATGTGAGGAACAGTGTGGCGTGCTCTCTGCACCTGCCTCTTGGCAAGTGTTGTTAATGTGAGGAACAGTGTGGTGTTCTCTCTGCACCTGACTCGTGGCAAGTGTTGTTAATGTGAGAAACAGTGTGGTGTTCTCTCTGCACCTGACTCGTGGCAAGTGTTGTTAATGTGAGGAACAGTGTGGTGTTCTCTCTGCACCTGACTCGTGGCAAGTGTTGTTAATGTGAGGAACAGTGTGGTGTTCTCTCTGCACCTGACTCGTGGCAAGTGTTGTTAATGTGAGGAACAGTGTGGTGTTCTCTCTGCACCTGACTCGTGGCAAGTGTTGTTAATGTGAGGAACAGTGTGGTGTTCTCTCTGCACCTGACTCGTGGCAAGTGTTGTTAATGTGAGGAACAGTGTGGTGTTCTCTCTGCACCTGACTCTTGGCAAGTGTTGTTAATGTGAGGAACAGTGTGGTGTTCTCTCTGCACCTGACTCGTGGCAAGTGTTGTTAATGTGAGGAACAGTGTGGCGTGCTCTCTGCACCTGACTCGTGGCAAGTGTTGTTAATGTGAGGAACAGTGTGGTGTTCTCTCTGCACCTGTCTCTTGGCAAGTGTTGTTAATGTGAGGAACAGTGTGGTGTTCTCTCTGCACCTGCCTCGTGGCAAGTGTTGTTAATGTGAGGAACAGTGTGGTGTTCTCTCTGCACCTGTCTCTTGGCAAGTGTTAATGTGAGGGACAGTGTGGCGTGCTCTCTGCACCTGTCTCGTGGCAAGTGTTGTTAATGTGAGGAACAGTGTGGTGTTCTCTCTGCACCTGCCTCGTGGCAAGTGTTGTTAATGTGAGGAACAGTGTGGTGTTCTCTCTGCACCTGACTCGTGGCAAGTGTTGTTAATGTGAGGAACAGTGTGGTGTTCTCTCTGCACCTGCCTCGTGGCAAGTGTTGTTAATGTGAGGAACAGTGTGGTGTTCTCTCTGCACCTGCCTCGTGGCAAGTGTTGTTAATGTGAGGAACAGTGTGGTGTTCTCTCTGCACCTGCCTCGTGGCAAGTGTTGTTAATGTGAGGAACAGTGTGGTGTGCTCTCTGCACCTGCCTCGTGGCAAGTGTTGTTAATGTGAGGAACAGTGTGGTGTTCTCTCTGCACCTGCCTCGTGGTACGTGTTGTTAATGTGAGGAACAATGTGGTGTTCTCTCTGCACCTGCCTCGTGGTACGTGTTGTTAATGTGAGGAACAGTGTGGTGTTCTCTCTGCACCTGCCTCGTGGCAAGTGTTGTTAATGTGAGGAACAGTGTGGTGTGCTCTCTGCACCTGTCTCGTGGCAAGTGTTGTTAATGTGAGGAACAGTGTGGTGTTCTCTCTGCACCTGCCTCGTGGCAAGTGCTGTTAATGTGAGGAACAGTGTGGTGTTCTCTCTGCACCTGCCTCGTGGTACGTGTTGTTAATGTGAGGAACAGTGTGGTGTTCTCTCTGCACCTGCCTCGTGGCAAGTGTTGTTAATGTGAGGAACAGTGTGGTGTGCTCTCTGCACCTGTCTCGTGGCAAGTGTTGTTAATGTGAGGAACAGTGTGGTGTTCTCTCTGCACCTGACTCGTGGCAAGTGTTGTTAATGTGAGGAACAGTGTGGTGTGCTCTCTGCACCTGCCTCGTGGCAAGTGTTAATGTGAGGGACAGTGTGGTGTTCTCTCTGCACCTGCCTCGTGGCAAGTGTTGTTAATGTGAGGAACAGTGTGGTGTTCTCTCTGCACCTGTCTCGTGGCAAGTGTTGTTAATGTGAGGAACAGTGTGGTGTTCTCTCTGCACCTGCCTCGTGGCAAGTGTTGTTAATGTGAGGAACAGTGTGGCGTGCTCTCTGCACCTGCCTCGTGGCAAGTGTTGTTAATGTGAGGAACAGTGTGGTGTTCTCTCTGCACCTGCCTCGTGGCAAGTGTTGTTAATGTGAGGAACAGTGTGGCGTGCTCTCTGCACCTGTCTCGTGGCAAGTGTTGTTAATGTGAGGAACAGTGTGGTGTTCTCTCTGCACCTGACTCGTGGCAAGTGTTGTTAATGTGAGGAACAGTGTGGTGTTCTCTCTGCACCTGACTCGTGGCAAGTGTTGTTAATGTGAGGAACAGTGTGGTGTTCTCTCTGCACCTGTCTCTTGGCAAGTGTTGTTAATGTGAGGAACAGTGTGGTGTTCTCTCTGCACCTGTCTCGTGGCAAGTGTTGTTAATGTGAGGAACAGTGTGGTGTTCTCTCTGCACCTGCCTCGTGGCAAGTGTTGTTAATGTGAGGAACAGTGTGGTGTTCTCTCTGCACCTGCCTCGTGGTACGTGTTGTTAATGTGAGGAACAGTGTGGTGTTCTCTCTGCACCTGACTCGTGGCAAGTGTTGTTAATGTGAGGAACAGTGTGGCGTGCTCTCTGCACCTGACTCGTGGCAAGTGTTGTTAATGTGAGGAACAGTATGGTGTGCTCTCTGCACCTGACTCGTGGCAAGTGTTGTTAATGTGAGGAACAGTGTGGCGTGCTCTCTGCACCTGACTCGTGGCAAGTGTTGTTAATGTGAGGAACAGTGTGGCGTGGTCTCTGCACCTGCCTCGTGGCAAGTGTTGTTAATGTGAGGAACAGTGTGGTGTTCTCTCTGCACCTGACTCGTGGCAAGTGTTGTTAATGTGAGGAACAGTGTGGCGTGCTCTCTGCACCTGACTCGTGGCAAGTGTTGTTAATGTGAGGAACAGTGTCCTGTTCTCTCTGCACCTGCCTCGTGGCAAGTGTTGTTAATGTGAGGAACAGTGTGGTGTTCTCTCTGCACCTGACTCGTGGCAAGTGTTGTTAATGTGAGGAACAGTGTGGCGTGCTCTCTGCACCTGACTCGTGGCAAGTGTTGTTAATGTGAGGAACAGTGTGGTGTTCTCTCTGCACCTGCCTCGTGGCAAGTGTTGTTAATGTGAGGAACAGTGTGGCGTGCTCTCTGCACCTGCCTCGTGGCAAGTGTTGTTAATCTGAGGAACAGTGTGGTGTGCTCTCTGCACCTGACTCGTGGCAAGTGTTGTTAATGTGAGGAACAGTGTGGTGTGATCTGCACCTGCCTCGTGGCAAGTGTTAATGTGAGGAACAGTGTGGTGTTCTCTCTGCACCTGACTCGTGGCAAGTGTTGTTAATGTGAGGAACAGTGTGGTGTTCTCTCTGCACATGACTCGTGGCAAGTGTTGTTAATGTGAGGAACAGTGTGGTGTTCTCTCTGCACCTGACTCGTGGCAAGTGTTGTTAATGTGAGGAACAGTGTGGTGTTCTCTCTGCACCTGCCTCGTGGCAAGTGTTGTTAATGTGAGGAACAGTGTGGTGTGCTCTCTGCACCTGACTCGTGGCAAGTGTTGTTAATGTGAGGAACAGTGTGGTGTTCTCTCTGCACCTGTCTCGTGGCAAGTGTTGTTAATGTGAGGAACAGTGTGGTGTGCTCTCTGCACCTGCCTCGTGGCAAGTGTTGTTAATGTGAGGAACAGTGTGGTGTTCTCTCTGCACCTGCCTCGTGGCAAGTGTTGTTAATGTGAGGAACAGTGTGGTGTTCTCTCTGCACCTGACTCGTGGCAAGTGTTGTTAATGTGAGGAACAGTGTGGTGTTCTCACTGCACCTGACTCGTGGCAAGTGTTGTTAATGTGAGGAACAGTGTGGTGTTCTCTCTGCACCTGACTCGTGGCAAGTGTTGTTAATGTGAGGAACAGTGTGGTGTTCTCACTGCACCTGCCTCGTGGCAAGTGTTGTTAATGTGAGGAACAGTGTGGTGTTCTCTCTGCACCTGACTCGTGGCAAGTGTTGTTAATGTGAGGAACAGTGTGGTGTTCTCTCTGCACCTGCCTCGTGGCAAGTGTTGTTAATGTGAGGAACAGTGTGGTGTTCTCTCTGCACCTGACTCGTGGCAAGTGTTGTTAATGTGAGGAACAGTGTGGTGTGCTCTCTGCACCTGACTCGTGGCAAGTGTTGTTAATGTGAGGAACAGTGTGGTGTTCTCTCTGCACCTGACTCGTGGCAAGTGTTGTTAATGTGAGGAACAGTGTGGTGTTCTCTCTGCACCTGCCTCGTGGCAAGTGTTGTTAATGTGAGGAACAGTGTGGTGTTCTCACTGCACCTGCCTCGTGGCAAGTGTTGTTAATGTGAGGAACAGTGTGGTGTTCTCTCTGCACCTGTCTCGTGGCAAGTGTTGTTAATGTGAGGAACAGTGTGGTGTTCTCTCTGCACCTGCCTCGTGGCACGTGTTGTTAATGTGAGGAACAGTGTGGTGTTCTCTCTGCACCTGCCTCGTGGCAAGTGTTGTTAATGTGAGGAACAGTGTGGTGTTCTCACTGCACCTGACTCGTGGCAAGTGTTGTTAATGTGAGGAACAGTGTGGTGTTCTCTCTGCACCTGACTCGTGGCAAGTGTTGTTAATGTGAGGAACAGTGTGGTGTTCTCACTGCACCTGCCTCGTGGCAAGTGTTGTTAATGTGAGGAACAGTGTGGTGTTCTCTCTGCACCTGACTCGTGGCAAGTGTTGTTAATGTGAGGAACAGTGTGGTGTTCTCTCTGCACCTGACTCATGGCAAATGTTGTTAATGTGAGGAACAGTGTGGTGTTCTCTCTGCACCTGCCTCGTGGCAAGTGTTGTTAATGTGAGGAACAGTGTGGTGTGCTCTCTGCACCTGACTCGTGGCAAGTGTTGTTAATGTGAGGAACAGTGTGGTGTTCTCTCTGCACCTGACTCGTGGCAAGTGTTGTTAATGTGAGGAACAGTGTGGTGTTCTCTCTGCACCTGCCTCGTGGCAAGTATTGTTAATGTGAGGAACAGTGTGGAGTGCTCTCTGCACCTGCCTCGTGGCAAGTGTTGTTAATGTGAGGAACAGTGTGGCGTGCTCTCAGCACCTGCCTCGTGGCAAGTGTTGTTAATGTGAGGAACAGTGTGGTGTTCTCTCTGCACCTGCCTCGTGGCAAGTGTTGTTAATGTGAGGAACAGTGTGGTGTTCTCTCTGCACCTGACTCGTGGCACGTGTTAATGTGAGGAACAGTGTGGTGTTCTGTCTGCACCTGTCTCTTGGCAAGTGTTGTTAATGTGAGGAACAGTGTGGTGTTCTCTCTGCACCTGACTCGTGGCACGTGTTAATGTGAGGAACAGTGTGGTGTTCTGTCTGCACCTGTCTCTTGGCAAGTGTTGTTAATGTGAGGAACAGTGTGGTGTTCTCTCTGCACCTGCCTCGTGGCAAGTGTTGTTAATGTGAGGAACAGTGTGGTGTTCTCTCTGCACCTGACTCGTGGCAAGTGTTAATGTGAGGAACAGTGTGGTGTTCTCTCTGCACCTGACTCGTGGCAAGTGTTGTTAATGTGAGGAACAGTGTGGTGTTCTCTCTGCACCTGCCTCGTGGCAAGTGTTGTTAATGTGAGGAACAGTGTGGTGTTCTCTCTGCACCTGCCTCGTGGCAAGTGTTGTTAATGTCAGGAACAGTGTGGTGTTCTCTCTGCACCTGCCTCGTGGCAAGTGTTAATGTGAGGAACAGTGTGGTGTTCTCTCTGCACCTGACTCGTGGCAAGTGTTAATGTGAGGAACAGTGTGGTGTTCTCTCTGCACCTGACTCGTGGCAAGTGTTAATGTGAGGAACAGTGTGGTGTTCTCTCTGCACCTGACTCGTGGCACGTGTTAATGTGAGGAACAGTGTGGCGTTCTCTCTGCACCTGACTCGTGGCAAGTGTTAATGTGAGGAACAGTGTGGTGTTCTCTCTGCACCTGACTCGTGGCAAGTGTTGTTAATGTGAGGAACAGTGTGGTGTTCTGTCTGCACCTGCCTCGTGGCAAGTGTTGTTAATGTGAGGAACAGTGTGGTGTTCTCTCTGCACCTGCCTCGTGGCAAGTGTTGTTAATGTGAGGAACAGTGTGGTGTTCTCTCTGCACCTGACTCGTTAGCAAGTGTTGTTAATGTGAGGAACAGTGTGGTGTGATCTGCACCTGCCTCGTGGCAAGTGTTGTTAATGTGAGGAACAGTGTGGTGTGATCTGCACCTGCCTCGTGGCACGTGTTGTTAATGTGAGGAACAGTGTGGTGTTCTCACTGCACCTGCCTCGTGGCAAGTGTTGTTAATGTGAGGAACAGTGTGGTGTTCTCTCTGCACCTGCCTCGTGGCAAGTGTTGTTAATGTGAGGAACAGTGTGGTGTTCTCTCTGCACCTGTCTCTTGGCAAGTGTTGTTAATGTGAGGAACAGTGTGGTGTTCTCTCTGCACCTGCCTCGTGGCAAGTGTTGTTAATGTCAGGAACAGTGTGGTGTTCTCTCTGCACCTGCCTCGTGGCAAGTGTTGTTAATGTGAGGAACAGTGTGGTGTTCTCTCTGCACCTGCCTCGTGGCAAGTGTTGTTAATGTGAGGAACAGTGTGGTGTTCTCTCTGCACCTGCCTCGTGGCAAGTGTTGTTAATGTGAGGAACAGTGTGGTGTTCTCTCTGCACCTGCCTCGTGGCAAGTGTTGTTAATGTCAGGAACAGTGTGGTGTTCTCTCTGCACCTGCCTCGTGGCAAGTGTTGTTAATGTGAGGAACAGTGTGGTGTTCTCTCTGCACCTGACTCGTGGCAAGTGTTGTTAATGTGAGGAACAGTGTGGTGTTCTCTCTGCACCTGTCTCGTGGCAAGTGTTGTTAATGTGAGGAACAGTGTGGTGTTCTCTCTGCACCTGTCTCGTGGCAAGTGTTGTTAATGTGAGGAACAGTGTGGTGTTCTCTCTGCACCTGTCTCGTGGCAAGTGTTGTTAATATGAGGAACAGTGTGGTGTTCTCTCTGCACCTGTCTCTTGGCAAGTGTTGTTAATGTGAGGAACAGTGTGGTGTGATCTGCACCTGCCTCGTGGCAAGTGTTGTTAATGTGAGGAACAGTGTGGTGTTCTCTCTGCACCTGACTCGTGGCAAGTGTTGTTAATGTGAGGAACAGTGTGGTGTTCTCTCTGCACCTGTCTCGTGGCAAGTGTTGTTAATGTGAGGAACAGTGTGGTGTTCTCTCTGCACCTGTCTCTTGGCAAGTGTTGTTAATGTGAGGAACAGTGTGGTGTGATCTGCACCTGCCTCGTGGCAAGTGTTGTTAATGTGAGGAACAGTGTGGTGTTCTCTCTGCACCTGACTCGTGGCAAGTGTTGTTAATGTGAGGAACAGTGTGGTGTTCTCTCTGCACCTGCCTCGTGGCAAGTGTTGTTAATGTGAGGAACAGTGTGGTGTTCTCTCTGCACCTGCCTCGTGGCAAGTGTTGTTAATGTGAGGAACAGTGTGGTGTTCTCTCTGCACCTGCCTCGTGGCAAGTGTTGTTAATGTGAGGAACAGTGTGGTGTTCTCTCTGCACCTGCCTCGTGGCAAGTGTTGTTAATGTGAGGAACAGTGTGGTGTTCTCTCTGCACCTGCCTCGTGGCAAGTGTTGTTAATGTGAGGAACAGTGTGGTGTTCTCTCTGCACCTGCCTCGTGGCAAGTGTTGTTAATGTGAGGAACAGTGTGGTGTTCTTTCTGCACCTGCCTCGTGGCAAGTGTTGTTAATGTGAGGAACAGTGTGGTGTTCTCTCTGCACCTGCCTCGTGGCAAGTGTTGTTAATGTGAGGAACAGTGTGGTGTTCTCTCTGCACCTGCCTCGTGGCAAGTGTTGTTAATGTGAGGAACAGTGTGGTGTTCTCTCTGCACCTGCCTCGTGGCAAGTGTTGTTAATGTGAGGAACAGTGTGGTGTTCTCTCTGCACCTGCCTCGTGGCAAGTGTTGTTAATGTGAGGAACAGTGTGGTGTTCTCTCTGCACCTGACTCGTGGCAAGTGTTGTTAATGTGAGGAACAGTGTGGCGTGCTCTCTGCACCTGCCTCGTGGCAAGTGTTGTTAATGTGAGGAACAGTGTGGTGTTCTCTCTGCACCTGCCTCGTGGTACGTGTTGTTAATGTGAGGAACAGTGTGGTGTTCTCTCTGCACCTGCCTCGTGGCAAGTGTTGTTAATGTGAGGAACAGTGTGGTGTTCTCTCTGCACCTGACTCGTGGCAAGTGTTGTTAATGTGAGGAACAGTGTGGTGTTCTCTCTGCACCTGCCTCGTGGCAAGTGTTAATGTGAGGAACAGTGTGGTGTTCTCTCTGCACCTGCCTCGTGGCAAGTGTTGTTAATGTGAGGAACAGTGTGGTGTTCTCTCTGCACCTGCCTCGTGGCAAGTGTTAATGTGAGGAACAGTGTGGTGTTCTCTCTGCACCTGCCTCGTGGCAAGTGTTGTTAATGTGAGGAACAGTGTGGTGTTCTCTCTGCACCTGCCTCGTGGCAAGTATTGTTAATGTGAGGAACAGTGTGGTGTTCTCTCTGCACCTGCCTCGTGGTACGTGTTGTTAATGTGAGGAACAGTGTGGTGTTCTCTCTGCACCTGTCTCGTGGCAAGTGTTGTTAATGTGAGGAACAGTGTGGTGTTCTCTCTGCACCTGCCTCGTGGCAAGTGTTGTTAATGTGAGGAACAGTGTGGTGTTCTCTCTGCACCTGCCTCGTGGCAAGTGTTGTTAATGTGAGGAACAGTGTGGTGTTCTCTCTGCACCTGCCTCGTGGCACGTGTTGTTAATGTGAGGAACAGTGTGGTGTTCTCTCTGCACCTGCCTCGTGGCAAGTGTTGTTAATGTGAGGAACAGTGTGGTGTGATCTGCACCTGACTCGTGGCAAGTGTTGTTAATGTGAGGAACAGTGTGGTGTGATCTGAACCTGCCTCGTGGCAAGTGTTGTTAATGTGAGGAACAGTGTGGTGTGATCTGCACCTGACTCGTGACAAGTGTTGTTAATGTGAGGAACAGTGTGGTGTTCTCTCTGCACCTGTCTCGTGGCAAGTGTTGTTAATGTGAGGAACAGTGTGGTGTTCTCTCTGCACCTGCCTCGTGGCAAGTGTTGTTAATGTGAGGAACAGTGTGGTGTTCTCTCTGCACCTGACTCGTGGCAAGTGTTGTTAATGTGAGGAACAGTGTGGTGTTCTCTCTGCACCTGTCTCGTGGCAAGTGTTGTTAATGTGAGGAACAGTGTGGTGTTCTCTCTGCACCTGCCTCGTGGCACGTGTTGTTAATGTGAGGAACAGTGTGGTGTTCTCTCTGCACCTGCCTCGTGGCAAGTGTTGTTAATGTGAGGAACAGTGTGGTGTTCTCTCTGCACCTGCCTCGTGGCACGTGTTGTTAATGTGAGGAACAGTGTGGTGTTCTCTCTGCACCTGCCTCGTGGCACGTGTTGTTAATGTGAGGAACAGTGTGGTGTGATCTGCACCTGCCTCGTGGCAAGTGTTGTTAATGTGAGGAACAGTGTGGTGTTCTCTCTGCACCTGTCTCGTGGCAAGTGTTGTTAATGTGAGGAACAGTGTGGTGTTCTCTCTGCACCTGCCTCGTGGCAAGTGTTGATAATGTGAGGAACAGTGTGGTGTTCTCACTGCACCTGCCTCGTGGCAAGTGTTGTTAATGTGAGGAACAGTGTGGTGTGATCACTGCACCTGCCTCGTGGCAAGTGTTGTTAATGTGAGGAACAGTGTGGTGTGATCTGCACCTGACTCATGGCAAGTGTTGTTAATGTGAGGAACAGTGTGGTGTTCTCTCTGCACCTGCCTCGTGGCACGTGTTGTTAATGTGAGGAACAGTGTGGTGTTCTCTCTGCACCTGTCTCGTGGCAAGTGTTGTTAATGTGAGGAACAGTGTGGTGTTCTCTCTGCACCTGTCTCTTGGCAAGTGTTGTTAATGTGAGGAACAGTGTGGTGTTCTCTCTGCACCTGTCTCGTGGCAAGTGTTGTTAATGTGAGGAACAGTGTGGTGTTCTCTCTGCACCTGTCTCGTGGCAAGTGTTGTTAATGTGAGGAACAGTGTGGTGTTCTCTCTGCACCTGTCTCGTGGCAAGTGTTGTTAATGTGAGGAACAGTGTGGTGTTCTCTCTGCACCTGCCTCGTGGTACGTGTTGTTAATGTGAGGAACAGTGTGGTGTGATCACTGCACCTGCCTCGTGGCAAGTGTTGTTAATGTGAGGAACAGTGTGGTGTGATCTGCACCTGACTCATGGCAAGTGTTGTTAATGTGAGGAACAGTGTGGTGTTCTCTCTGCACCTGCCTCGTGGCACGTGTTGTTAATGTGAGGAACAGTGTGGTGTGATCTGCACCTGCCTCGTGGCAAGTGTTGTTAATGTGAGGAACAGTGTGGTGTTCTCTCTGCACCTGTCTCGTGGCAAGTGTTGTTAATGTGAGGAACAGTGTGGTGTTCTCTCTGCACCTGTCTCGTGGCAAGTGTTGTTAATGTGAGGAACAGTGTGGTGTTCTCTCTGCACCTGTCTCGTGGTACGTGTTGTTAATGTGAGGAACAGTGTGGTGTTCTCTCTGCACCTGTCTCGTGGCAAGTGTTGTTAATGTGAGGAACAGTGTGGTGTTCTCTCTGCACCTGCCTCGTGGCAAGTGTTGTTAATGTGAGGAACAGTGTGGTGTTCTCTCTGCACCTGTCTCGTGGCAAGTGTTGTTAATGTGAGGAACAGTGTGGTGTTCTCTCTGCACCTGCCTCGTGGCAAGTGTTGTTAATGTGAGGAACAGTGTGGTGTTCTCTCTGCACCTGTCTCGTGGCAAGTGTTGTTAATGTGAGGAACAGTGTGGTGTTCTCTCTGCACCTGTCTCGTGGCAAGTGTTGTTAATGTGAGGAACAGTGTGGTGTTCTCTCTGCACCTGTCTCGTGGCAAGTGTTGTTAATGTGAGGAACAGTGTGGTGTTCTCTCTGCACCTGTCTCGTGGCAAGTGTTGTTAATGTGAGGAACAGTGTGGTGTTCTCTCTGCACCTGCCTCGTGGCAAGTGTTGTTAATGTGAGGGACAGTGTGGTGTTCTCTCTGCACCTGCCTCTTGGCAAGTGTTGTTAATGTGAGGAACAGTGTGGTGTGCTCTCTGCACCTGACTCGTGGCAAGTGTTGTTAATGTGAGGAACAGTGTGGCGTGCTCTCTGCACCTGCCTCGTGGCAAGTGTTGTTAATGTGAGGAACAGTGTGGTGTGCTCTCTGCACCTGCCTCGTGGCAAGTGTTGTTAATGTGAGGAACAGTGTGGTGTGCTCTCTGCACCTGTCTCGTGGCAAGTGTTGTTAATGTGAGGAACAGTGTGGTGTGCTCTCTGCACCTGCCTCGTGGCAAGTGTTGTTAATGTGAGGAACAGTGTGGTGTGCTCTCTGCACCTGTCTCGTGGCAAGTGTTGTTAATGTGAGGAACAGAGTGGTGTTCTCTCTGCACCTGCCTCGTGGCAAGTGTTGTTAATGTGAGGAACAGTGTGGTGCTCTCTCTGCACCTGTCTCGTGGCAAGTGTTGTTAATGTGAGGAACAGTGTGGTGTTCTCACTGCACCTGTCTCGTGGCAAGTGTTGTTAATGTGAGGAACAGTGTGGTGTTCTTTCTGCACCTGACTCGTGGCAAGTGTTGTTAATGTGAGGAACAGTGTGGTGTTCTCACTGCACCTGCCTCGTGGCAAGTGTTGTTAATGTGAGGAACAGTGTGGTGTGCTCTCTGCACCTGCCTCGTGGCAAGTGTTGTTAATGTGAGGAACAGTGTGGTGTGCTCTCTGCACCTGCCTCGTGGCAAGTGTTGTTAATGTGAGGAACAGTGTGGTGTTCTCTCTGCACCTGACTCGTGGCAAGTGTTGTTAATGTGAGGAACAGTGTGGCGTGCTCTCTGCACCTGCCTCGTGGCAAGTGTTGTTAATGTGAGGAACAGTGTGGTGTTCTCACTGAACCTGACTCGTGGCAAGTGTTGTTAATGTGAGGAACAGTGTGGTGTGCTCTCTGCACCTGCCTCGTGGCAAGTGTTGTTAATGTGAGGAACAGTGTGGTGTTCTCACTGAACCTGACTCGTGGCAAGTGTTGTTAATGTGAGGAACAGTGTGGTGTTCTCACTGAACCTGACTCGTGGCAAGTGTTGTTAATGTGAGGAACAGTGTGGTGTTCTCACTGAACCTGACTCGTGGCAAGTGTTGTTAATGTGAGGAACAGTGTGGCGTGCTCTCTGCACCTGCCTCGTGGCAAGTGTTGTTAATGTGAGGAACAGTGTGGTGTTCTCACTGAACCTGACTCGTGGCAAGTGTTGTTAATGTGAGGAACAGTGTGGCGTGCTCTCTGCACCTGCCTCGTGGCAAGTGTTGTTAATGTGAGGAACAGTGTGGTGTTCTCACTGAACCTGACTCGTGGCAAGTGTTGTTAATGTGAGGAACAGTGTGGCGTGCTCTCTGCACCTGCCTCGTGGCAAGTGTTGTTAATGTGAGGAACAGTGTGGTGTGCTCTCTGCACCTGCCTCGTGGCAAGTGTTGTTAATGTGAGGAACAGTGTGGTGTTCTCACTGAACCTGACTCGTGGCAAGTGTTGTTAATGTGAGGAACAGTGTGGCGTGCTCTCTGCACCTGCCTCGTGGCAAGTGTTGTTAATGTGAGGAACAGTGTGGTGTTCTCACTGAACCTGACTCGTGGCAAGTGTTGTTAATGTGAGGAACAGTGTGGTGTGCTCTCTGCACCTGCCTCGTGGCAAGTGTTGTTAATGTGAGGAACAGTGTGGTGTTCTCTCTGCACCTGCCTCGTGGCACGTGTTGTTAATGTGAGGAACAGTGTGGCGTGCTCTCTGCACCTGCCTCGTGGCAAGTGTTGTTAATGTGAGGAACAGTGTGGTGTTCTCTCTGCACCTGACTCGTGGCAAGTGTTGTTAATGTGAGGAACAGTGTGGTGTTCTCTCTGCACCTGTCTCGTGGCAAGTGTTGTTAATGTGAGGAACAGTGTGGTGTTCTCTCTGCACCTGTCTCGTGGCAAGTGTTGTTAATGTGAGGAACAGTGTGGTGTGCTCTCTGCACCTGTCTCGTGGCAAGTGTTGTTAATGTGAGGAACAGTGTGGTGTGCTCTCTGCACCTGCCTCGTGGCAAGTGTTGTTAATGTGAGGAACAGTGTGGTGTTCTCTCTGCACCTGCCTCGTGGCAAGTGTTGTTAATGTGAGGAACAGTGTGGTGTTCTCTCTGCACCTGTCTCTTGGCAAGTGTTGTTAATGTGAGGAACAGTGTGGTGTTCTCTCTGCACCTGCCTCGTGGCAAGTGTTGTTAATGTGAGGAACAGTGTGGTGTGATCTGCACCTGCCTCGTGGCAAGTGTTGTTAATGTGAGGAACAGTGTGGTGTTCTCTCTGCACCTGCCTCGTGGCAAGTGTTAATGTGAGGAACAGTGTGGTGTGATCTGCACCTGACTCGTGGCAAGTGTTGTTAATGTGAGGAACAGTGTGGTGTTCTCTCTGCACCTGCCTCGTGGCAAGTGTTGTTAATGTGAGGAACAGTGTGGTGTTCTCACTGCACCTGACTCGTGGCAAGTGTTGTTAATGTGAGGAACAGTGTGGTGTTCTCTCTGCACCTGCCTCGTGGCAAGTGTTGTTAATGTGAGGAACAGTGTGCTGTTCTCTCTGCACCTGCCTCGTGGCAAGTGTTAATGTGAGGAACAGTGTGGTGTTCTCACTGCACCTGCCTCGTGGCAAGTGTTGTTAATGTGAGGAACAGTGTGGTGTTCTCTCTGCACCTGCCTCGTGGCAAGTGTTGTTAATGTGAGGAACAGTGTGGTGTTCTCTCTGCACCTGCCTCGTGGCAAGTGTTGTTAATGTGAGGAACAGTGTGGTGTTCTCTCTGCACCTGTCTCGTGGCAAGTGTTGTTAATGTGAGGAACAGTGTGGTGTTCTCTCTGCACCTGCCTCGTGGCAAGTGTTGTTAATGTGAGGAACAGTGTGGTGTGCTCTCTGCACCTGCCTCGTGGCAAGTGTTGTTAATGTGAGGAACAGTGTGGTGTTCTCTCTGCACCTGCCTCGTGGCAAGTGTTGTTAATGTGAGGAACAGTGTGGTGTGCTCTCTGCACCTGCCTCGTGGCAAGTGTTAATGTGAGGGACAGTGTGGTGTTCTCTCTGCACCTGCCTCGTGGCAAGTGTTGTTAATGTGAGGAACAGTGTGGTGTTCTCTCTGCACCTGCCTCGTGGCAAGTGTTGTTAATGTGAGGAACAGTGTGGTGTTCTCTCTGCACCTGCCTCGTGGCAAGTGTTAATGTGAGGAACAGTGTGGTGTGATCTGCACCTGACTCGTGGCAAGTGTTGTTAATGTGAGGAACAGTGTGGTGTTCTCTCTGCACCTGCCTCGTGGCAAGTGTTGTTAATGTGAGGAACAGTGTGGTGTGCTCTCTGCACCTGACTCGTGGCAAGTGTTGTTAATGTGAGGAACAGTGTGGTGTTCTTTCTGCACCTGCCTCGTGGCAAGTGTTGTTAATGTGAGGAACAGTGTGGTGTTCTCTCTGCACCTGTCTCGTGGCAAGTGTTGTTAATGTGAGGAACAGTGTGGTGTTCTCTCTGCACCTGCCTCGTGGCAAGTGTTGTTAATGTGAGGAACAGTGTGGTGTTCTCACTGCACCTGTCTCGTGGCAAGTGTTGTTAATGTGAGGAACAGTGTGGTGTTCTCTCTGCACCTGCCTCGTGGCAAGTGTTGTTAATGTGAGGAACAGTGTGGTGTTCTCTCTGCACCTGCCTCGTGGCAAGTGTTAATGTGAGGAACAGTGTGGTGTGATCTGCACCTGACTCGTGGCAAGTGTTGTTAATGTGAGGAACAGTGTGGTGTTCTCTCTGCACCTGCCTCGTGGCAAGTGTTGTTAATGTGAGGAACAGTGTGGTGTGCTCTCTGCACCTGACTCGTGGCAAGTGTTGTTAATGTGAGGAACAGTGTGGTGTTCTTTCTGCACCTGCCTCGTGGCAAGTGTTGTTAATGTGAGGAACAGTGTGGTGTTCTCACTGCACCTGTCTCGTGGCAAGTGTTGTTAATGTGAGGAACAGTGTGGTGTTCTCTCTGCACCTGCCTCGTGGCAAGTGTTGTTAATGTGAGGAACAGTGTGGTGTTCTCTCTGCACCTGCCTCGTGGCAAGTGTTAATGTGAGGAACAGTGTGGTGTGATCTGCACCTGACTCGTGGCAAGTGTTGTTAATGTGAGGAACAGTGTGGTGTTCTCTCTGCACCTGCCTCGTGGCAAGTGTTGTTAATGTGAGGAACAGTGTGGTGTGCTCTCTGCACCTGACTCGTGGCAAGTGTTGTTAATGTGAGGAACAGTGTGGTGTTCTTTCTGCACCTGCCTCGTGGCAAGTGTTGTTAATGTGAGGAACAGTGTGGTGTTCTCTCTGCACCTGTCTCGTGGCAAGTGTTGTTAATGTGAGGAACAGTGTGGTGTGATCTGCACCTGCCTCGTGGCAAGTGTTGTTAATGTGAGGAACAGTGTGGTGTTCTCTCTGCACCTGCCTCGTGGCAAGTGTTGTTAATGTGAGGAACAGTGTGGTGTTCTCTCTGCACCTGCCTCGTGGCAAGTGTTGTTAATGTGAGGAACAGTGTGGTGTTCTCTCTGCACCTGTCTCGTGGCAAGTGTTGTTAATGTGAGGAACAGTGTGGTGTTCTCTCTGCACCTGCCTCGTGGCAAGTGTTGTTAATGTGAGGAACAGTGTGGTGTGCTCTCTGCACCTGCCTCGTGGCAAGTGTTGTTAATGTGAGGAACAATGTGGTGTTCTTTCTGCACCTGCCTCGTGGCAAGTGTTGTTAATGTGAGGAACAGTGTGGTGTTCTCTCTGCACCTGTCTCTTGGCAAGTGTTGTTAATGTGAGGAACAGTGTGGTGTTCTCTCTGCACCTGTCTCGTGGCAAGTGTTGTTAATGTGAGGAACAGTGTGGTGTTCTCTCTGCACCTGTCTCGTGGCAAGTGTTGTTAATGTGAGGAACAGTGTGGTGTTCTCACTGCACCTGCCTCGTGGCAAGTGTTGTTAATGTGAGGAACAGTGTGGTGTTCTCTCTGCACCTGCCTCGTGGCAAGTGTTGTTAATGTGAGGAACAGTGTGGTGTTCTCACTGCACCTGTCTCGTGGCAAGTGTTGTTAATGTGAGGAACAGTGTGGTGTTCTCTCTGCACCTGTCTCGTGGCAAGTGTTGTTAATGTGAGGAACAGTGTGGTGTTCTCTCTGCACCTGCCTCGTGGCAAGTGTTGTTAATGTGAGGAACAGTGTGGTGTTCTCTCTGCACCTGCCTCGTGGCAAGTGTTGTTAATGTGAGGAACAGTGTGGTGTTCTCTCTGCACCTGCCTCGTGGCAAGTGTTGTTAATGTGAGGAACAGTGTGGTGTTCTCTCTGCACCTGCCTCGTGGCAAGTGTTGTTAATGTGAGGAACAGTGTGGTGTTCTCTCTGCACCTGCCTCGTGGCAAGTGTTGTTAATGTGAGGAACAGTGTGGTGTTCTCTCTGCACCTGCCTCGTGGCAAGTGTTGTTAATGTGAGGAACAGTGTGGTGTTCTCTCTGCACCTGCCTCGTGGCAAGTGTTGTTAATGTGAGGAACAGTGTGGTGTTCTCTCTGCACCTGTCTCGTGGCAAGTGTTGTTAATGTGAGGAACAGTGTGGTGTTCTCTCTGCACCTGCCTCGTGGCAAGTGTTGTTAATGTGAGGAACAGTGTGGTGTTCTCTCTGCACCTGCCTCGTGGCAAGTGTTGTTAATGTGAGGAACAGTGTGGTGTTCTCTCTGCACCTGCCTCGTGGCAAGTGTTGTTAATGTGAGGAACAGTGTGGTGTTCTCTCTGCACCTGCCTCGTGGTACGTGTTGTTAATGTGAGGAACAGTGTGGTGTGATCACTGCACCTGACTCGTGGCAAGTGTTGTTAATGTGAGGAACAGTGTGGTGTTCTCTCTGCACCTGTCTCGTGGCAAGTGTTGTTAATGTGAGGAACAGTGTGGTGTTCTCTCTGCACCTGCCTCGTGGCAAGTGTTGTTAATGTGAGGAACAGTGTGGTGTTCTCTCTGCACCTGTCTCGTGGCAAGTGTTGTTAATGTGAGGAACAGTGTGGTGTTCTCTCTGCACCTGTCTCGTGGCAAGTGTTGTTAATGTGAGGAACAGTGTGGTGTTCTCTCTGCACCTGACTCGTGGCAAGTGTTGTTAATGTGAGGAACAGTGTGGTGTGATCTGCACCTGCCTCGTGGCACGTGTTGTTAATGTGAGGAACAGTGTGGTGTTCTCTCTGCACCTGTCTCGTGGCAAGTGTTGTTAATGTGAGGAACAGTGTGGTGTTCTCTCTGCACCTGCCTCGTGGCAAGTGTTGTTAATGTGAGGAACAGTGTGGTGTTCTCTATGCACCTGTCTCGTGGCAAGTGTTGTTAATGTGAGGAACAGTGTGGTGTGATCTGCACCTGCCTCGTGGCAAGTGTTGTTAATGTGAGGAACAGAGTGGTGTTCTCTCTGCACCTGCCTCGTGGCAAGTGTTGTTAATGTCAGGAACAGAGTGGTGTTCTCTCTGCACCTGCCTCGTGGCAAGTGTTGTTAATGTGAGGAACAGTGTGGTGTTCTCTCTGCACCTGCCTCGTGGCAAGTGTTGTTAATGTGAGGAACAGTGTGGTGTTCTCTCTGCACCTGCCTCGTGGCAAGTGCTGTTAATGTGAGGAACAGTGTGGTGTTCTCTCTGCACCTGCCTCGTGGTACGTGTTGTTAATGTGAGGAACAGTGTGGTGTTCTCTCTGCACCTGCCTCGTGGCAAGTGTTGTTAATGTGAGGAACAGTGTGGTGTTCTCTCTGCACCTGCCTCGTGGTACGTGTTGTTAATGTGAGGAACAGTGTGGTGTTCTCTCTGCACCTGCCTCGTGGCAAGTGTTGTTAATGTGAGGAACAGAGTGGTGTTCTCTCTGCACCTGCCTCGTGGCAAGTGTTGTTAATGTGAGGAACAGTGTGGTGTTCTCTCTGCACCTGCCTCGTGGTACGTGTTGTTAATGTGAGGAACAGTGTGGTGTTCTCTCTGCACCTGCCTCGTGGCAAGTGTTGTTAATGTCAGGAACAGAGTGGTGTTCTCTCTGCACCTGCCTCTTGGCAAGTGTTGTTAATGTCAGGAACAGAGTGGTGTTCTCTCTTCACCTGCCTCGTGGCAAGTGTTGTTAATGTCAGGAACAGAGTGGTGTTCTCTCTTCACCTGCCTCTTGGCAAGTGTTGTTAATGTCAGGAACAGAGTGGTGTTCTCTCTGCACCTGACTCGTGGCAAGTGTTGTTAATGTCAGGAACAGAGTGGTGTTCTCTCTGCACCTGCCTCGTGGCAAGTGTTGTTAATGTCAGGAACAGAGTGGTGTTCTCTCTTCACCTGCCTCGTGGCAAGTGTTGTTAATGTGAGGAACAGTGTGGTGTTCTTTCTGCACCTGCCTCGTGGCAAGTGTTGTTAATGTGAGGAACAGTGTGGTGTTCTCTCTTCACCTGCCTCGTGGCAAGTGTTGTTAATGTGAGGAACAGTGTGGCGTGATCTGCACCTGCCTCGTGGCAAGTGCTGTTAATGTGAGGAACAGTGTGGTGTTCTCTCTGCACCTGCCTCGTGGTACGTGTTGTTAATGTGAGGAACAGTGTGGTGTTCTCTCTGCACCTGCCTCGTGGCAAGTGTTGTTAATGTGAGGAACAGTGTGGTGTTCTCTCTGCACCTGCCTCGTGGTACGTGTTGTTAATGTGAGGAACAGTGTGGTGTTCTCTCTGCACCTGCCTCGTGGCAAGTGTTGTTAATGTGAGGAACAGAGTGGTGTTCTCTCTGCACCTGCCTCGTGGCAAGTGTTGTTAATGTGAGGAACAGTGTGGTGTTCTCTCTGCACCTGCCTCGTGGTACGTGTTGTTAATGTGAGGAACAGTGTGGTGTTCTCTCTGCACCTGCCTCGTGGCAAGTGTTGTTAATGTCAGGAACAGAGTGGTGTTCTCTCTGCACCTGCCTCTTGGCAAGTGTTGTTAATGTCAGGAACAGAGTGGTGTTCTCTCTTCACCTGCCTCGTGGCAAGTGTTGTTAATGTCAGGAACAGAGTGGTGTTCTCTCTGCACCTGACTCGTGGCAAGTGTTGTTAATGTGAGGAACAGAGTGGTGTTCTCTCTTCACCTGCCTCGTGGCAAGTGTTGTTAATGTGAGGAACAGAGTGGTGTTCTCTCTGCACCTGACTCGTGGCAAGTGTTGTTAATGTCAGGAACAGAGTGGTGTTCTCTCTGCACCTGCCTCGTGGCAAGTGTTGTTAATGTCAGGAACAGAGTGGTGTTCTCTCTTCACCTGCCTCGTGGCACGTTTTGGATGATGACTTCTTTGTGAACAACATACGAGGTTAAGGTTACATTTTTTCTTAATAAAATTGTCATTTGTTAAAATTTAAATACTTTCGTCTTTTAGGCTTCTTTACAGATTCTGGTATTCCTTTGTTGCCATTCTTTTGCATGTTTAGCGAGTTTCGTCCCCTCCCGTTGTCATGGCTTTGAGTATGGAAAGGTTTGGGAATTTATTAAATTAATCTATATTCGCGGCAATATATGGTATCTTAAACAAAATAGTTACAGCCATTTTTTAGAAAGTAAAAACGTTCGAAAAACCTTGCATGTAAAGGGTAGTTGAGGGTAGAGAATTTTCTAGAAAATCCTCGTGTTGAATTTCTGGAAGGTACTGAACTTAAATACCAAGTTTGGTGCTTATCGAGTTTTCGTTTTTGAGTTATGGTCAGTCATAAACACGCCTTTTTCTAAAAACCTTGTTTTATTCAGGGGGCCTAAAACATGTTTTTCCGGTGAAATCTTCGTATCGAATTTTGGGTCGAAAGCAATGCCGTTACTACGAGTACTTACTATGTACGTGGTAGATAGTAAAAAATGTGACTATCCTTTTAACCTCTGTCTTCTTCTTCTTATACCCACAAGGGAATGCGTAATGAAAGTTTATCTCATTAAAATGCAACACATGAGATGTTTCATGTTTAAACCACATTGTATCGTAAAGATTAACAAAGTAGAGTGTCTGTTACGTCACATTCAGAACTCACCAATGTCTGTCAGTTACACGCAAGCAAGTAAGTTAGCAGCGTCACAAAATAAACCGGCATCATTAAACATAGAGTAATAAATAACGTAACAGAGCTAACAAATGTAGGGCGATAAAAAGCAACCTCGATCGCTGCGCACCGTGCGATGAAATACTGCACTATTGATGGTGCAGTAGGGCAAGCTTCCTGCTGGATACACACTTTTGCTGAGCAACCACTCCCTGACTAAAGCAATCCTGTACAACATATCTGATATGTTATATTCACATGACTTCCTCTTTCCATTATCGTTCATTTTTCTGTAGCTTCAACTAACTATTCTTACGAAAGCTTAGTTTTCTATCTAGCCCATAAAAATGGAGAAAAAATTTAGTAGAAATAGCTTCCTTGCATATTTCATTCTAGGCATAAGAGAGAATAGCAATGGTTAAATGTTTAAAAGCGGAACGTTATATTCGTATTGAAATTCTATACCCTTAAGTGACATCGCGAGAAGCAACTAAAGGCTGGCAGCGTTTCAAAAATTGAAATTCAGTTTTGAAAAATTCAAACTAATGACGACGGACTTTCGTAAATGGCTGATGCCACAAAAATTGTTTTTAAAATCAATTGTGTATTTTAGAGAGATCTACATTTTTTGTGCAGCGATACTTTCTCCATTTCTTAAGGTTTACTAAGTATACAGAATTATACAAAATTATTCCCGATGATAGAGGTACTTGTCCTGTAAATATGTTGTATTTTAATTAAAATGCTTAGTGTAAAGGATAGTTTGGGGTAGAGGAGCTTTTGAAAGCCTTTTTGTCTTGTTTTTGGAACATACTGACATTAAATACCAAGTTTGGTGTTTATCTGAATTTTAGGTTTTAGTTACACTGTTCACACCAAGGCGGTAGCGTCTGTGGTCCGCATTGGGGAGGTTCTGGGTTCAAACCACCAGGACCGACCAACCTAAATCAAGTTTTTTTGCGGTTTTACTAACGCGCTAGGCGAATGCTGGGTTGTAGAACTTGATCTGCGCATTTTCCTATCATCCCTTTCAAAGCTACATTTCATTTCCTTTGTTTTCACCGCCATACCAGGCATTCGCCTGATCATGAATGTGCTATGATGCAGAGTGTGCTTGCCACCACTCGACAGGCATTGCCAAGTCCTTAGAGGTGCACAATCAGGAGGGTGACCCGTTAAAGAAGAAGTTATACTCTTCACGACACACACACAATTCCCATTTTGGATTTGGGTCCTGAAAACATGTCTTTCCGGTGAAATCGCGACATAGAATCAAATACTAGGTGCATAGAAAGTGAAATGTATATGTAAATATTTGAAAATTCAAATTACAAACCAAGCATATCTTGGAAATGGTTAAACTCGCAAAAAGAGTGTTTCACATTCTTTGTGTGTTTTAACAGATCTACATTTCTTGTCTGTCTCTTACGGTTTGCCAATTTCACAAAAGTTATTCAGAATGAAAAGCACTTCACAGACTATTTCCCCAAAATTGAAGATATACATTTAATTTTCATTCAGTTATCTTAAACGTTGCAGTCGTTGCTGAGAAAATCGAAAGTAACGAAAAATGGTCCACGTTAAAGGTAGTTTTGGGGTGGGGGGATTTTGTTCAAGATGTTCATGCCTATCATTGGTATTTAATTGAATTTTCGTTTACAAGCTGTGATATGAGACACACACACTATCTTTTTATAAAAAAAACGTTTTATTTTTGAGGCCTCAAGAAAGATAACTAGCAGAGAAAACAATAAGGCTACTTAACATCAGATAGGTAGACCATTGTAACGCAAACTGTTGCTTGAAGGACGAACCAATGGCTCGGATCTGCTTTAGCACCGTTGTCGACAATGGAATCAATAATCAACAGGAATAAATCATAAGCCCCGTTCAAGCAGACAGGTGGCTTAATTACTTCTTGTCCTCGGGGATCATTTAGATGCTAGATAATGTAAATCAATTTGCATTATCGGTATCTCGCAATTAAATGTGTATCGTCGATGACGATGTTTGGTACGGTAAATTTACATTAATAAAATCGAAATTTTCCTTGTTTTTATACGCAACAGAAAACATGTATTTTACTATATGTACATAAAAAAACCTAATGCGTTGCATTCAAATAACTTTCTCAACCCACCATCTGAAGACCACAGGCGCCATTTGGCTGTTTTTGCAGGAGTGTAATTTTTAAGTTAAAAAACGCTCTGAAGGGCCCCAATGGAGCAGAGAGCACAGGAGCATTACTTTTGAAAGGGATGACAAACAATAATGTATTATGTGCGGGGAGCAGGACAGTATTGTTCACTGAATGTAAAGGAATAACAAATTGCAGGAAAGGAATTAGTGATAGTATGCCAGGAGACACTGTCGAATGGGAAGGGAAAAGAAAAAAATATCAAGAAATAGGAAAATATTTGCGAAATATAAAAGAAAAATGGATAAGAAAAGAGAGACAAAACACAGAGGAGGAATACGAGAGCTGACCACAAACTAAGGTTACAAAGCCGATATTCCTAAAGTTTGGTCCGTTATTGGGAAATTAGCATTGTGCGGTAATTCTAGTAAACGTGGTTGGCAACTGTGCAGAGTTTCACCCACCCGCCACCTACAGGCCGATGTAGGTAAACACAAATGGCGACTCGTTTGTAAAACTGATCTAGCGAACAAACCCGCACCGTTATTCGAAATATGTAACCGCGGCTGAAATTCGCCGGAAGCTGGCAGATATTTACGAGGAGATTGTAATGTTCTCGTAGGCATATCGCAAAGTTTGGGGCCGATAGAGAAAACGTCACCGACGAGGATCGCAGAGGCCGTTCCAGCATGGCATCAAAAGATTTGAAAACAGCTAGCTGGAGAGCTGATTCAGGACAACAGGAGGATCATGTTACGGTAGAATTGGAAATGTCGTTCGGAAGCGTTGGTCACATTGTTCCCGATGGGTTCCACGAAATCTGTCCAAGACAAGGAGAAGCGCATGGGGGCAAGTCTACAACTTTTGCAACGGTTCTCCACGGAGGGGAACAGTTTTCTTCACCACATTGTCACGGGTGATGAAACATGGGTCCACCACTACACCGCCAACAGTAAGCGGTTGTCAATGGAATGTAAACACCCCTCCTCTCCAAAGATGACGCCATCTGCCGGGAAGGTGATGGTCACAATGTTTTGGGACAGCGCGAGTGTCATACTCGTGGAGTTTTTGGAAATAGGGCACACAGTGACTGCTGACGGATACTGCAAGACGTTCAGTAAAGCAATCAGGAGGAAACGGCCAGGACTTCTCACCGAGGGCGTCATCTTCTTTCACGACAACGCGCGACCTCATAAAGCCCAAAAGACCACCACACTGTTGAAGCAGTTTGCTGGGACATGACCGACCACCTTCCCTACAGTCTGGATCTCACTCCAAACGACTTTCACCTTTTTCCCCTCTTGAAGGAGCAACTAGGAGGCCGACGATTCACTTCAGACGAGGAGGTGAAACACTTGGAGACAACGTGACACGCAAGGACAGGATTTTTACCAGGAGGAATATTCAAACTCATCCCACGAAGCCACAAGTAACTAAACCGATATGGAGACTATGTCGAAACATAACCTAATGTAGGTACTATCAGTTGACTGTTTGAAATAAAATGTTCATGTTTCACTGCGTGCCTTGTAACCTTAGCTTCTGATCCCCCCTTACATAGGTAGCACGGAAAATGGCCACAGACTGCAGCGGGAATGAATAAACTTCAGAAGCCTGACGAAATCAAATAAGTAAGAAATTATTTATAAAAAGGACGGTAAGAAAGACACTATAAAAATTATAAAAATGTGAAACAAATATAAATTGAAATGTATATAAAGTTACATCAAGAGAAAAGGAATAAGAAGTATTGTAAAACTAAATCTCAAGAAAAGAACGAAAAGATATTAATAGAATGATTTAAATAAGTACCTAGATAAATATATGTTTTAAAATGAATAATAAAAAATTCCTCACTCAAATAAATGAAGAACGCCAGGAACGCAAACACGCAAAAACTGAATACTCGTCAAAGATGAAGGAAATGAACAAGATGAGAAGCAGGAGACGCGTTATCATCTCAGAAGAAGAGAGAAGATAGTGATAGTTAAGTGGGAAATAACCTGAAGAATAAATATAGCTGCACAAGAACATGTAGAGAAGAATCCACGCAGATGTGTGCCTGACTAGACTAGATCTATCGCGGGGCAGAGATAGCCCCTCACTTATTTCTGTGCCTGACTAGACTAGATCTATCGCGGGGCAGAGATAGCCCCTCACTTATTTCTGTGCCTGACCAGACTAGATCTATCGCGGGGCAGAGATAGCCCCTCACTTATTTCTGTGCCTGACTAGACTAGATCTATCGCGGGGCAGAGATAGCCCCTCACTTATTTCTGTGCCTGACCAGACTAGATCTATCGCGGGGCAGAGATAGCCCCTCACTTATTTCTGTGCCTGACCAGACTAGATCTATCGCGGGGCAGAGATAGCCCCTCACTTATTTCTGTGCCTGACCAGACTAGATCTATCGCGGGGCAGAGATAGCCCCTCACTTATTTCTGTGCCTGACTAGACTAGATCTATCGCGGGGCAGAGATAGCCCCTCACTTATTTCTGTGCCTGACCAGACTAGATCTATCGCGGGGCAGAGATAGCCCCTCACTTATTTCTGTGCCTGACTAGACTAGATCTATCGCGGGGCAGAGATAGCCCCTCACTTATTTCTGTGCCTGACCAGACTAGATCTATCGCGGGGCAGAGGTAGCCCCTCACTTATTTCTGTGCCTGACCAGACTAGATCTATCGCGGGGCAGAGATAGCCCCTCACTTATTTCTGTGCCTGACCAGACTAGATCTATCGCGGGGCAGAGATAGCCCCTCACTTATTTCTGTGCCTGACTAGACTAGATCTATCGCGGGGCAGAGATAGCCCCTCACTTATTTCTGTGCCTGACTAGACTAGATCTATCGCGGGGCAGAGATAGCCCCTCACTTATTTCTGTGCCTGACTAGACTAGATCTATCGCGGGGCAGAGATAGCCCCTCACTTATTTCTGTGCCTGACCAGACTAGATCTATCGCGGGGCAGAGATAGCCCCTCACTTATTTCTGTGCCTGACCAGACTAGATCTATCGCGGGGCAGAGATAGCCCCTCACTTATTTCTGTGCCTGACTAGACTAGATCTATCGCGGGGCAGAGATAGCCCCTCACTTATTTCTGTGCCTGACTAGACTAGATCTATCGCGGGGCAGAGATAGCCCCTCACTTATTTCTGTGCCTGACTAGACTAGATCTATCGCGGGGCAGAGGTAGCCCCTCACTTATTTCTGTGCCTGACTAGACTAGATCTATCGCGGGGCAGAGGTAGCCCCTCACTTATTTCTGTGCCTGACCAGACTAGATCTATCGCGGGGCAGAGATAGCCCCTCACTTATTTCTGTGCCTGACTAGACTAGATCTATCGCGGGGCAGAGATAGCCCCTCACTTATTTCTGTGCCTGACCAGACTAGATCTATCGCGGGGCAGAGATAGCCCCTCACTTATTTCTAACTAATTCTAATAAGAAGTACGCGGCTACAGAAATTACTTATTAATTAGATAAAAGCACGAGCTTCTGGGTGCTATCGGGCAGGAGCACCTCCCGGAAGCTGTGGGCTTAGGGTGGCCGGGCGGTGTTGGATGCGTTCAATCTGGAAACATTAGGGACCGCGTCCATGCTTGCTGCACCCGTCGTCATTCGCATGGTCGCCCTTCCTTCCGTGGGTTGCGGTAGTAGCACAAGGGACCTGCGTCCTGGTTTCGGGGGCCCTCCATTCGTCAGTACCTTTACGTTTATACCATCTAAAAGTACTTCATTCCGCCACAAGATGGCAATATCATCGTTCACAGGAAATACACTTATATTGTTTCTTCGCTGTGGTACTCATATACTATTGTTAGAAGAGGTTATTCTTATGTCAAAAGTAACCGAGGTTTGATAGGAACAAGAACCAAAAACAAACGATAGTCAAATATTTAAAAGCGAGTCACTATATGCTCATTTAAATTCTATACTCTGTCCATGATATCGGGGGAAATAACTAAATGTAACACCAATTTAAAAAGTGTTTATAAATTCAGACAAATTATAACAGATATTTCAGAAATGCCTGATGCCATACAATTTTTTACATAAATTGTGTGTTTTAATTGCTCTACATTTTTTGTGGGATAAGTTTTTGTCATCTCTCATAGTTTAGAGACCACACAAAATTCTTTCCGAATGAAGAGGACTTCACAGGCTGTTCCCACAAAATTCAAAGTAGCATATTTTATTTCTCATGTACAGTTTTAAATGTGTTGTGATTTAATCAAAATCGTTACACCCATTTTGAGAAAGTAAAAGCAAATATAGAAAGGTTTGCATATAAAGTGTAGTTGGAGTATTTTCTGAAAAATCTTTAAAAGTTACTGAGCTTAAATACCAACTTTAATATTTATCTGACTTTTCGTTTTTACTTTCTCTGCTACGTAAATTAAGCAGGGGAAGTATTGAATTGCACTCAAAAATTCGATAGTAAGATTTCACCGGAAATACATGTCTTGAGGTGCCCTGCATCCAAATAAAGCATTTTTGGAAACATGTCCGTTTGTGTATGTGTGTGTCTGCGAACACCATAACTCAAAAACTAAAAGCGATAAATGAAAAGATACCAAACAAAAAAGTAGATGTCTTTAAAACACACAATTTACTTAAAATATTTTTTGTGGCATAAGCTGTTCCTGAGATATCATTATTTTAAAGTCCCGTCGATTTTCACTTGTTTCTCGGGATGTCATGGAAACAGTATGGAATTTTAAGGCAGCATATAGCGTCCAGTTGTTAAACATTTGCCTATCGCTGTTCTCTATAACGAAATGTGTAATGTAGCTGTTTCTGTAAAGGCTTATCTCGATTAAAATTAAGTAGATAGAAAAATAACCTTTAGTAAGAATAGTTTGTATAGCCAGTAATAATGATAGCGGGTAGAGAAAGTTATGAGAATGTATCACATAAAATGCTTTTTAATTTTACTGTTCGCGCGCGCGCACACATGCACAGACATTTTTATAAAAATACACTCAAAACATCTATTTCAATGTGTAGTCGAATTTTTGGATGGAGTGCAATACGTCCTCTGCCTGCTAGGTACGTACGTGGTAGAAAAAGGAACTAGGCACTATGAAAATCCAGGAGTGCGTTCCCTAAAGCAAATAGATGCTCTGAAAAACTTTGATCTCTCACGAAACGCCTGCCGTGTAGGCAACTTCACCGTTTGATCAGTACAGCGGGGCGAACTGCTATAAAGGCGAAGTCTACAAATGCATACGTACACCCAAGTTACACAAGAAGGGTGGGGGTGCAGACATGCTAGGGGTTGACAAATTGCCTTTACCAGCCTACTACTGCAACAGAGAACGTAATATACTGCACGCTGTACAGTGGCACTAATGTGAGTGGAATAAATGCAATCGGCAAAGAAGATATCCACTTTTGGTAACAATGCGGCTGAAATTCTGACCTCTATGGTCAACACAAGTATCACTATAACGAAGTTAAATGGTCTTAAAGGTGCAAGGTGTCATTGCTAAAGAGTACAGTGTACAGCATGTAATGGCATGGAAATGTTCCACCTGGCTGCATATAACATTAGCTGACGAGAGGAACATGTATTTAATTCATCTTTTTTGACGATAGTGTGTTTTTATCCACTTACCGGTCATGCGTGGTATAATAAAATTCCCGCACTCCGTAAATTGTTACCAGAGGTTAATAAAATGTATGTAATCCTGCAAATATTAATACGTGAATTTATTGTTGCAGAGTGCAGTATAGTCATATTCGATTCCTGCTGCAGTTTCACATTTAAATCTTACGGCCTTTACTCCTTTATTTGTTAACATTTATTTATTATTTAATTCATGCAGCATTTAAATGTAACATTCGGCGCAAGGAGCCATCTTTCCTTCAGTTGTTGACTGCTTGGTGAAGATAACCAGGCGTGACTAATTGATACAGACCGAGCGGTAAGGCTCACATGGTGACTGTGTCTCCCATTCGGGAGGCCCGGGATCAATCCCCGGCGACTGTTCACTCTGACACACAGTTTTTTGGGGGGGAGTTTTCTCGGGTTGTGAGGCGAATGCTGAAGTGGTTTCTTTCAACCCCCAGAATTTCCTATCCTTCTATTTCATTCAATTAATAACGTCATTCATCCTTCACCCCGTTTGGTTTGTTTGAGGGTTGAAAGTGACTGCGATGGAGATTGGGTGCGGCGTGGCAGGGGAAAAGGATGCTCTTTATGAACTTTCTCCGTCCCTCATCCTTCAGCTAATTTCCGGGAGCGTTGGACCCCATGTGGGGCGGTTCCCCGGGGCGTTTATATCTGGAAACTGTAGGGACTCCGTCATTGGTGTGGCGTGACTCCTGGTTCCGGCCGCCCGGTGCCTCCTTTCACGTCCCTTTCTCGTGCGGGTGTAGGTACGATATCCGGATTGACTGGATCGGTGCCGAATCCTCTCCGCTTCACAATTTAATCCAATGGAACGCAGAAGCTAGAGAGATGGTGATTAGCTTTGTTCTCGCATAAATATTTCTGAAAAGTAGCATGCAATTCACAAACGTTGAGCTCTCGACGACTTCAGCTCGCGTCCTCAAACGTCTTCGTGATCCTGCAAAGATATCCTGGGGCACATGTATCCTCAATATACCATTACTAAATCCTGTATTTAAATACATAAATTGTTTAACAGAGAGCTTCACATTTCTTAGACCCATTCATCCAGCGGTTGGGCTGCAGCATTCCCAAACGACGTGTCACTACTTTTGCAAGTGCTCACTGACACACTTGTGAGGTTTAGATCGGCATTAGGCAAACATTCAATTGCAGTTAACATTAGCACTCAGAGTTTACTGAAACAAGATTACGAAGTTCCACTTCTGTGGTGTTGGGGTAGTTTACATGTCTCACATTCAAAAGGTTCCGAGTTCGAATCTCAATTAGAGTGACTTACCCGGAAAAGATTTTCCCTTATCCTGAGAAGATGAATGTCGGTTGGGATAGAGATAGGACCAGTTAACGGACACTTCCAGGAGGGACGGATGAGGTGTAGGAACCGCAGGAGATGTATGGGCTGCAGAACAGGCCGGCGCAAGTCGACAGAGTTCCATACTTGACCACTCGGCCACGGGAGAGTCGCTGGGAGACGTCCCTATAGTTGGACTGGAGAAGCACGACTCATCACTAGAGCCTCTACAGGCTTCCCTCTAGCGGGGCCGAAAATAAGCTTTAAATCGCAAGCCTCTGCGCCATCTGCCCGACACTGACGGAACCACAGCCTCGGAGTCAACCTGAAACAGGAAATCCGTGGTAGAACGCACCACTCCAGCATTCACCTGTGCCAACCAGAGAAAACCACGGCCAGAGTAGGCGGACAGCGGGAGTCGAACCCGAAACCTCCCGAATGCGAGCCCACACGTTACCACGGATCCCGTTCGCTCGGTAATGTCGGTTAACGCTAAGCTCCATGGACCCGGGCTCATTCATTCTTCATCCGACACGACCTACCAGATTAAGGCCCACTATTACACTTCCAGTAAAACATTTACTGGTCACTTCCAGCAATCCGGATAAGAGATTACGTGAGAGTAACGTCTTCCAGCAAACTCCTAACTGGATGATGAGGTTAACTTCACTTACTAGTGCATGAAATGGCGGAAGGTAACCATTTTCATTTCCACAAATGTGATAATGATGAACAGCTGAAGAAAGCGTGAAGTAGTGAACTAATAGTTGTGTTTTTTAATTCTTGGTCTGATATAGCAACAAATTGCTTATTCTATGGAAAGGTTTGTTCGCATTTCAGGATAATTAGTCTATATAATGCTTGTAATTATTCCCGTATTTAATTTAACATTTTACCTCACACTCGTGTAGTAAAACTCATTTTCAGAAATAATGCGGTGTCAGCAATGAACCAGCTTCTAATGACTCCATGCTCCCGGAAGTATGTTACTCGTAGTCGCACTTCACTTCATACGTGTCGTGCAGCAACATTACAGTCAGCATGCTATTGCAACAGTAGTCAAAGATAGGCTTCCAAAATCTGAACAAGAAGAAATTAAAAAGAATAATTTAAGTTTTTCTTTTTCATAGCAAAATTTCCTGAAGTTTTAGGCGCATTAGATTTTACCCTTGTAAGAATTCAGTGACGGGGGTGTAGATGAAGTGTTTGGGAACAGAAAGGGCTACTTTTCTATAAAAGTGCAAGTACCAGCCTGGCTTCACATGTTCTCATATTTATCACAAAGTTTGTTTACACGTCTTTTCGTCCCACTCAATGCTTCAAAACGTTTACTCATTTCATTCCTGGCTTTACGTTTTTCCTGCCATGTAACAGCACCTCACGTTTTGTTTTCTATTATTTAAGTATTTTCTCTACTGTTATCAGAAATTACTGATTCGTTTCCTTTACTCAGACATTATAAATTCACAATAAGACTGAAAAAAACCACATACAATACAACAGTATTCTTCATTCTCAGCTTTACGTTGAACATTAACACAGCAATGATTCAACATTTCTACCAACTCTACAAATTTAACCGGCAGTAAGTCTTAACCTGGAGATAATAAGAAACAAGAAGTTCACTCGGACCGTAAAGAAAACTGTCAGTTAATGTTTTCTCCTACTTAACTGGGCCTAAACGACGTTAATTAAAACAAAAATAATTATGAAGTGCTTTCTTCATGATAATCTCTTTTATGAGGCCTAATAATCTGAAGTGTACAATCACATGCCTTTTCCTACCTCCTCTTCCACTTTTCATTGCACATAAACGTGTGTATAAATATTTCATTGCACATTTCTTTGCGCTTTGCATGGCCAACTAAGAAAATGAATGGCAAAAAGTATTAAGTATTTCAAAATTCAAATAATTAACTAATATATGGCGAAATGGTTAATGCATAAAGCATTATTAATCTTAATTTGTGTGTTTTAAGAAGAAGTACGGTTTTTGTGTCTGTTATAATGTTTTCAAATTAAGAGCTATTCTTAGAAAACTGAAGATATCGGTTTTTTGTTATGTCAAATGTTAGCCATTTTTTGGGAAATGTTGGAAATTTTCCATGTAAAGGGTAGTTGAAGGTCGGGGGATTCTCTTGAAAACCCTTTGTGTCGCGTCCTTAGAAGATACTGAACTTAAATAACAAGCTTCTTATTTAGCCGACGTTTCGTTTTTGAGTTGTGCTGTTCACACACACAACTATACTGGTGGCCGAGGTCGTTTAGACAAGGAATTGTGCAGTTCAAATTCCTCCCAGACTGGGGTTTTTGCAGATTTTCCTGAGCCCTCATTATTGAAAAATGCCGGGGAGGTGTTCTAAACTTAAAGCTGGAACGTTTTCTTTCCGAAATTTATTTTCTAGTTGTTATTTCATTTCATGCATCATTAGGTGCCCTAAACACGAGCGTTAAACACACACACACACACACACACACACACACACACACACACTACTAATTATAGGTAAGTAACAGAGAGTAAATTTGACTCTTGATGTTCACACAACAGCCGAGAACATGTGTTTGCTCGAAGCCCGCATTCTGGCGGTCCTGAGTTCGATTTCAGGAGCCAGACACTCTGGCCATGAGTTTATCGTGGATTTCCCTGGCTGGCAAGGCGAACAACTTTCCTTCCTTCATTTCCTATCATTTCGCTTCTTTTCCAACATTCGGATAGAATTAGGGACTTTGTAGTGTTGGCCCAGATGCTTGCTTGTTGGAAACTTCTTCTCGATCCTGCCAGATGGCAGCTTTCTCTGAGCCACCTCAGGTGGGTCGAGTTCTCCCCTATTCCATTAGAGGGAAGTTTTCTGTGACCTGCTCGTCGGTGTTTCCGAGTCAGCAAGCTTAGAATCGTTAGGGACCCCTGTGTGGGGCGACCTGTAGCCTCCTGCGGCTCCTTCACCTGATTCGTTCCCCCTGGGGTAGTGAGCACAAAAGATCCGCTCTCTGTTTGCTATAAATCTGAAGAAGATGGTGGACGTGCCTCCTCTTTGTGTGAAGCAGAGCAACACGACGTAAATTACATTTGAGTTGGCAACACAGGCTTAGCATATCGGTTGAGAGGAACCCCCGAGGTGTTAGTGAAGCAGCTCTATGTCTGGTCACTTAAATCCCCTGACAAGTGGAACTTGGTTCATCCTCTTGTAAGGAGATCAAGGACAGAAAACAGCGTGGGGCAACTACACACTCCAAGCTGACGTTTCGCTTTGGAGAGAAGTACATATAGAAACCTGCAGCGATCCTGACCACATGGACAAGAGGGGGGAGGGTGCTATCACAAGAACCTCCCCAACCGAAGAGGCAGCTTGAGGATTCTCAGTACGTATATGCCCTTTTTCTCAATAATTCTGTTAAGGGGAGGTTAAAAGACCTATAAAAGTTTGCTAAATCTGTCCCATTTACTCATGTATTACTTAAGATACCAGACTGAAATGTTTAAGGGATGCACATGTACACTGTTTGTTTATTAACGAAGATGGATTTCTCTCTTAAGGGGTTCTATGCTGAAAATTGAAAAAAGTGGTAAATTACAATTTATCCTTTTTATTTATATTATTACGTCCGATTCTCTAGAAGTCTTTTCTTGTAAATATTTTTGTTATTGGAGTGAAAATGAGAGGTTTAAATAACCCCCAACGGTTACGCATTTAAGACCTTCACTGATATTACTCACATATTTTTCCAAAATTTTTAGGAGTGTGTTTCAAAATTAGTTGCAGATATGTTAAACAGTTTCTAAATTATGTATTCCAGGTACAAATTTACCCGTTTAATAAAACAATCCGATGTGATACATACACATGAGTTTCTGTACCCTGTATATTTATTAGTGGGTATACAAACTATTGTTACTAGAGCTTATTTTCCTTTCTACTACATTTTAATCGAGATAAACCTTTATAGAAATAGCTACATGTTATAGAGAACAGCGATAGTCAAATGTTTAACAACTGAACGCTATATGCTCCATACTGTTTCCATGACATCGCGAGAAACAAGTGAGTGTCGACACTGCTTAAAGAAACTGACCAAGTAATGAACAATTCAAGCCTTTAATAACGGATATCTCAGAAACGGCTTATGCCACAAAAAGATTATTTTAGATAAATTGTGTTTTAAAGAGACCTACATTTTTTCAATACTGCCTTTTCCCGTATTTTTTTTTTCGCACATCCCTTACAGTTCACCAGTTATACAAGATTATACAAACTCCCTTGGAATGAAGAGGATTTAACAGGCTATTCCCAGAAAGTTCAAGACATGCATTTTATTTGTCATGTAAATATCTTTAATATATGGTATTTTAATCGCAACCGATAGAGGCAGGTTTAGAAAATAAAAAAAAATTCTAAAAATGTTCCATGCAAAGGCTAGTTTGGAATAGCGGGATTTTGTTTAAAATCTTCGTGTCACATCTTTGGAACATATTGAACCTAAATATTTAGTTTAGTGTTTATTCGGGTTTTCGTTTTTGAGTTATGCTGTTCACAGGCACAAGCACACACACACGAACTTGTTTCCAGAAATGCTTTATTTGGATTCAGGGTGCCTCAAAACACGTATATCCGGGGAAATCCGAGTACAGAATTTTGGGTGGAGTGCAGTTCTTCCCCTACTTATTATACATAACCAGATTTTCAGGCAACGTTTATTAATACATTTTCCGGTAGTTACTTCTTGATTGTAATATTTTAGAAATTTTTCATTGTATTCTTACTTTCTCTACTAAATACATAATACCTAGAGACAGTATTTTATTCCACCCAAAACTTATATATAGAGATTTCCGAGGAAATACTTGCCTTGAGGTCCCCTGAATCGAAAAAATCGTTTTTAGAAAACTTTCTGCGTGATTAGCATAGCTCGTAACCGAAAAGTCGGATAAGTATCAAACTTGCTATTTAACTTCAGTACATACATACCCTCCCAAGATGCGATACGAAGATTTTCAAGGAAATCCCCAACCCAAACTACCCTTTACATGCAAGATTTTTAGAAACTGCTTATTTTCTAAAAAACGGCTCTAACGGTTTTAATTAAAACACCACATATTAAGGGTATTTACATGACAAACTATACATCTTGAATTTTCTGGAAATATCCTATGGGTTCCTCTTAATTCGGAAGAAATTCTGTTTAAACTTGCATAACTGGTGAGCAACAACTGGTCGAAAACGTACTACACAAAAAAATGTAGATCTCTTTAAAACACACAGTTTATTTCAAACAAGTTTATTTATGGCATAAGCCGTTTCTGAGATATGCTTTGTTAAACATTTGAATTCTTCATTTTTACTTTCTCTACCACGTATAGTAAGTAGGGGAAGTACTGTATTCCACCCAAAATTTCGATACCGAGATTTCACCGGAAATACATGTTTTGAGACCCCCTGAATCCAAAAAATGCATTTTTGAAACATGTCCGTGTGTGTCTGTGTGTGTGTCTGAACAGCATAACTCAGAAACGAACAGTCGGATAAACACCAAACGTGGTATTTGGGTTCAGTATCTTCCAAGGATGCGACACGAAGGTTTTCAAGAAAATCCCCCACCCCAAAGTACCCTTTACATGGAAGATTTTTCGAAAATTTTAATTTTCTCAAAAATGGCTCTAACGCTTTTGATTAAAATATCATATGTTTAAGATATTTTTATGACAAATAAAATGTATATCTTGAATTTCCTGGGAATGTCTCCAAAAGTATTCTTCATTGTGAACGACTTTTGCATAACTGGTAAACCATAAGAGATAGACAAAATTTTACTACACAAAAATGTAGATCGCGTTAAAATACACAATTTGGGTCATATACATTTTTTTGTTGAGTGAACCATTTTCGAGATATTACTTGTTATTCCCTTAAATTTTTCAATACTTATTTTCTCAAATGGGAATTCGTTATTCATTTTTTTGTCTTCGATACGCAAAGAATATTAATCTGTGGCAAAGCGAATGGTGCTGCACCTAGCAACCAGCTATTAAGAGATATGTATGTGCTTAAAGGCTACTGTATTTCTATATTGCCCTTGTAAATATATATTCCCCTTACATCTACAAGAAAATTAGCAATAAGATAGAGTCTGCAAATGTTTATCTCGATTAACATGAAGTAGATGGAGAATAAGCGTTTGTATAAATAGTTTGTACAAGAGTAGAGAAAGTCATGTGAGTGTAACACATCAGATTTTTTATCATTCTCTTAAACTCCCGTCAACATTCAGTTGTTTCTCGCGGTGTCATGGAAACAGTATGGAAGGCCAGCATATAGCGTCCAGTTGTTAAACATTTGACTATCGCTGTTCTCTTTGTATCTATAACGAAACGTGTAATGTAGCTGTTTCTGTAAAGATTTATCTCGATTAAAATGAAGTAGATAGAAAAGTAAACTTTCATAGAATAGCTCACATAACCATTAATAAACGACAGATATTATAGAAAGTCACGTAAATCCAATACACCAGATTTCTTTTGTAACTAGAAAGGCTACACAATTTCAAGGTAGGTGATAATAGCGTAGGACCGAGTTGTTTGAACGATGTTGTAGGTCTCTAGAAATGTGATATTGAAGATGTCTCCTGAAGAACTGTGTAATGGGCGGGTGTTACTACCTGAGTGTTGAGGGAGGTGATAATTAACACCACTTTTCATGCTATTAACAGACTTACTGATATAATCATATTAAACATAATTACTCTGCTATCCACTACCTTTAACTCCGTTACAATCATTTAATGTGTCCTCGTGGGCAATAATTAGAGGTTTTTTTGTTTGTACAGAAAGCTTTATGATGTAGAATTATGTTTCATGGTTTGTTTACTCGTTCACCTTGTTTTCATATTGTAATACACCTGGCTCACTTCATAGAACCTCTTTAGAAAAATATTCCTCTTTCAAACCTTTCTCTATCTGCCAAATGATTAGCCTCTAGTTCCCGAGGTCGCGGGTTCAAACCCGGCGGAGGGCGATGGATTTTTTCGGGCGTAAAAATCCTTAGCACGGCTTCCTTCGGAAGGGAAGTAAAGCCGGTGGTCCCATGTCGTAGATTTACGGCACATAAAAGAACCTCAAGCCTGATAAAGAGGCTTCTGAACAAAATTACCGGTCTTTCACGCCCAATATAGAATGGTACGCTAAGGACCAAAGCAGTTAAAGAGCGTCCGTAAATAAAACTCAATTTAATTTGCTAAATGTCTGAAAAGTCGTGACATATCTTTCCCTTTTCTTCTATGTTTCTTTCCTTGGCCCAGGTTTGCCTAATCACCTAGAATTTGCTTCGTTAACATACTACTTTCTGTATCTTATGTATTCATTATTTAACTGTTATGTACAAATATTTCATATTATTTATAACTTATGCATATAAACGTTCCGTATATGTACCCCATCTCGTTTCATAAAGACATATTACCCAGTTACATCTTTATTTTTAACCACATTTATTGGTGTAACTCACAGTCTACCTGGGTTATATTTTCCAACTCTCTTTGTATTTTTCGTGGAATATAATTCAGAGTGATTTTAATCCCTGAATACTCCTCACCTTATTTTTCCATAGAAATGCGCGATTGTTGCTGCGTGATCCTCACCCTGCAGTGAAAACAAAACTGTTTAATTACCTTTGCTTTAAAGTGTCTGTTGTAAACGAAAGTCGCAACATGACATCATTTTACAGCCGTATTTCTACAGAAAACGTTAATTTGCATAAGCGCCATTAATATATACATGCGTGTAAAGGTTTAATATTTTCTTTAAATCACATTCATAAATAAAAGGTTCATGCTGTTTAAACAATTCTGATGTTATACATTCATATGGCTTTCTCTGCCCATTATACTTCTTAGTGGGCATACAAAATATTCATGGTAAAATTATTATTCTATCTATTACATTTTAATCCAAATAAACCTTTACAGAAACAGCTACATTACACATTTCGTTATAGAGAACAGCGATAGTCAAATGTTTAACAACTGGACGCTATATGCTGCCTTAAAATTCCATACTGTTTCCATGACATCGCCAGAAACAATTGAATGTTGACAGGAGTTTAAGAGAATGATAAAAAATGAATAATTCAAACCTTTAACAACGCATATCTCAGAAACGGCTTATGCCATAAATAAACTGTGTTTTAAAGAGATCTACATTTTTTTTGTGTAGTACGTTTTCGACCAGTTGTTGCTCACCAGTTATGCAAGATTAAACAAAACTCCTTCCGAATTAAGAGGAACCCATAGGATATTGTCATAAAATTCAAGATGTATATTATAAAGAGATCAACATTTTTTGTGTAGTACGTTTCAGTCTATGGCTTAACCTTTACCAGTTAGTATATAGAACTGTACAAAATTTCTTCCGAATAAGAGGACTTCACAAGGTATTTACATAAAATGCAACATATACATTTTATATTTCAGGTAAATATATTTAATATATGATATTTTAATGAAAACACGTCGTAGCCATTTTTTTACAAAATAAAAGATTTGGATAAATGTTCCATGAAAGGGTAAAATGAGATTAACTAAGTTTTTGAAAATCTTTGTTACATGTTTGAAGGTACTGAAACTAAATAGCAAGCTTGGTGTTTATGCGACTTTTCGTGTTTGAGTTACACACACACCCACACCCACACACACGATGTTTTTCTAAAAATGTTTTTTATATACTGGGGCCTCAAAAATGAATTTCCAATGAAATCTTTGTATCGATATTTTGGGTGATGTGTCTACCTACTATGTATCGTGGTAGAGAGGTTAAAACGGAGAAAAGAATAAAGGTTTGTGTTTAGCTCAAGGGTGAACTATACTTATGTCACCCCGGGACGTAATTGACTTCTATATATTATGACTCTGTCCAGCTTATTAACTGTCACTGTTTTGATCTGGTACAACTTTCACTGGTAGCTCACTTCACTAATGTGAACTACTTCAATTTCCCGTCACTTCACTTTCATCGAGACATAGACTCTTCTTCTGAACAGTTCGCTCACCGAGATGTCGAACACAAGACTTGTACAATCTCTCGCCCCACAGTAACACACGCAGCTGAAGCTCCGTTATACAGGCAACGGATCTTCTACAGAACATTCTACAAGTATTTGGTCACTTCCAGAGGATTCTGGATATCTGCCGATAGCACTTGTGGTATTTAGGCCTGCCGGTAACTTTGAGGCATAACAACATACAGATTTATTAACAAATGCGGGGTCCCACAATTGCAGACACTCATACACAAACCGTGTCAAACAACAAAATTAATATAAATACATAACTCAATTTGTAAGCAATAGAATTGGTTGCAAGTGTATATACGAGTATGTGGTCCTTATCTGAATAAACCAACAACAAAACAGTTTTCAATATAGCTATTACCAACTAAACAGTGTGTAATAATCAATACTGTTTCTATGTTTAGAACCTTCTGAATTGTAAATCAAACGTTCTAATATACAGCAAGTGCAAATTCTTTTGATATTCTTGAGCTTGTGGTGACATGTTTCAGGATTTTCATAAGGAGTTAGTTCCACCTCGGCGTCTTGCGTAATGAACTGAAATAATGTTGCGTAGACTAATTCACATGTAGTGTAAAAGTGAACTGCTGACAGTGAGAACTGTGGAGCACAATGTTTCTTAAAGCCATAATAAAGAAACTTAATGAAGTACGTGAAGAACAGCTGACAAGTGCAACACTAAGAAGAGCGAACCGGCAATCCAAATGTATTTGCGTATCCTTTTTGATGTGGCAACAGCTTCTTTTGTTAGTTGTTGCATAACGAGCCACAGAGCAGATATTCCTTTCATAGCCCTGAAATAGAAACACCCACACGTTTGTTAAAACCTGTCTTTGTTACGTCATCGCCGTTAAGCGTTTCACAGCTCCCGCTTTCAAACATTCACTTTGTGTCTTCTCGTTCTCAACGATAGCTCGGACTTTATCATGATCATATCGACTTCTTTAACATACGACTGCACCTTTGCTCTTGAGAATTGCATTAATTCAATTAAATATATCGATTCAGGCTGAAGACAATATTTTTGTGCACAACATTTATATTTCATTTTAAGAAAACTCAGAGCTTTTATTCAATGATGAGATACATGTTTAAAATACTGTTTAGTAATATTTTATTGTTTTAATTTTAATCCCCGAGTCTCTTTATTTCCTCTATCAGATACTCTGTGTGAATGACTGATCAGGGAGAGAAGGGCACAACTTGCACCTCGACCCAACACGGAACATTTCTGCTTACCAGCCCCAGGAGAAACGGCTGAGGTGAAGGAACCGTAGGAGGCTATAACCGGCTGTCAGAGATGCGCCAAGGTTCCTAACAATTCCAGGTTTGATGACCCGGTCACACCGACGGGCTGCATACACACACTTCCCTCTATCGGAACGGGGAGAAATCGACCCACCTGAGGAGGCTCAGAGATGGTTGACATCTGGTAGGGCGTCCAACGAGCAATGTGTCCGACATCGACCAACACTATGCAGTCTGAAACATGAAAGGGGAACCAAAATGATGGTAAATGGTGGTAGAGAAGAAACACCCCAGCATTCGCCTGCCGACTTCAGAGAAACAACGATAACGCCCTGGGTCATAGTGCGCGGCCCCGGGACGTCCCTAATGAGAGTCGCACACAGTGAATCTGGTGGTAAAACGTGACCATCTTGTAAACATCCCTGCAGTTGCAGGCCGTGGAACTGAATCTTTCTTACGGGCAACACCTCCTTGTGTTCAAACATGCCGATACATAACCTCTCACTGATGATGCCAACGTGTTGCATTCACATGACATTCTCTACTCACTCTTCTACAAAAGTCACTATCTGCTTCTTGTTAATCGAGATAAACCTTCCTTAAACATTTTGTTGTAGCTATAAGAAGAATTAAGTAGGCTAAACCAAGTCAGTCGCTGTATGATTATTTTGATTTTCCACGCTCTCTGCTGGACCACGAGGAAAAAGGTGTAATTTTTTGAAAAGCAATAATAAATAATATCTCCAAAATGTTTAACGCCAACAACATTTATTTGACAAATTATTTTTTATGAGATAAGATTTATATTTTCCTAGCGAGGTGGCGTGCGACTCGCATTCGAGAGGTCAGCGGTTCGATTGCCGGCGACCTCCACTTTGATCCATACGTTTTTCGAGAGTTTTCCCGGATGCTTTCTTTCGGCACCCAATTTCCTGTCCCTCCATTTTCTTCTTTCATTTCATTAGATCTGTTTCAGCGTTGGAAGCATCGGAGATGGTGCTTCGGTGCGGCATGGCAGGGGGATGTCCTCTGTGGAACTTTCTCAACCTCGGCCTTGGCTCGTTGCCAGGGGTAAGCGGGCCACTCTTCCGAGCGGGATGTTGGATCCTCTGTGTGGCTTGGAGTCTCCGGTCTGCCTGTTCGACTTTCGGGACGTCTCAATCACAAAACTTTGGGGACCATGCCATTGCTGTGCTGTCACTCCTGGTTGCGGTCGCCCGGTGTCTCTTTCCTTCCTCCTCCCTCCCGAGTCCTCTCCGATCAGAAAAAGAAAATATTTATGGTTTACTAACAGTGGAAAAGTCATTCAGAATCAAGAAGGCTTGTCAGACAATTCGATGCATGCATGTTGTGTGTCACGCAGATATCTTAAACGGGTGGTGTTTTAATCAAAATTCTTAGAGCCGTTTTTCAGAAAATCGCAAGTAACGAGAGTGTTGCAAGTAAAGGGTAGATTGGGGTGAGCGAGTTTGTTGAAAAACCTCGTGTCAAATTCTTCGAAAACCCTGAATTTTGGTATTAAACGACTTTTGCTTTCTGAGTTATGTTGTTCATGAGAACACAGTCGTGAACTTTTTCTAAAGTTCTGTTTTAGATTCAGGAAGCATCAAAACCTGCATTTCCGCTGAAATCTCGGTATGGAACTTTTTGGTAAAATGCAGTATCTCCTTACTCTACTTCTATGGGTAGCTGCTATAGAAACTAAACATAGAGTCTGTCGCAGATTTCGAGAGAGAATTGAATGAAATCTAAACGAAGACAGTTTATCATGTTTCCCTGCTTCTAAACGTAAAGCTCATTTCTATGTTATCGCATACAAGGGCGTCCTAAAAGTGCTCGGCCTGACTCACAGATGTCATGAAAATGGTCAAATTACTGTGTTACTTGTTAAGTGTCAGCCTTTAGGTGGCACACTGTAAAGTTTCAGACGCGACAGTGTAGTCACTTGTTTGTGATGCTCGTGTAAACATACTATTACCAGGATACGAGGAGACGCCTAACATCTCGACCCCCAATTGTGCTTACACCTCCAGGAGGAAGGATAAGGTGAGGGAGACGTATGGGTTGCAGAGCGAGGCCGGCGCCAGTCGACAGATGCGCAGAGTTCCCTAACAGTTCCAGGCTTGACCACCCGGTCACGGGAAGGTCGCTCGAAGTCGTCCTGTGAGGCCCGGGGAAACACGACCCAGCAGTGGAGGCTCGTCAGGCTTCCCTCTAGCAAGGCCGAGGAGAAGTCCCAAAGCGCAAGCCTTTGCGCCATTTGCCCGTTACCGACCGAGCCAGAGGCCGAGTCAACCTGAAACGTAAAAGGGAAATGAAATGAGAGGAAATGGGGGGGGAGGGAGAGGAAAGCCGTGCTACTACTCCAGCATCCGCCTTTATCAGTCAGGAAAAACCACGGAAAATACATGGTCATCGTAAATCGAACCCGGGACCTCCCGAATGCGAGTCTTACGCGTTATCTCGCTGGGTAAACAAGCTAGTGTTAACATTTCCTACAAAACAGATAAAACTGAAATAGGAGCTGTGTGTATAGCCGCTTTCTGAGAAACAGCATTCAATAAGAACTCATCACGTACTATTGCAGAGCGATATTTGTTCCAACAAAGGCAAGTAAAACAATGCATGTACTGCTCTTCAATTTCCCATAGTAATGCCGCGCCCTTTTATCTGGGCAGCACCAGCAGTGGGCACTTGGCCAGCACTTCTGTTTCTAGTGGATTTAATTTAGTCTCGGCGATTGTGGGCAAATCCCGTCGCTGTTCACTACCTCCAAAAACAAAGCAGTACAAATTATATGTAGGTTCACCACTCGTTTGTTGCCTTCTCTAGCACGTAGAGCGAGTAGTGTATGCCACACGAAGTTCAATACCGGGAACACACCTTTCGAGACCCGCTGTATCCAAAAAGTATTTAAAGAAAAAGGTGTGTGAATGTGTCTGTGAACAACATAACTCAAAAACTAAAAGTCCGATATCTTTCAAAGATGCGCCATACGCCAAACTATACTTTATATGGAATATTTTTCGAAATTCTTTATTTCTCTCAAAAATGTCTCCAGTGATGCTAAGTATCATACATTTAAGATATTTGAATGATGAATAAACTGCACGCCTTGAATTCTTCACGAAGAGCCTGTGAAGTCTTTTTCATTCTGAATGACTTACGTGGAGTTGGTAAACCGTAAGCGATACACGAAGTTTTATTTTATTCTTCTGGCGTTAACCATTTCCGACACATGCTTTGTTACAGCTTTTAACTTTCAAATACTTATGGTTTTTCCAAGGGTTAGTCGCTATTCGTCTTTACTCGTGATCATACAAAGAACATGGAATTTCAAAGTCATCACATAACGATACGCTTTTCAAAACGATCACTTTAGCCTACTGTATTCTTCTTATAACAATAAATTGAGTTTTATTTATGGACGCTCTTTAACTACTGTAGTTCTATATTGGGAGTGAAAGAGCGGTAACTTTGCTCAGAGGCCTCTTTATCAGGCTTGAGGTTCTTTTACGTGCCGTAATGTACGACGCCGGCTTTACTTCCCTTCCGAAGAAAGCCATTCTAAGGATTTTTACCCCCGAAGAAATCCATCGCCCTCCGTCGGGTTTGAACCCGCGACCTCGAGAACTAGAGGCTAGCATGGGAACCACTGCACCACGGAGGCCAACATAGGAGAGTTGGAGTTATATAAATACAACACATAAGACTCTTACTTTAAAACTCGCAACTGTGTGCAGAAAAACCTAATGGAAGTGGACAACAAAACCTACAAACGCCTCTAGCCAAGTAGAATCAACACTTTTTAATTGGGAATATATTTATTTATTTATTTACTAGCAGCATCACCAGCTGCATTAAAAGCCTAGAACAAATTCGGAAATGCATATTTCATAAGTCATGGGGAATATTTTGACATTTTCTTTGCAGGCTGTAGATAAGCATTTTAGTTAATTTATGACATTTCATTTAACAGAAAGAAAATTAATTACTATCTCTGGTCAATTCAACAATGGGCTGGCTTGTTTTTTCAAATGTTGTGGGTTCGATTCCTGGCTGATTACAATTCTTCCTTGGTTGAAATCGTTTCTTACACTTCACATTAGATAGAACTGCATGTTTCAAAATACTAAAATGTAAACATAATTTAACATTTCATGTGTTAAAATCATATGATTTTCTCTAGCAACTATCGTTTATTTTTGTATAACTTCTTCAAAATGTTCTTACAAGAAATACAACTTATTTTTCTGTCTGCAGAAATAGTTTTATTAGACATTTCGTTGTACAAGGGAGATAGACTACGTAGTCAGATGTTTAAAGGTGGGTCGTGATATTCCATGACATCGCGAGAAGCAATTGAATAGCGACAGCCTTTCAAAGAATGAGACAATTTAAAAAAGCAAACCAATAATAAGGTAAATGATTGACGCTACAAATGGTTAGTTCAGATAAATTGCGTGTTTTAAAGAGATCTACATTATTTTTGTATAGTACGACTTTGTCTGTATCTTATGGCTTACCAATTATACTGCGGGTCGTTTTATGGCCCTGCCCGCATCGCGTGTATGCGTGCTCCGCGCACTGTCTTCTATACTGGGAGGTTTTCCATTCTAAAACTGCCGGGTTACTTACTCCTGAGTAACAGTAACATACACTATAATGAGTAGTAACCTTGTTATTGGTGGTGTCCATCTGCACTGAGATATTCCTCGTCGTCAAGAGGTTGTTATTCATGAACAATAGTTTCAGTTTTAAAGGTTTACCAGTTGTATGAACAGAGCTTTTTGAAACACCCAGTTGCTGTGCAACATGTCTTAGACACTTCTTTGGAAGCGTTCGAATGATGCACCAATTTCAATCATTTTTTTCCTCCGTTAGAGCACGTCTTTATTGCTTGTTAGGTTTAGTGATCCCTTGATCACTATTAACCAGACAGCTGACAGTTTCTCTATTTGGAGCTGGAATACGGAAATGTCTCCTGAAACTGTCTACCTGTGTGTCATACAAATTCTTTCTTAAAGTGTGAATTTTTTGGTAAACATTCCAGTCGACTAATAACAAGACAACATGAACAACAATAATAACAACAGTCTGAAGTAATTCACACACAACACAGATGTTTGAATAAGCTCTCACTTTGAGCTGCACAATGAACAAACTCTAGTCCTTACAACAGCCGACAGTTGACATTCACAGCCTTGAGCGGATCATTCGCCACTAGCGGAACACACCGAGGTCTCTGCAGTGCAAGTGAACCACGTACACACACGATCGTGGCCGGGTTACAAAACGACCGACTGCTCGGTATAAAATGATACAAACTTCATTCAGAACGCAGCGGTTTCCACAGGGTGGGTATCCCCAAAAACTCTAACGTAAACACTTTATCACTACAAACGAGTGAAACACGTGATATTTTAAACACAATTGTTGAAGATCCTTTGAAGATATTTAACTTGACCGCTTAGCGTTTAACCGACTTTTCGTTCTTGAATTGTGCTGTTTACATACACAACTTACTATAGGCAAGTACCTAGCGAGATGGCGCAGCGGTAACGTATGAGACTCGTATTCGGGAGGTCCCGGGGTCGACAGGCGAAAGCTGGGGTGGTTTCTTCTCTACCATAATTTACAGAGCGCTGCTCGACTGGTGGGTCTTTCATCGCCCTCTTCCGGCGGCTCCAACAGTGGAACGGGTCTGCGAGTTTGGAAATGTTAGGGACTTCCGCGCGTCTTTCTGCCCTGTCTTCTTATGGCTGTGGCCTCCTGTGTTCCCTTCACCTCATCCCTTCCTTCTGGTGGTGGTACCACAGTAGATCTATGTAGATCGCAGTACACTAGGGTCCGCCTATACATACGGTACAAGCAAGTAGTGGGGAAAGTACAAAGAAGCCCTTCTTTTCTTTTGTTTTAGTTTTCAGAGTTTGACATTCAGTTTTTCATTCGATTTCGCTGGGAACGACCAACAACATTCATATTTAATTTTAATTTCAGTTTGTGCCGTTCGGAAAGCAAACAAACGTAACCAAGACCTAATGTTCAGATGCAAAAACCGGAAACATGAAAAGCGGGCAAATTTGAGCTCTGTCGAATTTAGTTGGCTGGAAATTTCCCCCAATCTCGTGAAAATGCCTCAAGGAAGAACGAATGGCTAGCCACAAACATCTCCGTCCGCACAATTTTATTCATTTAAAACATTGGGAAGATGGCGCATACGGGCTATGAAAAACTGATGTTGCTGCAGCCATGGAAAATAATGGTGCCATGATAAAACTGGGGTTTCTACACTAGCCATCGTATGTGCCCTTTAGATCGTGGCTTTCTCCAAACATAACTAAAAATACTTGGGATTCGTGCTACTAATCTGAGCTTTTACTTTCTCCACCAGGTAGTACATAGTAGGTAGAGAGGATATTCCACGAAAGTTCGATACCGAGATCTCACCGGTAATATATGTTTTGAAGCACTCTGAATTAAAAAAATATGATGTGTTACACTCACATCACTTTCTCTACTCTTGTACAAACTATTTTTACAAACGCTTATTCTCCATCTATTTCATATTAATCGAAATAAACATTTGCAGAAACGATCTTTTGACATGCAAAGAGAATTACATTTTACACATAGCGACCAGTTCTAAAAATATTTAACTATCGCTTAAGACGTACTATGTTCCCCTTGTTTTGTATTTGCAAGGGCAATATAAGCACATACATATCTGTTAATAGCTGGTTGCTATGTGCAGCACCATTCCCTTTCCCACAGATTATAACTCTTTGCATATCCAAGACAAAAAAATGAATAACGAATTCCCATTTGAGAAAATAAGTATTGAAAAATTTAAGGGAATAACAAGCAATATCTCGAAAATGGTTCACTCAACAAAACAAATGTATGTGATATAAATTGTGTATTTTAACGCGATGTGCATTTTTTGTATAGTAAAATTTTGTCTATCTCTTATGGTTTACCAGTTATGCAAAAGTCGTTCATAATGAAGAATACTTTTTGAGAGATTCCCAGGAAATTCAAGATATACATTTTATTTCTCATGACAATATCTTAAACATATGATATTTTAATCAAAATCGTTAGAGCCATTTTTGAGAAAATTAAAATTTTAGAAAAATCTTCCATGTAAAGGGTAATCTGGGGTGAGGGGATTTTCTTGAAAACCTTCGTGTCGCGTCCTTGGAAGATACTGAACCTAAATACCAAGTTTGGTGTTTATCTGACTGTTCGTTTCTGAGTTATGCTGTTCATAGACAGACACACACACAGACACACACACGGACATGTTTCCAAAAATGCTTTTTTTTTTGCATTCAAGGGGTCTCAAAACATATATCTCCGGTGAAATCTCGGTATCGAATTTTTGGGTGGAATACAATACCTCCCCTACTTACTGTACGTAGTAGAGAAAGTAAAAAGTTATAAAAAGATCCATGTGTGTCTGTGAACAACATAACTCAACGAAAAGTCGATTAAATACTTGTTATTTAGATTCAATACCTTCCAGAGATGCGACACTAAGATTTTCCAGAAAACCTCCCGCCCCAGACTACCCTTTACATGGGAGACTTTTCTAAATTTTTTATTTTCTAAAAAATGGTTATTGCCATTTTGATTAAAATACCATATATTAAAGATATTTACATTACAAATATAATTTATGCCCTGAATTTTCTGGGAATAGCCTGCGAAGTCCACCTCATCTGTAAGAAGTTATGTACAATGTTATATAACTGATAAAAGTTGAAAACATACTACATAAAGAATATAGATCCCTTTAAAGCATACAATTTATTTCAAATGTGAAAGGGGATATACCATATACATAAAATAATTCACCAAGAAACATGTTAAAATATTCAACAACAAGAATTGTACAAAGCGGAGCTAGCAAATTCTAAGTAGAGTCCACCTTTCACCAAGCTAATGAACAGGGAGCCGGTAGCGGTAAGGAGAAATAGAGAGAGAGATAGAGATATTGAATCCGCTTCATGACGCGTAAGCGCAAAACTTTGGACTAGAATATTCTCATACGTGGTCTGAGGACCAATTAGAAACGTCGTTACATTTTGAGGCGCGGAGATAAGCGTCACTAGGCTCAGGTATATAAAGGCGAACAAAGCCCCAGATTTTCACTCTCTTCTAGAATATCGTCGACACAAAGTGCTACGTTCTTGACGACAGATGCACGTGTGTGGACATATGGGTGGGGAGACTTGTGCAGTTAGTTTAGGCTCCTGGTTTATTCAAATGGTGGGATTGGTATAATGGGAAAAGCTAGCCGACCATAAATATTTAATACGTTAAAAACCAAATTTATTAAGGGAAATGCAGCATATTTTTAGTTTGCCTCACCCACGATAACCCTGAGAACGAAGAATTAGTTATATAGGGAAATATTAGCAATGGTAAACACAGCAGCCGACGAGCATCCATACCCAAGGACAAGAACACTGCAGCAGATAGCATCAACCAGAGGAACGACGCTTTCCAGGTGCTACTGACCAACGATTTCCCGATACAAAAATATATTTTTGTAACTTCAGCCGTTTTCGAATTCTCCGTTATTAATGCTTTGATTTGTTCATTACTTGGTCATTCTTTTTAAGTTCCATCGAGTTTCAGTTGTTTCTGGCGATGTCATGGAAACAGTATGAATTTTAAGGCCAGCATATAGCCTCCAGTTGTTAAACATTTGACTATCGCTGTTCTCTTTGTATCTATAAAGTAATGTAGCTGTTTGTGTAAAGGTTTATTTGGATTAAATTGGAGATAATAAAATAAGCTTTAGTAAGAATAATTTGTATACCCACTAATAAAGGATACAGGGCAGAGAAAGTCATGTGAATGTAACACGTCAGATATTTTAACGTGTGTTCACAGACACACTCACATATACACACTTGCGGACGTTTCTTAAAATGACTCTAAGACATGTATTTCTGGTGAACTGTCGGTGTAGAATTCAATGCTTGTAGCAGAGAAAGTGAAACGTTTCAGAGGTCCCTTAATAAGCAAGTTTGTGTCTCATACAACGAAGTCACGTGAACGCTGAACACCATCTCATGGAAGTTATTTCTAGACCGTCATGTATATATAGAAAGCTATTTGACAGAGGAAACCGCAGTACAATAACTACGTCACGTGTTTTATTACGTGCATCATCGTATTGATCCTAAGTGTAGCTGAACGTGAGTTTAATAAAAAAGGTAGGTGGCGCTGAAATCTCCTTCCTCCACTTTAATATTGTGAGGAGGAGCAAAGTTTTGAATGTTGTTTCTTAAGCCTCGGACTACTGGAGATTGTTCTTCGCGAGGCAGAGCTGGGTATTACATATATAATTTAAGTATATACCTATTTCTACATAAAAGAGCTTTTCTTCCACAGCAATATTCAGATGTTTTCCTTACCTGCCCTTTTCGTCTTTTTACTTTACCACGTACACTACATGCATAAAGAATGGCCCATTCCCCTAGATCGCCATAGTGTTATTCTCTCTGCAAGGTTTGCACCTTCAGGTAACCAACTTGTGAATCCATCCAGCCGGTATCAGTTCTCTGTGTGACTGGACTGAAAAACAGTATGTACATACGAAGTAACTAATGAACGATGCTTATAAATAGGGCCCGGATGTTTAGGTGGAATAAACCTTCATTTTAGATTTCTTATATGCTTAAAATAGGTATTTTTAGGCTTTCCTTGATTAAAATAGTTTTTTTTATGTTTTGCTTCGTGGGTCAACACAGGTATCAATAATTTTGATTTTCTGGTACTTAGTTGTAACATTTATTTTTTGGCATTGCAGTAGATACATACATTCTGAAATTTTCTGGCATAACGATTTCCTATTATCACGTAACACATTCTTGTATGAAGAAAAGGTTCTTTCAACGGAACATGACGTCATTCGAGCGTAGAACATCGATGCCAGTGCAGCAGGTTCTAGGGGTAGTTCTCCTGTATACTTTTCTCCCTGCAATACTGAATTGATGATTTTCATATCTTCAAAAGCAGAATTTTGTTGAATCTTCTGCAACTTCCAAGAACATGCAACTCCCACTGGTCCAGGTATTTCTTTACTGGAAACATTGCCAATGTTATCTAGAGCATCTTTCAGTGGCAAAGTTGTACTTTCCAACCGGAGAGTAGCTTCTGGTATAAAACAAAAATGTGTCTTAATGTATGCAAGGGAGGTGGCAAGAGTGGGTTGGGCACTCGAGTGATTTCTTAGTCTTGGCAATGCAGGAAGCTTCTGTTTCATCCAATTCATTGACAACATTTTTAATATCTTTTAAGTGCTCGGCATAGTAAATGGCAACAGATAGTCAAGCCCTGACCTTTTATCAGCCGCATCCAGGTGTCACCACATGTCACATGTGCTGTGTTTAACTGTAGTAACTTGAACTATCTACTGGCTATAAGTGCTGGAAGTAATTTTACGATGAGTTTCAATCCGAAAATAACATTCTTCATTTCGAAAAACGAAAAAAAGCTATTTAGGTTTTTTTAGGTGTAATGAAATTCGCATATTGTGCTCCAGGAAGCGTGAAGTCAGTATATATCTTGAAGTGTGTTAATTAAATACCGAGGGAAGGTTAGAACCTAAAATCCGGGCCCTAGTTATAAACTATGTGGAATGCAGGGTTTGTTAGCACTCCACCTCTATGTAACAGTTGTTTTACTATTGGTACACAAGGAGAGCCTAAACCAATTACTAATTATTCGGCCATCTAGAGGAAAGGGTGCAGAATTATTTGCACGTTAGATGACAGCCGCGACATTTACATATATAAGAGCTTTCGTCAGCAACATGGAGACGAAGTTTAAGTTATTGGTAGTGTAGCATGAAAATACAAGGTTTAACTTGTAGTGTTACACTTCAGAAGTTGGACCATACTTTTGGAGAGGTAAAATACCTGCCAAAGCAGTGACTAGAGTTATCCTCGAAAACCTGAGGTGGTCACGCTGGTACGGGGTGGGACTAGAGTTCTTCAGTACCAAAATAAATAGCTGCACACCATTATGGGCCATATTTTATGCACGCCAGCGTACCTGAAGATGAAGTATTGCATTCCACCCAAAAATTTGATATCGAGATTTTAACATAAATAGATGTTTTGAGGCTCCTTGAATAAAAAAGGGCATTTTTTGAAGAAAAAAAGTCCGTGTGTGTGCGCCTGTGAACAGCATAACTAAAAAAATGAAAAGTCCGATAAACACCAAATTTGGTATTTAGATTCAGTACCTTCCAAAGATGTGGTACGAAGATTTCCAAGAAATTCCCCACCCCATACTACCCTTCACATGGAACATTTTTCGAAATTTTTATTTTCTCAAAATGGTTCTAAAAATTTTGATTAAAACATATATTGAAGATGTTTTCATGAGAAATAAAATGTATATATTCAATTTTCTGGGTATAGTCTGCGAAGTCTTCATTCGGAAGGAATTTTGTACAATACTTTTTTTTTTAAGTTCCATTTCTACCCCGCCTTTAACTACAATAGTCTTATCGCCGGCATATTATTACCAATAGGTAAAATTAAAAATTAAATTGAGTTTTATTTATGGACGCTCCTTAACTGCTGTGGTTCTTAGCGTCCCATTCTATATTGGTCGTGAAACACCGGTAATTTTGCTCAGAGGCCTCTTTGTCAGGCTTGAGGTTCTTTTAGATGCCGTAAATCTACGACACGGGACCATCGACTTTACTTCCCTTATGAAGGAAGCCATGCTACGGATTTTTACGTTTGAACCCGCGACCTTGGGAACTAGAGGCCAGCACGGTACCACTAGTCCACGGAGACGACAATTACCAATAGGTAGTGGCGCTAACTCGTATTCGCTTGTCGTTCGGTTTCTAGTAAATTTTGGTTTTTAATCACTGGATTACAGACACATTCACACTTGCAGACCCTGTGGAGATAGGGAATAAACTCGGTTAGAGAAACATTCCCACCCCCGGTCGGGAATCGAACCCGGGGCCCTCGCGCAGCAGGCAGGTGGTCTACCGACTGAGCTACGTGGCCAGCCCTTGTATAACTGTTAAGCGATAGGCGAAAACGTACTACACAAAAATATATAGACACAATTTATTTCAAGTAACTTTCTTGTGGCACGAGCAATTTCCGAGATATCCTTTATCAATGTTTCCAATTGTTCAGTACTTGGCCATTCTTTTAAAGTTTTGTCGATATTCGGTTGTTTCTCGCGATGTCATGGAAACAGTATGGAATTTTAAGGCCAGCATATAGCGTTCAGTTGTTAAACATTTGACTATCGTATCTATAACGAAATGTGTAATGTAGCTATTTCTGCAAAAATCATGTGAATGTAACACATCAGAGTATTTTTCTTTTATCTGCACTGCCGTTCCTGTCAGCTCTTAAACTGGAACAGCAAATGAACGAAGCGTCAGACGGGCAGTGAGGTGGTCATGATAAGGAATCACGTGGAGGTTATTTGCTTTGCTGAATCTATTACAGCTACTCAGTGCATGCAAACTGACCATTCGTTTTGCGATTTGAAGCACGAACGCAAACTTTTCATTTTTAGACTCTCGTATCCAAACACACGTCACTTTATAGGGTTCACACAGTTCTGCCTCACTTGCTGGTGCCATCACCGTTTGCTGTTTTCCTTTCTTTGTTCTTTTTCTACCATTTACTTCCTACATTCAGCACAAAAATTCGATACCGAGATTTCAATGGAAATACATGTTTTGAGGTCTGAATGCCTAAAGCAAGGATTTTTAGGAATAGGTCTGTTCGTCTATCTCTGTGTCAGCACAACTCAAAGAATAAGATGTTAGATAAATAGCAAACTTGGTGTTTAAGGTTAGTATCTTACAGGAATTTAACACGAAGATTTTACAGAAAACCCCAAACTACCCCTTACATCTCTAAGTTTTACGAAGTGAAATTTTATACTTGGTAACTTCAAGTTACGGCTGGAAAAAAATGTTTCCTCAATAAAAGAAATAGGAGAGTAACTTACCGTAAGTAGCTAAAATGCTTATCGGCAAGACCTCTCGCAATCGCCGCGATAACTTATTTCCACAAGCGCGTCACTAGGCGCTTCAAATATCACGAGCAGTATACACCGGTGACATTACCAGACAGAGTAATGTGTGCATTAACGACTAAGTACCAGTGCCGGTACCACAAACAGAGTGAGTAAGTCTATGATGAAAGATTGCACGCCTTTATTACTTTTAGCTACGCCTACTTCATTAATCCCCATCTACGTTATTTTTCACGCCCGGCCCAATACTTAAAATCCTCTTCATGTATTAGTTTGTTGCTAACTGAGCCTGGCTAAACTCTCGTAAGTAGCTTTCTCTTCTCTTTTCCAGAACTTTGGCCTACGTGACTGTGTAACCATACTCAACTTGTAACGTAACTGGTTCCCAGAAATTCTTAAGCTAATGTGCTCTCTGTTCGGCTGATTCTAATGACTTTCGCTAATTACTTCATCTTTCTGGACAAACATTTTAACCCAAACTTGTTACATTCTACACTGATTTAATATACGGAAATTGTTTATTGTAATTATTTCTTCATTTCATTATTTACATCTGTCCGTCAATAATTACGGTATAAATGTTGACAGGACTTTAAAACAATGACCCTGAAAGGAACAATTGGAACTCCTAATAATGTGTATCTCAGAAATGGCTTATGCCACAAAAAAGCTTATTTGTTTTAAAGAGAAGTACACGTTTTCGTATATCACTTACCAGTTAGGCAAGATTGTTAAAATGTCTTCCAAATGTAGTCGACTTCACAAGCCGTTTCTAGAAAATTCAGGATATAAATTTTATTTGTAATGTAAATATCTTTAATATACGATGGTTAATCAAAATCGTTTGAGCCATTTTTAGAAAATTAATATTTTTTAAAAAATCTTCCAAATAAGGGGTCGTCTAGCGAGGGGTATTTTCTTGAGAATCTTCGTGTCGAATCCTTGGAAGTATTGAACCTAAATAGAAAGTTTGGAATTTATTCCACTTTTTGTTTTTGAGTTCTGCTGCACACACACATGCACGGACAAAATTCTCTATTTGGATTCATGGGGCCTCAAAACGTGTATTTTCGTTGAAATCTCGGTATAGAATTTTTGGGTGGAATGCAATACTTTCTCTACGTAATATGTACGTGGTAGAGAGAGTGAGAATAACCTTTGTAAGAATGGTTTGTGGAAACTATATAATAATAAACGATGGTGATTAGAGAAGGTCATGTGAATGTAACACATAAGATATACATTTTCAGTAGCACGTATGTACCCAGTAAGCAGAGGGAGTTGTCGACATTGCGGTGGAAGAGATGAGAGGGTTTTGTGGTTCGGTGAACTGAGAAAGTAATTTTAAAATGTCTTTTCACAGCATAGTTCAAAAATGAAATGCCCGTGAGTACCAATCTTGGTATCTTAGTTCAGTATCTTCCAAAGACGTGACATGAAGCGTTTGAACAAAATGTTAGCATCACGCATTACTCCACAGATGAAACCTTCGAGTTATTTTTGAGGTTCTTAAAGCTGTCTTACTTATTTTGAATCTTATACCATGTATTGAAGATATTTACAAATAAAAATGTGTATATTACATTCTCTGGGAATCTCTCTTCATTCTGAAGTAATTTTGTTCGTAAACCGTAAGAGATAGCCAAAATCTTCCTATGCCAGTGAAGAGCGCACAGCTTTTACTGTCTCTACTACTTATAGTAAGTAGGGGAAGTATTGTATTCCACACAAAAATTCCATACCGAGATTTCACCGGAAATACATGTTTTGAGACTCCCTGAATCCAAAAAAAGCATTTTTGGAAACATGTCGGTGTGTGTGTGTGTGTCTGTGTGTCTGTTCTGAACAGCATAGCTCAAAAACAAACAGTCGGATAAACACCAAACTTGAAATTTAGGTTCAGTATCTTTCAGAGATGCGACACGAAGGTTTTCAAGAAAATACCCCCCACCGCACACGACCCTTTAAATAGAACATTTTTCGAAAATTTTAGTTTTCTCAAAAATGGCTCTAACGATTTTGATTAAAATTTCATATGTTTAAGATATTTTCATGACAAATAAAATGTATATCTCGAATTTTCTGGGAATGTCTCCAAAAGTATTCTTCATTGTGAACGACTTTTGCATAACTGGTAAACCGTAAGAGATAGACAAATTTTACTACACAAAAACTGTAGATCGCCTTAAAATACACAATTTATGTCATATACATTTTTTTGTTCAGCGAACCATTTTCGAGATATTGCTTGTTATTCCCTTAAATTTTCCAATACTTATACTTTTTCTCAAATGGAAATTCGTTGTTCATTTTTTTTGTCCTGGTAATACAAAGAGAATGGAATACTCCAATAAGCAACCAGCTCTTAAAATATTTGACTATCGCTTAAAGCCTACCAATTCCCCTTGCATCTACAAGAAAATTAGCAATAAAATTAACATCTCGATATCTCGATTAACATGAAGCAAATGGAGAATAAGCGTTTGTATAAGAGTAGAGAAAGTGATGTGAGTGTAACACAACAGATTTTTTACGTTTAACTGTCGCTGTTCCCTTTGATGCCTTAACGAAATGTGTGATGTAGCGGCTTCCGAAAAGGTTTATCTGCTCTAAAATTAAGTAGATACACAAGTAAGCTTTTGCAGGAATAGTTTATAGATGTACATAGAAATAAATGACGCCTAATGGGTACTCTGTTTTCTGAAGTTATCCTGTGCACGCACGGCCTGCCTGTTTATGATATTAGCATAGTCCTCATTTCGCTGTTCAAACATTCACTAATGTGATAGAAGCGAACATGTGATGTAATCTAAACTAGTGACAAAAACCTATTATCATGACCTCTCATCAGAAGTTTTGTTGCGGCATTATTCAATATTCAGCGATAACGAACCATCAATAACCCAACTGTAACTTCATTTTCTTCTCCCTGCGTGTGCGCTGTTTCTATTTCCAGAATCATGCGATAAAATTGCTTTTCGCGCCTCTCCTGGTAGTTTATTGCCTGCACATCCAGACCCTAAAGTGGCAAAGAATGAGTTTTTCGAAAAACACTCCCGTTACCCACTCTAAGCCCTACACTATTTAGCTGGACATGGTTGCCAGGCTCCGTTTTTAAAACTCCAATACCGAAATAATTAATTTGATTATTGCGCACTTATCTGTAATATTTTTACGATAAATCCTCTGCTCTGCTCCTTTAATTTAGTACAGCTCCTTACTTACCCTCCCTCCAACAGCCTTCCAAGTTCTGGAAATCCTGCATAACCTATAAGTATACTTTGGTGGTGGAACAATCATCGGCCGCATGAACGAGTAAAACTTCAGATAGTTAAACAAGTGCTTGGGTTTGATTAATAAGCGGATGGGATTCGGCACTGATTCAAGAATGAAGATATTGTAACGAGGGGCACCCCCGGGAGAGAGGCATGAGGTGAGGTTCCGGGAGGCCAGAACCACAAGTGACCGCACAGCAATGACACGGTCCCTACAGTTGGGAAGTTTGGAGACAGTTTCTCTTTGGAAAGGCACATAGTCTGCGATCACCGAGAAAAATAATGTTTCATTTGTTAATAACATCAAGTCACTGATTTCTGATGTTAACAATTGATATCGTAACTATTGACGAGCATATAAAAATAATTAAATAAAGAAATAATAGCAAGATAGATAAATAATTACAATAAATAATTTCCGTGTATTAAATCACTGTATAATGCAACAAATTTGAGTTGAAAGATTTATCAAGAGAGGGGTAATAACATGATATAAGAAGCCACGCAGCAGTCGAAGTAACAAAAATACATTGGCACAATGATTCCTAGAAACCAGTTAGGAGTTGATTTCAGCACGTTTATAGTCACATAGGCTAATTCCGTAAATTAGGGAGGCAACATAATTTCTGACAAAAGTGAGTTAGTAACAGTGAGAGACGCACATGGAGAGAGTTTGATACTGGCAAGATGTAAAGTTGGAAGGGCGAATAATACGTAGGCGGAGCTAAAAGTAACTAAGGCGTGCAATTTTAGATCAGAGAGTTACTCTGCCTGGTACCGTCACCGGTACGTACTGCTCGTGTGATATTTGAAGCGCCTGGTAACGCTCTTCTGAGAGTAAGATTTCGCGGTTGTTGCAAGAGGTCTCGCCGTTAGCAACTTAGCGACTCACGGCTAGTTACGCTTCTAGTTTCTTTTATTGCGGAAACCGTTATTTCAAACTGTAACTTTGATGCTGCAGAAGTTAGCAGGTATAATAAGTCAATTGTTATAGTTTCGTGTGCTACGACTTATAATCAATTTGATTGTCTTCAAACGGTCGGCAACTGCTTCAGTAGCTCAAGTATCAGATCGCTGGGTTAAACTGGTGTTGTCCTTTAACACATGCAATCATACCCTGAGAGAAAGGTCTCATAGCTTGCCATTGGAGCACGAGACAACAGGACGAGATCACGGCAGCAAAATCAACAACAAAGTCAGTAACGTAAATCCACGACCGTCACTCTCTGCACAGTAATTCAGCATGGCCTGCTAAAGAACATTAATACAACGTAAGTAGAAAGGCAATAAACAAAACTCTCTTACATGAACGCAATTAGAAGGTTTCAGCATCCAGAAACTTCAGTGCATATATCTATAGAATTAGAATAAAGTTTATTAAGGAGTTTTGACACCGTTTCATTATACTCGTGCAGTATTTGGTAAATGACAGTTAAAGAAAAATCTGATGTGTTACACTCACATGATTTTCTCTACTCTTGTACAAACTATTTTTACAAACGCTTATTCTCCATATGTTTCATGTTAATCTTATTGCTAATTTTCTTGTAGATGCAAGGGGAATTGCTAGACTTTAAGCGATAGTCAAATGTTTTAAAAGCTGGTTGCTATGTGGAGTATTCCATTCTCTTTGTATTACCAGGACATAAAAAATGAATAACGAATTTGAGAAAAAGTATAAGTATTGGAAAATTTAAGGGAATAACAAGCAATATCTCGAAAATGGTTAACTCAACAAAAAATAAAAGTATATGACAAATTGTGTATTTTAATGCGATCTACATTTTTTGTGTAGTACAATTATGTCTATCTATTATCGTTTGTCAGTTATGCAAAAATCGTTCGCAATGAAGAAGACTTTTGGAGACATTCCAAAAAATTCAAGATATACATTTTTTCTGTCATGAAATTATCTTAAAAATATGATATTTTAATCAAAATCGTTAGAGCCATTTTTGAGAAAATTAAAATGTTCGAAAAATGTTCCATGTAAAGGGTAATCTGGGGTGGGGGAAGATACTGAACCTAAATACCAAGTTTGGTGTTTATCCAACTGTTCGTTTCTGAGTTATGCTGTTCACAGACACACACACGGACATGTTTCCAAAAATGCTTTTTTTTGGGATTCAGGGGGCCTCAAAACATATATTTCCGGTGAAATTTCGGTATGGAATTTTTGGGTGGAATACAATACTTCCCCTACTTACTCTACGTAGTAGAGAAAGTAAAAATACAGCAAATGGTTTGTATCTTTATAAAACAGGACCGATTGCCTCTCTTTAAGTTCTCTCTTCCGTTTACTTACATCCTGACCATCTATATATTGAGTTTAGAGTAAAATGTAACCTGCTTTTGTTTCTACACACATTTTCTGTGGAGTAGTGCAACTACTTTCTACGCCATTGAATTCTCAACGAAGGGTTTCTAAATAATGTTTAGTGTTTTAGTAGTTTATAGATTAAAACTAGGTGTTTTGTTGCCCATGTCCGTCGAAAATTGGCTTTTCAATGAAGAAAGTATCAAAATCGGTTGAGTGGTGTTTGAGATTAGCCTACAGTCTCCCTCCCCCTCCCCCTCCTCCTCCTCCTCTCTCTCTCTCATACTCACACACACATGGATTTTTTCTTAAAATGATTGTTTTATTCGGGTAATCTCAAAACGTGTATTTCCAGTGTGATCTGGGTATTGCATTTTTGAGTGAAATGCAATACTTCCTCTACATGCCGATAGGGAAAGTCATGTGAGAGAAACTGATGTGGATGTTTCACATCAAGACACTTCATGCATATGACACACTGTGTGAACATAGGGATATGACAAGCAGTTATTTTCGAGTAACGGTTATAATTCTCGCAGTTACAATGCGTTAACAGTTACCAGCAGCTATTAGCTGCAACTACGTTCCAATATGAACGATATCGATACATACTTACTTTGTTATTTGTTGCAAAGAAGTTTCTCTGTCAACACTTTGATTACAGTGGTGGTTTATAATCACACTTGCACGCGCGCGCGCGCGCACACACACACTCACACACCAGGACGTATTTCTCCGTGTTGCCTTCTCCCTACTGGCTATGCTATTCGCGCCGTAAGTGCGCCTCTCTTAGCACGTGCAGATGGGAACAGCTCTAAGTAAATGAAAAATACACTACATTCATGGAAATAGAGGTTGTAAGCATGCAGATGTACAATATTAATAAAGAATATTCAACTTACAACAATTATGGTGTGTTTAGCAATGAGGCAGCGCTTTCAACTTCAGGAAATCCTGTAGTATATCCGTCTTTCATTGTGCTTTGTCATGCAAGTTTGCAGGCGTAAATATCCACGATAAGAAAACCAAAATAGCGTAAAAACATGCTTTTCGAACTCGAAGGTTGTAGAAATGTCAGGTTTGTTTAGGCAATCTTATAGGGTAGAGTTGCTCAAATTGTGCAAGTCTGGATCCTGATTCACCACTGTTAAAATTGATGTACCGTTGTTTGAGCTTAGTAGCCCATGCATATTTTGGCACTAAACAGCATTAATTGTTTACTTATACCCCGCGATGTATAAAAACAGATGCATCTTTATAGGTATGTGAATAATAACCAACTTTGATGCTTGAGTGGTGACTGATGTACTTGCAACTCCATGCGAGGATGAGGTAACTGGTTAGGGATATGCGATACCAATGCTGTGCTTATGCAGCTCGGTAACCGTCTTGTTACTTTAGTAACCGTTAACACGATAACTGTTGTCTTCGTTACTTTGGTGACGTTATTAGGTAAGTATAGTATAACAACTTAGTAAAATCCATCGGGGTCCGGACTGCGCGAGTATTCAGGAGGAATAAATCGCCCCCACTCTACTTGTATTTTGTCTTTAGCTACTGACTTATCCAATGAGGGTCTTAAACAGGAAGTGGGCTGATACGCGGAAAACAAGTGTCGCGTCACTGTTGCGAACACAGCAATTTTATAGTGTAGAAAAATTTAATACGATCTTGTTTACATCGTGATAACTCAAAAACTAGAATCCTTATTCCAGTTCTGTAAGAGGTGTGTTAAAGAGCACAGTGTGATTGTTCTCCCTGTAAAGAAATAAAACCGTTAGTTTTCTTTGTAAAACTTCAATTGAAATAATTTCTATTATCAAAATCAATCAGCGCGGTAGTTTTTTTCTTTGAACAGAAAGATAGGGGAGTGAAGGCCTAAAAACTGTGAATTAACTTTTGGAAGATATCCCATGATAATTCCTCATGTATGTGAAATGCTATCGCTAGTTATATGCAAATACTTGCTTTCACACCCGCTGCCCGTGGCCTGTAACAGCAGTCCACAAACACAGCATTTTTGATGCAATGCTCTTGTTTATTCCTGCCTGTACAATTACAACAGTGGTGTGATAAACCATTTCGTGAGAATAAAATAAAACATGGGCTAGGCGAAATTATGGCATGTGGTGCTTAAGCAGCGACTCAGTGGCAGAGTAGGACAGCCATGCCCGCCAAAGGTGGAATACATGACCAGGTCGGTTACCCCTTCCTCCAAGGTTTTTTTCATGTTGCTGGACTATAGTTATTTTGTATTCATTACTTTGGTAGCTGTTACATACAACCGTTACGTTATTTTCTCCCATCCCTATAAAGAAATACACGTGTAATAACGCCGCGATCTGTCACCCTCGCAGTTTACTACTTGACGTGTAGAGGACCCCTTAGAAAGTCAGGGAATGTGCTTACCGCAGCCCAAACCGAAACGAATCCCCGAGCAGCATCAAAGATACGTTTCAGGGATTACTGATCTATCCGTGATACGCTTACTTCCCTTTAATCAGCGAGGGAAGAACAAACTCGGCAACTTTATCTACTTAATGAAATTCCTATTTTGTTGATTGGGAGATTTTAAGGAGCCTGTCGATGCAAAAAGTGAGGGGGAATATCTACTCGAATAAACAGGTAGTGGATTCATTTTAATTACCGGCCCTATAGCATTAGCCGTGTACACAGAACACGATTAGTAATTAATTCACTATTTGCACAATTAATAAATCTCATCATTACTAATTGTTGCGGTGGTCGCTAGAACGCGCTGTTTACAAATTAAAAAACAGCTGATGCCTTAATAAAGACAAAAGTCTATATGGAATTAATACCCACTGTGTAATCTGAACACCCTCAATTAATTTGTGATGCCTAGATTGACACATCAGTGATTTGATACATTTAAAGAGATAATTTATTGAATTTAACTGAACATTTGAAATGTTTAATAATACAATTCGATATGTTGCATTCACATCTCTGTCTCTTCTCACTCATCTATAAATTATTCTTGTAACTATTTCTTGCCAACAGAGATAAACTTTCATTAAGCATTGTATTTCCTTGTAAGTGTAAAAACTATACCGTAGGGGAGCCCCGAGTTCAAATCCCGTGGGCTGACCAATCTGACTGGGTTCTTTTAGGGGTTTCCCTTAGTCGCCAAGGTAAATGCTGGATTGGATATTTAATACCACGGCCCAAAGTTCCAACTTAGGTCTAAAACAATAGCAAACTGGAAAATAGATGGTAATACTGAATTTTTGACGTCTATTCACAGATAATGAAATTAGATAGACTAGACCACAACCTAATGCCGTTTTCTCGGTACGTGTCGAAGCAGAGGAACAGTTGCTATGCACACGCCTCTGTGGAAACGTGACAGAGCTACCGTCTGCCCGACACAGAAGTAGAGGCACAGTTGCTATGCACACGTCTCTGTAGAAACGTGACGAAGCTACCGTCTGCCCGACAGAAGTGAAGGTACAGTTGCTATGCACACGTCTCTGTAGAAACGTGACGAAGCTACCGTCTGCCCGACAGAAGTGAAGGTACAGTTGCTATGCACACGTCTCTGTAGAAACGTGACGAAGCTACCGTCTGCCCGACAGAAGTGAAGGTACAGTTGCTATGCACACGTCTCTGTGGAAACATGACGAAGCTACCGTCTGCCCGACAGAAGTGAAGGTACAGTTGCTATGCACACGTCTCTGTAGAAACGTGACGAAGCTACCGTCTGCCCGACAGAAGTAGAGGTACAGTTGCTATGCACACGTCTCTGTGGAAACGTGACGAAGTTACCGTCTGCCTGTCACAGAAGTAGAGGTACAGTTGCTATGCACACGCCTCTGTGGACACGTGACGAAGCTACCGTCTGCCCGACAGAAGTAAAGGTACAGTTGCTATGCACACGCCTCTGTGGACACGTGATGAAGTTACCGTCTGCCCGACAGAAGTAGAGGTACAGTTGCTATGCACACGCCTCTGTGGACACGTGACGAAGTTACCGTCTGCCTGTCACAGAAGTAGAGGTACAGTTGCTATGCACGCCTCTGTGGACAGGTGACGAAGTTACCGTCTGCCCGACAGAAGTAGAGGTACAGTTGTTATGCACATGCCTCTGTGGGCACGTGACGAAGCTACCGTCTACCTGTCACAGAAGTAGAGGTACAGTTGCTATGCACACGCCTCTGTGGGCACGTGACGAAGCTACCGTCTGCCCGACAGAAGTAGAGGTACAGTTGCTATGCACGCCTGTGTGGGCACGTGACGAAGCTACTGTCTGCCCGACAGAAGTAGAGGTACAGTTGCTATGTTCAGGCCTTTGTGATCACGTGACGAAACAAGATGGTATGGTACCGGATGAGACCTAACTGTCCACCACACGTCGATCCAGGAGGTATCTCCTAACAGATCCGTCGGGATATGATCACGTAGTTAAAGCGATGTGAAGTAATAGAGAGACAGGAAAAACACAGTAGGCAAAGAATTAGTGAGGTTTTAAGAAAGCGAATCACAATTTAATGGCTTTAAATTCCATGTTCTTAGCATCGGCACGAGAAAAACGAAAAGTGACTTTCCCTTTTGAAAAACAGGTATAAATATTTGAAAGTTCAAACCGATAACAAAGAATATCTCGGAAATAGTTAACGCGACAAAACATTTTATTTGACATAATTGTATGCTTTAACGATATCTACTTTTTTCTGAAGTAAGATTTTCTGTATCTCTTAGGGGTTTCCAGTTATTCAGAACTCTTTCACAACGAAGAGGACTTCACAGAGTTCAACAAATGAGAGCACCAGTTATTTACCACAAACGTTAAACGTGAGTCACTTTTACACACACACTCGGAGTACAACACAACTAATCATAACTTAATGCTAAACTGCACAAGTGACGGCTGAGTTACAACTCACAAGTACTGCCACTTCTAACAGAACTCAATTCTCCCGTTCTGGTGGTAGCGGTCCCTAGCTTTCTAGAACAAAAACCCACTAGAACATGCCGAAGCGAAGGTTCCGTAACAAGTAAGTGGCATTAAAGGGAGTTTTTATTCTACACTCCTATTGATGTGTTGTTGCCGCGCTCACTATTGTTCCAACGGTCCGTCTCAGGCCCCGTTTGGTATCGGGCCGGGAGGCACTACCGGCCGGCCGCAGGTAGCGCTTTGCGAGGTCGGTGTGTGTAAATATCTTAAATGTGTGGTACTTTAACCAACTCCGCTAATCATTTTTCAGAAAATCTAATGTGTCGGGTACTGTGAAGAGTAGTTTGGGATGGGGAGAATTACTTGAAAATCTTAATGTCGCATCTTTGGAAGATACTCAACTCAAATACGAGTACCAAGTTTGGTATCTATCGAACATTCCATTTTAGAGCTATGTTATTCGCACGCGTTCGTCGAGTTTTTTTTTTCTAGAAATGACAATGTTTGGATCAGTGGACCCGAAATGTGCAATTCCGCTGAAATTCCGATATCGAAATTTTGGGTGGAATATGACACCTACTTGTTTAAAATCTGGTTGCATCTTTTGTTTCATATTACCGATTTTTCTTTTGTTGTAAGTTTAACGTTTTCTTTTTTTTAAATCACAAATGACGTTCTGTCGTTAACAAACTCAACACTCGAGGAGTGTGGACGTAACACCGGGAAGCAGTTAATTCTAAAAATGTCCTCGCATCAATTGTTTACAACTTCCATTTCGTGTCTGTACACGTGTCAACCTCAACCGACCCGCCATGTTTTATGCACGACGGAAATAAGCAAACCCATATGAAATGTGAGGAACACCTCGGTGTCCCTGGAGTGCCCTTGCGGAATTTTGCTGAACTACTAAAAAATTATAAATGTATATTTTTCGCTTTGATTCACATTGCAGTCTTCGCGCCTCACAGCATACTGTGCTTGGTGAAAATGTGCTACATTCACATGGCTTTTTCTATCCACTCTTCTAAAGAGTATTGTTATCAAGCTTATTCTTCTATCTGCTGCATATCAACCGGGATAAACGTTCACTCATTTCGTTGTAGATACAATAAAACGAAGCAATAGTTAAATGTTTAAAAGCGGATCGCTACACGTTGAACTTGAAATTCCATACTGTTTACATAGCATTCGCTAGGAACAACTGAATGCGACAGCATAGTATTGAAGTATTCAAAGCAATAATTACGATATGAAGGTGTTTAAAATAAATCGTGTTTTAGAGAGATTTACATTTTGTGTGTGGTGCATCTCTTATGGTGACCAAATACGTTATTCCCATTCACACTTTATTTGTGTTGTAAACATCTTACACATAAGGTATTGTAATCAAAATCGTTGGAGCCATTTTGAGAAAACAAAAAATAACAAAACTTTTCTGTGAAAAGACTGAGAGAAGTGACGCCGAGTATTGTGTGCGACTCGCATTCGGGAAGTCCCGGTTCGCTCCCCGGATGGCGAATGCTGGGGTGATTCCTGTACCCATCATCTGTTTCAGGGTTCTAGGACCGGGTGACAGCGTTCGGCGAGTTGTGGCTTGCGCTCTAGAGAGATTTCTTCCCTGTCGTCGCTGCGGGAGTGCACAGTTAGTTCTCTCCTCCGAGTGGGACCTTGGGGAGGTGACTTGTGGGCGCGTCGCATGCGTTCGATTTGGGGAAATGTTAGGAACCCCGTGTGCACGTCATCCTGATCTGGTCCTCTCTCCCAGGGATCACGATAGAAGCAAAAAGGGTTGTTGCGGAACTACTGCCCCGGGTCCTTATCTTTACATTCACAGTTTTTCATATAAAAGTTAGTTTAGGCTGAAACTCTTCATATTGCATCCTTGAAAGATACTGAAATTGAATACCAAATTTGGTATTTATGCTGTTCACAGTCTCAGATCTACATACAACCGTTTTTTCAAAATTGCTGTTTTTGGATTTAGGGAGCCTAAAATGTATATTCCTAATGAAATCTCGATGTCGAATATTTCCGCAAAACATCCTCGACGTATTAATACGTGATTGAAGAATTAAATCCTTGAACAGATCTCGTAAATATAAGCTATACAGTGAACCACACTGCGGTGTGTCGCTACCAAGTTCAGCTAGCACGTGATTACACTGCGCGTCACGTCACTGGTTTATGCAGACACCATTCTCTTCGTGCCCAGCATGGTTAAACAGTCACTCCAGTCCTTGTAATAGGTATTTTCTTCATTGTCTACTCTCTCTTGTGCACATGGGAATTAATGTAAATAAGTATCTAGTTATCTCGGTCGCTTTATTACAAGAAAATTCAGGCTGATGTCTGTGTTTATTAGGACACGAATCTCACACACAACAACCACAAGAGATTTGTTAATGATCTGTATTTCTTCCTTCATCTCTGTATGCCTCACTGTAAGCAGCTCGCAATGTCAATGTTCACGCAAAACTTAAAGATTGAGACGATACACACTTAAGAAATAATATAATTTCACTGTAAGTATTTCAGTCACAATAAATTGTTGAATGAAAATGCACAACCGGGATGTGAAGAGACGCCATCAAGTGACTTCATTTGACACAAAAGATGGAAAGAATGACGCGTGTTCAGGAGCTTACACAATAATCGTGGAAATAAAGTGTTAACAATGCTGTTTATTTATCCACCTGCAACCACATCTGACATAAGAGCAAACAGCCAGGGCATCTGCCTCTTGCAGCAACTATCCCACGCAGATATCTTCTTCTAGCGGGCGTTATAGATTTTAAAAGTCATATTTAGGAAATAGATTTAGAAGAAAATAAATGCCTGATGAGAAACGGCGACATAATAGGGCAGAAGTATACTGGAGATGCACTGACGGTCCCCGAAGTCGTCATGAAGCTTTCCTTTTGTAATCTACTGCTTCTCTACTACAAAGTCCTAAGAAATCTCTGAGAAAGCTTGCACAGGAATCAGGAATTTCGCAAACCTCGGCTTGGAGTGCCACTAAACTTTTAAAATTAAAATCCTATAAGATAACTACAGTGTCATTTAAAGAACATGAGACTCCTGACGTTCCACCCTAAGCGGAGAAGTGCCACATTGTATTAGAGCACGTGTCAGATGTTTAGCAACGCACCGAATAGCAAACAGCTCGTGCTGGGACACAACGCTAGTAAACCACGCCAACATGGCAGCGTGCTACCCCTCAAAGTTCAGTGTGGATGAAGGGAAAGTGGGTGGTGGCACCTTGCTGGCTACAGCAACAGCGAAGGGGACGTGCCATGAAAACATACCCCTCAAGAAGTGTCAGAAGTCTCATGTTATTTAAATTCTACCGTAGTTTAGGAATTGCGATGAAGTGAGAAGAGTTAATTTTTGCAATTGGATGTTGGACGATGTTAATGGTCGCACTGTGGCCATGTTAATACAAATGTTGTTAAAAGGTGAGAGCGATATGTGGACATCTATGCGGTTATTGTAGTTACAATGTGCATGTGCTTCAGTTTAAGGGACTATGAATATCCGACTCCCCGGCCACACGTCCAAACGAAGACTCTGTAGATAATCCAAGAATACCTACACCGATAGAAAATACATCGCCGAACTACGTGAGTGTTGAAAGCTGACTGAGTTGGATGCTGATTGCTGACAGCTGAATAAATAAATGAATGCTCCCAGAGGATCGTCAACATATGCCTACGATTTATTTCATTACGCTCCGTCTACCGGTTTAGGACACTCTCTCTTAATCCTATCACATTTTGTCTTTGTTTATCTCGTATAACATTAGTGGTTTGCTATTTAGACATTCTCCCGTAAATTATTCTTTCCCCCCGAGCTACATGTTACCATATCTACTAACAATAGCTGCCTAGTCTCAAACCCGATTCTACCTGGACTTCTCCAAGAGCTTACCGCGGTCTGAGCCACTAATTACTTTCCCTCTACCAAAATTTTAATGTTTCCCTTTTCCATTTACACTTCTTACACAAATTATTACATGAAGTTTTAAATAAGAATTATTATTATTATTATTATTATTATAGAAACATTTAAATTGATGCAATCGTAAAGTATGTCATTATTAACACTTAATGTTCTCTCTTTTGTGTTATTATCACTATTTCTTCTAAATGGCTTGCACATTTTCTTTATTAATTACTAGCGCAGCCTCTAGCTACAATAGCTATGTTACCGTTGACCTATTGCTCCTTAGTGGGTTGAAGAAGTTTTTGATACAATGATGTTGGACATAAAAATCATCTAGTATGTCATAATTTCTATCAGTATGTATTTCGCTGTCGTAGAATGCGTTATTTAATGAATTAATAAACAACGGGTAAAACGTTCCTTTAAAAAGAATCATTCTCGGTCCTTAATGAAATCTTCACCCATTTCAGAAGTCCAATACATCGCGTGATACAAGAGGTCATCTACAACGTTTCAGGGAGGGTAAAGCAAGTGAGGAGGAACAATAATTACTTATGTGACAAAATTCATGTTCATCCATTGTTTTGACTGATAACCTAGAGAGGGTAGCTCAGTCGGTAGAGCACCGGCATGCTGTGTTAGGGGTCTCGGGATAGATTCCCTGCTCGGGGGATTTTTCTCTAGCCAAGAATTATTCCCTATTCTCCCCAAAGTCTGGAAATGTGAATGTGTGCGAGATTTAATACTCAGAAATCTAGAAATGCAACAAGTAGGTACATACGAGTTAAGACGATTACCAATATGTTCCAAAGGCAAAGGCCGCCGATATGACCATTGCAGTTAAAAGTCAGATATAAGGCAAATAAAGTGAGAGGATAGGAGTCTGGGAGCGTGCAACCTCCGTTACTAGGCTAGTCACCGTTGTCGTTACAGTTCCGTGCTTGTTTGCAGACGAGCAACATCGTGTGTTTGTCGATAAAGAAAGGTAAGGCTTCGTGTTGGACCATCCGATTAGGGACAGTAACACTACAATAGTACACCACTACGTGTACTAACTAAAGTTATACTGAGGTAAATCATCGACTGCAGCTCCCTTTGAGGGATACTACTAATGCTGTCACAACTCTGCACAGCTCCTAATGTTTACTGTTTGTGACAGGTTTCAATGGCACATTTCACGCACAACTGCTACTGTGTAATGATTGGTACATTAAAACATGTTGCTCATCTCGTGCTGCTCTACCATCCCTGAAACGTTGTAAACGTCCTTTCGATCATGGAGGATTCGAGCTCCCAGACCTCTATTCGCTCCAACTTATCTTGACCTCCTCTACCATCCCTGAAACGTTGTAAACGTCCTTTCGATCATGGAGGATTCGAGCTCCCAGACCTCTTTCGCTCCAACTTATCTTGACCTCCTCTACCATCCCTGAAACGTTGTAAACGTCCTTTCGATCATGGAGGATTCGAGCTCCCAGACCTCTATTCGCTCCAACTTATCTTGACCTCCTCTACCATCCCTGAAACGTTGTAAACGACCTTTTGATCATGGAGGATTCGAGCTCCCAGACCTCTATTCGCTCTAACTTATCTTGACCTCCTCTACCATCCCTGAAACTTGTAAACGACCTTTTGATCATGGAGGATTCGAGCTCCCAGACCTCTATTCGCTCCAACTTATCTTGACCTCCTCTACCATCCCTGAAACGTTGTAAACGTCCTTTCGATCATGGAGGATTCGAGCTCCCAGACCTCTATTCGCTCCAACTCATCTCGCGCTATTCTACCATCCCTGAAACGTTGTAAACGTCCTTTCGATCATAGAGGATTCGAGCTCCCAGACCTCTATTCGCTCCAACTCATCTCGCGCTGCTCTACCATCCCTGAAACGTTGTAAACGACCTTTTGATCATGGAGGATTCGAGCTCCCAGACCTCTATTCGCTCCAACTTATCTCGCGCTGCTCTACCATCCCTGAAACGTTGTAAACGACCTTTTGATCATGGAGGATGCGCGCTCCCAGACCTTTATTCGCTCCAACTTATCTTGACCTCCTCTACCATCCCTGAAACGTTGTAAACGACCTTTTGATAATGGAGGATGCGCGCTCCCAGACCTTTATTCGCTCCAACTTATGTTGACCTGCTCTATCATCCCTGAAACGTTGTAAACGACCTTTTGATAATGGAGGATGTGCGCACCCAGACCTTTATTCGCTCCAACTTATCTTGACCTCCTCTACCATCCCTGAAACGTTGTAAACGACCTTTTGATCATGGAGGATGCGCGCTCCCAGACCTCTATTCGCTCCAACTTATCTTGACGTGCTCTATCATCCCTGAAACGTTGTAAACGACCTTTTGATCATGGAGGATGCGCGCTCCCAGACCTCTATTCGCTCCAACTTATCTTGACCTCCTCTATCATCCCTGAAACGTTGTAAACGACCTTTTGATCATGGAGGATGCGCGCTCCCAGACCTCTATTCGCTCCAACTTATCTTGACGTGCTCTATCATCCCTGAAACTTGTAAACACCTTTTGATCATGGAGGATTCGAGCTCCCAGACCTTTATTCGCTCCAACTTATGTTGACCTGCTCTATCATCCCTGAAACGTTGTAAACGACCTTTTGATCATGGAGGATTCGAGCTCCCAGACCTTTATTCGCTCCAACTTATGTTGACCTGCTCTATCATCCCTGAAACTTGTAAACACCTTTTGATCATGGAGGATTCGAGCTCCCAGACTTCTATTCGCTCCAACTTATGTTGACCTGCTCTATCATCCCTGAAACTTGTAAACACCTTTTGATCATGGAGGATTCGAGCTCCCAGACTTCTATTCGCTCCAACTTATCTTGACGTGCTCTATCATCCCTGAAACTTGTAAACACCTTTTGATCATGGAGGATTCGAGCTCCCAGACTTCTATTCGCTCCAACTTATGTTGACCTGCTCTATCATCCCTGAAACGTTGTAACGACCTTTTGATCATAGAGGATGCGCGCTCCTAGACATCTATCCACCTTATGAGGGCAAACGGTGAATGTATATGAATTTTGCCACATACAATAGTTGACCTCTTCTACAATTTCTTGACTATTGTAAAGCGACATTATGTATCACCCTATACAATACAAAATGTGAAGCATTCATTTGTGAGTTGAGCTTATAAACCTACCTCATCAAGTAGGCAAGAGAAGAGCGCCGAGGGCACGATTTATCTGATTGGTGGTCCCTGGTTGGATTCCTGAAACATAAAAGAGAGCAACCTAATTAGAAGTACATTTAGACGACTTTCTCTATGCACTATTGTTTATGTTTATATAAATGTTACAAACAATCTTGTTTCTTTATAATAATCGAGATAAGTAAATGTTTGCAGAAGTATTTTCATTTTATATGTCGATATAGGTTCAAGTGGGATACAGGAAAGCCTAACGATAGTGAATGTTCTAAAAGCGGGTCGCATAATACTGCCCATGAAATTCAATACTCTATTCAAGACATCGCGAGGAACAACTGAATAGCGACAAATGAAAAATTATTTAAAACGTTAAACCAATGATAACGGTATCAGAAAAAGGTTCTTCCAAATAAGGTTTGTTTTTCTCATCAGAAAGGTTTTATCTCTCTCTCTTAGCGTTTACCAACTGTACAAAATTCTTTCCGGATGAAGAAAGACTATTCCTAAAAAATTCAACATGTACATTTTATTTTCCATGCAAAGATTCTATTATAAGGTATTTTAAGCAAAACCGTAACAGACATTTTTGAGAAACTCAAGGGTTTTTAAGGTAAAAGGTAGTTTAGTGTATGGGATTTTGGTGAAAATCTTCATGTCGCATCTTTGGAAGGTAGTGAACCTAAATACCAAATTTGATGTTTGTCGGACTTTTTGTTCTTCACTTATGCTCTTCACAGACACACACATACATGGACCTTTTTCCAAAAATGCTTTTCTTGCATTCTGAAAACACGAGTTTTCGTTGAAACCTTGGTATCGAATTTTTGGGTGGAGTGCAGTACCTTCTGTACTTTCTATATACGTAGTAGTTACAGAAAGTAAAAAGGGGAAAGACATTTGAATAAGAGTTGTAAATGGAACGAAATTCCCAATGTTGTAATGAAGACAGTTCTACAGCAAGAGTCGGACGATTCAGTTGCGGCGCTATCTCAATAAAACCGATCAACAGTTACTGAGTGTTCTGAGTTTAACATTTATTTCGGCTGCAATTAACTTTCCAATAATGAAATTGTGCTCTTGGTTGTGACCATTGTTCGATTTTCGATTCATTTGCGCTGCAGCACTCTTCTCTGTTTCTACTCATTCCTCCTCTTAGGCTTGCCTCTGAGAAGTTGTTAATTAAATCCAGAGACATTTTGGAATTTGTTGCTGAAGTATACTTTCTGAAGAGTGTTTGAGGGCAGACAGAGGGCTGTCAGCGTTCGTGTCTTTATTTCAACCCGGGGGGGGGGAGGGGATTGTCGAGCTCGAATCTCAACTGGGCTTGTTTCCCGGATAAGGTTCTTTATCGTGGTTTTATATCATCTTCTTCTTAACCCTTATTGGTGACGTGGTGACTGAAAGACTCCTCTAAACACAAAAATGTACACCCCTGAGCAGACTACTTGTTGTTAAGTCTACCTGAACGAAAACTTCTGCCTCAGAGAGTTTTCTTAGTGGCTCTACAAACACAAGTTATAAAATGTGTCGTAAAAAATAATAATTTTATTTTCTTTCAACTCGACAATAGCTGGCAGCGCTGGTCCATCTCAATCCCTTAAAACAGATGATTCTAACTTCACTCTTCCTTTCTTTTTAGTGCTAAAGATTTTTTTAACCAATTGCTGAAGAGCACGGCTAAGAGCTTTACAAATTGCAGAGACTCTACGCAATAAAATAAAATATCATTCCTAAAGAACAGGAATTAACGGGATGTTTATATGAGAGTCAGTCAGTGAGAAGAGAAGGTAACGTAACAACCACACTATATATGCTTAAGGTAAAATAAGATCGCACGGCTCTGCAGTCGAGACTCAGCACCAGGTACTCGAGGAGGGTCATCAGTAGAGAACTGAGGCAGGAATGCTACCCTGGGGCACACCAGATAGTATTTTACGGGTGTTGGTCGCGGCGCTACAAGAAGTACAGCAAATTGTAGGCCCTGAGGATAACTGGTAATCGAAGAAAGCTAGTAAACTGGCAGGGTGATAAATAAAGACTCAACTGAAGAGAGGGCAGCGAAGTAATCTTGAAGAGGGTCGGCAAATTTATGAGGCGGTGAAATAATTTGGAAATGTATGTAGTATTTAGATAGACTTTCTAAAATAAAAGTACAGTGTTATTTGAAGACTTGATAATTACAAAATGTATGAACGGTGCAAGTTTGCCATATTTTCAGAGTTACAGTTTCTTGTGTTTTGAGTGAACATTCAAGAACATATAATTCTTTATCTTCACCACTAATGTTTAGGGAATCGAATAAAAATGTTCTTCGGTTCAACTCTGGACGACACAACTTTTTCCTTCCTCGTTTTTAAATTTGTATATACTATCAATTTTATTTGTATTGGAATTTAGTCTTAGAGTGAGCTATTGCGACCTATTGCGACTACCACTCCCGCACGAAGTGAAAGAACCAGAGAAGGCTACAGGCCACACACAGAGACTCGCGGAAGTCACCAAGAGTTCCAGGTTCGACAACCCGTCCCACTATGGAGGTGTTCACAGAGGGCGAAGTGAAACGGAAAGAAAGTGAAAGGAAATCACGGTAGAAGAGAACTCACCCCAGCATTCGCCTGCCGATCAGCGGAAACCGTGAAAAAGCTAAAACAGAGGGGCTGTGGACAGGAATCCAACCTAAGACCTTCCGAATGCGAACCTCAAACGCTCGCTCTTACCTATTATAAGTGCATTAAGTACATCATTTGGCAATTCAATACTGAGACTCTGTTTCTGTGCTTCCAATAGTTGCAGTTTTAAAAAATAACGTGTGCGTGTGTTTGTACACAGTATAGCTCAACTGCGAAAATTCCCCCCCCCAAAAAATCTGATGTGTTACACTCACATGACTTTCTCTACTCTTGTACAAAGTATTTTTACAAACACTTATTCTCCATATGCTTCATGTTAATCGAGATAATCATTTGCAGACTCTTATCTTATTGCTAATTTTCTTGTAGGTGTAAGGGGAATATATATTTACAAGGGCAATATAGAAATACAGTAGCCTTTAAGCACATACATATCTCTTAATAGCTGGTTGCTAGGTGCAGCACCATTCTCTTTCCCACAGATTAATACTCTTTGCATATCCAAGACAAAAAAATGAATAACGAATTCCCATTTGAGAAAATAAGTATTGGAAAATTTAAGAAAATAACAAGCAATATCACGAAAATGGTTCACTCAACAAAACAAATGCATATGACATAAATTGTGTATTTTAACGCGATCTACATTTTTTGTGTAGTAAAATTTTGCCTATCTCTTATGGTTTACCAGTTGTGCAAAAGTCGTTCACAATGAAGAATACTTTTGGACACATTCCCAGAAAATTCAAAGTATACATTTGATTTGTCATGAAAATATCTTAAACATGTGATATTTTAATCAAAATCGTTAGAGCCATTTTTGAGAAAATTAAAATTTTCGAAAAATGTTCCATGTAAAGGGTAATCTGGGGTGGGTGGATTTTCTTGAAAACCTTCGTGTCGCATCTCTGGAAGATACTGAACCTAAATACCAAGTTTGGTGTTTATCCGACTGTAAGTTTCTGAGTTATGCTGTTCACAGACAGACACACACACACACACACACACACACACACACATGGACATGTTTCCAAAAATGCTTTTTTACTTTCTCTACTACGTATAGTAAGTAGGGGAAGTATTGCATTCCACCCAAAAATTCGATACCGAGATTTCACCGGAAATACATGTTTTGAGACCTCCTGAATCCAAAAAAAGCATTTTTGGAAACATGTCCGTGTGTGTGTGTGTGTGTGTATGTGTGTGTGTGTGTGTGTGTGTGTGTCTGTGAACAGCATAACTCAAAAACGAACAGTCGGATAAACACCAAACTTGGTATTTAGGTTCAGTATCTTCCAGAGATGCGACACGAAGGTTTTCAAGAAAATCCCCCCACCCCAGACTACCCTTTACATGGAACATTTTTCGAAAATTTTAATTTTCTCAAAAATGGCTCTAACGATTTTGATGAAAATATCATATGTTTAAGATAATGTCATGAGAAATGAAATGTATATCTCGAATTTTCTGGGAATGTCGCCAAAAGTATTCTTCATTGTGAACGACTTTTGCATAACTGGTAAACCATAAGAGATAGACAAAATTTTACTACACAAAAAATGTAGATCTCTTTAAAATACACAACTTATGTCATATACATTTCTTTTGTTGAGTGAACCGTTTTCGAGATATTGCTTGTTATTCCCTTAAATTTTCCAATACTTACACTTTTTCTCAAATTCGTTATTCATTTTTTTATGTCCTGGACTTGCAAAGAGAATGGAATGCACCGCATAGCAACCAGCGTTAAAATATTTGACCATCGCTTAAAAGCTACCATATTCCCCTTGCATCTACAAGAAAATTAGCAATAAGATTGACATCTCGATATCTCGATTAACATAAAGCATATGGAGAATAGGCGTTTGTAAAAATAGATTGCACAAGAGTAGAGAAAGTCATGTGAGTGTAACACATCAGATTTTTTAGATTCAGGGGGTCTCAAAACATGTATTTCCGGTGAAATCTCGGTAACTAATGTTTGGTTGGAATACAATACTTTCCCTACTTACTATACGTAGTAGAGAAAGTAATACCAACCCCGCGTTTAAATTAGGATGCTACAGAAAGATTTTCAGAAAATAATCGCAAACTACTTTTCCGTGAAAAATTGTTTCGAAATGTTTGACTTTCCTAAAGATGGCTGTAAGGATTTTGAATAAAACGCCGTCTATTTACATGACAAGTACACGTGAAGTCTTCCTTCGGAAGGAAGTTTGTATAATAACTGTAAACATTAAGTAATACACGAAAACGTACTTCACTAGAAATGTAGATCTCACAAGTAAACTTATTGTGGAGTAGCGCAGTGGTTTCGTTTTAGCCTGTCGTACTGAGGATCAGAGATTCAATTCCCGGCCCTCGGTGGCCCTATCCACGCCTTCACTTGCCGCGACTTATCACCCAGGCCAACTTGGTTCAGAGATACGGTAAAAGCTGTAGGTCCTTTCATTCCACCGCCACCATGATCATCGTACCTCGGAGGTGGTGGGTTCCACCTGCTGGGCGCCTCCATCTGAGAAATGCTTCCAGGCATCGCTTGGTGCAATTAGGTATTCCCCGAAGGTCATAGGCCATGTGGGGAGCGTTAGAAATGACGACGATCTTTTTATGCCATCTCTCATATCCGAGATATGCGTTATTATTGGTCTGAATTGTTCAATACTTTGTTAAAAGGCTGCCACTATTCGCGATGTCATGTAAAGAGCGTGGAATTTGAAGGGCACTAGCGTTAACTCGGTTCCCTCTTGCATCAGTAATGAAATAGTTCTGCAAATATTTGTCTCGGTTAACGTGAAGCAGGCAGAAAACAAGCTTCAGCAAGAATATGTAACGGACCAGATTGCAGCACTGCCAACTCTCCGGGAGAAAATTCAAGCTTCGTGGAGCATAACATTACAGCATTATTTGGGGGCGCTCCTGTATTTCTGAAAACACAGAGCGAAGGGTCAATACCATTATCAGAGTGATAACAGCATATCTGGACGTCCAGATAAGGCAGTGTTCGTGCTGCGTGTGGAGCACTGAAAATGTGAAATATCGCAGTGATCTGTCAGTGCTCTTGAACAAATGGAACACATCAAAAGGATTTACACGAAAACTTGTGCTGGCTCGCAGCTTAACAAATGGGTTCAATTAGAGAAGTTTCGAGACGACAGTAGAACTGTATAGCAGATACTAACTGCAAACGTTAACAATATCTTAATGCTACAGAACACTCAGCTGTAACACCTCTCACGCTTTAATCCATTGAAAAAGAATGATACATTCACACAACTTTCATTTATTAGTGGACACACAAACTATTCTTACTGAGCGAGGTGTGCGACTCGCATTCGGAGGTTCCGGGTTCGACCTAGGGGTTTTTCGGTGGATTTTCCGCTGGACTGGTTGCTTTCCTATCCCTTCATTTCATACATCCTTCACCCCGTTATGTCTGTTTCAGTGCTGGTAGTGTCGGCGATGGTGTTTCGGTGCAGCGTGGCAGGGAAGAAGGATGCTCTCTGTGGAACTTTCTCCGTCCCTCGGCTTTCGGTTGGTTGTAGGAGTAAACGGACCGCTCCTTAGGAGCGAACTCTCTGCCTGTTCGTCTCAATATGGAAACTGTAGGGACCCTGTCATTGCTGTGCCGTCACTCCTGGTTCCGGCCGTCCGGTGTCTTCTCTCACCTCCTCCTCCCTCCCGCGGCGAAGGTTTATTTTTCTATCTCCATTTTAATTGAGATAAACCTTTACAGAAACGGCTACATTACACATTTTGTTATAGAGAACAGCGATAGTCAAATGTTTAACAACTGGACGCTATATGCTGGCCTTAAAATTCCATACTGTTTCCATGACATCGCGAGAAACAAGTGAATGTTGACACGACTTTAAAAGTGACAAAGCATTGAACAATTCTAACCATCTATCGATGCGCAATAGCAAAGACGGTTCCAGAATGACAGCAGTCCTAACGGCGGCACCAGCCTCTTCAACCCGGGATCCCGGGACAACGACCTCAGCCGCAGGAAGGGCACCAGTCCAAGTGCTAGAAATACATCCTTTACATAGCGCAAACTTTATCCTTCCGTCGCAACGCACCAACCGCCGTCGCCGGGTCCTGTAATATATGAAGATGAAAGTAAATGGAAGTAACAGGAAATGATGGACGACAAATTCCCGGTAGAAGAGGAACCAAACCGGCATTCACCTACCAATCTGGGAAACCCACGAAAACAGCCAAGGTCTGAGTGTCCGAGTCGACAGGAATAGAACTCTGGACCTCGCACATGATCTCTGGTCCGATATCGAGATTATCTCTCTCCTACATATGTTGAGGGGAGTTTCATCAGGCACTACTACCAGGATATTTTTATGTGGAAATACAATTTTCATGCAGCTTCCCTTAACAAATCATCCCGGGGTATTGTCCACACAGCTTGCGGCCATATTGGTTTGTGATGACAGCTTTGAAAATACGCTGGGCGACCCTGAAATCTCGTTTGAGCCCTTCACTCCACGTATTTTAACATAAATCCTGCTTAAGCAGCATCAACATTGGTTTTGATTAGTCCGGAAAGAAGAAAAGGAAAACATATATATGTTGTGCTACATTCACATTATTTTCTCTACTCTCTGTCGTTTATTACTGCGTATACAAACTATTCTTACTAAAGCTTATTTTTCTATCTATTTCATTTTAATCCAAATAAAACTTTGCAATAAAACAGCTACATTACACATTTCGTTATAGATACAAAGAGAACAGCGATAGTCAAATGTTTAACAACTGAACGCTATATGCTGGCCTTAAAATTCCATACTGTTTCCATGACATTGCGAGAAACAAGTGAATGTTGACAGGACTTTAAGAGAATGACCAAGTAATGAACAATTCGAACCATTAATAATGGATATCTCGGAAATGGCTGATGCCACAAAAAAAGTTATTTGAAATTAATTGTGTGTTTTAAAAAGATCTAGATTTTTTTGTGTGTGTAGTACGTTTTCGTCTATCACTTAACGTTTACCAGTTATACAGGATTCCTTCCGAATAAAGAGGACCTCAAAGGCTATTCCCAGAAAGTTCAAGATATGCATTTTATTTGTCCTATAAATATATTTCATATATGGTATTTTAATCAAAGTCCTTACAGCCATTTTTAGAATATAAAAAATGTCGAAAAATGTTCCATGTAAAGCGTAGCTTGGGGTTGGGGGATTTTCTAGAAAATGCTTGTGTTGCATCTTTGCAAGATACTGAGTTATGTTGTGCTGTTCTCTCTCTCTCTCTCTCTCTCTTACACACACATACACACAGACATGGACCTTTTTCTAAAAATGTTGTTGTTTTTTATTTATTCAGGGGGCCTCAAAGTATGTATTTCTGGAGAAATTTGGTGTGGCATTTTTGGATGTAATACAATACCTTCTCTACCTATGTGGCACAAGGAGTAAAATTGTGATATGCTACACTCACATGACTTTCTCTACCTGTTGGAAGACCTCTGGCTCAAACGCAAATGTTCCCACATGTTGATGACAGTGTTCCCAGAGGGCGATGAGTGATTCAGTGCATAGGCGGCGGCTAAATGAGGGCAAGAATGGAGATTGGAACAGATTATTAAGATAATGTCTAGCAAATATGTCCTCTTTGACAGTAAAAATTATGTTTTTGTGTTTTACAATATGTTGCCGTTAAAAATATTCTTCCTGAGATATTGTGCAATATAGGGTTTTATATAGTTATATATTTAAACGTGGTTATTATAAGTGACGACGAGTAAGCTATATATCGATGTGTGAATAATCTAGAACAAGACGGCACTGCATGCACGGAAAGGTAAACAGACACCTCCTCCTACTATATATACTCCACCCTTCAAGGCCAGGTGCATGCCTCCTAAAGCTGCAGGGACGGCATAAATGGAAGCGAGTGTACCTACCACGAAATGTGTAAAGAAGCTGTTTTTGTAACCTTTTTCTCGAGAAGATATAAAAAAACAGGTTTTCGTAAGAATAGTTTTAGAATTTATATAAAACTAAACGATAGAGAATAGAGAATATCATGTGACTGTAACACATCAGAATTTCTGAAGGTTTTCTCCGTTCAGCTGATTACTCTAGCAGTGTTAAATACTTTAACAATTCTCTATAGTAATCCGGCTCGATAAAGCTAGCCCAACTACGCTAAAGGCACAAAAGACACTTTTCTAACATCGTTTACTTTTACGGCCGTGTTTACGCACCTGCCGCCACTAAAGCTTGTCTTGCAACAAATGACGATCGACAGTTTATAACATGGCAGCACATAACAGGAACATTAGCATTTCTGGTGGTTAAGTTGTGCTGTTTCCATGGTAACGCGTATGTGATCGTGTTTTGTGGCCTGAAACTTTTAAACTGAAGTATTACAGAACGTTTTAAACTGTAAAACGCTGATGAAGACTGCGACTAAGGTAAGAATCATATTCTCATTTCTGCTAATTCCCTCCAGCGCATCCCTGACCTTGAACAGTGCTGCTGTAAGCGAAGTTCACAGGTTGAAACGTTTCATTGGGGTGTTTGGCCTGGGGTATTGATTTTTTTAGAAAAGAAAGCTGGTGTGACAGACACACACCGAAATCTCGGCATCGAATTTTTGGATGGAGTGCACTAGTCACTTCTTGTATTTACTAGAAAATGCAAAAATTCAAACTTATTATTAAGCTGGTTTCTCTCCTACCTACCAAAAAATTGATAAAGAGTGTATGGCAAATACATGTTTTTAGTCTCCTTGAACAATAAAATAGCATTTTTAGGAAACGTTTTGTGTGTGTAAACCGCGGAACTAAAAAAAGTATATATTACATTCTCATGGCTTTCCCCAATCACCATCGTTAAGAAATGTTAGTCGAACGTACTTTACAATGAAAAAAAATTATTATTTTCCTAAAAATGGCTTTAACGATTTTAATTAGAATACCGAATGTTTAAGATATTTCTACATAAATACAATGTATATCTTGATGTTTCTAGGAATAGGCTGTGAAGTACTCTTCATTCAGAAGAAAATGTGTATAAACTAGCATAACCGGTAAACGTTAAGCGATAGACAAAACGTAGATCTCTTTAAAATACACAATTTATTCGAAATAAGTTGTTTTGTGGCATCAGCCAATGGTTGGACTCCTTCAATACTTTGTCATTCTTTTCAAGTCCTTTCGAAGTTCAGTTGCGTCTCGAATTGCATGGGATTTTAACGCCAGTACATAGCATTCAATTCTTAAACATTTGACTATCGCCATTCCCTTTGTGTCTATAACAAAATATGTAATACAGCTATTTCCGGAAAGTTTAGCTTTATTAAAATGAAAGGATAGGAAAATAAACTTTCTAAGAGCAATTTGTATATACACTAATAAGCGCAGCAGGGGAGTGAAAGTCATGTGAATGTAGCACATCAGATTTTTAGAAAAAGGTCCGTGTGTGTGTCTGTGAACAGCATAACTCAAAAACGAAAAGTGGGATAAATACCAAACTTGGCATTTAGGTTTAGTACGTTCCCAAAATACAAGAAGATTGTGAATAAAATCCCCTACCCCAAACTACCGTTTAAATGGAGCATTTTTGGATTTTTTATTTTCAAAATATGGTTCTAACGATTTTGATTACATTACTGTGTATTAAATATATTTACATTACAAATAAAGTATATACCTTGAATTTTCTGGGAAGCCGTCTTCATTTGGAACAAATTTTGTATAAACTGTGTGTCTAGTAAACGTTAAGCAATAGACGAAAACGTACTACATAAAAAATGTAGATCTCACACTATTTATTTCAAATAGCTTTTTTGTGGCATCGGCCATTTCAGAGGTATTCGCTATGAATTTTTGGAATTGTTCAGTACTTAACCATTCGTTTATAGTACTGTCAATTTTCAGTTGTTTCTCGCGATGTCATGGAAACAGTATGGAATTTTAAGGCAGCATATAGCGTCCAGTTGTTAAACATATTTGACTATCGCTGTTCTCTATAACGAAATGTGTAATGTAGCTGTTTCTATAAACGTTTATTTGGATTAAAATGAAGTAGATAGAAAAATAAGCTTTCGTAACTATAATCTGTATACCCCTAATAAACGATAGAGGGTAGAGAAGGTCGTGTGGATGTAACAAGTAATTATAGTAAGTAGAGGAAGTATCGCATTCCACCGAAAGATTCGATGTCGAGAATTCACCGGAAATACACGTTTTGAGGCCCACTGTACCCCCCAAAAATATTTTTAGAAAACAAACCATGTGCACTGTATTTGTGAACAGCATAATTTAAAAACGAAAAATCGCTTATACACGAAACTTGATGTTTAACTTGTGAAGTTTGCAAGGATGGGACGCGATGAAAATCCCTCACCGTAAGCTGCAGTTTACTTTGAAGATATTTGGTTATCTTTTATTTTCCCCCTTTATTTTCACTGATTTTCATTAAAATGCCTAATGTTTAAGATACATTGATGATAAAATGTGTTTGTTGAATCTTATGGGAACGCCCTGTGAAGATCTCTTCATTGTGATCGACGTTTGAGTAACTGGTCAACTGTAAGAAATGTAGGGCTCTATAAAGCACAAGCATGGCGTTAACTGTTTCCAAGTTATTCTTTGCTTTTGATTTGAATTTTCACGTATTTGATACTTTTCTCAAATGCAAATCGATATTCTTTGTTTCCCTTTGTTTCTTTTTCGTGTTCGTACAATCAGAGCAAGCAATTTCAGTCATCACACAGCGACCGACTTTCAAAAGATGTGAGTATCGCCATTCTTCTTGTACTTATCTGTAAAAGTGAAATGAAGGTTTTTCCTATTAACAAGAAGTTGAGCGGTAGAAAACCCGTTAGTCACGGCAACATTGCGATCCTGCGGCGGCTGTTTGTCATTGCTAACGTGCCGCCTCGCGAATTCCTTATCTCCCCTTTCCACTGCCTCTGAACAGACTGTAGATAGAATGAGTAGAGAAGGTCACGAAAATGCAACACGTTACTTTTTTTATAAAATAAATTTATATACTAATTCAGAAATTTTTTAACTACGAGGCGTGTTTTTAAAGTCAATACCGTTTCAGTACTTTGCCAGCGCAGTCGCGATTTCGAGCATGCGCGGTCCCCTCCTCCATTCACTGTGAGCGATCGTCACGTTGTGCTTTCCTGTTGTTAGAGCATTTCTAAATGTTCAAAAGCAGCGAAGGACCCGCCGACTGTGAAGTCAGATCAGTGCGGGGGGCATAGGCTCGCACGTGCTATGTCACGTAGATGCTGTCTAGGATCTCCGAAGTTACTTGACGATCTCTGCCGGGCTGCTTGTCGTAGAGCTGAGGAGAAATTCCTATCCTAGCTAGCTAACTTGATGTTTGTCAGGTGAAGGTAAACAATAAACTGACTTTCCCTTAATCAACTTAATTTATTCAGAATATAAAGCCCATTGAGGCGGCTAGCAACTTTCCCTTACTGTACACGTAATCTTCCCGCTACTATTAATTCTTTACGTGGATCTATCTAGCTGCGTCACACGATATTCTCACACCACATACACGTACAAAATCCTCTCCTGAGTCACATTTATTACATCGTGAGAGTGAATAACTTGGGGCCTCCTCCCCTTTTTGTATCTTCCTACTATGACGCTAGAACTCGCGCCGTTACATATAACAACTGTTCTCATTGGTTATCTACTTAGCGTGGTATGAAAATAAGATGTTCCAGTTTTACGAGTCACGCTTCCCTTCACTTCTCTGGTAAAACCCGCCTTACTTTACGACTGCCTCTCTTTTCTGTTTTTTCAGCTCTCTTGTGTTCCAGGTTTTCGACCACTGTCTTTCTCTCTCTCTCTCTATTTTCCGTGACTTTGCCTAAACCCTGTGTGCATTAGCGTGTATGTTCATTTGGACTTCACCTCCGTTGCTCACTCCATGGTAGTTAATAATCACATGGTTGTTTTCACATTAATTACATTCTGAAGTACAAGTTATTTTACAGTAAAGGTATTCCTCACAATTATTTTACATTATTGGCCATTCCTATTATTTCAATACTCCATTCTATTGGGTATATGTCCCCTTAAACAAAACATTCATCGCCATCTGAGCGAGGTTTATGGGGAAACAATGATGGGTGATGGAATGGCGAGGAAGTGTGTTGGACAGTTTAACGAAGGTCGTGAAAACACGTATGAGGAGCCGACCGTCTGTGATGACGGATGATTTGGTGTCAGTCCTCTACAACATTGTGACAGAACGCTTAGGATTTTGGAAATTGTGCTCAGGATGGGTGCCCAAAATGTTACTCGAGAACAAGAGATCTGCCGCAGCACTGACTTTTCTCACGCGATATGCTGAGGAAGGCGATGATTTGCTAACAGGTGATGAGACATGGGTGTCACTCCTGAACCACAGTAACCACCCATGGAGTGGAGGCACACAACATCCCCCGTCAAGAAGAAGAACAAGAAAGATTTCAAACAGATACGATATCACTCGCAAGATCATGTGCATGGGTTTTTGGGACAGACAATGTGTTTTGCTGGTTGACTTGTTGCCCACGGCAATCAACAAAGATATCTACTGTAAGACACTACGAAAGCTCTGCCGTGGAATACAGAAATGCTTTTGGTTCACGACAATGTACGGCCACACACAGCCAAACAAACTCAGTATCCCATTTGGTTGGGAATAATTCGAACACCCTTCCTACAATCCGGATTGGCACCAAACGATTTTCATCTGTTTCTCATTTAAGGAAATTCCTTGACGGAAAACATTTCTACGACGATAATGTTGTGAAACAAGAAGTGTAGACTTGACTTTCATCACAGGCGGCATCATTCTTTGACGAAGGCATACAAAAACTGGTTTCACGTTACAAGTGCCTGAATAACGACTGTGAATATGTGAGCGGTAATGAATGATAATAAAGTGTTTGGTAAATAATGTTCTGTTATTTTTTAAAAAAATTATCGGTTCTTACCTAAAACACGCCTCGTACATACAACAGACTTCGTAACATTTCTTTATACACATGTAAAGTACTGATTCAGATCACTTTATATACCCAGTCTCTGTTACCACAAAACCTTACGCTTGTGTCACGAACGTGTCTATTCGTGACTTAAATCTACCATTTACTCATGTCTACTATAGGCAGTTGACAAGTAGATCAGTAGGGAAGCAGAGAATTTGTTTTCGTGTTGCATTTCCCCCTCTCTCCATCTCTCAGCCATGCGTCACCCAGACATTGCACAAGTTGATCTCTTCTTTATTTTTCCACTGAGACGACGACTGCACATATTGCAACTACAGGAACACAAACAAAACTGTCTCCTGCCTTCCTCAAACTTTTCAACATTCGACGTGCTTGTGACGAAGTCCACTGATTGATCGCAACAGACATTCATACTGTAGACGTTCAAGAATATCCTCAACCAGCATTGCCAACCTCAGTAGCCAAAATTTCAGTAGAAAGTATTCCAATTAGATTCATTTAAAGGTGCTAAAACAAAGAGTGGCCATTTTACTACTGGTAGAGCACTTTTCTGCTGTTTCAAGGGCCCCACGTTCGAATTCCGGCTGGGCTGATGACATTTATGTGGTACATGCATGGCATCGAATACCCTTAATACATAATTATTGCCCACTCTCGCCATTTCTCGTGGGAAGGATGCACTAGCGCTCCTAACGGAAATTAGTGGTCAGATTTGTAACAGCTCCGTCTCTCTATTAAATTAAATTGAGTTTTACTTATGAACGCTGTGGTCCTTAGCGTCCCATTCTATATTCGGTGTGAAAGACCAGTAATTTTTCCCAGAGGCCTCTTTATCAGGCTTGAGGTTCTTTTACGTGCCGTAAATCTACGACACGGGACCACCGGCTTTACTTTTCTTCCAAAGGAAGCCATGCTAAGGATTTTTATGACCGAAATAATCCATTGCCCTCCGCCGGGTTTGAACCCGCGATCTCGGGAACTAAGGCTAGCATGGTAACCACTACATCATGGAGGACGACTCTTTGTGTCTAAGCTTGCATATGGGGTAATATTCTGAATTTGAAGAAGAAACACGTCGTCGTGTCTAACGCTCCCCATATGGCCTCATTCCACCAAGCGATGAGCGGACCCATTTCTGAGGTGAAGGCACCGAGCGTGCTGACTCCGTTGCCCCCGATGGTAGGGTGATAATGACGATGGCGGTGGAATGAAAGGACCTACAGTTTTTGCCGTGGATTCCAAACCACATTGGACTTTGGGGATGCGACGGACCTCTTGACTGCTCGTCATCTTCCTTCCCGATGTGGGTGTTGATGTGCTGTAAGAAAGTGTCCCTACAGCTCTTCTGTGTTGGCTCTCAACTTTTATCTAGAGCGTGGTAACAGGAGAGGAATAAAACATTTACTTTAATTGTAATTTATTGAGACTTGTTCGCAGCTAGGCGTGACTTCTATCCCACAGTTATATTACTGGATTATGGGTCCTATCTATCAAACTGTACCTTCCGCTCTATATATCTACATTTCCTGAACTGCTAACAGCTTCCTTACACGCTCCGCCATCTCAATGGCGTGAAGTTCATCCCTGACAGTCTTGCGAATCTCTTGTTTATACATCCTGCAAATGACGCTTTTTAATGGGATAAGCTGATTGGCTGATCATGTTAGCGTCGTATGAGAACATTTGCTCCTTATGACGCGTCTGGACTTTCCATTTGTGTCGCAAAGCTCTCGCTCTGTCTTTCTCACTCCAGCGTCTCTTCTGGTCAGAGATGTCTGCTTCTGGTACCGTTTGACTAACTAGCCCCCATTATATTTTATAATATTATTTACATTAATATCAAAATTTACACTGATATACAATTGTTTCCGCTACATGAATACTCCACATGAGGAAGTGAAGGTGTGGATATGGCCGACTTAAAATCGCCATCCCAGAGCCGGAATCGAACCCCGAACCTTCACTACGAGAACCGGAAACTAAATCACTGCGTTACCCTGGCGCCCATAACGTTGTTATGTTAAGTTCTATGACAGCAGTGAAGACGACTTTTGCTCCAAAATAAATTTGCTCGAGAGTTAAGAAGACGTTAGCGTTTCAATAATCCACCCCTGCATTCCTTAAGTGACCAAGGAGGGTTTCAAAGTTGCAGCAGCTGGGAGTCTTCACTTTGTGTCCATTTGTTGAGATTATTGAAAATAGACAGCAAACTCAAGTAATTGCAAGTAGAGTTTAGTTTCGGAAGCATCTTCTGCTACTGCATGAGTCAAGAAAAGGAGAGAGCGCTGTGTTGTTCCAAAACACGAGATACCACGGCAACCACTGGTCTGGCATGGGCAGGCATATTATAACTGTTTCGGCGGGAGACCAAGCTGTAGCGGCCAGCGGGCGAGAAGCCGTGTGGTGGCCACAGTTTTAAGGAAAAACATTGTATTTTCTTGTGCTTCATGAGATTTCGTTACAGGAAAGTGGTGAGTCAAGACTTCGCTCTTATCACATCAACTATCAGGGAAGCAGGAAGTGGCATTATTGCAAAACATGAATTTATCAATATTAAAAGCAGGAATTTCGCTATTATATTAAACAATTATTGCCCAAGAAAAAACTATCAGGACAATTACTCTTTCCTTTGGCAATTTAAAACATCGGGAGATCTAAAAACTCAGTAGGATTGGCAACTGTGTCGCCAATACAAACTACCCTTGGGCTCTAAGGATATTTTTATTAAAATAACAAATAAAAGTTGCGTATTGAACTTTTTGGAAAACCCTGTGAAGCTCTCGTCATTGCGAAATAGTTTTCAGTAATTTAGTAAACTGGTAAACGATAGACAAAGCTTTAGAACATATAAAATGCAGATCTCCTTCAAACACAGAATAAGTTTTTCTTACAACATCGAACATTGTCGAAATATCTGTTGTTATTCCTTTAAATTGTTCAATACTTCATCAGTTCCGTAAAGTGCTGACGCTATTTAGTAGTTTGTGCAAAGAATATTGAATTTCAACTGCCCATTCTGTTCCTTCTATCCACCTTTTACTCTCAACGAAATGTGGCATCAAGATATTTATGTAGGCGTTTATCTCAATTAACCGAAGTAGAAAATTAACCTCTCGATTTTTACTAAAATATGTTTGTTCATTCGGCAGGAATGGTAACTGGTAAAGTTTAAGAATAAATGCAGACAATTTATCTCAACTAACTGTTTTTGTGGCATCAGACATTTCTGAGATACCTATCGTGTATTATTGATTTGAATTATTCAACACTTTTGTCGCTTTTTTAAGTCCCATCAACATTCACTTGTTTCTCGTGATGTCATGGAAACAGTATGGAATTTTAAGGCCAGCATATAGCGTCCAGTTGTTAAACATTTGACTATTGCTGTTCTCTGTAACGAAATGTGTAATGTAGCTGTTTATGTAAAGGTTTATCTGGATTAAAATGAAGTAGATATAAACGAATCTGATCTGATACGTTCACATGAATTTCTCTAACTTCTATTGTTTGTTAGCGGTATATAAATTATTTTTACGCTATATACTTCATTTCAGTCGAGATAAACGTTTCTGGTAAAAGAACTGCACACTATAACCTGGCCTAAAAATGTCACACAGTTGCAATGACATCGCGAGAAACAATTGAGTATCGTCAGGACTTTAGAAGAATCGCTAAGTATTAAAAAATTCGAACCATTAATAACGGATATGTCGGAAATAGCTGATGCTACAAGAAGCTTCTTTGAAATAAATTGTGTGTTTTAAACGGATCCACATTTTGTCTATCGCTTAAAGTTTTACCAGTTATACAAAGATATTATATCTTTAATATCTTGTATTTTTATAAGAATCGTTTGGGTCATATTTTAGAAAATAAAAAATTCGAAAATTTTTCCATGTTAATGGTGGTTTGAAGAAGGGGATTTTCTTGGAAATCTTCGTGTCGCATCTTTGGAAAATATTGAACTTAAAGACAAAGTCTAGTATTTATCCGACTTTTCGTTTTAGATTTACATGTTCAAAGACAGACACACATACAGACGCGAGGCAGTATTTTTAACACTTAAATGATTTCAGTCAAATTATATAATATATAAATTCTATAACAGCCCACCTTGAAGCAATATGTCTATGTAACAAGATATAAAAAGTGTATATTAGATTCATTGTATATATATTATATGTACATGTTCAATAATATTATGAGAATGCATTACGTTATTCAATAATGTAGGAGCTGTGAGAATAATGGGTTAAAAGTTGCTAACAATGAGGTAACCTTGAGGCAATAATGAGTAAGAATGTTTACTAATGCTACTAGTCGTTATTGGAGCAACAATAATGTAAATTTTTGTGACAGTTTATAAAATAGCCAATCAACAAACAAAAAAGAGGCTCAAGTTAAATGAAAGTATTCTATTGGATTAGGAATAGCCAATCAGAGACTTGAAATACAGAAATTTACAAATGTGGCGGTAGAAATCAAGTCAGCTGCTTGTAGACGGTGCTCATAACGACGCGTTGGTTGTAGACAGCGTTTCTAACCGGACGCGAGACACGTCCTCCAGAAATTTAATATGTATTTTGTGTGAGACAAAAATAGTTTACGTGTTAAAAAGTGCAAGTATTTAATAATAAAACATCTCACAGCTCTCTCTATATCAGTGAAGTGATATTTAAATCGTGTCAAGCATTAATAAAAGGAGTGAAGTAAAATTATAATCTGTGTAAGCCTACATTCTTCAGTTGCACCACTCCCTGCTAAGAGAAACATGTCTCTAACAATAATACTGACGCAGCCGAGGCAAACATAAATATATAATATTTAAAAAAACAGTCAAAATACAAAGTTAATATTTTTAAACTTTTTGGGGGGGCAAAGGTCACCGGAAAGTACATTTGGGGCGAAGGCAACCGGAAAGCGGGTAGGTACTATACGTGCGGTTGCAACGAACTTCAACTCTTTTAATACAACCTACTTCACCCAAAGCGTGGTGCAAATAACGTAAAGATAATATCTACTTCACTGTTTCTAAAATGTTTTTCTTTCAAGGGGCCTCAAAACTTCCGGTGACATCTTGGTGTCAAATTTTTGGGTGGGATGTAATGCCCCCTCTAGCTACTATGTATGTAGTAGAGAAAGTAAAATTTCTTTGCGAGAATAGTTTTAGAAGCTAAATGAATGTGGTAGAGAAAGTCATGTGAATGCAACATGTCTTGCATAGTTGATAACCAATAGGAGGGAATAAAAGAGAAACAAAATAATGAAGATTACAAAAAGCAATTTCAAAGGGAGTCAAAACAATTTGTTTGTTTTCGATGTGAAGTTATTACAATTTTCCAGAACTCTGATTACGGTACTAATATCGTCCACAATCAAGTGTGACAGCGCGCCAGTACAACCGTCACACTGTGGGCTTAAGCTTTGAAAGCGCTGTTCTGTGGCATTAAACTTACATGTTGCCATTTCACTCAGCATCAGAATAAGCCTTCAATAATGTCGTACATTCACATCATTTTCTCTACTTACTATTCCACAAAAACGCATTCTACTGTTTGCTAATCGAGATACACTTTGTTACCAGGGCACAGCTGTCATCTTTTATTTCTTGCATCATAGCCGCTGCTAACGTGTAGATATATAACTTGGAGATTTATACGGCCCCGGGCCTAGGCTCGACCCACGGGCATAATTTGAAAAAAAATCTTTATTTGCCCGAGCTTGAAAATAACGCATTCAACATATACATCATATTTTTCATGCAGGATCTTCAAAATGCGGTATTTTAACACAATTCATTAGCGTCCGTTTTGAGAAAATCAAAAATAGCGACGGCTTTTCTATTTAAAGTGAAAATAAAGAGAAAACAATTGCATTTATTTTGGCCCGTGATGTTCAGTTGACCGAAGTAGCATGCTCACATTCATAGCGGTGAAGATACCGACGAACACAGAACCGGGGCAGGCCATCCCGCCCTTAGTGCTTCTACCGTGACCCTTGGGAGGGAGCGATATGAGCAGAGACCCGAAGGGCGACTACATCCGGATGACGACGGCCGCCAGCATGGACAGAGTCCCTAATGTTACAGATTGAACACATCCCACGCCGCCCGGATTCACCCACAAGCCCCGAAATCCTCACAAGCATCGCCTGGCCGGAAGCACCCGAAGGCGGGTCCTAACTGAACTGTCCCTAGAACGACGTCAGCAAACAACCTCCACAAAAAGTACATCTACCTCCTAGACGCCACCAGCCGATCATCTTTGCCTGGTTCTATACCCTGAAACAGACGCGCTCAAACCCGGCAGAGGGCGACGAATTTTTTTGGGCGTAAAAATCCTTAGCATGGCTTCCTTCGGAAGGGAAATAAAGCCGGTGGTTCCGTGTCGTAGATTTACGGCACATAAAACAACCTGAAGCCTGATATATAGGTCTCTAAGCAAAATTACCGGCATTTCACGTTGCGTTGTTCCTCGCGCCTCTTGCTTCGAAGACTGCGCCGGGGAGGTGTCCTAGCTGTATCTTTGGGTTACAGTCCCGAGTTCGATGTTCGCACAGGTCGGAATCGAACGCATGTAGTGGTAGGTACAGGAGAAGTAATGGTAGATTTTACTGTACCGGCTTTATGTCCTCCGTCGACGTGGCTTCGTCTTCATCAGGCAAATCTCCGTAGAAAGGTGATTTAACTGTACGGCAATTATCGCTGTTACCCTGGCTGGTTGCTCTCAGCGGAGATGTAAGCATGGACATTGCCTATCAGAATTGCTAATAAGGTCGTTGATCTCGGTAGTGGTACAAAGGAGCTCAGAGGTGAATTCACTACTCATCATAATGTTTGATTTATCGCTATTTATTGTCGCTTCTTCACTCTAAAAACACTAAATAATGTTCTTGTTCACTTATCACTTTATACAGAACTCGGGAATAACCGATACATTGTTAATTAATGTGTGATTAGTCACCTTCCGCACAAAAGGACACCATTTGCGCGCCAACTTTGTCTTAAGGAGTAGCGTGGATTCCTCGTCTGTATCTACAAGTCAACTCCTTAATTTTGGGGTATATATCGACTATTTATAGATCACCATCCCCCACTTAAAATTTTAGGATCTGATTTTGGCGTTTCTCTCAGCGTGGCTAAATATTATTTCATTTATATATATATATTCGTATTGGCTAGTTTATATATCACGTGACCTCTTCCCGGGCTTCTCTTGGTAATTTTCCGTTCTGTGTTACATTTGCCTCACTGCATACTTCCGGAGCGGAGACAAACAAGGTCATCATAAAACCTTACCCTCGATCCTAACACCTTCTCTGCACATGCAGGCTTTAGCACATCCTAAAACATTAAAATGGCTATTTACACATCATATATCAAATTAATTAACACATTATAAAATTAATCCGGGCACATTCTGTCTCAATACAGAATGTGATGCTGAGGAACACAGCAGTTAAGAGCGTCATATATAAAGAACTCAATGCCCTGAAACAGATGACAGGTAGAGGAAATGCGGGACAGGAAAGACGTGTTAGAAGGTGAACCGCCCCTAGAATTCGCCTGCCGACTCGGGAAACACCAAAAACCCATGAATGAGTCGTCGCCGAGAATCGAAACCGGGACCTCCCGAATGGGACTCACACGTCACTGCGGCGGCACTTCGCTCAGTAAGTAGCTGATATTTATTTTTAAGTGCCAATTGTTTTTTTTAATGGGCGCTCTTTAACTGCTGTGGTCCTTAGCGTCCCATTCTATATTGGGCGTGAAAGACCGGTAATTTTGCTCAGAGACCTCTTTATCAGGCTTGAGGTTCTTTTACGTGCAGTAAATCTACGACACGGGACACCGGCTTTACTTCCCTTCCGAAGGAAGCCATACTAAGGATTTGTAAGCCCGAAAAAAATCCATCGGCCTCCGCCGGGTTTGAACCCGCGACCTCAGGAACTAGGGTGGCCCTAGACCACGGAGGACGACTAACGCCAAGCGTACTCACATTTTCGAAAATATATTTAAAAACTTTAAATTAAGCGACAAATACAAATAATACATTGAAGTAGGCAAACATTTCAAATTAATATTACGATGAAAACAAGAAAAAGTAGCATTTAGACCAAACTCATCAGCTAATCTCCGCTTCTTATAAGGTCTGGTTTCAATTCCCGGGATTCTTACTTTGATGTGGGTACAGGAGAGCAGGAACAGTTTTCAGAGCACGTCTGTGTGCTTAGAGGGAAGGGGCTGGTGACAGAGGGAAACAAACTCAAGTCCCCATCAACACGAACACCCTCTGTTTAGTCTTCCTGTACCTCGTGGTGGGAGTCTATCTCGTGCTGCTAACACAGCCAGGGAAAGTGAACACCCATGGCCTTCAGGTATGTTTGTATAGACCTCATACACTTCGAATCAATATGGTGGTCCTTGTTTTACATGCCCTTTCCATGACATTGCGATAAATAATTCAATATTGACCACTTCAAAAGAATATGATGCGTTACATTCACAAGACTTTCTCTACCCTCTATTGTTTATTAATGGGTGTGTAAATTGCTCTTACGAACGTTAGTTTCCTATCTACCTCGTTTTAATGGAGATAAACCTTTACAGAAACAGCTACATTACACATTTCGTTATAGATACAAAGAGAACAGCGATAGTCAAATGTTTAACAACTGGACGCTATATGCTGCCTTAAAATTCCATACTGTTTCCATGACATCGCGAGAAACAACTGAATGTTGACACGACTTTTAAGAAAATGATCCAGTAATGAACAATTCGAACCACTAATAACGATATTTCAGAAATGGCTTATGCCACGAAAAAGATATTTAAAATAAATTGTGCGTTTTAAAAAATCCACATTTTTGCATAGTACCTTTTCGCCCATCGTTTTACGTTTACCAGTTATACCAGATTACACAAAGTTCCTTCCGTATGAAGCGGAATTCACAGGCTATTCCCAGAAAGTTATACATTTTATTTATCACGTAAATATCTTGAATATATAGTATTTTAATCAAAATTGTTTCAGCCAATTTTTAGAAAATCAAAAATTTCGAAAAATGTCTCATGTAAACGGATCTTGGGTGTGGGGAAATTTTCTTTAAAATCTTCGTTTCGCATCCTTGGAGGACACTGAAATTAAATGTCAGGTTTAGTATTTATCCGACTTTTCGTTTTTGAGTTATGTGGTTCACATTCACACACATGGGCATGTTTCCATAAATACTTTATTTGGATTAAAGGGGCCTCAAAACATCTATTTTCGGTGAAATCTCGATATCGCATTTTTGGGTGGAATGAAATACCTTCCCTACGTGTCATGTACGGTAGAGAAGGTAAACACTTAGAAGTTGGAAATAGTAGATGTGTAAAATTCGATGACTCAAGTCAACTAGAATGATTATTTCTGAAAAAAGCTGAAACCACAAAGTTGTCTTTAATAAACTGTGTTTTAAACAGATCATCATTTCTTGTAGGTATAATACGTTTATATTGTGTCTCTTATAGTTTACCCGTTAATACAATATTATACAAAATCCTTTCCAAATCAAGAGGTCTTCAAACGTTATGTCCATATAATTACAATACACATTTTGTCAACCAAATATTCTAAATAAAAATGGTTACCAATTTTTAGAAACTAAAAAATAATGAAAATAACAAAGGGTAGTTTATGAACGTTTTTATTTTGTGCAAAATCCCGTGTCGCATCCTTGGAATATACTTGGTTTTTGTGTTTACAGGTAGGCAGAGGGGGAGTGAGACATACAAACACGGAATTTTTCAAAAAATGCTATAGCTTAGATTCAGGGGTATCAAAGCTGTGTTTCCGGAGAAATTTCGATATTGAATTCCTGTGTAATATCTATATATTCATACTTGGATATTTCTGAAAATTGAAAGGTGTACACCTTACCCTTTTTCCAGCAAAACGTAATAATTTTGAATCAATATGAAACACAGAATGCGTTAAGTGTTCATTGCGACAAATGTAAAAACACTATATGTAAAATAAATGGGAATTCCACTTTACAAGAATACTTAAATATCTGATAATGCTCCTTCATTTGAAATCCTTCCTAGTACCTCAACAAGCATGTATCACACGAGAGAACACCACTTCCTAGATCATAGACACATATCTAGTCCATTCTTTAAACATCACAACATGAACTATAAGAAAACTGACACGAACATAGGTAATTTATATCCCGCAGCCTTAGAACATGAATAACATGGACAATTTACGTAAGGAAGTTGACTTTACAGATCAGGACATCCATTACTGAATATTTGCGCCCTGGTTACTAGAGGTCACTAGAGGCTACATTTTGTTGTAGCCCAGTGAAGGGGACCATGATCATGATGAAGAATAGACACACAAATAAGCTCTGGTCTATCATAGCACTGTATACCATTTACTAGAGGTCACTAGTGGTGCTATACATTTTGTTGCCGCCCAGTGAAGGGGGACCATGATCATGATGAAGGATAGACACACAGATAAGCTCTGGTATATCATAACACTGTATACCATTTACTAGAGGTTACTAGTAGTGCTATACATTTTGTTGCCGCCCAGTGAAGGGGACCATGATCATGATGAAGAATAGACACACAGATAAGCTCTGGTATATCATAACACTGTATACCATTTACTAGAGGTCACTAGAGGCTACATTTTGTTGTAGCCCAGTGAAGGGGACCATGATCATGATGAAGAATAGACACACAGATAAGCTCTGGTATATCATAACACTGTATACCATTTACTAGAGGTCACTAGAGGCTACATTTTGTTGTAGCCCAGTGAAGGGGACCATGATCATGATGAAGAATAGACACACAGATAAGCTCTGGTATATCATAACACTGTATACCATTTACTAGAGGTCACTGGTGGTGCTATACATTTTGTTACAGCCCAGTGAAGAGGGACCATGATCATGATGAAGTATAGACACACAGATAAGCTCTGGTCTATCATAGCACTGTATACCATTTACTAGAGGTCACTAGTGGTGCTATACATTTTGTTGTAGCCCAGTGAAGGGGACCATGATCATGATGAAGTATAGACACACAGATAAGCTCTGGTATATCATAACACTGTATACCATTTACTAGAGGTCACTGGTGGTGCTATACATTTTGTTGTAGCCCAGTGAAGGGGACCATGATCATGATGAAGTATAGACACACAGATAAGCTCTGGTATATCATAACACTGTATACCATTTACTAGAGGTCACTGGTGGTGCTATACATTTTGTTGTAGCCCAGTGAAGGGGACCATGATCATGATGAAGTATAGACACACAGATAAGCTCTGGTCTATCATAGCACTGTATACCATTTACTAGAGGTCACTAGTGGTGCTATACATTTTGTTGCCGCCCAGTAAAGAGGGACCATGATCATGATGAAGGATAAACACACAGATAAGCTCTGGTCTATCATAGCACTGTATACCATTTACTAGAGGTCACTAGTGGTGCTATACATTTTGTTGCCGCCCAGTAAAGAGGGACCATGATCATGATGAAGAATAGACACACAGATAAGCTCTGGTCTATCATAGCACTGTATACCATTTACTAGAGGTCACTGGTGGTGCTATACATTTTGTTGCCGCCCAGTAAAGAGGGACCATGATCATGATGAAGAATAGACACACAGATAAGCTCTGGTCTATCATAGCACTGTATACCATTTACTAGATGTCACTAGTGGTGCTATACATTTTGTTGTAGCCCAGTGAAGAGGGACCATGATCATGATGAAGAATAGACACACAGATAAGCTCTGGTCTATCATAGCACTGTATACCATTTACTAGAGGTCACTGGTGGTGCTATACATTTTGTTGCCGCCCAGTAAAGAGGGACCATGATCATGATGAAGAATAGACACACAGATAAGCTCTGGTCTATCATAGCACTGTATACCATTTACTAGAGGTCACTGGTGGTGCTATACATTTTGTTGTAGCCCAGTGAAGAGGGACCATGATCATGATGAAGAATAGACACACAGATAAGCTCTGGTCTATCATAGCACTGTATACCATTTACTAGAGGTCACTGGTGGTGCTATACATTTTGTTGCCGCCCAGTAAAGAGGGACCATGATCATGATGAAGAATAGACACACAGATAAGCTCTGGTCTATCATAGCACTGTATACCATTTACTAGAGGTCACTGGTGGTGCTATACATTTTGTTGTAGCCCAGTGAAGTGGACCATGATCATGATGAAGAATAGACACACAGATAAGCTCTGGTCTATCATAGCACTGTATACCATTTACTAGAGGTCTCTGGTGGTGCTATACATTTTGTTACAGCCCAGTAAAGAGGGACCATGATCATGATGAAGGATAGACACACAGATAAGCTCTGGTCTATCATAGCCTTGTATACCATTTACTAGAGGTCACTATTGGTGCTATACATTTTCTTACAGCCCAGTGAAGAGGGACCATGATCATGATGAAGGATAGACACACAGATAAGCTCTGGTCTATCATAGCCTTGTATACCATTTACTAGAGGTCACTATTGGTGCTATACATTTTCTTACAGCCCAGTGAAGAGGGACCATGATCATGATGAAGGATAGACACACAGATAAGCTCTGGTCTATCATAGCACTGTATACCATTTACTAGAGGTCACTAGTGATGTTATACATTTTGTTGCCGCCCAGTGAAGAGGAACCATGATCATGATGAAGGATAGACACACAGATAAGCTCTGGTCTATCATAGCACTGTATACCATTTACTAGAGGTCACTAGTGATGTTATACATTTTGTTGCCGCCCAGTGAAGGGGGACCATGATCATGATGAAGGATAGACACACAGATAAGCTCTGGTCTATCATAGCACTGTATACAATTTACTAGAGGTCACTAGTGGTGCTATACATTTTGTTGCCGCCCAGTAAAGAGGGACCATGATCATGATGAAGGATAGACACACAGATAAGCTCTGGTCTATCATAGCACTGTATACAATTTACTAGAGGTCACTAGTGATGTTATACATTTTGTTGCCGCCCAGTAAAGAGGGACCATGATCATGTTGAAGGATAGACACACAGATAAGCTCTGGTCTATCATAGCACTGTATACAATTTACTAGAGGTCACTAGTGGTGCTATACATTTTGTTACAGCCCAGTAAAGAGGGACCATGATCATGTTGAAGGATAGACACACAGATAAGCTCTGGTCTATCATAGCACTGTATACAATTTACTAGAGGTCACTAGTGGTGCTATACATTTTGTTACAGCCCAGTAAAGAGGGACCATGATCATGTTGAAGGATAGACACACAGATAAGCTCTGGTCTATCATAGCACTGTATACAATTTACTAGAGGTCACTAGTGGTGCTATACATTTTGTTGCCGCCCAGTGAAGGGGAACCATGATCATGATGAAGGATAGACACACAGATAAGCTCTGGTCTATCATAACACTGTATACCATTTACTAGAGGTCACTAGTGGTGCTATACATTTTGTTACAGCCCAGTGAAGAGGGACCATGATCATGATGAAGGATAGACACACAGATAAGCTCTGGTCTATCATAGCACTGTATACAATTTACTAGAGGTCACTAGTGGTGCTATACATTTTGTTACAGCCCAGTGAAGAGGGACCATGATCATGTTGAAGGATAGACACACAGATAAGCTCTGGTCTATCATAGCACTGTATACAATTTACTAGAGGTCACTAGTGGTGCTATACATTTTGTTACAGCCCAGTGAAGAGGGACCATGATCATGATGAAGGATAGACACACAGATAAGCTCTGGTCTATCATAGCACTGTATACAATTTACTAGAGGTCACTAGTGGTGCTATACATTTTGTTACAGCCCAGTGAAGAGGGACCATGATCATGATGAAGGATAGACACACAGATAAGCTCTGGTCTATCATAACACTGTATACCATTTACTAGAGGTCACTAGTGGTGCTATACATTTTGTTGTAGCCCATTGAAGAGGAACCATGATCATGTTGAAGGATAGACACACAGATAAGCTCTGGTCTATCATAGCACTGTATACCATTTACTGGAGGTCACTAGTGGTGCTATACATTTTGTTACAGCCCAGTGAAGAGGGACCATGATCATGATGAAGGATAGACACACAGATAAGCTCTGGTCTATCATAGCACTGTATACAATTTACTAGAGGTCACTAGTGGTGCTATACATTTTGTTACAGCCCAGTGAAGAGGGACCATGATCATGATGAAGGATAGACACACAGATAAGCTCTGGTCTATCATAGCACTGTATACCATTTACTGGAGGTCACTAGTGGTGCTATACATTTTGTTACAGCCCAGTGAAGAGGGACCATGATCATGATGAAGGATAGACACACAGATAAGCTCTGGTCTATCATAGCACTGTATAGCATTTACTAGAGGTCACTAGTGGTGCTATACATTTTGTTACAGCCCAGTAAAGAAGGACCCTGATCATGATGAAATATGGTCACACGGATATACTCTGGCCTGTCATAGCGTTGTACAGCGTTCAGCCTGTAATCTTAAGTTATATAATGCAAATGAGTTAAATGTTTTGTGATATCAGTGTGAAAGTCTGTAACACCTTGAATGTACTTACAAAGCAGAAAGTAAAGTCGTAGAAACGCCTTCGCTCCCGTACCTTTTACGGGGAACCGCGAAAGTTGGCAAGCATGTACACTGTGGGTGTATTACTTATATTTATTTTGTTGTTGAGCCCCACGTTTGGGAGCCAATTTGCGAGTGTAATTCTTATAATGTTTGTGTATTTGTGTTTACTTCACGCGTTGAAGCCATCTTGTGACGTGATTCATTTGTTAGGTTTGTTAGCTCCATGTGGTGTTAGCAATTTGCGGCAGTATTAGTTTTTTTTGTTTAAAAAAATGCTACTGTTATTTTATTTAATTTTGGTTCTTTGTCCTCCGGCTAGCTATTATCCTTTTGGTCAAGCACTTCTCTATATACAGGTTGTGTAAACGGAAAGGAATCTTTTATCCAAAGATAACACTGATGAAGAAATTTGTTTTACACTTTTATTGTCGAACACTTTAACTATCACATTTACACATTGATCTTGACACTCGCCAAACTGAAACTGTTATAATAACTTCATTACTGATAATTCTTAATTCGTGTACTTCAACTTTTTGTATAATTAACTTTATAACACTTGAGATTTTTCATAACTCTGTTACGCGTAACCTGCAAATTGATATCCGAAGTATGCCGTACAAATACTTTCGACGAACTGACTGACTGAAGGCGACGTGTACTTTACAAATACTTTCGATGAACTGACGTCGACGTGTTACGTGCAAATGTTTTCGATGAACTGACGGGGTCTTTACCTCTAACCTACTCTTTTTATACTCCTTCACCCAGATATGCCTAAAGATTATAACTGAACTGCAATTGGCTAACGAAACAAACATTATAAGCAATACCACCGCAAAATTGGCTTCCCAAATGTGGGGCTAACAAATACAAAAATATAAATAATAATACTTCAAATTGACGCCCATACGTGGGGCAGTTAAAATTATGTAACCAAACAAAACAAAAGCAGCACAATATAAGATCTTCAAGTTCTAATAATTTACGTAAAAACATATTACGTAAGCACTAAACCATCAAAATTGGCGCCACAACGTGGGGCTACAAAAATGTTAAATAAATATAATTTGAAGTAAACCACTTTCAACACTGCTTCCTCTATCTATTAAGTCGTAGTAGAGAAAGTAAAGAAGTTAAAGGTTCTCCAAGTTGAAGGTTGTATTAGGTTACGTATATTTGAAAAAGTGAGTTGTTATGTAATTATTTAGCTCCACGTTTAGGACGCCACTTTGCGATAGCTTTTTTAGCTGGTAATTGTTTGGAGGTTTTTGCGCCACAGTTGTACGCCACTTTGAGAATCTGAAGTTGTAGCAGTATTTGCCCCACGTAATGAAGATACACTTTGTAGTAGTGAAGATGATGTTTGTTACGTAATATTATTTAAATCTTCCTCGCCTGCTTTAGTCGAACTATAGAAACATAAGGTCTCTTTCAGGTCGTGATATGAAACAAATTAAAGACGTCACAGAATTTACTTTTAAATTTCACTTCTTTTTATTTCTTCCACATTTATGAAACACAACACTTTATAAAAGAAAACTGTGAGAAACAACTTTATACATTCTTAATGTATTTACTAGCGGAGAACACAATTTTTGCCATCTGCACGCTATCATATCTTGCCCGCGACTGACTAATCTTAACGGTAAAAACCTTAAAGCTTCGGCAGTGCCAGTCTGTTATTGGCTAATTCTAGTCCAATAGAATTTAAGTATTCAAACTAAAGCTTTCCTTTACTGTTGATTGGCTAATTCCAAACTGTAAGCGAAACTTACGTCACTACCGATGTTTTCATGACCAGTACTTTTCAAAAATTGCACACATTATTGTCACAAAATTACATTAACAACCTAAAACATATTATTCTCACAGTTTAGAGTATATAAACATTTACATATCACTAATAAATATGTTTACAATAAAAAATAAGTATTTGCAATGACTTACAAATTAAATAATAATTATAATCATATTGTTTTCAAGGTGGGCTGTTATTGAATTTAGTTATAATAAAACACAATTAATATTATTTAGGCATTAAAATACTGCCTCAAAGTACGTTAGTTTTCAAATACAGACTACCTCTGTGGAAGTTTCAAAAGCCTGGATAAACGACGGGATAATCCAGCATTCCTATTGGCAAGTTTGCTGTCAGGTATCAGCAATTACATTTTATCTTGAACACTGGCTCAGCCAGCCACGTTTGCAGATACCACCGCACGACCGTTTAAGTAGATTTTGCGATTTATGATGTCAAAGCACATTGGAGTCAGCCGTGCACTGCATCTCAAATGATCTGTGAGAGGCCGTTACTGAGTCGCAATGGGTCTAATAGAAACGAAAAACAGTAGACGATATAGTGTTCATGTATTATTACTTCTCTACATCTTGCGCAAGGTAGGGGAAGTATTGCATTTCATCCAAGAAGTCCAAATGTCTGTTCCACTGGAAATACACGCTTTGAGGTACCCAAAATAAAAAAAGAAGTTAAAAAGCGTCCGAGTGTATGTGTGAGAAGAGAATAACTCAAAAACGAAAGTCAGATAAACACCAACCTGGTACTTATGTTCAATGTCTTACCAAACATGCTATCCTTGAAATGAAAATGTTGCCCGAGTTTCTCAAAAATGTCTTACCGCATATTTAACACATTCCCATAAAAAACGAAATGTACATCTTGAATTTTCTGGCAACAGCCTGTCAAGTCCTCTTCATTTTCAAGCAATTTTGTGTAATAACTGGTAAACCTGAACAAAGAATGTAGATCTTGTTAAAGCACACAATTTATATGAAATTAAATTTGTTTTGGCGTTAACCATTTCCGAGATAACCGAGCTAGGTGGCGCCACGGTAACATGTGCGGGAGGTCGCAGGTTCGACCGCGCACTCTTACCCATTGGTTTTTCGTGCATTTCCTGGGTCAGCAGGCGATTCATCTTCTACCACGACCTTTCTGCCTCTCATTTCGTGGACACATCACGTTCCTTGTCATGTGTCTCAGGGCGACGGTGTTCGGCGGGTGTGAGCTCTATAGAGGTCTCGTTCCAGGACTGCTCAGTTACGTCTCCCCTCCGAGTAGACCCTGGGGAGGGGATCGCAGGGGGTTCGTTGGCGGCTTCAGATACGTTCGATCTGGAAACGTTACGGACCCCTACCATGTATGTGCCCGTCGTCGCCCTTTAGGTCTCTCCCCCTCATCCCCGGTGGAAGCAAAAAGGGTTGTTGCAGGGCCCCTACGTTGGTCCGCCCTTTACCTCCACCTTTTATTCGCAATATACCCTTTGTTATAACTTGAATTTTCAAATACTTCTACTTTAAGTTCTAAGTCACTATTCGTTTTTTCTCGTAGTATACAAAGAACACGGAGTTTCAGAGCCATGACATTGTGGTCTGAGATGGGTAGAGAAAGGCATGTGAATGCACCAGATCAGATTTTTAAACACTGTAATAAGCGAGAATGGGAGGGAGTGCTAAGCCCGCTATGTGAAGCTGCAACAAAGTTCATGAATATTTACAGCGAGTACTGAAAATCCCTCGCTTTATATATGACCGCACTATTTGTTGCGCTGGTAGATCGCTGCTCTTTTACTGCTTTCATATTTCACTGCGTTTGCTTCGGCAATAAATATCTTAAAGTAGGTATTTATTTGCTTCTGGTCTTTCTATCGGTTGCCGTTACTGATAACCTCATGAAAGACGCCGACTGGTGGAGGAAATAAGCACTGTAGCTCCGTGCACAGACATTATTGCCAGTAAACTTGTATTCGCTTTTTTGGCAGTATTTACGTACAGCAAAGGCAACGCGCAAGCATTTGTCAGAGCTTACTGAATGTCCCCATAAATATGTTGGTGCGCGCGCATACCAGCTCTCGAGAGTATCTCATTATATATTCAACTATTCCTACAAAAGCTTGTTTTTCTATCTACTTCTTGTCAATACGGGTAAGCTTTCATTACACCTGGGTATAGGTTATTCAACGGAGGGGGGATACCTCGCACACTGCCACCTTCAGATATCTATTGTGGGGACTATCCCCCAGGAGGAAGGGATAAGGTGAAGAAACCACATGAGGCTACAGGCCGTAGGCAGACGGCCCACAGGGACACGCGGAAGTGCTTAACATGTCCAAGCTCGCAGGACCGTCCTACTGCTGCAGCCGTCGAGAGAGGGTGATGAACGACCAACCAATCAAACAGCTTTCTGGTGTCCACAGGGAATGGAAAGAAAATCGTGGAGGAGAAGAAACTACTTCAGCATTTTTCTGCCGACCCCATAGGTCAGATTGGGAGTTCCCCGGGATCTAACCCAGGACCTCCCGAATGCGAGTCTCACACGTTAGGCGTTACCTCACTCGGTGCTTTAGCTGTAACAGAAATAGAGATAGTCGGACTTTTAAAGAGTGGATCGCTGTGTAATGTCTTTGAAATTCCAAGATCTTTGCATGACAAGAGGGAGGGGGGATACGAATAACAATTTTCCACTTAAAAAATCATAATTACCGTTTTGAAAATTCAAACTAATATCTCCAAAATGGTTAATTTCACCAAAAATATGTTTCACTTAAAGTTTGTGCTTTAATAAGATCTACAGTTTTGTGTATCTGTTACGGTTTACCAATTATTTCAAAAGTCAATCAGAATGAAGAGGAATCAAAGGCTGTTCCCAGAAAACTGAACACATACATTTGATTTCTCAAGCAAATAACTTCAATGAACATCGCTACAGCTATTTTTGAGAAAACGTTTCCTGGGGGAAGAGGGATTTCCTTGAAAATGCTTATGTAGTATCCTTGTAGATACTGAACTTGAATACCAAGTTTGGTATTTAACGTGCGGCGATCGCTACGTGGTTGTATAAATGTTTATTTCTCTGGACGTGTTGTAAGCAGTTTATGGAGCCTGATGATAGTTCTTGTCTCGGCGAACTCAGGGTTGTGGATGTGGTCAAGCATGTATCTCTGAATCAGGGCTGGAGCGGAAGGAATTGTGGATGATGTTGAAAGTTTCTCAGGGTTTATTGTAATTATTAACACTGATATAACACTTCTTGTACTGATGTCGTAACATTACCTCGGTGAAATGTTGCTTTCACTACCACAACTGCAGTGGAGATACTCGTCATCAGAAGCGAGTGAGTGGCGTTGGTAGGCTAACTTAAACGTCCGACTTTCGAAACATCACTCCCGCTTCTCTGCTGCTCTATACATTTAAAATTTGATTCCGACACTACCAGTTGCTGCTGAAAGTCACATGACTAACCTTTTACAACGCGACTGTCAGCAACTCTACCCTCTGCTTGTAAGTTACAATGGCACAAGGTCGGGGCATCCTGTGTTTCTTTGCCTAAGCTCTGGAAGCAGCTCTCCCGCACTGAAATAACTCTTGTAATTTACCTTCAGCCACCATCAGTTTTGACCAAATACGTCACAATATAATATTTACATGAGCATACACACATATAATAATGTTATCACTCGTGTACTGTTATGTGTGGTGATCAGATGTCTTTAATTATAGTTAACATTTATTAAATTATTATTGATTACTTAGGTACTAAGTGAACCGTCTCGACCGACTTTTGGTTTTTCACATATTTACACACATGGACCTTTTTATAAAAATACTCGAAACATCTAGTTCTAGTGAAAGCTTGGTATCAAATTTATGTGTGGAATGTAACACTTCCCCTATTTACTAGGCAACTAGCAGAGAAAGTAGAAATGTTTATTTTCGTTAAGTTATGCTAAATGTTTTATAAACGCGAAAATATGTAGGTAATCGAGCGAGGTGGCAGGTCAGACTCGCATTCCCTGGCGACCCCCACTCTGACCCATGGGTCATCAGGCTAATGCTGTACTGGTTTCCTTTATCTCCCGAATTTCCTGTCCCTCCATTTCGTTCCATTAACCATTTAACTCATCCTTCACCCCGTAGGTGTCTTTCAGGGTTGCAAGTGTCGGCGTTAGTGTTTCGGTGCGGGTGGCAGGGAAAAGGAACCACCCCTCCGCAGCAGGGTGTGGGATCCCCCTGTGTTGGACAGGCGTTCCCGGTCTGTCTGTCCGACTGTCGAGGTATCTAAATCTCAAAAGTGTAGGGACCCTGTCATTGCTGTGCCTCATTTCCGGTCACCCGGTGTCTCCTCTCACCTCCTTCTTCCCCGGGGATGCGAGGCCCTTCCGATAGTGAAGGAAAAAAATGTGGGTTCCACTACGTATGTATTTATTTCCATAATGCTATATAAAAATCTTACAATTTTTAATACATTACTTTGAGTTGCTATTTTTTTCTTTAGTGCATTAAACATTTTAACACCATGTTATTTATGCATGGTGAGTCATAACAAATTCATAGTGCTTTATTTTTCTAAAGCATTTTTCTCTCCATATATTCTGTAGGGTTGCACTAAAGACAAGAGAATATCGAAAATTGTCCGTTGCAAGTGCAAAGTTTTTATTTCGGTTTCACATCAACTGCACTTAATGATGGTAAGGCTTAAGTGCCATTATTTCCCTAGAAGTTAGAGGAAATGTAAGCTATAACTTGAGAACTAACTCGGAGTGTTATTGCTGTAACATGGGTTATGACTCAGCGCAACTTTACCATAACAACCCCAAAGGCAGCTGGGTACTTCTCCTCAGATAACCTCATCACACAAATATAAACAAACCTCTGTATACGAGCACGAATGTTTTCTTATTAGTAACATTTTCCTCTGTTTTATCACACATACCGCGCATTGCCCGGAGCTTTTCGGTTTTGGTAAAATGTTTGAAATACGTATTTAATTACATTTGAATCAATTAAAGAATTACAATATTGCTACTATTCCATTCTTATAATTTATCACGCCACTTTCATTGTACCAATAAAAATGCTACAGATTGCCTCCCATCAAACATTCCCCTCCCTAAAAGATATCTTCCAACACCATTTTGTTTGAAAGAATGAGGGATTATTATTTATAGTTTTATCTCATACAAGATTGAGAAAACAAAATTGATTCCTGCTTAGCACTTTTCGCTTCCTCTTCCGTAAGAGTTTTTTTTTCTATAGCACTACCATCACAGTAGGTTTACTCTTGTTCTGAGCCTCCCATCAAACAATTCTCAATCCCATTTCCCATTAGGGGTAGTTTCTTCAACTGAACAACATTAATCTTTTCATTTGGCATAAGTATTGAGAAAACAGGCACATTTATATTTCCTCCCGCAGATTTTCACCCTTTTCCATTGGGGTGATTTCTGCAATAGCAATCCACAGTATTCTTATTCTTGTTCCAAGGAATGAGTGCGCCAAATCTGATCGAAATTGATGCAAGGTTTGGCAGCCTATAATACATATGCATCGGTCATTCCATACATTTTATCAGCGAAGTACCCGATTTTAATATATCAACAACATAGAGGAAATTTAACACACATAATATAAAAATCTGATGTGTTACACTCACATAACTTTCTCAACTCTTGTACAAACTATTTTTACAAACGCTTATTGTCCATCTACTTCATGTTAATCGAGATAAACATTTGCAGACTCCATCTTATTGCTAATTTTCTTGTAGATGTGAGGGGAATATATATTTACAAGGGCAATATAGAAATACAGTAGCCTTTAAGCACATACATATCTCTTAATAGCTGGTTGCTAGGTGCAGCACCATTCCCTTTGCCACAGATTATAACTCTTTGCATATACAAGACAAAAAAATGAATAACGAATTCCCATTTCAGAAAATTATTGAAAAATTTAAGGGAATAACAAGCAATATCTCGAAAATGGTTCACTCAACAAAAAAAATGTATATGACATAAATTGTGTATTTTAACGCGATCTAAATTTTTTGTGAAGTAACATTTTGTCTATCTCTTATGGTTTACCAGTTATGCAAAAGTCGTTCACAATGAAGAATACTTTTGGAGACATTCCCAGAAAATTCAAGATATACATTTTATTCGTCATGAAAATATCTTAAACATATGATAATTTAATGAAAATCGTTAGCCATTTTTGAGAAAATTAAAATTTTCGAAAAATCTTCCATGTAAAGGGTAATCTGCGGTGGGAGGATTTTCTTGAAAACCTTCGTGTCGCATCCTTGGAAGATACTGAACCTAAATACCAAGTTTGGTGTTTATCCGACTGTTCGTTTCTGAGTTATGCTGTTCACAGACACACACACACACAGACATGTTTCCAAAAATGCTTTTTTTCGATTCAGGGGGTCTCAAAACATGTATTTCCGGTGAAATCTCGGTATAGAATTTTTGGGTGGAATGCAGTACTTTCCCTACTTACTATACGTAGTAGAAAAAGTAAAAATGAATAAGTGGTTTAGCTACAGTGAAGGGAGGCACTGTCATGCATATCCCAAAGAAACATTTGTTGTATGCCAAAAAATAAAACAATGATATGATTCTAAATAGGAATGTGTGGAATAGGAATAATTCACTATGGATTATTAAAAATAATATTACAAGTTAAAACTGAAAAGTGAGGTTGAAAGAAATATTTCCAACGTTGTTTATTTTCCACAAGACAAACACATGCCAGCGGTAGTTGTTAAATTATAAAGGTAAGGAGGATTTGCTCCTGAGGTGTAAAACCACATGCGACGCGATAGAAGACAAGGATAGCGACCACATGCTTGCTGCCTGTGCGAATGGGTTGGAGATCAGTGATGAATATGACGTGCTCTTGCAGCTAGATATTAACAAATGCCAAATAAATGACGGAATTTAGTTTTAGGTGGTGTAGTATGTACTTATATAAAATAACTAATGTAGAAGGAACGGTAGCATGAGGCTGGCTGGTGGGATATCCGAACCCCCTTGAGGGGCACTGGACCCCCTCTATGTGGGGTGGGGTCTCTGGTCTGCCTGGGTGTGTCTATCTTTAAACTTAGGAACCGTGTCATTGCTGTGCCGTCGCTCCTGGTTCCGGCCGCCCGGCGTCTCCTCTCGCGTCATACTTCCTCCCAGGGCTGCCACCTCGTGTGACGTAGGTACAATATCCACTCTGGATCGGTGCCGAGTGCTCTCCGTGATCATCCAAACCAATTCATGAGGGGAAAAATAAGTGGAAAGAAATTAAAATCATAAATAAATAAATAAATAAAAATCAAGGATGTTAAAGAGTTTTCAAAAAATAAGCATGATAACGAAAGTGAAATGAACACTGTTGAGGTTTAATGTGGTTTGTCTGATTCCTTCAAATCGTTCTCTAAGCGGATGTGAAATACGTCCAGGGAGCCTAATTATTTCAGAACTTCTGAATGCATTATTGCAGAAAAATCTAATGGAGAAAACGTATGTAAAAATTGTAAAGCAATAGACAGAGCAGAGATGATTCCTGTTAAAAGCTAATACTGAATTTTTATCAGTAATCTCCTTATTTGTCTGTAAAACATTTAAAGCACACAAGTTGATAGCAATTGCCCAGTCACCGTACCTGAAACATCTGAAAACGGCAATCACACATAGGGAATTCATTGTTATTGCTGACTGTTCTGTAACACACGACACCACTGTAACAGGTCTCCTACTACTATTTACTACAAGAAAACCAACAATGACGTACAAGTTATCAATCATATCATATTTTTTAGTTCATGAGAGTCTTGTCTTGCAGTTCATATTTTTCGAAAACAACTCATTACCTCCCAAAACATCAATTTTCACGCGTAAGTATGATTTACTATTTCAGCGATGGGACAGTAGATCAATGCAATCATAGGTCAAGTATCAGCAGAGTGGCATTTCATTCGCAACCAAAGAGGAACACGATAAAGAAGCCCGGATTTTAAATACAGAAATTTGTGTGACTGAAACACGCAGCATGCACAGGTAATTCCGGTTTATGAAGAAAGAAACAAACAAAAATGCGTGAAAAACATTTTCTGCATCGTGTGAAATCCCACAAGGAGTTGTCGTCCTCAATTCCCCGAGATCTCGTTCTGGAGAGACGGAATAATGCGTGTCAGACTACGCGCCTTGGTGCTGGTCAAATATTTATGTTTTACAACTTGAGTTCCTTTAGCGGTTCCGTGTTAAAATTTTTACGGCTTAAATAATATGTTTATTTCTATTTAATTTTAAAATATCATATAAATTAAAAGGTTGTGTTTGGGGTTAACATTTTAAATTACGAAAGTGCATTCTTTTCAATAGAAAATAAATAATGTGAACTTAATATTTAATACATACTAACATTTAGTATCTGCCCTTTTCATAAACCAAGGACTATTTATGTTGAAGCTGAACTAGAGCCTTGAGAAAATTATACACTGACGCATGTTCTCAGAGAACAGCAACTTTCACATTGTCAATAATATTTTCATACTCTATGTGTAAAATATTCTCACATTCCAAGATCAAGGCGTTTTAAGCCATACTTATTTGCATGGATTGACTTATATATTATATATTGACTTTTATGTGATACATAGAATTTGCAGGTCAGCTAAAGAAAATATATGTTGCATTCACATTACTTTTCTACTCACTCTTCTTACCAAACCTTATTCTTCTATCTAGTTGTTGTTAACACACATAACTTTCATTACACATTTCGTTGTAGCTATAACAAGAATACAGTAGGCTAAAGCGAATAGTCAGATTTTTAAACAGTGTGTCGCTAAGTGTTGGTTTTGAAAATGCATGTTCCCTGTATGGCCACGACAGAAAACGAAAAACGACTTACCACTTGTAAAAAGTATAAGTATTTGAAAATTGAAACTGATAATAAGGAATATCTTGGAAATGCTTAATACCACAAAAATATTCCTTTTATATTGGTTGTCTGCATTAACGAGATCCACATTTGGTCTCTCTCTCTCTCTCTCTCTCTCTCTCTCTCTCTCTCTCTCTCTCTCTACCAGTTAAACAAAAGGACTTCGCAGGTTATTCTTAAAACAATATAAGGTATACATTTCATTTGGTGCGCTAATAACTTAAATATATTGTGAGTTTTTCAACTGTTACTCTTTTGATCTGGTTCAACTTCACTAGTTCACACTGTCACTTCACTAATGTGAACTAGTTCACTTTCTTAGTGACGTAGCCCCTTCTTCCGAACGGTTCACTCGCTGGAGAGTCGAACAGTATACTTCTACAATCCCTCCCTCCGGGGAGGAGGGAACTTCCAAAATACTCTGGTTATCTGCCGATGTTTACACCGGGCGAGAGCGTTGCTTATCTCTGTTTACCTCCGACTTGGCGCCGCCGAGCTGCATCACAATATAGCGTTTTATTGTAAAGCGGTAGAACTATTTTTGATAAAATAAAAGACACCGAAAGATTGTTCATGTAAAGGATAGTTTATGATGTTCTTGAAAATGTTCGTGTCGCAGCCTTGAAAGACGCTGATTTAAATACTAAGTTTGGTATTTAAGAGATAAGGTCACATGCGGACCTTTTTCGAAAAATTCTTTTTTTAGGATTCAGGGGCACCAAAACATATATTTGCTTTAAACTATCGCCATGGAAATTTTTGAGTGGAATGCAATACCTCCTCTACCTACCGGATGTATATACGTGGTAGAGATCAGTACACGGAGTTGGTTTATTGAAACGCCCAGCTGGGTGCTGGTGCGTGCGAGAATAACCTCCTCTACCTACAGGATGTATATACGTGGTAGAGATCAGTACACGGAGTTGGTTTATTGAAACGCCGAGCTGGGTGCTGGTGCGTGCGAGAATAACCTCCTCTACCTACAGGATGTATATACGTGGTAGAGATCAGTACACGGAGTTGGTTTATTGAATCGCCGAGCTGGGTGCTGGTGCGTGCTAGGATAACCTCCTCTACCTACAGGATGTATATACGTGGTAGAGATCAGTACACGGAGTTGGTTTATTGAAACGCCGAGCTGGGTGCTGGTGCGTGCTAGGATAACCTCCTCTACCTACAGGATGTATATACGTGGTAGAGATCAGTACACGGAGTTGGTTTATTGAAACGCCGAGCTGGGTGCTGGTGCGTGCTAGGATAACCTCCTCTACCTACAGGATGTATATACGTGGTAGAGATCAGTACACGGAGTTGGTTTATTGAAACGCCGAGCTGGGTGCTGGTGCGTGCTAGGATAACCTCCTCTAGCTACAGGATGTATATACGTGGTAGAGATCAGTACACGGAGTTGGTTTATTGAAACGCCGAGCTGGGTGCTGGTGCGTGCAAGGATAGCCTCCTCTACCTACAGGATGTATATACCTGGTAGAGATCAGTACACGGAGTTGGTTTATTGAAACGCCGAGCTGGGTGCTGGTGCGTGCAAGGATAGCCTCCTCTACCTACAGGATGTATATACCTGGTAGAGATCAGTACACGGAGTTGGTTTATTGAAACGCCGAGCTGGGTGCTGGTGCGAGCAAGGATAGCCTCCTCTACCTACAGGATGTATATACCTGGTAGAGATCAGTACACGGAGTTGGTTTATTGAAACGCCGAGCTGGGTGCTGGTGCGAGCAAGGATAGCCTCCTCTACCTACAGGATGTATATACGTGGTAGAGATCAGTACACGGAGTTGGTTTATTGAAACGCCGAGCTGGGTGCTGGTGCGAGCAAGGATAGCCTCCTCTACCTACAGGATGTATATACGTGGTAGAGATCAGTACACGGAGTTGGTTTATTGAAACGCCGAGCTGGGTGCTGGTGCGTGCTAGGATAACCTCCTCTACCTACAGGATGTATATACCTGGTAGAGATCAGTACACGGAGTTGGTTTATTGAAACGCCGAGCTGGGTGCTGGTGCGTGCGAGAATAACCTCCTCTACCTACAGGATGTATATACGTGGTAGAGATCAGTACACGGAGTTGGTTTATTGAAACGCCGAGCTGGGTGCTGGTGCGTGCGAGAATAACCTCCTCTACCTACAGGATGTATATACGTGGTAGAGATCAGTACACGGAGTTGGTTTATTGAAACGCCCAGCTGGGTGCTGGTGCGTGCGAGAGTAACCTCCTCTAGCTACAGGATGTATATACGTGGTAGAGATCAGTACACGGAGTTGGTTTATTGAATCGCCGAGCTGGGTGCTGGTGCGAGCAAGGATAACCTCCTCTACCTACAGGATGTATATACGTGGTAGAGATCAGTACACGGAGTTGGTTTATTGAATCGCCGAGCTGGGTGCTGGTGCGTGCTAGGATAACCTCCTCTACCTACAGGATGTATATACGTGGTAGAGATCAGTACACGGAGTTGGTTTATTGAAACGCCGAGCTGGGTGCTGGTGCGTGCTAGGATAACCTCCTCTACCTACAGGATGTATATACGTGGTAGAGATCAGTACACGGAGTTGGTTTATTGAAACGCCGAGCTGGGTGCTGGTGCGTGCTAGGATAACCTCCTCTACCTACAGGATGTATATACGTGGTAGAGATCAGTACACGGAGTTGGTTTATTGAAACGCCGAGCTGGGTGCTGGTGCGTGCAAGGATAGCCTCCTCTACCTACAGGATGTATATACCTGGTAGAAATCAGTACACGGAGTTGGTTTATTGAAACGCCGAGCTGGGTGCTGGTGCGTGCAAGGATAGCCTCCTCTACCTACAGGATGTATATACCTGGTAGAGATCAGTACACGGAGTTGGTTTATTGAAACGCCGAGCTGGGTGCTGGTGCGAGCAAGGATAGCCTCCTCTACCTACAGGATGTATATACCTGGTAGAGATCAGTACACGGAGTTGGTTTATTGAAACGCCGAGCTGGGTGCTGGTGCGAGCAAGGATAGCCTCCTCTACCTACAGGATGTATATACGTGGTAGAGATCAGTACACGGAGTTGGTTTATTGAAACGCCGAGCTGTGTGCTGTTGCGAGCAAGGATAGCCTCCTCTACCTACAGGATGTATATACGTGGTAGAGATCAGTACACGGAGTTGGTTTATTGAAACGCCGAGCTGGGTGCTGGTGCGTGCTAGGATAACCTCCTCTACCTACAGGATGTATATACCTGGTAGAGATCAGTACACGGAGTTGGTTTATTGAAACGCCGAGCTGGGTGCTGGTGCGTGCAAGGATAACATCCTCTACCTACAGGATGTATATACCTGGTAGAGATCAGTACACGGAGTTGGTTTATTGAAACGTCCAGCTGGGTGCTGGTGCGTGCGAGAATAACCTCCTCTACCTACAGGATGTATATACCTGGTAGAGATCAGTACACGGAGTTGGTTTATTGAAACGTCCAGCTGGGTGCTGGTGCGTGCGAGAATAACCTCCTCTACCTACAGGATGTATATACCTGGTAGAGATCAGTACACGGAGTTGGTTTATTGAAACGCCGAGCTGGGTGCTGGTGCGTGCGAGAATAACCTCCTCTACCTACAGGATGTATATACCTGGTAGAGATCAGTACACGGAGTTGGTTTATTGAAACGCCGAGCTGGGTGCTGGTGCGTGCAAGGATAGCCTCCTCTACCTACAGGATGTATATACCTGGTAGAGATCAGTACACGGAGTTGGTTTATTGAAACGCCGAGCTGGGTGCTGGTGCGTGCAAGGATAGCCTCCTCTACCTACAGGATGTATATACCTGGTAGAGATCAGTACACGGAGTTGGTTTATTGAAACGCCGAGCTGGGTGCTGGTGCGAGCAAGGATAGCCTCCTCTACCTACAGGATGTATATACCTGGTAGAGATCAGTACACGGAGTTGGTTTATTGAAACGCCGAGCTGGGTGCTGGTGCGAGCAAGGATAGCCTCCTCTACCTACAGGATGTATATACGTGGTAGAGATCAGTACACGGAGTTGGTTTATTGAAACGCCGAGCTGGGTGCTGGTGCGTGCAAGGATAGCCTCCTCTACCTACAGGATGTATATACCTGGTAGAGATCAGTACACGGAGTTGGTTTATTGAAACGCCGAGCTGGGTGCTGGTGCGTGCTAGGATAACCTCCTCTACCTACAGGATGTATATACCTGGTAGAGATCAGTACACGGAGTTGGTTTATTGAAACGCCGAGCTGGGTGCTGGTGCGTGCGAGGATAGCCTCCTCTACCTACAGGATGTATATACGTGGTAGAGATCAGTACACGGAGTTGGTTTATTGAAACGCCGAGCTGGGTGCTGGTGCGTGCGAGGCTAACCTCCTCGAGACTCACATTTTAATTAGACATCGATCCAAGTTCCTTAAGAGTAACTGCTAACAAAGGGAGTATCTGCTTGGCCACTCCAAAATGAAAAATGTTTACTGTGCATTTGATGTGGGGCTTAATGTGCCTTAAATTTAGCAAACAGGACCTGCCGTCCACTGTAAGTTATACGGCTAAATGCTTCGAGTTCATAACCAGATTATTAAACTTTACTGTACAAACTATATGAAATTCAAAAACGCAGTTCATTGGATAATATCGAGTGTATGTTCGAAGCAAACAATCTATATTTACTATTGTAAAGTGACAAAGTGTGTGTGTGAAGGGTAATCGCAAAAATCACTCAACCGATTTAAATAATCCCTTCACCATTGAAAACCCCTATTTTTTCTGACGAATATGGGGTTATACAATACCATCTACGTTTCATAAACTACTAAAATACACTGATGTGCAAAACGTAAGGACGAGATGGGTAAAGTAACATAACAAATAAACTACTTGTTGGAAGTAGATGAAGGTGCGGGAGCAAGTTGCCACACGTACACAGAAAGCTGAACGTCACATGGCGTGAGTGTAGCGACCTATAATACAAAATGGGTCTGGTCCCGCAAACACGGGGCACTTGACGAAACAGGACCAGACGGTGTGTGGCAATTAGCGAGCTGTTACGGTGCACTGTAGTGGTGTTCTTCATTGCAACACGGCCCGTAGACACCATCTGGATAACTTCACACGGGGAAGAATCATCGGGAAACTGGAAGAAGGGCGAAGTGTGACGAGTGTTGCTCAGGAGTTTGGAATTGCTCACAGCATTGTTTCACGTGCATGGGGAACCTTCCAAACCACAGCCACTGCTGTACCAAGGGTCGACCACGCTCAACTACAGCAGCAGATAACCGCTACGTTGTGCAACAGGCAAGAAGGGATTCACGTCAGACAGCGGGTGCAATTACAACTACATTTAACAGGACAGCTAGGCACGCAATCTCACGATACACAGTGGCACGGCGACTACACAGAGGTGGTCTCTTCGCCCGACGGCCAGTACATTGTGTTCCATTGACATCCACACATCGGGCGGCATCGTTTGCGATGGTCCGAAGAACATCAAAATTGGACCAACGAGGAATGGGGTCGCGTGCTCCTCTCGGATGGGAGCAGATTCAGTCTAAGTAGTGATTCTCGACATACCCTCATCTGACGAGAGGTGGGAACAGGTAATGAACCCACAAGAACATCCTTGAACATGATCGTTTTGGTGGTCCGGGTGTTATGGTTTGGGGAGGCATAATGTTGCATGGGCGCACTGACCTCCAAATCTTTGAACACGGCACGCTCACTGGTCAACGTTATTGTGATACTGTACTCCTTCCCCATGTGCGTCTTTTCAGGGGTGCAGTCGGCGCTGGCTTCATTTTTATGGATGACAATGCGCGACCGCATTGAACAGCGCAGGTGGAGGATCTCTTGGAACGAGAGGATATTCGGCGAATGGGCTGGCCTGCCCGTTCCCCCGATTTAAATCCCATTGAACACGCGTGGGATTCTTTGGGGAGACGCGTTGCAGCACATCCACATACACCAACAGCGCTGGTGGAGGAATGGAACTGCTTACCAACCTTGTGGCAGCATAGGAGCACGATGCAGAGCATGCATTGCTGTCCGTGGTGATCATACACCCTTTTAAGCGCATGTATCTGTTTCTGTAAATCTAGAGAGCCATCATATGTCGTATTGACTTTAGTGTAGCTTATGGTCTATGAATAAAAGTGACATTTCTGTTCGTCTCATTGCATATTTCGTTTAGTTGCCTACTGTAGCAGTTCTCTCTATGTATGATTCATCGAGCTATGTGTCGCAGCATGCGAACATTACTTTCGTCCTTAGGTTTTGCACACCAGTGTATTATAAAGCATTTACAAAGCCCTTGTATATGAAAAGGAACACACTGCAGGGATAAAAGAACACGCTTGCGGAGAAGGCTTTGACTTTTTGTTGAGAGTTCCATAGAGTAGCAAATAGTTGTTACTCCAGAGAATATGCATGTAAAATAAGACAAATGCCGGTGATATTCCATTCCAAGTAACATATTGTGTGTGTGTGTGTGTGTGTGTGTGTGTGTGTGTGTGTGTGTGTATGGTCACAGTTTAATAATTAAGACACCTCAAAACAAAAGAAAATCGAAATTGTTTATAACGCTTCGATACTTATGCGATACCACGGTAAAATATTTTTAATAACCCTCACGCAAGAAATTTTTAATTTACTTCTTTTCCTGTAATCAACTACGTTATCAGGTAATGTTAAATAACTGTGTAAAACGAGAAAGTTTGTTTTATCTACTATCTCTTGCAATCTTTCATAAAATTCAGCATTCCTCTGTTTACTTCCTTCTTCCAGAGCATGTAAAACTTACTAAAATTATCCGAAAAATACCAAATGTCAACAGATATAGACACTTCTGTGGTACTTTCTCAAATAAAGTTGGGAAAGAAAGTGTAATGAAGTTATATGAAAGAATCTTTGCTGTACGGAGCTGAATGCTGGACATTAACCAGAGATCAAATGAGCAGAATAAAGTCAACAGAACTGTGGCTGAATACACACTAATAGACCACATTAGAAATGGAGAAATGAACGTTTTAAGTATAACTGAAATTATTAAACAATATAGACAAAAATGAAAAATCTGTATTAAGAATGTCCGAGGAAAGAACAGCCAGGAGGGAGTGAAAGGTCTAATCCTCGCAGTTGATTGCTTCTCTCGATGATCGCAGGCTATAGGTCTTTTCCAAAGAAGTTAGCTTGTGGCCTAGAAGTGCGGAATCTATACATTCACCAGCCTCAGCTCCATTTCGTTGTATATGTTAAGAGTTTTTGTGTTATGTGAAAAGTATGTTCTTAAATAACTATGGGACCAAAGCGAAGGTACAAAGATTTAAAATTCCAGTTATCTAAAAAATAATTTGATCATTCCGACCGACGATTGTTCCACCACTAAAGTGTACTTATTAATTATGCAGCATTTCGAGAAGCTGGAAGAGTGTCGGCGGGAGGTTAAGGAAGTCAGACGTTCCGCCGATGTTTCGCATCCGTTATTAGGAATAGCCGAGAATACTATTATAAGGAGAAGATTCAGCATGAAAATCTTCTGGATCATTGGACAATAGTTCCATAAAGAAGGTAAATTAAACTAATTCGTCATTCGAGTTTAGAAATCTACACGTGCAACGTCGGACAGCCCGCTTTTAATGGCTATGTGAGGGTGAAGGACCAGCAGATATAGAACTTTTGTTTTTCGCGAGAAAAGAAAACCTTCACCAAGTATTTAGTTGAATGTTTACAAGTTCTATGTAGAGTCGCAGATGAACAGAGCAAAGTAGAATTTCTCTACCCACTGCCACAGAAACTTATTTGTCTATCTACTTCATGCTAACGTTTCATTACAAGTGTCGTTGCAGATACAGCAGGGATGCTGGAGTCAGATGATTTAAAGCGGGTGGCTATGTGCTGGCCATCAAGTTCAATAATGCAAGAAGCAGCTAAATAACGATAGCATTTTTTAAAAAATGACAAGTAAGAGATGTGATTGTAATAGATAGTTCCTTGATGTTGCTATCCAACCTATATAGAGATGGAGCCCGGATGTTCGGGAATTTATAACAATCAAAATAGGCAAGAAAGGGCACGGTCAATTTCAAAAGTAATAATCACAATATATTTAATGACTAGTATACAGTTTAAAAATCGTAAACATTCTACATTTGTATTGTTTGCTCATCACCACAAAGGTAAATGCTTTTTTTTTATTCAATTTTATTTTACGTCGTTTTAACTCCCTGGTCATATCGCGACGCATCTGTTGGTGGATAACTCTTAGAACGATATGTGATGGACCGTTAGCCTTCTAGGTCTCATCCCTGTAAACACCCGCTCCGTCACGTGTCACAGAGACCCTAGCACATAGCTAGCGAATCTTCTGCTCTCGTGCCCTGCAGACGGCATTAGGCTGCCATCCAGTCCAACCACCGCCCGCACACAGAAAGGCGGACATTTAGCCTTCTAGATCTCATCACTGTAACCACCTGCTTCATGCCGTGCAGATGGCATTAGGCTGCCATCTAGTCTAACCGCCACCCTCACACAGAAAGGCGAACAGTTAGCCTTCTAGGTCTCATCCCTGTAACCACCTGCTTCATGCCGTGCAGATGGCATTAGGCTGCCATCTAGTCTAAGCGCCACCCTCACACAGAAAGGCGAACAGTTAGCCTTCTAGATCTCATCACTGTAACCACCTGCTTCATGCCGTGCAGATGGCATTAGCGTGCCGTCCAGTCCCCACACAGAAAGGCGGCTAGCCTTCTAGGTCTCATCCCTGGAAATGCCATCTTGCTTCGTCACGTGCCCACAGAGACCCTCAGCACATGACAGCCGGATCTTCTGCTTCGTGCCGTGCAGATGGCGTTAGGGTGCCGTCCAGTCTAACTGCTTACATTGTCTGTAGATAGATGGCATAGTATTCGCTATTACCACTTATTTTCCATTTTACTATTGTTTTAGACTTAAGGTGGAACTTTGGGTCGTGGTATTAAATATCCAATCCGGTATTTACATTGGTGACTGAGGAAAACCACGAAAAAATCTCGGACAGATTGGTCGGCCCACGGGATTTGAACCCGGGACCTCCCGGATGCGGGCCACAAACGTTACCGCCTGAACCATCTCGCTCGGTATGTAAACGTTCTTGCATTAGACTCTGCTAATAATTTACACAAATCTAAAGAAGACTGTGGCTGTTTGCTAGATGTTAGCACTAGCCTTAGTTTCTTATCACCGAGATTTGTTATATTGATTGATAAAATGCTGTGAATTTGTCCAGTTTTTTAACTGTCACTTCTCCCCGTTCTCAATGAACTGTTTTAATCTGGTTCTGCTTTCACTGCCACTTCACTAATGTGAACTACCTCAACTTTCCCATTACTTCACTTTCTCCGTGACGTAGACTGTTGTTTCGGGCGGTTCACTTGCCTGGGAGTTGAACACAATAATTCTACAATCTCTAGCTCCTCGCTGCACATCACAGCAGTCGTCACCAACTACCAACTCACTCGGAGAACCGCACTTGATGTAGTAGAAACGCGCTCGTTCACTCACTCCCTGACTTTTCTCGCGAGAACGCTGGCTTATAGCCAATGGAATTTTCAAGAATGTTCTAGAACTATCTGGAGGCGAGGGGGTGGATGAAACTCTCAGAAGATTCTCGTTATCTGCCATACCGCTCCCGGTGTTTACGCTGGCGAGCGCTACTTATCGTTGTTTATCTCCGACTGCCCGGTGCCGACCTCCCGATAACCTTGACCATAGTCACTGGTCAGTAAACTTACGCAATAAAACAAGGGGCACCCAATTTACTAACGTAACTGTGAAGGTTACTTTTCAATGTTTAACTGAATGATGTTAGGTCACGTGACAGTAACTGACACTGGCGAACCGCTTTCAAGGAGAAATGCTGAAACCTTAGCAGATAGACAACATTACAAGGTCATCTTTTAGAGTTCCCTAAATGAAATACAAACATTGCAAATCTTTGAGTTGATAAAAAGAACACAAAAATGGGCAAGTGTAATTAAACTAGGCATCAAAACACACATCACTTACCTCAAAACACGATTATGCGTACATAAGTTTTGACGTATTACCAGGCAGTAAAGAAAGGTATTTTGCCAGGCTCTGCTAGTAATGAAGTGTAAGTGCACAGAGTAATTAGTGCCCGTGTAATCAATGTTGTTTAAGCTAGTTTGCCAGATCATCTGTATACAAAACGCAACGCTGACCACCGTTAATGAGATACCGAAACCAAACTGGTTACAGGCATATCTATCGAAATATAGGACGAGAGGAAAATTGTTACCTGCTCCTGGCGTTTGGTGCCTAGAAGCTGCATAAGTCAGTTATACGTATAGGTAAGTTGTTAGTTTTAAAAATATATTTCCACCAGCATCTCTAGAGACGTAATGCATTCACTCTCTTCTGTCTATTTCTTGATAATAAACAGTTAATCTCGTTGTGGGTATAAAAGGAACATAGTCACAAGTTTAAAAAGTGGAACACTATGTGATGGCTTTGAAACTGCACGCTCTTTATGTGACCACGACAATAAACAAGTAAATACCACTTTAAACCAATAACAAAGAATATCTCAGAAATAGTTAACTCCACGAAAAATGTATTTACATAAATTGTGTCCTTCATTTTGTAAGTATTTGCCTACGGTCTACATTTGGAATGAAGAGCACTTCGCAGGCTATTCGCAGAAAATTCAAGATATAGCTTTTATGTGTCTAGAATAAATCTTATTTTAATTAAAGTCGTGTCAGCCATTTTGAGAAAACTAAACCAATTTTTGCATTTAAGGGTTGTTCGTGGTGGGTAGATTTTTTTAAAAACCTTCGTATCGCTTCCTTGGAAAACGCTGAACTTAAATATCAAATTTGGTGTTTAATGGGTTTTCGCATTTGAGCTGTGCTGTTCTAAACAGGGCCTTAAAACGTGTATTTGCAGTGAACTCTTGGTATCGGGTTTTTGGGTGGATTGGAATACTAATTCTTCTTACTATAGATAAATAGTAGAGAGTAAAAATGTTTTCTTTAAACTATTGTGTTTTATTATGCACTAAACTAGTAGCCAAGTATATGACTACGACAATGACGGGGGGACAAGTACTACCTCCACCCCAATGGATCTTTTGTGCGTCACCCCCGGGAGGAAGGTAAGGGAACCGCAGGAGACGTATGGGCTGCAGAGCAGGCCGACGCAAATGTACAGAGGCGCGCCAAGTTCCCTAATAGCTCCAGGTTGACCAACCGCCTACGGGAGGGTCACTGGAGACGACCCTCTAGGGCAACACGACCTAGCAGTGGAGGCTCGACAGGCTTCCCTGTACCGAAACAGAGCCTCGGGGTCAACCTGAAACATCAAAGAGGTAAATGAAATGGGGTAGAGAGGAGATCCGTGGTAGAATACATCACTTCCGCATTCTTTTCCAACCAGGGAAAACCACGGTCAGAGTGGGCGGTCAGCGGGAATCGAACCCGGTACCTCCCAAATGCAAGCCTCATACGTTACCGCGGAGCCATCCCACTCGAAGTTTCAACACAAGAACAAGTTATTTTTGTCCATACATGTTATGACTTAGCCCAACTTTCACTGTGACTTCACTTAGTTCACATTGTCACTTCACTATTATGTGACACCGGCACTTAGCTTTTCTTCGGTCACTTCACTCGCTGGGGAATCGAACGCAAGACTTCCCCAATCTCTAGCGGTAGCAGCGCTTGTATAACCGAGCTTGATATCGGAGCAGAAACAGACTCGCTTACTAATTGCCTAACTAACGAATTCACTGGCTTATACAGCCGGTGGAAATTTCCACTGAACAGTTTCTAGAGTGTTCTGGAAGCGGAGAGAAGGGAAACTTCCAGAAGATTATGGTTATCTGCCGATAGCGCTTCGTATGTTTATTCTGGGCGAAAGCGCTGCCGTGTCTACGTATCTCTATTTATCTGTGATAACTCAGCACGTAATTTCGTCACAATATTATATGTACTTTGTCACGTTTGAAAATGTTCTCTGCGGAATTAATCTGTGTTTATCAAAGGCTTCCAGATCCATGTACACCGCTAACAAAAATAAACATCGTCTTGCCAACGACAAAAATGTGAGTACTGAAATTATGACGTCACATATAGCGTAGCATCACAGGCCAAAATCAAGTAATTTTGTAACATTTATTACTAATTAATAGCTTAGGAATTAAAAATGGCATATAACGTTGTACTTATATAAAACTCGTGTTTAATTTTGATTATATACAAGTTATAAAATAGGTATTTATATAATGTTAACATTTTCAACACCTGTTGCTTTATACAATACGGTGCTGTAATTGGTTTGATTTGACGTGTATTCCTATAGTTGCAATGCTGTGTTCTCTACAGCAGTAACGTAATATCGGTTGCCGTGGCTTACAAAGACAAGATGAAACCACTTTTCTCTGAGCAATGGGGTTGCAAAAACCTGTGCACATTACAAACTATAGTGTAATTAAGTTCATTCCACATGTGACGTAAGTGAACTGTTATGGCATACATTACACTTCAACAACTCATTATGATCTTACTCGACGGCAGGCACAGCTCGCCCCACACCTTCAAAACAGCAGCCCACTGGGATCCATTCCCCAGATAAACAATAAAATATGTGTATTTGAAGTATAATAAATTATGTTGATTATAATTTTAATATTTTAGTTTTCATTTGCTTCAATATATGTTGCTTTCACGTTACCTGCAAAACTCAATAAATACACCATGGAATCAATAGTACTGCCATGTGTCAATCAGCATTTAATTACACACAGTTAACAACATAATATGTTTCTGTTTTAAATAATGGAGTGGTCGATTAAAGCAGACCCATGCAACTTGATTATAATCGTAATTAAGGCGCTCGTATGAAAATTATGAAACGAGCTCATAAACATTCTCGCGCCTTAATTACTACTCGTATAGCTTACTATACCAGACTGAGCTGATGATGGGCTACATGACAGTCCGTAGCACCTGCTCACTTCTCTCCCAGGAAGGGAATGTTCGATTTGGCATGAATAGCCTGCTCTTCTAAACGCTGTGTTACTTGTTAGATTTAGGACACTTTTATGATTTTCTTCTATTATATTTCATCTTTCTTACGAGAAAGCCTTCGCGAGTTAAAAACTATTTCCATTTAATAAAATGTTTCTGTTTCTGTTGCATGTTTCAGCAGCGACTAGAAACACAAATAAAAATATCATTTCACGGTCCGATTCCACAAGCAATTTAATGTTTGTATTTCTCATCCTCGTTTATACGTAATAGCTTTTCTTTCTTTTATTCCTAACTTACTGTTGTTCGCAAACAAAGTTTTAATGTCTTTTTTAATTTTACTATACATTTTCATTTTAAATTTACGAAAGAAATTTAATAAAGTTTGCTTTTTATCTCCTTTCATATTTTTCGGTTTTCGCACAACTTTCTTTTTCTAGTTTTGACGTTTACCTTTCCTTCCTCGCGTGTACCATTTAACTAGACGGAAGATAAGAATTGTAATTAATGTCTAGTTTGTTCTTCTCCTTCCTTTTGTTCTATACTTCCTTACCCATAACGTTCACTTTATGTCAGCAGTGAATCGGCAGTACTTTCTCTTTTCGATATCCACATATACGTGTGTTAAATACCAAACTTGGTATTAAGTTCAACATCTTCGAAGGATGTAAAACAAACATTTCCAAGAAAATCCTTCCATTGAAAGTTATCATTTAAATGGAAGATATTCGTCTTTTTTATTTTGTCAAAAATGATTATAAGGATTTCGATTAAAGTAGTTCAAGATACTTGCATGAATAAAACGTACATCTTTAATTTATTTTTAAGTCCGTTTCATTACTGGTAAACCGTAGTTTAGCGTCGTTTTAACACGTCACATCGGACGATGAATGAAACGGGTAGAATAGTGCTCACATGAGCCCGGGGTCTATAGAGCTTAAAGTTAACAGATATTTGTCTTTTCAGGATAAGGGAAACCTTATTCGGTAACTTACCCTAACCGAGATTCGAGCTCGGGACCTCTTGAATGAGCATTCACACACACAGAAGCGGCAGAGAAATCCTGTTAAAGGACAGTTTATGTCAAATGAATGTGTTTGCGGTTTTAAACATTTCCCAGATGTTTCTTATTGGTTTCAATTTTGGAAGTCGCCTTTCGCTTTTTCTCGTAGTCATGCTAAGAGCATGGAGTTTCAAAGCAATCATACAGCGACCCGCTTTTTAAAAATGTGGCTATCACTTTGTCCTACTGTATTCTTGTTATAGCTACAAGAAATGTGTAACGAAAGTTTATCTCAAGTAGACAGAAGAATGAACAGTTTGAGCATAAGCGACTGTCGAGACGAATTCCTGCATTTAACACTGTTGTGTACACGAACAAATGAAAGTTAGACAAATACAGCGAACCATAACGGAACTCAATAAGGGAAGATGTATGGAAGGCATCGATCGTATGACGGCGTTTTGTTAGTCGAGAGCTGCATAAATTATAGGAGTAATTTTGTTTCCAGGAAATAAATGGGCGTTAGAGATATCGAGTTTTGCTTGTTCAAAGTACACAAAGCGGATGACCTGAATAGCGGCAACTTGGTCATTCACTGTTTGAAAGGAATGCCAAGTTTCACTGAAGCGGGTGAAGGGCAGCAGTTGATGTTCACCAAAACAAAAGAAAACAAGCAAACATGTTACTAAATAATACGATGAAAGCGAAAATATCCATCCTAACTGAAACAAGAATTCTTGGGAATTTGGCCGAACACATAATTAAGGAAGTAAACATTTAAAACAGGATACTAAACTGATATAAATACTGATAATAGTCATAATAAGTAAATTAACTACTTCAAATATCTTACATCAACGGTAGATAGTAAGAATACGTGTAACATTCACATGACTTTCTATACCCCCTCTTCTACAAAGTGTTTTATATCTACTTCACGTTAATCCAGATCGATGTTTGCAGAAATGATTTCATTAAACAGGGATAGAGGAAACAGAATCGAGAGTCAGATGTTTACAAGCGTGTCGCTATACGCTAACCTTGCAATTCCATTCTCCTTCCACGATATCGCGAGAAACAACTGAATGTGAGAGCACTTTAAAAATATTACAAATTATTGAAAAATACGAACCAAAAACTGCTATCTCAGAAATGGCTTCTTCGGTTTGAGGTTATATTTCACTTCTAATGGCGACCAAACAGCCGACTACTTATCCCCCAGTCTATTATGTGTACATTTTATCGCACTGTATTAGCTAACAGAGCGCTTCGGAAACTCTCGGCTCTCGATAAATTACCGACTTTTTAAAGCCAATAATTTACTCCCATTCGATCCCCGGCGACAGGTCACTATGACCCATGGGTTTTTGTGGTTTCCCCGGGTCGACAGTCAAATTTAGGGGGGGGGGAGTCATCTTCTACCACGATTCTCATTTCCTGTATCCATCATCTGATTCAGGATTGTAGAACAAGGCGATGGTGTTCGGCGGTGACCGTGCTCTCTGTGGAAGTTTCATCCTGCCGTCGTCCAGGGACTGTTCGGCTAGGGTGCTTTCGGGCGGCAGCCCCTTCGGGGTCCAATAAAGTGGACTCGGATGACGTTGGAGTAGTTCAATCTGGAAACATTAGGCACCCCATCTACACTAGCGCCCGTGATCATCCGTATCTGGTCTCCGTTTACGTCTCTCCCCTCATCCCTACCTCCATGGGGTCACAGTAGAAGCACAAGGGGCCGGTTGATATTTGTGCGGTGCCTTGCCCCGTTTCGGGGACCTCCTCCGTTCGTACTTACCTTTATCTTTACTGCCACAGGACCGGAATAGACCACAATACTTATCGACTTCAAAGCTGACGATACACTTGTCGCTGCATTTCAAATTTGATGGGAAACCGTAGCTTCAAGACAAGCTTGTTTGAAAACCTGGAAATTTGTTACGATGTGAAAGTTTTCTCCATTAATTTTACCGACAACAACACAAAAAAATGAACCCAAGTAAATTTTAGTGATCCTGTTTCACAATGTCACTGACCTCCATTGTAATCGATACATTCCGATCATCACCGATTATTTGATACAGGGCGTTGCTATCAGTTGCCACAGCATCCCACTGGCACGCTCTGAATATTGAAATCCATACATACTGCCATAGTTAGAAAAAATCTTATGGCATTCACGTGACACTTTACTCACTCTTCTACGAACTGTTCTCACATTTCGTTGTAGGTGTAAAAAGAATACGATAGTCAATTTTTTAAAAAGATTGTCGTTATGTGATGGCTTTGAAATTCGACGCTCTGTGTATGACCATGAGAAAAAACAAATATTGACTTACTTGTACGTATTTGAACACTGAAACCTATAACAAAAATATTTCGGAAAGGCTAACGTCACAAACAATGTATTTCACATATACCATGTTCTTAACAACATCTGAATGTTTTGTAGAGTTGGTCTGCCTGATAGGGTTTAACAATTCAACAAAAGTCAAGGGTTTCACAGATCATTTCCAGAAAATTCAAGATATATATTTCATATGTCATAACATATATCTTAAACATATGTTATTTTATTAAAAATCGTTTGAGATACTTTTTCAGAAACTGAAAGTAACTAAATTTTTTCTGTAAAGTATAGTTTAGAATGGGGGGGGGGTGATTTCATGAAAATCTTGAATATCAAGTTTGGTGCTAAACTGATTTTTTTTAAATGATGTTTTTCATAGACGGACTAACAGACCTTTTTCCATTTTTTTATTCAGGAAGCATCAAAACACGAGTTTCCGCTGAAATCTGGCAGTATGGAATTTTTACATGGAACACTTTTCGAAATTCTTGATTTTAGCAAAAAGGACTAACAAATTTGGTTAAAACATCCCATATTAAAGATATTTACATCACAAATAAAATTTATATCTTGAATTTTATGTGAAATGCTCTTCATTCGGAACAAATTTTGTATAATGTTGTATAACTCCTAAACATTAAGCGATAAACGAAATCGTACTACACAAAAAAGTAAATCAAGTCCTGTCGATTTTCAGTTGTTTCTCGCGATGTCATGGGAAGAGTATGGAATTTTAAGGCCACCATATAGCATCTACTCTAAAAGAATTGAATAGTTACAAATAGAATAATTTGCATACCGACAAATAAACAATAGAGAGTAGAGAAGGTCATGTGATAGTAACGCGTCGGATTATTTTATTCAGAAAGCTTTAAAACGTGTATTTTCAGAAAAATCTCGGTGGCATAGAATTTATGGGTGTAATATGATACTACACGCAAGTAGTAGAGAACGTAAAAACGGTTGATTAGAAATATTCTAGCCCAAGCTGCAGGTTATTTATTTTCTTCTTTAGTTAACACCGGGTTTAGAGCTCACAGCATTCTGTCACAGAAGACATCACATGAAAGTCTGCCAGAAACAGTTCCCTGAAGAAAAGAAAAGAAATTGGTGAACAGTGATAATATATGATACAAAATGTTCTCCAAATGGGCGAGCACTCAGTGGGATAAAAAATTGCCACTAGCTGCCAGCAGAGGAACAAAGATTCAATTTACTCACAAGAAGTAGTAAAATTGGCGGACTCGGACCGCTTGGCAATTCTTTGCTAAAGTACTCACCACGAGTAATGTTATTATTCTCTCACAAAAATGTGTGAGCCTTAGTACTGGGAACATCTATATTGTGACGTAGCGACCATGGCCCAAGGTTATCGGAATAAACAACGACAAGTAGCGCTCTCCAGCGTAAACACCTGGAGCGCTATCGGCACATAACCAGAGTTATCTGCAAGTTTCTTCCTCCGTCTCCAGAACGTGGGTCGTGATAGTTCTAGAATGTTCCTTGGAAGATTCCACCGGCTATATAAGGCACTATTCCCGTGGAGTCAGTCAGTCAATGAGCGGGGGAGTTGCCGGGTGCGACGAGGGGTGTTGTTCTCCGAGCGAGTTTGTGGCGACTGCTGTGCGGAGCAAGAGATTGTGTTCGACTCCCCAGAGAGAGAACCGTCCTGAAGAGCTTACGTCACGAATAACAGTACAATGGCAGGGAAGTGAACTAGTTCGCCTAGTGAAGTAACAGTGTGAACTAAGTGAAGTCTGGGTGAAAGTTGAACTAGATAGAAACAAAGAAGTGACACTAGGAATATTAGAGAAACTGTACAAGGTCACAATATCCTAAGTACATGCAAAATGTGACGTATTTTAAATTTTCTCAAAACTCGCTATAACGACCTTCATTGAAGTAGGCACATGACAAATTAAAATACCACATTTAGAGGATGAACAAATAAAAAAGGTCTCTGATGTCATAAAAAGGGTTATTGATTAACCAATCCTTGTTTCAAAAACATTTACATGTAAAACACGAGATTCTCTTGGTAATGTATGAAACAAAGAAACAGCTAAACATTTACGCAAATTCTGAAATTTGGTTGACCTAACCCTGGGGGCAACAAGAAGGTAACTAACTGTGTCTTGTAGAGTAATGATGTATATCACTGTTGTTTATAAAACTATTATAATTATATTTCACTTTCATTATATATATACACAGGTGTTAATAACTTTCAGTGATAATAACGCTGCCGATCAAAACGGTGTAAACAGAGCCTTTTGAGAAGAAAAGTACACTCGCATATAAATTTAATGAGAAGCTTAAGAGAAACTCAAATGGCAGTAACTATTTGAGAATGAACGAAATTTCATATAAAGAATCACTACGTTTGATGACGCCTGTACCAATTGAGTAACAGAACAATGCGATGCGAGAATCTATCTCTCCTCATCAAAAACTGAGTTGTACTCTAAGGTTTTTACCTACTGGAAGATCATACAGACATTTAGGATTTAGTTGCTGTACGATACATATCGGGATATTGCTTGTGTTCCAAAGGTATGACAAAGATTTGTATAATTCGATAGACTAGGTGCGTGCAATGGGTGTGTACATCAAAACATCTTGCACAAAACTTCCCTTTCGGCTGAAGGCCGGCTTGTCCACAGGCTTAAGAATTTGCGCAAACAAAATCTTCAGGACTGCAAAATGTATGCAGGACGAGTTTTTTGTTTTGAACAAAGTACCCTCTTGTCATCCACACGCACGTTGTTCCCGATACAAACTGATTTGTGCAAGTAAGCGCACGGCAAAGCGCGTGTGTAGCCTGGGAATAAGAAAACTGTGTTTGTTTACCCCCGAAGTCTGGATGGAACAAACTGAGGCTCTAACAGTCACCAAAAATGCCGGTCCAAACATAAACAGAAAATATTTGTTGATGACGTGATTTAATACGTGCTGGTCACCCCTCATCCATGAGCAGCACAGTAGCACTAAAATCAGGATTGATATATTGTTGAATAAACCACTCGCAGAAGTGTACCTGTAAATGGTTCTCCTGTATCACTCTCCACAATCATGTGGTCAACATTACCTGTTGATGCTGACATGAGGAACTGTCACCTTCAAGTTGGGGTGTCCTCGTCCTTCTAGGTCATCCCAGTCTCTCTCCAGATAGTCGTGTGTTCCACATTACTTGATGCTGACATGAGGGATTGTCGCTTCCAAGTTGGGGTGTCCTCGTCCTTCTAGGTCATCCCAGTCTCTCTCCAGATAGTCGTGTGTTCCACATTACTTGATGCTGACATGAGGAACTGTCACCTTCAAGTTGGGGTGTCCTCGTGCTTCTAGGTCATCCCAGTTTCTCTCCAGATAGTCGTGTGTTCCACATTACTTGATGCTGACATGAGGGATTGTCGCTTCCAAGTTGGGGTGTCCTCGTTCTTCTAGGTCACTCCCAGTCTCTCTCCAGATAGTCGTGTGTTCCACATTACTTGATGCTGACATGAGGAACTGTCACCTTCAAGTTGGGGTGTCCTCGTCCTTCTAGGTCATCCCAGTCTCTCTCCAGATAGTCGTGTGTTCCACATTACTTGATGCTGACATGAGGAACTGTCACCTTCAAGTTGGGGTGTCCTCGTCCTTCTAGGTCATCCCAGTTTCTCTCCAGATAGTCGTGTGTTCCACATTACTTGATGCTGACATGAGGGATTGTCGCTTCCAAGTTGGGGTGTCCTCGTCCTTCTAGGTCATCCCAGTCTCTCTCCAGATAGTCATGTGTTCCACATTACTTGATGGTGACATGAGGAACTGTCACCTTCAAGTTGGGGTGTCCTCGTCCTTCTAGGTCATCCCAGTCTCTCTCCAGATAGTCGTGTGTTCCACATTACTTAATGCTGACATGAGGAACTGTCACCTCCAAGTTGGGGTATCCTCGTTCTTCTAGGTCATTCCAGTCTCTCTCCAGATAGTCGTGTGTTCCACATTACTTGATGCTGACATGAGGAACTGTCACCTTCAAGTTGGGGTGTCCTCGTCCTTCTAGGTCATCCCAGTCTCTCTCCAGATAGTCGTGTGTTCCACATTACTTAATGCTGACATGAGGAACTGTCACCTTCAAGTTGGGGTGTCCTCGTCCTTCTAGGTCATCCCAGTCTCTCTCCAGATAGTCGTGTGTTCCACATTACTTGATGCTGACATGAGGGATTGCGGCCTCCAAGTTGGAGTGTCCTCGTCCTTCTAGGTCAGCCCAGTCTCTCTCCAGATAGTCGTGTGTTCCACATTACTTGATGCTGACATGAGGGATTGCGGCCTCCAAGTTGGAGTGTCCTCGTCCTTCTAGGTCATCCCAGTCTCTCTCCAGATAGTCGTGTGTTCCACATTACTTGATGCTGACATGAGGGATTGTCGCTTCCAAGTTGGGGTGTCCTCGTCCTTCTAGGTCATCCCAGTCTCTCTCCAGATAGTCGTGTGTTCCACATTACTTGATGCTGACATGAGGGATTGTCGCTTCCAAGTTGGGGTGTCCTCGTCCTTCTAGGTCATCCCAGTCTCTCTCCAGATAGTCGTGTGTTCCACATTACTTGATGCTGACATGAGTGTTTGCCGCCTCCAAGTTCAGGTATCCTCGTTCTTGTAGATCTCCTCCGGTTTCTCTTCAGACAGTCATGTGGTCAACATTGCTTAATGACGTTGACATGAGGGATTGCGCCTCAAATTTGGGGTGTCCTTGTCCTTATAGATCCCCTCGATTCGCGAGGAGCAAGCCTAAGTAGTGAATTACTTTAAACCGGTGCAGCTGTAGCGATACAAGGTTACCTATGTTAATTAATGTGTACCGCGATCAACTGGCTAAGGAATAGGATTTTAATGTATATTCCTCAGTACTGTCAGAAAGTATACTTACTTGGTATGCGAGTTATTTTCAAACACTTTGGACAATATTTTGTGTCGCATACAATGCATTATATTTGAACAATTTGTAAATCATGCTGCATTTATTTGCTTATTTTACAAGTAAGTTTTATAATTTTATTTATTTTGTCTTTTATTTGATTTACAAATGCTATATTTCCCAATATGTTCCACCGAGTCAATTTTGAAACTTGGCAACGTTGATGATAGCTCACGTGACATCGGTGAATCCTCGCCTTATGTGGTTGTATCCGTTTTCTCACGGGATGACGGTTGTCGTTAAAGTGTTCTCGGAACTGGGTTCAAGCGTGATAGTTATACTTCTACGTAATATTAAATTTAGTTTTAATTTCAAACGTTAGTATCTCTTAAGATTTATAAAACTGAAAGCTACTAATTTTACAGATGGAAAAACGTTTCAAAATATGCACCCACTAATAGTTTTAGAAATTCCATTCCAAACATTGTCCTGCAGGTTCGCAATCAAACTTTTACATGGCCATATTATGGAAGTTTTCAGTGCATGCGGTTATTGGAGCCCTAGTGACGAACATTTACGTGCTTGCGAAGTTGGTAATGAGCAACACTGTTGATGATACATGAAGTGAGTCGCATCTCGACATTACCTTTCCAATTAATTTGTTCTTATACACAAGTAGTCGTGTATAGAACAAGGGTGGAAACGTAGAATTAAAGTACTGAAAAATGTAATACCGACAATGGTATTGAAGTTTTCAGTCGTCTGATTCTACCTTTCCCTGGTACCTCTGTTCAAATGGACCTGACGGTGAACTTAAGAATTACAACATAACCAAGAGGACATTTTGAACATGTCAAGCAGGAAAGAGTTTCATGTGGTATGTTCTGTTTCCCAAGATCAGTGTACTGTGTCGTAAAAGTAAAGGTACGGGTGAACGGAGTGTGCCTCCCAGCCGGCCCTTTCAGGTTTTACCGTGTCCCTCTGGAGGGAAGAATAAGGGGAGAGACCCGAAGGGCGACCAGGTCCGGAAAACGACGGGTGAAATACAGACCGGGTCCCTAATGTTTCCAGATTGTACGCACGCCTCCAACGCCGCCCGAGGGGCTCCGAGACTGCAGGGGTCTCCCGTCCGAATGGCTCCCAGAGACCGGTTCCAACTGAGCATTCAGGATGAAACTTGCACAGAGCGCACATACTCCACCCAGCCGCAACCCATCGAACACATTCACCTAGTCCTACAACCCTGAAGCAGATGACAAGGAAGATGATGGGTACAGGAGAGTCTCTCCAGCATTCGATTGCTGACCTGGAGGAACCCCATGGGTCAGAATGGGCGGTCGAACCCAGGTCTCCCGACTGGAAGTCGCACACGCCACCTCTCTCTGTAATGTACTATGAGAAATGTGTTCTCACATGGATTAAAGCGTTTCCATATAATACACATTCTTCTTCACATGTGAGGAATGTGTCCTGAAGTTTGACCGAAGTTACATTCTCTACATAAGTTCAATTTTCAGAAGATTGCCTTGAAGAGCGGAAAATTCCTGGAATTCCGTGCGGAGTGATTTCATTTCGAGGTCGGCTGGTCTAACAAACCATTTCCTTCCCTTCTCTTAAACGCAAATAATACATTTCCTGCTGCTTTATAGATTTAGAATCACCAGATAAAACAAAGGGGTTCCAAGTGAAAGCCCTACTTTAAATTAATACTATACTACCTCCTGGGCTTTCATTTGTTTTTTATGATATGTGTTTTCCTTTATCTCTGAAGGTTTAATATTATACAATGACTCACTCTTGTTACAAAACCTTGTTTGCTTATTATTAACGGATACACTTTCTGTTCTGATATACAAACAATGCGTGTCGCTATGTCCTGGCTTTGAAATTCCATGATCACAAGAAAAAACGAAATGCGACTTACCACTTGAAAACCGAGCGGCATGGCTCAGACTGTGACCCGCATTAGGGAAGGCCCGGGTTCATAAATTGAGTTTTATTTATGGACGCTCTTTAACTGCTGTGGTCCTTAGCATCCCATTCTATATTGGGCGTGAAAGACCGGTAATTTTTCTCAGAGGTCTCTTTATCAGGCTTGAGGTTCTTTCACGTGCCGTAAGTCTACGACACGGGACCACAGGCTTTGCTTTACTTCCCTTCCGAAGGAAGCCATTCTAAGGATTTTTATGCCCGAAAAAATCTATCGCCCTCCGCCGGGCTTGAACCCGCGACCTTGGGAACTAGAGGCTAGCACGGTACCACTAGTCCGCGGAGGACGACAGGCCCGGGTTCGACTGTCCACTCTGACCCAAGAGTCTTTTCCGGAGCCGTCAGGCCAATGCTGGTGTGGTTTGTTTCAGCCCCCGAATTTCTTGTCCCTCCGTTTCGTTCCATTCGTGCAGGGTTGGAAGTATCAGCGATGGTGTTTCGGTGCGGCGTGGCAGAGAAAAAGGATGCTCGCTGTGGAACTTTATCCATCCCTCGGGCTTCATATGCTTGCCGGGTTACCCGAACCCCCTTGAGGAGCGTTGGATCCCTCTGTATGGGACGGCTGTCTCAATCTGGTACTTGTAGGTACCGTGTCATTGCTGTGCCGTCACTACTGGTTCCGGCCGCCCGGTATCTCCTCTCACCTCCTCCCTCTCTCGCGGGGCACAGGTACAATATGCTCTCTAGATCGGTGCCGAGTCCCCTCCGTTACGCAAGATATGCTAACGTACCACTTCAAAAATGTGTAAGTATTTGAAAATAAAAAACAATAACAGAAGTATCTGGCTGATACCATAAAAAGTTATTCAAATAAATTGTGTATTTTTGTGTAGTAAGACTTTGTATATTTGTTGTGATTTATCCATCCCAAATGAAGGGGACCTCTCATGCTATCCCCCCCAAATGAAATATTTTAAATATACTCGTATTATGGTTTTTGAAAAAAATCAAAACTATCGAACATTTCTCCGTGTAAAAGGGGGGGAGTTTTCGTGTGCATCCTTGGAAATGCTGAAGTTTGATTTTAACGGATTTCTCGTTTTTCAGTAATGCTGTTCAATAGACGGACCTTTTTCTACAAATGTGGTGTGTTACATTCACAAAACTTTCTCTACCCACTATAGGTGTTTATAAGCTTCTAAAAGCTATGCTTCCTTTTCTGTGCACCTGTTTCATGTGAGTTGAGATAAATCTTTAGCTTCATTGTAGCTAGAAAGGGAAGACAGGAAACAGGTCTTTGCACGACTTCGCCAGAAACACCTGTATAGCGGCAGCAATTAACTGAATAAGTACTTTAAATATATCATACATGAACACTCATTAAGTATTGAGTTACGGTAAATTGGTATTTTAAATATAGTTAATTGAACTGAGGGTGACACCCCCAGGAGGAAGGGATGAACCACACAGGCCTAACATTTCCAAGCTCGTAGAACCGTGTGTCACCGCCGAGAGAGGGCGAGGGACGACCTCTGGTGTCCACGAGCCATCTGTCCGGCACTGCTATACGTCACGAAACCTGAAGGATGAGAAGGAAATCTGGTTGAGAAGAAACCACCCCAGGGAAACACGAAACACTAATGGGTCAAAGTGGGAGGTTGCCGTCCCGCTCGGTAATTCTGCATTTTAAAGTGGTCTGTATTTTTTGTGTTGTAAGATTTTGTGGTTTACAATTATGTAAAGTTTATTACACATGAAGAAGACTGTTCACACGAAATTAAAGACATACATTTTATTTGTAACGAACGTATCTTAAATAGATGGTATTGTAATCAAAATCGCTAGAGCTATTTTAGAAAAAATAAAAAATAAAAAATAATGACATTTCTTCCATGTAAAGGAGAGTTTGGATTGTTGGATTTTTCTCGAAAATCTTCGTGTCGCATCCTTGAAAGATGTTACAAGACCTGGGTTTTTGAGTTCTATACGTATACACACGGATGTTTTTCTAAAAATGATATAAAGGGTCTTTCAACAAGAGTGTCCTATCTTTAACATGTGATAGCGGCCGTTGTTATTGAGTTACAGCAGTCATGTGGTTACAGTTGTTATTGATAAATAGCATGGAACGTTACAGCATTCAGCAACGCGTAGAAATTGTGAAAATTTATTATCAAAATGGATCATCTGTTCGCCAAACCTTCCGTGTATTGCGTGAAGTTTACGGTGTGCATAATCGTTCCTGCGAGAGAACGATTCGGCGTTTGATGGATAAATTTGAAAGAAGTGGTTCTGTCAGCGATCAAAGAACGCCTGTACGTAATCGACGTAAGCGCTCCAACGAAAACATAGGCGCCGTTCGTGAGAGTGTACGTGAGAACGGAAACAAATCAATTGCTCGTCGAGCGCAAGAATTGGGGCTTTCACCGACCACAACTTGGCGAATTCTACATCTGGACTTGAAGTTTCACGCTTAAAAAATGGTGTTAAGTCAAGAACTAAACCCCAACGATCATAGTTTGCGCCGTGTATTCGCTGACTGGGCTATGGAGCAATTGGATGCTGACACGGATTTTTTTCGAAAAATCATCTTCAGCGACGAAGCCCACATTTGGATAGATGGTTGTGTTAACAATCAAAATTGCCGCTATTGGAGCAATCGCAATCCAATGCAGATTCAAGAACGACCACTTCATCCCCAAAAGGTTACTGTGTGGTGTGGATTTTGGTATGATGGAATCATTGGTGCATATTTTTTCCAAGATGAAGATGGAGAACCTCTATGGAGAAAGATTACGGGCTTATAAGGGACTATTTTTGGCCTCGATTGGATGGTATGAATCTCGGAAACATCTGGTTGCAGCAAGATGGTGCCATATGTCATACCGCTTTCGAAACAATCGATCTTTTGAAGGAGAAGTTCAGAGGTTTCATCATTTCCCGTGGTGGTGATGTTAACTGGCCCCCGAGGTCATGTGATTTAACGCCGTTGAATTACTTCGAGACGAATCTCGAGTTTATGTCAACAAGCCAGAAACAGTAAATGATGTTATGAATAACATCACGCGTGTTAATCGTGAAGTTGGACCTAATTTACGTTCTTGTATCATTGAAAATTGGGTCAACCGTATACGCGCAACCCAACGAAGTCACTTAACTGATGTTCTCTTCATTATGTAATTATGTTCCAAAATAAAAAAAGAAATAAACCTCTATCAATTATAGAACGTGTTTTATTTAAGTTCAAAGACAGGACACTCTTGTTGAAGGACCTTATATTATAAAAGGACCTCAAAACAGGCATTTACTGTGAAATCTCGATGTCGAATTTTTCTGTGGACTGCAGTAGAGATAAGATACGCACGGGTAGAGAAAGTTAAATGTTGGTGGTAGCGAGGTTTTACTTTCCGCACGTCTACACAACATTTCATGAACAGATAATTGTGTTTCAGTTAACCAGCGTTTTATTTGCACGCTGTGCCAGGGAAGTTTCTGCGCCGCTGCCGTCTCAACTCGTTCTCCTGCTCATAAATTCATTTTATTGCTCCACTGGGGATGTTTCGTGGGCTCTTGGGAACCCATAAGGCTTGAAAAGAAAAATGCCTCATGTTCTTATTATAGCTGACAATAACCTCGGAAAATGAAAACCGGACAAGGAGTTATAGCTGCACCATTTAAATCATTTAGTCGTTATTACCTACAGCAAGTACGCCAACTATTGTATTATGTGCAATTTCAGTGGAAATGGATGTTATAAAACTCCCTGGATCCATGTGAACCCCATGACTCATAAAACAAATATCTACCAATAGTGAGTGACGTTTGTATTTAAGTTCAGTACCTGTTAAACATACAACAGAAACAGTTTCAAGAAATTCCCTCTCCCACAAACAAAACTACACTTTATATGTAAACCTTTTCTATTTTTTTTATTTTCTAAAAATGGTTTTAAATGCTATTTAAAATATCGTATGTTTAAGATATTAGTATACAAATAAAATATATATTTTGAATTTTCTGCGAATAGCCTGTGAAGTCTTCTTCGCTCGAAGGAAGTTTTGTACTAATGGTAAACCGTAAGAAATAGGAAAAAGGTAAAGGTACGGATGAACGGAGAACCTTCCTAAACCAGACAGAGCACCGCACGCAGGCCAGTTGGCCTCTTGTGCTTCTTCGGTGACGCCCGACGATGCCATGGGCGCAAGTTCAGACGGGGTACATAGTATTTCCCGACTGAACGCTTCCAACGCCGCCCGAGCCCACCCTATTGGCCCCGAAGGAGCTCCAGTCCGAAAGCACCCAGAAGGGCGTTGCAGCCGAGCACTCCCTGGACGACGTCATGAAACTTCCACAGAGCGCAGAGGCACCTGCTCATCTTGAAGCAGATGCCAAGGAAGATGATGCGGGCATGAGAGTCGTGGTAGAACATGAACCATCCCATTCTCCTGTGGACCCGGGAAAACCACGAAAAACGCTTTGGTCAGAGTGGGCGATCGTCGGGGATCAAACCCGGGAGCTCCCAAATGCGGGCCGCAGACGTTACAGCGGGCCACCTCCCTCGGCTCCTAAAAGATAAACAAAAACGTACTACACAAAAACGAAAATCTCTTTAAAACACACATTTTATGTTAAATAAGTGTTTTGCGGCGCAAATAATTTTCCGAGATATGCTGGTTTGTATTGTCCAACACTTTACACCTTTTTCAAGTGGTAAGTCGCTATTGGTCATAGAAAGAACATGGAACTTCTAAGCTACAGTTCACTTTTTAAAAGTCTGACTATCGCTTTATTCTACTGTATTCTTCTTATAGGTACAACGAAACGTGTAATGAAAGTTTGTGTTAACAAAACGGAACGAGATCTATGACGAGGTAAAGTGCATATGTTCTCGTTCAACCCGAGTGTGGTAAGTAAACAACACGTCGCTAGATAATACAATTATTTGAAACGCTGTCAAACATAGGTAGCGTTTGAAAGCATAATGTATACTCTAAATATTGCTGCTTGTACAGTTTTCAATTGTATGCGCTCGTTCTAGCCACAAAAATGCAAACATTTACGTATTAGGAGCGGTAGCTTGTACTCAGTTACTCTCAACACTTCGTTCTTCCTTTTCAAGATATACTTACATAAGAGTAACTTTTAAACATGGTCAAGTAATGTATGACTTACAATTCGTCACATATGCAAGAAAATGTATGAATACTAAGAATTTTATACAATACATTCACATGAGTATCTCTATTCACTATCGTTCATTTCTATATAACTTACCAAGAGGGGTGGCACAGCCGCAATGTCTGTGGCCCGCAACCGGAGGTCCCGGGTTTGACTCCTGGTGGTCGCCCACTCAGACAATAGGGTTTTTTCGTGGTTTTCCTCTGGTCACCTTGGCGAATGCTGGGGTGGTGTACTCTGCCACGATTTCTCCTTTCCCTCATTTCATCTCTCTCCCTTGCATGTTTCAGGACGTGTCTCCAGGTTCCATAGTGCGACCTCTTCGGGCAGATGGCACGTTGCTACGCTTTGTAAAAAGACCAGGATGCGTTGACCTGCCAGCTAGATCACTCCCTCGCGGGATTCTTTGCCTCTGCTGGTGAAGGCGGGTGTTTCAAACACCCTCCTGAGGCTCCTTCACTTCATCCCTGTAGTTGGTTGCAGTGGCGCGGTGCCCCCTCTACCTCTACACAGCTTTTCTGTCTATCCACTTCATAGTAGTCTAGATAAACGTTTGCAGAAATAGCTTCATCATACTTTCCGTTGCTAGAAGAAACCGAATCGATAGTCAGGTGTTTAAAAACGGGACGCTATATGCTGACCTTGAAATTCCGTGCTCTTTTCATGACTTTGTAAGAAACAACTGTATAAAGACAGCACGTTAAAAATAAGAAAGCAATGAAGAATTTAAAACAATATTAACGGATATTTCGGAAACGGCTAATGCCACAAAAAGCTTATTTCAAATATACTGTTTTAAAGAGACCTACATTTTTTGCGAGTCTTTCTCCCCCCCCTCTCTCTCATGCTTTACCCCTTGCACAAAATTCTGTCCGAAGCAAGAGGACTTCGCAGTTTATATTCAAGACAACACACATTTTATTTGTCAAGCAAATATCTTTAATATATAGTATTATAATCAAATAGATGTTAGACCAAAGACATCGAAAATGTTTGTTTAAATGTTAATTTGGGGTGGAGGTACTTTTTTTGAAAATCTTCGTGTCGTGTTAGAAAATCGTGAATATGAATACCAAGTTTTTGTGTTTGAGTTATGCTCTGAAACATTGGGCTTTTGCGGGATGGTTGAGGGAGTCTCAAAACGTGTATTTCTGGTGAAATTGAGGTAGTATCAAATTTTTGGGTGGATTACAATTCTACTCTACTTACCGTAGGTTAGTGGCAGAGAAAGCAAACAAGTGTAGTGAGTTATCAGAACGTGTAGGATTATTTGAAGCAGAGAATTAGTAAGATAGGACTATAAAACCGTCCTCCTCATTTGTTGACTTAGCCTGGCAGCAACAACTTGTAACACTAACCTGTTCTTCCACAATAACATGTGTGTAGGGCAAGGTGGAATCCCGCAGATCTCAAATTGTTTAGACGTGAAATGTCTTTGTGGTCGATGGTGAAAAATGCGAGTCAGCTGCAGAATTTAATGTCCTACCGGCATGTTGCCATGGTAGCTTAGTGGTTAGCGCAACGGATGGAAACAGGGAGATCCGTGGTTCAAATGCCAGCTATGGCATTGGATTTTTCAGTCCTATGATGCTAAATTTCCAATCTTGTAAGACTAATCTCAGTAAAGTGAAACATGTTATCAGACGCCAGCGCTCAGGTTTATTCTAGACGCAAGAACTAAGTATATGTGTTTGACAAGTACGCTTCTCATTGGGTTTCCGCTTGGCCAGCCGAATCGCATCTCATTGAAATACATGCATCCTGCACCTTCAAGTTTATGGTGATGACGCCAGCATATTTTGAGTGACGTGCTGCCAAATATAAAACAAACGACCTCCATCTGTACCGATAAAACAACTGCAGAGTCAGTCACATCGACATCCATCATTGCGCTCCACTGCGTCTTAAGTCTTTTGCGTCATTATCCTGTACAGTGACATGCATAAAATATGGCTCATTACCCTAGATCACATCAGCGTTTCTCTAGCAACCCTTGTCTTCACCTAGCCAGTATCAGTTCTCTGAGTAACGGAACTACAAACCTTTACAGAAACAGCTACATTACACATTTTGTTATAGAGAACAGCGATAGTCAAATGTTTAACAACTGCACGCTACATGCTGGCCTTAAAATTCCATACTGTTTCCATGACATCGCGAGAAACAACTGAATGTTAACAGTACTGTAAAAGAAGTATTGAGCAATTCGAACCATTACTAACAGATGTGTCTTAAATGGCTAATGCCACAAAAAGTTATTTGAAATAACTTACATCTTTTTTATTTTAATTTTTTTGTAGTAAGTTTTCGTCTAACACTTATCGTTTACCAGTTATACAAGATTATACAAAATATCTTCCGAGTGAAGAGGATTTTACAGGCTATTACCAGAAAATTCAAGATCCGTGTCATATAAATAGCTATAATAGAGGGTATTTTAATAACAATCAGAGATATTTTTTAGAAAATAATGATTTTCGAAAAATGTACGAGTACCATGTAAAGGGTAGTTTGGGTTGGAGAGATTTTCTTGAAAACCGTCATGTGACACCTTTGGAAGGTACTGAACTTAAATACCAAGTGAAGGACCGGAAAGTTTGATCAGAGACCTCTTTATCAGACCTGGCGTTCTTTTACGTGCCGTAAATCTACGACACGGGACCACCGGCTTTACTTTACTTCACTTCCGAAGGAAGCCATGGTAAGGCCTTTTAGGCCCTCCATCGCCTTCCGCCGGGTTTGAACCCGGAACCTCAGCAACTAGAAGCACACACACACGGGCATTCTTCTAAGAATGCCTTTTCTGGATTCAGTGAGCCTCGAAACATGTATTTTCGGTGAAATCTCATATAACATTTTTGGGTGGTATGCAATACCATGTACTTGGTAGAGAAAGTAAAACTCAACAATGCTATTGTCGGTGTAAAATGAAGGGGTGGTTCGAACACCGTCGCTATGAAAGTTTCACTACGACTGGCACGCAAGGAAACACTAAACGAATATAAAATAATTTGGTAATCTTCTAGAGTAGGTGGTGAGTGAAACTGGACAACAATATGAGAGCTTTCATCAGCGACATGGGGACGAGGGTTAAACTTATTGCCGACATTAATCAAACAGTAGTGTAGCGTGAAATTCTAGCATTCATTTTTTTCTGCGTCTTTATTATATTATGTTATTTTTGCGCCAAATTTCAGCGAACCATGTCTTAAGGATACCCCGCCAGTGAGAACCTAGACAACTATCTTATAATGTTACTCTTTGGCACCTCCGTCATATTTTGGGGGAGGTGAAGCCGCGGACGAACAGAAGGGCTCCCGCAACCGGAGCAGAGCACCAACGGTCCTTTCTGCTTCTTCGTGACCCCTGGAAGGGAGGGATCAGGCCTGGGAGCCGAACGGTCACTAGATCCGGATGACGACGGGCGCAAGCATGAACGGCGTCCTTAACGCTTCCTGATCGAACGTATCAGAGGGCGATGAGCGTCGCGACGACCATGCAACCCCCTAGTATCCACTTTTTCCTTTGACCATACAAACCTGAAATAGGACAAGGAAACGCAATGAAAGGAAAATTATGCAAACGAATGGTGGTAAAGGTACAACTAACGAAAGCTTGGCAGAGCACCGCATGTAGGCCAGTCGGCCTCAAGTCCTTCCACCAGGACCTCCGGGAGTTCCAGATGATGACGGGGTTGCTAATGTGTCCAGATTGAACGCACCCTACGCCACCCGGTCCTACCCAGAAGTCACAGAACCTCCGGCAGTCCCCCAGGAAATGGTGGTAGATGAGAAACCACCGCAGTATTTGCCTACCAACCAAGATAACTCACGAGTGGTGAGTGGGTCAGTGTGCGCGAACCCGGACCTCCCGAATGCGAGCATCACACGTTACCGCGGTTAAAGCCAGGTCACTTTCTTCGGGAAATGCGTCTTATATTTACGGATAAAGAAATAGTTAAAATTTGAAGAACAAGCTGTTGAGGACACAGTATAGACCCAGAACAGGCCATTAAGTCTTAAAACGCCTGCTGTAAGGGCAATAATTTAAACGCATAAACGAACGACGGTTCTCCGTAGACGTCGTTTAGAGATTAGAAATGGTTCTCAAGAACTGATTTTTTAATCTCCTTACAGAAAGTTCAATTAGCCACGTCGTTGAGGAACATCTCTATTCTTCTTTTTGAGGCAGGAGAGAGTCCTTATGCATTGTGTGGTTCCTTTTGTTAGCCCGTTCTTCTCAGAGCCCGTAACAAAGTTGACTTTTATTCTTTATTATTTCTTAGTTCCTTATGTGCTTTCGGAAATATAATTAAGGAAAATGCGCTGCACAGATAACTGTTTCATCTTTAGAGGGACGTTTTCCCTTAACTAAATCCGACAACGTTAGTAGAGAGCAAAGGATGGAGGGAGTAAGCAAGGAATAAGGAATGACAGTGAAGACGAGAGAAGACGAAATCTGAATAATAACAGAGGCTGATGACTCGGAGCAAAAACGCTAAGTGCAACTGAATCGAAAATTAATGACATGTTGCTCACAGCGCTACAAATGACACCTTCATATGCAAAACAGAACAACTTTATAATGTTCGCTTTTTCAAAAGAATTCTCAGCAAAATATAAGTGAAAGTATTACTGACTGAGCATATAACGTAATCAATAGAGCTTCTATCAGAGAGGCGGATATGTCGAGGTTGCAGCATAAAAAACGTGTGTTCATTCACATGTTCTCTACGCAACATCGTTTGTCGTTATATAAGTTTAAAGGAAATGTTCTTATGAAAGCGTATTTCTACTCACTTCATGTTGATATTTCATTGCAGGTGCAACACGCAACCGAAGGCAAAGTTAAGTGTTTCAATACGAGTTGCTATATGCTGGCCTTAAAATACCATATTCAGTCCACCCCATCGCAAGAAACAACTAAAGAGCGGCAGCACTTTGAAAACATGACATAGCAAATAAACTGTGTGTTTTAGAGATCTTTGTCTATTTCTTACGATTTACCAATTATACAAAAGTCATTCAGAATGAAGACGACTTCAAAGGCTATTCCCTGAAAAATTTAAGATAATACATATATAGCTCTCTAAGCAACATTAGTAAATATTAATGACAATTGCCAGTTTTCCAGTTGCCTGCTCTAGAATTAATGAAGCTATTTAAATGTATGTATATTAAGAACTGACAGTAAATGCTATGCATTACAAATCAAATAGAACAAAATGATGAGACGAACATTATATTTATAGACGAGAATGTCTATAAATATAATGTTAGCCTTATAACGGTAGGGAGGTACTCATTTTGTACAAAATTACACCTGACTTGTTTCATTTTGTATAAAACATGTCCTTGTTTTATTTTAAATGTTCTGTATTCTATGTAATATCTATGTTTATATGTAATTTTTGTACATTTCCTTGACATGTTCTATGTTCACAAGCCTTTATGGCTGCTAGTGAACTCGCAGAATGCAATGCAATCTAATGTATAAGTTTATTTGTCACGTAAATATCTTTAATATGTGATATTTTAACCGAAATCGTTAGAGGTACTTTTTAGAGACTCAAAACTTTCGAAAATTTTTCCATATAAAGGATAGTTTCGTTTAGAGGATTTTCTTGAAAATCTATATGTCGCATCTTTGGAAGATGCTGAATCTAAATACCAAGTTTGGTATTTATCCGACTGCACACAGAGACAAGCAGACACGCGCGCGCAGATCTCTTTCTAAAAATACTTTCTTGAATTCAGAGGATCTCAAAACAAATATTTGTAGTGAAATATTGGTGCCGAATTTTTGGGTGAAATGCTTGTGTACCTATGTTATATGTGTGTGACAACAACAAATACAGTCTACTTTTTTAATAAAAGGGTACTTCGGTGTAGCGCATTTTCTTGAAGATACTGAACTTAAATACCAAGTTTGGTTCCTAAAAATGTTTTTTTTATTAAGGCGACCTGAAAACATACAAATTTGAAATCTCGGTACCAAATGCAGTACCTTCTCGGCACGTGGAAGTCAAAATGGGCCATAAAGTTGTCATATTCGGAGCATGCACACAGCAAAAACTACAATTTTAGTAAACACAAACAGGATTCTCAAACTTCTCTGCTTAAAACGACAAATATTCAGTCACAGATTTACACAGTGTAAATTTATTGACCTGAACTTTTCAAATAAGAAGATAATTATTATTGTTGTGGTTGTAAGTCAAAACATACTTGTCTTGCCAGTGTCTCAGGTTCAAGATGTTTACGGTTTACCAGCCGTATTTGGTATTACCAGGTGAAAACTAACTGTACACGTGCATTACAAATGCAGTGTGTTCTTAAAATCTCATTCGTTATGTTGTTGCTGTGGATTACTTACTTGCACACAACGCAAAGGGCCACGTTCTTTTGTTTTCAGCAAATTTGTTGGACGTTTGGACGCTAAGTAATTACTTTACTATATAACTAACACTGCCACTTTAATTTCGGTTTTGTTACGACGTTAAATTGACTCACTAACCAAATGTTTCTCTTTTTTCCTACTCACAGTAAAGCTTGCTAACTTTTAATCACAAAGTCGTGCTATAGAGTTCAGTTTTGCTTTCTCTAACACATGCACAATACAATTATTGCATTCCAGACAAAAATTAGATACCGAGATTTTACCGGAAATACATGTTTTCAGGTTCACTGAATACAAATAAAGCATTTTTGGAAACATGTCAGTGTGTCTGACTGCGAACAGCATAACTTAAAACGATAAATACCAAACTTGGTATTTGATTTTAGTGTTTTCCAAGGATGCGACACCAAGATTTTCAAGAAAAGCCCCTACCCCAGACTACCCTTTACATGGAACCCTTTTTGAAAATTTTGAGTTTCCCAAAAATGGCTAACGATTTTGATTAAAATAGCGTATGTTTAAGATATTTTCATGGCAAATAAAATGTATATCCTGGATTTTCTGGGAATGTTCTTAAAACTCCTGTTTATTCTGAATGACTTTCGCATAACTAGTAAACCGCAAGAGAGAGACAAAATGTTACTATACAAAAAATGTAGGTCTCGTTAAAACACACAATTTATGTCATATGCATTTGTTAGTTCAATCAACTATTTCCGAGATATTCCTTGTTATTTGTTTGAATTTTCCAATACTTATACTTTTTCTCAAATTCGTTATTCGTTTTTTTATGTCTTGGACATGCAAAGAGAATGGAATACTCCACATAGCAACCAGCTCTTAAAACATTTGACTATCGCTTAAAGCCTAGCATATTCCCCTTGCATCTACAAGAAAATTAGCAATAAGATAGTTTCTGCAAATGTTTATCTCGATTAACATGAAGTAGATGGAGAATAAGCGTTTATGTAAATAGTTCGTACAATAGTAGAGAAGGTCATGTGAGTGTAACACATCAGATTTTTAGAAAATTCTGATAAATACCTAACTTGCATTTAGGTTCAGTACCTTTCAAACATTTGTAAAGAAGTTTTTCAAAAAATTCCCCAACGTAAGCTTACCTTTACTTAGAACATTTGTCGAACATTTTTATTTTCTAATAAATGGCTCTAACGATTTTGATTAAGATACGGTATATTAAAGGTATTCACTGAGAAATGAAATTTCTATCTTAAATTTTGTGCGAATAGCCTGTGAAGTCCTCTTCATTCGGAAGGAATTTTATATAATCTTGTATAACTGGTAAACGTTAAGTGATAGACGAAAACGTACACAAAAATATGAATATCTTTAAAACACATAATTTATTTCAAGTAACTTTTTTGTGGCATCAGCCATTTTCGAAATATAGGAACGTTATTAATGTTTCGAATTGTTCAATACTTAGCCCATTTTTTAAATCCCTGTCGATTTTCAGTTGTTTCTCGCGATGTCATGGAAACAGTATGAATTTTAAGGCCAGCATATAGCGTTCAGTTGTTAAACATTTGACTATCGCTGTTCTCTTTGTATCTATAACGAAATGTGTAATGTAGCTGTTTCTGTAAAGGTTTATCTCGATTAAAATGAAGTAGATAGAAAAATAAACGTAAGAATAATTTCATGCCCACAGATAAGCGATAGAGGATAGAGAAAGTCGTGCGAATTTAACACGTGAGAATTCTGGTAATTATATAATTGTTTAAAATGTTAGGGTTATTTTTAGGTCATAAAAATCTTGGCTGTAATAATAATAAGCATTCGTTACAATAGTTTGTGGAGGGTATACATAAAAACAAATGATACTGAGTAGAGAAAGTCATGTGAATATAATGTATTTCTGTACATGGTAAAATACTTATATTTCTATGAGGTTAGGTAAACCTTCAATCCATGGATTCACATAGTACGTTTTCGTTCACCTAACTCTGTTACGTCCCTGAGATTTTAAAATGTTTTCACGTGATGTTTACCTTGAACTGCGGAATAATTTTCCTAAAAATAGGTTTTATCCAACTGACGAAGGTTTTCTTCTTCTCGCATTTTATGTACAGGCAAATTCGCAGTCTCTGTACAAATGATGTGAATGTTTAATGATGTTTGTACGACGCTCACAAACTGCAGCGGAGCACTAGCAAGTCGGTCTTGACTTTACACCAATCAGGTGCAGCCACACTTTAACAATTTCCTATATCCTTGGTATAATGCTTTGACTACATTTTTCAAAAACGAAAGTAAGTACCACACACGTTCCTGGTATCATGGGATGAACATGCTTTAGCCACGAGTGACTGCGTTTTGACAGTTGTCTTCAGCTGTTTCTTACTGTCAAGCAAGTAGAGGAAGTATTGTATTCCACCCAAAAACTCGATATCGCTATTTCACCGCCCCCTGAGAACAAAGATTCATATTTAGAATAAGGTTCGCGCGCGCCTGGCTGTGTCTGTTGGCATTACTGCGATAAAGTGGTATTTAAGCTCAGTATCTTCCAATTTACAACGTGAATATCCCAAGAAAATTTCCCCAGCACAAAGTACCCTCTGCATATGTTTACTTACTCTACTATGTTAATCTATTCCACCCAAACCTTCTATACCGAGACTTCACCTGAAACACATGTTTTGAGGTCCCCCGAATAAAAAGACATTTTTAGAAAAAGGTCCGTGTGTGTCTGTGCACATGCGTGAGAGTCTAAAGAGCATAACTCTAAAACGAAAAGTCGGATAAATGCCAAGCTTGCTATGCAACACGAAGATTTTAAAGAAAATCCCTTCACCCCCAATTGCATATCATATGGAACATTCTTGAAACATTTTTTATTTTTCTCAAAAATGTCTCTAAGGATTTTCATTAGAATATATTTACATGTCAAATAAAATGTATATTTTGAATTTTGTAGAAATAGCAATGTGAAGTCCTCTTCATGCTAAAGAAAGCTTTTATAATCTTATATAACTCGTAAACGTTAAGCGATAGACGAAAACGTGTATAAATTTCCTTCAAACATACAATTTATTTCAGATAACTTTTTTGCGCATCAGCCATTTTCCAAGATATCGTTGTTAATGGCTTGAACTGTTAAATTTCTTGTCATTCTTTTGAATTTCTGTCGACATTCAGTTGTTTCCCGCGATGTCATGGAAACAGTATGGAATTTTAAGGCCAGCATATAGCGTCCAGTTGTTAAACATTTGACTATCGCTGTTCTCTTTGTATATACAGGAGAGCCAAAAAAACTACGAACCGGTTGCACGGTATTTTTCATGTCCGCGTCCTCGGCGCTGATTGCCGCCTGCCCCTATCATAGAAAGGCGCGGATGAAACCATACAACATTTTTAAAACTACTTTTAAAGGCTTTACTTACCAACTTTATGAAAGGAGATGCTGAAACTGGCCACCGTCGTTGTCCATACATTTTTGGCGCCTCTTTAGGAAACTATCCATTATCCTTTAAAAGTAGTTTCAAAAATGTTGTATGCTTTCATCGGCACCTGTCTATGATAGCGGCAGACGGTAACGAGCGCCGAGGACGCGGACAGGAAAAACACCGCTCAACCGGTTCGTAGTTTTTTGGCTCCCTCTGTGTAAGAAATGTGTAATGTAGCTATTTCTCTTAAGGTTTGTTTGGATTAAAATGTAGTAGATAGAAAAATAAGCTTTAGTAGAATAGTTTGTATACCCAGTAATAAAGAGAGGGTAGAGAATGTCAAAACACCTATTTGTTATTTTATAAAAAAATTACTCTTGGTTTGGTTTATAATGCGACATGATAGTCACATTAATACCCTGAATTTTCTGGAAATAACCGTATAATACCTCTTCATGTGGAAGGAATTTGTATAACTGGTAAACAAACACTTACTACACAAAAATGGAGATAGTTTTAAAATATACAATTTATTTCAAATAGCTTTTTGTGCCATCGGCCACCTTCTTATTCGTTTGAATTTGTCAAAACTTGTCATCTTTAAACTGCTGTCTACTATCGATGCTCTATCTATCGATTCGGTTTTCTACATTCCTCTTTCACCTATAACGAAACGTGTAACAAAGCGTTTATCTCCATTAGCATTAAGTAGATATATTTTGATTCTAATGAGGCAAAAACTAGAATTTAGTCACGCACATCCAGCTTTATAAACATGTTTTCTCTATAATTCAAAATTGAAGGTAAAATCTCAAAGATCGAAATACAAAGCGTTCATTGTATGGCCCGGCTCGGATCGCGTGTATGCATGTTCCGCCCCCCCTGCAATAATTCCCGTGTTACATGCTCATGATTAATAGCAACATGCACTATAATGAGCACTAATCTTGTTATTGGTGGTGTCCACATGCATTGAGACATTCCTCGTCGTCACGAGGTTGTAATTTGAGGCAGTATTTTTAGCACTTAAATATCAGTTTAATTATATAATATAAAATATAATAACAGCCCGCCTTAAAGCAATATGCGTATAATATAATATATAAAGTGTATACTACAGTCATTGTGTTATGTTTATTTTATTATGTATATGTATAAAATGTTACGTCAATGTATTACGTAGTTTAACAATGTAGGAGCTGTGAGAATGGAAGCAAGCTGCTTTCCGTAGCAAACAGAATTACAAAGTAGAAGCCGAAAAGCTGCTAACAATAAGGTAACCTTGAGACAACAATAAATTAGAAAGTTAAACTAGAACAGCTAAAGTAAAATAAAGGTATTCTATTGGAGCATGCTTAGCCAATCAGAAACTAGAAATAGAGAAATGTACAAATTCAAACGGTCCACGCTAGTAGATAGGTTCGTACGGGTTCAGTGGTTGTATGTGAGACATGAAAATTCATTGCGGTGAGAGTAATATATAAATGTTTACCTGCTAAACGTGTAATTAACAATAATCTCACGGCTCTACAGTAACATACATCACTGAAGTGCTATTTAACATGTGCAGGATTAATAAAAAAGTAAAATACAATTATAATTTGCGTAAACTTTATTCTTCAGCCGTACCAGCCCCAGTTAGAGATACTTGCTCTACAAAATATTACTGACGCAGCCGAGGCATAAGAAATAAATAAACAAAAAAATAATTATTACACATAAAATAAACACACGACACCGCCACAAAAGTTGGTTCCTAAATATAGGGCGAATACCACCGGAAAGTTTGTACCCAAAGCGTTGGGCGAACACTTCTAGAAACATATGCTCCTTTACGATTGGCGCCCATACGTGGTCCTGATCTGCTTCAACAATACTCACTCTGTAGGGTTTCAAATTTAAAAGTTTGGAAGCTATATGAACACCCACTTGCTGTGCAACACTCTAAGAGACAGCGTTCGAATGATGCACCAATTTCGTCATTTGTTTCCGTTAGAACATTTGTTAGGTTTAGCGATCTGACAGTTTCTCTATTTGGAGCTGTAATATCAGAAAATGCCTCCTGAAACCGTCCACATGATTCGGTGTTTACGTGTGTATTGTACATAAACATTCTTTGCTCAACAATGAATTTTTCGGAAGACATTTCAGTGGACTAATAACAAGAGTACGCTAAACTAATCCACACACAACACAGATACTTGAACAAGCGTTCTCTTTTGAGATGCACGATGCACAAACTCTAGTCTTTACATCACGAGCAGAACGCAGCAACTGACAGTTGACATTCACAGCCGCTAAAATGTAGCCTTGAGTGAGTCATTCACACCGTGCAACCGAATCAAGCATACACGCGATCCGCAGCCCGGCCAGAAAACGACCGCTCGGTACATAAAGAAGTAATTGTTTTTCCTGTTTCTGAACTTGATACTAGAATAAGAGAAACGCAACACATAATCGTATGTTGCGTATAATTTTGAAACATTGGATTGAAAAGAAGTTAAACAGAAAGACAAAATAGAATTTCATGGCTTATGTAAGTCGGTATACGCCCAGAATGAGGAATACGAACATTCCAGTAATTGTATATTAACTGCTGCGCTGACGTCTAAATTTAGAACAGCCTTTGACTTTTCTCCCCGTTGTCTCAATTTGTTCTGCTCGGCATTATCATCAATTCGCTTGTTCAGCTCGAAAGCAAATAAAACTCTCTTAAATATACAGAGAGGGGGGAAAGTAAACATCATTAGTGTCATTCTGCGAGCTTCAAACGAATCAACTCATTCCAATGAAAGCCTTTTAAAAGGAACGAGGTATTCGATTCTGCTCTGATGCTAAGTGATTTCTCTCTCCTACTCACCCAAAGTATTGTATTCCACCCTAAATTCTATATCGAGATTTCACCGAAAATGCATGTTTTGAGGCCTCTTTAATCCGTAAAAAGATCTTTTATAAAAAGCTCTGTGTGCATGCTTCTGTGAACAGCATAACTGAAAAACGAAAAGTTGAATAAACACCAAACTTGGTATTTAGGTTTAGTATCTTTCAAAGATGCGACACGAACATTTTCAAGAAAAGTTCTCAACCTCAAATGGGTCATTTTCCGAAATGTTTGATTTTCTGAACAACGGCTATAAGATTTTAATTAAAATACCATATATTAAAGATATCTACAGGACAAATAAAATGTATATGTTGAATTTTCTGAAAAAAAGTTCTCTTCATTCGAAGAAATTTTGTAGAATCTTGTATAACCGGTAAACGATACACGAAAATGTGCTTCACAAAAAATAAAGATGTCCTTAAAACAAATAATTTATGAGGGAAATTCGATTCAATATTTTTCTGGGAACAGCCTGTGAAGTCCTCTTCATTCTGAACGACTTTTGTATAACTGGTCAACTGTAAGAGATAGACAAAGTGTTACTACACTACAAATGTTGATGTGGTTAATTCGCGCAATTTATGTCATATACAGGTTTTTGCGTCATTAGCTACTTCCGAGTAATTCTTTGTTATTAGTTTGAATTTTCAAATACTTGTGCTTTTTAAGTGATAAGTCGCTATTCGTGTTTTCTTGTGGTCATGTAATGAGTAAGGAATTTCAAAACCATCACATAGCGATGCGGTCTTTAAAAATATGACCATCGCTTCAGCCTATTGTATTCTTATATCTACAGCAAAATGTGTAATCAACGTTTATCTGCATTAACAAGAAGTTGACAGAATACTAAACTTTTGTTTGTAGGGGAGTGAGTAGAGGAAGCCATCAGACTTTTCATTTAGTTTTTGTTCCACGTTTGTGTTTTGTAACACATTGTGTATCTTTCTACTCTCTTGGTTTTTCCTTTTAAATGTTACTTCAAAGCTGCCCGTTATTTACTGTTTTAAAATACGGTGGCGCTGAGTTTAACAAAGGCTTTTCCTGGTCCTAGTCATTGCTTTTTTTTAGGGCGTCGTGTGTTTTGCTGGTCTTACCGACGCTGTTTACGACCGTGGTAAAATTGACTTTAAACACGTGGCCCAGTTCTACAAACAAAAGAGAACCATAATGGCTAAAAGTACAATGAAATTGTTTGCATTACAGTACAATTCGTTGGACTGACAAAAAGTAAAACACTTATTTTACATATTTACCTACTTTATATGAAAACTATTCAATACTGCACTTTTATTTGAGATATTTTGGTATAATACATAACTTGGGCTGGAAGTTTTAGGTTCTAAAACTTGAGAAATATTTATTTTTCGTGTGCTTAAAGTATTAAAAACATGTGCTAAGAGTTAAAATATTTGATAGCACTTCAATGCTCAGATGTACATGGTAACCCCCCCCCAAACATCACTCTGGAAGTGAACACTAAATACTGGAACAGTACACGGTAACGCGCTTACATTCCGAATGATTGACAAAGAAGTGATGTTTGAAAATCACCGTTCCACGTCACAAGAAGTAAGTCTAGCACTCACAACAAACATTTTCTTCATCCAAAACGTTTTAAATTTTACTCATCATGTTATATCCACTATTACTCTGATATAATTCTTTCTTTGTGTATTTTGTGCTGTAGGACCGGAAAGATATTCAGGTGTTTCTCCACATCCTGAACTGCTTCTCTCAAAAGAATTCCTACTGATTCAAGTTTCTTTATGGAATCACAGATTTGCGGAAATGTATGCCAAGTCATTTCTTAACACTGTCACTTTAAAGTTCTTGAAGAATTTTAATTCTACTGGCATCTTTACTGTTTAGCTCATTTGTGACAGCAGCAAAACGGGGGTGTGGGAATTCACACGCCTGTTTATGGGGCCATGAAGGTCACACATGGGTAGTAAGTAGTTCTTGCGTCGACTGCCTTCCTCAGGAAGCACGATGTTCATATTTTATTGCATCTGGAGTGGTCAATTGTTGCACGACTTAACAACCAAGTGCGACGTCTGGCCCACCAACTTGAACATTGAACAAGCTGGATGGCGACTTGTTAAAACTCATTCTTAAAAAAGGCTGCTTATGTGTGATTTATATAAATATTGGAAGATATTTATTTGTATAAAACAGAAAACATGCTTTTATGTTAAATAAAACCTAAAATATATGCTCCGGTGTGAATATTCAGTTTCAAGATTATATCACGATGCAAACAAAATATGTATTTACTTGAGAATACATCCTGATACATAACTATGTAAGTGTTTCACTTTCGTTACTACAAACAGCTTCAGACGAAGTTGAGTGATTTCTGGTAAGCATTTTACACACTTGTGTTTTATTATTTTGAATGAATTATTTAAAAAGAAAACCTATCCAACTAAGTTACCCATCCTCAGCTCGGTAACGAAACGATGTCTTAGTGTGAGAGTCAATTGTTTGATGCCGTGACTCAGAGCGGGTTGTTTGCACGATAATACAGATTCAGTATTTGAACAAGAATGTGGATTATGAACACACACATGCGCGTCATTGGTTCCTGAATGACAATGAAATGTTGATTCACCTTTAAACACAGTTAGCGAGTTATGAATAAAGTTTGAAACAACGTACGTTATTCTAAAAAAACTGTGTCATTTACTGTAATATGTTACTACTAAAATTCGACAATGTGTTGAATTCACATGATATTCTCTACCCACTCTTCTACAAGCTATTCTTACGAAATCTTGTTCTTCTATGTACTTCAGATTTTTGTAAAGCGCGTTACCATGTAATGGGTTTGGTATTACATGCTATTTGTATGACCAAAAGAAAAAATATTATGTTTCATTCACATGTCTTTCTCTACTCACTCTTCTTTAAACTATTAATACAAAATTACATTCTTCTATTACTACTAGTTAAAATTACATTACACATTTCCTTGTAGGCATAACAATACAGTAGGCTGTGATGGCTTTGAAATTCCATGCACTTTGCTTTACCGGAGAGAAAAACGAATAGCGACTTACCAATTGAAAAAATATGCGTTTGAAAATTCAAACCAACAACAAAGAGCATTTTGGAAATTGTTAACAGCCAAAAAGGTTTTATTTGACATAAAGTGTGTACCTTAGAGAGATCTATCTGACCACAAATTACCCTTCATATGGAACATGTATTCTTATTTTTTATTTTCTCAAAAATGATCTAAGCAATTTGGTAACAGTTCCATAAATATTCGGCAAATCATTCGAGTTTCAGAGGCTCAGATCCTCTGGCCACGCCCTGTCTCACTGTTCCTTCTAAAACACATCCCTCGGCTACGGTTTGCGGCTTAGGGCCCTCATTAGCGTCTTCGGCCTGGACTCAATCTGCGCGGCGAAGTAAATCTTGCCGATTAGATGGGGGACTGATGTTATTAAAATACCATATGTCTAACATATTTGCATATAGAATGTTAATTTTGAATTTTCTGGGAAAAGCCTGAGATGACTTTTATGTGATTGGGTAAGAAACAGACAAAACATGTAGATGAGGTTAAAGCACACTCCCACTGCTGTTGGCCACTTTTCAGCTAAACCTTTTCAAATACAAAAAGCATGGAATTGCAAAGCCATTTACTTTACCTACCACGTACATAGTCGGTAAGGACAGTGTTGCACCCAAAAATTCAATATCGAGGTTTCACCCGAAATACATGTTTTGAGCCCCCTGAATCCAGTCAAGCCTTTTTAGAAAAATGTCCGTGTGAGCAACATAACTCAAAAACAAAAAGTCGGATAAATACCAAACTTGATATTTAGGTCAGTATAGGTCAACGATGCGACGCGAAAGTTTTCAAGAAAATCTCCTACCCAAAATCACACTTTAGATGGAACATTTCTGCGTTTTTTATTTTCTAAGAAGTGCCTCTAAGGATTTTGATTAAAATACAACATATTAAAGGTATTTACATGACAAATAAAATGTATATCCAGAATTCTCTGGAAATAGCCTACAAAGTCCTTTTCATTCGGATGGAAATTTGTATAACTGGTACGTTAAACGATAGACAAAAGTGTACTACACAAAAAATATAGATCTCTTTAAGACAGACCAAATGAGTTTTCTGAGGCAAACCCATTACTGAGATATCCGTTATAAATGGACGGAGTTGTTCAATACTTGACCATTCTCTTAAAGTCCTTTCAACATTCAGTTGTTTCTCGCGATGTCATGGAAACAGTATGGCAGCATATAGCGTCCAGTTGTTAACCATTTGACTATCGTTGTTCTCTTTGTATCCATAACGAAATGTGTAATGTAGCTGTTTCTGCAAAGGTTTATTTGGATTAAAATGAAGTACATAGAAAAATGAAGCTTCGTAAGAATAATACCCCCTATACTCACTAATAAACGATAGAGGCTAGAGAAAGTAATGTGAATTTATCACATTAGAATATCTTTTTAACATAATGCTATTACATACTAATCGATAGCGCTGCCGGCTAACAGATGTATCACTTGTACGTGCACGATGTTTGTTACTGAGATATGTGAGTAACTTACCCTGTGGGAGGTGAGATGATCACACTCGGGCACACTAGATATTACCACGTGACGTGCGCCGCGAGCATAGACTGTCCCGCACAGTACAACTGAGGTCCGATGTTGATGGTAGCGGCGGAGAGACTGAGCGTCGCACACGACCTTGCTTACACACGCGCCCTCTCTACAGGGCGGGGTGGAACGCTGCGCGCGCGAAAACAATGTCAAGCGCGTGCACTCAAACTCCTGAATCTTTGATAAGTGATGTAACCTTAGCACCTGCTCTATCTCACAAGTACTGTAGGGATGTTATCCTTACTGATCTGTGTGGTCTATAAGCTTCTCACATGACCTTCTCTACCCTCTGTCTTTATTAGTGGATATACCAAACTTTATTTTCCTATCCACTTCATTTTAATCGACATAAACCTTTACAGAAACAGCTACATTACACATTTCGTTATAGAGAACAGCGATAGTCAAATGTTTAACAACTGGACGCTATATGCTGCCTTAAAATTCCATACTGTTTCCATGACATCGCGAGAAACAAGTGAAAATCGATAGGACTTTAAAAGAATGGCAAAGTATTCAACAATTCGAACCGTTCGTGACGCATATATCGGAAATGGCTGATGCCATAAAAATGTTATTTGAAAAAAATTGTATATCTCCGTCTTTGTCTTGTGGTTCTGTGTGTTATTTAAAAGTATACAAAAATCATTCAGAATGAAGAGGACTTCACAGATTGTTGCCAGAAAATTCAGGATATACATTTTATTTGTAATGTAAATTTCTTAAATATATGATATTTTAATCGAAGTGGTTACGCCCAGTTTTGAAGAAATCAAAACTAACTGACATTGTTCCGTGTAAAGGGTATGTTCACGTGGGGGGGGGGCTTCCCGAAAAACGTCTTATCTCATACTAGGAAGAGGCTGAGCAAATGTACCAATGTGGTATTTCACCAGCTTTAGTTTCTGAGACACACGCACGAGCTCGCACCCTTTTCTAAAATGTATTCCTTGGATTTAGGGGACCTCAAAACGCATATTTCCGGTGAAACCTCGGTATTTAATTTTTAGTTAGAATGCAATATTTCGTGTACTTCGAATAGGTAACTGGTATCTACACAAATTTGTTCCAAAGCAAGTTTTGGTCCTTCTTTAATACAACTCGTATGAAGACGTGTACCGCGCATTGTTGGTTAACAATCACTTCCGTCATACAAACAATATCAATAGTATTTAGGAAGCAGGTTCCCCTTTAAGCACCTCAGCCTAATAAACCTTTTGTGCACCTCCTGGTTTCTATTTTAGGGATCAATGCCTATATTTTAGTTATTTGTCTTGCTAAATTAGGCCTGCTCCAAGACCTTGGCATCTGTGTCCTCGCATCGCCGTTTCTTGTAGACTGGATGGCAAATAGGTTCCATGTGGTATAATCGCATTGTCTTCACGTGTTTTCTAGTTATGACACTTATAACTCTTCTAAGTGAAGCTTTGTTAACCATAGCAAGTAAATTACTTAACTTTTCTCTAGGCTTATTAATTAATCGCTCACAGAGTTTGTTTTTGGATATGGTTTTATTTCTTTTGGATTACTTTCCGAACCCAAAGTCTGTATTTTTCGCATTTAGCATGCTTATTCCACAGGCGGGTTCTGGTCCTGGAAGAGATGCTCCTTTTTTGTCTTTTTATTTCCCAGATACCTGTGTGTACAGGTAACCACCGCAGTTCTGCTATAAAACGATATCAAACTCAATTGGAAACTTTTAAAGCAGTGCACAAAGACTTTGTGCATCCTGGGAGTAGGGTTGTTCCCAGGAAACCCCGGTGTGATGATGGCTCCGGTGTCAAACATGGTGTCATTCTGGAATCTTAGGGGCCTGTCCTTCCTAGCGTCCGGACCTGGTCGCCCTGCGGGCCTCCCCTTCACCTCTTCCTTCCAAGGGCAGCACAATGGTCTACTTGGATGACTTAAGCGCAGTGCTAAGCTCCAAGGGCCGACACCGTCCACCTTCAGGCACAAATCGTCGTCATTCTGGTCTCGCAACCCTAAAATCCCAAGGTCAGGGTGGCCAGACTGACGGGATTCGAACCCGTGACCTCCGAAAAGCGAGCACGCTACCGCGGCGAGTAGGTTATTTAGGAGAGAGCGAGCACAGTTTTTTGGGCATATATGGGAAAGGATAGGGAAAACGAGGGTAGATGCCAGGTTGAGAGAGTCTTCAAGGAGGAAAATGGGTTTATATGGGAGAGATAGGAAATACGGCGGCTGATACTAGGCTAGACGGGGAGTTGAATGAGGGAAGTGCGTTTATATGGAAGATATAGTGGAGAGGTGTTAGGCTAGACAGAGGTTGAGGAGTAGAGTAAGGTTTATATGAGAGGTATAGGAAAACGAGGAGAGGTGATAGGCTAGACAGAGTTGAAGGGTAGAGTATGTCCTTTATATGGGAGAGGTAGGGAATACGAGGAGAAGTGCTAGGCTAGACAAAGGTTGAGGAGTAGAGTATGCACTTATAGGGGAAAGATAGGGAAAACGAGGAGAACTGTTAGACTAGACAGGGCTTGAAGGGTAGAATAAACCTTTTATATATTGTCGTAGCCTCTTCTTATATTTGCTCAAAAATGATGGGGAGCTACTCGCTTGCAAGAGAATGTACCGGGAAATTAATCAAACTTTTTACGCGGCGAGGCTACGACGAGGGACGCAGCTAAAGAAAATCCAGAAAATATTACTAATTCGAAACGTTACATGGAAGGAAGGAAAGGACTCTACACTAACATAATTAAAACCTCCAAAGAATGGATGGCTAAGGAATTTATTATATAAAGGTAGATAACGTAGTGCTTACACTCTCAGCCCAATGTCTGCCGGCGAGGCCATCATGCCTTGGCACGGAGAAAGCAGTTGCACACCCTTACAGCTCGAAGGTTACCTCCTGACTCTCTTTCTCAAGCCACGCCATCCTCAAGCGTCAGTGACACTAAACAACTCATCCCCTCCTAAAGCCTAGTTCCCCCCTACTCCAAACTCCAACTGCCATCTCAAATCCCGGTGACCAGAGAGACGTATGTCCTGTAATCTCTGCATACGTCACAATATGAGAGATAGCAAACCGAGGAGAGGTATTAGGCTAGAAGAGTTTGAGTATGGGTTTATAAGGAGAGACGAGAAAACGGAGAGAGATCCCATGCTAGTTAGACAGGTGTTAAAGGTAGAATGTGTTATATAGGTTAGATAGGAAACCAAGGAGAGATACTCAGCTAGGCAGGGGGCAGTAGGGGAATACGCTGTATGAGAGGTAGGGATACGGGGAGAGATGCTAGACTAGACAGACGTTGAGAGTAGATTATGCGTTTATGTGTATGAGAAGTATAGGAACAGGAGGAGAGGTGTTAGGCTAGACAGATACTGAAGGAGTAGAAATATGAGCTTATATACAGGAGAGATGGGGAATACGAGGGGAGGAGCTAGACTAGTCAGGACCTGAAGGGTAGAATATGGTTTATATTTGGGAGAGTGAAAACGAACTTTAGACGCAAACTTCACGGAAAGCTGTTTCGTGTCAATGATAGAAAATAATTCTACACAGCTCCAGCCCTCTCATGCTAAAAATGTAGCCAACTCTCGTTAAAAGAGTATCCCACTCACGCTAAAAAGGTAAGTAATTCAGTTCGTATCACAGGGTGGGAACGATTCCTGAAAGTGGGTATAGCATAGTTCCGTATGATTTCACAGGTAATTCAGCTAGTGGCGTAGATATTTAGGATAATTCGGTTAGTATCATAGCTGTTTAGGGTAATTCAAGTATCATAGCTGTTTAGGGTAATTCAAGTATCATAGCTGTTTAGGGTAATTCCAAGTATCATAGCTGTTTAGGGTAATTCCAAGTATCATAGCTGTTTAGGGTAATTCCAAGTATCATAGCTGTTTAGGGTAATTCCAAGTATCATAGCTGTTTAGGGTAATTCCAAGTATCATAGCTGTTTAGGGTAATTCCAAGTATCATAGCTGTTTAGGGTAATTCCAAGTATCATAGCTGTTTAGGGCAATTCCAAGTATCATAGCTGTTTAGGGTAATTCAAGTATCATAGCTGTTTAGGTTAATTCAAGTATCATAGCTGTTTAGGGTAATTCCAAGTATCATAGCTGTTTAGGGTAATTCCAAGTATCATAGCTGTTTAGGTTAATTCAAGTATCATAGCTGTTTAGGTTAATTCAAGTATCATAGCTGTTTAGGATAATTCAAGTATCATAGCTGTTTAGGGTAATTCCAAGTATCATAGCTGTTTAGGGTAATTCAAGTATCATAGCTGTTTAGGTTAATTCAAGTATCATAGCTGTTTAGGGTAATTCCAAGTATCATAGCTGTTTAGGGTAATTCCAAGTATCATAGCTGTTTAGGGTAATTCCAAGTATCATAGCTGTTTAGGTTAATTCCAAGTATCATAGCTGTTTAGGTTAATTCAAGTATCATAGCTGTTTAGGTTAATTCAAGTATCATAGCTGTTTAGGGTAATTCCAAGTATCATAGCTGTTTAGGTTAATTCAAGTATCATAGCTGTTTAGGTTAATTCAAGTATCATAGCTGTTTATGATAATTCAAGTATCATAGCTGTTTAGGGCAATTCCAAGTATCATAGCTGTTTAGGTTAATTCAAGTATCATAGCTGTTTATGATAATTCAAGTATCATAGCTGTTTAGGGTAATTCCAAGTATCATAGCTGTTTAGGTTAATTCCAAGTATCATAGCTGTTTAGGTTAATTCAAGTATCATAGCTGTTTAGGTTAATTCAAGTATCATAGCTGTTTAGGGTAATTCCAAGTATCATAGCTGTTTAGGTTAATTCAAGTATCATAGCTGTTTAGGTTAATTCAAGTATCATAGCTGTTTAGGGTAATTCAAGTATCATAGCTGTTTAGGCTAATTCCAAGTATCATAGCTGTTTAGGGTAATTCCAAGTATCATAGCTGTTTAGGGTAATTCCAAGTATCATAGCTGTTTAGGGTAATTCAAGTATCATAGCTGTTTAGGTTAATTCAAGTATCATAGCTGTTTAGGTTAATTCAAGTATCATAGCTGTTTAGGTTAATTCAAGTATCATAGCTGTTTAGGGTAATTCCAAGTATCATAGCTGTTTAGGGTAATTCCAAGTATCATAGCTGTTTAGGGCAATTCAAGTATCATAGCTGTTTAGGGTAATTCCAAGTATCATAGCTGTTTAGGGTAATTCCAAGTATCATAGCTGTTTAGGGTAATTCCAAGTATCATAGCTGTTTAGGTTAATTCAAGTATCATAGCTGTTTAGGATAATTCCAAGTATCATAGCTGTTTAGGGCAATTCCAAGTATCATAGCTGTTTAGGTTAATTCAAGTATCATAGCTGTTTAGGGTAATTCAGGTATCATAGCTGTTTAGGATAATTCAAGTATCATAGCTGTTTAGGTTAATTCAAGTATCATAGCTGTTTAGGATAATTCAAGTATCATAGATGTTTAGGATAATTCAAGTATCATAGCTGTTTAGGATAATTCAAGTATCATAGTTGTTTAGGTTAATTCAAGTATCATAGCTGTTTAGGTTAATTCAAGTATCATAGCTGTTTAGGTTAATTCAAGTATCATAGCTGTTTAGGTTAATTCAAGTATCATAGCTGTTTAGGTTAATTCAAGTATCATAGCTGTTTAGGATAATTCAAGTATCATAGCTGTTTAGGTTAATTCAAGTATCATAGATGTTTAGGATAATTCAAGTATCATAGCTGTTTAGGAGAATTCAAGTATCATAGCTGTTTAGGATAATTCAAGTATCATAGCTGTTTAGGGTAATTCCAAGTATCATAGCTGTTTAGGGTAATTCAAGTATCATAGCTGTTTAGGGTAATTCCAAGTATCATAGCTGTTTAGGATAATTCAAGTATCATAGCTGTTTAGGATAATTCAAGTATCATAGCTGTTTAGGGTAATTCCAAGTATCATAGCTGTTTAGGGCAATTCAAGTATCATAGCTGTTTAGGGTAATTCAAGTATCATAGCTGTTTAGGTTAATTCCAAGTATCATAGCTGTTTAGGGTAATTCCAAGTATCATAGCTGTTTAGGGTAATTCAAGTATCATAGCTGTTTAGGATAATTCAAGTATCATAGCTGTTTAGGATAATTCAAGTATCATAGCTGTTTAGGGTAATTCCAAGTATCATAGCTGTTTAGGGCAATTCCAAGTATCATAGCTGTTTAGGGCAATTCAAGTATCATAGCTGTTTAGGATAATTCAAGTATCATAGCTGTTTAGGTTAATTCCAAGTATCATAGCTGTTTAGGGCAATTCAAGTATCATAGCTGTTTAGGATAATTCAAGTATCATAGCTGTTTAGGATAATTCAAGTATCATAGCTGTTTAGGGCAATTCAAGTATCATAGCTGTTTAGGATAATTCAAGTATCATAGCTGTTTAGGGTAATTCCAAGTATCATAGCTGTTTAGGGTAATTCCAAGTATCATAGCTGTTTAGGGCAATTCAAGTATCATAGCTGTTTAGGATAATTCAAGTATCATAGCTGTTTAGGGTAATTCCAAGTATCATAGCTGTTTAGGGCAATTCAAGTATCATAGCTGTTTAGGATAATTCAAGTATCATAGCTGTTTAGGGTAATTCCAAGTATCATAGCTGTTTAGGGCAATTCAAGTATCATTGCTGTTTAGGGCAATTCAAGTATCATAGCTGTTTAGGTTAATTCAAGTATCATAGCTGTTTAGGGTAATTCCAAGTATCATAGCTGTTTAGGGTAATTCCAAGTATCATAGCTGTTTAGGGTAATTCCAAGTATCATAGCTGTTTAGGTTAATTCAAGTATCATAGCTGTTTAGGTTAATTCAAGTATCATAGCTGTTTAGGTTAATTCAAGTATCATAGCTGTTTAGGTTAATTTAAGTATCATAGCTGTTTAGGTTAATTCAGGTAGTATCACAGGAAAGGACAGAGTCCATGGTTTAGTGTGTGTATAGTTACGTATGATTTCACAGGTAATTCATCTAATATCGTAGGTGTTCAGGATAATTCAAGTATCATAGCTGTTTAGACTCACTCAGCTAGTATCACAGGAGGCTAGATTGCATCTCCCAACAGATCCATCGTGATATAAAAGGTAGTTAAGGCGAAGCAAAGTGAATAGAAGGAGAAAAAAGTTTTGTCCTAAGAGCATCCTATCCGAGTACCACATCGTCCGCTGCCCCTGGAACCTGAAAGATGAAGTTGGAGTTGAAATGAAGCCGGCAATGTGTTAGTACGTAAGAATCTTACTAACATCCGCTTAGGGACCAGGCCCTTAGCGACCATGGACGGCACCTTGGGGTTTGATCTTTGAACCTCCGTAGTATGAACCTCAGATGCTCCTTCTAATATAGGAACGTTTGGAACATAGAATTAGACACGTTACATATAACATTCAGATTCCTAAGTACGCTAGTCACGTGCTGCCACCTACAGTCCCGTTTGAAAACAATGGATACAGTTAATTTTGGAAAGTAAATCAGCAAAGGCTGTGTTATTACTGTAGCGTACCTGGTTATGAAACATCTACATACAAACGTACAAATTAAAACATCTGCTTTGATATTGGACGCTAATGTGGCGCTTTAATGCCCGTGTTTAACTATTAATACCCCAATCAACCAAATCAGGCAGCATGGGTGCTTCGACCTGTCCTTGCCATTGACAGCTGTCAAAACTTGTTTAATCCGTTTATACTCAAAGCTCTTTGTTAATAATCGTTGTCTAATTTCCTTATTGGAAGGTGTTTGATTTTGCTAAACCACGTGACAGGTGCCTTTGATGAGTAAATTCTCTTAGAAAATCCCTAGTGTCGCTTTGATCTGAACAAGCTGAGAGCACGAGGGTTGTTCATTACTCTTCGTTAGGTCATTTTGGTATACAAAATCTGATGTGTTACACTCATATGACTTTCTCTACTCTTGTACAAACTATCCTTACAAACGCTTATTCTCCATATGCTTCATGTTTATCGAGTTGTTAATCTTATTGCTAATTTTCTTGTAGGTGCAAGGGGAATTGGTAGGCTTTAAGTAATAGTCAAATATTTTAAGAGCTGTTTGTTATGTGGAGCATTCCATTCTCTTTGTATGTCCAGGACAAAAAAAAGTGAATAACGAATTTCTATTTGAAAAAAGTATAAGAATTGGAAAGCTTAAGGGAATAAAAAGCAATATATCGAAAATGGTTCACTCAATAAAAAATGTATATGACATAAATTGTGTATTTTAACGCAATCTACATTTTTTGCGTAGTAAAATTTTGTCTACATCTTATGGTTTATCAGTTATGCAAGCGTCGCTCACAATGAAGAACACTTTTGGAGACATTCCCAAAAAATTCGAGATAAACACATTCATTGTTAAACATTCATTGTTTAACCTTACACCCCCCAGGGTTTACGGGTCAGAGGCCCGTCGAGGAGCAGACAGAGCCAGGATGGGTGATCAGCCCGATGCCTGGTATGGTATGAAGGAAGTAGATGAAACGAAATGACGGCGAAATGGATGAAAGGAAAGGTTGTGATGGAGCAGTTGGTGGAATGAAACCGGAGAACCCGGAGAAAACCCGCCCAGACGCCGCTTTGTCCACCACAAATCCCACATGCGAGTCCCTGGGATTGAACCCGGGCCGCCTCGGTGAGAGGCGAGCGGTCTAACTACTCGACCACGGCGCCACCTATGTTAAACATATGATATTTTAATCAAAATCGTTAGAGCCATTTTTGAGAAAATTAAAATTTTCTAAAAATGTTCCATGTAAAGGGTAATCTGGAGTGGGGGGATTTTCTTGAAAACCTTCGTGTCGCATCTCTGGAAGATACTGAACCTAAATACCAAGTTTGGTGGTTATCCACTGTTCGTTTCTGAGTTAAGCTGTTCACAGACACACACATGAACATGTTTCCAAAAATGCTTTCTTTGGATTCAGGGGTCTCAAAACATATATTTCGGGTGAAATCTCGATATAGAAAGGTTAGGAGAGGCCAGAAGTGACCACAAACACACTGTAGTTGTTCATGGGTTGTTGAGTTCGTCAGTCATTTCCTTGCGCAAGCAACCAGCTGATAGCACTGTGTTCATGTAGGTCACGAGAGAACTGGCCACGTCCAAATGTTCTGTTTTCTTGCTCTCAAACGACGTGTTTTGTTTCACAAACACCTACCTGCTTGTAACCACACGACAGCCGAAAGCTTTTACTCTTTGCTGCAAACACTGTATTCCATCCAAAACTTCGATACCTGGGTTTCACCGGAAATAAATGTTTTAAGGCACCTTGAACCCAAAAATCAGTTTTAGAAAAGGTAATTTTGTGTGTGTGTGTCGTCCAAAGGTGCGACACGAAGATTTTCAATACAATCCCCTCACCACAACTACCCCTTACATGGAACATTTTTCAAATTTTTTTTATTTTCCGAAAATGGCTGTAACAATTTTGATTAAAATAGGATATGTTAAAGATGTTTATGACAAATAAAATGTATATCTTGAATTTTCTGGAAATAGCCTGTGAAGTCCTCTTCATTCTGAAGGAATTTTTATAATCTTGTGTAAGCAGTAAACGTTAAATGATAGACGAGGACATACTTCACAAAAAATTTAGATCTCCTTAAAACACAAAATATATTTCAAATAACCAGCCATTACTTAGATGTGCATTATAAACGCTTCAATTTGTTCAATAGTTGGTCATTCTCTTAAAGTCCTGTCAACATTCAGTTGTTTCTCGTGATGTCATGGAAACAGTATGGAATTTTAAGGCCAGCATATAGCGACCAGTTCTTAAACATTTGACTATCGCTGTTCTCTTTGTATCTATAACGAATTATGTAATGTAGCTGTTTCTGTAAAGGTTTATTTGGATTAAAATGTAAATAAAGGGAGGGCATGGAAATCATGTGAATGTATCATATCAGAGGTTTTTAAAAATGCTTTGTTTGTATTCAGGGAGCCTCAAAACGTGTATTTCTGGTGAAAGCTCAGTATTAGTTTTTTGGGATGGAATACAATACTTTCTCTATTTAGTATAGGTAAGTAATATATAAACTTTTATAAGAAGAGTTTGCAGAAGGTACATGAAAATAAACGAAACTGTGCAGAAGAAGTCATGTGAATGTAACATCAGATTTGTTGCAGAGGGATAGTTCACCAGCTTAAAATTTCCATGAATATACGGGACTTGATTTGTCGTTCTTATCAGTTTATTGAGAGCTGGTCGATCTGTGATGTTCGTCGAATACTCTGTTATTAACAAGATAAAGTCCATAAAAATAAATCCATTTAGCTGAAATTATCACAGACATTAAAATGGCTAGAAAAAAAGCATTATAAAAGAAATAGCTAATTTTTTTCAAGGTGTGTTCACCTAAAACACTTTTTATTTTTACGGTATTTGAAGATAGCGAGTGTTGAAGAGTTTTTGACGTTAAATACGCTATCTGCGCCACTGATGCAACCTTGAAACAAATAAAAATGTCGTAACCCAATTCTTTTACAGCCATAGCGGAGTCTGCTTTTACATTATCTCCCTGTTTACTGAACACGACCGCAGTAAAAGCTAAATTCACCGCCTTCGGTTCCACAAGCAGATACTATTTCTACTTTCTCTACCATGTAGTATAGTAGGTGGACCAAGCATTGTATTCTATACTGAGGTTTCACCGGAATTACGCTTTTTAGGATACCTGAGTAAAAAATAGTTCTACAAGAAGGCCCGTGTTTGGGGGGGGGCCTTCTCTGTGTGTAAATGCATACTCAAGAACGAAAACGCGTTTAAGTACCAAACATGAGACAACCAGACTACCCTTTACATGGAAAACTTTGGTTTATTCGATTTCCTCAAAATTAGTGTAATGATTTTCAATAAACGCCATAGTGTTAGGGAGCTATCGTGGTCCGGTCTTGTCCTTCAATGTTGGCCGACTGCTTGGTTGTAAAGGCAGGAGAAGGGCCCTCTCTCCCCGACGTAAATTCCAACGAGATACTTCTTGACGTGTCTTCCCGCGCCTACTGCGAACTCTCTCGAAGCTGTTGCGACTATGATATAGTCGCGTGCCGATATATATCGACACCGTCCAGAGGATAATCGACCGACTTCCAACCCAAACACAACCAAGGTGGCCGGACACCGGTCATAACTCGACAACCAGTGCCTGAATAGCTGATGCGCTTCTTCATCCTGTATCCGGTGGCATTGTCATACTTGTCTCTCGGCACTTCATTTTCTACCCTGGCCAGCCAAATCCCTTCCCTGAATCCTTTACCCCATTTTCCTTTAGCATTACCTCAGTTCTTCCTGTTAATCCATGGAAACCTCTATCCTTCTTAAACAAACAAAGTGACAGCGAGTTGTTGCTACGAGCGGTTGATAGCGACAACAAAGTGCTGTGTTCGACATTTAGTGAGCAATTGGAAGGAAAACGAGATTCATTACGTCGTAGGCGCAAAGAAAAGTGAACTAAGTAACAATGTGTTAATATGACGTGTATCTTCAATTTCCTGGGAATAAGTCTCTCTCTCTCGCTCTCTCTCTCTCTATATATATATAGATAGATAATATACTAGGTGAGTCACCTGCACCTATTTATTTTTGAATTTATGCAATGTGCTAAGCAACATATGTGACTTACGCCTTTCTTGAATGATTTGCATAACACTTTATAAAGGAGGGATACATAACTCAGCGCATAAGTGTTTTACGGGACAGAATGCAATCGCTATGTATGTCAATGCAAAAAACATCCCACCCTGACACTAGGAGCTGCAGTAGCAATTTTAGCCAATTTTACAAACTTTTATTCTTTATCATACATCCATGCATCCCCTTGAAAACGCCCCTGAAGTAACAGCCTATCACATGCATCGGCTGAAAAAAACCATTTAAAAACAAAATGGCAGAACCTCGCAGTGCGACCAATTGAATTTAAGCTGTTAGTCAATGTACAGCCTTCTCAATAATGCTAAGTATTAGGTAGATAATTTCTCTTATTTAACAAACTGTGGCGTATTTCAGATCATACAGTAATTGTAATGACTGATGCAGTTTATTTGTTTGAATTAAAACTACCAAACCGAGCTCAAAACACTGTATGACGCTGTAAACAGCGTGTAAAGATTCGACGTAGTGTATAGTTCCGCGATTACTAATTGGTATAGGAACCTCAGCTCGCAAGGCAGCATTGGCCGAATGGTATTATGATGGTTGCTCTAACACTGTGCCACTTTAATTCGGGTTCGATCCCTTCGGGTGAAATTCAAACTTTTTATTACCTTTTGTTTTATCTCTTTGGGCCTATAATTTGATATTATTATATAAATAACATTATAAGTGTGTACAAAATAGAATAATCGCCATGTTTTCCACCGCAAAGCCCAAATCAAGAAGGTCTCTCCGGCAACCTAAACAAATGTGCATTGATGAAGGGGGTCGTCATTTTGAACATTTACTTCCTGATGAAATCCACGCCCTTTAACAATTTATTATTCTGTTTACCCGTGAACTTAGACATTTACAACTCCTTTGTCAATAGAAGAAATGAAACATAGGGTTTAAACATGAAACAAAAACTGTTAGATTAAATATCGTGCATATGCGCCCAAAATAATACAAGCTAATTACGTAGCATTGTTTACAACACGAGATACGGTACAGATTATTAGGGTAACATGATACACAATTATCTGATTGTAATTCTTATGTCTTTGGCTCACAGGAGAGCCAGTAACAAAAATAAATAAATTAGTATACTAAAATACAGAAAATAAACACAAGGAGAGACAAAGAACCTTCATGTTTGTATCAGATTTGAACTTCCGAAGCTAACCTTTGCTTCACCACATTCCGGCAGCTAAACCACTTGGTCAGTGTATCCTCCTCTTCGGGAAAACATTGCTCTATCTCCTTGCAAGCATTATATCCATGAAACGCCGTCTTTTTTAAGGCTTTCATAGCTCTTTGGTTCTCATTCAGGCCTTTAATTATTAATGGGGATTGCGTATAGTACCAAATAGAATACCAGTTTGTTTGCTACAAGGGTCAATGTTTTCACATTAGTCAATATAAACGCATAGGGACAGCTGGTAAACCGTAAAATTGTAGATTTCGTTAAAGCACGCAATTTGTGTAAAAAATATCTTCTTGTGGAGTAAACTATTTCCGACATATTCCTTGTTTTTGGTTTGAATTTTCCAATACTTATACTTTTCTCAAATAAGATAGTCATGATTAGTCTTTTCTCCTAGTCATACAAAGGGCCTGGAGTTTGAAACTCATCACAAAGCGATCCGCTTTGTAAGAATCTGACTATCGCTTTACCCTACAGCATTCTTCTTATAGCTACAACGAAATGTGTAATGAAGGTTTATCTGTGTTAACAACAAGTAGATAGGAGAATAAGCTTCTGTAAGAATAGCTTGTAGAAGATTGAGTAGAGAAAGTTACGTGAATATAAAACATCCGATTTTCACATATGTATTCAGCTTAAATATAGAGACGGTATTCTAATAAAACGGGGCGATTCTCTCGTCGACTCGTTTACTACCGTGGTGTTATAATCATGCAATATCTCACTAGCAGGTTTACTTGCATACGCTCCGCTGTGATCGCAGTTCTCAGCGACCACAACCAATTTTGAAACCAGATGAAAGCAATCTCATTACAATGCATGAATTGTTACAAAAACTTAACATTATATAATGTATTTGAGGGTACCTTGTTGACTTTAATATTTAAATTCAAATTTTGCACTGCATGAACATTTATGAACCCGTTTGGCTGACGTTAGTTAAATTCATGAGATCACATATTCATATCATCCAGCAAACATTACACATTTATTTCTTCCTGCACGGATTATATCCATAGACAAAATGGGGTTTTCGCCATAAATGCTGGACTATCTGTACTGTTACATCACCTGGTATTGCTAACACTGTCACTGGCATGTGTTCTAACAACATTAGTGAAGTGAGAGTTAAAATTGAACTACACCACATTAGTGAAGTGAGAGTTAAAATTGAACTACATCACATTAGTGAAGTGAGAGTTAAAACTGTACATCACATTAGTGAAGTGAGAGTTAAAACTGAACTACACCACATTAGTGAAGTGAGAGTTAAAATGAACTACACCACATTAGTGAAGTGGGAGTTAATCCTGTACTACATCACATTAGTGCAGGGAAAGTTAAAACAGAAATACACCACATTAGTGAAATGAGAGTTAAAACTGTAAATCACATTAGTGAAGTGAGAGTTAAAGTTGAACTACATCACATTAGTGAAGTGAGAGTAAACATTGAACTACACCACATTAGTGAAGTGAGAGTTAAAACTGAACTACAACACATTAGTTAAGTGAGAGTTAAAATTGTACTACATCACATTAGTGAAGTGAGAGTTAAAACTGAACAATACCACATTATTGAAGTGAGAGTTAAAACTGTATTACATTAAATTAGTGAAGTGAGAGCTAAAATTGAACTACACCACATTGGTGAAGTGTGAGTTAAAATTGAACTACACCACATTAGTGAAGTGAGAGTTAAAACTGTACACCACATTAGTGAAATGAGAGTTAAACTTTAACTACACCACATTAGTGAAGTGAGAGTTAAAATTGAACTACATCACATTAATGAAGTGAGAGTTAATACTGTATTACATCACATGAGTGAAGTGAGGGTTGAAAGTGAAGTACACCACATTAATGAAGTGAGAATTAAAATTGAACTACATCACATTAGTGAAGTGAGAGTTAATATTGTATTACATCACATCAATGAAGTGAGAGTTGAAACTGAACTACACCACATTGGTGAAGTGAGAGTTAAAATTGAACTACATCACATTAGTGAAGTGAGAGTTAAAATTGAACTACATCACATTAATGAAGTGAGATATATACTGTATTACATCACATGAGTGAAGTGAGAGTTGAAACTGAAGTACACCACATTAATGAAGTGAGAATTAAAATTGAACTACATCACATTAGTGAAGTGAGAGTTAATACTGTATTACATCACATCAGTGAAGTGAGAGTTGAAACTGAACTACACCACATTAGTGAAGTGAGAGTTAAAATTGAACTACATCACATTAGTGATGTGAGAGTTAAAATTGAACTACACCACATAGTGAAGTGAGAGTTAAAATTGAACTTCATCACATTAATGAAGTGAGAATTAAAATTGAACTACACCACATTAGTGAAGTGAGAGTTAAAATTGAACTACATCACATTAGTGATGTGAGAGTTAAAATTGAACTACACCACATAGTGAAGTGAGAGTTAAAATTGAACTTCATCACATTAATGAAGTGAGAATTAAAATTGAACTACACCACATTAGTGAAGTGAGAGTTAAAATTGAACTACACCACGTTAGTGAAGTGAGAGTTAATACTGTATTACATCACATCAGTGAAGTGAGAGTTGAAACTGAACTACACCACATTAGTGAAGTGAGAGTTAAAATTGAACTACATCACATTAGTGAAGTGAGAGTTAATACTGTATTACATCACAGCAGTGAAGTGAGAGTTGAAACTGAACTACACCACATTAATGAAGTGAGAGTTAAAATTGAACTACATCACATTAGTGAAGTGAGAGTTAATACTGTATTACATCACATCAGTGAAGTGAGAGTTGAAACTGAACTACACCACATTAGTGAAGTGAGAGTTAAAATTGAACTACACCACAGTAGTGATGTGAGAGTTAAAACTGTACATCACATTAGTGAAGTGAGTGTTAAAATTGAAATACATCACATTAGTGAAGTGAGAGTTAAAATTCAACTACACCACATTAGTGAAGTGAGAGTTAAAATTGAACTACACCACATTAGTGAAGTGAGAGTTAAAGCTGAACTACATCACATTAGTGAAGTGAGAGTTAAAATTGAACTACATCACATTAGTGAAGTGAGAGTTAAAACTGAACTACACCACAATAGTGAAGTGAGAGTTAAAATTGAACTACATCACATTAGTGAAGTGAGTGTTAAAATTGAACTACATCACATTAGTGAAGTGAGAGTTAAAATTCAACTACACCACATTATTGAAGTGAGAGTTAAACTTGAACTACTCCATACTAATTAAGTGAGAGTTAAAATTGAACTACACCACATTAGTGAAGTGAGAGGTAAAGCTGAACTACATCACATTAGTGAAGTGAGAGTTAAAACTGAACTACATCACATTAGTGAAGTGAGAGTTAATACTGTATTACATCACATCAGTGAAGTGAGAGTTGAAACTGAACTACACCACATTAGTGAAGTGAGAGTTAAAATTGAACTACACCACAGTAGTGATGTGAGAGTTAAAACTGTACATCACATTAGTGAAGTGAGTGTTAAAATTGAACTACATCACATTAGTGAAGTGAGAGTTAAAATTCAACTACACCACAATAGTGAAGTGAGAGTTAAAATTGCACTACACCACATTAGTGAAGTGAGAGTTAAAACTGAACTACACCACATAGTGAAGTGAGAGTTAAAATTGAACTTCATCACATTAATGAAGTGAGAATTAAAATTGAACTACACCACATTAGTGAAGTGAGAGTTAAAATTGAACTACACCACGTTAGTGAAGTGAGAGTTAATACTGTATTACATCACATCAGTGAAGTGAGAGTTGAAACTGAACTACACCACATTAGTGAAGTGAGAGTTAAAATTCAACTACACCACAATAGTGAAGTGAGAGTTAAAATTGCACTACACCACATTAGTGAAGTGAGAGTTAAAACTGAACTACACCACATAGTGAAGTGAGAGTTAAAATTGAACTTCATCACATTAATGAAGTGAGAATTAAAATTGAACCACACCACATTAGTGAAGTGAGAGTTAAAATTGAACTACACCACGTTAGTGAAGTGAGAGTTAATACTGTATTACATCACATCAGTGAAGTGAGAGTTGAAACTGAACTACACCACATTAGTGAAGTGAGAGTTAAAATTGAACTACATCACATTAGTGAAGTGAGAGTTAATACTGTATTACATCACAGCAGTGAAGTGAGAGTTGAAACTGAACTACACCACATTAATGAAGTGAGAGTTAAAATTGAACTACATCATATTAGTGAAGTGAGAGTTAATACTGTATTACATCACATCAGTGAAGTGAGAGTTGAAACTGAACTACACCACATTAGTGAAGTGAGAGTTAAAATTGAACTACACCACAGTAGTGATGTGAGAGTTAAAACTGTACATCACATTAGTGAAGTGCGTGTTAAAATTGAAATACATCACATTAGTGAAGTGAGAGTTAAAATTCAACTAAACCACATTAGTGAAGTGAGAGTTAAAATTGAACTACACCACATTAGTGAAGTGAGAGTTAAAGCTGAACTACATCACATTAGTGAAGTGAGAGTTAAAATTGAACTACATCACATTAGTGAAGTGAGAGTTAAAACTGAACTACACCACAATAGTGAAGTGAGAGTTAAAATTGAACTACATCACATTAGTGAAGTGAGTGTTAAAATTGAACTACATCACATTAGTGAAGTGAGAGTTAAAATTCAACTACACCACATTATTGAAGTGAGAGTTAAACTTGAACTACTCCATATTAATTAAGTGAGAGTTAAAATTGAACTACACCACATTAGTGAAGTGAGAGGTAAATCTGAACTACATCACATTAGTGAAGTGAGAGTTAAAACTGAACTACATCACATTAGTGAAGTGAGAGTTAATACTGTATTACATCACATCAGTGAAGTGAGAGTTGAAACTGAACTACACCACATTAGTGAAGTGAGAGTTAAAATTGAACTACACCACAGTAATGATGTGAGAGTTAAAACTGTACTTCACATTAGTGAAGTGAGTGTTAAAATTGAACTACATCACATTAGTGAAGTGAGAGTAAAAATTCAACTACACCACAATAGTGAAGTGAGAGTTAAAACTGAACTACACCACATAGTGAAGTGAGAGTTAAAATTGAACTTCATCACATTAATGAAGTGAGAATTAAAATTGAACTACACCACATTAGTGAAGTGAGAGTTAAAATTGAACTACACCACGTTAGTGAAGTGAGGGTTAATACTGTATTACATCACATCAGTGAAGTGAGAGTTAAAACTGAACTACACCACATAGTGAAGTGAGAGTTAAAATTGAACTACACCACGTTAGTGAAGTGAGAGTTAAAATTGAACTACACCACGTTAGTGAAGTGAGAGTTAAAACTGAACTACACCACATCAGTGAAGTTAGAGTTAAAATTGAACTACACCACATCAGTGAACTGAGAGTTAAAACTGAACTACACCACATTAGTGAAGTGAGAGTTAAAATTGAACTACACCACGTTAGTGAAGTGAGGGTTAATACTGTATTACATCACATCAGTGAAGTGAGAGTTAAAACTGAACTACACCACATAGTGAAGTGAGAGTTAAAATTGAACTTCATCACATTAATGAAGTGAGAATTAAAATTGAACTACACCACATTAGTGAAGTGAGAGTTAAAATTGAACTACACCACGTTAGTGAAGTGAGAGTTAATACTGTATTACATCACATCAGTGAAGTGAGAGTTGAAACTGTACTACACCACATTAGTGAAGTGAGATTTAAAATTGAACTACATCACATTAGTGAAGTGAGAGTTAATACTGTATTACATCACAGCAGTGAAGTGAGAGTTGAAACTGAACTACACCACATTAATGAAGTGAGAGTTAAAATTGAACTACATCACATTAGTGAAGTGAGAGTTAATACTGTATTACATCACATCAGTGAAGTGAGAGTTGAAACTGAACTACACCACATTAGTGAAGTGAGAGTTAAAATTGAACTACACCACAGTAGTGATGTGAGAGTTAAAACTGTACATCACATTAGTGAAGTGAGTGTTAAAATTGAAATACATCACATTAGTGAAGTGAGAGTTAAAATTCAACTACACCACATTAGTGAAGTGAGAGTTAAAATTGAACTACACCACATTAGTGAAGTGAGAGTTAAAGCTGAACTACATCACATTAGTGAAGTGAGAGTTAAAATTGAACTACATCACATTAGTGAAGTGAGAGTTAAAACTGAACTACACCACAATAGTGAAGTGAGAGTTAAAATTGAACTACATCACATTAGTGAAGTGAGTGTTAAAATTGAACTACATCACATTAGTGAAGTGAGAGTTAAAATTCAACTACACCACATTATTGAAGTGAGAGTTAAACTTGAACTACTCCATATTAATTAAGTGAGAGTTAAAATTGAACTACACCACATTAGTGAAGTGAGAGGTAAAGCTGAACTACATCACATTAGTGAAGTGAGAGGTAAAGCTGAACTACATCACATTAGTGAAGTGAGAGTTAATACTGTATTACATCACATCAGTGAAGTGAGAGTTAAAACTGAACTACACCACATTAGTGAAGTGAGAGTTAAAATTGAACTACACCACAGTAGTGATGTGAGAGTTAAAACTGTACATCACATTAGTGAAGTGAGTGTTAAAATTGAACTACATCACATTAGTGAAGTGAGAGGTAAAGCTGAACTACATCACATTAGTGAAGTGAGAGTTAAAACTGAACTACATCACATTAGTGAAGTGAGAGTTAATACTGTATTACATCACATCAGTGAAGTGAGAGTTGAAACTGAACTACACCACATTAGTGAAGTGAGAGTTAAAATTGAACTACACCACAGTAGTGATTTGAGAGTTAAAACTGTACATCACATTAGTGAAGTGAGTGTTAAAATTGAACTACATCACATTAGTGAAGTGAGAGTTAAAATTCAACTACACCACAATAGTGAAGTGAGAGTTAAAATTGCACTACACCACATTAGTGAAGTGAGAATTAAAACTGAACTACACCACATAGTGAAGTGAGAGTTAAAATTGAACTTCATCACATTAATGAAGTGAGAATTAAAATTGAACTACACCACATTAGTGAAGTGAGAGTTAAAATTGAACTACACCACGTTAGTGAAGTGAGAGTTAATACTGTATTACATCACATCAGTGAAGTGAGAGTTGAAACTGAACTACACCACATTAGTGAAGTGAGAGTTAAAATTGAACTACATCACATTAGTGAAGTGAGAGTTAATACTGTATTACATCACAGCAGTGAAGTGAGAGTTGAAACTGAACTACACCACATTAATGAAGTGAGAGTTAAAATTGAACTACATCACATTAGTGAAGTGAGAGTTAATACTGTATTACATCACATCAGTGAAGTGAGAGTTGCAACTGAACTACACCACATTAGTGAAGTGAGAGTTAAAATTGAACTACACCACATTAGTGAAGTGAGAGTTAAAATTGAACTACATCACATTAGTGATGTGAGAGTTAAAATTGAACTACACCACATAGTGAAGTGAGAGTTAAAATTGAACTTCATCACATTAATGAAGTGAGAATTAAAATTGAACTACACCACATTAGTGAAGTGAGAGTTAAAATTGAACTACACCACATAGTGAAGTGAGAGTTAAAATTGAACTTCATCACATTAATGAAGTGAGAATTAAAATTGAACTACACCACATTAGTGAAGTGAGAGTTAAAATTGAACTACATCACATTAGTGATGTGAGAGTTAAAATTGAACTACACCACATAGTGAAGTGAGAGTTAAAATTGAACTTCATCACATTAATGAAGTGAGAATTAAAATTGAACTACACCACATTAGTGAAGTGAGAGTTAAAATTGAACTACACCACGTTAGTGAAGTGAGAGTTAATACTGTATTACATCACATCAGTGAAGTGAGAGTTGAAACTGAACTACACCACATTAGTGAAGTGAGAGTTAAAATTGAACTACATCACATTAGTGAAGTGAGAGTTAATACTGTATTACATCACATCAGTGAAGTGAGAGTTGAAACTGAACTACACCACATTAGTGAAGTGAGAGTTAAAATTGAACTACATCACATTAGTGATGTGAGAGTTAAAATTGAACTACACCACATAGTGAAGTGAGAGTTAAAATTGAACTTCATCACATTAATGAAGTGAGAATTAAAATTGAACTACACCACATTAGTGAAGTGAGAGTTAAAATTGAACTACATCACATTAGTGATGTGAGAGTTAAAATTGAACTACACCACATAGTGAAGTGAGAGTTAAAATTGAACTTCATCACATTAATGAAGTGAGAATTAAAATTGAACTACACCACATTAGTGAAGTGAGAGTTAAAATTGAACTACACCACGTTAGTGAAGTGAGAGTTAATACTGTATTACATCACATCAGTGAAGTGAGAGTTGAAACTGAACTACACCACATTAGTGAAGTGAGAGTTAAAATTGAACTACATCACATTAGTGAAGTGAGAGTTAATACTGTATTACATCACAGCAGTGAAGTGAGAGTTGAAACTGAACTACACCACATTAATGAAGTGAGAGTTAAAATTGAACTATTTCACATTAGTGAAGTGAGAGTTAATACTGTATTACATCACATCAGTGAAGTGAGAGTTGAAACTGAACTACACCACATTAGTGAAGTGAGAGTTAAAATTGAACTACACCACAGTAGTGATGTGAGAGTTAAAACTGTACATCACATTAGTGAAGTGAGTGTTAAAATTGAAATACATCACATTAGTGAAGTGAGAGTTAAAATTCAACTACGCCACATTAGTGAAGTGAGAGTTAAAATTGAACTACACCACATTAGTGAAGTGAGAGTTAAAGCTGAACTACATCACATTAGTGAAGTGAGAGTTAAAATTGAACTACATCACATTAGTGAAGTGAGAGTTAAAACTGAACTACACCACAATAGTGAAGTGAGAGTTAAAATTGAACTACATCACATTAGTGAAGTGAGTGTTAAAATTGAACTACATCACATTAGTGAAGTGAGAGTTAAAATTCAACTACACCACATTATTGAAGTGAGAGTTAAACTTGAACTACTCCATACTAATTAAGTGAGAGTTAAAATTGAACTACACCACATTAGTGAAGTGAGAGGTAAAGCTGAACTACATCACATTAGTGAAGTGAGAGTTAAAACTGAACTACATCACATTAGTGAAGTGAGAGTTAATACTGTATTACATCACATCAGTGAAGTGAGAGTTGAAACTGAACTACACCACATTAGTGAAGTGAGAGTTAAAATTGAACTACACCACAGTAGTGATGTGAGAGTTAAAACTGTACATCACATTAGTGAAGTGAGTGTTAAAATTGAACTACATCACATTAGTGAAGTGAGAGTTAAAATTCAACTACACCACAATAGTGAAGTGAGAGTTAAAATTGCACTACACCACATTAGTGAAGTGAGAGTTAAAACTGAACTACACCACATAGTGAAGTGAGAGTTAAAATTGAACTTCATCACATTAATGAAGTGAGAATTAAAATTGAACTACACCACATTAGTGAAGTGAGAGTTAAAATTGAACTACACCACGTTAGTGAAGTGAGAGTTAATACTGTATTACATCACATCAGTGAAGTGAGAGTTGAAACTGAACTACACCACATTAGTGAAGTGAGAGTTAAAATTCAACTACACCACAATAGTGAAGTGAGAGTTAAAATTGCACTACACCACATTAGTGAAGTGAGAGTTAAAACTGAACTACACCACATAGTGAAGTGAGAGTTAAAATTGAACTTCATCACATTAATGAAGTGAGAATTAAAATTGAACCACACCACATTAGTGAAGTGAGAGTTAAAATTGAACTACACCACGTTAGTGAAGTGAGAGTTAATACTGTATTACATCACATCAGTGAAGTGAGAGTTGAAACTGAACTACACCACATTAGTGAAGTGAGAGTTAAAATTGAACTACATCACATTAGTGAAGTGAGAGTTAATACTGTATTACATCACAGCAGTGAAGTGAGAGTTGAAACTGAACTACACCACATTAATGAAGTGAGAGTTAAAATTGAACTACATCATATTAGTGAAGTGAGAGTTAATACTGTATTACATCACATCAGTGAAGTGAGAGTTGAAACTGAACTACACCACATTAGTGAAGTGAGAGTTAAAATTGAACTACACCACAGTAGTGATGTGAGAGTTAAAACTGTACATCACATTAGTGAAATGCGTGTTAAAATTGAAATACATCACATTAGTGAAGTGAGAGTTAAAATTCAACTAAACCACATTAGTGAAGTGAGAGTTAAAATTGAACTACACCACATTAGTGAAGTGAGAGTTAAAGCTGAACTACATCACATTAGTGAAGTGAGAGTTAAAATTGAACTACATCACATTAGTGAAGTGAGAGTTAAAACTGAACTACACCACAATAGTGAAGTGAGAGTTAAAATTGAACTACATCACATTAGTGAAGTGAGTGTTAAAATTGAACTACATCACATTAGTGAAGTGAGAGTTAAAATTCAACTACACCACATTATTGAAGTGAGAGTTAAACTTGAACTACTCCATATTAATTAAGTGAGAGTTAAAATTGAACTACACCACATTAGTGAAGTGAGAGGTAAATCTGAACTACATCACATTAGTGAAGTGAGAGTTAAAACTGAACTACATCACATTAGTGAAGTGAGAGTTAATACTGTATTACATCACATCAGTGAAGTGAGAGTTGAAACTGAACTACACCACATTAGTGAAGTGAGAGTTAAAATTGAACTACACCACAGTAATGATGTGAGAGTTAAAACTGTACTTCACATTAGTGAAGTGAGTGTTAAAATTGAACTACATCACATTAGTGAAGTGAGAGTTAAAATTCAACTACACCACAATAGTGAAGTGAGAGTTAAAACTGAAGTACACCACATAGTGAAGTGAGAGTTAAAATTGAACTTCATCACATTAATGAAGTGAGAATTAAAATTGAACTACACCACATTAGTGAAGTGAGAGTTAAAATTGAACTACACCACGTTAGTGAAGTGAGGGTTAATACTGTATTACATCACATCAGTGAAATGAGAGTTAAAACTGAACTACACCACATAGTGAAGTGAGAGTTAAAATTGAACTACACCACGTTAGTGAAGTGAGAGTTAAAATTGAACTACACCACGTTAGTGAAGTGAGAGTTAAAACTGAACTACACCACATCAGTGAAGTTAGAGTTAAAATTGAACTACACCACATCAGTGAACTGAGAGTTAAAACTGAACTACACCACATTAGTGAAGTGAGAGTTAAAATTGAACTACACCACGTTAGTGAAGTGAGGGTTAATACTGTATTACATCACATCAGTGAAGTGAGAGTTAAAACTGAACTACACCACATAGTGAAGTGAGAGTTAAAATTGAACTTCATCACATTAATGAAGTGAGAATTAAAATTGAACTACACCACATTAGTGAAGTGAGAGTTAAAATTGAACTACACCACGTTAGTGAAGTGAGAGTTAATACTGTATTACATCACATCAGTGAAGTGAGAGTTGAAACTGTACTACACCACATTAGTGAAGTGAGATTTAAAATTGAACTACATCACATTAGTGAAGTGAGAGTTAATACTGTATTACATCACAGCAGTGAAGTGAGAGTTGAAACTGAACTACACCACATTAATGAAGTGAGAGTTAAAATTGAACTACATCACATTAGTGAAGTGAGAGTTAATACTGTATTACATCACATCAGTGAAGTGAGAGTTGAAACTGAACTACACCACATTAGTGAAGTGAGAGTTAAAATTGAACTACACCACAGTAGTGATGTGAGAGTTAAAACTGTACATCACATTAGTGAAGTGAGTGTTAAAATTGAAATACATCACATTAGTGAAGTGAGAGTTAAAATTCAACTACACCACATTAGTGAAGTGAGAGTTAAAATTGAACTACACCACATTAGTGAAGTGAGAGTTAAAGCTGAACTACATCACATTAGTGAAGTGAGAGTTAAAATTGAACTACATCACATTAGTGAAGTGAGAGTTAAAACTGAACTACACCACAATAGTGAAGTGAGAGTTAAAATTGAACTACATCACATTAGTGAAGTGAGTCTTAAAATTGAACTACATCACATTAGTGAAGTGAGAGTTAAAATTCAACTACACCACATTATTGAAGTGAGAGTTAAACTTGAACTACTCCATATTAATTAAGTGAGAGTTAAAATTGAACTACACCACATTAGTGAAGTGAGAGGTAAAGCTGAACTACATCACATTAGTGAAGTGAGAGGTAAAGCTGAACTACATCACATTAGTGAAGTGAGATTTAATACTGTATTACATCACATCAGTGAAGTGAGAGTTAAAACTGAACTACACCACATTAGTGAAGTGAGAGTTAAAATTGAACTACACCACAGTAGTGATGTGAGAGTTAAAACTGTACATCACATTAGTGAAGTGAGTGTTAAAATTGAACTACATCACATTAGTGAAGTGAGAGGTAAAGCTGAACTACATCACATTAGTGAAGTGAGAGTTAAAACTGAACTACATCACATTAGTGAAGTGAGAGTTAATACTGTATTACATCACATCAGTGAAGTGAGAGTTGAAACTGAACTACACCACATTAGTGAAGTGAGAGTTAAAATTGAACTACACCACAGTAGTGATGTGAGAGTTAAAACTGTACATCACATTAGTGAAGTGAGTGTTAAAATTGAACTACATCACATTAGTGAAGTGAGAGTTAAAATTCAACTACACCACAATAGTGAAGTGAGAGTTAAAATTGCACTACACCACATTAGTGAAGTGAGAATTAAAACTGAACTACACCACATAGTGAAGTGAGAGTTAAAATTGAACTTCATCACATTAATGAAGTGAGAATTAAAATTGAACTACACCACATTAGTGAAGTGAGAGTTAAAATTGAACTACACCACGTTAGTGAAGTGAGAGTTAATACTGTATTACATCACATCAGTGAAGTGAGAGTTGAAACTGAACTACACCACATTAGTGAAGTGAGAGTTAAAATTGAACTACATCACATTAGTGAAGTGAGAGTTAATACTGTATTACATCACAGCAGTGAAGTGAGAGTTGAAACTGAACTACACCACATTAATGAAGTGAGAGTTAAAATTGAACTACATCACATTAGTGAAGTGAGAGTTAATACTGTATTACATCACATCAGTGAAGTGAGAGTTGAAACTGAACTACACCACATTAGTGAAGTGAGAGTTAAAATTGAACTACACCACAGTAGTGATGTGAGAGTTAAAACTGTACATCACATTAGTGAAGTGAGTGTTAAAATTGAAATACATCACATTAGTGAAGTGAGAGTTAAAATTCAACTACACCACATTAGTGAAGTGAGAGTTAAAATTGAACTACACCACATTAGTGAAGTGAGAGTTAAAGCTGAACTACATCACATTAGTGAAGTGAGAGTTAAAATTGAACTACATCACATTAGTGAAGTGAGAGTTAAAACTGAACTACACCACAATAGTGAAGTGAGAGTTAAAATTCAACTACACCACATTATTGAAGTGAGAGTTAAACTTGAACTACATCACATTAGTGAAGTGAGTGTTAAAATTGAACTACACCACATTATTGAAGTGAGAGTTAAAATTGAACTACATCACATTAGTGAAGTGATAGTTAAAATTGAACTACACCACATTATTGAAGTGAGAGTTAAAATTGAACTACACCACATTATTGAAGTGAGAGTTAAAATTGAACTACACCACATTATTGAAGTGAGAGTTAAAATTGAACTACACCACATTATTGAAGTGAGAGTTAAAATTGAACTACATCACATTAGTGAAGTGAGAGTTAAAATTGAACTACATCACATTAGTGAAGTGAGTGTTAAAATTGAACTACACCACATTATTGAAGTGAGTGTTAAAATTGAACTACATCACATTAGTGAAGTGAGAGTTAAAATTCAACTACACCACATTATTGAAGTGAGAGTTAAAATTGAACTACATCACATTAGTGAAGTGAGTGTTAAAATTGAACTACATCACATTAGTGAAGTGAGAGTTAAAATTCAACTACACCACATTATTGAAGTGAGAGTTTAACTTGAACTACTCCATATTAATTAAGTGAGAGTTAAAATTGAACTACACCACATTAGTGAAGTGAGAGTTAAAATTGAACTACATCACATTAGTGAAGTGAGAGTTAATACTGTATTACATCACATCAATAAAGTGAGAGTTGAAACTGAACTACACCACATTAGTGAAGTGAGAGTTAAAATTGAACTACACCACAGTAGTGATGTGAGAGTTAAAACTGTACATCACATTAGTGAAGTGAGTGTTAAAATTGAACTACATCACATTAGTGAAGTGAGAGTTAAAATTCAACTACACCACAATAGTGAAGTGAGAGTTAAAATTGCACTACACCACATTAGTGAAGTGAGAGTTAAAACTGAACTACACCACCATAGTGAAGTGAGAGTTAAAATTGAACTACATCACATTAGTGAAGTGAGTGTTAAAATTCAACTACACCACATTAGTGAAGTGAGAGTTAAAATTGAACTACACCACATTAATGAAGTGAGATTTAAAATTGAACTACACCACATTAGTGAAGTGAGAGTTAAAGCTGAACTACATCACATTAGTGAAGTGAGAGTTTAAATTGAACTACATCAAATTAGTGAAGTGAGAGTTAAAACTGAACTACACCACATTAGAGAAGTGAGAGTTAAAACTGAACTACACCACAATAGTGAAGTGAGAGTTAAAATTGAACTACATCACATTAGTGAAGTGAGTGTTAAAATTGAACTACATCACATTAGTGAAGTGAGAGTTAAAATTCAACAACACCACATTATTGAACTGAGAGTTAAACTTGAACTACTCCATATTAATTAAGTGAGAGTTAAAATTGAACTACACCACATTAGTGAAGTGAGAGGTAAAGCTGAACTACATCACATTAGTGAAGTGAGAGTTAAAACTGAACTACATCACATTAGTGAAGTGAGAGTTAATACTGTATTACATCACATCAGTGAAGTATGAGTTGAAACTGAACTACACCACATTAGTGAAGTGAGAGTTAAAACTGAACTACACCACAGTAGTGATGTGAGAGTTAAAACTGTACATCACATTAGTGAAGTGAGTGTTAAAATTGAACTACATCACATTAGTGAAGTGAGAGTTAAAATTCAACTACACCACAATAGTGAAGTGAGAGTTAAAATTGCACTACACCACATTAGTGAAGTGAGAGTTAAAACTGAACTACACCACATAGTGAAGTGAGAGTTAAAATTGAACTTCATCACATTAATGAAGTGAGAATTAAAATTGAACTACACCACATTATTGAAGTGAGAGTTAAAATTGAACTACACCACGTTAGTGAAGTGAGAGTTAATACTGTATTACATCACATCAGTGAAGTGAGACTTAAAACTGAACTACACCACATTAGTGAAGTGAGAGTTAAAATTGAACTACATCACATTAGTGAAGTGAGAGTTAATACTGTATTACATCACATTAGTGAAGTGAGAGTTGAAACTGAACTACACCACATTAATGAAGTGAGAGTTAAAATTGAACTACACCACGTTAGTGAAGTGAGAGTTAATACTGTATTACATCACATCAGTGAAGTGAGAGTTGAAACTGAACTACACCACATTAGTGAAGTGAGAGTTAAAATTCAACTACACCACAATAGTGAAGTGAGAGTTAAAATTGCACTACACCACATTAGTGAAGTGAGAGTTAAAACTGAACTACACCACATAGTGAAGTGAGAGTTAAAATTGAACTTCATCACATTAATGAAGTGAGAATTAAAATTGAACTACACCACATTAGTGAAGTGAGAGTTAAATTTGAACTACACCACGTTAGTGAAGTGAGAGTTAATACTGTATTACATCACATCAGTGAAGTGAGAGTTGAAACTGAACTACACCACATTAGTGAAGTGAGAGTTAAAATTAAACTACATCACATTAGTGAAGTGAGAGTTAATACTGTATTACATCACAGCAGTGAAGTGAGAGTTGAAACTGAACTACACCACATTAATGAAGTGAGAGTTAAAATTGAACTACATCATATTAGTGAAGTGAGAGTTAATACTGTATTACATCACATCAGTGAAGTGAGAGTTGAAACTGAACTACACCACAATAGTGAAGTGAGTGTTAAAATTGAACTACATCACATTAGTGAAGTGAGAGTTAAAACTGAACTACACCACAATAGTGAAGTGAGAGTTCAAATTGAACTACATCACATTAGTGAAGTGAGTGTTAAAATTGAACTACATCACATTAGTGAAGTGAGAGTTAAAATTCAACTACACCACATTATTGAAGTGAGAGTTAAACTTGAACTACTCCATATTAATTAAGTGAGAGTTAAAATTGAACTACACCACATTAGTGAAGTGAGAGGTAAAGCTGAACTACATCACATTAGTGAAGTGACAGTTAAAACTGAACTACATCACATTAGTGAAGTGAGAGTTAATACTGTATTACATCACATCAGTGAAGTGAGAGTTGAAACTGAACTACACCACATTAGTGAAGTGAGAGTTAAAATTGAACTACACCACAGTAGTGATGTGAGAGTTAAAAATGTACATCACATTAGTGAAGTGAGTGTTAAAATTGAACTACATCACATTAGTGAAGTGAGAGTTAAAATTCAACTACACCACATTATTGAAGTGAGAGTTAAACTTGAACTACTCCATATTAATTAAGTGAGAGTTAAAATTGAACTACACCACATTAGTGAAGTGAGAGGTAAAGCTGAACTACATCACATTAGTGAAGTGACAGTTAAAACTGAACTACACCACATTAGTGAAGTGACAGTTGAAACTGAACTACATCACATTAGTGAAGTGAGAGTTGAAACTGAACTACATCACATTAGTGAAGTGAGAGGTAAAGCTGAACTACATCACATTAGTGAAGTGACAGTTGAAACTGAACTACATCACATTAGTGAAGTGAGAGTTGAAACTGAACTACACCACATTTTTGAAGTGAGAGTTGAAACTGAACTACACCACATTAGTGAAGTGAGAGTTGAAACTGAACTACACCACATTATTGAAGTGAGAGTTAAACTTGAACTACTGCATATTAATTAAGTGAGAGTTAAAATTGAACTACACCACATTAGTGAAGTGAGAGGTAAAGCTTAACTACATCACATTAGTGAAGTGAGAGTTAAAACTGAACTACATCACATTAGTGAAGTGAGAGTTAATACTGTATTACATCACATCAGTGAAGTGAGAGTTGAAACTGAACTACACCACATTAGTGAAGTGAGAGTTAAAATTGAACTACACCACAGTAGTGATGTGAGAGTTAAAACTGTACATCACATTAGTGAAGTGAGTGTTAAAATTGAACTACATCACATTAGTGAAGTGAGAGTTAAAATTCAACTACACCACAATAGTGAAGTGAGAGTTAAAATTGCACTACACCACATTAGTGAAGTGAGAGTTAAAACTGAACTACACCACATAGTGAAGTGAGAGTTAAAATTGAACTTCATCACATTAATGAAGTGAGAATTAAAATTGAACTACACCACATTAGTGAAGTGAGAGTTAAAATTGAACTACAACACGTTAGTGAAGTGAGAGTTAATACTGTATTACATCACATCAGTGAAGTGAGAGTTGAAACTGTACTACACCACATTAGTGAAGTGAGAGTTAAAATTGAACTACATCACATTAGTGAAGTGAGAGTTAATACTGTATTATATCACAGCAGTGAAGTGAGAGTTGAAACTGAACTACACCACATTAATGAAGTGAGAGTTAAAATTGAACTACATCACATTAGTGAAGTGAGAGTTAATACTGTATTACATCACATTAGTGAAGTGAGTGTTAAAATTGAAATACATCACATTAGTGAAGTGAGAGTTAAAATTCAACTACACCACATGAGTGAAGTGAGAGTTAAAATTGAACTACACCACATTAGTGAAGTGAGAGTTAAAGCTGAACTACATCACATTAGTGAAGTGAGAGTTAAAATTGAACTACATCACATTAGTGAAGTGAGAGTTAAAACTGAACTACACCACAATAGTGAAGTGAGAGTTAAAATTGAACTACATCACATTAGTGAAGTGAGTGTTAAAATTGAACTACATCACATTAGTGAAGTGAGAGTTAAAATTCAACTACACCACATTATTGAAGTGAGAGTTAAACTTGAACTACTCCATATTAATTAAGTGAGAGTTAAAATTCAACTACACCACAATAGTGAAGTGAGAGTTAAAATTGCACTACACCACATTAGTGAAGTGAGAATTAAAACTGAACTACACCACATAGTGAAGTGAGAGTTAAAACTGTACTACACCACATTAGTGAAGTGAGAGTTAAAACTGAACTACACCACATTAGTGAAGTGAGAGTTAAAATTGAACTACACCACATTAGTGAAGTGAGAGTTAAAACTGAACTACACCACAATAGTGAAGTGAGAGTTAAAACTGAACTACACCACATTAGTGAAGTGAGAGTTAAAACTGAACTACACCACATTAGTGAAGTGAGAGTTAAAACTGAACTTCACCACATTAGTGAAGTGAGAGTTAAAACTGAACTACACCACATTAGTGAAGTGAGAGTTAAAACTGAACTACACCACAATAGTGAAGTGAGAGTTAAAATTGAACTACATCACATTAGTGAAGTGAGTGTTAAAATTCAACTACACCACATTAGTGAAGTGAGAGTTAAAATTGAACTACACCACATTAATGAAGTGAGATTTAAAATTGAACTACACCACATTAGTGAAGTGAGAATTAAAACTGAACTACACCACATAGTGAATTGAGAGTTAAAACTGAACTACACCACATAGTGAAGTGAGAGTTAAAACTGAACTACACCACATTAGTGAAGTGAGAGTTAAAATTGCACTACACCACATTAGTGAAGTGAGAATTAAAACTGAACTACACCACATAGTGAAGTGAGAGTTAAAACTGAACTACACCACATTAGTGAAGTGAGAGTTAAAACTGAACTACACCACATTAGTGAAGTGAGAGTTAAAATTGAACTACACCACATTAGTGAAGTGAGAGTTAAAACTGAACTACACCACAATAGTGAAGTGAGAGTTAAAACTGAACTACACCACATTAGTGAAGTGAGAGTTAAAACTGAACTACACCACATTAGTGAAGTGAGAGTTAAAACTGAACTACACCACATTAGTGAAGTGAGAGTTAAAACTGAACTACACCACATTAGTGAAGTGAGAGTTAAAACTGAACTACACCACAATAGTGAAGTGAGAGTTAAAATTGAACTACATCACATTAGTGAAGTGAGTGTTAAAATTCAACTACACCACATTAGTGAAGTGAGAGTTAAAATTGAACTACACCACATTAATGAAGTGAGATTTAAAATTGAACTACACCACATTAGTGAAGTGAGAGTTAAAGCTGAACTACATCACATTAGTGAAGTGAGAGTTTAAATTGAACTACATCAAATTAGTGAAGTGAGAGTTAAAACTGAACTACACCACATTAGGGAAGTGAGAGTTAAAACTGAACTACACCACATTAGTGAAGTGAGAGTTAAAATTGAACTACATCACATTAGTGAAGTGAGAGTTAAAATTGAACTACATCACATTAGTGAAGTGAGAGTTAAAACTGAACTACACCACATTAGTGAAGTGAGAGTTAAAACTGAACTACACCACATTAGTGAAGTGAGAGTTAAAATTGAACTACACCACATTAGTGAAGTGAGAGTTAAAACTGAACTACACCAGATTAGTGAAGTGAGAGTTAAAACTGAACTACACCACATTAGTGAAGTGAGAGTTAAAATTGAACTACACCACATTAGTGAAGTGAGAGTTAAAATTGAACTACACCACATTAGTGAAGTGAGAGTTAAAATTGAACTACACCACATTAGTGAAGTGAGAGTTAAAACTGAACTACACCACATTAGTGAAGTGAGAGTTAAAATTGAACTACACCACATTAGTGAAGTGAGAGTTAAAACTGAACTACACCACATTAGTGAAGTGAGAGTTAAAACTGAACTACACCACATTAGTGAAGTGAGAGTTAAAATTGAACTACACCACATTAGTGAAGTGAGAGTTAAAATTGAACTACACCACATTAGTGAAGTCAGAGTGTGAACTGAGCTACGTGGCATTAGCGAGCTGAGAGTGCAATTTGAAAAAAACTCACAGTTTTAATGAAAATCATAAATGCCGAAAATTTTCCAAGTAGAGGTAGTTTGGGCTGTGAAATTTTCTTGAAAATCTTCGTGTCTCATCCGACTTTTCTTTTTACTTTCTCTAAGGTATAGTAAATAGGGGGAAGCAATGCATTCCACCCAAAAATTCGATACCGAGTTTTCACCAGAAATACATGTTTTGAGGTGCCGCGAATTCAAATAAAGCTTTTATTGAAACATGTCGGTGTGTGTGTCTGTGAACAGCAGAACTCAAAAACGAAAAGTCGGATAAATACCAAACTTGGTATTTGAGTATAGTATCTTCGATGGATGCGTCTAGAAGATTTTCAAGAAAATCCCCCACCCCAGACTGCCCTTTACATGGAACATTTTTCGAAAATTTTGATTTTCTCAATACTGGCTGTAACAATTTTGATTAAAATATCTTATGCTTTAGATATTTTTATGGCAAATGAAATGTGTATTTTGAATTTTCTGGGAATTTCCCCAAAAGTCCTCTTCATTCTGAATTACTTTTGCATAACTGGTAAACTGTAATAGATAGATAAAATTTTACTACAAAAATGTAGAGCTCGTTAAAACGCACAATTTATGTCATTGCATTTTTATGTCGAGTGAACTATTTCATATATATTCCTTACTGTTTGCTTGAATTTTCCAATACTTATACTTTTTCTCAAATGGGAATTCGCTATTCTTTTTTTTGTCCTGGTAATACAAAGAGAATGGAATGCGCCACATAGCAACCAGCTCTTAAAACATTTGACTATATCTTAAAGCCTACCATATTCCCCTTGAACCTACAATAGTTTGTACAAGAGTAGAGAAAGTCACGTGAGTGTAACACATGAGATGTTTTTAGTTATAATGTTCCCAGACGCACACATCAGTTGCATTGCTTCCTCTACTTGGTGCAAGTAAATAGCAGAGAAGGTAATAATTGAAGACGACCTGAGACCTGAACCTATGGTGTGTTTACACACTCGCGCGCTCTCTCCACAGCACAACTCTACTGATATTAATAGTACTCATACTATTACATTAACCAATCAGAATGTTTGCCCAGCTGAGGTGAATTTAATAAAGGTGGGCCCACGTTATCGCCTGAAGGTCCAGTTGCCGCTTTTCTCATTATCCCTGACAGTTGCTCTGGTCTGCTTCGTGAGTAAGTTATATTTCACTGTGATGCGTCTCATGTAAGGGAATATACTTCACATGTTACGTATAAAGCGAACATTTACAATGAAAACTCTGTGTGTCTGTTTGTCAACAGAACTATGAAACGAAACCTGGAGTAAATACCAATCAGCATCTTCATGGATCTGGCACGAACAATTCCAACAACATACCCCACCCCATACTACCCTTTACATCGAAAGTTGTTTTTTATTTTTTCAACAATAGCTTCAATTACTTTGATTAAAATACCCCATGTTTAAGATAGATACATCACAAATGAAATGTTATCTTGAATTTTCTGTAAAGCCATCTTATTTCTGAACGAATTTCGTGTAACTGGCAAACCGCAAGAGATAGACGAAATGCTACTACACAAAAAATGTAAATGTCGTTAAAACAAAGCATATATTGCAAATACATCAGCCACATCGGAGATATCCCTCATTCTTCGTTTGAATTTTAAATACTTCTTCAGTTATTGAGGTGGTCATGACTCGGTTGTTCCTCGCGATATCAACAAGGAAATACTATGAAACTTCAAGGACACCATGTGATGAGCCGTTTCGCTTCCCCTGTTTCCCTGTTGTATGTACCTATATTTTGATTGATACGAAACGGACACAAAAATAATCAGAGGAAGAATAGTCTATAGAAAACATACAAAAATGACGAGTGGAGAAAGACATGTGAATGTAATTTGTCAGATTTTTCAAGTTCTAAGTGGTTATTCGTTGTTTACTTTCTCTATTGGTTATCTACCTATAGTACTGCATTTCACCAACAAATTTAAGTATGGACATTTCACCAGAAATGCCTGGTTTGCGAATGTGTAAAAAGTTTATGTAACAGTCATTGTATTATACACATGTATAATCATGCTATGTGAATGTATTGTGTAGTTTAACAATGAAGGAGCTGTGAGAATAGAAGCAAGTTGCTTTCCCTAGCAAACAGAATTACAAAGTAGAAGCCGAAAAATGTTAACAATGAGATAACGTTGAGGCAATAATAAATTAGAAAGTTTAATAAAGGCTACTAATGGTTCTTGGAACAATGATAATATAATATTTACAACAATTTATAAATAGCCAATCAACAACTAGAAAAGCTAAAAGTTAAATAAAGGTATTCTATTGGAGTAGGCTTAGCCAATCACATACTAGAAATAGGAAAAATATACAAATTCAAGCGGTAGACGCTACAAGAAAGAGTACCCTAGCAGTTCGGTTTGGTGCGGGTTCAGCGTGAGACAAGACATTGCGGTGAGGATAATATAAATGTAATTAACAATAATCTCACAATTCTGTAGTAGGATACACCAGTGAAGTGTTATTTAATTGTGTGAGGATTAATAAAAAAAGTTAAATACCATTATAATTTGTGTAAGCCTTCATTCTTTAGCCGTACCAGCCCTGTTAAGAGATACGTGTTCTGCAAATTACTACTGACGCAGCCGAGGTATACATATATAATATTTAAATAAATGACATTAAAATAGTTATTACACGTAAAGTAAACGTGGGGCGAAGGCCACCAAAACTTTGTACCGTACGTGGGGCGAACACTCCTAGAAACATATCTCCTGCAAATTGGTACCCATACGAGGTGAAACCGCTACAACAATTAAACCCCATTCAAAGACCATATGTTTAAGATATTTTTATGACAAATAAAATGTATATCTTGAATTTTCTGGGTGTACCCTGTGAAGTCTTCTTCATTCTGAAGTAATTTTATATAATTGGTAAACTGTAAATCTTACTATACCAAAATTGTATATCTGGTTAAAGCCAATCATTTACGTCCATTTTTTGGCCGTTAAACACTTCCGAGATATTCTTTCTCATTGGTTTGCATTTTTTCATATGGTAAGTCGCTATTCGTTTTTTCTCGTGATCATACAAAGAAGGTGCAACTTCAAAGCCGTCGCATAGCGATACGCTCTTTAAACATCTGACGATCGCTTTACCCGTTCTTCTTATATTTACAAACGAAACGTGTAGTGAAAGTCTATCTCGATTAAAAAGAAGCAGATCGAACAATAACCTTTTGTGCTGCAACAGAAGGCGGCTGTGCACATTTCATTTCGTTTCTTTGTTCTTTTCTCGACTTCGCTGTACTGCGTCCTTGTGCTTGTTTTAAAGACCTGCGTCACTCCGCTTCATCCAAGTAAATTAAGTTAAATCGAATTTGCGCCTGATCTCATCTGTCTCGAACTTCTAACACGTAAAAAATTAGAGTTGGCACAGGATGTTGCGCAATCCTTCCCTTCTTCTGTTTAAATCCGTATCGTTTTAGACTACTTCCTTTATTGAAAAATAAATCGCTTTATGCAAGTTTCTTTGTTCCTTGATGCTTCTTTGTATTAAAGAAAAGCATTTCCTCAACAGGTTTGCACTCCAGTGTCGACCTGAGTGGGTAATTCCACTGCGCACTTATCAAAATCCTTTCCACGCGAGTACTCTGAGTGAAACGAGACATAAAAAGACCTTAAAAACCTGCTGATAAAAGCTGGAGGCAAAATGAATGTGAAGGATATGCCACGTAAAAAGTTAGTCCATTACACAGGGTGTTTCAAAGTAAATACTCCTAATTTCTGTGCGATATGTGACCAGAAGGTGTCTGTTTAAATTTCCTGTTAATGAAACTTTTTTGTTAATTATTCATCAAAGTAAATTCTGACGTGTTACATTTACATGACTTTCTCTACTCATTCATGTACAAGCTATTCTTACAAAAACTTGAGGTTGTAATATCCAGCCGATAAAAGGTAAAAACGATAGCGAACATTGTGTTATGGTATGCGTGCTGCGCGCACTGTCTACTGCACTGGGGGTTTCTCATCGCGTAACTCCCGCGTGATAATGAGTACTAACCTTGTTATAAGTGGAGACATTCCTGGGATTTACTCTATAAGTTCTTCTTGCGTAAGGTTCATAACTTCTGTTTTTAACTTCGTCTGGTGTGGGGATTGTTCCTATAAACTTATTTTTTTAGGGTTCCCCACAAATAGATTCACCAATTTCGCATCTCATTTTCGCTTCTTAGGTTTAGTGATCCCGTTGCCCTAAACTTATTAAGCAGACGTTTAACGATTTCTCTATCTAGAACTGGAATACCAGCAAATTTCTCCTGAAATCCTCTACATGATTCGGTGTTTACGTATGTGTCGCACATAAAAATTCATTGTTTAAGTGTGAATTTGTCGGCAGGCATTGCTGTGGACATTAACACACAACACAGATGTCTTGAGTAAACTTTCACATTTGAGATACACAACTCTCCTTACAGCACGAACACAAAATAGCGACTGATGCAAAGCTGATAAAGATAAGCTTGAACGTGTCATGCACCATCACTGCAGTACAGCGTGCTACCCATATAGTCGGTCTGTGGCCTCACATTAAAACGTCCTCACGGTGTTACAAACAATAAGAAGGGAAAAGAAGCGCGAAACAAGAAGAAACAAAGCACGCTAAGGAAGTTGTAATAACAAAAAAAGGAACTTATTAATAAAAGATTAATAAAAGAAATAAATATTAAACTCTATAAGCAGCAAATATAGGGAAGAAGGAAAGTAAAATTCATAAGCTTGAAACAATATTCAGTTGGGGACCGCAGCTGCCCATAGGTAGCCAAAACAAAAGAGGAAGGGAGGACAATAAGGAGGGAAAACCAGGCGCACAGAAAAGGTAGTTATAATGCGGTAATTGTAGACGCAAGAAGCACGGACTTTCTAAAACAGTGCAATCAATAAAATCAATCATAAACCACGTGACTAGAAAAGAAACTTGAGGAAACTAGAAAATCGGAGTCAAATAGGAGTTTGTTTAGGGCAGGAGCTCAGTTTCGTATTGTCGTGATGGGTGTTAGCGTTGCTGGGAAACACAAGTCGGGTATTAATTTATGAAATGCCAGTGGCGGACTTCATCATAAAGAAGGTTATCGAGACCCAGGAGAGAAAACAACAATAATAATAATAATAACAATAATATGATCAAAACCGTAAATAGACAACTAAACGAGAAGACAACATTAATATAAAAAGAACATAATCAAACATAACGACAAATAATGCTGAACAACGACATAAAGGGTATAAAGAGAATTAATTTAAAAAAATGCCCGCTCTGTAAATCCATACTAGCGATGGGTTTGTTGAAAAGGCAGAAAAACAATTTTTGTTTTCCTCGAAAGGAAGGCAGATGGCACACATACCTGCTATCCGCGCCGAGAAGTCTACCGGAAATCCCGCCTTTGTACTTTGGCTCGGACGTGAAGCTAACAATGGCTCCAAAGCTTAGCAGGGTCAGAAAGCATGCGTGTTTTATCTCTGATCCAAGAATATTCGTGGGAAGATCTTAGACTCAAAATAAGTTGTAAGAAGCAAAACCCGAAGGTTGTCGAAGTGGGGATAACCAATAATAAAATCATGAAACGTAAATTATAGCCAATGAAAGATCGCGTATAAATCACATGATACGTTTGAACTCAAAACGGAACGAAACATAAGAAGGGTGGGGGAAATTGTAAGTTTGGTAAAAGGCGTGAAAAAAAAGAAAGAAAACGCCGAGCGAACAGCCGGGTAAAAACTAACCACGAGGACGGTTGATAAAAACCCGCCCTTGTGAAACCTAATGACTACGGCGGTCGGTAAAAGAAAAGAAAATAATCAGGACATTTGAAGTGTCGAAATCTAGGCAATTCGAGAGCAGTCGGAGGAAGCAGCGAAACTTGCGACAATAATAACAGTGGTTTTCGACGACGAAGATGGCGAGCCGACCAGATAGGAATCTTCTGAACAAAACTAAAAATAAATAATAATTGAATCTTCGCCGACAGCATTATTATTATCAAGGCAGTGTCACCACCCCAGGAAACCAGAACCTCAACTCTACCGGAACAATCTCTGCCATCCAACATCGAACCCGGGACTCCGAGTCTCCTCGAAGTAGCAGCAAGAAACAACAAAGGCAGCGTCAATCACTGATTAAATTTGAATGTAGAGGAAACGGTTAGAAAATGGGGATCAAAATCGAGGGAGTTTGAAGGATGAGAAATAGAAAGAAATTGTACAATTTTGTTTCGTCATGGGACGTAACTAAATATTGTGTGATGGGTTCAACGAAAATTGTTTTTATTTAATGTGGAGCAACATAAAGGGAGTAAAGTTGTCATTTACCACACCTCATGAGAGAAGAGCACCTCCGTTCCTAAGAAATGAGCTACCCTGCCGACAAACACCAGCTTTCCCTGTTATCTCCCACATCACGCTTCAGTTTGCACAAGTGCTGCTTTTAATACAGCGATAGCCAAGCGTTTTAAAATGGATTACTATGTGATGGCTTTACAATCCGTACTTCGGTTTTTCAGTACAAAAAGCTACAAGTCTTTGAAATTTCGAATCAGTGACAAAGAATATCTCAGAAGTGGTTAATGCTGCAAACAATTACATACATGCATTTCGGTTTTAAAGAGATCTACATTGTTTTACTTTCTCTACTGCGTATATTAATTAGGGGAAGTATTGTATTCTACCAAAAAGTTTGATGTCGAGATTCCACCGCAAAGTATGTATTTGGAGGCCCCATGTGAATGTGTCAGGAACATCATAACTTAAAATCAAAAAGTACGATAAACACCAAACTAGGTATTTCAGTTCAGTATCCTCCAAAGATGCGACACGAACATTTTCAAGCCTCACCATCGACTACCCTTTGCCTGAAACATTTTTCGAAAATTTTGATTTTAGAAAAATGCCTCTAAGGATTTTGATTACGATACCATATAGTAAAGATACTTATAAAGTAAATGTTGAATTTTCTGGGAATAATCTAGGAAGTCCTCTTCGTTTGGAAATTATTTTATATAATTTTGTATAACTGGTAAAACTTAAGCCATACACAAAACGTACTATATATATATATATATATATATATATTCATTCATGATCTGTTTACCCTCCTCTTATGTAGGACTTACACCCCCCAGGACTTACAAGCGGGTGCCTGGGGTCAGAGCCACGTCGAGGAGCAGACACTCATGGATCAGACAGAACATCCAGGATGGGTGATCAGCCCGATGCCTGGTATGGGATGAAGGAAGTTGGTGAAATGGATGAAAGGAAAGGTGATGATGGAGCAGTTGGTGGAATGAATGGCGGGGGAAACCGGAGAACCCGGAGAAAACCCGCCCAGACGCCGCTTCGTCCACCACAAATCCCACATGCAGGTCCCTGGGATTGAACCCGGGCCGGCTCGGTGGGAGGTCTAACCACTCGACCACGGCGCCGCCACGTGCTATATATAAAAAAATGCAAATCTTTTTAAAGCGCACGATTTATTTCAAAAACATTTTTGGAGGCATCAGCCATTCCCAAGATATCGGTTCAAATTCTTCAATACCTAGCCATTTGTTTTAAAGTTCTGTCGATTTCAGCTGTTTCTCGCGATGTCATGGAAACAGTATGGAAGGCCAGCATATAGCGTCCAGTTGTTAAACATTTGACTATCGCTGTTCTCTATAACGAAATGTGTAATGTAGCTGTTTCTGTAAAGGTTTATCTGCATTAAGTGTAGCGGATAGAAGAATAAGCTTTCGTAACAATGATTTGTCTACCCAGTAACAAGTGATAGAGGATGGAGAAAGCCATGTGCGTCTATCAGCAGATTTTTTTTAAATACTGTTTAGCACACGTTTTTCCTTTTTCACAGATGATACACGAAATAAAATGATACGTGCCCAAGGGCAAGGAAACGTTGCAAATCTCCGGCATTTGTTAGTTACAAGGACTGAGGAAAACCCCAGGCAGGATTTGAACCGCAGATCTCCGTTTGCGGGTCCCTGCCTTAACGAACTCGGCTACCCATTTGCGAAATAGTTTTTTCAAATCTCTTAGATCCATTTTCTGATAATATAAAAAAACAACTCACAAATTTTCTGTGTAAAGTGTAAAGTAGGGTGAAGGGAGTTTCTTGAAAATCTTTGTGCTGGATTCTTTGGAGACGCTGAACTTAAATACCAAGTTTGGTATTTAAACCACTTTTCGTTTTTGAGTTATGCTGTACACAGACTCTCTTTTCTAAAAATGCTGTGTTTAGATTCACGGAGTCTCAAAACGTGTATTTCTAGTGAGGTCTCGGTGCCCAATTCTTGGGTGAAATGCAATATTTCCTCTACTTACACAGGTAGGTGGTAGAGAAGGTAACAATCGCTCCCGCTCTCCATAGTTGTGGTTAACAATAAAACCCTAGCTTCGCTACTTGAACGGGTTAGGTAAGCATCAAGCGGAGACCAAGTTTTTGTTTGAGAGCGCAGGACTAAGGCTGTTTGGGGACAGAGAACTCCCCTTGGTGGGACTTCGCTACTTGAACGGGTTAGCTAAGCATCAAGCGGAGACCAAGTTTTTGTTTGAGGGCGCAGGACTAAGGCTGTTTGGGGACAGAGAACTCCCCTTGGTGGGACTAACCCGGGTACAGCTCTGCCAGCGGTAACGAGCTGTGCTTCCTCAGGGAACAGAGAACTCCCCTTGGTGGGACTTCGCTACTTGAACGGGTTAGGTAAGCATCAAGCGGAGACCAAGTTTTTGTTTGAGGGCGCAGGACTAAGGCTGTTTGGGGACAGAGAACTCCCCTTGGTGGGACTAACCCGGGTACAGGTCTGCCAGCGGTAACGAGCTGTGTTTCCTCAGGGAACAGAGAACTCCCCTTGGTGGGACTTCGCTACTTGAACGGGTTAGGTAAGCATCAAGCGGAGACCAAGTTTTTGTTTGAGGGCGCAGGACTAAGGCTGTTTGGGGACAGAGAACTCCCCTTGGTGGGACAGCTCTGCCAGCGGTAACGAGCTGTGCTTCCTCAGGGAACAGAGAAGTATACTTAACACGTCCCACAAAAATAACTGGTATTTCGTCCATTATTATTACTTTCTTTACTCCATACCTAAGGAGCGAGGTGGCGACTCGCATTCGGGAGATCCCAGATTCGACCCCCCGTGACCGCCCATTCTGACCATGGGTTTTTCGTGGTTTTTCCGGGTCGAGTAGAACACTGAGGTGGTTCATCTTGTACCACGACACTCCTGACTCTCATTTCCCCATCACCCTCCTTGTCAACTGTTTCAGGGTTGTAGGGCGGGCGATGTTGGTCAGTTACGGTTGAACGCTCTGGGAAACTTTCATCCTGACGTCGTCCAGGGACTGCTTGGCTGCAACCCGCCTCTGGGTGCTTTCGGGTAGAAGTTCCTTCGGGGACCCCCGGAGGCTCGGGACCCAATATACTTGGCTCGGGCGGCGTTGGAGGCGTTAAATCTGGAAAAATTAGGAACCCCTTCTTGCTTGCGCCCGCCGACATCCCGATCTCTTCGGGGCTCCCTCCTCATCTCACCTTCCCGAGGGTCACGATAGGAGCACAAGTGTGCCGACTGATCTGCGTTCGGTGCTCTGCCCCCCCCCCGTTCTTGCGGAACTTTACCTTTTACTGCATCACTATTCAGTTGTTTCTCCTGATACACAGCTACGGCAGGTATTATAGCGACTCAAAGTTTCTATCGATTCAATTTCTTGTATTCGCTATGCTCCTATGTCATGAATCTGTTTCAGCGAAGTTTAACTCCGTTAACATAAAGTAGATAAAAATATGCTTTCGTAAGAAACGTTCATAGTAATTATATAAACATAAAGAATAGTGGGTAGAGAAACTCATGTGAATATAACACATCAGAATACCGAGCATATTGGCTGTGCAGCAACCGGTGAGGTTCGCATTCGCGAGGTCGCGGGTTCAGTCCCCGTCAAGCGCTCGCTCGGATTTGGGGGTGTTTCTCTCCTGCCAGGACTTCGTCTCCCTCACAAGGTTTGGCAGCGTGATGCGGGGCGGGACAGTTACCTGCCCCAAGGAAAGAATGGGTATTCCCCGTGGACACCAAGGAGTGACGCGTTCATCGCGCCGACAGTGAGTCTGGTCTTCGAGGTGCAAGTGGATTTCTGCACGTCTGTAGCCTTCTTCACTTCATCCTTCCCTCCCTCCTGGGGAGGGGATGGTACCTGCAATAGATCTATGTATGTCTGTCCTATCGCAACAGATCACATTTTTATCCGTAAAATGTTCTCAATTGCAGTGCTTCACTACATGTGTGGCATAGACCGAGACTACAATCTCAAGCATTAGTGTTCTATGTTTAATACTTTGACAAGCGTTGTGAGGTAAGTGCAGACAACAGGGTATATAATGTAACACCTCGCACATCACGGGGTATCTATTCGGCTACCACCCAAGCCAGGAGACAGACCACGTCCGTAACAGTTCCTGGCTTGAACACCCGTCTCACTACTACTCTTTCCCACCGACCAGGGGAAATCACAAAACACCCAAGATCAGAGTGGACGGTCAACGGGAATCGAACCCGGGACCTCCCGCATGCGAGATTCACACATTACACAAAGGTATTCAAGTTGATGTCGTATCAAAGAGCTGAACGTGTTGTCAATAGAAGTTTAATCATACATACGATACGACGCCAAATTGATTAATTTAAATGCAGCAATATTCGTTTGATGTTTCATTTGTTTATCAGCAGAAAGAGCAGTACACGCAATAAATACAGCCACTAATCGATTTGGCGCCCGTCGAACAAAGAATGTTGTTTTGGACAACCCTACAGTATACAAACCTGAGATTGTTTAAGTGAGGGACTTAATTACAAATTCCGTTAAAAATCGTAACATCAAATCTGAGGAAACCTTCTCTACCTACTACCGCTTATTTTAAATTGTCTCTTCTACAAACTACAAACTATTGTTACAGAAACTCATTTTTCTCTCTACTTCACGTTAATCGACGTTTCCACAGCTTCATTACAGGTCAAAGAGGAGTAAGGGAAACAGAAGCGATAATCAAATGTTTAAAATCGGGTAGATATACTGCACACTCTTTCTGTGACATCGCGAGAAGCAAGTGAATAGCGACAGCAGTTTAAAACATGATAAAGTATTGAAAAGTTCAAATCAATAGTAACGGATACCTTAGAAATGGCTGAAGACACAATAAAGTTATTGTAAATAAATTGTGTGCTTATATATTTCTTGTGAAGTGAGTATTTGTGTTTCTCTTATCGTTTAACTGTTTTACGGAATTATATAAAATTCCTTCCGAAGAGGTGGACTTGCTAGAAGTTTCAAGACATACATTTCATGTGTTACATAAATATGGAGTTTTAATGAAAAGCGTTACAAACATTTCGAGAAAATAAAACTTAATGAAAACGTTTCCATGTAAGGAAAGTTCGTGGTGGCGGATTTCATTGAAAATATTGTTCACAGCCACAAAGACACACGCACTCACGGTTTTCTAAAAATACTGTGAATATTTCTTTTTTGAGTGGATTGCAGAACGTCCACTACCTGTTAAAGGTAAACGGTGAAAGTAGGAGTGCAATACTTGGCTTCAGAGAGTTATTGGAGTTATAGAAAATATGAATAGAGTTTGTTATACATGTAAGTATGTTGTGTTTGCATGTGTACTAGTCGGCCACGATATGAGCGCGTGTGGTGGGAAGAGGTTACGAAACAGTGGGCGGGATGTCAAGTAAAGAAAACATCGCAGTTCCGAATTGCATTTACTAGCGAGGATGGTCATGTACTAGGTAACTGCCTTGCCCCTCTCATCCTAGACTTGACTGTCAGTGGCGTCTTCCTCCAAGCGCATTCATATCGTGGCTAACTAATTCTTGAGTCCCTTACGTACGGCGTTTTATTGAAACATATAATAAGAGTTTGGTTTATTTTGAAAGTATTTCTGTTCTAGATTGTTCATAAGACACAAAAGCTGTAAGTTATTGCCATTTAAGATGAAATTTGAAGTTTTTAATTTATGAATAGCCGAGTGTTTTTTTCCGACACGCGTGGAACGTTTGTTAGTTTATTTTTGTTTTGTCAATAGAAGTGAAACAACTGAGTCCCGTGCAGTAGCCATAACGTCATTTATAGGTCACATAGGTCTTGGTACACTCGGCTTCCGTGGTGTAATGGTTAAGATAGGCGTATGTCGCGTGAAAGGTCGCCTTAACATAAATTATATTGTGACTTTGCCCAGCTTTTCTACTGTCACTGTTTAGTTTTTATCAGGTTCAACTTTCACTAGGAGTTCATTATCACTTCAGTAGGGTGAAGTAGTTCAATTCTCCGTCACTTCACTTCACTTCCTTCCTGACGTGATCACTTCATACCCGACGGTTCACCTTACTTGCAGCTGAACACAAGACCTCCACAGCCCGTCGCTCTGTCGTAGCAAACGCTGCACGACAACAGTAGCCACCAACTCGCTCGGAGAGTCGCACCAGACACTCAACTCACTCTAGACTCTCACCGATTCCAGGGAGAGCGCTCGCTTATATAGACGGTGGAATGTTTCAACAAGGTTGTTAAATGTTCTAGAACTATTTCGACACACTTTCTGGAGGAGGGGGAAGAAGCTTCCAGAAGGTCCTGGTTAACTACCGATAGAGCTCCTGCTATTTACGCTGGCGAGCGGCACTTATCGTTGTTTACTCCGACCGCCCGGCGCCGATCTCCCGACAACCTTGCGTCACAAAGTGTTTTTCCTTGCTGATTAGTCATCAAGGGTATTCTCATTCTTGTTCTGTTTTGTCAACAACAATAATTCCTATGTTTTATATTTATTGCGATGAATACACTCAGTGGTGCCGGTAAACCAACACAATAAGAAAATAAAGACTGGGGAATCACAAAACATCCTATCACACAATTCAAACCGAGCGAGATGGCTCCGCGGTGACGTGTGAGACTCGCATTCGGGAGGTCTCGGATTCCATTCCCGAGTTTTTGCTGGTTTTCCCGGACCGGTAAGTGAATGTTTCTCTTCTACCACAAATACTCTGCCCTCTCAATCCTGTTTCAGGTGGTGTACTACGAGGCTGTGCAGTATCGGACAGATGACAGCCTTATTTGAGCCGCCTCAGGTGGGTCGAATTCTCCTCGACTCCGCCAAAGGGAAGCTTTCTCTGAGCAGACCGACAGTGTGATCGGGTGTGGAATCGTTAGGGACCTCTGCGCGCCTCTGTGACCTATAATCTGCTGCGGTTCCTTCACTTCAACCGTTCCTCCTGGGTGTGGTAGTCACATAAGATCTGCCTTGGGTGTCGGGATGAAGGAAATGTCCCCTCCGTTACGTTACCCTGTCATCACACAACACAGCGTAGGACGTCCACACGAGAGGTAACGCCTGCAACAGTTCATGTCACACTGGGGGTGAATGGTTGTGTGTATCTAGTACTCGAGTGGGTCGCAGGGAGCTCCTGGTGAGGCAACTGAAATACTTCCCCTGCCTTACATGAATGGTAGAGAAAGTTAAAACAGAGCACCTTACTAAACTTTTTCTGTCCTTCAGAGAGCGAACTTTTAATTCACACAGAAAACAATCGCGGAAAGAGATGTAGGATGACGTAGACGAGGCCAAATTGAATTTCAAACTCCGCAGTTAATGCATCAAATTACGGCAACACTCCTGCTTAAAATAAAACCATCATAGAAGAAGGATTAAGAACAAGGTCGTGCAAGTGGCTTAGGACATTAATTAAATAAAGGCAGTCAAACTGCAGCTGACGTTAGTGTTACTTTTCCATACTTCGCAGTTTTATATGCAGCTCTTCGGAGAATGTAATAAAGACGTGGAGTTAGCACTTGCTTGGAGGAAGCGCTAGTCACTTGTTATAGACAGGATAATGGCAGAGCGCCCCGCAGCCTGGTAATGTGATCACATATTATACCACCAGACATGGCTTGGTGGCGACAGTGACAAACAACTCATGAGCAGGGCTTCTCAAAGCCGCAATGGGGCCACACTTGACTCCCAATTTCACAATAATTCCTGTTTTCTTTAACCCTTTTGCCTATGGTATTGTCTTCTAAAGCCTTTTAGTTCTTCTACAACTTATAGCAAGTATTGCATTCCACCCCAAAAATTCGATATCTAGGTTTCACCGCAAATACGTGTTTTGAGGCCTCCTGAATAAAAAAAAACACTTTCAGAAAAAGGTCCGCGCGCGCGCGCGTGTGTATGTGTGTCTGGGAACAGCATAATTCAAAAATGAAAAGTCGGATAAATACAAAACTTAGTATTTAAGTTCAGTATCTTTCAAAGATGCGACACAGAAATTTTAAAGAAAATCCCCCATACCAGACAACACTTTACATGGAATATTTTTCAAAAATGTTGATTTTCTCAAAAATGCTTCTACGATTTTGATCAAAATATTATATATTTAAGATATTTTCATGACAAATAAAAAAGTATATCTTGAATGCTTTGGGAATGTCCCCATAAGTCCTCTTCCTTCTAAATGGCTTGTGCATGACTGGTAAAGCGTAAGGAATAGACAAATGTTTGTACAAAACAGAGTTCCTTAAAACACACAATTTATGTCATATACATATTTTTTGTGGAGTGAACCATTTCCGAGATATTCCTTGTTATTTGTTTGAAGTTTCCAATATTTATACTTTTTCTCAAATGGGAATTCGTTATTCGTTTTTTTTATGACCTGGACATACAAAGAGAATGGAATACTCCACATAACAACCAGCTCTTAAAACATTTGACTATCGCTTAAAGCCTACCAATTCCCCTTGCATCTACAAGAAAATTAGCAATAAGATAGTTTCTGCAAATGTTTATCTGAGTAACATGAAGTACTTTGAGAGCAAGCGTACAAGAGTAGAGAAGGTCATATGAGTGCAACGCATCACATTTTTTTAACTTGGCCTGTTAAGTAGATTTGACATGTATGTCTGAACTTCAGAATAATGTGATAAACTGAGCTGGCTGGCTCAGGCGGTAACTTCTGTGGCCCGCATTCGTGAGGTCCCGTGCTCAAATCCGGTGGCCGACAAATCTGACTGGGGATTTTTCGTAGTTTTCCTCAGTCGCCAAGGACTGGACTGGATATTTAATACCATGACCCAAAGTTCCAACTTAGGTCTGAAACAATAGTAAAAATGAAAATGCATAGTGAATACATACCATCTATCCAGAGATGATGAGATAGGTAGGCTGGGCGTTACTCTAATGCCATCTTCCGGCACGTGTAGAACCAAACATACAGTTGCCTAGCACTAAGGTCTGCCCGTCACAGAAGCAGAGATACAGTAGTCTAGCACTAAGGTCTGCCCGTCACAGAAGCAGAGATACAGTTGCCCAGTACTAAAGTCTCTGTGGACACGTGTCAAAGCTACCATAGGCTCGTCAGGTATAGAAGCACATATACAGTTGCCTAGCACTAAGGTCTGCCCGTCACAGAAGCAGAGACACAGTTGCCCAGTACTAATCTCTGTGAACACGTGTCAAAGCTGCCATAGGCTCGTCAGGTATAGAAGCACATATACAGTAGTCTAGCACTAAGGTCTGCCCGTCACAGAAGCAGAGATACAGTTGCCCAGTACTAGTCTCTGTGAACACGTGTCAAAGCTGCCATAGGCTCGCCCGGTATAGAAGCACATATACAGTTGCCTAGCACTAAGGTCTGCCCGTCACAGAAGCAGAGATACAGTTGCCCAGTACTAGTCTCTGTGAACACGTGTCAAAGCTGCCATAGGCTCGCCAGGTATAGAAGCACGTATACAGTTGCCTAGCACTAAGGTCTGCCCGTCTCAGAAGCAGAGATACAGTAGGCTAGCACTAAGGTCAACCCGTCACAGAACCAGAGATACAGCTGCCCAGTACTAGTCTCTGTGAACACGTGTCAAAGCTGCCATAGGCTCGCCAGGTATAGAAGCACATATACAGTTGCCTAGCACTAAGGTCTGCCCGTCACAGAAGCAGAGATACAGTTGCCCAGTACTAGTCTCTATGAACACGTGTCAAAGCTGCCATAGGCTCGCCAGGTATAGAAGCACATATACAGTTGCCTAGCACTAAGGTCTGCCCGTCACAGAAGCACATATACAGTAGCCTAGCACTAAGGTCTGCCCGTCACAGAAGCAGAGATACAGTAGTCTAGCACTAAGGTCTGCCCGTCACAGAAGCAGAGATACAGTTGCCTAGCACTAAGGTCTGCCCGTCACAGAAGCAGAGATACAGTTGCCCAGTACTAGTCTCTGTGAACACGTGTCAAAGCTGCCATAGGCTCGCCAGGTATAGAAGCACATATACAGTTGCCTAGCACTAAGGTCTGCCCGTCACAGAAGCAGAGATACAGTTGCCCAGTACTAGTCTCTGTGAACACGTGTCAAAGCTGCCATAGGCTCGACAGGTATAGAAGCACATATACAGTTGCCTAGCACTAAGGTCTGCCCGTCACAGAAGCAGAGATACAGTTGCCCAGTACTAGTCTCTGTGAACACGTGTCAAAGCTGCCATAGGCTCGCCAGGTATAGAAGCACATATACAGTTGCCTAGCACTAAGGTCTGCCCGTCACAGAAGCAGAGATACAGTTGCCCAGTACTAGTCTCTGTGAACACGCGTCAAGGCTGCCATAGGCTCGCCAGGTATAGAAGCACATATACAGTTGCCTAGCACTAAGGTCTGCCCGTCACAGAAGCAGAGATACAGTAGTCTAGCAATAAGGTCTGCCCGTCACGGAAGCAGAGATACAGTAGCCTAGCACTAAGGTCTGCCCGTCACAGAAGCAGAGATACAGTAGCCTAGCACTAAGGTCTGCCCGTCACAGAAGCAGAGATACAGTAGCCTAGCACTAAGGTCTGCCCGTCACAGAAGCAGAGATACAGTAGCTTAGCACTAAGGTCTGCCCGTCACAGAAGCAGAGATAGAGTAGTCTAGCACTAAGGTCTGCCCGTCACAGAAGCAGAGATACAGTAGTCTAGCACTAAGGTCTGCCCGTCACAGAAGCAGAGATACAGTAGCCTAGCACTAAGGTCTGCCCGTCACAGAAGCAGAGATACAGTAGCCTAGCACTAAGGTCTGCCCGTCACAGAAGCAGAGATACAGTAGTCTAGCACTAAGGTCTGCCCGTCACAGAAGCAGAGATACAGTTGCCCAGTACTAGTCTCTGTGAACACGTGTCAAAGCTGCCATAGGCTCGCCAGGTATAGAAGCACATATACAGTTGCCTAGCACTAAGGTCTGCCCGTCACAGAAGCAGAGATACAGTTGCCCAGTACTAGTCTCTGTGAACACGTGTCAAAGCTGCCATAGGCTCGCCAGGTATAGAAGCACATATACAGTAGCCTAGCAGTAAGGTCTGCCCGTCACAGAAGCAGAGATACAGTAGTCTAGCACTAAGGTCTGACCGTCACAGAAGCAGAGATACAGTAGTCTAGCACTAAGGTCGGACCGTCACAGAAGCAGAGATACAGTAGTCTAGCACTAAGGTCTGCCCGTCACAGAAGCAGAGATACAGTTGCCCAGTACTAAAGTCTCTGTGAACACGTGTCAAAGCTGCCATAGGCTCGCCAGGTATAGAAGCACATATACAGTTGCCTAGCACTAAGGTCTGCCCGTCACAGAAGCAGAGATACAGTTGCCCAGTACTAGTCTCTGTGAACACGTGTCAAAGCTGCCATAGGCTCGCCAGGTATAGAAGCACATATACAGTTGCCTAGCACTAAGGTCTGCCCGTCACAGAAGCAGAGATACAGTAGTCTAGCACTAAGGTCTGACCGTCACAGAAGCAGAGATACAGTTGTCTAGCACTAAGGTCTGCCCGTTACAGAAGCAGAGATACAGTTGCCCAGTACTAAAGTCTCTGTGAACACGTGTCAAAGCTGCCATAGGCTCGTCAGGTATAGAAGCACATATACGGTAGTCTAGCACTAAGGCCTCTGTGGACACGTGACAAAGTGACATGGTATGGTATAGGTCCACAGGGATGAGACCTAGAAGGCTAACAGTCCGTCACTTACCTAGCCACTAGTTATCTCCTAGCAGATCCGTCGCGATATGACCACTTAGTTGAAGCAACGTAAAAATGGAAAAAAGTGATGTGTTACATTTACATGACTTTCTGTACCACTGTCGTTTATTTTGTGTAGCTCTTGCAAACTATTTTTTCCAAAAGCTTCTCTTTCTATGGTAAGAGATCAACATTTGCAGAAGTAGCATTATTACACATTTCGTTGTAGGTACAAGGGGACAAGGAACCAGAATCGATAGTCAGATATATTAAAGCGGTTCCCTATTTACTGGACTAGAAAATATATACTCTTATCATGACGTCAGCGGAAACTACTGAACATGTGTTGTTTGCTACAATAGGGTAAAATAGAAAAGTGCTTGACATTGTTAATCTTTTCCAGCCCAGTTTATTTTCAGCTGAGCCATGATGGTGTGCGGTGATTGCTTGTGCCCTAGAGCTTGCCTTAACCCTGGATTTGTAGCTCACCAAGGGACATCACTAGCCAGGATTCCGAATCCTTTCTTCGGTATAACCGAGTTTGAGGTTAAGGATGGGGTGGACTTACGCAAAATAAACGGTGATTGACAGTGTGACTTGTTACCACTGCAGCTGAACACATGCTTTTAATTTATATTGAAAAAAGGAAAGAAGGGAGAAAATTTTTTTATTTGAGTTTTTATGCTAACATCACATTTAAAGAAGTAAATATTATAAAGGTAGAGAATTATTCATAGTTAACCCTTTGAAGTGAGTTTTAACCAACTTCCAGTAACACATAGGTATGTAAAATCATGTCATATGGCAGCATTGAGCTGGAAAGGGTTAAAACATTGTGACATCCTTCATTTGGAGAACTGTTTTGAGGTCTACCACACCCACCAATCATATTAAAGTTTACAAAGTGCTCGCACAGCTCACAACCAGATTTCTGCGGTAGCCATAAAGACAATGAGTTAATCGTGATAAATGTTTGCATGACAGCTTCATTACATATTTCGCTGTAGCTACAAGAGGATACTGCATCGGAATCGATAGTCAGATATTTAAAAGCGTGTCGCTATTTGAGGGTCTTTAATTTTAATTGTTGTTCCAGGATATAGCGAGAAAAACTAAATAGCGACAGCACAACGGATATCTGGGAAATTTCTGATCTCATAAGAAAGTTTATTTTAAAATAAATTGTGTGTTTCATAAATATCTGTAATTGTTTTGTATAGTAGCCAAGCTTTAGTTTAGCAGTTCTTCCGAATCAAGAGGACTTCACATTTTATGTTAAATAAATATCGTAAGTAAACGTATTTAATCAAAATCCTTAGATCAACCTGGAAAAATAAAAAATAAGGACAGTTTGTCTATATAAGGAGTAGTTTTGAATATCGTTGAAAATTTTCGTGTTAGATTTTTGGAAAACGGTGAACTTAAATACCAAGTTTGTATTTATTTGGGTTTTTGTTTTTGGTTTATGCTGTGCACAGGCACACACGTGCACACGAATCGTTTTGTGAAAATGCTTTTTTTAGGGCTCAGGGGGCCTCAAAGCATGTATTTCCCGTAGAACTTCGACATCAAATTCATGTTAGGAATAGAATACTTCCTTTACTGTCAATACCCAGTACAGAAAGTAATTGTTTCTTGCACTCAGGCGGCACTAAAACATGCCACGTATAGGTTATACCACCTCATGCACTGCGACCTGTGTACATAGCCCTCTTGTAGTCACCACCACCAGGGATGAGGTGAAGGAAGCACAGGAGGCTACAGTATAGGTTATTCAACAGAGCGGCACTTCGCGCGCTGCGACTTACACACATGTATAGTGTGTACCACCATCAGGAAGAAGGGATGAGGTGAAGGAACCATAGGAGGCTACAGTATAGGTTATTCAACGGATAGGACACACCTCGCGTGCTGCGACCTGTACACATGTATAGTGTGTACCACCGTCAGGAAGAAGGGATGAGGTGAAGGAACCACAGGAGGCTACAGTATAGGTTATTCAACGGAGGGGACACCTCGCGTGCTGCGACCTGTACACATGTATAGTGTGTACCACCATCAGGAAGAAGGATGAGGTGAAGGAACCACAGGAGGCTACAGTATAGGTTATTCAACGGATGGGACACACCTCGCGTACTGCGACCTGCACACATGTATAGTGTGTACCACCATCAGGAAGAAGGGATGAGGTGAAGGAACCACAGGAGGCTATAGTATAGGTTATTCGACGGAGAGCGACACCACGCGTGCTGCGACCTGTACACATGTATAGTGTGTACCACCGTCAGGAAGAAGGGATGAGGTGAAGGAACCACAGGAGGCTACAGTATAGGTTATTCAACGGAGGGGCACACCTCGCGTGCTGCGACCTGTACACATGTATAGTGTGTACCACCATCAGGAAGAAGGGACGAGGTGAAGGAACCACAGGAGGCTATAGTATAGGTTATTCAACGGAGGGGACACCTTGCGCGCTGCGACCTGTACACATGTATAGTGTGTACCACCGTCAGGAAGAAGGGACGAGGTGAAGGAACCACAGGAGGCTACAGTATAGGTTATTCAACAGAGGGGCACACCTCGCGCGCTGCGACCTGTACACATGTATAGTGTGTACCACCATCAGGAAGAAGGACGAGGTGAAGGAACCACAGGAGGCTACAGTATAGGTTATTCAACGGAGGGTACACACCACGCGTGCTGCGACCTGTACACATGTATAGCGTGTACCACCGTCAGGAAGAAGGGACGAGGTGAAGGAACCACACAGGAGGCAGACAGATCACAAAGACGCGCGGAAGTCCCTAACATTTTGTAGCTAGCATATCCGTCTCACTGTTGGAGCCGCCGAGAGAGGGCGATGAACGACCTAACAGTCGAGCAGCCCTCGGGTGTGCATGCAGAAAATTCTTTTCAGTGAACATTGATCCGTGACATCTGTCCGGCACCGCCATATACTGCGAAACTCAGAAGCACACTTGAAAATTGAGAAGGAAATGATGGAATCGGAATCGTGGTAGAAAAGAAACCACCCTAGCATTCGCTTGCAGACCCCGGGTAATCCAGGTAAAACTCATGGGTCAAAATGGGCGATCGCCGGAGATGGATCCCGGACCTCCCGAGCGCGAGTCATATTCGTTACCGCGGCGGCATCTCGCTCGCTTATTTGTTTTAGTGCCAAAAGTTGACAGATTTCTCTTAAAGCTAACGTTAGAGAAATAGCTATCAGCGCAGTACGAGCTGAGCCTTCATGTCCTCAGATTGAGTTATTACATGTTTGGAAACTTTCAGACATTAAAACACTTCAAGAGTTATGTTGGGCTAGAAGCGGGGGGGGGGGAGAGGACTTCTATACCTAGACCCCTGATGGAAGGGAGGGATGAGGTGACAGGGCGCTCGGACCAGGCAGAGGGCAGGGTTCCTGCCGCACAGAGATTTAAACTTCCCAGCTGGCATTTGGTGGGCTTACACATCCCCTGGGGGGGGGTGAAGTGAAATGAAAATTAAGGTGAAATGGAGGGACAGGAAATTCTCGGGATGTAATGATCCTTGCCAGCATTCTCCTAGCGACCCGGGGAAACCCATGGGTCAGGAAGGTCGACCGCGGGAGTCGAACTCACGATGCACAAGTTACCACCTGAGCCATCCCGCTCGGTAAGGGTTATGTAACCCATCGGCATTAGCTTCTGTTGACCACCAAGATAATATACTTTCTTATAGCCAGCAAGGCCTAAAAGTAACAGACCACACGAGCTAAGAGCTTTAGATTATCACACTGTGTGACTGTTTAATCACATAGCATTTACCCTTTATATTTGCACATGTTTAATAAGTCGACTTGGTTTGATTAGGTTTTACTTTTGATTATGTCTTTTTACAGGATTACTTTTTCATGGCGCTCGCATCTGCTTACAAATGAAATCGTCATATTTCAATATATCGCACTTCGTTGTGGTGTTAACCCATACGTTATATTGGTCTAAAACGTTACTCTTTTATCTAACCTACATGAAGAATAAATTATGAACTCAGAAGAAACTGAAATTAAATCAGGAATCAGCAGAAAGAATAACACTTGAAGTACTTGCCCAAGAAATCCATAAAGCAATACGATATAGCATTCAATGGCTTCATTGCCTGATGTAAGACAAAACATGGTGAAAATAATTTCACTGAAAATAACTGCTAACGAATCAACAAAACATCTGACATCACGCTTTTTAATGTAATTTCTCTTGTTTCAGGAACCGCGTTCTAAACGTGATCTCTCTTTGTTTCACGAATTAATATGATATTATTGATGTTTTACAAATTCGAGCGCTCTCTAAAAAATAGTACATGCCACAAGTGTTAAAAAAAGTAGTTTTATTTTGTTCGTAGGATTCCGAGAGTCGCAAACGTTCCTACTCGTGAAATGAAACGCTACTTTTACCTCTAGTATCATAATGTACTATTATGTAACAAACGTAGTTATCGTGGACATCTATGAATCTGAAAAGCTTGCTAGTTTTGTCCATGAGATATCATTCTGTTAAATGACCTAGATAAGAGAAAATGAGAGCCAAGGTTTTATGCAGTCTGCTTGCTTTGATTTCCCTTGCGAGTCATCAGCATGGAGTAAAGTGAAAGTGTCTCGTGAGATGTCCAGCTATTACTCATCCTGATATATCTTCAAGAAAATTTATGAGACGAAAATAAGAACACTGCTGTTAGGACCTAGCCTAGTGGCAGGAAGGTTTTTAACTTTCAAGGAAAAGGAAAACTGTTATATGACAGTGTTTCTCAACTGTACCCAGTCGAGCCAACTTATTAAACCATACGGTTCAGGCACACCGGACACCTAAGACTTCTTTATAGCAGGTTCTGCATGACCACTACCCTCTTTTAGCCATTCTCAACGTCAACAGTTCTGATCGTAACGTACCACTCCCATTAAATATCCATTCAAGTGGGATGTTTACACTCTGCTCTTGATACACAAGACACTCTTAAGGGACTCTGGAACTGAAATGTCAAACTTTTTTAATTTTAAAGATATTTACTTGAAACTTGGCACACTTAATATAAGTAAATAAGAAATAACTGTGCAAAAGATGAAATCTGTAGATCAAATACTTTCTCAAATAATAGAATTGAATATTTTTAATTAGTCAAAAAAACGCAAATTTCCCAAAACTGCCTTGCAGATTTACGTTTGTCAGAGAAGTATGATAGTGGTATTTTATTTTGCTGTAGTGCAGTGAAAATAAATGTAAGGATTTGATAGTAGTTGATGTTATTATTTGTAGAGAAATAAATGTTTGCTTTAATGAAATTGTTCATGTTCAAAATTACCTTGTTTCTCGTAAATTAATTTTTTGTGTGCCAATGAATGAAGCAACCATCTAATGAGTGTTTCAATCCTTGGAAAGCACATTTTACATTATGTATGCAAAATTGCATACAAATTACAGCAAAGGTAAAACGTAAGGAACAAACTTCATAAGCAAAAATGCAAGACTGACTAAAAACACGTACATAAAGAAGAAGGGGCAACCAGTAGCATTAAAAGAGAGTGCAGAGGTGATTTAAACATGTCACTGGGCGATCGTGAAATATGTTTGTCCAAAATGAATCACAGGTGTCTAAATAATAGCTATACCGTACAATCAAAACATCGAAAATTTCGCCATTTTCACCTTAAAACTCAATCCCAGTTCCTCTCAAATCGCCAGAGCTATAACTCATCTTATGTGGGACGTTACAAACACAGCAAGCTCGAAGCAAGAATCCTCCATACAATGCTAATAGCAACCGAGCTACCAGATAATCGTGGAAAGCTATGAAGGCCGGGAGATCTGCTGCTGTTGGCAACGTTTAACACACAACACTGCTCTTTATAGAACAAAACTTAAATACCTCGCCAAACACTTTGACGGATGCCTCTACTAAGAATTAGAAATAAATAGGTTTCAGCTCCAGACAAAAACAGTGCAGATATTTTCTGTAAGACTGGATAATCAGTTCCAACCTAATCTTATAAGTGACATTGACTTTTATAACGAAGAGCAGGATAACGAGCGTCCCCTCTCCACCAGTTCTTCACGCCTGCTCAGGAGAAGAAAGCTTTACAACCCTTGCTGAATGCCTTCCCTGTAAGGACAGGTTTCACTGACAAATATTCAACGCCATCTAGAGTCACACTCAGCAGGTTGTACCCAGCGGAATGGCTCAGGCGTATTCGGGAGGTCGTGGGTTCGATTCCTGCGGCCGACCTTCCTGACACATGGGTTTCCCCGGGTCGTTAGACGAATGTTGGGAAGCATCATTACCTCCCGGAATTTCTCTCTCACTTATTTCCTCTCATTTCATCTTCCTCTTTCACACTACAGGTTGACATCGGGACTGTGTGTCGATCGATTGCGGACAGATGACGCAGAGGCTTAAGTTGGAACTTCTTGACCGCGTCAGATGGCGATTGTTTGCGCCTCCACTGCTGGGTCGAGCTTTCCCCGGTTTCCGCTGGAGGGGAGCTTGTGAGCTCTGCGGTAGCTTGGAAGGGCCGCCGTTGAGCGCTCTCAGGGCGGGTGGTCAAGCTTGTAACTCTTAGAGAACTCTGCACGTCTCTGTCGTCTACGTCAGCCGGTTCTCCGGCCCATGCGTTTCTTGTGGTTCCTTCATTTCATCGGTTCCTCGCGGGGATGTATGCACAGGAGAACCCTTGCGAGTCGAGGTGTTAGGTGCCCCCTCGTCAACTAATTCTAATACAACAGTTGCCCCGATACCTAAACCTCTAAAATTATCCACACAACTATCGCCCTATAATTCTTCTACCTTTATTCTCTAAGTTATTTGAACCACCACCACCAAAGAGGTTTCACTTAACTTCAAAGAACTTGTAAAGAAACCCACGTGAGCGCCTCATTGGCCGGTGGGCGAACTACAACGTTTCCCACTTAGGATGTCGTCTCTTGCTCCACATAAAACAGATCGTAACATTTGTCGGTTATTCTTGTGCAGAGAAATGTAAGACACCCATTGTTGTAACAGTTCAATTTATTAAACAAAATGTGTTCGTTCAGATTCACGTATAACTAACTGAATCGCTGACTCATAAAAGTTTAAAGTAAAAGCGGTATATTAGCAACTAAATAAATGAGTTGTGGAACCTAAAATTAAGAGCAGTTTAATTCAGTATCTTTAATTACAGATGGAATAATAGAGATGTAGAGATGGCAACAATTCAGGTCCCTACCACTTTCATTTGTCTGATTTTAGTATTATGTGTTAGAAGTTTAGGATGTAAGCCAAAAAATAGTAATAAGACATACATGCCGGTACTTAGTTCCCATCACATGTTTAAGTAATGCTCGGCGGAGTCTTTGGACTTAAAGTGAAACAGTTATACCTTCCTTACTTACACATCTTCAAGGAATTATATCGGCCTACACAGATTGGTTTCAGCCCTCAACAGTTGCATCGAAGTGTTGACACAATACTTGACACATTTCAAGTAAAAGCAGTATATCTAGCGCTATTTCTTGACATCCAAAAAGCTGTTGATAAAGTATTACATGAAGGCCTGCTCCTCACAGTAAAACCCAATCTTACCGATACGCTATACAGAATAGTGCAACCTTATCTCAGTAAACGCACTTTTCCAGTCAAGTATGAAACTGCGCTATCACAATCCAAAGCAATTTATTTCGGTGTTCCGCAAAGCAGTGATCTGGGACCATTTGTTTATCCCATATACACCCTTGAAATCCCCTCTAAACCTTGTCATAGTACTGCCCACTTTGCTGATGCTGCGCTGCTCTGAATGCGCGGACTTCTTTCTCTTGTTCTTCTAGGGCTGCTGAGATGCAAACTTTCTGTGAGAATGTTCACCTATGGTGTAAAAAATAGTGCGTCCTAATGAATCCTCCAAAATTCATAATTGCCAAACAAACGAAAAGTTACTCGTCATCCTGTTTCTATACGAGGTGTACAGTAGAATCTACCAGACATCTTGGACTACACGTTTCTTTGGTATCTTCATATCACCAGTTTAGTATAGCAACTCCTGCACATGATCTGACAAGTAAAACAACTCAATCTCTACTGCAAGCTTCTTATTCGACCCAGTTGTTCCATCGGAGGATCTGCTTCGCCTTCCCAGATCAACCGAGTCCAAAACAGATGTTTACACCTGGTTACCGAAGCAACACCAACCTGCATGCCGATCTAGGACTTCCGGAGGTCCTAGAACAAGTACACAGGCCGTGCATCGAACACCACAATCCACTAGATCCATCTTGCTCGTCGCAGCCGAAGACTGGAATGACGTTGGCACAGTGATCTCCTTTTGTGTCAACTGAAGCACATACAAGCCATCTTGGGACTACCCTTGCGGAGCACTCAATGTGGTTTGGTATAATCATGTGTAGCAAAACTGTACGATATCATTCAGTAGAATAAAGTGTACAAATGAGGACAAAAATTCAAGGAATGAGGCGAATGGTTTATTTTCTCAACATTTGGTTATAGGTCAACTAGGCTCTGATCGTCGCACCAATGTCAGGTCGCTCCAGGTCGTTCATGTCTTTTAGGTTGTTACTCTCGGATGTTATGTATTGTCATTTATTTGGTTAGATTATGTGTTTATGAACAGGTTTTAAGAAAATAAAAAATAAAGGAAACGATTTTATATATAACGGTTACTTGGCAAGCTGGGGAGTCGTGAACTTTGGTATTCTCCTGAATGGAGCGAGATGGCTGTGAGGCTCGCAGTCAGGAGGTTCTGGGTTCGCTTCCCGGCGACCGCCCACCCTGATCATGGGTTTTTAGTAGCTTCCCTGGCTCGGTAGGCGAATGCTGGGGTGGTTGCTCTTCTACCACGACTTTCCACCATCATCTGTTTCAGCGTTGAAGGACCAGGCGACGTGTTGCGGCATTGTGAAGGTTTCTCGCTGGCGTCGGTCGGACTGCTCAGGGAGCAGGTCCCCTTTAAGGGGATCCCCGGGGTTTCAAACTTGTGGGCGGGCTTGAACGGTGTCGCATACGTTCAATATGGAAACGTTAGGGGCCCCGCCCATGCTTGTGCTCGTCGTATCCCAGATCTGGTCTCTTCTCATTCCTGCCTCCCTGCGTTCGAAGTAGAAAGCACCACATTGGTCTAGGTGTGGTGTTCTGACGGGGCCCCTCAGTCATGTCAACCTTTACCTTTTTGGTATTCTCCTGATTCTTCACTTTTACTTTCTCTATTACTTGCCTGTAGTTGATAGAGGAAGTAGTGTATTCTAAGCAAAAATTAAATACTGACATTTCACCGGAAATACGCAAAAAGGTATTGTTAGAAAAAGCCCTGCTCTCAAAAATGAAATGTTGGATAAATACTAAACTTGGTATTTAAGTTCAGTATTTTCAAGAGGCAACACCAACATTTCCAACAAAACACCCATAACGCAAATTACTCTTTACATGGAATATGTTGCGTCATGTTTTATTTTCTCAAATTTGCACTAACGATTCTCATTAAATACAATGTATTTAAGATATTTATACGATAATAAAGTGCATATTTTGAATTTTCTAGGAATAGACTATGAAGTCTTCTTCTTTCTGGAGGAATTTTTATAACTGATAAACGTTAACAGAGGGAGAGACAAAAACGTACAAGCAGTTTATTTAAAATAACTCTTTTTTGAGGTATCAACCATTTCCGAAATATCCGTTATTATTGTTTTGAGTATTTAAATATTTATAGTTGCTACCGCTATTCAGTTGTTTCTCGTGATGTTGCGGTTACAGGGTCAGCATATAACCACTCCATCGATTCCATTTTCTGTATCCCCCTTGTGCGTACAAACGAAGTGTTCATTAATACAAGGAAATGTCAAAATAAAGAATAAAAGATGCTTTATAAAGATGCCATTGTGGGAGTGGTCTTACCTTAAAGTGTATAGTTTCAATAAATACCAACATTGCATTGTTGGATGTAGTGCAGTACTCCTGCTTTTGGGACCGGAGTGGAAGGGAAAGTAATATGTGGGTACGTTAAATTAGGGGGTTGTTGTTATTATTATCTTGTTTTTCTTCTCCTCCACTTCAGGCATATTGCCTGTTCCGCCCTCAAAGTTGTTCCTTCTATCTTCGTTTTACCCTTAGTTTATAATCATGTGCTGCTTTGGTGAGTCTAGTTGGCCCCATTCTTTACGGAGGTTGATTATGCTTATAAGTTACTGAATATCTTCATAACGTAATCTCTTCGTCCTTACTCAGGTCCTGCACCCATACAGCAACATGCGAACGTCTGTCTTAATGTACAAAAGCAGGTTTATGTGGGTATCTTCGTTATAGACTTCCACATCCTTGCACCGATTTGGAACAAATAACATTTCACGCAAGGCACTGTCTACTTTAGAACACAAAACTCCGCCTCCTTTCACACGATTAGTTATTATTTAATTTTATGTGATGCCTACTAAAGCTCGCAAGACAATTGTAATTCGTCGAGCATTGCCAACCTGAGAATAATAATTACTTACTTTCACGACTTTGCAAAACAAAGGAACAGCGTGTTGTTCACATCTCCTCTCTGACATTGACCATGGAGAAATAACAAGCAAATAAATAATTATGACAGCTGTGGCTGTGATTGCGCTTAGTAGAGAAATGAATATAATATACTTGTTTAGACTGTGGTAACAGCAGCAGTATCAAACCAAACTTCTTCACATGATTATTTATTGTGTATTGATGTAAAGTAACACAAAAGAGTTCACCATAACGCAGTGTCTATGTTGTTCAAACATTGCTAACACAAGAGTAATAAATAACTCTAAGTTGATATCCATACATTCTTGCGATCATATTTACTTATTATAATTTATAGTGTCTCCTTCTCCTCCTTTGATTTGGCCTTTCTTTTGCTTTGTCTTTATTGTGTTTTCTTATGTGTGTTGTTTACTGAGAACAAACAAGCAGCCCGAATGTGACAACCTGGACGTCACTCAGCTTTATTCACCAGAAATCATCATTATAAACTCTGCTATTTGTGATTGTCAACAGAACATAGTGTTTTCTCAGTGCTTTTATTTTCTACTTTATAATATCCTGAGAGTTTTAATTGACTCTTTGTTTAAGCGTCTTGTATTTTGATAAAGAGTGGAGGAGGGGGTTAATAAAGTTAATTATACCATCATTCGAGTTTAAAACGCTACCTGTAGAATGTCGAGCAAAAACCAGCTACTATTTTATAAAATTTTAATATTGTATCCTTCCTTGTTAAAGCTTTATGAATCGTTCTTCTACACATTTCGAATTTCTGTTTTTCCTATTAATACTAAAACACGAATATAAATAACTGACGATGTATAGGTGCTTTAATTTTTTTGCGTAATCCATCCTTTGTGTCCACAGTTCTCTCATTCTTTGGCTCTGAGCGTTCTCCTCTTAGTTCACTTGTCTGTTACGCACTTTGATTCTAAATATATCTCTGTTTAGGATATCTTCCTGTCAATTTTAAGTCATTTTTTACAAAACCAAACCACTTCATAGAATCTACTTCTGATTTATTTCTATTTTCGTAGAATTGATGGTTTTGTGAGGCCGTTTCAATTCATTCGTTTAATATGTCCAGAAAATGTTAACCTTCGTCACTGTGGATGTCCGCATTCTTTACGTATGACTTCTGGATCTAGAATGTTTCTTACAATGTTGCAATCTTTTTTCACAATACTCTCTATATCTGCTTTTCTGTTGAAAAATAATGTTTCTGTTCCATAGAGGCGCTCTGGTTAAATTACTATATACACTGTTTGGTATCTACTTTTATCAGCTTTAAAGGTAAAGCTGAAGGTACGGACGAATGGGGGGGGGTCTCTGAAACCTGGACACAGCACAGCACGCAGGCCAGTCGACTCCTTGTGCTTCTACCATGACCCTCGGGAGAGAGCGATAAGGAGAGACGACTAAGATCCGGGTGACGACGGGCACAACAACAGACGGGGACCCTAATGTTTCCAGATTGGGCGCAATGACGCCGCCCGGGTTCACCCATAAGCCACCGAATTCCTGGCGGTCCCCCCGGGGCGGAGTCCACTCGTAGCAGAGAGCTAACTGAGCGATGCCAAGGAACAAACCTCTACAGCGTGTATCCACCGTCCAGCCGCAGCCTGCCGAACACCGTCGCCTGGTGCTACAACCCTGAAACAGATGACAAGGAAGATAATGGGTAGAAGAGAGTTGTGGTAGAAGATGAACCACCCCAGCATTCGCGTGTCGACCTGGAGAAACCACGAGAAACCATGGGTCAGAATGGGCGGTCGCCGGGATGGAAACTGGGACCTCCCGAATGCGAATCCCACACGTCACGTAGTGCCATCTCCCGCGGGAGCTTTAGTTTCGACTGCATTCTCCTGAATTATTTCACCAGGATATTCAAATTCTTAAAATAATTTATTATTATTATTATTATTATTATTATTATTATTATTAATATTTAACATCAGGAACATAACCCCAGTATATTGACCAATATTTCCACAGCACTGCATCAAAACAGAAGTATTGGGGGGAGGGTGTTCTGAAAGAGGATATTCGTCCCTATGGATTTCGTTTGTTTTGTGGTGCTAATGCAGTTCACTCAATTATTTACAGGTTTTGTGTAGTGCCGCAACATCTGGCTCGGACCGACGCTCAGCAGGATTAATACATTACGTGCGTCATCGTGCAACAGTAGGCCAAGCAGCTAAACCGACATAAGACGTATATATATTAGCGTAGTTGCCATAACTGGGTCTGTGTTATTTAAAAAATCTGATGTGTTACACACACATGACTTTCTCTACTCTTGTACAATCTATTTTTACAAACGCCTATTCTCCATATGCTTCATGTTAATCGAGATATCGAGATGTCAATCTTATTGGTAATTTTCTTGTAGATGCAAGGGGAATATGGTAGGTTTTAAGCGACAGTCAAATATTTTAACGCTGGTTGCTATGTGGCGCATTCCATTCTCTTTGCATGTCCAGGACATAAAAAAAATGAATAACGAATTTGAGAAAAAGTATAAGTATTGGAAAATTTAAGGAAATAACAAGCAATATCTCGAAAACGGTTCACTCAACAAAAGAAATGTATATGACATAAGTTGTGTATTTTAACGCGATCTACATTTTTTGTATAGTAAAATTCTGTCTATCTCTTATGGTTTACCAGTTATGCAAAAGTCGTTCACAATGAAGAATACTTTTGGAGACATTCCCAGAAAATTCGAGATATACATTTCATTTCTCATGACATTATCTTAAACATATGATATTTTCATCAAAAGCGTTAGAGCCATTTTTGAGAAAATTAAAATTTTCGAAAAATGTGCCATGTAAAGGGTAGTCTGGGGTGGGGGGATTTTCTTGAAAACCTTCGTGTCGCATCTCTGGAAGATACTGAACCTAAATACCAAGTTTGGTGTTTATCCGACTGTTCGTTTTTGAGTTATGCTGTTCACAGACACACAGACACACACACACAGACACACACACACACACACACACACACACACACACACACACAGACACACACACGGACATGTTTCCAAAAATACTTTTTTTGGATTCAGGATGTCTCAAAACATGTATTTCCGGTGAAATCTCGGTATCGAATTTTTGGGTGGAATGCAATACTTCCCCTACTTACTATATGTAGTAGAGAAAGTAAAAAACGAATAGCGACTCAACATAAATATTTGAAGGTTCGAACCAATATCAAAGGAAATTATAGCAGGTATACCGCCATACTATTGTTGCTTGACGCGTAATTATCGCAGTAGAATTATGATAAATCAGATGTTGCCTGAAATATGTAAATATACAGGGTGAACCATTTAATTTGAGACTGTACAATATCTTCAAAACTAAGCGTTATAAAAATAAATGTCTTGAATAAAAGTTGCTTGATATTATGCGGAAAAGTAGTTGTCATTAGTCGTGTTTTGTTTAGAGGAGGTTATGATAGTCATTTTAGGGCCAATTTAATTTTTACTTTCTCTACTACGTATAGTAAGTAGGGGAAGTATTGCATTCCACCCAAAAATTCGATACCGAGATTTCCCCGGAAATACATGTTTTGAGACCTCCTGAATCCAAAAAAGCATTTTTGGAAACATGTCCGTGTGCGTGTCTGTGTGTGTGTGTGTGTGTGTGTGTCTGTGAACAGCATAACTCAAAAACGAACACTCGGATAATCACCAAACTTGGTATTTAGGTTCAGTATCTTCCAGAGATGCGACACGAAGGTTTTCAAGAAAATCCCCCCACCCTAGACTACCCTTTACCTGGAACATTTTTCGAAAATTTTAATTTTCTCAAAAATGGCTATAACGATTTTGATGAAAATATCATATGTTTAAGATAATGTCATGAGAAATGAAATGTATATCTCGAATTTTCTGGGAATGTCTCCAAAAGTATTCTTCATTATGAACGACTTTTGCATAACTGGTAAACCGTAAGAGATAGACAGAATTTTACTACACAAAAAATGTAGATCGCGTTAAAATACACAACTTATGTCATATACATTTCTTTTGTTGAGTGAACCGTTTTCGAGATATTGCTTGTTATTCCCTTAAATTTTCCAATACTTATACTTTTTCTCAAATTCGTTATTCATTTTTTTATGTCCTGGACATGCAAAGAGAATGAAATGCGCCACATAGCAACCAGCGTTAAAATATTTGACTATCGCTTATAACCTACCATATTCCCCTTGCATCTACAAGAAAATTAATAATAAGATTGACATCTCGATATCTCGATTAACATGAAGCATATGGAGAATAGGCGTTTGTAAAAATAGATTGTACAAGAGTAGAGAAAGTCATGTGAGTGTAACACATCAGATTTTTTTAAATGGGAACGTACATTTTGTATGTTGTTTTCTCATATAAAATGGTTTATAAAAATCTGTTTATGTTGTGATAAGGAATAAGAAAATAAAATAAAACATGTTGGTTCACAATTACGAAAAGCAACTTGACTCTCAAGTGACCATCCGTGGATGGTCCAATCATTCATTGCGGTTTTCGTACACAGCCATTCAGAATTTTCGTTGTTATTTACGTTGGTGTAAGAACAATTGCAAAGTGTTTTATACAAATATTGTTTAGTTTTTTATGAGGAGTGAGAAAACAGCATAAAAAGGTAGGTTCCCATGTAAAAAATTAAATTGGCCCTAAAATGACCATCACAGCATACCCCAAACAAAACATGGCTAATGGCATTTACTTTCCCCCATAATATCAAACAACTTTTATTAAAGACATTTCTCCCTACAACACCTAGTTTAGGAGATACTGAACAGTCTCAACTTAAATGTTCCACCCTGTATATCATTCAAGATGGAGGTTACATTGTTACTATGGGAACAGAATGTTTGTAAGTATGTGTTGTTGTGCACATTATGTCTTAGTCTTTTAGTTATGTTAGCAATTTTATTTATTTTTACTTATTATGGAAAAAGCAATAGACGACGTGTTCTATCATGTGGAAATGGAAGAGCGGATGTGACGAGTTAACACCGGAGAGGTACGAGTCTAGTAATGATTAAAAGAAAAATGTGTAGATGTTAGTGAGAAGAATGTGCTGGCGTATTTACTTCTAAGAAGTAGTACTTGATACGTGCACGAAGTTTGTGGTGGATGTTGAAAACTAGGATATGGTTGAGCTTTGAATAAGTTAGTGTTTGTGTTGTGATGGTTTTACTAGTGCTTCTGGTCACTGAGATTCCTTTGTTTTCATGGCTACCACATTGCATGCCAACTTCTGATCACAGCAACAATATTGCCAATGTTACTACAAATTAGTTACATCGTGCAAAAAGATTATTGAACATAAATTATGTGTTTTAACATGCATTTTATTTATCACAAAAATATCTTAAGTACGTGGTATTTTAATCAAAATCGTTAGAAATATTTTAAAGAGAACAAGATGAACAATTTTGCATTTAAAAGGTGTTTAGATGAAGGTGGGTTTGTTGAACATGTTATACCTTGTAGGTCACACAACGGAGGCGGACATCTCACGCACAGCGACCTACATAGATCTATTGTGGCTAACACCCCCCAAGAGTAAGGGATGTAGTGAAGGAACCACAGGAGCCTACAGCAGACAGGCCACATAGCTGCACGGAAGTCCCTAATAGCTCCTGACTCTAAGTCCGTCCCACTGTTGGAGCTACCTAGGGAAGGCGATGAACGACCCGTCAACCAAGCAGCCCTCTATTGTTCGCGCCGTGTATCGGGCACCGCCATACATCTCGAAACCTAGTAGTCCTCCGTGGACTGGTGGTACCGATCTAGCATCTAGTTCCCAAGGTTGCAGGTTCAAATCCGGCGGAGGGCGATGGATTTTTCCGGGCGTAAAAATCCTTAGCATGGCTTCCTTCGGAAGGGAAGTAAAACCGGTGGTCCCGTGTCGTAGATTTACGGCACGTAAAAAAACCTCAAGCCTGATAAAGAGGTCTCTGAGCAAAATTACCAGTCTTTCACGCCCAATATAGAATGGGATGCTAAGGACCACAGTAGTTAAAGAGCGTCCATAAATAAAACTCAATTTACATTTTTAATTTTACCTCGAAACCTAGAAGCACGCCTGAAAGTGTGAGAAGGAAGAGGAACGTTAAGGAAATGATGGGAAGGAAATCGTGATAGATGAGAAACTACCCCAGCATTCGCCTACCGAACAGGGAAAAGCACCAAAAACCCAGGTTCAGAGTGGGCGGTCGACGGGAATCGAACCCGTGGCCTCACACGTTACCGCGAGGCTTCGTTACTGAACTTAAATGCGAAGTTTTGGTCGCTTTTGAGCTGTCTTGTTCACAGTCACATATAGCGATATTTTTCTATAAACTATTTTTATCCAGGAACTTCAAAACATTATTTCAGTGAAATCTCGATATAGAGTGCAACACGTTCTTTAAATAGTATGCAGCACGTGGTCTCTTACACTTCACCAATATGTGAAACATGGTATGTTTTAGAAAATGACAAATTACGGGAAGTGTTCCATGTAAAGGATAGTTGGAGTTGAAAATGTTCATGTAACATGCTCAACTTAAATACTATACTTGGTATTTATTAGAAATCCCCTTTTTGAGATATGGTGTTCACATACACGAACGCTTTTCTAAACTTTTTTATTTAGGAGGCCTCAAAACGTGTATTTCCAATGAAATCTTAGTATATAATTACTTTTTTTACTTTCTCTACTACTAAGTAGGGGAAGTATTGTATTCCACCCAAAAATTCGATAACAAGATTTCACCGGAAATACATGTTTTGAGACCCCCTGAATCCAAAAAAAAAAAAGCATTTTTGGAAACATGTCCGTGTGTGTGTGTCTGTGAACAGCATAACTCAGAAACGAACAGTCGGATAAACACCACACTTGGTATTTAGGTTCAGTATCTTTCAGAGATGCGACACGAAGATTTACAAGAAAATCCCCCCAACCCAAACTACCCTTTACATGGAACATTTTTCGAAAATTTTAATTTTCTCAAAAATGGCTATAACGATTTTGATTAAAATATTATATGTTTAAGATATTTTCATGAGAAATGAAATGTATATCTCATATTTTCTGGGAATGTCTCCAAAAGTGTTCTTCATTGTGAACGACTTTTGCATAACTGGTAAACCATAAGAGATAGACAAACTTTTACTACACAAAAAAATGTAGATCGCGTTAAAATACACAATTTATGTCATATACATTTTTGTTTTTGAGTGAACCGTTTTCGAGATATTGCTTGTTATTGCTTTAAATTTTCCAATACTTATACTTTTTCTCAAATTCGTTATTCATTTGTTTTTGTCCTGGTAATACAAAGAGAATGGAATACTCCACATAGCAACCAGCTCCTAAACGCTTAAAGCCTAGCAATTCCCCTTGCATCTACAAGAATATTACCAATAAGATTGACATCTCGATATCTCGATTAACATGAAGCATATGGAGAATAAGCGTTTGTAAAAATAGGTTGTACAAGAGTAGAGAAAGTCATGTGAGTGTAACACATCAGATTTTTCTATTACGTATAGTAAGAAGGAAAAGTATTGTATTTCAACCAAAAATTTTATGTCGAGATTTCACTGGAAATATATCTTTTGAGGCCCCATGAACCCAAAAAAAGCATTTTCGAAAAAGTGTTGTTGTGTGTGTATGAACAGCAGAACCCAAAAAGGAAAAGCGGATAATACCGAAGTTGGTATTAAAGTTCAATATATACCAAAGATGTGACTCGAAGTTTTTCCCCTCCTCCCAACTACTCTTTACATGCAATACTTTTCTAAATTTTTATTTTCTAAAAAATAACTAACGATTTTGATTAAAATACCCCATATTAAAATTATTTACATGACAATAAAATTGAATTTTCTGGAAATACTGCTTGAAGCCCTCTTCATTCGGAAAGAGTTTTGTATAACTGGTAAACGTTAAGCAATAGACGAGAACCTACCTACAGTTTACTTCGAACAACCTTTTTGTGGCATCAGTCATTTCCAACATAGGTGTTAGTAATGGTTCGAATTCTTTTTGTAAGCTACAATGGTCCTATCGGCGGCTTTTTTCTTTGGAACATGTTATTGCCTATAGGAATGGGGCTTCAAAAGCTATTCTTTTAAAATCCTGTCAACATTCACTTGTTTCTCGCGATGTCATGGAAACAGTATTGAATTTTAAGGCCAGCATATAGCGTTCAGTTGTTAAACATTTGACTATCGCTGTTCTCTATAACGAAATGTGTAATGCAGCTGTTTCTGTAAAAGTTTATTTGGATTAAATGTAGTAGATAGAAAAATAGACTTTCGTAAGAGTAATTTGTATACCCGTTAATAAACGACACAGGGTAGAGAAAGTTATATGAATCTAAAACATCAAATTTTATTTTTGGGGTAGAAAAGAACACTTCATCTTACTTGTTAGTAGAAAAAACAAAACATAGTAGTGCATATAGAATGTACTGCTATGTAATTGTATAGCACTAAAACTCAAACAACAAATACATATAACGTTGAGTTTTACTGATTTCCCAACATGCAATTCTGTAACACGAGCCGCCAGTCGTAATGGACTTGGACAACCAGATAATTAACTATACTCCGTTTGTTGCAAGGGATAGCAGATGTCATACACATACAAGGAATGTGTCGTTGGTAAATTTGGTGGAAAATAATGACATTACATAGTATTTGTGCTGAGTGCTGTGAAGTGGAAATAACCGAATTAGTTAAAGAGCTGTGAGCAAATGGGATTACCACTTATTGATTTTAGGGAACCACCGGGGTCGAGATTACGTAAGAAGTTGTGAACAATTAACCAACGCTTTGTTCTGCAATGAGTTCATTAACGCTTCTTGTTCCGCAAGATTCCAACTAGGTTCGTTGCTAGAGCAAGGAAATCACCTCCGTCTCGAGTAAATACATAGAGCACCGTAATCCCAGTGTTATCCTTCAACTCATATCTCGTGCATGTCACATGCCTCAACACATACATGTATATATAAGAACCACGATTCGAACTCAAACAGTTTTGTTAGAAACGCTTATCAAAAAGCGCATATGTAGGCCAAAACCTTCACATGATACAAGCATTGCAATACAACACACAAACGGTATGTCGATGTAACAATCATTATATATTCACTGATGACAGTGTTAACAATGCCAGAAGAGTCCTATACAATGCAAAGTACACCATGTTTTATGAGTTGCTATTCGATCAAAGTTCACGACGATTTGAGAACATCGTGTACCTTTTTTCTCCTTTCAAACAGCTGTCCTCTTAAGTTAACTGCATCTCAAACTTCGGATTACCCTCCTCCATGCAGGACTTACATCCCCAAAGACCTACCAGTCGATGTCTTGTGTCGTACGATAACTACTAGACTAATTGTTTAAGTAAAAATGTGTTTTTATAAAATAGGAGGCATAATTATTTTTGTTAATTTGCTTGTATGTCATTTCAATAATGCACATACACGCAGTAGATGCTTAACAAACAAATATAGATCCTAAAGCTACATTTATGTTGCAAATTCACGGGTATACACTAGTTGAGTAAATGAGTGATAAACAGATGACGCATATCGTTTCTGAACTTATGTTTCAGAAGACAACATTCAGCAAGATTGAACATTTTTGGACAAGGCCGTATTACGGGGAATTGCTTGCCCTGCACTTCGTTGTTTCTAACCGGTACTGTTCCCTTTCCGTATGTTTTGTTCACATGTTGATACGTTGTGAGATCCCGAGTTTGTGTTACAGTATGTTAGTGCTGTTATAATGTCAGCACACAGAATCTTCATGTATGATTCCTATGTGACAACAAACTCTTGTAGAGACGTGAGACAGATTCCCTGCTGTTATAATGTCAACACACAGAATCTTCATGTATGATTCCTATGTGACAACAAACTCTTGTAGAGACGTGAGACAGATTCCCTGCTGTTATAATGTCAACACACAGAATCTTCATGTATGATTCCTATGTGACAACAAACTCTTGTAGAGAAGTGAGACAGATTCGATGTTGTTATAATGTCAGCACACAGAATCTTCATGTATGATTCCTATGTGACAACAAACTCTTGTAGAGTAGTGAGACAGATTCGATGTTGTTATAATGTCAGCACACAGAATCTTCATGTATGATTCCTATGTGACAACAAACTCTTGTAGAGTAGTGAGACAGATTCGATGTTGTTATAATGTCAGCACACAGAATCTTCATATATGATTCCTATGTGACAACAAACTCTTGTAGAGACGTGAGACAGATTCCCTGCTGTTATAATGTCAACACACAGAATCTTCATGTATGATTCCTATGTGACAACAAAACCTTGTAGAGAAGTGAGACAGATTCCCTGTTGTTATAATACGAATACACAGAATCTTCATGTATGATTCCTATGTGACAACAAAACCTTGTAGAGAAGTGAGACAGATTCCCTGTTGTTATAATACCAGCACACAGAATCTTCATGTATGATTCCAATGTGACAACAAAACCTTGTAGAGAAGTGAGACAGATTCCCTGCTGTTATAATGCCAGCACACAGAATCTTCATGTATGATTCCTATGTGACAACAAACTCTTGTAGAGTAGTGAGACAGATTCGATGTTGTTATAATGTCAGCACACAGAATCTTCATATATGATTCCTATGTGACAACAAACTCTTGTAGAGACGTGAGACAGATTCCCTGCTGTTATAATGTCAACACACAGAATCTTCATGTATGATTCCTATGTGACAACAAAACCTTGTAGAGAAGTGAGACAGATTCCCTGTTGTTATAATACGAATACACAGAATCTTCATGTATGATTCCTATGTGACAACAAAACCTTGTAGAGAAGTGAGACAGATTCCCTGTTGTTATAATACCAGCACACAGAATCTTCATGTATGATTCCAATGTGACAACAAAACCTTGTAGAGAAGTGAGACAGATTCCCTGCTGTTATAATGCCAGCACACAGAATCTTCATGTATGATTCCTATGTGACAACAAACTCTTGCAGAGAAGTGAGACAGATTCCCTGCTGTTACAATGTCAGCACACAGAATCTTCATGTATGATTCCTATGTGACAACAAACTCTTGCAGAGAAGTGAGACAGATTCCCTGCTGTTATAATGCCAGCACACAGAATCTTCATGTATGATTCCTATGTGACAACAAACTCTTGCAGAGAAGTGAGACAGATTCCCTGCTGTTATAATGTCAGCACATAGAATCTTCATGTATGATTCCTGTGTGACAACAAACTCTTGCAGAGAAGTGAGACAGCTTCCCTGTAGTTATAATACCAGCACACAGAATCTTCATGTATGATTCCTATTTGACAACAAAACCTTGTAGAGAAGTGAGACAGATTCCCTGTTGTTATAATACCAACACACAGAATCTTCATGTATGATTCCTATGTGACAACAAACTCTTGTAGAGAAGTGAGACAGATTCCCTGTTGTTATAATGCCAGCACACAGAATCTTCATGTATGATTCCTATGTGACAACAAACTCTTCCAGAGAAGTGAGACAGCTTCCCTGCTGTTATAATGCCAGTACACAGAATCTTCATGTATGATTCCTATGTGACAACAAACTCTTCCAGAGAAGTGAGACAGATTCCCTGTTGTTATAATGCCAGCACACAGAATCTTCATGTATGATTCCTATGTGACAACAAACTCTTCCAGAGAAGTGAGACAGATTCCCTGTTGTTATAATGCCAGCACACAGAATCTTCATGTATGATTCCTATGTGACAACAAACTCTTGTAGAGAAGTGAGACAGATTCCCTGCTGTTATAATGCCAGCACACAGAATCTTCATGTATGAATCCTGTGTGACAACAAACTCTTGTAGAGACGTGAGACAGATTCCCTGCTTTTATAATGCCAGCACACAGAATCTTCATGTATGATTCCTATGTGACAACAAACTCTTGTAGAGAAGTGAGACAGATTCCCTGCTTTTATAATTCCAGCACACAGAATCTTCATGTATGATTCCTATGTGACAACAAACTCTTGTAGAGAAGTGAGACAGATTCCCTGCTGTTATAATGTCAGCACACAGAAACTTCATTTGTGATTCCTATGTGACAACAAACTCTTGTAGAGAAGTGAGACAGATTCCCTGTTGTTATAATACCAGCACACACAGAATCTTCATGTATGATTCCTATGTGACAACAAACTCTTGTAGAGAAGTGAGACAGATTCCCTGCTGTTATAATGCCAGCACACACAGAATCTTCATGTATGATTCCTATGTGACAACAAACTCTTGTAGAGAAGTGAGACAGATTCCCTGCTGTTATAATGTCAGCACACAGAAACTTCATTTGTGATTCCTATGTGACAACAGACCCTTGTAGAAAAGTGAGACAGATTCCCTGCTGTTATAAAGCCAGTACACAGAATCTTCATGTATTATTCCTATGTGACAACAAACTCTTGTAGAAAAGTGAGACAGATTCCCTGCTGTTCGTACGCCTCACGTCGTAATCTTGCGATAGGTTTGGGTAATGGGATGTATTGTTCATAATAAATCGCCGTTTTCTAGCGGAGGTAAAACTCGATGACATCGGATAAATGTTAGAACGTAATCCAATGAAATTTCAGGGAAGGCATGCACAGGAAGCAGGAATTCGCAAACCTCGGCTTGAAATGTCACTGAACTTTTAAAAAACAACCAGTGACATAATTGTAGTTGTGGTATTGCGATAATATGAATAGCGTTAATTTATGCAGCTTGGTATTGGATAATGTTAATGATCGCTCTGTGAACATGTTAATACCAACCATGTTTAACATCCACGTTGTAAGGGATGAGTGGGCAGCAAGTTCTATATGGTTATTGTAGTTATAATGTGTATGTTTTGAGCTTAAGGGACTGTGAATATCCGACCCAAACAGCTTACTTTCCGGCCACGCGTCTAAACGAAGACGAGTGCTCGGAAATATTTCCACTCAACCATGGGTGATACTCTCTGCTAAGTGACCGCTAGAAGCATGCTCATTGAGTAATAACGCTTCCCATGGCGATGTCAGGTCTTCCTGTGAACGTATGTGTATAATGACTTTATGGTACTATTTAAGCACACAATCTTTACTCTTTTTAAGAAAATTGTTCCTTCTTTTCAGAAGTTGTATAAAAATCTAATGTTACATTCAAGTTACTTTCTCTGCAATTACCGAGCAAAATGGCTCCGCTGTAACGTGTGAAGCTCGCATTCGGGAGGTTCCGGGTTCCATTCGACTGCCCACTCTCAACGTGGGTTTTCGTGGTCGGCAGACGAATGTTGCGTTATTTCTTGTCTGCCATGATTTCCCTTGCATCGTTTCCTTCTCACGTTTCTGGTGTCGTTCCCGGACAGACGGCGCGGATCCTTGCTCAAAGGAAGCAGTACTCCCAGTGGAGCCTAGAGTGATGCTTGGTCCGAGGATCGTTCATCGCCCTTTCTGGGTAGCTGCAACTGTTAGACGTGTATTGAGACTTCGGCGCGTCATTGTGGCGTGTTCGCCTGCGGCCTTCTCTGATTCCCTTCCTCGTGGGGACGGTAGCTACAACATGTCGCATGCGCGAGGTGTCCCCCTCCGTTGTACAACTAGGTTTCCCTGTGTCATGCTAATCCACATAATCTTTTGGAGGAATGCACATTTCGCTGTAATGTTTAAAAGCGGGACGCTGTACTCTGGCCTTGAAATCGGAAGAAACACTGCGACAGTACTTTAAATAAATCACAGTTCACTGCAATAATAACGGATATCGGAAAATGGCCGATGCCATTGATTGAAATAAATTGTCTCTTTTAAAGAGATGTGCATTTTTGGTGCGGTAACATTTGTTTGTTTATTCCTATTTGTAACGTATACTAAACTATAGGAAATTCCCTGTCGAAGATCACTTCAAGGGCTATTCTCTGAAAATTCAAGGTACGCATTTTTATTTAAATGTGAAAGTCTTAAACATAACGAACGTACTTTAATCAAAATCGTTACAGGCATTTTTGTGAAAGTGTAAATCTTCCACGTAAAGGGTAGTCTAGGGAGGGGGGCTTTGTTGAAAACATTGACTTACTTTTAGAAGATACTGAAGAGACACACACGATGTGTTTGATGCTCGGTATCGAACTTCTGTACCTCCTAGTTGCGAGGTAGACCAAGTAGAAAACAAATCCACGTATTATTTTAAATAAATGAAAGACATAAAGTAAATTAGCACTCATCAAATAAATCTTTGTTGAAGTTACTATACTATCTATATAAAAATAGAAATTCCTGGTCAGGATTTTTAAGAATTTATAAAAATGAAAATAGGCAACAGGAAGCTTAGGAAAAGACACGATAAATTTAAAAAATCTCAATATAAATGTTAGTCAGAACAACAAATACTTCTTTTAAAGTCATACATGTTTATTGTAGCACGTGATCACAAATGTAAATGCCCTTGTTAAACAATCTGATGAAAACTGTGACTGTTGGAAGTAGCCTTGGTTTGTTATCAGCGAGATTTGTTCATTGATAAAAGACTTACACAGTAAACGTTGAACGCACAAGGGCACTAACATAACTGTGAACTTTTAACTAAATGACGTTTTGTCACGTGACAGTAACTACTACTGGGGAATCACTTTCAAAGAGAAATGCTCAGCAGATACCAAAGATGGTCGTCATCTACAGTTCTACAAACATTTAGACTAAATTGAAAAGGTTTAATGCGGTTTTAAAAAATCAAAATGAAAATGGTACTATCACTTTGAAATGCTTCAGAACAAGACCATGTCTACATATAGCGTCCAGAGTATATAACGGAGGGGTACTGTGGCCGCAGCAGGCGACAGGGACGCGCGGAGGTCTCTAACAGTTCCTGACTTTAAGACCCGTCTCACTATAGCAGCTGCCCAGAGAGCGCGATGAACGACCCGTTCAACCAAGCAGCCCTTTAATGTCAGCAGGGAATACTCTTACTCTGAAGCAAGCATCCGCGCCATCTGCCCGGCATCGCTATACCCCGAAACTTACAAACACGGAATGGGAGAAAATCATGGTTAATGAAAATCCACCCTAGTATTCGCATATCAACCAGGGAAAATCACAAAAAAACCCTAGACCAGAGTGGGCCGTCAAGCCCGTGACCTCACACCTTACCGCTTGTTTTATATCTATATAACTGTTTATTTATTAGCACCCAATAAAAAGGTTGTTTTGCCTAACATCCAGGCTCTGGCTGATACCCTCTCTTAGGATGTTAACAGTTTATCCCTGAAGTGGAAATTTTTGCCGGTTACATTATTTGCCTGGGAAGTACAGCACCTGCCGTTGTAAAATCAGGCTTCAGCGAAGCGGAACACCTCGAGGGAATCTCCTATTTAACAGATCAGCATCAGCGCTTCCGTGAGAAAACTCGCCTGCCTCTTTTCTACGACACTTTCAAACAAAGCCTCGTGGTCCACAACATTGTTAACAAAATTATCAACGTAATGTGATACATTCACAAATTCACATCCAAGTTACTTTAGGATATATTATGTTTAGTTTCTGTACTACGTATGCTAATATTTCACTGTAAATACATGTTTTGAGGGCTCCTGAATTCAGAAAAAGCCTTTTTAGAAAAAGGTCCGTGTGTACATATGTCTGTCTGTCTGTCTGTCTGTAAATAACATAACTCAAGAACAAAAAGTCAGATAAATACCAAACTTAGTATTCAAGTTCAATAACTTCCAAAAATGCGACACAAAGATTTTCAAGAAAATTCCTCAACCCACATTTTCGAAAATGTTTCACTTTCTAAAAAAATCCTCTTCAATTTTTATTAAAATACCCTATATTAAAGATATTTACATGGCAAATAAAATGTATATCTTGAATTTTCTCTGAACAGCCTGTGAAGTCCTCTTCATTCGCAAGGAACTTTGTAGAATCTTGTATAACTGGTAAACATTAAGCGATAGAGAAAAATGCACTACACAAGAAATGTAGATCTCTTTAAAACACAGAATTTATTTCAAATGACGTTTTCTGTGGCATTAGCCATTTCTGAGATATCCATTATTAATAATTCGATTTCTTCAATACTTTGTCATTGTTTTCAAGGCTTGCCAATTTTCACTTGTTTCTCGCGGTCCCCGTCCAGGCACAGTTGTGAGACTGCTCAAGGTCCTGCGGTACCGCCCTGGGAGGCCAGTAGATTGCTCTCGGTCCCATCGAGGTTGTTCGGTATTCTTCCCCTATCCACTTCCGTCTTGTGATAGGGGGCGGATTAACATTTTCAAGCGCCGGCCCAAAGGAACAGCTCTCGGGGGTGGCTGTCTGACTCCCAGGGTCACGTGGGTACCTAGTCCCCTGGTGCCTTATGTTTCTCGCGGTCCCGTCCAGGCACAGTTGTGAGACTGCTCAAGGTCCTGCGGTACCGCCCTGGGAGGCCGGTAGATTGCTCTCGGTCCCATCGAGGTTGTTCGGTATTCTTCCCCTATCCACTTCCGTCTTGTGATAGGGGGCGGATTAACATTTTCAAGCGCCGGCCCAAAGGAACAGCTCTCGGGGGTGGCTGTCTGACTCCCAGGGTCACGTGGGTACCTAGTCCCCTGGTGCCTTATGTTTCTCGCGGTCCCGTCCAGGCACAGTTGTGAGACTGCTCAAGGTCCTGCGGTACCGCCCTGGGAGGCCAGTAGATTGCTCTCGGTCCCATCGAGGTTGTTCGGTATTCTTCCCCTATCCACTTCCGTCTTGTGATAGGGGGCGGATTAACATTTTCAAGCGCCGGCCCAAAGGAACAGCTCTCGGGGGTGGCTGTCTGACTCCCAGGGTCACGTGGGTACCTAGTCCCCTGGTGCCTTATGTTTCTCGCAGTCCCGTCCAGGCACAGTTGTGAGACTGCTCAAGGTCCTGCGGTACCGCCCTGGGAGGCCAGTAGATTGCTCTCGGTCCCATCGAGGTTGTTCGGTATTCTTCCCCTATCCACTTCCGTCTTGTGATAGGGGGCGGATTAACATTTTCAAGCGCCGGCCCAAAGGAACAGCTCTCGGGGGTGGCTGTCTGACTCCCAGGGTCACGTGGGTACCTAGTCCCCTGGTGCCTTATGTTTCTCGCGGTCCCGTCCAGGCACAGTTGTGAGACTGCTCAAGGTCCTGCGGTACCGCCCTGGGAGGCCAGTAGATTGCTCTCGGTCCCATCGAGGTTGTTCGGTATTCTTCCCCTATCCACTTCCGTCTTGTGATAGGGGGCGGATTAACATTTTCAAGCGCCGGCCCAAAGGAACAGCTCTCGGGGGTGGCTGTCTGACTCCCAGGGTCACGTGGGTACCTAGTCCCCTGGTGCCTTATGTTTCTCGCGGTCCCGTCCAGGCACAGTTGTGAGACTGCTCAAGGTCCTGCGGTACCGCCCTGGGAGGCCGGTAGATTGCTCTCGGTCCCATCGAGGTTGTTCGGTATTCTTCCCCTATCCACTTCCGTCTTGTGATAGGGGGCGGATTAACATTTTCAAGCGCCGGCCCAAAGGAACAGCTCTCGGGGGTGGCTGTCTGACTCCCAGGGTCACGTGGGTACCTAGTCCCCTGGTGCCTTATGTTTCTTGCGGTGTAATTGAAAGAGTGTGACATTTGAGGGCCAGCATCTAGTGTTGAGTTCTTAAATATCTAACTATCACTGTTGCTTTTGTATCTGTAATGTAGCTAATCCTGCAGAGATTAATCCTGATTAAAATGAAATAGACAGAAAAACAATCTGATGTGATACAATCATATGACTCTCTCTACCCTCTATCGTTTGTTAGTTGGTATATAAACTATTCGTACTAAAGGTTATTTTTCAGTCTACTACGTTTTAATTAGATAAGTCTTTACAGAAACAGCTACACTACACATTTCGTTATAGATACACAGAGAACAGCGATAGTCAAATGTTTAACAACTGGACGCTATATGCTGCCTTAAAATTCCATACTGTTTCCATGACATCGCGAGAAACAAGTGAATGTTGACACGACTTTATGAGAATGACCAAGTAAGGAACAATTGGAACCATTAACAACGGATATCTCTGAAATGGCTTATGCCACAAAAAACTTATTTGAAATAAATTGTGGGTTTTAAAGAGATCTAAATTTTTGTGTAGTACGTTTTCGTTTGTCGCTTAACGTTTACCAGTTATTCAACATTATACGAAATTCCTTCCGAATGAAGAGGACTTCACAGGCTATTCACAGAAAATTCAACATATACATTTTATTTGTCATGTAAATATCCTTAATATATTGTATTTTAAACAAAACAGTTTTAGCCATCTTTTAGAAAATAAAAAAAAATCCATAAATAGGTTAGTTAAAGGTAAGGGGATTTTCTTGAAAATCTTCGTGTTATATCTTTGAAAGCTACTGAATCTAAATACCAAGTTTGGTATTTAACCGACGTTTCCTTTTTGAGTTATGCTGTTGAAAGATACACACACACGCGGACGTTTTCTAAAAATGTGTTGTGTTACATTCACATGATGTTCTCTACGCTCTATCACCATTAGTGGGTATACGAGAGTTGATTTTCCTATCTAGTTCATTTTAGTCGGGATAACTTTTTTCGTAAATAGCTACGTACATTAGAGATATTGTAACAGATACAAAGGGAATAGCGATAGTCAAATGTTTTACAACTGGACGCTATACGTTGTCTTTAAAATTGCATAACATGACGAACAATTGAAAATCGACTTGACTTTAAAAGAATGGCTTACTTTTGAAGAATTCGAGCAATTAATAACGGATATCTCCGAAAGACTGATGCCACAAATAAAAAAGTTGTTTGAAATAAATTGTGCTTTAAAGAGATATACATTTTCTGTGAAGTACCTTTTCGTCTATCGCTTAACTTTTACATGATTGAACCAAATTCCTTTCTGAATGAAGAGGACTTTAAAGGTTATTTCCAGAAAATTCAAGGTATACATTTTATTTGTTACGTAAACATGTTTCATATATGGCATTTTCATCAACATCGTTAGAGCCATTTTTAGAAAATCAAATATTTCGAAAATATTCAGTGTAAGGGATAGTCTGGAGTGGGGTATTTTCTCGAAAATGCTTGTGTCGCATCTTTGTAAGAGGTTGAACTTCAGTAACAAGTTTGATATGTATCCGACTTTTCGTTTTTGAGTTATGTTGTTCACAGGCACAGTGACACTCAGACATACACACTGAGGTTTTTCTGGATTCAGGGACCGTCAAAACGTGTATTTCCGGTGACATTTCGACATCGAATGTTTGGGTGTAATACAATATTTCCGCTATTTACTAAAGGGAACTAGTAGAGAGGGTGTAAGCACGTGACTGTAACGAAGAGAGACCGAGGGCCCCTGAGGGGTGTCACCCTGCAATAACGCATCTGGGACCTCACCAATGCTAAATGTACCGCGTAGAACAAGTACAGCTTACAGTGTGTATTGATCCTGTGGGTTGTATGCAACAAATTGGTCACTTTTAGAGTGCGTTGAGTTTATAGTCTTCTGGCTTATGTACACCGGACCAGACGTGGTACCGATGTTTCTGGGCCGCTTAAGGGAACTTGGTGTTACAGAAACCAAAGCTGCTCTAACACATTACCAATCATTGGTAGATCAATAACGAGCAGAAATAGTGCTGTACTTCACGAGACAGGTAGACTCCAACACAAGTATCTCACAAGAAGTATTGTGCTTCAAAATAAAGAATAGTCTTAACTTCAATTTTTCACAGAAGTATAAGTGACCAATGCGGTGAAGCATTTGTTGTGTGTGAGGGCTTTAAGGCCACCCCCACGCCATGTTCTTGCTTGATTCTACACTAAAGTCACGTAACTGCCGTTAATTTCCTGATACAAACAAAACCAATGCTTCTCTTGAGTTTACTCTCACAGTGCTTTCTCTACACTTGTGTAACTTGTATTAGACTCTACTATATGTTGAGACTATACCACAACTTTCAGTGTGAAGGTACATCGACATTTCTCTTACATAGGCCGGGTGTACACAAGCGTATAGTAATTCAGGAAGGTTTAAGGAAACATTAAAAGTCCTATGTCACCAATGTTAAATCTGCTAAATTCAAGTTCCATTATCTCAGAAACTATACAAGATATCACACTTAAATGCTTACATGAATGTCTTCTACGTTCACTGTTCTGATTGTGTATAATAACACTCTTTATTAAGAAAGATGGGCTTATTTTTCATTAATACCTTCTTTTAATTACAATTTAATATTTCTAAAAAATAACCAACCACCTTATTAACACTAAACCAGATTCACAACAGGGCTTAGAGTTAGTTTTATTATTCTAAGTTTTTATTTACCTCTCTTCAATAGTTTCCGAGAAAACGGGTCATTCACTGAAAAACCTGCTCAAAGCAAAAATGGGTAAAACAACTTCGTGTATAGCTGCCATATTTAACAGTAGTGGCAATTTGCACAGCAAAACTTTCCCTAAAAGATGCGCTAAGGTTTACCTCTCTACTCCAAGGTGTGTAGCAGTTTTTGTTCTTCTGTAAAGTGCTGCAAAATTCACAGTACAAAATGACAGATACAGCAGCACCAGTTTTAGAAGACTAAGTGCATACATAAGCAATGCTAGATCAAGAATAATACAAACATTTGCTGTGTTACATTCTCTACCCACTATGGCTTATTTTTATATAGCTTCCACAAAACATTCTTATGAAATCTTATTTTTGTATCTACTTTACCTTAATCGAGATAAATGTTTGCAAAAATAGTCTCATTACCCATTTGGTTGTAGAGCAAAAGGAATGGTGATGGTCAAATGTTTAAAAATGGCCTCTGTATACTGGCCTTGAAATTCCATTGGAAATTAACCGTAAGAATAACGTAAAGTTAAACGCTAGATGCTTCCTATATTGAAATGGAGCAATTCACAATGAATCAAGTAAACTTACAAGCTCGCAAGCTCCAAGCTTTTAAGTTTATATGTAGTCAAAGATAAGAAAGTAGCCAATCACGTGCCATCAGATGTGTAGACTCGCTGTGCAAGATAACGGGCCAGGAAATACTGAGGTATCTATAAAATTGACGGCAAAACAAACTGTACTGCTTTCCTGTGAGTTTAATGGGTTGCTTAACTTGACGGTTTAGCGACTGGCATTTGTCGATCTGAGTGACAACACCACATTAAGCCATTGTGAATGACCCCTTACCTACTCTTTCGATGACACCGCGAGAAACAGCTGAAGGCTAGCAGTGCTTCAGAAAATGAAATGACAAAACGATATCTCAAAAATAACTGACGTCGCGAAAAAGAAAGTTATTTGAAATAGTTTAAGATCTACACTTTTTGTGTAACGTTTTATTTATATCTTTATCTGTTATAGAAAATTCCTTCCGAATGAACACAAGTTCACACATTACTGGCAGAAAATTCAAGATATACCTTTTGTCATATAAACATTGTGAGTATATTACACATTTAAATGAAAATCATAGTGCTATTTTTGAGAAAATAAAAAACAGCGATTGTTTTAGTCTCCGAGTTGCATCCTTGCAACCTAGTGAACTAAAATACCAACTTTAGTACTTATCTCGTTTTTTTATTTATGCTACTGTCCCTCTCTCTCACACACTTACACAGACAAACGTTTTCTAAAAATTCATTTTTATTGAGGGGATTTCAAAACGTGAGATCTGGCTATGAAGTTTATAGATGGAACGCAATATTTCCTATGCGTACCTACTCCAGTAGGCAAAATAAAGCTCCCTTAAACAGAAAGCTATTTGCTTTTTTTCCTAGGTACGTTTTTAAATGACAAACAATACTGCCAACATCTTAACGTTTCCTTTACTTTTAGAATATGTATACTTGAATGTTTCGCCTTGAAGTATGTTAAATTGATTACAACAGTTAAACAAGTATGAGAGCTTTGCGCGGAAGTATTGCTCCGCGTTGAAATAGTGTAGAGGTTGGTCGGTAGATGTCACAAGAGTGCAGTGTCACCCCGGCTCCAACAAACGCAACGTTTTCCTAAGGGCAGCAGCGTATCGCTATGAACTATTGTACAAACGGAAAACCTGTACGATAAATAAAATATATTATATCACTCTTAGTTAGATACTCCGATTGGTTTTGTTGTTCTTTCAAACACAGTTTTAATTGGTGAAATTTGGTAAACGCTGTGAACATTTTCCATTTTTGTTGTTGTCTTTTTCTCGTTTTTGTTCTACTTAGAACTTATACTTTCATGTCAGTCAATTGGTTTTTCAATATCAACAATTTTAGTCACAAATTAATGTTTAATTGACCCTGCGCCATTTACGTAAAGCATCAGCATTAAACTTTAAAGGTCATTGTTCACAATTCGTTCTTTTGCAGCATTTATCACTTTTCAAAACGTTCCTTGGAGGATATTTTGACTTATTAGTTTCAAATCCTCAGGATAGCTTCAGGAATTATGGATTTAAAACTTGTTGTGCACTAATTAAAAATATGAACCAGCTCAGGTGAAATAATTCAAATTGAAAAAGTTGAGAAAAACAATAATATGTAAACAACACGTTTTTCTCGTAAACTAATTAAAATTGAGAAGTGCCTGGACAACAATTTATTTATATTTGTATACCAAGCTCGGATTATAAAATTAGGGAGCGATATGATAGGGTCCAATGAGCTTTCATATTACCATATCAAGAAGTGATGAATTATGAATATAGAAATTAATATCTTAAAATGAGGCCTTTAATATTTTGTGTACACTATGGTAAAAACTGAAAGCAATCAGAAGAAAACTTTACATGCATGATGTAGGTAATTTACGTATCCTAAATCGCTCCCGTGTGTGTGAACAGTAGAACTTAAAGTCGGTTAAATACCAAACTTGGCATTTAAGTTCAGCATCTTCCAAGCAAGCGAAACAAAGAGTTTCAAAAAAATCCAACACAACTACCGTTTACGTGGAACATATTTCGAATTTTTTGATTTTCTAAAAAATAGCTTTAAGATTTTGGTTTAAATACCATATTTTAGAGATATTTACATGACAAACAAAGTTTATCTCATGAATTTCCTAGAAATAGTCTGTGAAGCCCTCCTTACTCGGAAAGAATTTTTGTATAGTATTGTATAACTGGGGCGACGTCGTGACCGAGTGGTTAGACCGCTCGCCTCCCACCGAGGCGGCCCGGGTTCAATCCCAGAGATCTGCATGTGGGGTTTGTGGTGGACGAAGCGGCGTCTGGGGGGGGGTTTCTCCGCCATTCATTCCACCAACTGCTCCATCATCACCTTTCCTTTCATCCATTTCGTTTCATCTACTTCCTTCATCCCATACCAGGCATTGGGCTGATCACCCATCCTGGATGTTCTGTCTGATCCATGAGTGTCTGCTCCTCGACGTGGCTCTGACCCCAGGCACCGGCCTGTAAGTCCTGGGGGGTGTAAGTCCTACATAAGAGGAGGGTAAACAGATAATGAATGAATATATTGTATAACTGGTAAACCTGAAGCATAGACGAAAACGTACTACACAAAAAATGCAAATCTCTTTAAAACATACAATTCATTTGAAGCAATTTTTGTGACATCAGAGATATCCATTATGAATGTTTCGAATCGTTCAATACTTAGGCATGTTTTTAAAATTCCTGTCGATTTTCAGTTGTTTCTCGCGATGTCATGGAAACAGTATTGAATTTTAAGGTCAGCATATAGCGTCCAGTTGTTAAACATTTGACTATCGCTGGTATCTATAACGAAATGTGTAATGTAGCTGTTTCTGTAAAGGGTTATCTCGATTAAAACGAGTCGATAAGAAAATACAGTTTTCTAAGAATGATTTGTATACCCTCTAATAAGCGATAGAGGTTAGAGAAAGTTATGTGAATTTAACACATCAGATCTTTTGATTCAGCTACAGGCCAAAGGTAAACAATGGGTTAATGAAACATTAAAAGCAACACAAAGGCTTAAAAAATTCACGCAAATTAAAATGTCAAATACGTTACTTGGGTGAGAAACAGGATATAGTAGGAAGTAAAACCTTAGAGGTTTATCGCAGACATCAAATGGGAATCATACCAATGTGAAAGCAATATCCATTAAAATAAAAGTTTAGGGTTGCTTTCGAATTAGATTATGTGTGCCTTAGAGCGCCACAAGTCACAGTAGGAAGTGAAGTCAGGTGAATCCGTCTCTAAACATGCCACTTACGCTAAACCCTATAACGTTGCCCTACAGACGCGCTGCGTCTCCTTCTCCAGGTTGGCTATGTGGCGAACAAGCCGTGTGCAGTGCAACAGGAGGCGAAGTATCCTCTCTCTATTGCTTGACAACAATTTAATGCATTCCAGATACATTAACTATCTATTGTGTAATATATTTAAATGATGCGATTGTGAAACTGAAAATTTGACAATTATCTTCGGGTATATTAATGTTCCTTATGTATCATGATTATGAAGAATAACGAACTGTTTTGTATCGCACAACAACCTATTGCTCAACCTCAGCCAATGAGAGGTGACTACTACAGATGACCGTTAAGTTATAGGGCACAAACAAAAAGTAATCCACAAGAGAGGTAGAGGGTAATGTTTGGAACACAACTGTGTACTTCTAGCTCAAACAGTTTTTATAATACAAATGAATAAACACACTCATATATTCAATCACGTAGGTATTGAAATGATCACGTGTTTGTGTGTATATATTTGTAATTACGTAGTGCAAACTATTGACAGGATGTTGCTAAAGGAGTTACATTTTGCTCTCTGTTGTTCAAGATGACGCTAATAGCTCATTTAACCTGGTAAAAATAATGCTGTATCTGGAGAACGTCAGTTGTGACATGTTTATGTTTACCCTTCAAACACCTCATATCAGTAATCAATTGTTACTTTAAGTAGGAACAAAACAGGTGTGAATTGCTGCAATGGGTTTAAGTAGTGAATTTAGTGAGGAGACAGACATTGCGAAGCCGTGCTCGAAGTATTATTGTTTCTAGGGTATATAACCTGTTTTAAAAAATGCTCAGCAACTTACTAGTAAACGTGTGGTGTAGGCAAAGCAAGTGTGTCTCGCGAGATACTTATTACCTTGCGTTAGACAGGGAAGTATGAAAAGAGTGAGGCTAACAAAATGGAGAGCAAAACTCTTCCAATTTGAAAGATACTGTAGGTAAATAGCTAATATAATGTGCACTAATACGGGTAGATACTGACATGCTACTATTTTTTAAGTTCCCTTTATACCCTGCCTTTAACTGCAATGGTATATTGGCGGCGTTTGCTTTGGAACACAGTATTGCCTAGGCAATGGTGTTAATTGTTATTCTCTTGTCCTTGGTTTCCGTACTTTGGGTTTTATTCACTAGATCACACACACATTCATACTTTCAGACTGTGGGGAGGATAGGGAATAATCTTCGTTTAGGAAAAAATTTCAAACCTACAACCGGGAATGGAACCCGGGACCCCACACCCAGCAGCATGCTATTTTCTTTAGTATCTAAAGACTGTATATGCAGGTGAATTGTGTCAAACCACTGCGTTTTTTCAAGCATTTTAGAACTATACATTTCAGAACATCTTTCAGAACATCTTTGTTGTTTCTTGTTTTGTTTTTCACCTCTTAAGTTCATTAAAATATTTAAATACCGTGGGGGTGCAACTACGCCACCCTGTTTTCCAGGTCAAGCACAGCCGTACTTTTGCTTTTTTGAGTTTATGTGGTTAATTACTCCACTGAAATTGTAAATATTTTAAATATTGAAAATGGTTTAATACAAGCAAACCCAAAAATCACGGTTTAGAATGCAATATTAGCTGATAATACCTTTTTAAGGTGTGTATGCTAATATGTTTCGAAAACTTACAGAGCAGCTGTCACACTGGGTGGTTCTACCTGTCTCGTCATAATCCAGACATGCCATATCACCGAAAATTTAACCTGGGCCCACCCATCCAGCGGATGTCCTAACAGTCCACTAACAGCATATTTCCAACTTGAAAAAATGCGAGTCACCGAAGAAGATACGAAGGTATGTCTATTTAAACTTTTATGAATAGAATTAACGTAAGCCTGTTTTACTTCACATTTTAACTTCATATTTCATGGTTTGTTCTGCCAATATTTCCAATGCAGAGAATTATTGGATCTTTATTTCGTTTTACTTCAGGTAACTGTAGTGTCTGTATCCTTTTTCCGAACCAATGCAACAATTTACTGCACTACAGTCGGGTATTTGCGTTTTACTTCAGGCAAATGTAGTGTCTGTGCCCTTTTCTGAACCAATGCAACAATTTACTGCCCTACAGTCGGGTATTTGCGTTTTACTTCAGGCAAATGTAGTGTCTGTGCCCTTTTCCGAACCAATGCAACAATTTACTGCACTACAGTCGGGTATTTGCGTTTTACTTCAGGCAAATGTAGTGTCTGTGCCCTTTTCCGAAACAATGCAACAATTTACTGCACTACAGTCGGGTATTTGCGTTTTACTTCAGGCAAATGTAGTGTCTGTGCCCTTTTCCGAACCAATGCAACAATTTACTGCACTACAGTCGGGTATTTGCGTTTTACTTCAGGCAAATGTAGTGTCTGTGCCCTTTTCCGAACCAATGCAACAATTTACTGCACTACAGTCAGGTATTTACGTTTTACTACTGGTAACTGTAGTGTCTGTATCGTTTTTCCGAATCAATGCAACAATTTACTGCACTACAGTCAGATATTTGCGTTTTACTTCAGGTTACTGTAGTGTCTGTGCCCTTTTCCGAACCAATGCAACAATTTACTGTACTACAGTCAGGTATTTGCGTTTTACTTCAGGTTACTGTAGTGTCTGTGCCCTTTTCCGAACCAATGCAACAATTTACTGCACTACAGACAGGTATTTGCGTTTTACTTCAGGCAAATGTAGTGTCTGTGCCCTTTTCCGAACCAATGCAACAATTTACTGCACTACAGACAGGTATTTGCGTTTTACTTCAGGCAAATGTAGTGTCTGTGCCCTTTTCCGAATCAATGCAACAATTTACTGCACTACAGACAGGTATTTGCGTTTTACTTCAGGCAAATGTAGTGTCTGTGCCCTTTTCCGAACCAATGCAACAATTTACTGTACTACAGACAGGTATTTGCGTTTTACTTCAGGTTACTGTAGTGTCTGTGCCCTTTTCCGAACCAATGCAACAATTTACTGCACTACAGACAGGTATTTGCGTTTTACTTCAGGCAAATGTAGTGTCTGTGCCCTTTTCCGAATCAATGCAACAATTTACTGCACTACAGACAGGTATTTGCGTTTTACTTCAGGCAAATGTAGTGTCTGTGCCCTTTTCCGAACCAATGCAACAATTTACTGCACTACAGACAGGTATTTGCGTTTTACTTCAGGCAAATGTAGTGTCTGTGCCCTTTTCCGAATCAATGCAACAATTTACTGCACTACAGACAGGTATTTGCGTTTTACTTCAGGCAAATGTAGTGTCTGTGCCCTTTTCCGAACCAATGCAACAATTTACTGCACTACAGACAGGTATTTGCGTTTTACTTCAGGCAAATGTAGTGTCTGTGCCCTTTTCCGAATCAATGCAACAATTTACTGCACTACAGACAGGTATTTGCGTTTTACTTCAGGCAAATGTAGTGTCTGTGCCCTTTTCCGAACCAATGCAACAATTTACTGCACTACAGACAGGTATTTGCGTTTTACTTCAGGCAAATGTAGTGTCTGTGCCCTTTTCCGAATCAATGCAACAATTTACTGCACTACAGACAGGTATTTGCGTTTTACTTCAGGCAAATGTAGTGTCTGTGCCCTTTTCCGAACCAATACAACAATTTACTGCACTACAGACAGGTATTTGCGTTTTACTTCAGGCAAATGTAGTGTCTGTGCCCTTTTCCGAATCAATGCAACAATTTACTGCACTACAGACAGGTATTTGCGTTTTACTTCAGGCAAATGTAGTGTCTGTGCCCTTTTCCGAACCAATGCAACAATTTACTGTACTACAGACAGGTATTTGCGTTTTACTTCAGGTTACTGTAGTGTCTGTGCCCTTTTCCGAACCAATGCAACAATTTACTGCACTACAGACAGGTATTTGCGTTTTACTTCAGGCAAATGTAGTGTCTGTGCCCTTTTCCGAATCAATGCAACAATTTACTGCACTACAGACAGGTATTTGCGTTTTACTTCAGGCAAATGTAGTGTCTGTGCCCTTTTCCGAACCAATGCAACAATTTACTGTACTACAGACAGGTATTTGCGTTTTACTTCAGGTTACTGTAGTGTCTGTGCCCTTTTCCGAACCAATGCAACAATTTACTGCACTACAGACAGGTATTTGCGTTTTACTTCAGGCAAATGTAGTGTCTGTGCCCTTTTCCGAACCAATGCAACAATTTACTGCACTACAGTCAGGTATTTGCGTTTTACTTCAGGTAACTGTAGTGTCTGTGCCCTTTTCCGAACCAATGCAACAATTTACTGCACTACAGTCAGGTATTTGCGTTTTACTTCAGGTAACTGTAGTGTCTGTATCCTTTTTCCGAACCAATGCAACAATTTACTGCACTACAGTCAGGTATTTGCGTTTTACTTCAGGTTACTGTAGTGTCTGTGCCCTTTTCCGAACCAATGCAACAATTTACTGCACTACAGACAGGTATTTGCGTTTTACTTCAGGCAAATGTAGTGTCTGTGCCCTTTTCCGAACCAATGCAACAATTTACTGCACTACAGTCAGGTATTTGCGTTTTACTTCAGGTAACTGTAGTGTCTGTATCCTTTTTCCGAACCAATGCAACAATTTACTGCCCTAGAGTCAGGTATTTGCGTTTTACTTCAGGTAACTGTAGTGTCTGTATCCTTTTTCCGAACCAATGCAACAATTTACTGCCCTAGAGTCAGGTATTTGCGTTTTACTTCAGGTAACTGTAGTGTCTGTATCCTTTTTCCGAACCAATGCAACAATTTACTGCCCTAGAGTCAGGTATTTGCGTTTTACTTCAGGTAACTGTAGTGTCTGTATCCTTTTTCCGAACCAATGCAACAATTTACTGCCCTAGAGTCAGGTATTTGCGTTTTACTTCAGGTAACTGTAGTGTCTGTATCCTTTTTCCGAACCAATGCAACAATTTACTGCCCTAGAGTCAGGTATTTGCGTTTTACTTCAGGTAACTGTAGTGTCTGTATCCCTTTTCCGAACCAATGCAACAATTTACTGCCCTAGAGTCAGGTATTTGCGTTTTACTTCAGGTAACTGTAGTGTCTGTATCCTTCTCCGAACCAATGCAACAATTTACTGCCCTAGAGTCAGGTATTTGCGTTTTACTTCAGGTAACTGTAGTGTCTGTATCCTTCTCCGAACCAAGGCAACAATTTACTGCACTACAGTCGGGTATTTGCGTTTTACTTCAGGTTACTGTAGTGTCTGTATGCTTCTCCGAACCAATGCAACAATTTACTGCCCTAGAGTCAGGTATTTGCGTTTTACTTCAGGTAACTGTAGTGTCTGTATCCTTTTCCGAACCAATGCAACAATTTACTGCCCTAGAGTCAGGTATTTGCGTTTTACTTCAGGTAACTGTAGTGTCTGTATCCTTTTCCGAACCAATGCAACAATTTACTGCCCTAGAGTCAGGTATTTGCGTTTTACTTCAGGTAACTGTAGTGTCTGTATCCTTTTTCCGAACCAATGCAACAATTTACTGCCCTAGAGTCAGGTATTTGCGTTTTACTTCAGGTAACTGTAGTGTCTGTATCCTTCTCCGAACCAATGCAACAATTTACTGCCCTAGAGTCAGGTATTTGCGTTTTACTTCAGGTAACTGTAGTGTCTGTATCCTTCTCCGAACCAATGCAACAATTTACTGCCCTAGAGTCAGGTATTTGCGTTTTACTTCAGGTAACTGTAGTGTCTGTATCCTTCTCCGAACCAATGCAACAATTTACTGCCCTAGAGTCAGGTATTTGCGTTTTACTTCAGGTAACTGTAGTGTCTGTATCCTTCTCCGAACCAATGCAACAATTTACTGCACTACAGTCGGGTATTTGCGTTTTACTTCAGGTTACTGTAGTGTCTGTATCCTTCTCCGAACCAATGCAACAATTTACTGCCCTAGAGTCAGGTATTTGCGTTTTACTTCAGGTAACTGTAGTGTCTGTATCCTTTTTCCGAACCAATGCAACAATTTACTGCCCTAGAGTCAGGTATTTGCGTTTTACTTCAGGTAACTGTAGTGTCTGTATCCTTCTCCGAACCAATGCAACAATTTACTGCACTACAGTCAGGTATTTGCGTTTTACTTCAGGTAACTGTAGTGTCTGTATCCTTCTCCGAACCAATGCAACAATTTACTGCACTACAGTCGGGTATTTGCGTTTTACTTCAGGTTACTGTAGTGTCTGTATCCTTCTCCGAACCAATGCAACAATTTACTGCCCTAGAGTCAGGTATTTGTGTTTTACTTCAGGTAACTGTAGTGTCTGTATCCTTCTCCGAACCAATGCAACAATTTACTGCACTACAGTCAGGTATTTGCGTTTTACTTCAGGTAACTGTAGTGTCTGTATCCTTTTTCCGAACCAATGCAACAATTTACTGCCCTAGAGTCAGGTATTTGCGTTTTACTTCAGGTAACTGTAGTGTCTGTATCCTTCTCCGAACCAATGCAACAATTTACTGCACTACAGTCAGGTATTTGCGTTTTACTTCAGGTAACTGTAGTGTCTGTATCCTTCTCCGAACCAATGCAACAATTTACTGCACTACAGTCGGGTATTTGCGTTTTACTTCAGGTTACTGTAGTGTCTGTATCCTTCTCCGAACCAATGCAACAATTTACTGCACTACAGTCGGGTATTTGCGTTTTACTTCAGGTTACTGTAGTGTCTGTATCCTTCTCCGAACCAATGCAACAATTTACTGCCCTACAGTCGGGTATTTGCGTTTTACTTCAGGTTACTGTAGTGTCTGTATCCTTCTCCGAACCAATGCAACAATTTACTGCACTACAGTCGGGTATTTGCGTTTTACTTCAGGTTACTGTAGTGTCTGTATCCTTCTCCGAACCAATGCAACAATTTACTGCCCTACAGTCGGGTATTTGCGTTTTACTTCAGGTTACTGTAGTGTCTGTATCCTTCTCCGAACCAATGCAACAATTTACTGCACTACAGTCGGGTATTTGCGTTTTACTTCAGGTTACTGTAGTGTCTGTATCCTTCTCCGAACCAATGCAACAATTTACTGCCCTACAGTCGGGTGAGAAGATACATGTTCGCTATTCACTTTGTATGGAAAATGCAACGCAAAGGATAGCGGTACTCTTTCTGTGCAGGGACCCTTAACACACACGCGCAAGACTCATCTGTCCCCTACAGGCTCCAGCGAGAACATTTGCACAGTGTATGCGAAATAACTCTCTCTCTCTCTCATGGAAGTTCCGCCTGAGAGAGGCAGCCCTGGAAGAGGGAAAGTGTTATCTAGTTGAGTTAAATGAGCGGAAGATTGACAGTGTTGAACATTTTAGAAAAGTCAACCCTGCGTTTGCCTAAACAAATAGGAAAACCTCACAAAAAACATCCTATTCTTGTTCATGGATCATCGGAATTACTAATTAGAACCTGTCTAATATTGGGGTATTTCATGTCACACCTCGAACATTGTCAGTTTATCGGCATCGACACACCACAACACGCTAGTAGCACAGAGGTGTCGTCTTATGACCCGTGCACTGTCTACTACACCATTCCAAAACTCCCGCGTCCCATACTTTATAAAAACTTTCTTCCCCCTCCCTTCACAATACATGACTTCGTTGCAACCGTTCCATTTATTAGCTGCGGACAAACCACTGGAAAACTGTGGTTATGTCCCCAAACAATCACACACCAAAAACATCATCACAATTAGCATCGTTTGTGGCAGTGAGCACAAACGGACAAACCATCACATAGAGCGCAAGGGACGTTTAAAATATCATGTCACATTAAACATGGTCGTCGCGGAAGGAATCAAAGCCTGTTTTCCTGATGTTGATACTTCTATAGCCAACGTCAAAAAGATATATCGCAAGGCATCCTCAAGAATGAAAATGTTTAAGGAATTTCCTTGGCTCCACAACAAACTGTAACTCGATGGGGGACCTGGCTCAATATTGCCACAAAGTTTTAGTTAATGTCTTTGACGAGAGAAAATGAAGGAAATAATTTCACCAGCTTTGTTTTAGGATTTTTCATATATTCAGAATAGTTTCAGTAATATTGCAACTATAATAAATATATTTCTAAGCTTAGACACTAAAAATACCAGAAGCAATACAACAGGTTTCAGAAACACTGTGTATGGTATAAAGCTGGAACTTTAAAGTGCCTATTCTAGAGAAGAGTTAAGGGTGCGCAGAAATGAGAGACGCGTTACTGAGCCAGGGAATCTCCAGCAAGCTCCTACCACGTCGGGTGACATGAAACCTACTTTTTCAAAATATAACTGTCTACGTGTTAATCGTATGCGATTTATGCTCAACGTATTTCGAAAACGCATTATTGTACATTGTAAAACTCAAGATATAACATAAAGCCAAATTTATATTTCTGTACTTTAATAGCTAAAAACAATGAAGTAACTCTATTGCACATTAGCAACAGCATATCTACATTGTTTCTTCCAATGTTACGTAATCTACCTGCAGGGTGTAGTGCCTTCAACTGTTCATATTTGAGAACCCCTTCCTTCAGTGGTTTACTTACTCAAACACTCCTGTCTGGTTATTACATACAACAACACTAACATTTAAAATTTCTAGCTTGCACTGTTATTTAAATTCGTTATTATAATAAAACTGCTCCACATGATGTATTTTTAAAAATTTACACATAAAACTTCACATTTTAAGTAGTGAGCTTACAAAAGTGCATAATATTATTTTTTTATATTAACTCGTAATTTATTTTATAAAACTCGATTTTTATGCTGTCCAAAATTCTTCAGTTTTCTAATAATTTATCTCTTAAAATTGGAGCATTACTTTTAAATAGTGGGTGGTGGTTTTCTTTATGGTTGTTCGAGTGAAAGAAATGCATTGTGTGGAGCATTTTGCCTATAAAAGAATGTCCAAAAAATGTTTGCGAGCGGTTTAAAGTTGGACGTGTCTATTAATTAGCATGCGCCTGTCCGTTTATAACTTCAGTTGAATGCCTCAAGTGGAAAGATCAATATGTATACTGAAAGTTTATAATTCATATTATTTTATTATCAAAAGATTATTTTTGTAATTTCTCAGAATTTTTGCCCTTTTTTCTTTGAGCATCCCGTGTAGTGCACATTGTTTATGGTTGAGAGTAAACAGAGCCGCTCCATTACCTAGGGTGAACCCTTCCTTGCAAGGCGTTCTCCTCCGAAACAGATGAATGTTGTAGACTTCGACAGTCAACTTCCGACTCGACACTACTTCATTTTGTTTTCCTGTGACGTGTATTTTCGTCACAAGCATTCCAGACAGCCCTAGGGAACCTGCTAATTTTGTTTCGTGTTCTCTTTTTCTTCTTCTCCAGCAGAGGCAGCAGCAGGAGTGCTTGGGCAAGTGTACGGTCTTCTTTCTTTAAAACAAACATCTGAAGCACGCTCGGCGATGTTCAAGCTAACTCATTACAGCATTAACATAATATAACTCCCCTAGATATACTTTTTAAATATTTGGTACTCGTGGGCAACACAGTGATAACATCAGTGATATAAAACGTGCCACCATTGTTGCTAACAACTCCGTGGCACAGTGGCATGTTTTATGTTCAACAATGGAGGATAATCAATTTATTTGTCGAACGCCATTAACATAGTAAACGCTACTCGCAGAAAATTCCAGACATACATTTTATTTATCATGTAAATGTCTCAAACGTATGAAATGTTAATAAAAACGTTTAAAGGGACTTAGAAAAAATGGAAAGTTTGGAAAATCTTCTATGTAAGACTAGTATGCAACGGGGGGGGGGGGGTCAAAACGCTGAAGTTAAAGACCAAGTTTCGCATTTGCTGACTTTGTTGTTGATCACACATACACACACATTTTCAAAAAATACTGCTTTTTCTAATTCAGAAAACCAAAAAAGGTGTATTTCCGTTAAAATCTCGTATCCAGTTTATGGGTGGAACACAACAGGTATAGGTTGGTGATTCAAGAACGCGCTGCGACCTGCACAGATCTGTTGCGGCCACCTCCCCCAGGAGGAAGGGACCAGGTGAAGGCACCATAGGAGAGACGCGCGGATGTCCCCAACATTTCCAAGCTAGCAGACTTGTCGCACTGCTGGAGCCGCCGACAGAGGGCGGTGAATGACCGACCAATCAAACAGTCATCCATAGGGGATGCTTCCGCGTCAGCTGTTCGACACCGCCGTGCATCTCGAAACCTACAACCCCTGAAAGATGACAAGGAAATGATGAAAGGGAAACCGTGGTAAAGAAGAAACCACCCCAGCATTCGCCTGTCGATCCCGGGGAAACCCATGTGTCAGATTGGGGGGAATGTGAGTCACACACACGTCACTCTCTCTACTTGCTTTAGGCGAGCAGTAGTGAAAGTAAACAGCATGTGTTTTTGTTTACTTGATTACTTTTGGAGGGGGGTTCGGTCCTCAAGAACCATTACCCATCAGGTTGTAACATTTCTTGCTTGGAGATTAATTAAAATCCTTTAACCTAGTACGTAGTATCGAACTGTGAAAGAACGAAATGGTTAAAATGATACTCAAATGGGCCCGGGGGTCCTAAAGCGTAGAGTTAACCGACATTCGTGTCCACAGGATAAGGGAAAACCCCGAAAAAGCGTTATCCAACTAACTTACCCTAACTGAGATTCGAACTCCAGCCTCTTAAATGTGAGGTAAAAGGTAAATGTAAAGCTACGGACGAAAGGAGGGGCTCCCGAAACCGGGAAAGAGCACCGCATGCAGGACATTGGACCCCTGTGCCTTTACAGTGCTAGAGAACCCAGGGGATCTCACACCGAGTGCTTGTACCTGCCCCGTCATCATCCAAGCATACCACGCCACCGAATATTTGACCTGGGCCCACCCCATCTTAATTCATAGGCGAGATACAGCACCCAGGGGATCTCACACTGAGTGCTTGTACAGTGACAGAGCACCCAGGGGATCTCACATTGAGTGCTTGTACAGTGATAGAGCACCCAGGGGATCTCACATTGAGTGCTTGTACAGTGATAGAGCACCCAGGGGATCTCACACTCAGTGCTTGTACAGTGCTAGAGAACCCAGGGGATCTCACACCGAGTGCTTGTACCTGCCCCGTCATCATCCAAGCATACCACGCCACCGAATATTTGACCTGGGCCCACCCCATTTTAATTCATAGGCGAGATACAGCACCCAGGGGATCTCACACTGAGTGCTTGTACAGTGATAGAGCACCCAGGGGATCTCACACTGAGTGCTTGTACAGTGATAGAGCACCCAGGGGATCTCACACTGAGTGCTTGTACAGTGATAGAGCACCCAGAGTATCTCACACTGAGTGCTTGTACAGTGATAGAGCACCCAGGGGATCTCACACTGAGTGCTTGTACAGTGATAGAGCACCCAGGGGATCTCACACTGAGTGCTTATACAGTGCTAGAGAACCCAGGGGATCTCACACTGAGTGCTTGTACAGTGATAGAGCACCCAGGGGATCTCACACTGAGTGCTTGTACAGTGATAGAGCACCCAGAGTATCTCACACTGAGTGCTTATACAGTGCTAGAGAACCCAGGGGATCTCACACCGAGTGCTTGTACCTGCCCCGTCATCATCCAAGCATACCACGCCACCGAATATTTGACCTGGGCCCACCCCATTTTAATTCATAGGCGAGATACAGCACCCAGGGGATCTCACACTGAGTGCTTGTACAGTGATAGAGCACCCAGGGGATCTCACATTGAGTGCTTGTACAGTGATAGAGCACCCAGGGGATCTCACATTGAGTGCTTGTACAGTGATAGAGCACCCAGGGGATCTCACATTGAGTGCTTGTACAGTGATAGAGCACCCAGGGGATCTCACACTGAGTGCTTGTACAGTGATAGAGCACCCAGGGGATCTCACATTGAGTGCTTGTACAGTGATAGAGCACACAGGGGATCTCACACTGAGTGCTTGTATAGTGATAGAGCACCCAGAGGATCTCACACTGAGTGCTTGTAAATGATAGAGCACACAGGGGATCCCACATTGAGTGCTTGTACAGTGATAGAGCACCCAGGGGATCTCACATTGAGTGCTTGTACAGAGATAGAGCACCCAGGGGATCTCACACTGAGTGCTTGTACAGTGATAGAGCACCCACGGATCTCACATTGAGTGCTTATACAGTGATAGAGCACCCAGGGGATCTCACACTGAGTGCTTGTACAGTGATAGAGCACCCAGGGGATCTCACATTGAGTGCTTGTACAGTGATAGAGAACCCAGGGGATCTCACACTGAGTGCTTGTACAGAGATAGAGCACCCAGGGGATCTCAAACTCAGTGCTTGTACAGTGATAGAGCACCCAGGGGATCTCACACTGAGTGCTTGTACAGAGATAGAGCACCCAGGGGATCTCACACTCAGTGCTTATACAGTGATAGAGCACCCAGGGGATCTCACACTGAGTGCTTGTACAGTGATAGAGCACCCAGAGGATCTCACACTGAGTGCTTGTACAGTGATAGAGCACCCAGGGGATCTCACACTGAGTGCTTGTACAGTGATAGAGCACCCAGAGGATCTCACACTGAGTGCTTGTACAGTGATAGAGCACCCAGGGGATCTCACACTGAGTGCTTGTACAGTGATAGAGCACCCAGGGGATCTCACACTGAGTGCTTGTACAGTGATAGAGCACCCAGGGGATCTCACATTGAGTGCTTGTACAGTGATAGAGCACCCAGGGGATCTCACATTGAGTGCTTGTACAGTGATAGAGCACCCAGGGGATCTCACACTGAGTGCTTGTACAGTGATAGAGCACCCAGGGGATCTCACATTGAGTGCTTGTACAGTGATAGAGCACACAGGGGATCTCACACTGAGTGCTTGTACAGTGATAGAGCACCCAGGCGATCTCACACTGAGTGCTTGTAAATGATAGAGCACCCAGGGGATCTCACACTGAGTGCTTGTACAGTGATAGAGCACACAGGGGATCTCACATTGAGTGCTTGTACAGTGATAGAGCACCCAGGGGATCTCACACTGAGTGCTTGTACAGTGATAGAGCACCCAGAGGATCTCACACTGAGTGCTTGTAAATGATAGAGCACCCAGGGGATCCCACATTGAGTGCTTGTACAGTGATAGAGCACCCAGGGGATCTCACACTGAGTGCTTGTACAGTGATAGAGCACCCACGGATCTCACATTGAGTGCTTATACAGTGATAGAGCACCCAGGGGATCTCACACTGAGTGCTTGTACAGTGATAGAGCACCCAGGGGATCTCACATTGAGTGCTTGTACAGTGATAGAGAACCCAGGGGATCTCACACTGAGTGCTTGTACAGAGATAGAGCACCCAGGGGATCTCACACTCAGTGCTTGTACAGTGATAGGGCACCCAGGGGATCTCACATTCAGTGCTTGTACAGTGATAGAGCACCCAGGGGATCTCACACTCACTGCTTGTACAGTGATAGAGCACCCAGAGGATCTCACATTGAGTGCTTGTACAGAGATAGAGCACCCAGGGGATCTCACACTGAGTGCTTGTACAGTGATAGAGCACCCAGGGGATCTCACACTGAGTGCTTGTACAGTGATAGAGCACCCAGGGGATCTCACATTGAGTGCTTGTACAGTGATAGAGCACCCAGGGGATCTCACATTGAGTGCTTGTACAGTGATAGAGCACCCAGGGGATCTCACACTGAGTGCTTGTACAGTGATAGAGCACCCAGGGGATCTCACATTGAGTGCTTGTACAGAGATAGAGCACCCAGGGGATCTCACACTGAGTGCTTGTACAGTGATAGAGCACCCAGGGGATCTCACACTGAGTGCTTGTACAGAGATAGAGCACCCAGGGGATCTCACACTGAGTGCTTGTACAGTGATAGAGCACCCAGGGGATCTCACATTGAGTGCTTGTACAGAGATAGAGCACCCAGGGGATCTCACATTGAGTGCTTGTACAGTGATAGAGCACCCAGGGGATCTCACATTGAGTGCTTGTACAGTGATAGAGCACCCAGGGGATCTCACACTGAGTGCTTGTACAGTGATAGAGCACCCAGGGGATCTCACACTCAGTGCTTGTACAGTGATAGAGCACCCAGGGGATCTCACACTCAGTGCTTGTACAGTGATAGAGCACCCAGGGGATCTCACATTGAGTGCTTGTACAGTGATAGAGCACCCAGGGGATCTCACACTCAGTGCTTGTACAGTGATAGAGCACCCAGGGGATCTCACACTCAGTGCTTGTACAGTGATAGAGCACCCAGGGGATCTCACACTCAGTGCTTGTACAGTGCTAGAGAACCCAGGGGATCTCACACTCAGTGCTTGTACAGTGATAGAGCACCCATGGGATCTCACACTGAGTGCTTGTACAGTGATAGAGCACCCAGGATATCTCACATTAAATGCTTGTACAGTGATAGAGAACCCAGGGGATCTCACACTGAGTGCTTGTACAGTGATAGAGAACCCAGGGGATCTCACACTCAGTGCTTGTACAGTGATAGAGCACCCAGGGGATCTCACACTCAGTGCTTGTACAGTGATAGAGCACCCAGGGGATCTCACACTGAGTGCTTGTACAGTGATAGAGCACCCATGGGATCTCACACTGAGTGCTTGTACAGTGATAGAGCACCCAGGGGATCTCACACTCAGTGCTTGTACAGTGATAGAGCACCCAGGGGATCTCACATTGAGTGCTTGTACAGTGATAGAGCACCCAGGGTATCTCACACTCAGTGCTTGTACAGTGATAGAGCACCCAGGGAATCTCACACTCAGTGCATGTACAGTGATAGAGCACCCAGGGGATCTCACACTGAGTGCTTGTACAGTGATAGAGCACCCAGGGGATCTCACACTCAGTGCTTGTACAGTGATAGAGCACCCAGGGGATCTCACACTCAGTGCTTGTACAGTGATAGAGCACCCAGGGGATCCCACATTGAGTGCTTGTACAGTGATAGAGCACCCAGGGGATCTCACACTCAGTGCTTGTACAGTGATAGAGCACCCAGGGGATCTCACACTCAGTGCTTGTACAGTGATAGAGCACCCAGGGGATCTCACACTCAGTGCTTGTACAGTGCTAGAGAACCCAGGGGATCTCACACTCAGTGCTTGTACAGTGATAGAGCACCCATGGGATCTCACACTGAGTGCTTGTACAGTGATAGAGCACCCAGGGGATCTCACACTCAGTGCTTGTACAGTGCTAGAGAACCCAGGGGATCTCACACCGAGTGCTTGTACCTGCCCCGTCATCATCCAAGCATACCACGCCACCGAATATTTGACATGGCCCACCCCATTTTAATTCATAGGCGAGATACAGCACCCAGGGGATCTCACACTGAGTGCTTGTACAGTGATAGAGCACCCAGGGGATCTCACACTGAGTGCTTGTACAGTGATAGAGCACCCAGGGGATCTCACATTGAGTGCTTGTACAGTGATAGAGCACCCAGGGGATCTCACACTCAGTGCTTGTACAGTGATAGAGCACCCAGGGGATCTCACACTCAGTGCTTGTACAGTGATAGAGCACCCAGGGGATCTCACATTGACTGCTTGTACAGTGATAGAGCACCCAGGGGATCTCACACTCAGTGCTTGTACAGTGATAGAGCACCCAGGGGATCTCACACTCAGTGCTTGTACAGTGATAGAGCACCCAGGGGATCTCACACTGAGTGCTTGTACAGTGCTAGAGAACCCAGGGGATCTCACACCGAGTGCTTTTACAGTGATAGAGCACCCAGGGGATCTCACATTGAGTGCTTGTACAGTGATAGAGCACCCATGGGATCTCACACTGAGTGCTTGTACAGTGATAGAGCACCCAGAGGATCTCACATTGAGTGCATGTACAGTGATGAAGCACCTAGGGGATCTCACATTGAGTGCTTGTACAGTGCTAGAGAACCCAGGGGATCTCACACTGAGTGCTTGTACAGTAATAGAGCACCCAGGGGATCTCACACTGAGTGCTTGTACAGTGCTAGAGAACCCAGGGGATCTCACACCGAGTGCTGGTACCTGCCCCGTCATCATCCAAGCATACTACGCCACCGAATATTTGACCTGGGCCCACCCCATTTTAATTCATAGGCGAGATACAGCATCCAGGGGATCCAACACTGAGTGCTTGTACAGTGATGGAGCACCCAGGGGATCTCACATTGAGTGCATGTACAGTGATAGAGCACCCACGGGATCTCACACTGAGTGCTTGTACAGAGATAGAGCACCCAGAGGATCTCACACTGAGTGCTTGTACAGTGATAGAGCACCCAGAGGATCTCACACTGAGTGCTTGTACTTTGATAGAGCACCCAGAGGATCTCACATTGAGTGCTTGTACAGTGATAGAGCACCCAGGGGATCTCACATTGAGTGCTTGTATAGTGATAGTGCACCCAGGGGATCTCACATTGAGTGCTTGTACAGTGATAGAGCACCCATGGAATCTCACACTGAGTGCTTTTACAGTGATAGAGCACCCAGAGGATCTCACACTGAGTGCTTGTACAGTGATAGAGCACCCAGGGGATCTCACATTGAGTGCTTGTACAGTGATAGAGCACCCAGGGGATCTCACACTGAGTGCTTGTACAGTGATAGAGCACCCAGGGGATCTCACACTGAGTGCTTGTACAGTGATAGAGCACCCAGGGGATCTCACATTGAGTGCTTGTACAGTGATAGAGCACCCAGGGGATCTCACATTGAGTGCTTGTACAGTGATGGAGCACCCAGGGGATCTCACACTGAGTGCTTGTACAGTGATAGAGCACCCAGGGGATCTCACATTGAGTGCTTGTACAGTGATAGAGCACCCAGGGTATCTCACATTGAGTGCTTGTACAGTGATAGAGCACCCAGGGGATCTCACACTGAGTGCTTGTACAGTGATAGAGCACCCAGGGGATCTCACACTGAGTGCTTGTACAGTGATAGAGCACCCAGGGGATCTAACATTAAGTGCTTGTACAGTGATAGAGCCCCCAGGGGATCTCACACTGAGTGCTTGTACAGTGATAGAGCACCCAGGGGATCTCACACTGAGTGCTTGTACAGTGATAGAGCACCCAGGGGATCTCACATTGAGTGCTTATACAGTGATAGAGCACCCAGAGGATCTCACACTGAGTACTTGTACAGTGATAGAGCACCCAGAGGATCTCACATTGAGTGCTTGTAAAGTGATAGAGCACCCAGGGGATCTCATATTGAGTGCTTGTACAGTGATAGTGCACCCAGGGATCTCACATTGAGTGCTTGTACAGTGATAGAGCACCCAGGGGATCTCACACTGAGTGCTTGTACAGTGATAGAGCACCCAGAAGATCTCACACTGAGTGCTTGTACAGTGATAGAGCACACAGAGGATCTCACACTGAGTGCTTGTACACTGATAGAGCACCCAGAGGATCTCACACTGAGTGCTTGTACAGTGATAGAGCACCCAGAGGATCTCACACTGAGTGCTTGTACAGTGATAGAGAACCCGGAGGATCTCACACTGAGTGCTTGTACAGTGATAGAGCACCCAGAGGATCTCACACTGAGTGCTTGTGCAGTTATAGAGCACCCAGAGGATCTCACACTGAGTGCTTGTACAGTGATAGAGCACCCAGCGGATCTCACACTGAGTGCTTGTACAGTGATAGAGCACCCAGGGGATCTCACACTGAGTGCTTGTATAGTGATAGAGCACCCAGGGGATCTCACACTGAGTGCTTGTACAGTGATAGAGCACCCAGGGGATCCCACATTGAGTGCTTGTACAGTGATAGAGCACCCAGGGGATCTCACATTGAGTGCTTGTACAGAGATAGAGCACCCAGGGGATCTCACACCGAGTGCTTGTACCTGCCCCGTCATCATCCAAGCATACCACGCCACCGAATATTTGACCTGGGCCCACCCCATTTTAATTTATAGGCGAGATACAGCACCCAGGGGATCTCACACTGAGTGCTTGTACAGTGATAGAGCACCCAGGGGATCTCACATTGAGTGCTTGTACAGTGATAGAGCACCCAGGGGATCTCACATTGAGTGCTTGTACAGTGATAGAGCACCCAGGGGATCTCACATTGAGTGCTTGTACAGTGATAGAGCAACCAGGGGATCTCACACTGAGTGCTTGTACAGTGATAGAGCACCCAGGGGATCTCACATTGAGTGCTTGTACAGTGATAGAGCACACAGGGGATCTCACACTGAGTGCTTGTATAGTGATAGAGCACCCAGAAGATCTCACACTGAGTGCTTGTAAATGATAGAGCACCCAGGGTATCCCACATTGAGTGCTTGTACAGTGATAGAGCACCCAGGGGATCTCACATTGAGTGCTTGTACAGAGATAGAGCACCCAGGGGATCTCACACTGAGTGCTTGTACAGTGATAGAGCACCCACGGATCTCACATTGAGTGCTTATACAGTGATAGTGCACCCAGGGGATCTCACACTGAGTGCTTGTACAGTGATAGAGCACCCAGGGGATCTCACATTGAGTGCTTGTACAGTGATAGAGAACCCAGGGGATCTCACACTGAGTGCTTGTACAGAGATAGAGCACCCAGGGGATCTCACACTCAGTGCTTGTACAGTGATAGAGCACCCAGGGGATCTCACACTGAGTGCTTGTACAGTGATAGAGCACCAAGTGGATCTCACATTAAGTGCTTGTACAGTGATAGAGCACCCAGGGGATCTCACATTGAGTGCTTGTACAGTGATAGAGCACCCAGGGGATCTCACACTGAGTGCTTGTACAGTGATAGAGCACCCAGGGGATCTCACACTCAGTGCTTGTACAGTGATAGAGCACCCAGGGGATCTCACATTGAGTGCTTGTACAGTGATAGAGCACACAGGGGATCTCACACTGAGTGCTTGTATAGTGATAGAGCACCCAGAGGATCTCACACTGAGTGCTTGTAAATGATAGAGCACCCAGGGGATCCCACATTAAGTGCTTGTACAGTGATAGAGCACCCAGGGGATCTCACATTGAGTGCTTGTACAGAGATAGAGCACCCAGGGGATCTCACACTGAGTGCTTGTACAGTGATAGAGCACCCACGGATCTCACATTGAGTGCTTATACAGTGATAGAGCACCCAGGGGATCTCACACTGAGTGCTTGTACAGTGATAGAGCACCCAGGGGATCTCACATTGAGTGCTTGTACAGTGATAGAGAACCCAGGGGATCTCACACTGAGTGCTTGTACAGAGATAGAGCACCCAGGGGATCTCACACTCAGTGCTTGTACAGTGATAGAGCACCCAGGGGATCTCACACTCAGTGCTTGTACAGTGATAGAGCACCCAGGGGATCTCACACTCAGTGCTTGTACAGTGATAGAGCACCCAGAGGATCTCACACTGAGTGCTTGTACAGTGATAGAGCACCCAGGGGATCTCACATTGAGTGCTTGTACAGAGATAGAGCACCCAGGGGATCTCACATTGAGTGCTTGTACAGTGATAGAGCACCCAGGGGATCTCACATTGAGTGCTTGTACAGTGATAGAGCACCCAGGGGATCTCACACTGAGTGCTTGTACAGTGATAGAGCACCCAAGGATCTCACACTCAGTGCTTGTACAGTGATAGAGCACCCAGGGGATCTCACATTGAGTGCTTGTACAGTGATAGAGCACCCAGGGGATCTCACATTGAGTGCTTGTACAGTGATAGAGCACCCAGAGGATCTCACACTGAGTGCTTGTACAGTGATAGAGCACCCAGGGGATCTCACACTCAGTGCTTGTACAGTGATAGAGCACCCAGGGGATCTCACACTCAGTGCTTGTACAGTGATAGAGCACCCAGGGGATCTCACATTGAGTGCTTGTACAGTGATAGAGCACCCAGGGGATCTCACACTCAGTGCTTGTACAGTGATAGAGCACCCAGAGGATCTCACACTCAGTGCTTGTACAGTGATAGCGCACCCAGGGGATCTCACACTCAGTGCTTGTACAGAGCTAGAGAACCCAGGGGATCTCACACTCAGTGCTTGTACAGTGATAGAGCACCCATGGGATCTCACACTGAGTGCTTGTACAGTGATAGAGCACCCAGGGGATCTCACATTGAGTGCTTGTACAGTGATAGAGAACCCAGGGATCTCACACTGAGTGCTTGTACAGTGATAGAGAACCCAGGGGATCTCACACTCAGTGCTTGTACAGTGATAGAGCACCCAGGGGATCTCACACTCAGTGCTTGTACAGTGATAGAGCACCCAGGGGATCTCACACTGAGTGCTTGTACAGTGATAGAGCACCCATGGGATCTCACACTGAGTGCTTGTACAGTGATAGAGCACCCAGGGGATCTCACACTCAGTGCTTGTACAGTGATAGAGCACCCAGGGGATCTCACATTGAGTGCTTGTACAGTGATAGAGCACCCAGGGGATCTCACACTCAGTGCTTGTACAGTGATAGAGCACCCAGGGGATCTCACACTCAGTGCTTGTACAGTGATAGAGCACCCAGGGGATCTCACACTGAGTGCTTGTACAGTGATAGAGCACCCAGGGGATCTCACACTCAGTGCTTGTACAGTGATAGAGCACCCAGGGGATCTCACACTCAGTGCTTGTACAGTGATAGAGCACCCAGGGGATCTCACATTGAGTGCTTGTACAGTGATAGAGCACCCAGGGGATCTCACACTCAGTGCTTGTACAGTGATAGAGCACCCAGGGGATCTCGCACTCAGTGCTTGTACAGTGATAGAGCACCCAGGGGATCTCACACTCAGTGCTTGTACAGTGATAGAGCACCCAGGGGATCTCACACTCAGTGCTTGTACAGTGCTAGAGAACCCAGGGGATCTCACACTCAGTGCTTGTACAGTGATAGAGCACCCATGGGATCTCACACTGAGTGCTTGTACAGTGATAGAGCACCCAGGGGATCTCACACTCAGTGCTTGTACAGTGCTAGAGAACCCAGGGGATCTCACACCGAGTGCTTGTACCTGCCCCGTCATCATCCAAGCATACCACGCCACCGAATATTTGACCTGGGCCCACCCCATTTTAATTCATAGGCGAGATACAGCACCCAGGGGATCTCACACTGAGTGCTTGTACAGTGATAGAGCACTCAGGGGATCTCACACTGAGTGCTTGTACAGTGATAGAGCACCCAGGGGATCTCACATTTAGTGCTTGTACAGTGATAGAGCACCCAGGGGATCTCACACTCAGTGCTTGTACAGTGATAGAGCACCCAGGGGATCTCACACTCAGTGCTTGTACAGTGATAGAGCACCCAGGGGATCTCACATTGAGTGCTTGTACAGTGATAGAGCACCCAGGGGATCTCACACTCAGTGCTTGTACAGTGATAGTGCACCCAGGGGATCTCACACTCAGTGCTTGTACAGTGATAGAGCACCCAGGGGATCTCACACTCAGTGCTTGTACAGTGCTAGAGAACCCAGGGGATCTCACACCGAGTGCTTGTACAGTGATAGAGCACCCAGGGGATCTCACATTGAGTGCTTGTACAGTGATGGAGCACCCATGGGATCTCACACTGAGTGCTTGTACAGTGATAGAGCACCCAGAGGATCTCACATTGAGTGCATGTACAGTGATGAAGCACCCAGGGGATCTCACACTGAGTGCTTGTACAGTGATAGAGCACCCAGGGGATCTCACACTGAGTGCTTGTACAGTGATAGAGCACCCAGGGGATCTCACATTGAGTGCTTGTACAGTGATGAAGCACCCAGGGGATCTCACACTGAGTGCTTGTACAGTGATAGAGCACCCAGGGGATCTCACACTGAGTGCTTGTACAGTGATAGAGCACCCAGGGGATCTCACACTGAGTGCTTGTACAGTGCTAGAGAACCCAGGGGATCTCACACTGAGTGCTTGTACAGTAATAGAGCACCCAGGGGATCTCACACTGAGTGCTTGTACAGTGCTAGAGAACCCAGGGGATCTCACACCGAGTGCTTGTACCTGCCCCGTTATCATCCAAGCATACTACGCCACCGAATATTTGACCTGGGCCCACCGCATTTTAATTCATAGGCGAGATACAGCATCAAGGGGATCCAACACTGAGTGCTTGTACAGTGATGGAGCACCCAGGGGATCTCACATTGAGTGCATGTACAGTGATAGAGCACCCACGGGATCTCACACTGAGTGCTTGTACAGAGATAGAGCACCCAGAGGATCTCACACTGAGTGCTTTTACAGTGATAGAGCACCCAGAGGATCTCACACTGAGTGCTTGTACTTTGATAGAGCACCCAGAGGATCTCACATTGAGTGCTTGTACAGTGATAGAGCACCCAGGGGATCTCACATTGAGTGCTTGTATAGTGATAGTGCACCCAGGGGATCTCACATTGAGTGCTTGTACAGTGATAGAGCACCCATGGAATCTCACACTGAGTGCTTTTACAGTGATAGAGCACCCAGAGGATCTCACACTGAGTGCTTGTACAGTGATAGAGCACCCAGGGGATCTCACATTGAGTGCTTGTACAGTGATAGAGCACCCAGGGGATCTCACACTGAGTGCTTGTACAGTGATAGAGCACCCAGGGGATCTCACACTGAGTGCTTGTACAGTGATAGAGCACCCAGGGGATCTCACATTGAGTGCTTGTACAGTGATAGAGCACCCAGGGGATCTCACATTGAGTGCTTGTACAGTGATAGAGCACCCAGGGGATCTCACACTGAGTGCTTGTACAGTGATAGAGCACCCAGGGGATCTCACATTGAGTGCTTGTACAGTGATAGAGCACCCAGGGTATCTCACATTGAGTGCTTGTACAGTGATGGAGCACCCAGGGGATCTCACACTGAGTGCTTGTACAGTGATAGAGCACCCAGGGGATCTCACACTGAGTGCTTGTACAGTGATAGAGCACCCAGTGAATCTCACATTAAGTGCTTGTACAGTGATAGAGCCCCCGGGGAATCTCACACTGAGTGCTTGTACAGTGATAGAGCACCCAGGGGATCTCACACTGAGTGCCTGTACAGTGATAGAGCACCCAAGGGATCTCACATTGAGTGCTTATACAGTGATAGAGCACCCAGAGGATCTCACACTGAGTACTTGTACAGTGATAGAGCACCCAGAGGATCTCACATTGAGTGCTTGTAAAGTGATAGAGCACCCAGGGGATCTCATATTGAGTGCTTGTACAGTGATAGTGCACCCAGGGATCTCACATTGAGTGCTTGTACAGTGATAGAGCACCCAGGGGATCTCACACTGAGTGCTTGTACAGTGATAGAGCACCCAGAAGATCTCACACTGAGTGCTTGTACAGTGATAGAGCACCCAGAGGATCTCACACTGAGTGCTTGTACAGTGATAGAGCACCCAGAGGATCTCACACTGAGTGCTTGTACAGTGATAGAGCACCCAGAGGATCTCACACTGAGTGCTTGTACAGTGATAGAGAACCCGGAGGATCTCACACTGAGTGCTTGTACAGTGATAGAGCACCCAGGGGATCTCACACTGAGTGCTTGTACGGTGATAGAGCACCCATGGGATCTCACACTGAGTGCTTGTACAGTGATAGAGCACCCAGAGGATCTCACACTGAGTGCTTGTGCAGTTATAGAGCACCCAGAGGATCTCACACTGAGTGCTTGTACAGTGATAGAGCACCCAGCGGATCTCACACTGAGTGCTTGTACAGTGATAGAGCACCCAGGGGATCTCACACTGAGTGCTTGTACAGTGATAGAGCACCCAGGGGATCTCACACTGAGTGCTTGTACAGTGATAGAGCACCCAGGGGATCTCACACTGAGCGCTTGTACAGTGATAGAGCACCCAGGGTATCTCACACTGAGTGCTTGTACAGTGATAGAGCACCCAGAGGATCTCACACTGAGTGCTTGTACAGTGATAGAGCGCCCAGAGGATCTCACACTGAGTGCTTGTACATTGATAGAGCACCCAGAGGATCTCACACTGAGTGCTTGGACAGTGATATAGCACCCAGAGGATCTCACACTGAGTGCTTGTACAGAGATAGAGCACCCAGGGGATCTCACATTGAGTGCTTGTACAGTGATAGAGCACCCAGGGGATCTCACATTGAGTGCTTGTACAGTGATAGAGCACCCAGGGGATCTCACACTGAGTGCTTGTACAGTGATAGAGCACCCAGGGGATCTCACACTCAGTGCTTGTACAGTGATAGAGCACACAGGGGATCTCACACTCAGTGCTTGTACAGTGATAGAGCACCCAGGGGATCTCACATTGAATGCTTGTACAGTGATAGAGCACCCAGGGGATCTCACACTCAGTGCTTGTACAGTGATAGAGCACCCAGGGGATCTCACACTCAGTGCTTGTACAGTGATAGAGCACCCAGGGGATCTCACACTCAGTGCTTGTACAGTGCTAGAGAACCCAGGGGATCTCACACTCAGTGCTTGTACAGTGATAGAGCACCCATGGGATCTCACACTGAGTGCTTGTACAGTGATAGAGCACCCAGGATATCTCACATTGAGTGCTTGTACAGTGATAAAGAACCCAGGGGATCTCACACTGAGTGCTTGTACAGTGATAGAGAACCCAGGGGATCTCACACTCAGTGCTTGTACAGTGATAGAGCACCCAGGGGATCTCACACTGAGTGCTTGTACAGTGATAGAGCACCCATGGGATCTCACACTGAGTGCTTGTACAGTGATAGAGCACCCAGGGGATCTCACACTCAGTGCTTGTACAGTGATAGAGCACCCAAGGGATCTCACATTGAGTGCTTGTACAGTGATAGAGCACCCAGGGGATCTCACACTCAGTGCTTGTACAGTGATAGAGCACCCAGGGGATCTCACACTCAGTGCATGTACAGTGATAGAGCACCCAGGGGATCTCACACTGAGTGCTTGTACAGTGATAGAGCACCCAGGGGATCTCACACTCAGTGCTTGTACAGTGATAGAGCACCCAGGGGATCTCACACTCAGTGCTTGTACAGTGATAGAGCACCCAGGGGATCCCACATTGAGTGCTTGTACAGTGATAGAGCACCCAGGGGATCTCACACTCAGTGCTTGTACAGTGATAGAGCACCCAGGGGATCTCACACTCAGTGCTAGTACAGTGATAGAGCACCCAGGGGATCTCACACTCAGTGCTTGTACAGTGCTAGAGAACCCAGGGGATCTCACACTCAGTGCTTGTACAGTGATAGAGCACCCATGGGATCTCACACTGAGTGCTTGTACAGTGATAGAGCACCCAGGGGATCTCACACTCAGTGCTTGTACAGTGCTAGAGAACCCAGGGGATCTCACACCGAGTGCTTGTACCTGCCCCGTCATCATCCAAGCATACCACGCCACCGAATATTTGACCTGGGCCCACCCCATTTTAATTCATAGGCGAGATACAGCACCCAGGGGATCTCACACTGAGTGCTTGTACAGTGATAGAGCACCCAGGGGATCTCACACTGAGTGCTTGTACAGTGATAGAGCACCCAGGGGATCTCACATTGAGTGCTTGTACAGTGATAGAGCACCCAGGGGATCTCACACTCAGTGCTTGTACAGTGATGGAGCACCCAGGGGATCTCACACTCAGTGCTTGTACAGTGATAGAGCACCCAGGGGATCTCACATTGACTGCTTGTACAGTGATAGAGCACCCAGGGGATCTCACACTCAGTGCTTGTACAGTGATAGAGCACCCAGGGGATCTCACACTCAGTGCTTGTACAGTGATAGAGCACCCAGGGGATCTCACACTGAGTGCTTGTACAGTGCTAGAGAACCCAGGGTATCTCACACCGAGTGCTTTTACAGTGATAGAGCACCCAGGGGATCTCACATTGAGTGCTTGTACAGTGATAGAGCACCCATGGGATCTCACACTGAGTGCTTGTACAGTGATAGAGCACCCAGAGGATCTCACATTGAGTGCATGTACAGTGATGAAGCACCTAGGGGATCTCACATTGTGTGCTTGTACAGTGCTAGAGAACCCAGGGGATCTCACACTGAGTGCTTGTACAGTAATAGAGCACCCAGGGGATCTCACACTGAGTGCTTGTACAGTGCTAGAGAACCCAGGGGATCTCACACCGTGTGCTTGTACCTGCCCCGTCATCATCCAAGCATACTACGCCACCGAATATTTGACCTGGGCCCGCCCCATTTTAATTCATAGGCGAGATACAGCATCCAGGGGATCCAACACTGAGTGCTTGTACAGTGATGGAGCACCCAGGGGATCTCACATTGAGTGCATGTACAGTGATAGAGCACCCACGGGATCTCAAACTGAGTGCTTGTACAGAGATAGAGCACCCAGAGGATCTCACACTGAGTGCTTGTACAGTGATAGAGCACCCAGAGCATCTCACACTGAGTGCTTGTACTTTGATAGAGCACCCAGAGGATCTCACATTGAGTGCTTGTACAGTGATAGAGCACCCAGGGGATCTCACATTGAGTGCTTGTATAGTGATAGTGCACCCAGGGGATCTCACATTGAGTGCTTGTACAGTGATAGAGCACCCATGGAATCTCACACTGAGTGCTTTTACAGTGATAGAGCACCCAGAGGATCTCACACTGAGTGCTTGTAAAGTGATAGAGCACCCAGGGGATCTCACATTGAGTGCTTGTACAGTGATAGAGCACCCAGGGGATCTCACACTCAGTGCTTGTACAGTGATAGAGCACCCAGGGGATCTCACACTGAGTGCTTGTACAGTGATAGAGCACCCAGGGGATCTCACATTGAGTGCTTGTACAGTGATAGAGCACCCAGGGGATCTCACATTGAGTGCTTGTACAGTAATAGAGCACCCAGGGGATCTCACACTGAGTGATTGTACAGTGATAGAGCACCCAGGGGATCTCACATTGAGTGCTTGTACAGTGATAGAGCACCCAGGGTATCTCACATTGAGTGCTTGTACAGTGATAGAGCACCCAGGGGATCTCACACTGAGTGCTTGTACAGTGATAGAGCACCCAGGGGATCTCACACTGAGTGCTTGTACAGTGATAGAGCACCCAGGGGATCTCACATTAAGTGCTTGTACAGTGATAAAGCCCCCAGGGGATCTCACACTGAGTGCTTGTAAAGTGATAGAGCACCCAGGGGATCTCACACTGAGTGCTTGTACAGTGATAGAGCACCCAGGGGATCTCACATTGAGTGCTTATACAGTGATAGAGCACCCAGAGGATCTCACACTGAGTACTTGTACAGTGATAGAGCACCCAGAGGATCTCACATTGAGTGCTTGTAAAGTGATAGAGCACCCAGGGAATCTCATATTGAGTGCTTGTACAGTGATAGTGCACCCAGGGATCTCACATTGAGTGCTTGTACAGTGATAGAGCACCCAGGGGATCTCACACTGAGTGCTTGTACAGTGATAGAGAACCCAGAAGATCTCACACTGAGTGCTTGTACAGTGATAGAGCACCCAGAGGATCTCACACTGAGTGCTTGTACAGTGATAGAGCACCCAGAGGATCTCACACTGAGTGCTTGTACAGTGATAGAGCACCCAGAGGATCTCACACTGAGTGCTTGTACAGTGATAGAGAACCCGGAGGATCTCACACTGAGTGCTTGTACAGTGATAGAGCACCCAGGGGATCTCACACTGAGTGCTTGTACGGTGATAGAGCACCCATGGGATCTCACACTGAGTGCTTGTACAGTGATAGAGCACCCAGAGGATCTCACACTGAGTGCTTGTGCAGTTATAGAGCACCCAGAGGATCTCACACTGAGTGCTTGTACAGTGATAGAGCACCCAGCGGATCTCACACTGAGTGCTTGTACAGTGATAGAGCACCCAGGGGATCTCACACTGAGTGCTTGTATAGTGATAGAGCACCCAGGGGATCTCACACTGAGTGCTTGTACAGTGATAGAGCACCCAGGGGATCTCACACTGAGCGCTTGTACAGTGATAGAGCACCCAGGGGATCTCACACTGAGTGCTTGTACAGTGATAGAGCACCCAGAGGATCTCACACTGAGTGCTTGTACAGTGATAGAGCGCCCAGAGGATCTCACACTGAGTGCTTGTACAGTGATAGAGCACCCAGAGGATCTCACACTGAGTGCTTGTACAGTGATAGAGCACCCAGGGGATCTCACACTAAGTGCTTGTACAGTGATAGAGCACCCAGAGGATCTCACACTGAGTGCGTGTACAGTGCTAGAGAACCCAGGGAATCTCACATTGAGTGCTTGTACAGTGATAGAGCACCCAGGGGATCTCACACTAAGTGCTTGTACAGTGATAGAGCACCCAGAGGATCTCACACTGAGTGCTTGTACAGTGATAGAGCACCCAGAGGATCTCACACTGAGTGCGTGTACAGTGATAGAGAACCCAGGGGATCTCACACCGAGTGCTTGTACCTGCCCCGTCATCATCCAAGCATACCACGCCACCGAATATTTGACCTGGGCCCACCCCATTTTAATTCATAGGCGAGATACAGCACCCAGGGGATCTCACACTGAGTGCTTGTACAGTGATAGAGCACTCAGGGGATCTCACATTGAGTGCTTGTACAGTGATAGAGCACCCAGGGGATCTCACATTGAGTGCTTGTACAGTGATAGAGCACTCAGGGGATCTCACATTGAGTGCTTGTACAGTGGAAGAGCACCCAGGGCATCTCACATTGAGTGCTTATACAGTGATAGAGCACCCAGGGGATCTCACACTGAGTGCGTGTACAGTGCTAGAGAACCCAGGGGATCTCACATTGAGTGCTTGTACAGTGATAGAGCACCCAGGGGATCTCACACTAAGTGCTTGTACAGTGATAGAGCACCCAGAGGATCTCACACTGAGTGCTTGTACAGTGATAGAGCACCCAGGGGATCTCACATTGAGTGCTTGTACAGTGATAGAGCACCCAGGGGATCTCACATTGAGTGCTTGTACAGTGATAGAGCACCCAGGGGATCTCACACTGAGTGCTTGTACAGTGATAGAGCACCCAGGGGATCTCACATTGAGTGCTTGTACAGTGATAGAGCACACAGGGGATCTCACACTGAGTGCTTGTATAGTGATAGAGCACCCAGAGGATCTCACACTGAGTGCTTGTAAATGATAGAGCACCCAGGGGATCCCACATTGAGTGCTTGTACAGTGATAGAGCACCCAGGGGATCTCACATTGAGTGCTTGTACAGAGACAGAGCACCCAGGGGATCTCACACTGAGTGCTTGTACAGTGATAGAGCACCCACGGATCTCACATTGAGTGCTTATACAGTGATAGTGCACCCAGGGGATCTCACACTGAGTGCTTGTACAGTGATAGAGCACCCAGGGGATCTCACATTGAGTGCTTGTACAGTGATAGAGAACCCAGGGGATCTCACACTGAGTGCTTGTACAGAGATAGAGCACCCAGGGGATCTCACACTCAGTGCTTGTACAGTGATAGAGCACCCAGGGGATCTCACACTGAGTGCTTGTACAGTGATAGAGCACCAAGGGGATCTCACATTAAGTGCTTGTACAGTGATAGAGCACCCAGGGGATCTCACATTGAGTGCTTGTACAGTGATAGAGCACCCAGGGGATCTCACACTGAGTGCTTGTACAGTGATAGAGCACCCAGGGGATCTCACACTCAGTGCTTGTACAGTGATAGAGCACCCAGGGGATCTCACATTGAGTGCTTGTACAGTGATAGAGCACACAGGGGATCTCACACTGAGTGCTTGTATAGTGATAGAGCACCCAGAGGATCTCACACTGAGTGCTTGTAAATGATAGATCACCCAGGGGATCCCACATTGTGTGCTTGTACAGTGATAGAGCACCCAGGGGATCTCACATTGAGTGCTTGTACAGAGATAGAGCACCCAGGGGATCTCACACTGAGTGCTTGTACAGTGATAGAGCACCCACGGATCTCACATTGAGTGCTTATACAGTGATAGAGCACCAGGGGATCTCACACTGAGTGCTTGTACAGTGATAGAGCACCCAGGGGATCTCACATTGAGTGCTTGTACAGTGATAGAGAACCCAGGGGATCTCACACTGAGTGCTTGTACAGAGATAGAGCACCCAGGGGATCTCACACTCAGTGCTTGTACAGTGATAGAGCACCCAGGGGATCTCACACTCAGTGCCTGTACAGTGATAGAGCACCCAGGGGATCTCACACTCAGTGCTTGTACAGTGATAGAGCACCCAGAGGATCTCACACTGAGTGCTTGTACAGTGATAGAGCACCCAGGGGATCTCACATTGAGTGCTTGTACAGAGATAGAGCACCCAGGGGATCTCACATTGAGTGCTTGTACAGTGATAGAGCACCCAGGGGATCTCACATTGAGTGCTTGTACAGTGATAGAGCACCCAGGGGATCTCACACTGAGTGCTTGTACAGTGATAGAGCACCCAGGGATCTCACACTCAGTGCTTGTACAGTGATAGAGCACCCAGGGGATCTCACATTGAGTGCTTGTACAGTGATAGAGCACCCAGGAGATCTCACATTGAGTGCTTGTACAGTGATAGAGCACCCAGAGGATCTCACACTGAGTGCTTGTACAGTGATAGAGCACCCAGGGGATCTCACACTCAGTGCTTGTACAGTGATAGAGCACCCAGGGGATCTCACACTCAGTGCTTGTACAGTGATAGAGCACCCAGGGGATCTCACATTGAGTGCTTGTACAGTGATAGAGCACCCAGGGGATCTCACACTCAGTGCTTGTACAGTGATAGAGCACCCAGGGGATCTCACACTCAGTGCTTGTACAGTGATAGCGCACCCAGGGGATCTCACACTCAGTGCTTGTACAGAGCTAGAGAACCCAGGGGATCTCACACTCAGTGCTTGTACAGTGATAGAGCACCCATGGGATCTCACACTGAGTGCTTGTACAGTGATAGAGCACCCAGGGGATCTCACATTGAGTGCTTGTACAGTGATAGAGAACCCAGGGATCTCACACTGAGTGCTTGTACAGTGATAGAGAACCCAGGGGATCTCACACTCAGTGCTTGTACAGTGATAGAGCACCCAGGGGATCTCACACTCAGTGCTTGTACAGTGATAGAGCACCCAGGGGATCTCACACTGAGTGCTTGTACAGTGATAGAGCACCCATGGGATCTCACACTGAGTGCTTGTACAGTGATAGAGCACCCAGGGGATCTCACATTGAGTGCTTGTACAGTGATAGAGCACCCAGGGGATCTCACACTCAGTGCTTGTACAGTGATAGAGCACCCAGGGGATCTCACACTCAGTGCTTGTACAGTGATAGAGCACCCAGGGGATCTCACACTCAGTGCTTGTACAGTGATAGAGCACCCAGGGGATCTCACACTCAGTGCTTGTACAGTGCTAGAGAACCCAGGGGATCTCACACTCAGTGCTTGTACAGTGATAGAGCACCCATGGGATCTCACACTGAGTGCTTGTACAGTGATAGAGCACCCAGGGGATCTCACACTCAGTGCTTGTACAGTGCTAGAGAACCCAGGGGATCTCACACCGAGTGCTTGTACCTGCCCCGTCATCATCCAAGCATACCACGCCACCGAATATTTGACCTGGGCCCACCCCATTTTAATTCATAGGCGAGATACAGCACCCAGGGGATCTCACACTGAGTGCTTGTACAGTGATAGAGCACTCAGGGGATCTCACACTGAGTGCTTGTACAGTGATAGAGCACCCAGGGGATCTCACATTTAGTGCTTGTACAGTGATAGAGCACCCAGGGGATCTCACACTCAGTGCTTGTACAGTGATAGAGCACCCAGGGGATCTCACACTCAGTGCTTGTACAGTGATAGAGCACCCAGGGGATCTCACACTGAGTGCTTGTACAGTGATAGAGCACCCAGGGGATCTCACACTGAGTGCTTGTACAGTGATAGAGCACCCAGGGGATCTCACATTGAGTGCTTGTACAGTGATGAAGCACCCAGGGGATCTCACACTGAGTGCTTGTACAGTGATAGAGCACCCAGGGGATCTCACACTGAGTGCTTGTACAGTGATAGAGCACCCAGGGGATCTCACACTGAGTGCTTGTACAGTGCTAGAGAACCCAGGGGATCTCACACTGAGTGCTTGTACAGTAATAGAGCACCCAGGGGATCTCACACTGAGTGCTTGTACAGTGCTAGAGAACCCAGGGGATCTCACACCGAGTGCTTGTACCTGCCCCGTCATCATCCAAGCATACTACGCCACCGAATATTTGACCTGGGCCCACCGCATTTTAATTCATAGGCGAGATACAGCATCAAGGGGATCCAAAACTGAGTGCTTGTACAGTGATGGAGCACCCAGGGGATCTCACATTGAGTGCATGTACAGTGATAGAGCACCCACGGGATCTCACACTGAGTGCTTGTACAGAGATAGAGCACCCAGAGGATCTCACACTGAGTGTTTTTACAGTGATAGAGCACCCAGAGGATCTCACACTGAGTGCTTGTACTTTGATAGAGCACCCAGAGGATCTCACATTGAGTGCTTGTACAGTGATAGAGCACCCAGGGGATCTCACATTGAGTGCTTGTATAGTGATAGTGCACCCAGGGGATCTCACATTGAGTGCTTGTACAGTGATAGAGCACCCATGGAATCTCACACTGAGTGCTTTTACAGTGATAGAGCACCCAGAGGATCTCACACTGAGTGCTTGTACAGTGATAGAGCACCCAGGGGATCTCACATTGAGTGCTTGTACAGTGATAGAGCACCCAGGGGATCTCACACTGAGTGCTGGTACAGTGATAGAGCACCCAGGGGATCTCACACTGAGTGCTTGTACAGTGATAGAGCACCCAGGGGATCTCACATTGAGTGCTTGTACAGTGATAGAGCACCCAGGGGATCTCACATTGAGTGCTTGTACAGTGATAGAGCACCCAGGGGATCTCACACTGAGTGCTTGTACAGTTTTAGAGCACCCAGGGGATCTCACATTGAGTGCTTGTACAGTGATAGAGCACCCAGGGTATCTCACATTGAGTGCTTGTACAGTGATAGAGCACCCAGGGGATCTCACACTGAGTGCTTGTACAGTGATAGAGCACCCAGGGGATCTCACACTGAGTGCTTATACAGTGATAGAGCACCCAGGGGATCTCACACTGAGTGCTTGTACAGTGATAGAGCACCCAGGGGATCTCACACTGAGTGCTTGTACAGTGATAGAGCACCCAGGGGATCTCACATTAAGTGCTTGTACAGTGATAGAGCCCCCAGGGAATCTCACACTGAGTGCTTGTACAGTGATAGAGCACCCAGGGGATCTCACACTGAGTGCTTGTACAGTGATAGAGCACCCAAGGGATCTCACATTGAGTGCTTATACAGTGATAGAGCACCCAGAGGATCTCACACTGAGTACTTGTACAGTGATAGAGCACCCAGAGGATCTCACATTGAGTGCTTGTAAAGTGATAGAGCACCCAGGGGATCTCATATTGAGTGCTTGTACAGTGATAGTGCACCCAGGGATCTCACATTGAGTGCTTGTACAGTGATAGAGCACCCAGGGGATCTCACACTGAGTGCTTGTACAGTGATAGAGCACCCAGAAGATCTCACACTGAGTGCTTGTACAGTGATAGAGCACCCAGAGGATCTCACACTGAGTGCTTGTACAGTGATAGAGCACCCAGAGGATCTCACACTGAGTGCTTGTACAGTGATAGAGCACCCAGAGGATCTCACACTGAGTGCTTGTACAGTGATAGAGAACCCGGAGGATCTCACACTGAGTGCTTGTACAGTGATAGAGCACCCATGGGATCTCACACTGAGTGCTTGTACGGTGATAGAGCACCCATGGGATCTCACACTGAGTGCTTGTACAGTGATAGAGCACCCAGAGGATCTCACACTGAGTGCTTGTGCAGTTATAGAGCACCCAGAGTATCTCACACTGAGTGCTTGTACAGTGATAGAGCACCCAGAGGATCTCACACTGAGTGCTTGTACAGTGATAGAGAACCCGGAGGATCTCACACTGAGTGCTTGTACGGTGATAGAGCACCCATGGGATCTCACACTGAGTGCTTGTACAGTGATAGAGCACCCAGGGTATCTCACACTGAGTGCTTGTACAGTGATAGAGCACCCAGAGGATCTCACACTGAGTGCTTGTACAGTGATAGAGCGCCCAGAGGATCTCACACTGAGTGCTTGTACATTGATAGAGCACCCAGAGGATCTCACACTGAGTGCTTGTACAGTGATAGAGCACCCAGGGGATCTCACACTGAGTGCTTGTACAGTGATAGAGCACCCAGGGTATCTCACACTGAGCGCTTGTACAGTGATAGAGCACCCAGGGTATCTCACACTGAGTGCTTGTACAGTGATAGAGCACCCAGAGGATCTCACACTGAGTGCTTGTACAGTGATAGAGCGCCCAGAGGATCTCACACTGAGTGCTTGTACATTGATAGAGCACCCAGAGGATCTCACACTGAGTGCTTGTACAGTGATATAGCACCCAGAGGATCTCACACTGAGTGCTTGTACAGTGATAGAGCACCCAGGGGATCTCACACTAAGTGCTTGTACAGTGATAGAGCACCCAGAGGATCTCACACTGAGTGCTGGTACAGTGATAGAGCACCCAGGGGATCTCACACTGAGTGCTTGTACAGTGATAGAGCACCCAGGGGATCTCACATTGAGTGCTTGTACAGTGATAGAGCACCCAGGGGATCTCACATTGAGTGCTTGTACAGTGATAGAGCACCCAGGGGATCTCACACTGAGTGCTTGTACAGTTTTAGAGCACCCAGGGGATCTCACATTGAGTGCTTGTACAGTGATAGAGCACCCAGGGTATCTCACATTGAGTGCTTGTACAGTGATAGAGCACCCAGGGGATCTCACACTGAGTGCTTGTACAGTGATAGAGCACCCAGGGGATCTCACACTGAGTGCTTATACAGTGATAGAGCACCCAGGGGATCTCACACTGAGTGCTTGTACAGTGATAGAGCACCCAGGGGATCTCACACTGAGTGCTTGTACAGTGATAGAGCACCCAGGGGATCTCACATTAAGTGCTTGTACAGTGATAGAGCCCCCAGGGAATCTCACACTGAGTGCTTGTACAGTGATAGAGCACCCAGGGGATCTCACACTGAGTGCTTGTACAGTGATAGAGCACCCAAGGGATCTCACATTGAGTGCTTATACAGTGATAGAGCACCCAGAGGATCTCACACTGAGTACTTGTACAGTGATAGAGCACCCAGAGGATCTCACATTGAGTGCTTGTAAAGTGATAGAGCACCCAGGGGATCTCATATTGAGTGCTTGTACAGTGATAGTGCACCCAGGGATCTCACATTGAGTGCTTGTACAGTGATAGAGCACCCAGGGGATCTCACACTGAGTGCTTGTACAGTGATAGAGCACCCAGAAGATCTCACACTGAGTGCTTGTACAGTGATAGAGCACCCAGAGGATCTCACACTGAGTGCTTGTACAGTGATAGAGCACCCAGAGGATCTCACACTGAGTGCTTGTACAGTGATAGAGCACCCAGAGGATCTCACACTGAGTGCTTGTACAGTGATAGAGAACCCGGAGGATCTCACACTGAGTGCTTGTACAGTGATAGAGCACCCATGGGATCTCACACTGAGTGCTTGTACGGTGATAGAGCACCCATGGGATCTCACACTGAGTGCTTGTACAGTGATAGAGCACCCAGAGGATCTCACATTGAGTGCTTGTGCAGTTATAGAGCACCCAGAGTATCTCACACTGAGTGCTTGTACAGTGATAGAGCACCCAGAGGATCTCACACTGAGTGCTTGTACAGTGATAGAGAACCCGGAGGATCTCACACTGAGTGCTTGTACGGTGATAGAGCACCCATGGGATCTCACACTGAGTGCTTGTACAGTGATAGAGCACCCAGGGTATCTCACACTGAGTGCTTGTACAGTGATAGAGCACCCAGAGGATCTCACACTGAGTGCTTGTACAGTGATAGAGCGCCCAGAGGATCTCACACTGAGTGCTTGTACATTGATAGAGCACCCAGAGGATCTCACACTGAGTGCTTGTACAGTGATAGAGCACCCAGGGGATCTCACACTGAGTGCTTGTACAGTGATAGAGCACCCAGGGTATCTCACACTGAGCGCTTGTACAGTGATAGAGCACCCAGGGTATCTCACACTGAGTGCTTGTACAGTGATAGAGCACCCAGAGGATCTCACACTGAGTGCTTGTACAGTGATAGAGCGCCCAGAGGATCTCACACTGAGTGCTTGTACATTGATAGAGCACCCAGAGGATCTCACACTGAGTGCTTGTACAGTGATATAGCACCCAGAGGATCTCACACTGAGTGCTTGTACAGTGATAGAGCACCCAGGGGATCTCACACTAAGTGCTTGTACAGTGATAGAGCACCCAGAGGATCTCACACTGAGTGGGTGTACAGTGCTAGAGAACCCAGGGGATCTCACATTGAGTGCTTGTACAGTGATAGAGCACCAGGGGATCTCACACTAAGTGCTTGTACAGTGATAGAGCACCCAGAGAATCTCACACTGAGTGCTTGTACAGTGATAGAGCACCCAGAGGATCTCACACTGAGTGCGTGTACAGTGATAGAGAACCCAGGGGATCTCACACCGAGTGCTTGTACCTGCCCCGTCATCATCCAAGCATACCACGCCACCGAATATTTGACCTGGGCCCACCCCATTTGAATTCATAGGCGAGATACAGCACCCAGGGGATCTCACACTGAGTGCTTGTACAGTGACAGAGCACCCAGAGGATCTCACACTGAGTGTTTGTACAGTGATAGAGCACCCAGGGGATCTCACACTGAGTGCTTGTACAGTGTTGGAGCACCCAGGGGATCTCACATTGAGTGCTTGTACAGTGATAGAGCACCCAGAGGATCTCACACTGAGTGCTTGTACAGTGATAGAGCACCCAGGGGATCTCACACTGAGTGCTTGTACAGTGTTGGAGCATCCAGGGGATCTCACATTGAGTGCTTGTACAGTGATACAGCACCCAGAGGATCTCACACTGAGTGCTTGTACAGTGATACAGCACCCAGGGGATCTCACACTGAGTGCTTGTACAGTGACAGAGCACCCAGAGGATCTCACATTGAGTGCTTGTACAGTGATAGAGCACCCAGGGGATCTCACATTGAGTGCTTGTACAGTGATAGAGCACCCAGGGGATCTCACACTGGGTGGTTATACCTGCCTCATCATCATCCAAGCATAACGTACCACCTATTATTTAACGTGGGACCAACCCCATTCTAATACATAGGCGAGATACAGCACCTAGTGTATCTCACCCTGGGTGGTTATACCTGCCCCATCATCATCCAAGCATAACGCACCACCTATTATTTAACGTGGGACCAACCCCATTCTAATACATAGGCGAGATACAGCACCTAGTGTATCTCACCCTGGGTGGTTATACCTGCCCCATCATCATCCAAGCATAGCGCACCACCTATTATTTAATCTGGGCCCGCACCACCCTAACTCATAGGCGAGATAGAGCACCCAGCGGTGGACCTAGCCACACTCCACTAATAACGTATTTGGGGCTGTCTTATGTCAGCTAGCGCTTCTACTCCTATCAAATGACCAGCACCACCATTGAGGGCGTGCTCAGGCATGTCAGGAGTGCCCGGTCAACACGTATGATAAAATGCAATGCTACATTAAAAGCAAGTAAAGCATTGGGAAACATAGATTTACAAAACACAATATCAGACAATGCCGCCGTAAAACCTGCACACGCGTAGGTACGTTGTAAAATGTAAAAGGTTCATCAAAGCGGTTTAAGCTGGATTGTGCTGGCGGGAGTGAATGACAATTTACAGTTTGTGGACTATTCGTACAGGTAAGACAGTATTTAAAGAGCAGAAGAGTAAAACAGAAAACAACTGTGTGTTTAGGTGTTTCTGGAATGATTGTCTTTATGTGATGCTGGCAGACGCGCAGTAAACTCGCTCTAGTCTTTCGTGTCCAGATAGTAAGTGAATTAGTTACGTAAGGAATGCGATCTGCTCTACCAGGTAATAGGTACTCTCGGACGAACGGAGAACACCTGCTAACGGAGCAGTGCACCGCAAGTAGTCCGCAGCAGCCATTTTTGCTTCTACCGTGTCCCCTGGGAGGGTGGGAGGGAGGGATCAGGCGAGATTCTCGAAGAACGACCAGATCCTGATGAGGACGGGCAGAAGCATGTGGGGATCCTTAACGTTTCAAGATTAAAGGTGTCTGACACCTCCGATCCTACGGGATGAGGCCCACTTGGAGGTGAGACCTAACTGAGCACCCCCGCAGTGACACCTCCACAAGGTCATAGCCACCATTCAGCCGCAACCCGCCGTCGGTTGGTCGTACAGTCGTGAATCAGATGATGCGTACGGGGAGTCGTGTAGTTGCACCACCCCAACATTCGCCTGCCGACCCGAGGAAACCACATAAAGCCCATGGATCAGAGCGGACAGCAGGACCTGTACACGTTACCTCGCTCGATTCTCTACCAGAAAGTATACTATAATGGTGTTTATGAGTTGCCGATACAACTGACACTTCGTTACAGTCTCTGAGAATTACTCTGACACAACGTCAACTTCCTTTATTCATTTGTCATGATTTTATTCTTCTTCAATTTTACGAAATCTTTCATTTGGGTTTTTGCGCTTTGCTCTTTTCGTTTCTCTGTCTAGTCATTTTCCACTACAGTGAGACATTTGTGGAAAGAATGGAATCTGCTGCGCGGTTATCAATTTGTTTTTGTGAACCTCCAGCACTTGTTCATTGCTCTTCTCCAACTCAGGCTTGGTGTTACCGTTCCTATCTATCTAGTGTAGATACAACAGTTAGGAAGAAATCACGGAGCGAGGTCCCTGGTGGCCACCCACTCTGACCATGCATGTTTCGTGGTTTTCCCTGGTCGGCAAATGCGAATGCTGGAGGGGTGTATTCTACCACGGATTTCCTCTCATTTCACTTCCTCTTCATGTTTCAAGTTGACTCCAGGACTGTGGTTACGTTGGTGTCGGACAAATGGCGCAGAGGCTTGCGATTTGGAACTACTTCTCGGCCCTGCTAGAGGGAAGTCTGACAAGCCTCCACTGCTGGGTCGTGTTTCCCAGGTCCTAGTAGTGGGACGTCTCCGAGCGACCCTCCCGTGGCCGGGTAGTCAAACCTGGAACTGTTAGAGAACTCTGCGTGTCTCTATGGACTCGTTCTGCAGCCCATAGTCTCCTGCGGTTCCCTCACCTCACCAGGGGTGAGCACAAAAGATCCATTGGGGTGGGATGCTAGGTGTCCCCTCTCCTAAATCAGCAGGTGTTCTGTGAGGGTTCCACAAACATCGAGGTTGTGTGGAGTCCTGCTCCTCAACCAGTTTGAGATTTAAGTGCTCGTCGTCCTGGGATAAAGCACTGTCCACGGTCTGCTGAGGAATCGTGGCTCCTTGTTCTTACTTCCACTACTACTTTACCAGTAGCAAGTATTTGATACCGAGATTTCACCCGAAATACATGTTTTGAGATTCCCCAAACACACACACACAAAACATTTAAAAAAATATGATGTGTTACACTCACATGACTTTCTCTACTCTTGTACAAACTATTTTACAAACTCTTATTCTCCATCCATTTCATATTAATCGAGATAAACATTTGCAGAAACGATCTTTTGACATGCAAAGAGAATTACATTTTACACATAGCGACCAGTTCTAAAAATATTTGACTATCGCTTAAGGCGTACTATGTTCCCCTTGTTTTGTATTTGCAAGGGCAATATAGAAATACAGCAGCCTTTAAGCATAGACATATCTCGTAATAGCTGGTTGCTAGGTGCAGCACCATTCCCTTTCCCACAGATTAATACTCTTTGCATATCCAAGAAAATCTGATGTGTTACACTCACATGACTTTCTCTACTCTTGTACAAACTATTTTTACAAACGCTTATTCTCCATCTACTTCATGTTAATCGAGCTAAACATTTGCAGACTCTATCTTATTGCTAATTTTCTTGTAGATGTAAGGGGATAATATATTTAAAGGGCAATTTGGAAATACAGTAGTCTTTAAGCACATACATATCTCTTAATAGCTGGTTGCTAGGTGCAGCACCACTCCCTTTGCCACAGATTAATACTCTTTGCATATCGAAGACAAAAAATGCTGTTCACAGACACACACAAGACAGACACACAGACACACACACGGACATGTTTCCAAAAAGGCTTTTTTGGATTCAGGGGGTCTCAAAACATGTATTTTCGGTGAAATCTCGGTATCGAATTTTTGGGTGGAATACAATACTTCCCCTACTTACTATACGTAGTAGAGAAAGTAACAAAAAATGAATAACGAATTCCCATTTGAGAAAATAAGTATTGAAAAATTTAAGGGAATAACAAGCAATATCTCGAAAATGGTTCACTTAACCAAAAAAATGTAAATAACATAAATTGTGTATTTTAACGCGATCTACATTTTTTGTGTAGTAAAATTTTGTCTATCTCTTATGGTTTACCAGTTATGCAAAAGTCGTTCACAATCAAGAATACTTTTGGAGACATTTCCAGAAAATTCGAGATATACATTTCATTTGTCATGAAAATATCTTAAACATATGATATTTTAATCGAAATTGTTATAGCCATTTTTGAGAAAATTAAAATTTTCGAAACATTTTCCATGTAAAGGGTAATCTGGGGTGGAGAATTTTCTTGAAAAGCTTCGTGTCGCATTTCTGGAAGATACTGAACCTGAATACCAAGTTTGGTGTTTATCCGACTGTTCGTTTCTGAGTTATGCTGTTCACAGACACACACACACACGGACATGTTTCCAAAAATGCTTTTTTTGGATTCAGGGGGTCTTAAAACATGTATTTCCGGTGAAATCTCGGTATCGAATTTTTGGGTGAAATACATTACTTCCCCTACTTACTATACGTAGTAGAGAAAGTAAAAAGAGGTCCGCGCGCACATGTCTGTCTCTGAGCAAGGTGGCGCCGCGGTAACGTGGTTTACCAGGGGCGACAGGCGAATGCCGGAGTGGCTCATCTTCTACCACGACTCTGCTGTCCCCACTTCATGTACCAACATCTTCCTTGTCATCTGCCTCAGGGCTGTAGGACCAAGCGAATGTGTTCGGCGGTTGTGGCTGTGCGCTCTGTGGAAGTTGCATCCTGACCTCGTCGAGGGACTGCTCGGGCGCAGGTTAGGGGCCCAATAGAGCGGGCTCGGGCGGCATTCGAAACATTCGGGACCCCGTCCTGCTTGCGTCAGTGATCATCCGACCTGGTAGTCCATCGGGCCCCTCCCGGGTATCAGGGTAGAAGCACAAGGGGCGTGGTGGCCTGTGTGCGGTGCTGTGCCCCGGTTTCGGGGCCCTTCCGTTCGTCAATACCATTACCTGTGTGTGTGCTTGCAAATAGCATAACTCAAAAACTAAAAGCCGGTATTCAAGTCCACTATCTTCCAACAATTCGTTACCAAAATCTTCACCCCAAACTAGGCTATAAATGGAGATTTTTCAAAAATTTTGATTTTTTTGAAAAGTGTCACTAATGATTCTAATTAAAAGGTATATTCACAACAAATATGTGGTATTAGCGGTTAAGTCCTTCTCATTCTGAACGACCGCTGTATTACTGGTAAATCGTAAGAGATAGACAAAACTACTAAAGCACACAATTTATCCTAGACATTTCTTGTTATCGCTATTCGTTTCTTCTCGTCGTCGTACAAAGAGCATGCAATTTCAAACTGATCACACGTCTTTGACAACGAAATGTGTGTGTGACAAAGTTTGTGGAGGACTGAGTAGAGAAGGCCATGTGGATGCAAAACGTCACATTTATTTTTTTCCAATGAAACGTGTATACTACAGCATATGATATGATTTTCTTCTTCACTGTCTCTTACAATAAAGGGGGGGGATCCGCAACGTGTCATCTCTTATTGCACGTCCACCTCTGTGTAGGGTACACAACACTGCGACCTACCACCCTCAAGGAGAAGGGATGAAGTGAAGGAACCACAGGAGAAGTTCCTAACATTTTCTGGATCGAAAACCCGTCCCACTACTGGAGCTACCTAGAGAGGACGATGAAGGACCCAGGCAGCCCTCTGGCGTCCAAGGAGAATACACGTTCCTTAGAGCATCACACCACGAAACCTAGAAACATGAGAAGGAAAACAATGAAAGGGAAAGGAAATCGTGGCAGATGAGAAACCACCCCAGCAAAGCCCATGGTCAGTATAGCCGGTCGGGACCTCCAGAACGCGCACACATTAGGCGGAGTTATACCTCTGTAGGACGTATAAAGTGTCCCATGTCATACTTTACAAGATCCCATTCAACTATTAAGGAAATACTACTGTCCCAGGTCTTCTAAGTCCATCAGCTGGACTCTGAGGTCTAACACTTGGCTGAACGCTGCTGGCCCAGCTCGACGTGAACGTTATTGCTTTGTAAACAGGTGTTTTGCGACCGGCGTCATATTTTACGACGTTCAGCGAATAGTCTCTATATTTACCTGCTTGTGTGCACAGGCGCGGCTGTTTTCTGGACTCTCGAGAATCGATACAGAATCGATTTCCTTTTCACCTTGACGTAACCGTGTTAACATTGTCTTGCCTGGTAGGAATGTGCACTAGGAGTCATAATGTTTAGCACTATGCCCACTTTTACTGAAAGCCAATCAATTACTTTTACTAGGGCTACCACGTCGCAGACATGTTCTCTTCTCAGGATCTGAATTCTATTTTCGGGCGAATTATAAATGTTTATAAAATTTTTCCTGCATTTTGGTTTGTTTTTTCTTCACATTCAACGTGGCTAAACTGAGGAAGACACCGCCGTCTCAGGAGAAGGGATGAGGTGAAGGAAGCACAGGAGGCATGGCAGTAACATTTCTAAGCTCGCAGACGCAGATCCGTCCCAGTGCTGGAAGCACCCACCAATCAAGCAACCCTGTGCTATCCACGGAGCCATCTGTCCGATACTGCCGTACACCACGAATCTAGAGACACAAAATAAATAAATATTTCCGGTTTTACAATCTACAAACATTTTTCCGGCACCCAAGACTGCAGTTTTTTACATAATCTTATCACTTTCTCCACTCTTGTCTGTTGGACCATAAATCTTCCCTAACTTCCCAATCCATTATTGTCCCCCTAATTCCTTGAATCCACGTGCTGTGCGCCTTCCTTTTCTCCTCCTTCCTGGTAGCGTTCACTCCATTATTCTTTTGGGTAATGCTTGGTCTTCCATTCCTTTAACATTTCCATTCTGCTCTAATTGTTTCACTTTTAGATATCCTTGCAGATCTCCTCCAATAATCCATTTCTGTTGCCAATAATTTTCTTTTTAACTGAGCCATTGCTTATAATACTTGTAAGTATTGCTTTAAAATTGTAATTTTAGTTTCTTTTGAGACCGTTTATACCATTAAAAGTATATATAGAATACTTTCCCGAGTTTATCTTTGATCTTGTGTAATCTGTACTCCCATTTCGTCTTCCAGTACCAAATCTTAATGAACATCTCCAGTGGCCATATATTTGGAATTATCCATATTTACTTTTAGTCCCCATTTGTTGTATTCTTGAATCAGTTTCCTTGTAAGATGTTGTACGTCTTCACATTCTTGGGCCAGAATCATCGTCAAATTACAGGAAGTACATTGTTGAGTCATCATCTCTTGGAACTCCCATACTTTGACGTTTATTTTTCCAATCCTCTATAGCTTTTTTCTATGTAAATAAATAAAAATCACCCTGGTACCTATTTTATAAAACTAGGGCTTATATACCAGATCTTTTATACCTACTTCACATTTTTGTAGGTGCAATACAACACAAAAAGTAAAAATTCTGATGTAATACATTCACATGACGTTCTCTACCCTCTATCGTTAATTAGTGCGTAAACAAATCATTATCACTAAAACTCATTTTTCTGTATACGACTTTTTATAGATACAAAGAGAACAGCGATAGTCAAATGTTTAACAACTGGACGCTATATGCTGCCTTAAAATTCCATACTGTTTCCATGACATCACGAGAAACAACTGAATGTTTAAAAGAATGAAATGAACAATTCGAGTCTATAACAACGGATATCTCAGAAATGGCTTATACCACAAAAATATTTGAAATAGATTGTGTGTTTTTAAGAGATCTATATTTTTTGTGTGTGGTACTTTTTCGTCTACCGCTTAAGGTTTACCAGTTATACCAGATTATACAAAATTTCTTACAAATTACGTGGACTTTACAGTCTATTCCCAGAAAATTCAAGATATACGTTTTATTTGTAATGTAAACATTTTTAATATATGGTATTTTAATCCAAATCGTTTGGGCAATTTTTTACAAAAATTCCGAAAACCCTTCCTTGTAAAGGGTAGTAGGGGGTGGAGGAATTTTTTTGAAAATCTTCCGTGTCGCATGTTTGGAAGGTACTTAATCCAAATACTAGCTTTGGTTTTTAACGGACTTTTCGTTTTTGAGTTATGCTGTTCACAGACAGACACACACAGACCTTTTTTTAAAAATATATATTTATTGGGGATCTAGGGGATCTCAAAACTTATATTTCCCATGAAATCTCGGTATCGAATTTTTCGGTGGTATGCCATACCTTCTCTACTTACTGTGTACGTGATAGGGAATAAAACAAAATAAAATGAAATGTGATAAAAATAAATAGATAAACAAAATAACTAAAAGCCAAAACAACATTTACATTAAAATTCAAAAGAAAAAATATGTAAATTTAAAGCCATTGTGTACAAAGTACACATCACAACATCACACAATTTCAAAACATTTAACACTCATCTAATATCTAATTATTAAATTGTTATTAATTGTTATTATTTTACCAATTAAAACTACCATTTTATCAAAGTGATGAACATTTAAATTTAATTGTCATTAATATAAATGTATATTTTAAAGCATTTTTTAACTACTCCTTTTTTCCCTTTTTCATTGTTCACCTCTAAGCACAGCTGAAAGATGAGGAATGAAAGCGAAATGGTGCAAAGGAAATCGTGGTATGGAGGGAGCATTCGCCTGCGGACCCCGGGGAAAGAGTGTGTGGTCGCCGGGGATCGAACACGTTACCGTGGCGTCACCTCGCACTCGGTATCTTCCTTATGAATATGTTTTTCTCCGCAAGTTTCAGTTATCCAAGAGGTTCTGGTGTCGCTGCCAAGTGCTGTCTAACTTGCATCAACAAGTGAACGCTTCCATAATGATGCACGCAATTTTTAAACTGAACGCCTCTGTTCGTTTGCTAGGTTGCTGAACCTGTAATTTGACAGCTTGCCATCTATCTGTATTGCGGTTAGCGGCCTATGACGGCGCCACTGTCGGAGAGAAACAGCGATAAGTAGCGCTCACGAGCGTAAACACTGGGGGTGCTATCGGCACATAACCAGAACCTTCTGGAAGTTTCTTCTCCCTCCTCCAGAACGTATGTCGAGATAGTTCTAGAACGTGCTGTGGAAGATTCCGCTGGCTATACAACCCAGAGTTAGAGCAAGTGCGACTTCTACAAGCGAGTTTGTGACGTACAGAAGTCTTGTGTTTGACTCCTCAGTGACAAACTCACAGCATTGTTAGGATCAACGCGTCCAGGTTCTGAACATGCATTTCAAGTACGATCCAGAGACCGTTTGAAGACTTCGTGTAGTTTTTGGTAAACGAAATGCGCCCAACATATCAACAGGCAGAAACTGGTGAGCAAATTTGAGGATACAGAATCGACGGAGAACATGAAGCATCTGACGTCCTCGTCAGAAGAGCGTTCTCAACTATTCCGAGAAGCAGTTTGCAGCGAATTATAACAAAAGATGTTCATATGCATCAATAAGACAGGAGCCGAAACCGACGCGACGAACCATTTGCAGCGTCGAGCCTTACCGATTGGGTATTGAGAAAACAGAACTGGGTTGCGATTTTAATAAGAAAGTGATGTTCAGTGACGAGGCGTACTTCCAGCCTAATGGTCAACACTGCTGGATCCAGGAGTCACTGTTTCCTGCGGATTATCCGCTCCGACACACGTTCTTGAAGACGAGACGGGAAAACCACCGACATTCGATACCGAAATTTCACCGGAAATACACATTTGAAGGTCCCCTGAACCTAAAAAATATTTTTACAAATGGCGTGACCAATTTTAACCTTTGTCTGGGAAGAGGACTCAAACCAAGCCTTAGAAGGAAGAAGAACAAGAGTGCATTTGTTTCAATGTTTACCATTTAATCGTTAAATATTTTAAAATACACAGCGAAGTGTTTAAGCCGATGACAAGTTTTCGAACAGTAAAAATCTGTTGTGATACATTCACATGACTTTCTCTGCCTTCTATCGTTTATTAGTGGATATACAAACTAGTATTAGTAAAGCTTATTTTTCTATCTACCTCATTTTAATGGAGATAAACCTTTACAGAAACAGCTACATTACACATTTTGTTATAGATACAAAGAGAACAGCAATAGTCAAATGTTTAACAACTGGACGCTATATGCTGCCATACTGTTTACATGAGATCGCGAGAAACAACTGAATGTTGACAGTACTTCAAGGGAATGACCAAGTAATAAAGAACAATTCGAACATTTAGTGATGGATGTCTCAAAAGTGGTTTATGTTACAAAAAAAACTATTTGAAATAAATTGTGTGTTTTATAGAGATCTACACTGTTTTGTGTAGTAGGTACGTTTTCGTCTATCACTTAACGTTTACCAGTTATACAACATTATACAAAATTCCTTTCGTATGAAGAAGAATTCATAGGTTATTCCCAGAAAATTCAAAATATACATTTAATTTGTCATGAAAATATCTTTAAAATATGGTACTTTAACCAAAATCGTTGCAACCATTTTTTGGATAGTAAAAATGTTCAATAAATGTTCCTTGTAAAGAGTAGTCAGAGTTGGGGGGGATACTTGAAAATTCTCCTGTCGCATCCCTGGAAGATGCTGACCTTAAATACCAAGTTTGGTTCTTATCCGACTTTTCGTTTTTCAGTTATGCTGTTCACATACACACACGCGCGGACCTTTTCTGTAAATGCTTTTATTATTCAGGGTTCCTCAAAACTTGTATTTCCGGTTGTAGTAGTTTATCTTTACGTTATTAGCACCACGCTTTGGGCGCCAAACTTGCAGGTAGCTGCAGCCACGTTTATGTTTCTAGGAGTGTTCGCCCCACGTACGGTACAAAGTTTCGCACATTTGCTTTCCGGTGTCCTTCGCCCCGTGTTTAAGAATCAACTTTTTATTTTTATGTTTCTTTAAATATTATATATGTATGTATACCTCGGCTGCGTCATTAGTAATTTGTAGAGCACGTATCTCTTAGCAGGGCTGGAACGGCTAAAGAACAAGGCTTACACAAATTATAATTGTACTCCAGTCCCTTTATTAATCCTTCACACGACTAAATAACACTTCACTGATGTATCCTACTATAGAGTTGTGAGATTATTGTTAATTACACTTTTAACAGGTAAACTTTATATTACTCTCACCGCATTGAATTTTCATATCTCACACTGAACACGTACCGTAGCGATCAGGTACGCAATCTTGTAGCGTCTCCCGCCTGAATTTGCACATTTCCTCTATTTTTAGTCTCTGAGGCTAAACCTACTCCAATAGAATACTTTAATTCAACTTTTAGTTTTTCTAGTTTTTGATTGGCTATTTATAAACTGTTCTGAATATTACATTATTATTTCAAGAATTATTAGTAGCATTTATTAAACTTTCTAATTCATTGTTGCTTCAAGGTTACCTCATTCTTAGCAACCTTCGGCTTCTATTCTCACAGCTCCTACATTGTTAAATTACGTAATACATTCACATAACATTATTATACATGTACATAATACAATGACTGTAAAACACACTTTATATGTTATATTATACACACATTGCTTAAGGTTATTATACTTTATATTATATAATTACACTGATATCAGTTAAGTGATAAAAATACTGCCTCACTATGAAATCTCGGTATTGAAGTTTTGAGTGGAATGCAGACAAAACAACCGCAGAGTGTTTCTGTGTGTCGTTATACCACACCTCGGATTGCTTAAGCTCTTAAAACGAGTTCACCACAGGGTTTTGAACAAAGGCAATATTGACGTGTGACTCACTTCATTGCCGTCAACTGTTTAGTGTTCATCACAAATTTGGTTTCCGGTACAGTGTAACGGAAGTGTACGTGCAGAACAGATCACGGAGGGACCCTGAAACCGGGCTAGGTTAACCCTTTTGTTTCTAACGCGACCCTGGGAGGGAGGAAGGGATGACGAGGAGACCCGAAGGGCGACTAGATCCGGATAGCGATGAGTGCAAGCATGGACGGGGCTCCTAACGGTTCCAGATAGACGTCGGCCAGCCCACAAGCCTCGAGTTCCCCGGGGGCCCTTAAGGCTCAGCGATGCCCCCAGAAAGCGAGTCCGCAGAGTCCAACAAACGCCAGAGAGAAAGCTTTCCAAAGCGCATATCCACCGCCTAGCCGCAACACACCGGACGCCGTCGCCTGGTCCTACAACCCTGAAACGTATGATAGAAAATTATTGGAATCCGTGGTAGAAGAGGAACATCTCCAGCAACACCCTACCGGAATCAAACTCAGGTGCCTCGGACATTACCGCGGAGTCATAAGGCTCGGTTGCACTCTGTTTATTTATTTTTGGGACATGAACAACACCTTCCCTAATGCATCCTATAGCACAAGGTCCGCACTGTTGTATTTTAAAGAACGTGAGGCCTTGTGTACTGATGTTTATAATCGATACAAGAAACGCGAGGGTTGATGACGGTGTGTGCCAGGGAACCATGTTTATTTCTCGGGAATAACAAAGTTCATTGTGTCAGCCTGATGGACAGAATTGGCCAGCTTGCGTTCACATCACCTACCTCCCTTGTGTTCTAAAATAACATCTGCACTAAGTAAGTTTACATTCCCTTCAAGGTAGTCCAGTTATTTCTGCTCCGTTACGTGTGTATTCGCTTCAATTAAAAACACGCATGTGTTACATTCATATGACCTTCTCCAGTCACTCTTCTACGTACTATCCTTGGAAAAGCTTGTTCTTCTATCTACGTGTTGTTAACACAGATAAACTTTCATTATACAGGGTTATTACGAAATAAATAGTCACCTTCAATGTGTTATAAATCCATAACTATTAATGATATAATAAATCTGTTTGCACTGTCGTGTAGAGGAAGTTTTGAAGTTTAGTTTGTGAACTCACACATGTTCAAGTGTGATCACACGACACACATGAAGATGATTTCATCCCAAACGCGATGTAACATATCTGCATGGACACTTGCCACGGCACCTTCATGTCATCTAAATCGCCTGGAAGTGGAGGAACGAAAACTCTGTCTTTGAAAAATCCCCAAAGGAAAATGTCACACGGCGCGAGATCGGGTCTCCTCGGTGGCCAATATAGCAAAGCGTTATTGTCATCTGCAGCACGCCAATCCAACACTGTGGTAGAATTACATCCGTGTGCGGTGCTCCATCTTGTTGGAAGATAAAGGTTTCCCTTTCCATTTCCTCACACAGTTGGAGCATCAACCATAGCTGCAAGATATCGAGATAGGTACGTTCTGTTACCATGCACCTTGGTGTGGGATACCGCACAAAACACATTAATTTTGGGAGAGTCCCGCCACAGCCATCCATATGCGAACATTTCGTTTATTCACTCAACACTATTCGTTCTTCTTCATTACGTCGCAACATTTCTATTCAGGAATCTTGATGTTTGACTTTGTCGTCTTCATGCAAGAGCTGCAACCTGTAAGGAGTCCCTTTCGCAAAATGTTCCATACAGTTGCTTGTGGAACTTGCAGCTCCAAGCTCGCCCTTGTGGACACGTGGTCTTTCCTTTGCCTGTTGTTTCTGTGCCAATCACAGATCGATTGTCCAGTCGGTGGTGGTTCTGAAATGTCGGTGGACAACAGTTGCAGAATTTGTTTTAGCAAGTTCTAGCACACAATATACTTTTTCCACACGATTTGCATTTTTGCATCTTCAACAACAATGACCTACATGATTACCAACTACAAAACTATCAATACAAACTTCCAGAGTTTTCCAAAACGACACCGCAAAATTTATGCTGATATCACACTTAGTTTTGTTTCATAGGACTTCAAAGTTGGTATTTATTTTGTAATAAACCTGTACATCTCGTTGTAGCTATAAGAAGAATACAGTAGGATAAGCGATAGTCACATTTTTAAAAAGCATGTCGCTATGTGATGCTCCTTGTATGACCACGGGAAAAAACTGAATAGCGACTTACAGCTCAATAAGTATAAGTATTTGAAAATTCAAATATTTCACAAAGAAGATATTGAAAATGGTTAAGTCCGCAAAACATTTTATTTAATACAAATTGTGTGTCTTAAGGGACCTACATTTTTGTGTAGTAAGATCTCTTGACACTTTAACAACTATAAAAAGATCATTCAGAATGAAGAGGTCTGTGGCCCGTATTCAGGAGGTCCCAGGATTGATCCCCGGCAACTACCCACTCTGGCTCATGGTAGTTTCCCCGGGTGGCCAGGCGAATGCTGAGGTGGTTCATCTTCTAGCACGACTCTCATTTCCTGTACCATCATGTTGCTTGTCACCTGTTTCAGAGTTGTATGACGGTGGCTTGCACTCTGTAGGGGCTTCTTCCCTGGCGTCGCTGCGGTACTCCTCTGCTCCGAGGGACCCTGGAGGTTGCTGATTTGTGAGCTGGCTCCGTGCAACGTCGGATGCGTTCTATCTGGAAACGTTAGGGACCCCGTCCATGCTTGCGCCCGTCGGCATCCGGAACTGGTCTCTCGCCTCACCCTTCCCTCCCAGGGACCAGGTTGAACGCAAAAAGGCCCGACTGGCTTGCGTGCGTTGCTCTGCTCGATTTAAGGGACCTCTTCTTGATACGTACCTTCATTTTTACGCTTTACATGGAAAGCGTATCGAAAACGTTGATTTTCTGAAAAATGGCCCTAACGATTTTGATTAAAACATTTAAGATATTTTCATAAAAAATAAAATGTATATCAAATGGGAAGTCCTTATTCGCCTTTTTGTTCGGTTTTTCTTCAATTGGCCATGCAAAGCCATAATATAGCCATCCGGTGTTAACAGATTTGACTTGAAGCCCTGTCTGCGATTAGACAATTCCTGCAATTAACATATAGTAGATATTGTACTAGAGTGAGCTGAAAAAGTCATATGAGTGCAACGCACATGACTTCTTTGAAGTACTGTCGCTATTTATTTGTTTCCGTGATATCATAGAAAGGGCAGTATATAGCGACCGCTTTGTAAACATTTGACTATTTCGCTTGTACTAACATGAAATGTGTAAGAAACAGTTTCTGCAAATATTTATGTCAATTAATCTGAAGAAAAGGCTTTGTCAGAGTATTTTGTAGACGCTATACGTAAATAAACGATAACCCTCTGACATTTTTTTCCAAAAGAATACTTGTTTTGGATTCAGGGGAGGTGTATTTCCGGTGAAATCTGGGTATCGAACAGCACTCCTCTACCCTCCACAGATACGGTGGTAAGAAATACCCATTGCAATTATTTATAATGAAGCAGTATTGCAAGAAACAAGGACAATGTGACTTCGTCATGCAAACTTGCCATTCGAACCACCCTCTCCGTTTGCTCGTAGCCGTGACGTCACAAGAGTGACGTCTCGCGCGCTGATAGGCTGCTGGCCGTCGGATCGAAATCACGCCGCGGCGAGACAGCAGAGCCCCGTCAGTCACATGTTGGTCAGATTGTGTTACGAGCGCGTGCGACAGCGAACCTCCCAGGGGCAGCACGGTGCTACATGTGGTCAGTTTGATATACCTCTCTTGTGAATATCTCAGTTTTACTTCATTTTCGGCCGGAACTGGACATTTGCGACCGCACTAGATGAAACAGTGAGCAGTGTTTATTCAGACTGGAGCTCAGAAATTAGCCGTTTCCGTAAATAAAACGACGGATGAAAGAATAAACTTGAGCTGGTGGTGTGCAAAACAAGGTCAGGCTGGAAAGAAACAAAAGGAATTAGACGACACAAGGTAAGTGACACATGTGCTTGTATAATCCCCTTTAGCAAAAGGTTTCAGCAGCTGTAGGTTTGTCAACTCCTCCTGGCAGTTATTTGTAAGGTTTTACACTCACGACATTTCCTCGCTACCTGCAAAACAACTCGCCTTCTTTTGTTTTCTTAAAACAACTAACTCTCTAATGTTTAATTTTATTTTACTTTCTCTGCTAAGTAACTAGGAAGTATTCCAAACATTAGATACCGAGACGGAAATATACCCCATCAATTAAATACATAATAATCAAGATAAACGTTCACACACTTCTCTGTAGGCATAAGAATACGGTAGGCTAAAGCGATAGTCAGATTTTTAACTTTCTCTACTACCTCGTACCTAGGAGGTATTGTATTCGACCTAAAAACTTGATACAGAAATTTTAGTGGAAATACATTTTTCAAGCCTCCGAATCCATAAAAAGCACATTTAGAAAAACGTCCATGTGTGGGTGTGTGTAAACAGAATAATTAAAAAAAGGTCGAACAAATACCAAACTTGGTATTTAAGTTAAGTACTTTTGAAGGATGTGTCACGAAGACTTTCAAGAAAATTCCCCCATCCCAAACTACCCTTTACTTGAAAAACGTTTCCAACTTTTCTAAAAAATTACTTTAACGGTTTTGATTAAAATACTAAATATTAAAGATATTTACATAAAATAAAATATATATCTTGAACATTCTAGAAATAGCCTTTGAAATCCTCTTCATTCGGAAGGAATTTTGTATAATCTTGTAAAATGGTAAACGTTAAGCAATAGACGAAAACGTACCACACAAAAAATGTAGATCTCTTTAAAATATACTATTTATTTCAAATAACTTTGTTGTTACATCAGCCATTTCCGATATGCTATGCGTTTTTAATAGTTCGAGCTATTCAATAGTTGGTCATTCTGTTAAAGTCCTGTCAACATTCACTTGTTTCTCGCGATGTCATGGCAACAGTATGGAATTTTAAGGCCAGCATATAGCATCCAGTTGTTAAACATTTGAATATCGCTGTTCTCTTTGTATCTATAACGAAATGTGTAATTCAGATGTTTCTGTAAAGGTATATCTCGATTAAAATAAAATAGATAGGAAAATAAACTTTCGTAAGAATCATATATGTACCCACTAATAAACGATAGATGGTAGGGAAAGTCATGTAAATGTAACACATCAGATTTTTAAAAAGTGGATCACTATGTGGTGACTTTAAAATTCCCTGTTTTTTAATGACTGCGAGAAAAAAAACGAATAGCGACTTATGTTATGAAAATATCCTAATCATCTGGTACTTCAGTCAAAATCATTAGAGAAATCTTTAAGAAAACACAAAGTAACGGAAATTTGTACATGTAGAAGTTAGTTTGTGGTGGGGATATTGCATCTTTGGAAGATACAGAACTTAAATACCAAGTTCTCGTTTCTGAGTTATATCGTTCACAGCCGAAACATTTTTCAAGGTGCCTTTTGGTTACTCTGGGGACGTAAAAAACACTTGTTTCCAGTGAAATCTCGCTGTTGAATCTTCAATACTACATACGTCATGTAAGTGGAACAGCAGGTTTACAGAAAGGTCCGCGCGCTTACGTATGTGTGCATACAAAATGTCGCATTTAACTTCTCTATTTTTCAAAGACGCGACATGAAATTTTTCAAGAAAGTCCTCCACCCCAAACTATACTTTACATGGAACTTTTTTCTAAACCTGATTTTCTCAAAAACGGCTCTAATAATTTTATTAAAATACCATATGCTTAAGATATTTTCACGACAAATAAAATGTACATCCTAAATGTGATCAGGCAAAAGGCATTGAATTTCAAAATCATCACATACTCACACGCTTGGCAGTTGAAGTCTGATCCCGGAAATGCAGACATCGTGTAGTTTGCTTGTGGATGTGGTTTTCCTTATTTGTTTCTATTGATTAACAAAAATTCTTTTGATGTAGTTGAGGAAGTCTTGATGTCCTGAGGGGGATGTTTGGTGGCTTGTTTAGCTGTCTGATCAGCTGATTCATGTCGCAGAATTCTGGCGTAAGACGCAGTCAGGCGAATGATGCTGATTTACTAAAGATTACTGTTTGATTGTATTATTTCTGAAGCTTTTAACACCATTTTGAAGGATTGAGGGCTGTTAAAGCATTAAAAGAGTCGCATAATAGTATGTAATTATATAGCTTAATTTTTTAAAGTATATATTCGAATGAAAGTTGAACTGTGAACAAGAATAGACAGAAAGATAATTGGGAGGACTGTATTGTATTGTGAATCAGGGAATATCGCTGCACATACGTTATGGGCGTCAAGTCTGGATCCGTCAGTGAAGATTTGAGTGTGTTTAGGATGAAGTGCACACAATCCGTTAAAAGACTTTTATAAGAACCAGAATTTGTTGATGATTTTCTTTTTCACGAATACGGTTTACAGTAACAGATGTTTGCTGTATCCATGGACAATAACATTCCTTATTTGTTTACTGCCTTCTGTAGGCTGTATAGCAAAGAGCTTGCAGTAGAGGAAGTGTTGTTTCACAGTAGCGAAGTTGAACAAGTGCTCATAGTTCTTAAGCTATACATTTTAGATCCTGTCTTTACAGGACTCTTTTTGTTTTGGTCCATACTATCACCTCTCAAAATATGGAATACTTTTTGTAACACCTGGTATAATCTGAGTTATGAAACAAAGAAACATATTAGGCAGAGTAATGTTAAATTGCTTGAGGTAAGCTGAGAGACGTGTTGGAAAGTCTGAAGATTGTGCTGATTCTGTGACGCTGTTCCCAACATTTTTGGTGGGAGATATATTACAAGCATGAACTGGAGATGATGGTCTCGTGCAGTACGTGTTTCGTGTGATAAACTTAAGATTTTCTTTCTAATTTGCAGCGGAGGTACGTTAGCTTCAACTTGTATGGGATTGGTGTGGAAGCTTCTTTAAGAAATACTCAATGCCGAAAAACGGATTAAATCCAGCATTTAAGAGCTGTGTGTCTTGTAAACTATAGACCCGTAGTCCGGTTTAGATTGTGTAGTGCAGTAACACGCTGAAATCAGCTCCCCATGATCTTGCTGATAGAACTTTCAGTATACCGAGTCGTTGCTTTAAGATGAGTTTACGGTCGGAAAGTGCACCAGGAATGCGTCCTGTATAGACTTCAGGGATCTGACGTTTGTCGATGATGAGATCTGGATTTGGTAAGTGTTTGCGAGCCTTGAAAAACACTCAGCACTGACGTTGCGATGGGCCGAAATTAAAAGCTGTGAGGTGATTCCAGCTCAGAAGTTGTTGTAATCTTTGTATTGTTTCAATTGTTTTGCCTTTACAATGCAAGGGAAGAACATCAGCAAATATTAGACCTTTAACTGCACGTTTGATGAAGGAAAAGGCATTACTGATGGCAACAACGAATAACGTTACACTTAATACTGAACCCTGAGGAACTCCATTTTCCAAGGAATAACACTGGGACAAACGCTCGTTGGCTGTGACCTTCAAACGCCTGTTTTGAAGGAACTTGTGCCCAGAACAAATTGTGCAGATGTGTAATGTGATCTCGATTAACAATAATAAGATTTAATACAAATACTTTGTAGAAGATTGAGTAGAGAAAGTCGTATTTTCTACTTCGAGGCAATCTCAATAAAACATCAAAGGCATATTCAGATGTGTGTTCTTTTCTGAATCCAACAAGTTCATATTCCAGGCTTTAAGAAGGAAGTTAGATATCTGATAGCCCATGTCCATCAGAAAGAATAGTGGTTTTTAGTGATAAAAGCATTATCAAAATCGCTGGAGTGGTTTGTTTTTAAAATGTTCCGATAGATACTTGCTGTTTCACTTTTATTTACCGTTTCCTTCTGCAGTTAAATTTAATTCCTTGGTTAATTTGCTGATGTTTAACTGTCTACGATAAATACCTATATGCCACATCGAAATGGCTAAATTGCGTGTGTAAGTTGATATACCTGCACGTCGTATACAAGGGGACCCTGATTTTATAAGTGATAAGACGGGTTATTAGTGACAGTTATACGTACGTGTGTAGTAATTGTTAAGTTTCTACTCGAGTTTGCTTCTGTATTCGTGTCTATGTGATTATTACATAGTTATTTATTTCAAAGATTAAACGTCCTATTCCATCAATGTTAAATCCATGGACAATTACCTCACAAACACTTTAATACTTCAGACTGAAATGTTTACAGCATGTAGATTTATGTTTTGTAACTTCACTGATGTACTTTTACGTAAGAAGCTAGGACTATTTCCTGAATTATATGAGATCATATTTGTGTCAATAATAATTATTATTCTTTTATTTAGTAGTATAGTAGTTGGTTACTGACAATGAGCAAGGTTACATTTATCTTTCCTTAAACTGCTGTTATTATTTCTTCCCAACTGAGATGTTCTCAATAAGCAGACAGCCCGAATGTGACAATGTGCATTCACCAGAAATCACCATTCCAAACTGTCCTACTTGTGGTTGTTTACCGTTGCTTTTGCATGGAGTTTTCTTGCCACTTTTATTTATTTTGTACTTTATAGAGTCCTGAGAGTTTTAAGTAACTCTTTGTTTAAGTGACCCCAAACAAATGCAAGGATTGGGTAAGTGAAACCTGGAACTACACGGTCAAACCACGGGAAACGCCGGGCGTTTCACCTAGTTAAAACCATAAGTAGTAAACAGGATTCATAAAAATGTTCTAAATCATTTTAAAATAATTTCATAAAGCTTAGGGGAGATAAATGAAATTAATTGCGCTGTCATTAGGGATTAAAAAGTTATCCGGGCAGACGGCCAATAGGTATAAGATATAAAGGCTGAACTGTAGCAGCGTCAGAGTGAAGTCCCTGACTTCAGGTCTTTGATAGAGAGTTCGTGAGAGCATGGGTGTCTCTCAAGGGTGGTAAACAAGAAGTTGTTTATTCCCCGTCACCGTTCCCTTTGTATGTTTGCCGTTTAACTCGCACTTGGCCGCGCATTTGTCTCGCCCGGCCCACGAAGTAATGTCTCCTACTGAACCTCAAAAATTATGTTCTTCTCAAAAGGTTACATTTCAAACACGGAACTGACATAACGCGTGACCTAGATGTTGTCTTTCATTTGAAACTGAATTTTGTTTAATTCCTATTGGATAATTATTAAATAATATTGCTGACGTCGACTTCATAGTGGAACATTACTTAAGAGGTAAATGGTCTTTCCCGTTACCAATACGTGGATTATAGACTCTCTCAGTATGCTGCCTTTCAAATCCAGAGGTCGTGTGTTCCATTCCCGGCTGGAGGGTGGGAGTCTTTCTTCAGCCAGAATTACCCTCCATCCTCCTTAGAGTCTGCAAGTTTGAGTGAGGCTGTAAATTTGTGTGTGAAATTAAGGAAAACACAAAATAAATAAACTTACAGATTAACAGAATAGTAAAACGAGTGAACATCATTGCCAAGAGCAATTGTTCCAAAGGTAAAGCCGCCGACATGAGCTTAGATGTTGAAGGTGACAAACAAACAAGAACTTGGACTGCAATGTTAACCGAAAACGGGACTTCAACAATAACAAAAGAACCAATAAATGTTCATAGTTTAATCCTTTGTTTCCCTGTTAGCGTGGTTTCATGTAACCTATGTTACACGGTTTACCTCAACATTCTCCGGGTAGTCTTCATGCGCGTGGAGTACTGCTTGATCTGGAGATAGCAAATACTCCTTTTAGCATGAACAAATCAAGCAGCATGGCTCGAGTGGTCCGGGATCAAATTCCGTGGGCCGACCAACCTGACTGGTTTTTTTCATGGTTTTCCTCAGTCACCGAATAAATAATGGACTGCATATTTAACACCACGACCAAAAGTTACACCTTAAGTCTAAAACAACACTAAAAGTAAAAAATAGGTGATAAAAGCGAATGCTCTAACACCTATACACACAATGAAAGCTATAGGTGGACTGGACGCCATCATAATGCAATCTGTCCGCCACGATGGAAACAGAGGTACAGTTACCTAACACTAAGGTGTCTGTGGACACGTACCGAAGCAGCCATCTGCCCGTCACAGAAGTAGAGATACAGTTGCCTAGCACTAAGGTCTCTGTGGACACGTGCCGAAGCAGCCATCTGCCATCACAGAAGCAGACGTACAGCTGCCTAGCACTAAGGTCTGTGTTGACACGTGCCGAAGCAGCCATCTGCCCGTCACAGAATTAGACGTACAGTTGCCTAGCACTAAGGTCTGTGTGGACACGTGCCGAAGCAGCCATCTGCCCGTCACTGAAGTAGACGTACAGTTGTCTAGCATTAAGGTCTGTGTTGACACGTGACGAAGCAGCCATCTGCCCGTCACAGAAGTAGACGTATAGTTGCCTAGCACTAACGTCTCTGTGGACACGTGCCGAAGCAGCCATCTGCCATCACAGAAGTAGACATACAGTTGCCTAGCACTAAGGTCTGTGTTGACATGTGCCGAAGCAGCCATCTGCCATCACAGAAGAAGAGGTACAGTTGCCTAGCACTAAAGTCTGTGTGGACACCTGCCAAAGCAGCCATCTGGCATCACAGAAGTTGAGGTACAGTTGCCTAGCACTAAGGTCTGTGTGGACACGTGCCGAAGCAGCCATCTGCCATCACAGAAGTAGAGGTACAGTTGCCTAGCACTAAGGTCTGTGTGGACACGTGCCGAAGCAGCCATCTGGCATCACAGAAGAAGAGGTACAGTTGCCTAGCACTAAGGTCTGTGTGAACACGTCCCGAAGCAGCCATCTGCCCGTCACAGAAGTAGAGGTACAGTTGCCTAGCACTAAGGTCTGTGTGGACACGTGTCGAAGCAGACATCTGCCCTTCACAAAAGTAGACGTACAGTTGTCTAGCACTAAGGTCTGTGTGGACACGTGCCGAAGCAGCCATCTGCCCGTCACAGAAGTAGAGGTACAGTTGCCTAGCACTAAGGTCTGTGTGGACACGTGTCGAAGCAGCCATCTGCCCTTCACAGAAGTAGACGTACAGTTGCCTAGCGCTAAGGTCTGTGTGGACGCGTGCCGAAGCAGCCATCTGCCCGTCACAGAAGTAGACATACAGTTGCCTAGCATTAAAGTCCCTGTGCACACGTGTCGAAGCAGCCATCTGCCATCACAGAAACAGAGGTACAGTTGCCTAGCACTAAGGTCTGCGTGGACACGTGCCGAAGCAGCCATCTGCCCGTCACAGAAGCAAACGTATAGTTGCCTAGCATTAACGTCCCTGTGCACACGTGCCGAAGCAGCCATCTGCCATCACAGAAGTAGACGTACAGTTGCCTAGCACTAAGGTCTGTGTGAACACGTGCCGAAGCAGCCATCTGCCCGTCACAGAAGTAGACGTATAGTTGCCTAGCACTAAGGTCTGTGTTGACACGTGCCGAAGCAGCCATCTACCCGTCACAGAAGTAGACATACAGTTGCCTAGCACTAAGGTCTGTGTTGACACGTGCCGAAGCAGCCATCTGCCCGTCACAGAAGTAGACATACAGTTGCCTAGCACTAAGGTCTGTGTTGACATGTGCCGAAGCAGCCATCTGCCGTCACAGAAGTAGAGGTACAGTTGCCTAGCACTAAGGTCTGTGTGGACACGTGCCGAAGCAGACATCTGCCATCACAGAAGTAGCCGTACAGTTGCCTAGCACTAAGGTCTGTGTGACATGTGCCGAAGCAGCCATCTACCATCACAGAAGTAGAGGTACAGTTGCCTAGCACTAAGGTCTGTGTGGACACGTGCCGAAGCAGCCATCTGCCCGTCACAGAAGTAGACGTACAGTTGCCCAGCACTAAAGTCTGTGTGGACACGTGCCGAAGCAGCCATCTGCGCGTCACAGAAGTAGACATACAGTTGCCTAGCACTAAGGTCTGTGTGGACACGTGCCGAAGCAGCCATCTGCCATCACAGAAGTAGAGGTACAGTTGCCTAGCACTAAGGTCTGTGTGGACACGTGCCGAAGCAGCCATCTGACATCACAGAAGTAGAGGTACAGTTGCCTAGCACTAAGGTCTGTGTGGACACGTCCCGAAGCAGCCATCTGCCCGTTACAGAAGTAGAGGTACAGTTGCCTAGCACTAAGGTCTGTGTGGACACTTGTCGAAGCAGCCATCTGCCCTTCACAGAAGTAGACGTACAGTTGTCTAGCACTAAGGTCTGTGTGGACACGTGCCGAAGCAGCCATCTGCCCGTCACAGAAGTAGAGGTACAGTTGCCTAGCACTAAGGTCTGTGTGGACACGTGTCGAAGCAGCCATCTGCCCTTCACAGAAGTAGACGTACAGTTGCCTAGCACTAAGGTCTGTGTGGACGCGTGCCGAAGCAGCCATCTGCCCGTCACAGAAGTAGACATACAGTTGCCTAGCATTAACGTCCCTGTGCACACGTGTCGAAGCAGCCATCTGCCATCACAGAAACAGAGGTACAGTTGCCTAGCACTAAGGTCTGCGTGGACACGTGCCGAAGCAGCTATCTGCCCGTCACAGAAGCAAACGTACAGTTGCCTAGCATTAACGTCCCTGTGCACACGTGCCGAAGCAGCCATCTGCCATCACAGAAGTAGACGTACAGTTGCCTAGCACTAAGGTCTGTGTGGACACGTGCCGAAGCAGCCATCTGCCCGTCACAGAAGTAGACATATAGTTGCCTAGCACTAAGGTCTGTGTTGACACGTGCCGAAGCAGCCATCTACCCGTCACAGAAGTAGACATACAGTTGCCTAGCACTAAGGTCTGTGTTGACACGTGCCGAAGCAGCCATCTGCCCGTTACAGAAGTAGACATACAGTTGCCTAGCACTAAGGTCTGTGTTGAGATGTTCCGAAGCAGCCATCTGCGATCACAGAAGTAGAGGTACAGTTGCCTAGCACTAATGTCTGTGTGGACACGTGCCGAAGCAGCCATCTGCCCGTCACAGAAGTAGAGGTACAGTTGCCTAGCACTAAGGTCTGTGTGGACACGTGTCGAAGCAGCCATCTGCCCTTCACAGAAGTAGACGTACAGTTGTCTAGCACTAAGGTCTGTGTGGACACGTGCCGAAGCAGCCATCTGCCCGTCACAGAAGTAGAGGTACAGTTGCCTAGCACTAAGGTCTGTGTGGACACGTGTCGAAGCAGCCATCTGCCCTTCACAGAAGTAGACGAACAGTTGCCTAGCACTAAGGTCTGTGTGACATGTGCCGAAGCAGCCATCTACCATCACAGAAGTAGAGGTACAGTTGCCTAGCACTAATGTCTGTGTGGACACGTCCCGAAGCAGCCATCTGCCCGTCACAGAAGTAGACATACAGTTGCCTAGCACTAAGGTCTGTGTGGACACGTGCCGAAGCAGCCATCTGCCATCACAGAGGTAGACGTACAGTTGCCTAGCACTAAGGTCTGTGTGGACACGTGCCGAAGCAGCCATCTGCCCGTCACAGAAGCAAACGTACAGTTGTCTAGCACTAAGGTCTGTGTGGACACGTGCCGAAGCAGCCATCTGCCCGTCACAGAAGTAGACGTACAGTTGCCTAGCACTAAGGTCTGTGTTGACACGTTCCTAAACAGCCATCTGCCATCACAGAAGTAGACGTACAGTTGCCTAGCACTAAGGTCTGTGTGGACACGTGCCGAAGCAGCCATCTGCCCGTCACAGAAGTAGAGGTACAGTTGTCTAGCATTAACGTCCCTGTGCACGCGTGTCGAAGCAGCCATCTGCCATCACAGAAGAAGACGTACAGTTGCCTAGCACTAACGTCCCTGTGGACACGTGCCGAAGCAGCCATCTACTCGTCACAAAAGTAGAGGTACAGTTGCCTAGCACTACGGTCTGTGTTGACACGTGCCGAAGCAGCCATCTGCCCGCACAGAAGTAGAGGTACAGTTGCCTAGCACTAAGGTCTGTGTGGACACATGCCGAAGCAGCCATCTGCCATCACAAGCAGGGGTGCAGTTGCTATGCGCTAAGGTCTGACAGAGCAAGATGGTATGGTACGGTACAGAGATCACAGCTAGAAGGCAAACTGTCCGCCACACACCGATCCAGAAGGTATCTCCCTACGATGTGACCACGTAGTCAAAGCGACATTAAATAGAGGAAAAGAAAACAAAGGCACAATGTTCAACAGAAGCAGTGAATTTAAAAGTCAATGTTGTTATACCTGGTAATTTGCAACTGGTTAAGTGATCTAATTCGTGACAAATATGAACAAAAAGCTGTGGAGACTGTGATATAATAGGTCCGCTATTGAGAATTAAGTGAGGATTTAAATTTGCAGTTGATGGCTTAATCACTGCGCCCAGTTACCTGTGTGCTGATTGCTTAAACATAACTAAAAGAACACATAGGGCGTTTTAATCCCCAATTAGTGTTCATTGCAGTTGCAATTTAATTACAGCAACAGGTGGTCCTCTAGCTGGCGGATGTGAGCAATTAGTTGTTTTCTTTTTTCATATAGTGAAAGGGTTTTCTGAACAAATGCTACTCTAATACAACATGAGTACAAACGACAGTCCTTTGTTTGCCACAAGCATTCTGTCCCAGAAAATATCTGTCAAACTTATACGTATTTAAAACACTTAGTCGACCGGTCAATGGGGATTTTTGTGACCGTCATTCTAAACGTGGCGCCGCGACAACTTCTGCAATCGAGAAGTCCCAAGTTCGACTCTGGCGGCCCATGTGTTTGTCGTGGTTTCTCCGGGTCGACAAACATGGTTCATCTTCTACCACGACTCTCCTCCCTCTCATTTCCTGTAGGCATCACCTTCCTTGCCATCTGCTTCAGGGTGTTCGGCGGGTTGCGGCTGTGCAAAGGTTTCATTTTGATGTCGTCCTGGACTGCTCGCCTGGAACCCGACACACTGGGTGCTCTCGGTGGGGGGGGAGGAGCACCTTCGGGGCTCAATAGAGTGGATCGGGCGGCGTTGGAGGCGTTCAATCTGGAAACATTAGGGAACCCGTCTTTGATTGCGCCGCTGTCATCCGAATGTGATCTCCCTTCGGATCTCTCCCCTCATCCTTCCCTCCCGGGAGTCACTGGTAGCAGAAGAAGGGGTCGAGGGCCTACGTGCGGTGCTGAACCCGGTTTGGTGACCCGCCCCCCCCGCATCTCTCCCCTCATCTCTCCCCTCATCCTTCCCTCCCGGGAGTCACTGGTAGCAGAAGAAGGGGTCGAGGGCCTACGTGCGGTGCTGAACCCGATTTGGTGACCCCCCCCGCATCTCTCCCCTCATCTCTCCCCTCATCCTTCCCTCCCGGGAGTCACTGGTAGCAGAAGAAGGGGTCGAGGGCCTACGTGCGGTGCTGAACCCGGTTTGGTGACCCGCCCCCCCCCCCGCATCTCTCCCTCCCGGGAGTCACTGGTAGCAGAAGAGGGGGTCGAGGGCCTACGTGCGGTGCTGAACCCGGTTTGGTGACCCCTCCCCCCCGCATCTCTCCCTCCCGGGAGTCACTGGTAGCAGAAGAGGGGGTCGAGGGCCTACGTGCGGTGCTGAACCCGGTTTGGTGACCGGCCCCCCCCCCCGCATCTCTCCCTCCCGGGAGTCACTGGTAGCAGAAGAGGGGGTCGAGGGCCTACGTGCGGTGCTGAACCCGGTTTGGTGACCCCTCCCCCTCATCTCTCCCCTCATCCTTCCCTCCCGGGAGTCACTGGTAGCAGAAGAAGGGGTCGAGGGCCTACATGCGGTGCTGAACCCGGTTTGGTGACCCGCCCCCCCCCCCCCGCATCTCTCCCTCCCGGGAGTCACTGGTAGCAGAAGAAGGGGTCGAGGGCCTACGTGCGGTGCTGAACCCGGTTTGGTGACCCGCTCCCCCCCGCATCTCTCCCTCCCGGGAGTCACTGGTAGCAGAAGAAGGGGTCGAGGGCCTACGTGCGGTGCTGAACCCGGTTTGGTGACCCCTCCCCCTCATCTCTCCCCTCATCCTTCCCTCCCGGGAGTCACTGGTAGCAGAAGAAGGGGTCGAGGGCCTACATGCGGTGCTGAACCCGGTTTGGTGACCCGCCCCCCCCGCATCTCTCCCTCCCGGGAGTCACTGGTAGCAGAAGAAGGGGTCGAGGGCCTACGTGCGGTGCTGAACCCGGTTTGGTGACCCCCCCCCCGCATATCTCCCTCCCGGGAGTCACTGGTAGCAGAAGAAGGGGTCGAGGGCCTACGTGCGGTGCTGAACCCGGTTTGGTGACCCCCCCCCCGCATATCTCCCTCCCGGGAGTCACTGGTAGCAGAAGAAGGGGTCGAGGGCCTACGTGCGGTGCTGAACCCGGTTTGGTGACCCCCCCCCGCATATCTCCCTCCCGGGAGTCACTGGTAGCAGAAGAAGGGGTCGAGGGCCTACGTGCGGTGCTGAACCCGGTTTGGTGACCCCTCCCCCTCATCTCTCCCCTCATCCTTCCCTCCCGGGAGTCACTGGTAGCAGAAGAAGGGGTCGAGGGCCTACATGCGGTGCTGAACCCGGTTTGGTGACCCGCCCCCCCCCCCCCCGCATCTCTCCCTCCCGGGAGTCACTGGTAGCAGAAGAAGGGGTCGAGGGCCTACGTGCGGTGCTGAACCCGGTTTGGTGACCCGCCCCCCCCCCCCCGCATCTCTCCATCCCGGGAGTCACTGGTAGCAGAAGAAGGGGTCGAGGGCCTACGTGCGGTGCTGAACCCGGTTTGGTGCCCCCCCCCGCATATCTCCCTCCCGGGAGTCACTGGTAGCAGAAGAAGGGGTCGAGGGCCTACGTGCGGTGCTGAACCCGGTTTGGTGACCCCCCCCCCCGCATATCTCCCTCCCGGGAGTCACTGGTAGCAGAAGAAGGGGTCGAGGCCCTACGTGCGGTGCTGAACCCGGTTTGGTGACCCCCCTCCCGCATCTCTCCCTGCGGTGCCCTCCCGCGGTTTTGGAGGCCCCTCCATTCGTCCATACCTTTATCTTTTTACCCCAAACTTGTACTGCAAATATCTGTGAAATAAAATTAGAAACTGAAGAAGGACTGAGGGCATTACAAAGTTGGTAATTGTATTGATTTGTTTCTCAGGTTGGTAAACCCCGCCGCCGTATGCTTCAGTAATTTAATGTTTAGGTTTCAATCCGCAATGTTGCGAGTGAACAGCCGAAACTTATGACGTGATATTCACGGAGTAGAACTTTGTCCTGAGCAGCAGAGAGTTCTGGCAAGGGCAGGCAAAACTTGCTCTCTCACAAACCTACAGCAGACGATAAAATCTCGTCATGACTTTCTCTACTCACTCTTCTACAAACTATTATTATAAAAGCTTCTTGTTAACACAGATAAACCTTCATTTCACATTTTGTTATTGGTATAACCAAAATACAGTAGGATAAAGCTATAATAACATTTTTATTTTCTCTACCACCTACCTGGAAGGTAAAGAAGGTATTGCATTCCGCTCTAAAATTTAATACCGAGATTTCATCGGAAATACACGTTTTGGGGACCCCTTGAACCCAAAAAAAGAATTTTAGAAAAGGCTCCGTGTGCGAGTGTCTGTGAACAGCATAACTCAAAACCGAAAACTGGGATAGATACCAAACTTGGTATATACTTCAGTATATTGCAAAGATGGGGCACAAAGATTTTCAAGAAAATTCCTCCATCCCCAACAACCCTTTACATGAAACATTTTTGGAAATTTTTGTTTTCTAAAAATATTACCTACTCTAACAATTTTTATTAAAATAGTACACATTAAAGATATTTACACGAGAAATAAAATGTATACCGTCAATTTTCTGGGAATACCTTGTGAAGTCTTCATTCAAAACGAATTTTGAATTATGTTGTATAACTGGTAAAGTTACGGAATATATGCAAATGCACTATACAAAAAATTTAGATCTCTTTAAAACATCCACTTTACTTCAAATAACCTTTTTGTGGCATAAGCCTTTTCCGAGATATCCGTTGTTAATGTTTCGAATTGTTGAATATTTATCAGTTCATTTAAATTCCTATCGCTTTTCAGTTGTTTCTCGCGGTGTCATGGAAACAGTATGGAATTTTAAGGCAGCATATAGCGTCCAGTTGTTAAACATTTGACTATCGCTGTTCTCTTTGTATCTATAACGAAATGTGTAATGTAGCTGTTTTTGTTAAGGCTTACCGCATACAAAGAAAAGTGTGCTTTCTCAAGAATAGTTTTTGTAGCAATTAATAAATGATAGAGGTTAGAGAAAGCCACGTGCATGTAACACATTAGATTTTGAAAAAATGGATCGCTAAATGACCAGTGACTTAAGTATTTCAAAAGTCCTAACCAATAATAAAACAAAGAATATATCGGAAATGGTTACCGCCACAAACATATATTCGACATATTGGTTATCAAGTCTACATTTTTTTGTTCCGCAAGATTTTGTGTATCTCTTAGGGTTTACTACAAAGGGAATGAAGAGGATTTCAGAGGCTGTTCCCGGAATATTCATGATACACATTATATTTGCGATGAAAATATCTTAAAACATGGCATTTTGAACCAAAATCGTAAAAGCCATATTTTAGAAAATAAAAAAATATCGAAAAATTTCCTGTGAAGGCCGGTTTGAGCTGCGAAGAGTTTTTGAAAACTCTTCGTCTCGTATCTTTGTACATTGGTTTGTATTTGACTGACTTTTTGTTTTTGATCCCGTCTGCGTCGCTTCGATCCTTGAGTAGAGGCAATAAATAGGTATTCTATGTGTCAAAATCTTCCTCAACAGTCACACTTCTGGGTAAATATGAAGATATTAATGCTCTCGTGGCTCAGTTACAATTGTGTGATGTTAAACGAGAAAAAGGTCTCTCGATATTATTCACGTTGAACCAACTTTGGAATTTATACCTCATACTCATAAATAAACAAACATTTTAGGTGTTGATGAAGACAATTGTTTAGGATTGATCAGGTAACACACTGTTTGCTGCTACTACCTGTTCCAGTCGGTATGGTATCAGGTGGCGCAACTAAAACACGCGACACTCTTTTAATGCAAAAGTTGAAGGGATTTAATTGCTCGTACGGGCGTCAATTTGAAGCTGTTTTATACCACGCACGTATGGATGACAATTTGCGGGAGATTGTTTCTAGAAGTTTAAGAATCAACTTTTGATTTTAATGTTTATACAATATGTATGTATACCTCGGCTGCGTCATTAGTAATTTGCAGAGCACGTATCTCTTTGCAGGTCTGGTACGGCTAAAGAACAAGGCTTACACAACTTATAATTGTTTTTAACTTTGTTTATTAATACCTCACACGATTAAATAACACTTCACTGATATATTCTACTATAGATCTGTGAGATTATTGTAATTTGCACTTTTTATCACGTAAACTTTATATTATTCTCACCGCAATTAATTCTTTTATGTCTCACACTGAACCCGTACCAAACCAAACTGCTTGGGTATGCTTTCTTGTAGCGTCTACCGCCTGAATTTGTACATTTTCTCTATTTCTAGTCTCTGATTGGCTAAATAGAAAACCTTTATTTAACTGTTAGCTTTTCTAGTTTTTGATTGGCTATTTATAAACCGATTTAAATATTACATTATTATTGTTCCAAGAACTAATAGCAGCCTTCATCAAACTTTATAATTTATTGTTGTCTCAAGGTTTGTTAGCAACTTTCGGCTTTTACTTAGTAATTCTGTTTGCTACGGAAAGCAGCTTGCTTCTATTCTCACAGCTCCTACATTGTTAAAACTATGTAATACATTCACATAACATTATTATATACGTACATAGTAAAATAAACATTATACAATGACTGTTACATACACTTTATGTATTATATGCATATTGCTTTAACGTGGGCTGTTATTATTTTATATTATATAATTAGACTGATATCATTTAACTGATAAAATACTGCCTCAAAGAACTGTGATTGCAGGTCTCGCTGTAAACCTCTCCATACTGACCTTGGAATTTTAACACTTATAAATCTGTATTTGTTTAAGTTATTGGTAATATTTCAGACTATGAAGCGATTCACATCACTAGAGTCAACACAGCCCTGAACTTACCTCAACTTAGGCTGCATTAGTCAACTAATTCTCGTCTGTATTTGGGCCCAAAACGTTGCAAATTGTTAGGAGCTATAGTAAACAAGTTTGCAAAGACGTTATTTAAACAGTTAGAGAAAATACATTGTTTTACTTTAGATGGATGTTTAACTGTAAATGTTAGTGAAGTATTGTGTGTTTCTTTGTATTAACAAAGTGTTTTACTGCTTTTTGACATTGTCAATAACTGTAATGTACCATATAAATAAATATTAAAAAGTTCTGGTAAACACTAGCTAAATCACGAAAGCACTACCAGCGATAGTGTTTTTTTTTCTCTGTGACGTACCTGGTAGGTAGAGGAATAGTCTACTGTATTCCACCCAGAAATTTCATTTCGAGAGTTTACAGGAAATACAGATTTAAAAACCCCGAAACAAAAAAGCGTTTTTACGAAGTGGTCCGTGTGAGTGTGTGAACAACATAACTCAAAAAGTAGGTAAATACGAAATTGATATTTAAACTCAACATGTTCCAACGATGAGATACGAGGATTTTAAGGAAAATCGCCCCCCCCCACACACTACCCTTTATATGGTATATATTTCCATTGTTTTTAATTTATTTTAATTATTTATTTTTTGTTGCAAAATGGCACTAAGGATTTTCATATATTAAGATATTTCCATGACAAACAAAATGCATATCTTCAATTTTCTGGAAACAATCCTCTTCATTTGTTAAGAATTTTGTACAACTGACAAACGTTAAGCGTTAGACAAAAACGTACTAAACGAAATAACATAGAATTTATAACTTTTTACTTTCTTCACCACGTACCTATTAGGTAGAGAAAGTATTTCATTCCACCCAAAAACTCCATTCCGAGATTTTACCGAAAATACACGTTTTGAGGCCCTCTGAATAGAAAAGCAGATTTTTACAAAAAAGTCCGTGTGTGTCTGTGAACAGCATAACTCAAAAACGAAAACCACACTTAATATTCAGGTTCACTATTTTCCAAAGATGCGACACGAATATTTTCAAGAAAATTCCCCCACACCAGACTACCCTTTACATGGAAAATTTTTTGAAAGTTTTAATTCTTTAAAAAATGGCTGTAACGACTTTGATTAAAATATCTTATATTAAGGATATTTACATGACAAATAAAATGTATATCTTGAATTTTCTGGGAATAGCCTGTAAAGTCCCGTTCATTCAGAAGGAATTATGTATAATCTTGTATAACTGGTAAGTAAAGCGATGGAGGAACGCGTACCATACAAAAATGTGGATCTCTTTAAAAGAAACAGTTTACTTAAAATAAGTTTTTCTGTGGCATAAGCCGTTACTGAGATATCCGTTATTAAAGGTTCGAATTTTTCAATACTTATTCTTTAAAACTCTCATCGATTTTCGGTTGTTACTCGCGATGTCATGGAAACAGTATGGAAGGCCAGCATATAGCGTCCAGTTGTTAAACATTTGACTATCGCTGTTCTCTTTGTATCTAAATAAAGTTTCGTAAGAATAATTTGTATATCCACTAATAAACGATAGAAGTTAGAGAAAGTCATGTGAGTGTAACTCATAAGATTTTCCGGTTCAGCATACAGACAGTTAAAAATGTGGGGTACATATTTGATATCATATTGATCGTTTATGTCAATCTACGGAATTATTTCTATTCCAAGCATAGTAAAATAATTTCACGATGACAATTTACTGTTGTGGCAATGTCCAGGTGATATAATACCACGATCACGATCGTGACAGAAAATATGAATATTGTATTCTGCATATATCTGTTTCTGGCATATAATTACAGTTGCTGTTGCATGAGATTATTTACTGCGGTTCTGTGAATATTTCCATCAAAGTAATAATGAACTCGGCCGGGAAGCGCATCACGTAATTAACTCCTCTATATTAGAAAAAAAAATCATTGTAAAATTCGTTATGTAAATAAAAGTAGCTGGTGGTTTTAATACAATCATGTTTAGTCCATGAAATGGGATTTATAACGTTATCAGAGCGTAAAATTTCCTGATTGCCTTTTTATTCGCAGCTACTTCGGTGAAAATGTTCCATTAATTCCAGAACAAAAGCGTATCCTTTCTACAGTCTGTTAACCTCAATTAGCATTCATGGGATAAGATAGGCCTTTTAAAGGAACTAGGGCCTGAGAGTTTTCTCTAACTTGTTAATGTTAACGTACACACACAAACCATTCACCCCAATACTTGTTACTATTAGTGCTATAAATTGTACTAGAATGTGAAAGTTTAATAAATGCTTTTGGAAAAATACACTGGTGTGCAAAACCTAAGGACAAAAGTAATGTTCGCATGCTGCGACACATAGCTCGATGAATCATACATAGAGGGAACAAGCAACTAAACGAAATATGCAATGAGACGAACAGAAATGCTACACTAAAGTCAATACGACATATGATGGCTCTCTACATTTACAGAAACAGATACATGGTGCTTAAAAGGGTGTATGATCACCACGGACAGCAATGCATGCTCTGCATCGTGCTCCCATGCTGGTCACAAGGTTAGTAAGCAGTTATTGTGGTAGGGCGTTCCATTCCTCCACCAGCGCTGTTGGTGCATGTGGATGTGCTGCAATGCGACTCCCCAAAGCATCCCATACGTGTTCGATGGGATTTAAATCGGGGGAACGGGCAGGCCAATCCATTCCCCGAATATCCTCTCGTTCCAAGAGATCTTCCACCTGCGCTGTTCAATGCGGTCGCGCAATGTCATTCATAAAAATGAAGTCAGGGCCGACTGCACCCCTGAAAAGACGCACATGGGGAAGGAGTACACTATCACAATAACGTTGACCAGTGAGCGTACCGTGTTCAAAGATCTGGAGGTCGGTGCGCCCATGCAACATTATACTTCCCCAAACCATAACACCCGGACCACCAAAACGATCATGTTCAAGGATGTTACTGGGTTCATTACCTGTTTCCACCTCTCGCCAGATGAGGGTACGTCGAGAATCACTACATAAACTTGAATCTGCTCCCATCCGAGAGGAGCACGCGACCCCATTCCTCGTTGGTCCAATTTTGATGCTCTTGAGACCATAGCAAAGGTGCCGCGGATGTCAATGGAAGACAACGTACTGGCCATCGGGCAAAGAGACCACCTCTTTGTAGTCGCCGTGGCACTGTGTATCGTGAGATTGCGTGCCTAGCTGTCCTGTTAAATGTGGTTGTAATTGCACCCACTGTTTGACGTAGATCCCTTCTTGCCTGTTGCACAATGTAGCGGTTATCTGCTGCTGTAGTTGAGCGTGGTCCACCCTTGGTACAGCAGTGGCTGTGGTTTGGAAGGTTCCTCATGCGCGTGAAACAATGCTGTGAGCAATTTCAAAGTCTTGAGCAACACTCGTCACACTTCGCCCTTCTTCCGGTTTCCGGATGATTCTTCCCTGTGTGAAGTCATCCAGATGGTGTCTATAGGCCATGTTACAGTTAAGAACACCACTACAGTGCACCGTAACAGCTCGCTAATGGTCACACACCGTTTTGTCCTGTTTCGTCAACTGCCCATGTTGCTGGACAGACCCATTTGGCACTATAGATTCGCTACACTCACGCCATGTGACGTCGAGCTTTCTGTGTACGTGTGAGAGACCTCTAGTAACATGCTCCCGCACCTTCATCCACTTTCACCAAGTAGTTCATTTGTTATGTTACTTTAACCATATCGTCCTTAGGTTTTGCACACCAGTGTATTTAAAAATTGTGTTCGCCTCAAATATAGTACAGTTTTGAAACCTTAACAGTCTAAAGTTATTTGGAGCAAAATTCCTAGCACACTTTATTCAAAAGGATTTGTGCAAAGTTTGAAGCATACAGTATTTCTGGTTTAGGTGAAAAGTGTGCCTAAGTTAACATTACCAAGGTAGGGTAAAAGTTCGCTTAACGTATTCAGTTCCTCTCGTAGTTAGCACTATACAGGTGACCTTGGAGTTAAGCGCCGGCCACACGGCAGTGACGGTATAGTTTACACAAACAAGACTGAACAGCGCACTGTTGTTGCAAGTGAGTTTACACAAACCTCGGTACCAGCTTGAGATGGTGCAAAAAGCGGCTTCTGAGAAGAAGCCACACTCACTTGGAAGACTAACACAATTCTTTGAGAAGGGACGAAAGTGCTTATGAAGCTTCATGACTCGTGTAACTCTCTCACTCCTCATGAAAGATTCAGTTGTGGTTTAGTGACTGCGAGATCCGTATCATCTTAAGACACATTCCTATTGCAATATTCCTGACAGTTTATCTTTCAAACGCATAGCAACCATTTATATAATTGGGTAAACCAGCTGATAAAGCTGACTGGCACGCGTGCGTGCGTGCATCACAAATCTTGCACCAAACTTCCCTTCCGCCTTGGACACGCACACGTTTTACAGTTTGCACCAACTTTACGGTTATGCGAGCTACGGTCTTGCAGGTTGTTTCCGATACAGACTAGTTTGTGCAGGTACAACCTGCACTAAAAATTAAATTGAGTTTTATTTGTGGACGCTCTTTAACTGCTGTGGTCCTTAGCGTCCCATTCTATATTGTGTGTGAAAGACTGGGAATTTTGCTCAGAGACGTCTTTATCAGGCTTGAGTTTCTTTTACGACACGGCACCACCGACTTTACTTCTCTTCCGAAGAAAGCCATGCTAAGAATTTTTACACCCGAAAAAAATCCATCGCCCTCCGCCGTGTTTGAACCCGCGACCTCGGGAACTAGAGGCTTGCATGGTAACGACTACACTGTGGCTATCACCACAGGAGGCTACAGCCGCAGGAGGACGGGTCACAGAGATGCCCTAACAGTTCCTGGCTCGATGACCCGTCCCAATGCTCGACCTGCCCAGAGAAGGCGACGAAGGACCGTCCACTGTCCACGGAAGTTCACACTCTTCCGCGCCATCTGCCCGGCACCGCCACACGCTACGAAACCTGCAACATGAGAAGGAAACGGAATAATGGAAAGGACATCGTCATAGATTGGAAACCACCTAGCATTCGCCTACCGGCCCGGGAATACCACGAAAATCCCAAGATCACGTTGGGTGGTGATCAATGGGAATCAAAGGCGGGACCTCTTCACACGTTACCGCAGAGCCATGTCGCTCGGTTAGCACCTCTGATAAGTAAAGGAAGAATTGTATTCTACTAAAAATTCGATACAGAGATTTCACCAGAAGTGCACGTTTTGACGTTCCCTCAATGCAACACAAAACCACTTTTAGATCAAAGGTCCGTGTGTGTGTGTCAATGTAACCCAAAAACGAAAAGCTGGTTAAGTACGATACTTGCTACTTAAGTTCCAAGACAATCACCGCATCCCTAACTAAACTTTACTGGGAAACATTTTCGTTAGTTTACATTTATAAAAATGGCTCTAACGATTCTCATTAAAATACCACGTGTTTAAAATATCTGCAGGAGAAATAAAATGTATATTCTGAGCTTTCTGAGAATACGAGCTCTAATGCGCTCTTCATTCTGACTGAATCCCTTACAGCTGTGAGATATAGACGAAATTCTATCAAATAAAATGGAGGTACCAAAGAACGAAATAAATAGGTAAAAAACTAAATGAACGTACAATAGATTTAACTGGAAGCAACAAGCAGATAGCTTAGAGTCGCCGCGCAAGCGCAACAATTCGTTGAAGTCGGAGCGGGATAATAACGAACCCTTGTAAGTTGATGATGACGGTTGAAATTTTCAAATACTTATACTTTCTTCTCCTGGTCAGGCAAAGAACATGGAATTACAAAGCAAACAGTTATAACACTTTTTAAAAACCTGACTATCGCTTTAAACTACTGTATTCTTCTAATACCTACAACGAAATGTGAAAAAGACACAGACAAACCTTTTTCCAAAATTTCCAGTGAAATCACTGTGTCAAATTGTTGGGTGTAATATAGTACTTACAATAAGTAAGCAATAAATATTGTTATACAGCATTCACAGAACATGGAACACTGTTGAAGAGAAGGTCAAGTAAACCAGACGTTCCGTCGATATCTTCGCATCCTTTTAGTGAATATCGGGGGATGTTTCATCCGTTATTAAGAACAGCCGGATGTATACAACACTACAGTTATAAAGATAAAGACCATTGTATTATAATTTGGTAAAGAACCAGTACAGCGAATCAAACTAATTAAATAAGTATTCGAGTGTAAATATCTAAACGAACAAGGTTGTGAGGGACAGCAAGTCAAACCTCTAAAAAATTCCTCTCGTCCAGGAAAGCATTAACACTTTATGGTAGCATGAAACTTAAAATACGTAAAATATTCGTGCATAAATGTACAAAACGTCCAAGGAAAAATGTATGTGATTCTGTTTATAAGAATCCTTGAAGACCTGGTATTAATGCCTCTTGCTGAAATTGTTCCTGACACAACAATAAACAGTATTAAATCAAACAAACCACTTCCTAGGTTACACACATATTTATGGTACATATATTAAGCTTCATAACATCAACCATACACAAACAAATCTGTCACAACAAAACGAAACATATCCCGCAGCCACAGAACAAGAATAAGATAGACAATTTACGTCATCTCGTATTACTGAGATATCGCGCTTCGTTACTACAGCTCACTAGTAGTACAATCAAGTTACATACCTGCATACTTTACATTTTGTTACTGCTCAGTAAAGGGGGACCATAATCATGATGAAGTATAGACATACAGATAAGCTCTGGTCTATCATAGTACTGTGTACCATTTACTAGAGGTCACTAGTGGTGCTATACATTTTGTTATAGCCCAGTGAAGGGGGACCATGATCATGATGAAGGATAAACACACAGATAAGCTCTGGTCTATCATAGCACTGTGTACCATTTACTAGAGGTCACTAGTGGTGCTATACATTTTGTTACAGCTCAGTGAAGGGTGACCATGATCATGATGAAGGATAGACACACAGATAAGCTCTGGTCTATCATAGTACTGTATACCATTTACTAGAGGTTACTAGTGGTGCTATACATTTTGTTGCCGCCCAGTGAAGGGGGACCATGATCATGATGAAGGATAAACACACAGATAAGCTCTGGTCTATCATAGCACTGTGTACCATTTACTAGAGGTCACTAGTGGTGCTATACATTTTGTTATAGCCCAGTGAAGGGTGACCATGATCATGATGAAGGATAGACACACAGATAAGCTCTGGTCTATCATAGCACTGTGTACCATTTACTAGAGATCACTAGTGGTGCTATACATTTTGTTACAGCCCAGTGAAGGGTGACCATAATCATGATGAAGTATAGACATACAGATAAGTTCTGGTCTATCATAGCACTGTGTACCATTTACTAGAGATCACTAGTGGTGCTATACATTTTGTTGCCGCCCAGTGAAGGGTGACCATGATCATGATGAAGGATAGACACACAGATAAGCTCTGGTCTATCATAGCACTGTATACCATTTACTAGAGGTCACTAGTGGTGCTATACATTTTGTTGTAGCCCAGTGAAGGGTGACCATGATCATGATGAAGGATAGACACACAGATAAGCTCTGGTCTATCATAGCACTGTATACCATTTACTAGAGGTCACTAGTGGTGCTATACATTTTGTTGTAGCCCAGTGAAGAGGGACCATGATCATGATGAAGGATAGACACACAGATAAGCTCTGGTCTATCATAGCACTGTATACCATTTACTAGAGATCACCAGTGGTGCTATACATTTTGTTGTAGCCCAGTGAAGGTGACCATGATCATGATGAAGGATAAACACACAGATAAGCTCTGGTCTATCATAGCACTGTATACCATTTACTAGAGGTCACTAGTGGTGCTATACATTTTGTTGTAGCTCAGTGAAGGTGACCATGATCATGATGAAGGGTAGACACACAGATAAGCTCTGTTCTATCATAGCACTGTGCACCATTTACTAGAGGTCACTAGTGGTACTATACATTTTGTTGTAGCCCAGTGAAGGTGACCATGATCATGATGAAGGGTAGACACACAGATAAGCTCTGTTCTATCATAGCACTGTGCACCATTTACTAGAGGTCACTAGTGGTGCTATACATTTTGTTGTAGCTCAGTGAAGGGGGACCATATTCATGATGAAGTATAGACATACAGATAAGCTCTGGTCTATCATAACACTGTGTACCATTTACTAGAGGTCACTAGTGGTGCTATACATTTAGTTGTAGCCCAGTGAAGGTGACCATGATCATGATGAAGTATAGACATACAGATAAGCTCTGGTCTATCATAACACTGTATACCATTTACTAGAGGTCACTAGTGGTGCTATACATTTAGTTGTAGCCCAGTGAAGGTGACCATGATCATGATGAAGGATAGACATACAGATAAGCTCTGGTCTATCATAGCACTGTGTACCATTTACTAGAGATCACTAGTGGTGCTATACATTTTGTTGCCGCCCAGTGAAGGGGGACCATGATCATGATGAAGTATAGACACACAGATAAGCTCTGGTCTATCATAGCACTGTGTACCATTTACTAGAGGTCACTAGTTGTGCTATACATTTTGTTGCAGCCCAGTGAAGAGGGACCATGATCGTGATGATGGATAGACACACAGATAAGCTCTGGTCTATCATAGCACTGTGTACCATTTACTAGAGGTCACTACTGGTGCTATACATTTTGTTGTAGCCCAGTGAAGGTGACCATGATCATGATGAAGGATAGACATACAGATAAGCTCTGGTCTATCATAGTACTGTATACCATTTACTAGAGGTCACTAGTGGTGCTATACATTTTGTTACAGCCCAGTGACGGGGGACCATGATTATGATGAAGGATAGACACACAGATAAGCTCTGGTCTATCATAGTACTGTATACCATTTACTAGAGGTCACTAGTGGTGCTATACATTTTGTTACAGCCCAGTGACGGGGGACCATGATTATGATGAAGGATAGACACACAGATAAGCTCTGGTCTATCATAGCACTGTATACCATTTACTAGATATCACTAGTGGTGCTATACATTTTGTTACTGCCCAGTGACGGGGGACCATGATTATGATGAAGGATAGACACACAGATAAGCTCTGGTCTATCATAGCACTGTATACCATTTACTAGAGGTTACTAGTGGTGCTATACATTTTGTTACTGCCCAGTGACGGGGGACCATGATTATGATGAAGGATAGACACACAGATAAGCTCTGGTCTATCAAAGCACTGTATACCATTTACTAGATATCACTAGTGGTGCTATACATTTTGTTACAGCCCAGTGAAGGTGACCATGATCATGATGAAGGATAGACACACAGATAAGCTCTGGTCTATCATAGCACTGTATACCATTTACTAGAGGTCACTAGTGGTGCTATACATTTTGTTACTGCCCAGTGACGGGGGACCATGATTATGATGAAGGATACACACGCAGATAAGCTCTGGTCTATCATAATACTGTATACCATTTACTAGAGGTCACTAGTGGTGCTATACATTTTGTTACTGCCCAGTGAAGGGGGACCATGGTCATGATAAATGATACACACACAGATAAGCTCTGGTCTATCATAATACTGTATACCATTTACTAGAGGTCACTAGTGGTGCTATACATTTTGTTACTGCCCAGTGAAGGGGGACCATGATTATGATAAATGATACACACACAGATAAGCTCTGGTCTATCATAATACTGTATACCATTTACTAGAGGTCACTAGTGGTGCTATACATTTTGTTACTGCCCAGTGAAGGGGGACCATGGTCATGATAAATGATACACACACAGATAAGCTCTGGTCTATCATAATACTGTATACCATTTACTAGAGGTCACTAGTGGTGCTATACATTTTGTTACTGCCCAGTGACGGGGGACCATGATTATGATGAAGGATACACACGCAGATAAGCTCTGGTCTATCATAATACTGTATACCATTTACTAGAGGTCACTAGTGGTGCTATACATTTTGTTACTGCCCAGTGAAGGGGGACCATGGTCATGATAAATGATAGACACACAGATAAGCTTTGGTCTATCATAATACTGTATACCAATTACTAGAGTTCACTAGTGGTGCTATACATTTTGTTGCAGCCCAGTGACGGGGGACCATGATCATGATGAAGGATACACACACAGATAAGCTCTGGTCTATCATAATACTGTATACCATTTACTAGAGGTCACTAGTGGTGCTATACATTTTGTTGTAGCCCAGTGAAGAGGGTTCACGATCATGATGAAGGATACACACACAGATAAGCTCTGGTCTATCATAATACTGTATACCAATTACTAGAGGTCACTAGTGGTGCTATACATTTTGTTGCAGCCCAGTGACGGGGGACCATGATCATGATGAAGGATACACACACAGATAAGCTCTGGTCTATCATAATACTGTATACCATTTACTAGAGGTCACTAGTGGTGCTATACATTTTGTTGTAGCCCAGTGAAGAGGGTTCACGATCATGATGAAGGATACACACACAGATAAGCTCTGGTCTATCATAACACTGTATACCATTTACTAGAGGTCACTAGTGGTACTATACATTTTGTTGTAGCCCAGTGACGGGGGACCATGATCATGATGAAGGATACACACACAGATAAGCTCTGGTCTATCATAACACTGTATACCATTTACTAGAGGTCACTAGTGGTACTATACATTTTGTTGTAGCCCAGTGACGGGGGACCATGATCATGATGAAGGATACACACGCAGATAAGCCTTGATCTAATATGGCACCTATACCTTTTACTCCTTAGTCTTAAGTTACAATATAATGCAAAAAAGTTATGTTCTTTGACGTTTCTATAGTGAACGTGTGTAACAATTTGAATATGTTCCAAAAGTCATAAATACTTCTTTGTCATAAAGTGTGGTTACGTTTCCGCCTCCTTATAGCTTATGGTCCAACCTTACGAGTTTGTAATTATGATGCATTATTATAACTTTATTTTGTTTCGTTAAGTTAGATAAATTAGTTCTGAAATTAAATTTCTACATACATGGAAATGAACGCATCTTAGTGCGGAATATTTAAACAAGTAAGAGTCTGTTCCAAAAGTCCGATGAATACGGCGAAGAAGTCAAGCCTTGTAATATTTAATCATAAAATATTTTAAGAACCGTAGACGTAAAAGCAGCTTGGGCAGACCTATGCCACTAAAACTACATGGGAAGCAGTCAAGCCTTGCAATATTTAATCATAAAGTATTTTAAGAACTGTAGAAGATTTGAAAGCAGCTTGGGCAGACCTATGCCACTAAAACTCCATGGGAAGAAGTCAAGCCTTGTAAGATTTAATCATAAAGTATTTTAAGAACTGTAGATGTAAAAGCAGCTTGGGCAGACCTATGCCACTAGAAGACCACCCAGCTACAGAAGAATTCGGTCTTAAAATATTCTTAAGAGGCACTCTGCTACCCATTTGGATGAAGGGCGGATTGAACGTTTTAAGCCGGGGAGGAGAAGATAGCGTGTACTAAATGCAGAGCCAGGATAAAACGCGCAACATTCCTTTGTTCTTGAGATTGTCGTTTTGAAAGTATCGATCATCAACTCTATTCAAAATAAACAAATGGCAGTTGTCATCTGCTCAACCAAGCGTATTCTCGTCGCCCTCAGCCAGCTATTTTGCTGAAAAATATGTTATTCTTATGTGTTGCATTCATATGACTTTCTCTACTCAGTGTCATTTATTTTTATACCTTGCACAAGATAATTCTTCAAGTAAATTGAGATACTTTCATTATTACACGTTTCCATACAGGTACATAACGATAGGCAAATGTTTGAGAACGAGTAGCTAGGCACGTACTAGCCTCCACATCGCGACAAATAAGTCAATGATGATTCTTAAAAAAGCTAATATTGAAAAATGGAAACCAATATAAACAGGTATCTGGGAAGTTGTGGCTCGTAAAATTTATTGAATATAAATTGTCTTTTAAAGGGATGTACACCCTTTACCAATTATGTACTAATATGGAATTACTTTAGAACAAAGAGGGTATTCGCAGTCATGCATTTTATTTACAAGCAAATATACAAAATGAATCATGTTTTAATGAAATCGATCAGAGCCATTTATGGGAAAACAGAGATGCTGCATGCAAACGGGATGGAGTTATTTGAAGGTCTTCGTGTCGATGCTTGGAAGACGCTGAACTTGGTATTTAACCGACCTTTCGGTTTTCAGTTATGCTGTTCACACACACACACAAGGCTTGTTTTGGAACCTGTGGACCACAAAACATTTGTTTCCAGTGAAACACCGGTGTCGAAGTTTTGCGGGGAATGTAACATTTCCTCTACGTAGGACCGAGTGAGATCCCAACGTGAGACTCGCATTAGGGAGGTCCTGGGTTCCATTCCTGTCGATTGCCTACTCTGACTGTGATTCTTTCCATGGTTTTCACTGGTCGGTTGGCCGAATGTTGGGGTGTTTGTCATTTACTACAATTTCTTTTCCATAATTTTCCTTTCATTTCGTTTCTTACTCATGTTTCTGGTGTCCTCGTAGGTTTCGTGGCGGACTAATGGCGCCGATGCTTGCTCCGGGGAAAGAGTATTCCCCTCCGATACTAGAAAGCTGCTTGGTTGAACTATCGCCCTGTCTAGGCAGATCCAGCACGGAGTTTTAGAGGCTGGAACTGTTGGAGACCTCCGCGCGTCTCTGTGGCCTGTCTGTCTGCGACCTATAGCCTCCGATGGTTCCTTCACTTCAGGTCTTCCTCCTGGGGTGATAGCCGCAATAGATTTGTGAGGTACAGTGTGCGAGGTGACCCCTCCTTTATGTAAACTATAACCACTGTAAATACCAAGTCCATCCGGCTTTACGTATCAAAGTTTACACGGACCTGTTTCTAAAAGGGTTTGTGCATTTAGGGGACATCAAAACGTGTATTTGCAGTGAAATCTGGAGTTGAATTATTGGGTGGAATGCAATGTTTACTAGCAGGAAAGAGTGCAGAAATGATCCCCGTACACTGAAACAGGTAAAGTGGTTGCCAGTATGCAGTTCTGTCATGTAATACAAAGTTTGTTTAGCTTTCCGCACAGATACAGTGGAGCTATTAATTAAAACTTTGGAAAACGTTGCGATTTTCAACGGATGAGAAATTCAACAAAAGTTTGTCCCTTGTTATGTGAAAGGCTTCCGTCTTGTCTCCAATATCACTCGCAGGCATAGGACGATACTGACCATAACCTCATTACCTCGTTATGTTAATGGAGTGCCACGTTATTAAATCCATACTTCAAGCTTAATGCACGCCGCTACCTTAGTAAAATAGTTGTGTGTTTAGAAACATAGCGAAACACCAAACAAACACACCGTGTTCACTCTATCAGGCTCTATATTGATTATTAGCCAGCAGCATTACCACCTCTATCACAGGGTTTCTGCAGTTAGCTGTACTTTTAAAAATATAATGTTTTACTTTTTCCACCCATTATCATTTATTTTTATAGAGCTCCTGCAAAATATTCTTACAAAAGTTTACTTTCCTATCTACTTCATTTTAATCCAAATAAACCTTTACAGAAACAGCTACATTACACATTTCGTTATAGATACAAAGAGAACAGCGATAGTCAAATGTTTAACAACTGGACGCTATATGCTGGCCTTAAAATTCAATACTGTTTCCATGACATCGCGAGAAACAACTGAATGTTGACAAGACTTTAAAGAATGACCAGGAAATGAAAAATTCGAACCTTTAATAGCGGATATCTCAGGTATAGCTTATGCCACAAAAAACTTTATTTAAAAGAAATTGTGTGTTTTAAAGATATATACATTTTTGTGTAGTGCGTTTTCGTTCATTGCTTAACGTTTATCAGTTACACAGACTCCTTCCGAATGAAGAGGACTTTACAGGTATTCCCAGAAAATTCGAGATTTACATTTTATTTGTCGTGTAAGTATCTTTAATATGTGGTATTTTAATCAGAATCGTTAGAGCCATTTTTTGGCTAAATCAAAAGTTTTGAAAAATGTTCAATGTAAGGGGTAGTTTGGGGTGGTAGAGTTTCTTGAAAATGTTTGTGTCGTATCTCTGGAATATACTGAAGGATGGTATTTATCCGACTTTTCTTTTTACTTTCTCTACTACGTATAGTAAGTAGGGGAAGTATTGCATTCCACCCAAAAATTCGATACCGAGATTTCACCGGAAATACATGTTTTGAGACCTCCTGAATCCAAAAAAAGCATTTTTGGAAACATGTCCGTGTGTGTGTGTGTCTGTGTGTGTGTGTCTGTGAACAGCATAACTCAAAAACGAACAGTCGGATAAACACCAAACTTGGTATTTAGGTTCAGTATCTTCCAGAGATGCGACACGAAGGTTTTCAAGAAAATCCTCCCACCCCAGACTACCCTTTACATGGAACATTTTTCGAAAATTTTAATTTTCTCAAAAATGGCTCTAACGATTTTGATTAAAATATCATATGTTTAAGATAATGTCATGAGAAATGAAATTTATATCTCGAATTTTCTGGGAATGTCTCCAAAAGTATTCTTCATTGTGAACGACTTTTGCATAACTGGTAAACCATAAGAGATAGACAAAATTTTACTACACAAAAAATGTAGATCTCGTTAAAATACACAACTTATGTCATATACATTTCTTTTGTTGAGTGAACCGTTTTCGAGATATTGCTTGTTATTCCCTTAAATTTTCCAATACTTATACTTTTTCTCAAATTCGTTATTCATTACTTTCTCTACTACGTATAGTAAGTAGGGGAAGTATTGCATTCCACCCAAAAATTCGATACCGAGATTTCACCGGAAATACATGTTTTGAGACCTCCTGAATCCAAAAAAAGCATTTTTGGAAACATGTCCGTGTGTGTGTCTGTGTGTGTGTGTGTGTGTGTGTGTGTGTCTGTGTGTGTGTGTCTGTGAACAGCATAACTCAAAAACGAACAGTCGGATAAACACCAAACTTGGTATTTACGTTCCGTATCTTCCAGAGATGCGACACGAAGATTTTCAAGAAAATCCCCCCACCCCAGACTACCCTTTACATGGAACATTTTTCGAAAATTTTAATTTTCTCAAAAATGGCTCTAACGATTTTGATTAAAATATCATATGTTTAAGATAATGTCATGAGAAATGAAATGCATATCTCGAAATTTCTGGGAATGTCTCCAAAAGTATTCTTCATTATTAACGACTTTTGCATAACAGGTAAACCATAAGAGATAGACAAAATTTTACTACACAAAAAATGTAGATCGCGTTAAAATACACAACTTATATCATATACATTTTTTTTGTTGAGTGAACCGTTTTCGAGATATTGCTTGTTATTTCCTTAAATTTTCCAATACTTATACTTTTTCTCAAATTCGTTATTCATTTTTTTATGTCCTGGACATGCAAAGAGAATGGAATGCGCCACATAGCAACCAGCGATAAAATATTTGACTATCGCTTAAAAGCTACCATATTCCCCTTGCATCTACAAGAAAATTAGCAATAAGATTGACGTCTCGATATCTCGATTAACATGAAGCATATGGAGAATAAGCGTTTGTAAAATTAGATTGTAGAAGAGTAGAGAAAGTCATGTGAGTGTAACACATCAGATATTTTTTTTATGTCCTGGACTTGCAAAGAGAATGGAATGCGCCGCATAGCAACCAGCGTTAAAATATTTGACCATCGCTTAAAAGCTACCATATTCCCCTTGCATCTACAAGAAAATTAGCAATAAGATTGACATCTCGATATCTCGATTAACATAAAGCATATGGAGAATAGGCGTTTGTAAAAATAGATTGTACAAGAGTAGAGAAAGTCATGTGAGTGTAACACATCCGATTTTTTTGAGTTATGCTGTCCACACATACACGCACGCACGAACCTTCAAAATGTTTTTTTTATTTTTGTATTCACAGGTCCTCAGAACGCTTATTTTCAATCAAATTTGAATTGGGGTTTTTGGTAACTGGTACATAAAATAAAAATGTGAATTAAAACATCCTTTGTTCCTCTCTTGTGTGAGCTGGCACAAACAAACGAAAGTAGAAGTGCAAACAAATGAAAGTGAAGTCATTTATGCATAGGTAGTATTTAATACTGCAGGGGCGGTGATTGTGCACGCAACATTACTTGCAACCAGAGGTCGCCCACGTGACCTCTAGCATTGACAAGAATATTCTCGAACACATGACCTTCCTTACTACAAACTATTCTTATAAAAGCGTGTTCTTCTCTTGTTCATTACACATTTTGTTGTAGGTTCAAGAAGAATACAGTTGGCTAAAGTGATGGCATGCTGTTCACATGACCACGAAAAAAATAATCGCTTACCAACTGAGAAAAATATAAGTACAGTAGAGCCCCGTTACACCGACTTAAAGGGACAACGCATTTTCTCGGATAATAATCGATGGTAAACCTTTTAAGCGGCGAAAAAAGAAAGCAATTATATTTTGAAAGTATGTAATAATGTTTAGTAAGTACCACTACTGTATATATTACGTATTTACAAAGACTATTTCATAAAATGAGTAGTTTTTCTTCTGAACTTTCTTGCGAGCAACCATATCACCTCACTGTTTTATAAGTGTTGGTGTTGGTTCACTGCTTTGTTCCAAGGCAACCTAACAACAACAACAAGGTTTGTTTTATTGACAGTGACCGCTAGGGTTGTAGCGTTTCTTACCCCTAATCCTTTGAATTCCTCGTCCGCTATCGGCTTCAAGTTTTTCTTTAATGTTTATTACAACATGCTTTCTTTTCTCTGATACGTTAAACAAGGTAAACCACTCAGACCAACACCAACAGTAAAATAACTGTGGGCCTCCGTGTGAAAGCACAGCAGTTCTTGGAGTGTGGGGTAGGCCGTGACGATCAACTGTATACTATAACAATAAGTACCTGGATTGGAATTTAGGTTGGGGCCAAAAAAAGGAATGCTGCCAGTAGCTACAGTAACGCTGTCATATGATTTTGAAAATTTTGTTGCTTTTCGTTCATTCTTTCTTTTTCTTATTGTTAAACTCCGGCGTTTCGGTTGAACGCAATTTAGCTAAGTGGGGTTTTATTGTATTTGAAAATTCAAACCAATAACAAGGAAAGTCTCGCAAATGGTTAACGTTACAACAAATGTTAACTCACATACATTGTGTGCTTTAACGACAGCTGTCTGTTACGGTCTACCAATTACAGAAAGGTCTTTCAGAATGAAGGGGCTACTCCCAGAACATTCAAGATGCAGTTTATTTGTCATGAAGATATCTTAAAGCACGGTATTTTAACTAAAATCGTTAGCTAGCTATTTCTGAGAAAATATGAAATAACGACAGTTTTGTATTTAAGGAGTAGTTTCTCGCAGGATTGTCTTCGTGTCGATACAACGTGTGGCATTTATTGAACATTTCATTTTAAACACAATGGACCTTGTTTTTAAAAATGCGTTGATTTTTTGTTTTTTTATTCCGGTGGCCTCCTAGCATATGTTTTGCGGTTGACTACCAGGTATGCTGTGCAGAAAATAATAAACGATAGTGGGTGCAGAAGGTTATAATGTGGTGTCCATTGTCATTACCAGATGCACTGTTGTGTTGCATTGTCGCTACTAGACATAACATTCCTTCTTTTGGCGCGGACCACGCTGAAGGGAGGGCTCTGTTTGAAATTCGTCTGGTATGACGCCAACCCTGGCTGGCGTGGTTAGACATGGTTGCAGGGGGGATATAGATAGCGTCACTTGAATGAGAACGGTAGTTGTAGCAAGACATCTCCCTCCATCTTGTCTACCTAGTTCATAATGTAGAGTCGCCAAACGTTTGTTAATAAATTGCAGGTAATGTGTGTTATGTAAAACCCCACGCCTTCCTCTAAATTTACACACCAAGGTTCCGGTCTTCTTGCTAATAGCGAGTTGTGCGTACTGGGGTGAACTAAATTTATTCATTTTCTGGAAAACTTTTGGCCCTCACCCTAGCATGTACCACATTAGATCTTTTTTGGACATTCTTATTGTAGTAGTTCATTACAGAGAGATATGTTAACACTATTTGTCGTCCTCCGTGGTGTAGTGGTTAGTTCCCAAGGTCGCGGGTTCAAACCTGGCGAAGGGTGCTGGATTTTTTTCGGGCGTAAAATCCTTAGCATGGCTTCCTTCGGAAGGGAAGTACAACCGGTGATCCCCTGTCGTAGATTTACGGCACGTAAAACAACCTCAAGCCTGATAAAGAGGCCTCTGGGTAAAATTACTGATCTTTCATGCTCAATATAGAATGGGACGATAAGAACCATAGTAGTTAAAGAGCGTCCATAAATAAAACTCAATATAATTTCATTTACCATTACATTTTAAGCACCTGCTTTTTGGATTCTAGTACGCTGCCATTTTGTTATAGCTTGTAAATGTGTAATATGTTCCTTGAAGTGAAGCTGGCGACAAAGAGGCTGAGCCAGCGTGACAGTACATCCTGATTATGTTCCTGATACTGCAAATAGAATGCCTTGTTGCATGCACATCGTGATTGAAGAAAGTTAGAAATAAATTACCACTTATCTAGATGTAAGACCGTGCTAACGGAGCAACATAACAAGGTAGTGAAAAACTAGATACGTCACGGGAGAAGGGAATTTATTGTGTAGACTTGGCAAAATAAAACTTTCTTGAAGGAAACCTGCACGAATCTGCTGCTCATAGAAGATGACAAAGTATACAAAGATGAGTAAACAATTAGATATTAGTTTTGTTTCTAAAGGCAAATTAAATTCAAAATATTCACGTACATAAGTCCTTCAAGGTGCACAGAGCTTTACATTTCAAGTGAGTTTCATCTTTGATCTCAAACAATGCAATAACATTTGTAAAATATAACAATTCTTGTTAATCGAGATACATTTTCATTACACATTTTGTTGTAGATATAACAAGAATACAGAAGGCTAAACTGATGTCCCTAAGGATGGCTTTTGAACTCCATTCTCTTTGCACGATCACGAGAAAAAACGAATAGCGACTACCTACTACTTGAAAAAAGTATAAGTATTTGAAAATTCAACCAACTACAAATAATATCTCGGAAATGGTTAACGCTACTAAAGAGTTTATTTGGCACATGTTATGTGCTAGAGATACCTACGTTTTTTATGAATAAATATTTCGTCTACCTCTAAAGATTTACCTTTTTTACAAAGTTCGTTCAGAATGCACAGCACTTTACAGATTAAGATATTGTTATGCAGATATCGTAAACATTAAAAAAGTCGTTAGAGCCATTTTACAAAGAGTCAAAGATAACGATAATTTTTCTATATATGAATGGGGTAGTTTGACGTTGGGGAATTTTGTTGAAAATCTTCATGGAATTCTTGGAAGTTAAATACTAAGTTTCGTATCTATGTAACATTTTGTTTTTGAGTTATGCTGTGCACACGCGTGCAGACTTCTTATTACTTTCTCTACCAGGCATGTACATAGAGAGGCTATTGCATTCTATACTGAGATTTCACCAGTAACACGTGGTTTTAAGCGCCTTCAATCGAAAAAGAAGCATTTTAGAAAGAGTGTGTGTATGTGAACAGCATAACTCAAAAACAAAATATCGGATAAATACCAAAATTGATACTTAGATTCAGTACTTTGCAAAGATGCGACAGAAGTTTTTTTAAAGAAATCCCGCAAGCCATACTATCCTTTACATGGAACACTTTTCGAAATTTTTGATTAAAATAAAATATTAAAAATATTTACATGTAAATCTTGAATTTTCCCAAGGTGGCCTGTGAAGTCCTCTTCGTTCAAGGAATTTTGTATAACTGGTAAACAAAATCGTATTACACAAAAAAGTAAATCTCTTTAAAACACAACATTTATTTTGAAATCACATTTTCGCTAGCATCACCCCATTTTAGAGATCTCCGTTATTAATGGTTCAAATTTTAGGAAAGTCATGTCGATTTTCTTTTGTATCTCGCGATGTCATGGAAACAGTGTGGAATTTTAAGGCCAGCATATAGCGTCCAGTTGTTAAACATTTGACTATCGCTGTTCTCTTTGTATCTGTAACAAAATGTGTAATGTAGCTATTTCTGTAAAGATTTGTCTCAATTAAAATGAAGTAGATAGGAGGGTAGAGAGTCCTGTGAATGTAACACATCACTTTTTTAGTTCAGGCGGCCTCAAAATATCTATTTCTAGTGAAATCGCATATAGAAGTTTTGGGTGGAATTCAATACTTCGACTGGATACTATATGTTAGTATTAGAGAAGACAGAAACTCGCAACAGAACAAAATGTAGAACTCATTAAGATATAGAAATTGTTGCAAATAAATCTTTGTGCTTTGAAATATGTTTTTATGAATTTAATTATAAGTAATGGCTGATGGATTTAAAATAACTATTTATTGGCGCCTTCTCTTAGTTAATGCTTAGATAAAGGTATCTTAATAAGATCGGATAATATCTTTTATAGGGCATTCATTTTCACTCTTAAATAAACTATTAATACATTTCCTTCGTAGCGTACTGAAACTCGGATGTGTTATTTCCTAATGGTCCTTTTTCTTTATTTAATTACTTTTTATTATAATGTATAATACTTGCTTCTAACGGTTTGAGTTCTAGAGGTCGCGACTTTCTGTTCACGACCGCTCCGTGTTACTTTGTTTCCAAGTGAACTTTTCTTTTATGCCTGCTAGCAATGCTCTCTGCCATTGGTTCTCTTAATAATGTGCCATGTTTCGTTGTTATAATACAAAACATAACATCGCAAGAAAATATACAGGCAGTACATAAAGTCATTCTATGACTTCACTCGTTATTATTTATAAAAACATGCCGTCAAGCTTTGCGGTTTGCATATGACGTGTCCGGGGCAGTAATCGGTTCATTAGCTTACGCCAAAACAGGCGAGTTTACAACTTGTGGGTACATTCAAAGTGTCACAGATTTTCACCATTGACATGACAAAACATGAAATTCTGTTGCATTATATTGTAACTTAAGATTACAGACTGAATGGTATAGTGTGTTTTCATGGGGAGTTTATCTCTGTGTTCCTCCTTCATCTCGATCATGGTCCCCTTCACTGCGCTACAACAAAATGTATAGCACCACTAGTGAACTCTAGTAAATGGTATACAGTGCTATGATAGACCAGAGCTTATCTGTGTGTCTATCCATCATGATCATGGTGCCCTTCACTGGACTGTAACAAAATGTATAGCACTACTAGTGAACTCTAGTAAATGGTATACAGTGCTATGATAGACCAGAGCTTATCTGTGTGTCTATCCATCATGATCATGGTGCCCTTCACTGGGCTGTAACAAAATGTATAGCACCACTAGTGAACTCTAGTAAATGGTATACAGTGCTTTGATAGACCAGAGCTTATCTGTGTGTCTATCCATCATGATCATGGTGCCCTTCACTGGGCTGCAACAAAATGTATAGCACCACTAGTGAACTCTAGTAAATGGTATACAGTGCTTTGATAGACCAGAGCTTATCTGTGTGTCTATCCATCATGATCGTGGTCCCTCTTCACTGGGCTGCAACAAAATGTATAGCACCACTAGTGACCTCTAGTAAATGGTATACAGTACTATGATAGACCAGAGCTTATCTGTGTGTGTATCCTTCATCATGATGATGGTATCCCTTCACTGGGCTGCAACAAAATGTATAGCACCACTACTGACCTCTAGTAAATGGTATACAGTGCTATGATAGACCAGAGCTTATCTGTGTGTCTATCCTTCATCATGATCGTGGTCCCTCTTCACTGGGCTGCAACAAAATGTATAGCACCACTACTGACCTCTAGTAAATGGTATACAGTGCTATGATAGACCAGAGCTTATCTGTGTGTCTATCCTTCATCATGATCGTGGTCCCTCTTCACTGGGCTGCAACAAAATGTATAGCACCACTACTGACCTCTAGTAAATGGTATACAGTGCTATGATAGACCAGAGCTTATCTGTGTGTCTATCCTTCATCATGATCGTGGTCCCTCTTCACTGGGCTGCAACAAAATGTATAGCACTACTAGTGACATCTAGTAAATGGTATACAGTGCTATGATAGACCAGAGCTTATCTGTGTGTCTATCCTTCATCATGATCATGGTCCCCCTTCACTGGGCTATAACAAAATGTATAGCACTACTAGTAACCTCTAGTAAATGGTATACAGTGCTATGATAGACCAGAGCTTATCTGTGTGTCTATCCGTCATGATCATGGTCCCTCTTCACTGGGCTGAAACAAAAAGTATAGCACCACTAGTGACATCTAGTAAATGGTATACAGTGGCATGATAGACCAGAGCTTATCTGTGTGTCTATCCGTCATGATCGTGGACCCTCTTCACTGGGCTGAAACAAAAAGTATAGCACCACTAGTGACATCTAGTAAATGGTATACAGTGCTTTGATAGACGAGAGCTTATCTGTGTGTCTATCCGTCATGATCGTGGACCCTCTTCACTGGGCTGAAACAAAAAGTATAGCACCACTAGTGACATCTAGTAAATGGTATACAGTGCTTTGATAGACCAGAGCTTATCTGTGTGTCTATCCGTCATGATCATGGTCCCTCTTCATTGGACTGCAACAAAATATATAGCACCACTAGTGACATCTAGTAAATGGTATACAGTGGCATGATAGACCAGAGCTTATCTGTGTGTCTATCCGTCATGATCATGTACCCTTTTCACTGGGCTACAACAAAATGTATAGCACTACTAGTGATATCTAGTAAATGGTATACAGTGCTATGATAGACCAGAGCTTATCTGTGTGTTCATCCGTCATGATCATGTATCCTTTTCACTGGGCTACAACAAAATGTATAGCACTACTAGTGATATCTAGTAAATGGTATACAGTGCTATGATAGACCAGAGCTTATCTGTGAGTCTATCCATCATGATCATGGTCTCTCTTCACTGTTCTGCAACAAAATGTATAGCACCACTAGTGACCTCTAGTAAATGGTATACAGTGCTATGATAGACCAGAGCTTATCTGTGTGTCTATCCGTCATGGTCATGGTCCCTCTTCACTGTTCTGCAACAAAATGTATAGCACTACTAGTGACCTCTAGTAAATGGTATACAGTGCTATGATAGACCAGAGCTTATCTGTGAGTCTATCCATCATGATCATGGTCCCGTTCACTCGGCTGAAACAAAATGTATAGCACCACTAGTGACCTCTAGTAAATGGTATACAGTGCTATGATAGACCAGAGCTTATCTGTGTGTCTATCCGTCATGGTCATGGTCCCTCTTCACTGTTCTGCAACAAAGTGTATAACACCACTAGTGACCTCTAGTAAATGGTATACAGTGCTATGATAGACCAGAGCTTATCTGTGTGTCTATCCGTCATGGTCATGGTCCCTCTTCACTGTTCTGCAACAAAATGTATAGCACCACTAGTGACCTCTAGTAAATGGTATACTGTGCTATGATAGACCAGAGCTTATCTGTGTGTCTATCCGTCATGGTCATGGTCCCTCTTCACTGTTCTGCAACAAAATGTATAGCACCACTAGTGACCTCTAGTAAATGGTATACAGTGCTATGATAGACCGGAGCTTATCTGTGTGTCTATCCTTCATCATGATCACGGTCCTTCTTCACTGGGCTGCAACAAAATGTATAGCACCACTAGTGACCTCTAGTAAATGGTATACAGTTCTATGATAGACCGGAGCTTATCTGTGTGTCTATCCTTCATCATGATCATGGTCCCTCTTCACTGCGCTGAAACAAAATGTATAGCACCACTAGTGACCTCTAGTAAATGGTATACAGTGCTATGATAGACCAGAGCTTATCTGTGTGTCTATCTTTCATCATGATCATGGTCCCTCTTCACTGGGCTGGAACAAAATGTATAGCAGCACTAGTGACCTCTAGTAAATGGTATACAGTGCTATGATAGACCAGAGCTTATCGTTTTTGGCGCCCCCGGGGGTTCCCGAGCCAATCGTCGCCACATTCATCCCCTCACCCCATCCGGTCGATGTGGTTTCTTCTCGTGACCGGTGGACACAAGGTAGGCTCTCGTGCGTTCTTTGCATTCCATTCATACCGCACCTCACCATCGTTTCTTTCTTCCCTTGTCACTTTCCGGCCATTTCGCACCACGACATTCGCACATCTCTTTTTCTTCCTGGCCGGCCTACCTTGCGTGCGAAACGCCGACACAGTTTTATTTCTTTAATCTTTTCTTTTAATCCTCCGTGGACACAGCCTGACGGATACCCGCGCACGGGGTGCGCAGCTGGGTTAGTGGGTAATGGCGTCATCCCCACCACCCGGGGTCGTCATGTAGGGTATGTGTTCGTATCCGCTGTTCAACTGCAGTCCCGCGGGGGGGCCATTGCATGAGCTTCTGACTTCTGACGGCGATTGGGTCCCTCTGTCTATGTTCTGGGAGGTGTGACCCTGGGGTGAGTCTGGTATAGATAGGCCACTCACCCAAGCCGGGGTAACGCCCGGGAAGTCAGAGCCCGAGGTCGGAGACGGTTGCAATGGTGGAGGATTTATTTCGCTATGGAGCACACTTTCTCCATTAATACTAACAAGCGCCGAAAAGTTTATGTAACAGAAGTGACACCACCGACAACTGGTTGTTACTTGGTCATTTCACGAACCGAAGAAGGACAAAGTTTTGAGAAGGTGAACCCTTTCATCATTCAAAAGGGCATTGATGCTATTGCTGGTGCGGTACAGTCCTGCACTCGTCTACGGAATGGTTCCTTATTAGCACAAACGAAATCCGATTAGCAAAGTAAGACCTTGTTGCGCGCTACGCTTCTCCACGGCTATCCCATCCGTGTGGAGAAGCACCGCACATTGAATTCCTGTCGAGGCGTCATTACCACCCATAGCCTCGATGGTATATCGGACGAGGACCTGGTAGAATATCTTGCAGACCAGAAGGTGACAGCGGTCCATCGAGTGCAGGCCAAACGCGACGGCGTATTGGTACCCACTCGTACCCTGTTTCTAACATTTGATGGCGTCGATCTGCTCATAGGCATTTCCGCAGGGTACGAACGGATTTCTGTGAGGCCTTATATTCCTAGACCTCTGCGTTGTTTTAAATGCCAACGTTTTGGGCATACGTAAGTCTCATGTAAGAGTGCCGTTAACATCTGTGCAACATGTAGCCAGCCGTCACACGAAGGTACCTGTTCAACAGCCCCCGTCTGCGTTAATTGTAAAGGGTCTCATTCTGCGTCGTTTGCCGACTGTCCGCGGTACTTCGACGAGAAGGCGATCCAGGAGATCCGGGTAAAGGAAAACATCTCCTTCGCTTAAGCCCGGTGGCGTTATCATGCGCGCCAACCTTCACTCTTGCGATCTGGCACATTTAGTTCTGTTGTTGCCTCGCCAGGACCACGAGTAGATGCCGAAACTCAGACCTGGACCATGACTGAATTAACCGCCACTACCATCTGGCGGCCGTCCATTAAAGCTACTGTTACTAAGCCCTATAAACCTGGTCCAAAGTCAATGAAGTCGCAAACCGCTGAAAAGAAACCCAAGCAGAAACTTCGTAGGGAAGGTTTTCTGAAGGACCCTCCGCGTGCACGCGGTAAGAAAATTTCATCTTCTCCTCCTCGGAGGTCGCTGTCCCAGGAAGCTCCTGGGACAAGCCGCGCTCAGCGGCACCCCTCACCCATCGCCACCCAGAACCGATTCTCGGCGCTTGAATCGATTTCTGCCACTGAGCGCGTGGGTCCTCCCTCCGAGGAAGCTATGGTGTCTGACCAACTCCATACAAAAAGCCCGAGCCCAAAGGTTAAGCAAAAGATTCTTTAAAGCCGCCCTTCTAAGTAGACAGTTTATCCCTTTTATTCATGGCTATCCTGACCTGGAATGTACGTGGTGTATACGATCGCATAGGGCGGAACTGCAACTTTTATTGCGTTCCCATTCACCTATGGTCGTGTGTTTGCAGGAGACCAAGCTTCGCCCTCATGATCCTTTTGATCTCCGAGGATATACTCCGGTTCGCTACGACCTTGAACCGGAGGAGGGTACTCCTGCTCATGGTGGTGTCATGATTTTGGTGCGTAATGACGTTCATTTTCAAACTATCACACTTACATCCGACTTGCAAGCTGTTGCCGTTCGCCTTCACTTACCCGGCTTTTTGTTTTCTGTTTGTTCTGTGTATTCACCTCCATCGTCTCCCCTCGCTCCCGCGGACATTCGAGCTCTCCTGTCCGCTCTCCCAACACCATTTCTTCTGTTGGGAGATTTTAATGCCCATCACCCACTGTGGGGTTCGCCAAGGGCTTGTGCGAGGGGAACTCTTCTTTCCGAAATTTTTTACCAGTTCAATCTTTCCATCCTCAATACAGGTGCACCTACTTTTATTTCTGATTCTTCTGGTACATTCTCTCACCTGGACCTTGCCATTTGCTCACTCCAGCTTGCTAGTCGTCTTCAGTGGAACGTCGTGGCTGACACCTACTCCAGCGACCATTACCCCTGCATCGTTTCTCTTCTGTCACACCACGTACAGCATTCCAGAGTACCTACCTGGATATTCACAAAAGCCGACTGGAGCTTGTATTCCAGCCTCGTGCATTTTTACGATCAGCCCTTCGCCGACATTAACCAACTAGCGCAGCACCTTACGTCTACGATTTTCTCTGCCGCCGAACGCGGAATTCCCCGTTCATGCTCTCAACCTCGGCGACCGCTTGTTCCGTGGTGGAACGAGGATTGTCGGAACGCCGTTCGTGCCCGTAGGACTGCACTTAGGGTGTTTCGGCGACACCCTACACTTGATAATTTGGTGACTTTTAAACAATCGCGCGCCAGGGCTCGTCGCATTATTCAGGATAGCAAGAAGGCGTCGTGGGCTCGTTTTGTCGAGTCTTTTAATCGTTTTACGCCTTCATCCGTTGTTTGGGATAAACTTCGTCGCTTCTCAGGTAAAGTGTCGCATTGTACTGTTTCTGACCTTCAGGTTTCTAATGCCACCACAGTGGATCCGGCTGCCATCGCTAACACTCTGGGTGCTGCCTTTGAGGCGGTTTCCAGTTCAGACCATTATTCCGGCGGCTTTGGCTCTATTAAAGACCGGCTGGATTCCGCATCATATAATTTTCGGTCTGCTAATAATGAATGCTATAACGAACTATTCACAATGAGGGAGCTGGAGCACGCTCTTCATTGCTCTCGGCACTCCGCTCCTGGGCCGGACGGCATTCATGTCATGATGTTAAAGAACCTTTCAGCCGATAGTAAACTCTTTCTCTTACAGGTCTATAACCGTATTTGGCAAGACGGCGTTTTTCCTTCCGTTTGCCGCGAAGCCACCATTGTCCTTATACTTAAGCCTGGGAAGGATCGTCAACTGCCTTCCAGCTACCGCCCTATCTCCCTCACCAGTTGCATTTGCAAGGTGATGGAGCGAATGATCAACGGGCGGTTGACATGGTGGCTTGAGTCTCAGAAACTTCTAGCGAACGCTCAGTGCGGATTTCGTCGATTTCGCTCTACCGTCGACCACCTGGTGTCCCTGTCGACGCATATTATGAATGGATTTCTGAGAAAGTGTCAAACCGTGGCTGTATTTTTTGATCTGGAGAAAGCTTATGACACTTGTTGGAGGGGCGGCATTTTACGTACACTTCACGCATGGAATATCCGCGGTCGTCTTTCCATATTTCTTCGGGAATTTATGACGGACCGCGTCTTTCGTGTACGCGTGGGCTCGGTTTTATCTAGTCGTTTTATTCAAGAGAACGGAGTACCGCAGGGCTCTGTACTCAGTGTTACACTTTTTGCGAATGCTATCAACCCCATTGTTCATTGTATTCCACCTGGCATTTCATCGTCCCTTTTTGTTGATGATTTTGCCATTTATTGCAGTTCACGGCGGACCTGTCTACTCGAATGTCGTCTCCAGAGCTGTATCGGCCGTCTCTACGCCTGGAGTAACGTTAACGGCTTTAATTTCTCCGCCGAGAAATCCATCTGCATCAACTTCTGGCGCCGGAAGGCTTTCTCTCCGCCCTCTCTCCATCTTGGGTCGGAGGTCCTTCCATTTGCAGACGAGGTGAAATTTTTGGGGTTGATCTTTGACCGGAAGCTGAGCTGGACTTCTCACGTTTCCTTTTTAAAAGCAAAGTGTGACCGTTCTCTTAATCTTTTACGTGTTTTAAGTGGCACATCCTGGGGAGCTGATCGGTCCGTCCTTCTTCGTCTTTATCGCTCTTTGGTCCGATCCAAGCTTGATTACGGGTGTATTGTTTATTCGTTGGCACGTCCATCTGTGTTATGTCGATTGAATGCCATTCACCATCGTGGCATAAGAGTCGCTACAGGGGCCTTTCCAACCAGCCCTGTTCTTAGCCTGTATGCTGAAGCTGCAGAGCCCCCGCTGTCCTTCAGGCGTGAGATGCTTTTGTGCAGCTATGCCTGTCGACTCTCCAGCTTGCCTGACCACCCGTCCTTCCCGAAATTTTACGAGGATTCGCTTGATCGGCAATATTTAGTTAGCTCCTCTGCATTGCTCCCTCCAGGGTTTCGATTTCGACTGCTACTTCGGCATTTGGACGTTAAGCCAGCGCCGGCCCTTACCCGAGGGGAAACGCGTTTTCCTCAATGGTCGCGCGCTGAGGCCCACATCCACCTTGGGCTAACGTCGATGCCGAAAAATGCGACCCCTGCTTCTGTTCTTAGATCAGCCTTTTTAGAACTATAGGCGCAGTTCGGGGACTGTCATTTTATATATACTGATGGGTCAAAGACTGGTTTTGGAGTAGGATGTGCCTTTGTTTTGATGTACAGAGCTGTACTTTTCGTTTACCTGGACAATGTTCGATTTATACCGCCGAACTTTTTAGTATATACCAATCTGTTTTTTACATCCAGCGGCACGACTTACGGCACTGTGTTATTTGTACTGACTCTCTGAGTGCCCTTCAGGGTATTGACGCGCTCTACGGTTATCACCCTCTTGTACAGCGTATATATGACCTGCTCAACTGGCTTGGTGCCTCTGGTATCAGCGTCTCCTTCCTGTGGATTCCAGGTCATGTGGGAATCTCAGGCAACGAGTCTGCCGACGCCACTGCCAAATCGGCCATTTTATTACCCAGATGTTTTACCTGTGTTGTTCCTTCCTCAGATTTTTATGTTATTTTACGTTACAGTATCCTCTCGCGCTGGCGCGATGAGTGGGCGGCTCTTAGGGGGAACAAGTTGCGGGAGGTTAAACCTGTTTCGTTGCTCTGGGGTACATCTTCTCGTTCGTGTCGTCGGGAAGAGGTAATTTTAGCTCGCTTACGAATCGGACATTGTCTTTTTAGCCATAGATACTTGCTCAGTGGTGACCCCGCACCACTCTGTGAGCAGTGTGATGCACCCTTAACGGTGCGTCATATTTTAGCAGAGTGTCAAGTTTTAGCTCCTTTGCGCGTTCGTGTTGGTCTGCCTGTTGGCGTAGCCAACGTTTTGGCAGACGACGCGCGTGCTGTAGAGTGTCTTTTACGTTTTATCAATGAAATTGGATTTACCAGACGCATTTGATGCGCTGAGCGTCTTTTGACTGTGTAATTTTATCTTGTTTTTAATGGGGCATCTCCTCCCCAGTGGACATTGGCGCTCGTGTCCCTGACATTCTACAGTTCTTGACACGTTGTTTTACTCTTTTATTTACCATGTTTTTAGTGTGTTCGTATTTGGTATTTGGTGCTTTGTTTTTTACCTTTAGGACTCGTGGGTTTGTGTTCCGTTTACAATCATGCGGTTTTTTATCGGACTTTTATTTTTCGACAGTACATTTTATACTTTGTAAGGGCGCTGATGACCTTAGCTGTTTAGCGCCCTTAAACCGCATCTCATCATCATCATCATCATCACCCCAGAGCTTATCTGTGTGTCTATCCTTCATCATGATCATGGTCCTCCTTCACTGGGCTGCAACAAAATGTATAGCACCACTAGTGACCTCTAGTAAATGGTATACAGTGCTATGATAGACCAGAGCTTATCTGTGTGTGTATCCTTCATCATGATGATGGTATCCCTTCACTGGACTGTAACAAAATGTATAGCACTACTAGTGACCTCTAGTAAATGGTATACAGTGCATTAATAGACCAGAGCTTATCTGTGTGTCTATCCTTCATCATGATCATGGTCCTCCTTCACTGGGCTGTAACAAAATTTATAGCACTACTAGTGACCTCTAGTAAATGGTATACAGTGCGATGATAGACCAGAGCTTATCTGTGTGTCTATCCTTCATCATGGTCCTCCTTCACTGGGCTGTAACAATGTATAGCACTACTAGTGACCTCTAGTAAATGGTATACAGTGTTATGATAGACCAGAGCTTAACTGTGTGTGTATCCTTCATCATGATGATGGTACCCCTTCACTGGGCTACAACAAAATGTATAGCACCACTAGTGATCTCTAGTAAATGGTATACAGTGCTATGATAGACCAGAGCTTATCTGCGTGTCTATCCTTCATCATGATGATGGTACCCCTTCACTGGGCTACAACAAAATGTATAGCACCACTAGTGATCTCTAGTAAATGGTATACAGTGCTATGATAGACCAGAGCTTATCTGCGTGTCTATCCTTCATCATGATGATGGTACCCCTTCACTGGGCTACAACAAAATGTATAGCACCACTAGTGACCTCCAGTAAATGGTATACAGTGCTATGATAGACCAGAGCTTATCTGTGTATCTATCCTTCATCATGATCATGGTCCCTCTTCACTGGGCTGCAACAAAATGTATAGCACTACTAGTGACATCTAGTAAATGGTATACAGTGCTATGATAGACCAGAGCTTATCTGTGTGTGTATCCTTCATCATGATCATGGTCCCTCTTCACTGGGCTGCAACAAAATGTATAGCACTACTAGTGACATCTAGTAAATGGTATACAGTGCTATGATAGACCAGAGGTTATCTGTGTGTGTATCCTTCATCATGATCATGGTCCCTCTTCACTGGGCTGCAACAAAATGTATAGCACCACTAGTGACCTCTAGTAAATGGTATACAGTGCTATGATAGACCAGAGCTTATCTGTGTGTGTATCCTTCATCATGATGATGGTACCCCTTCACTGGGCTACAACAAAATGTATAGCACCACTAGTGACCTCCAGTAAATGGTATACAGTGCTATGATAGACCAGAGCTTATCTGCGTGTCTATCCTTCATCATGATCATGGTCCTCCTTCACTGGGCTGTAACAATGTATAGCACTACTAGTGACCTCTAGTAAATGGTATACAGTGTTATGATAGACCAGAGCTTATCTGTGTGTCTATCCTTCATCATGATCATGGTCCTCCTTCACTGGGCTGTAACAAAATGTATAGCACTACTAGTGACCTCTAGTAAATGGTATACAGTGTTATGATAGACCAGAGCTTATCTGTGTGTCTATCCTTCATCATGATCATGGTCCTCCTTCACTGGGCTGTAACAATGTATAGCACTACTAGTGACCTCTAGTAAATGGTATACAGTGCTATGATAGACCAGAGCTTATCTGTGTGTCTATCCTTCATCATGATCATGGTCCTCCTTCACTGGGCTGTAACAATGTGTAGCACTACTAGTGACCTCTAGTAAATGGTATACAGTGTTATGATAGACCAGAGCTTATCTGTGTGTTCATCCGTCATGATCATGTACCCTTTTCACTGGGCTACAACAAAATGTATAGCACTACTAGTGATATCTAGTAAATGGTATACAGTGCTATGATAGACCAGAGCTTATCTGTGAGTCTATCCATCATGATCATGGTCCCTCTTCACTGTTCTGCAACAAAATGTATAGCACCACTAGTGACCTCTAGTAAATGGTATACAGTGCTATGATAGACCAGAGCTTATCTGTGTGTCTATCCGTCATGGTCATGGTCCCTCTTCACTGTTCTGCAACAAAATGTATAGCACCACTAGTGACCTCTAGTAAATGGTATACAGTGTTATGATAGACCAGAGCTTATCTGTGTGTCTATCCTTCATCATGATCATGGTCCTCCTTCACTGGGCTGTAACAAAATGTATAGCACTACTAGTGACCTCTAGTAAATGGTATACAGTGTTATGATAGACCAGAGCTTACCTGTGTGTCTATCCTTCATCATGATCATGGTCCTCCTTCACTGGGCTGTAACAAAATGTATAGCACCACTAGTGACCTCTAGTAAATGGTATACAGTGTTATGATAGACCAGAGCTTATCTGTGTGTCTATCCTTCATCATGATCATGGTCCTCCTTCACTGGGCTGTAACAAAATGTATAGCACCACTAGTGACCTCTAGTAAATGGTATACAGTGTTATGATAGACCAGAGCTTATCTGTGTGTCTATCCTTCATTATGATCATCGTCCCTGGGCTGCAGAATATCGATAGCGTTGACCACTGGGCACTACCAGACCGCAAACATTCAGTAAGGGACACATAAATAGTTTATATTCATTGACTGTGATATGTGTGGAAGTGGTTTTCTTTGCTTCACGTGTTTATTGTGGTATCATTGAAGCAAGCGGTTCTACTAATCTTCAAGGATACTTTTAGACCGGAATGCAAGTTGTTTTATAATCAGGTAAGTTGATCCAATTTGTCTTCCTGTCACTTCATTGGAAGTATTGGAAGAAGCTTGCAGAAGGAGGGATGGAGCGAAGGAGTATGAAGGGCGGCACAGCCTAACGGGGCATCAATAGTTTCCAGATCCTCAGCAAACTTGCCATACACCAACAAGCAACTTTTCAAAAGGCACATGATAGGTCGTGCCTAGTCCTTCAACCCTGAAAAAGATGAAAAATAATGATGAGGACAGGGAGTTCGTGGTAGAAGAAGGAACACCCCAGGATTCGCCTATCGAACCGGGGAATCTACGGAAAAACGATGGTCAGAGTTGCCGGTTCGACGATAATCGAACCCGGGACTCCAGAAGACGTTAACATGTTAGCCGGAGTTATCTCACTCGACCAAGGAGGATCTGTATAAGTGGTGAAGATATCGTTATGATTTCAATAAAGTCCATATAAGACGACTGGGAGAGATTTGAATAGGACAACGGCTGTAATTTATAAGATCTTCTGTTCTGCAACATCTGAGACCTCATGATGGCCGAAAACGTTTACATTTGCTTTTGGCGTATCGAAGAGGCTCCACATTATTTGGACCGCGTTGTACTCTCGGACGAGACCGGAAAGTTTAACAGACACAGTGTTTGGAGTCCTCGTGTGGTTTGAGAAATGGAAAGTCAGTCCGAAGGTGATCTTGTAGAACACCTTGTTGTCACCATTATGTTAGTACAGCAAAGATATTGTCTTGCTGGAACAATGTCTTCCTCAACATCCAAACAGAACTTACTAGCAAGATGATGCACCATGCTACATTCGGTGGATTGGTCGTGATGGACCCGATCTTGACATGTTGGAACAATGTCTTCCGCAACACCCAAACAGAACTTACTAGCAAGATGATGCACCATGCTACATTCGGTGGATTTGCCGTGATGGACCCGATCTTGACATGTTGGAACAATGTCTTCCGCAACATCCAAACAGAACTTACTAGCAAGATGATGCACCATGCTACATTCGGTGGATTGGTCGTGATGGACCCGATCTTGACATGTTGGAACAATGTCTTCCGCAACACCCAAACAGAACTTACTAGCAAGATGATGCACCATGCTACATTCGGTGGATTGGTCGTGATGGACCCGATCTTGACATGTTGGAACAATGTCTTCCGCAACACCCAAACAGAACTTACTAGCAAGGTGATGCACCATGCTACATTCGGTGGATTGGTCGTGATGGACCCAATCTTGACATGTTGGAACAATGTCTTCCGCAACACCCAAACAGAACTTACTAGCAAGATGATGCACCATGCTACATTCGGTAGATTTGCCGTGATGGACCCGATCTTGACATGTTGGAACAATGTCTTCCGCAACACCCAAACAGAACTTACTAGCAAGATGATGCACCATGCTACATTCGGTGGATTTGCCGTGATGGACCCGATCTTGACATGTTGGAACAATGTCTTCCGCAACATCCAAACAGAACTTACTAGCAAGATGATGCACCATGCTACATTCGGTGGATTTGCCGTGATGGACCCGATCTTGACATGTTGGAACAATGTCTTCCGCAACATCCAAACAGAACTTACCAGCAAGATGCTGCACCATGCTACATTCGGTGGATTGGTCGTGATGGACCCGATCTTGACATGTTGGAACAATGTCTTCCGCAACACCCAAACAGAACTTACTAGCAAGATGATGCACCATGCTACATTCGGTGGATTTGCCGTGATGGACCCGATCTTGACATGTTGGAACAATGTCTTCCGCAACATCCAAACAGAACTTACTAGCAAGATGATGCACCATGCTACATTCGGTAGATTTGCCGTGATGGACCCGATCTTGACATGTTGGAACAATGTCTTCCGCAACACCCAAACAGAACTTAGTAGCAAGATGATGCACCATGCTACATTCGGTGGATTTGCCGTGATGGACCCGATCTTGACATGTTGGAACAATGTCTTCCGCAACATCCAAACAGAACTTACTAGCAAGATGATGCACCATGCTACATTCGGTGGATTGGTCGTGATGGACCCACCCTACATTACACCATGTGGGGTTACGTTAAGGATAAAGTGTACATAACCGAAGGTTCAGAGATGCAATGCAGGAGTATAACTCCTAACAACATGGTGAAGAAAAGAACTTGACAACCATCTAGAGAACCAGAGGAGCCCACGCTGAAGTGATAACAAAGCCAATTCAGCAAGTTTCAATCTCTCTGACAGTTTTTACTTTTAGATAAGTTATTGCATTCCACCCAAAAATTCGATACTGAGATTTTACCGGAAGTAAAGTCTTGAGGACCTCGAACAAAACAGTATTCTTGGAGAAATGTCCGCGCGCGTGTGTGATCAGCATAACCCAACAATGAAAAGTTCGATAAACCCAAGGTTGGTATTAATGTTCAGTATCTTTCAAAGATGCGACACGAAAATCTCCAGAAGAAGCCCCATATACCAATCCACCTTTTACAAGGAACATTTTTGTAAATTTATTATTTTGTAAGAAATGGCTCTAACGATTTTGATTAAAATATTCTATATTAAAGATATTTACATGGAAAATAAAATGTACATATTGAATTTTCTAAGAATAGCCTGTAAAGTCCTCTTCATTCGGAATGAATTTTCTAGAATCTGGTATAACTCGTAAACGTTAAGCGATAGACGAAAACATAATTAAATAACTGTAAATGTATTTAAAACATACAATTTATTTCCAATAATGTTTTGCAGCATAAGTCATTTTCGAGATGGTTCAATACTTGGCCATTCTCTTAAAGTCTTGTGATTTTCACTTGTTTCTCGCGATGTCATGGAAACAGTATGGAAGGCCAGCATATAGCGTTCAGTTGTTAAACATTTGACTATCGCTGTTCTCTATAACGAAATATGTAATAATGTAGCTGTTTCTGTAAAGGTTTATCTCGAATAAAATGCAGTAGACAGGAAAATAAACTTTAGTAAGAATAGTTTGTACACGAAATAATAAACAATAGAGTGTAGAGAAAGCCATGTGAATGTAAGACATCAGATGTTGTAATTATTAATGATTGAAATCAGTCAGAAACGTTATGTACACCCTTTACTTAAATGGCGGATTGTAATTGCTCGCTTATGCAGCAGAGTCTCTTGGGAAGCTGTAGATCTTAAGATGGTCCAATACGATCATCTGCTGTGTATAATGGAGCACTTTCAATGGCAATTAATAACAATAATAAAAGTATTATTTACACACAAATTTGAATGAAATGCGCCTGCTGATCACAAAAATTATGTCTAAATTAATAACGTTTTCAAGCTTCAGCTATTTACAAGATATTTCACGTTGTACATCCAAATGTTGCTATATTTTAAGTAATACTTCTTTGAAATTGTGATTCCCATTGTTCATACAATATCAGGGGCATAATAGAATGACATGCCTTTAACGTTCTTTATTACTTCACTTAAATCCTCTCAGTCGGTAATTATAAAGATGCCTGAGTGACCTCTTGTCTTACACTGGACACATTATTTACAACGTCTTAGGGAATAAAGCAAATTAAACTAAATTTAACTCATTTTTTTAAAAAATGCTCGTATACGTTAAATTTAATACTTTGAGAGGAAACTTTCACAAAGAATAAACAACATTTTCAGTCATTATTGTACAGGGTGTGACGTCATCGACAAACTTTTTAAATTACTAATATGATTTTTCATTGTTCTCTGAAACGTAGTTATCTTGTTAAGTTGCAAGAAGAATTTCGTATAAAAGTTTTAGTTGCTATGGCTACAGTTTAATTGTAAATGGTGAGCATTTTGAACAGCTTAGTAAATAATAAAATTGGAATTTTATTTGTCGTGAAACCTGACAACAGAATTGTTAAATAGATCAATAATTAAACTGTTCCCATAGCAACCAAATCGTTTATTTGAAACAAATGAAATATAAGATTTTTCCCGAGGATTTATTGCTTGAGTATGCTTCAAGAAAGATGATATGATGGCTAACATTGTTGAGGGTTGCATATCGCACAGGAGCAATATTTTAATCTCGTCGTTGTCTTTGTAAAGTGATAACACTCACGCAGGTGGACCTCTTTATTCAGATCAAAGGCTTCACATCTTCTTTGTGCTGAAACACATACCGTGTTACTCTGCCTCACATTCTTGCCACAGGATGTCCGTCCACACCCTCCGCTGGAAGTATGGTCTTCTTTTCAAAATGGATCATCAGGTCATTGTTTGAGGCGAGTGTCACCTCTAAGGGGAAGACAGTAACGTAGCACACGTGCGGCGGAGAAGTTGCCTAACAAGCACGGCGTTCAATCCCAAGAGTACTAATATCTTCTTTCTTGTAGAAGTTTCACCCCCCCCCCCCAAGGGGTCAGTAGCAAGAAAACTCTGTATCATAGCACGTCCAAGATCAGCCTGGTGTGGCGGTGGAGAAGTTGCCTAACAAGCACGGCGTTCAATCCCAAGAGTACTAATATCTTCTTTCTTTTACCCTCCTCTTTGTAGAAGTTTCACCCCCAAGGGGTCAGTAGCAAGAAAACTCTGCATCATAGCACGTCCAAGATCAGCCTGGTGTGGCGGCGAAGAAGAAGGAAATGTGCTGATGAAATTATCAACTCAGCATTCCTCTAGCGACAGAGGAAGAGCGCGAATAAACCTTCGGTCAGATTGGTCGGCTCCGGGGGTTTGAGCCCGGGACCTCACGATGTTACCACGGAGGCATCTCGCTGGGTTTGAGGGTGAGTAAGATAGGGGTAACCGGCGCACATTGTCGTCCGGAACTGGTGCCCTTCATCGCTTCCTCCCAGGAAACACGAACTATGGGTGTGCTCTATTTACTAGATGACCTACTGCATCTCTCCTCGAACTGTCTCACAGAAAATACAGTTTTGACACTACCTGAATATTATAAAAGAATTACAAAAAACCGCCAATGTGTGTGTGTGTGTGTGTGTGTGTGTGTGAAGAGGTAAACTGAAAATGAAAAATTGGTTAAATACAAAACCTGCAATTTAAGTTCAGCATATTTCAAAGTTGCGACACGAAGATTTTCAAGAAATTTCCCTTTACATTGAAAAAGTCTTCCTTGTTTTGTATTTTCTCAAAAATTGCTCTTAACGATTTTGATTTAAAAACAACGCATACTTGTATCACAAAGAAAATGTATGTGTTAAACCTTCTGGGAAAGCCTGTCAAGTCTTTTTCATTTGTAAAACAGCGAGTAAACAGTAAGAGGATATCTTAAAACAAACCATTTTGGTCGATCATTTTTACTTTCTGTACTACGAACAGTAAGTAGGGGAAGTGTGGTATTCCACCCAAAAATTTCATATCAAAATTTTTAAATTTCACCGGAAAGACATATTTTGAGACCCCCTGAATAAAAAAGAGCATTTTAAGAAAAAGATTCATGTGTGTGTATAGGAGAGAGACAAAGAGAGAGTTTGTGAACAACAAAACTTTAAAACAAAAGTTGGATAAATACCAAACTTGTTATTGAGGCTCAGTACCTTCGAAAAATACGACATGAAGGTTTCCAAGAAAATCCCCCACCCCAAAGTACCCTTTGCATGTAAGATCTTACGAAAACTTGATTTTCTAAAAAAATGCCACTAAAGATTTTATTTAAGATACCGTATATTAAATATATTTGCGTTACAAATAAAAAATATATATCTATATTGAATTTTTCTGGGAATAGCCTACGAAGTCCACTTCATTTAGAAGAAGTTTTGTTACTCGTATAATCTTCTGTAAGTCGTAAACGTTAAGCGATGACAGAAAATGTAGATCACCTTAAAACACACAATTTACTTCAAATAAGGCTTTTTGTGGCATGAGCCATTTCTGAGATATCCGTTATTAAAGGTTTGAATTGTTCAATACTTGGCCATTCTCTAACTGTCAACATTCACTTGTTTCTAGCGATGTCATGGAAACAGTATGGAAGGCCAGCATATAGCGTCCAGTTGTTAAACATTTGACTATCGCTCTTCTCTATAACGAAATGTGTAATGTAGCTGTTTCTGTAAAGGTTTATCTCGATTAAAATGAAGTAGGTATGAAAATAAACTTTATTAAGACTAATTTTATACCGACCAATAAACGATAGAGGTAGAGAAAGTTATATGAATGTATCACATCACATTATTTTATTGTTGCATTAACCGTTTTGGAGATTTTGGTGGTTATAGTTTGAATTTTGAAATTGGCTATATTTTTCTAAAGTTCTGTAACTATTCAATTGTTTCTTGAAATGTGTTTAGAATGTCAGAGGCAGTAAGTACATAGCGATGTGGTTTTTAAAGATCATCGCCCCGGCCTACAGTTTCAACGAAACGTGAAATGAAAACATTTTGTAGAAGAAAGGGTAGACAAGGCCATGTGAATGTAACACAACACATATATGTTACTCGCGTTGCTATTATGTTGATGTATTCTTACAGACCCACTGAGATGAGCCGTTACCTCATTATAACGAAGGTGGTTTACAAAAGCTTACTTCACTGTAAGGTGGCGGTTAGATAAGTGATAGCCCCTCCAGGAGAATGGGGAGCAGTAAATCCAGCGTCTGGGATAGAACACCCTGATTGAAGAATTCGATTAAGGGTCAGGGATTATCAGCGGGAAATCCTTCTTTATCCCCTAGAGCTGTAATAGCAATGGGACGAAATTGGATCGTCGGAAAAGACCTTGCTATAAACGTAGCTCTGAAACTCTATAACTGACCATTCCCAAAGGGAAGTGTGATGCGTTGCACTCACACGTCTTTCTCCACTCACTCTTCTACAAACTATTCTCACAACAGTTTATTCTTCTATTGCTTTCCTGTTAATTCAGATAAACTTTACACATGTTGTTGTAGTTATCAGAAGCCTAAAGGTATACTCAGATTTTTAAAAAGCGGGTCGCTATATTATGACTTTGAAATTCCTTGCTCTTTGTATATGCACGAGAAAAAAAGAATAGCGACTTAGTAGTTTAAAGAAGCATAAAGTGTTTGACAATTCAAACAATTAATAACCAATATATCGGATACTGCTAATGGCATAACAAACCTTACTTGAGATTTTAACACATTACATTTTCTGTATAGTAGCTTTTCCCTTATCTCTTATCTTATGCTTTACCAAAAGTCATTCAGAATGGAGAGGGCTTCACAGGCTGTTCCCAGAAAAGTCAACATAATTTGTCATGTAAATATCTTAAACTTGTGTTATTTTAAACAAACTCGTTACAGCCATTTTTCAGAAATTCAAACATAAGGAACATTTCTTAAAAATCTTGTGCCACACCTATGGAAGACGTTGAACTTAAATACCAAACACAAACACGCGCGGAGACACTTCTAGAAATGCTTTCATTCAATTCATAAGACCTCAGAAGTTGTATTTCCAATGAATCTATGAATACAATATTTGGGTGGGCTGAAATACTTCCATTTATTACAATAGGTAAGTAATATACAGGTTAAACCGCCTTCTCATCGTATGTTTAAGAATTTCCGCATAATTTTCTTTAGGTTGCTTTTCTCAGATTAAACAATAACAGGGCCTTTCCCCCCCCCCCCCAAAATGGAGAACTTTACCGTTTTATTAGGACCACTTCGAAAGGTCACAACTTCCATTAGCAGACAAGGGGCTTTTATAAAAAGTGACATTATTAATAACGTCATATGAAACATCTACACAAATTAAATCGGAATACTTATAACAGTGATCGATTAACTGCTCTATAAAAGTCCTTTTAGTCGGCTTTTATGGAAATTGTGAATTTCGTATACTGAAATTAATGCGCTGATTGTAGATCTGCAATCAGAGTTATCCTAACTCGTTAGGTTTTGTGTTATGGAACTTTATAAATAATCGAAATCTCACTTTTCAGTATATACCTTTATAGTAAAGCCAGAGATATAAACTCAGTTTATCTTACATATCTTTCACTAATTGTTAAATTACATTATTTGAAATAAGTTTATAAGAATACAATATGTCACTAAAACCTCTGTTAAAAGTGACTGAGACCTTTGCTTTTCCACTTATATTGCAAAGTAATTCACCCATCTCACTCCGACTGTATTCACTCTGGCCATGTTCCTCACTTACAGAGCCGAGATTTGATGCAAAAGGCCAAGGTGAGAATGTAGAAAGTGCATCTTTAATGACATGCGATAACCTAGATTCTAAAATGCTCAGCATAATTATCTGCGCGACAATTTCCCAAAAACGTAGTTGCCCGAGTACAAATGTATCCCACACTTAGTTTAGTCCATCAACTCTCGGATCCCTGACAAAATGAACATTCCTGCCTTCAGGTTTTCATCACTCTTCATTGTCCCAAACTTCTGTTTCAGATACTTCACCATCATGATCCAATGCCCGTACAAAGTTTTCATGACCTACTTTACTGTGAAGGGGTGGAAGAAATATCTTCTCTGCGACAACGAGCCCCTTATACTTTACATTGTTTTTTCCCCACAGTCGTTTCAATCCTTGGAGGCCATCGTTGAATATTAAACTGGTTATCGTCATCACAGCTCTCCCACAAACACAAGAAGCACGTGTTTCTGATGTAGCCCAACTGTAGACCAAGTACAGGTGATACAACTTTCAAATCTCCACAAATGTGCCACTGAAATGTTGTGAGTTTATCACTTGCAGAAGGATCTCCTTCAATCAGGTAGCATGAGCTATAGAGTGTGATGCTTTCTTGTTACATTTTAAGATCAGTTTGGATGAGTCTATGAGCAACCTACAATCACGGGATTCGTGTACATGCCCCAAGTCTTTCATGAAGCCTTTTACATCATAACAAACACACACAGAATTAATTTCTTTATAAAAAGAAACCAATTTATTATTTAAGTCTCAATAAAACGTGACAGTGGTACCCTTCTTAATAAATTCCACTCCCTCGGTCTAGAGACTAAGAGTTCAGACCTCACTTTTGACAGTGAGAAATCTCTGACTAAGTCATTGAGACCATCTCCTCGAGGTTTAGACTTCTCGAACTCATCTACATGAAACTCGTCATGGGAACAGTTTAGTATCCCTTCCTCGTCTTCGTGGGACAAGTCAGCAGTAACAGTCTTTGGTAGCCCGTGATATAGGATTCTCTGTTATGCAGAAATACCAATCTGGCGTGTGGTTGTTTTGCTCACGCCAAATCACTGGAACAGCAAAAGTAGAGGTTTTCTGTTCCCAGACAGCCATTGTGTAACGTACGGTCCAGCAATATTCAGCTGTCCACCCTTTGTTATGTCCACTACTCTAAATCCAAGGTAGCGCCTGTAAACAGTCTTATGCTGGCCATATTGTATGCATTTTCCGCAGAAATTGTTCGCATGGTTAACATTACTCTTAATGGAATTCCATTAATTGACCTAATAGTGGTTGTAACTATAAAGCCCGGGACTTAAAGTACTTACAAGAATGTAAGTCGCCATTGGGGTATGACATCTCAATACAATTTGAGATCTCCTTGTGGTTTACCGGGAAAAATGCGAATCAGCTGGAGAATTTAATGGCGTGCCGACATGTTGCCATGGTAGCTCAGTGGTTAGAGCAACCGGACGGAGACCGGGAGATCCGTGGTTCAAATCCCGGCTATGGCATTGAAGTTTTCAGTCATCTGATTCTACCTTTCCATTACTCTTAATGTTAATGGAATCCTGAAATGAAATGTAAGCGATATACTTCAACTTTGATATACGAACCCTATAAGCTCGTAACCCACATTACTAGTACTGGATTTGGTGTATTAAAAAATTACCAGAGAAGCCTAAAGTAAGTTATTTACACAATACTTACATTACTGTGCAATGAATAACATAAAACAGATAATATTACTTATATTTTTATGGCATCATACACTAGCACTCACTTTTAGAAAAATAAACAATTCTAGAATAAAAACTATTCCCCTGCTGAGTAGATGCTGAAACTTTAAAACAATTTATTAATGAAAACATCAAGGAGGTCAGGCTCAATATATATGACATAATTTATCTAGAGATGCAATAATAAAACAAACAAACCGGATCTAAATGTAATAAAATGTAAAAATTGAAAATGCCATCATTTTAAAATTGTGACATGCTAGAAAAAAACGGACTTCAGATCTGTAATGAACACACTCGAATTAGGGTTAGTACACCTGTTTTAGTTCAGTAGCAATATCACTACAAACCAGTTTTCTTTGAGGCTTATGCCACTCTGCCTGTTGCCACTGTTATAAAAGAAATAAATCAGTTACATTAGAAATAAGCGATCTCACAGGAACGTTCTCAAAGTAACTGCTTCTTATTTTGTTCTTCCAGCAATTATTTTTGATCACGGCGTTTCTAATTACAACTAATCACATTAAATTTGAATAATTTACATCCTCTAGACGTATGCTAGTCACACACACACACACACTTACGTGATAGCGTGGATGTACATAGTCAAAAAGGCCAGAAACCGAGATTCGAATTTGAGTCCTCTGGCAATCCAGTCCAAGTAACAAGCACACCTACCCGCGGGGGAATTTAGCCCGTCTTGTATTATAGGATGTTTTGTAAATCTGTGATTCCACATTGTTTATTTACCTTCGTCGGTAGCATTATATCTTAGCTCGTGTCCTGTCAAACCTGAGCGTTTAGCAATACGAGCAAAATAGAAACTATTATAATTATGCTCTTCGATAAAATAGAAGAAGAATGAGAATACGTCTGCCATCAGGAACTAACCATGAAGAAAAGGTATTACAATTTATATTCTGGTATCGAAACCCGACCATTTATACGACAGCCGCCTGTCTTAACTATTACACCACAGAAAACAACCGTGATTATGACCCATAAACACGTCAATAGCTACGATTGCATTATGGTTGCATTTAACCTTTAATGACAACAAAAATTAAATAAAAATGCTATTTATCTCCCCATTCGACTTGTAGCCCATATTTCATCACACTGTATTTTAATTTTAGCTAACAAACCTTCAAATCGTTTCGGAAATACTCGGCTGTGGATAAATTTAACTGCGATTTCAATACCTTTAAAGCGAATAATTTATGCTTTTTTTTTTTTGGAAGTTGAAGTCGAATATTTTTAGGTAGTTGGAAGATGCTTCATGTTTATATGCACCACGTATGGGAGCCAATTTGTCGCGGTCACTTCGTGTTATCTTTTGCTGGGCGCCTGTTATTGTATTACTACTTTGAATGTTGGGTTGATTGTCCTCCGGCTAGCTATTGTTTCTCGGTCGAGCATATCTCTTGATCAAGGTGTGTAAACGGAAAGGATTTGTTACTCAAAGATAACACTGATAAAAGAATTTGTTTTTACACTTTTATTACCGTCACAATTAAGTTCACATATTGACTCGTGATACACGCCAGACTGAAACTGTTATATTTTCTAATATCACTATAATCACTTATTTACTTCACATTATTAATTCGCGTGTTTCACATTTATAACAAACTTTAAGACGCGAGAGATTCTGTAGAATTGCGTAACGTGTACTTTAAGTATGCTTCCGTTGAACTACGCGACGTATAACTCACGAATACTTCTGTTGGACTGACGAAATCTGCCTCTAGCTTTAGCTTTTTATACTCCCACACCCCGATATGCCTAAATATTATAACCGAGCTGCTATTGGTTAATAAAACGCGCCAACATTAGCGTCTATTTTTATATCCAATCAAAAATTACGAACACAAATGCTCTAGGGAAAATATTCCCGCTATTTCTAAGAAAAGCGCGCCAATCTGACGTCATTTGTTTGTCTCTTCTAATTAATATTCAACTCACCCCCTCGCTCATCGATATCCGCTCTTATTGTCAATTTCAGTGAGGCCGTGTAAACTTATTTCCTAAAAATGCTTATAATTAACAAACATCTCAAATCAATGTCATACAATAATGCTTATTTACACTACAATCACTCTGGCATTTTCATTGTGGTGATACAAATTACTGCCACAAAGTTTGGACAATCTTTGGAGCCTTCGTTGGATTCATAGCCGACTTAACGGGAATATCCTTGGCACCGAGAAGCACGCCCTTTGAGTGATATTCATAGGCTCTTAAATTCAAGCAGACACAAGACGTCATAACTACAATAACCTTATACAACATGTCCACACATTTCTACATCTTTTAAAAACATTTGTATTAACACAGAGCGATCATTAGCACTATACAACACCCAATTTATACATTAACTCTACTTACATTATCCCAATTCTTCAACTGCTTTTATGTTATAGGCTTTTAATGTTAAAGGTTTAGTGATATTGCAAACCCAAGGTTTGCGAAATTGCTTATTACTGTATAAACTCTCTCAAAGATTTCTTTGGACTTCGTTCTCACTTCTCTCCTATGTCATAGAGTTTTTGCTCTGCAAGAACACGGCGGTTTCTTATCAACAATAGATCCCGTTTCCCTAAATCCATCGCAAGGTTATGAAGCATTTCTGTGATGGGCATGGACAGCAGAATCTGCCTCACTTCTCTACAAGAGTGTGTTGTCACATAGGAATCATACAGGAAGATTCTGTGTGCTGACATTATAACAGCAGGGAATCTGTCTCACTTCTCTACAAGAGTTTGTTGTCACATAGGAATCATACATGAAGATTCTATGTGCTGGTATTATAACAACAGGGAATCTGTCTCACTTCTCTACAAGAGTTTGTTGTCACATAGGAATCATACAGGAAGATTCTGTGTGCTGACATTATAACAGCAGGGAATCTGTCTCACTTCTCTACAAGAGTTTGTTGTCACATAGGAATCATACATGAAGATTCTGTGTGCTGACATTATAACAGCAGGGAATCTGTCTCACTTCTCTACAAGAGTTTGTTGTCACATAGGAATCATACAGGAAGATTCTGTGTGCTGACATTATAACAACAGGGAATCTGTCTCACTTCTCTACAAGAGTTTGTTGTCACATAGGAATCATACATGAAGATTCTATGTGCTGGTATTATAACAACAGGGAATCTGTCTCACTTCTCTACAAGAGTTTGTTGTCACATAGGAATCATACAGGAAGATTCTGTGTGCTGACATTATAACAGCAGGGAATCTGTCTCACTTCTCTACAAGAGTTTGTTGTCACATAGGAATCATACATGAAGATTCTATGTGCTAGTATTATAACAACAGGGAATCTGTCTCACTTCTCTACAAGAGTTTGTTGTCACATAGGAATCATACAGGAAGATTCTGTGTGCTGACATTATAACAACAGGGAATCTGTCTCACTTCTCTACAAGAGTTTGTTGTCACATAGGAATCATACATGAAGATTCTGTGTGCTGGCATTATAACAGCACGGAATCTGTCTCACTTCTCTACAAGAGTTTGTTGTCACATAGGAATCATACATGAAGATTCTGTGTGCTGGCATTATAACAGCAGGGTATCTGTCTCACTTCTCTACAAGAGTTTGTTGTCACATAGGAATCATACAGGAAGATTCTGTGTGCTGACATTATAACAGCAGGGAATCTGTCTCACTTCTCTACAGGAGTTTGTTGTCACATAGGAATCATACATGAAGATTCTATGTGCTGGTATTATAACAACAGGGAATCTGTCTCACTTCTCTACAAGAGTTTGCTGCCACATAGGAATCATACATGAAGATTCTGTGTGCTGGCATTATAACAGCAGGGAATCTGTCTCACTTCTCTACAAGAGTTTGTTGTCACATAGGAATCATACATGAAGATTCTATGTGCTGGTATTATAACAGCAGGGAATCTGTCTCACTTCTCTACAAGAGTTTGTTGTCACATAGGAATCATACATGAAGATTCTGTGTGCTGGCATTATAACAGCAGGGAATCTGTCTCACTTCTCTACAAGAGTTTGTTGTCACATAGGAATCTTACATGAAGATTCTGTGTGCTGGCATTATAACAGCAGGGAATCTGTCTCACTTCTCTACAAGAGTTTGTTGTCACATAGGAATCTTACATGAAGATTCTGTGTGCTGGCATTACAACAGCAGGGAATCTGTCGCACTTCTCTACAAGAGCTTTTTGTCACATAGGAATCATACATGAAGATTCTGTGTGCTGGCATTATAACAGCAGGGAATCTGTCTCACTTCTGTACAAGAGTTTGTTGTCACATAGGAATCATACATGAAGATTCTGTGTGCTGGCATTATAACAGCAGGGAATCTGTCTCACTTCTCTACAAGAGTTTGTTGTCACATAGGAATCATACATGAAGATTCTGTGTGCTGGCATTATAACAGCAGGGAATCTGTCTCACTTCTGTACAAGAGTTTGTTGTCACATAGGAATCATACATGAAGATTCTGTGTGCTGGCATTATAACAGCAGGGAATCTGTCTCACTTCTGTACAAGAGTTTGTTGTCACATAGGATCATGCATGAAGATTCTGTGTACTGACATTATAACAGCAGGAAATCTGTCACACTTCCCTACAAGAGTTTGTTGTCACATAGGAATCATACATGAAGATTCTGTGTGCTGGCATTATAACAGCAGGGAATCTGTCTCACTTCTCTACAAGAGTTAGTTGTCACATAAGTATCATACATGAAGATTCTGTGTGCTGGCATTATAACAACAGGGAATCTGTCTCACTTCTGTACAAGAGTTTGTTGTCACATAGGAATCATACATGAAGATTCTGTGTGCTGACATTATAACAACAGGGAATCTGTCTCACTTCTCTACAAGAGTTTGTTGTCACATAGGAATCATACATGAAGATTCTGTGTGCTGACATTATAACAACAGGGAATCTGTCTCACTTCTCTACAAGAGTTTGTTGTCACATAGGAATCATACATGAAGATTCTGTGTGCTGGCATTATAACAACAGGGAATCTGTCTCACTTCTCTACAAGAGTTTGTTGTTACCTAGGAATCATACGTGAAGATTCTGTGTTGTGGCATTATAACAGCAGGGAATCTGTCTCACTTCTCTACAAGAGTTTGTTGTCACATAGGAATCATACATAAAGATTCTGTGTGCTGGTATTATAACAGCAGGGAATCTGTTTCACTTCTGTATAAAAGAGTTTGTTGTCACATAGGAATCATACATGAAGATTCTGTGTGCTGGTATTATAACAGCAGGGAATCTGTCTCACTTCTGTACAAGAGTTTGTTGTCACATAGGAATCATACTTGATGATTCTGTGTACTGGTATTGTAACAGCAGGGAATCTGTCTCACTTCTCTACAAGGGTTTGTTGTCACATAGGAATCATACATGAAGATTCTGTGTGCTGGCATTATAACAACAGGGAATCTGTCTCACTTCTCTACAAGAGTTTGTTGTCACATAGGAATCATACATGAAGATTCTGTGTGCTGGCATTATAACAACAGGGAATATGTCTCACTTCTCTACAGGAGTTTGTTGTCACATAGGAATCATACATGAAGATTCTGTGTGCTGGTATTATAACAGCAGGGAATCTGTTTCACTTCTCTACAAGAGTTTGTTGTCACATAGGAATCATACTTGAAGATTGTGTGTGCTGGCATTTTAACAACAGGGAATCTGTGTCTCACATCTACAAGAGTTTGTTGTCACATAGGAATCATCCATGAAGATTCTGTGTGGTAAGGTATACGGGCACTAACACACTTAACACTGATATACATGGTCTTACAACGTATCTACCACTGTACCGCGCAGACTGATTGGCCAGTACACGTAGAGGGAACAGAACCTGTTAGAAACAACGCAAGCAATTTCCCGTAATACGGCCACGCGTGTAACTAAAGCTCTGTAGAATAAAAAGGCTTCTAAAATAAACCAAAATTGTTTTTCAGCAGAACGCTGTGACTATGCTCTCGCGAATATCCGTTTGAAATGCTCAGGACGGGATTAAGATTTATTTTTAGACCAGTTTTATCGTGAATGGAAATACTTGTTGGAGTTGAAGCGATCTCTCTCAACGAATGAAATGAAAAAGTCGGTTTCACATATACTTGTGATCGACAACAAATACAGGGTGTGACCTCATAAACCACACTGATATCAGGAACATAGCAATGGATTATTCTGGCTACCAGTTTTACACTAACACAATGTTATATTAGTTTAAAGTAATGGCATCACTTACATTAATAATCTGTGCAGAGTCGCTGAATTTGTTTAAGCAGGTAATTAAATGTAAACCTGATGAAACCAGCTTTGTATTCTTCAAGCAAATCCATTTATTAAATTGGATACCAGAAAGTAGTTAAAAAGCTAGAAGGCGATTTATGAACAGTGGGGAAACTAAATATGTTATATGCTGTGATTCATTCACATGGCTTTCTCTTTCCTTTATCGTTTATTGTTATGTATCTTCTTCAAACTCCTCTTAGGAAAGCCTATCCTTGTTTGTATTTCATGTTTTTTTTAGATAAATGTTTACAGAAATAGTTTGATTCTACGTTTTTTGAAGGTACCAGGGGATAAAGAAAATTCAGTCGATAGTCAGATGTTTAAAAACGGTCGCTATATTGAGACTTTGAAGTTCCATAGTCTATCAAAGTTACGATATACCCTACCTGCGGCGCCTCTGATGTCGCCAATATCTGCTGCCGGCTGCTACAGTGGCGCGCTATGACAGTATGCATGGGTGGTGTGAGGATAGACAACATCAGTCACGTTGACTGAGAAACTTAATGGAGACTAATGCTTGAGCTAATTGAACCGAGTTGCGGACAGTTTGAGGATTAAGAATTAGACTCTTTGTTAGTCTTATCACGAGAGAATGTAACGATTGAATGACTATATCTGCTAACTTCTCAAATATCAAATAACTGTTTCTCTAAGCGAATATCTTTCCTCATTTCAAACGATCGACAACTCACTTCAAGAACTCAAACATTAGTTCACAATAAGTTTCTTAGTCAAGTTAAACTGGTGTTGTCCTTCACAATACATCCACGCATAACCTGAGGGAAAGCACTCATAGCTCCACCACTGGAGCAGCCGGCAGCAGATATTGAAGACAACGGTAAAGAGCGGCATCTACATCCGCACCATCATAGCAGCATCTCCCGTTAGCAACTTCAAACTGACGACCATCGCTGTGATGTACATCTTCGTTATCAAAGTAGAAGCGTAACTTTCCGAAATGCTATACAGTGATTCCTCTTTCAGCTACCGCTAAGTATGTGATAGCCGTGCGCAGTCCATGGACTACATAATCGAGCACAGCAAAACACTTGTGTGAAGTCTATAACACTGTAAATGAAATACGCTAATTTTAGAAATGTGCCCCCTTTATTAGCTTCAGTCCCGCCTTCTTTACGACTATCTCACCAAAGTTCCTACAGCGTTGCCAAATCTTAAGCTACTTTCACATCTGAAACACAAATTTTGCTAAATTCTAATAATTCTTTCTCTTTCTAATTTTCAGAACTGGTATGCGTGCGTTTTCATGCAACGCTTTGATTCCCTAACGTATTGGGTTTCAATTAACTGAACTTTTAGATATTGTGTTTTTTGTTGACCGAGTTCGCCGGATCACCTAATTGCCTTAGCTATTCTGACTTCTAACTGATTTTCCTGAACATGTAGTTTGCCTGACTTCCTTATGCCATTGCAAATTGTAACTATTTCTTCTTAACTCATGCATTGATTTTAATATACGGAAATTAATTATTGCAATTATTTATGTATCTCCCTAAGCTATTGATCGTACAGGTCAATAATTCAACTATCAAATAACATCACGAGAAACACATGAATGTTCACAGCACTTAAAAATAACATTACTGAAATATTAAAAGTAATAATAACGGATATTTCGGAAATGGCGGAAGCCATGAAAACATATATTTGAAATAAAGAGGTCCAAAAGTGCATATAATAAGCTGCTGTTGTTTATACTCTATGGTCTACCAGTTGTACAAACGTATTAGAAGTTTCCTTCCGATTGAAGAGAACTTTAGAGGCTATTCCCAGAAAACTCAAATAAATAAAATGTTTATCATGGAAATTAATTACACATGTGGTATTGTGAGGCAGTATTTTTAACACTTAAATGATATCTGTGTAATTATATAATATAAAATATAATAATACACGACTTAAAGCAGTATGTGTCTGTAATAATATATAAAGTGTATGTAACAGTCATTCTATTATGTACATGTATAATAATGTTATGTGAATGTATTACGTAGTTTAAACAATGTAGGAACTGTGAGAATAGAAGCAAGCTGCTTTTCGTAGCAAACAAAATTACAAAGTAAAAGCGAAAGTTGCTAACAATGCGGTAACCTTGAGACAACAATAAATTAGAAAGTTTAATAAATGTTACTAATAATTTTTGGAACAATAATGTAACATTTAAAACAGTTTATAAATGGCCAATCAACAACTAGAAAAAGCTTAAGTTAAATAAAAGTAATTCTATTGGAGTAGGATTAGCCAGTCAGAGACTTGAAATAGAGGAAACTTACAAATTCAGGCGGCAGACACCACAAGACAGCGTTCCCAAGCAGACGCTACAAGATTGCGTACCCGATCGGTACGGTACAGGTTCAGTATGAGACAAAAAATGAATTGCGGTGAGAATAATATAAAGTTTACGTGTTAAAAAGTACAAATAACAATAATCTCACAGCTCTATAGTAGGATACATCAGTGAAGTGTTATTTAATCGTGTGGAGGATTAACAAAAACGAATTACAATACAATTATAATTTGTATAAGCCTTGTTCTTTAGCTGTACTACTCCTGCTAAGAGATACGTGTTCTGAAAATTCCTGCTGATGCAGCCGAGGTATACATATATAATATTTAAATAAACATTAAAATACAAATTTGATTTTCAAATGTGGGGACGAAGGCCACCGGAAAAGTAAACTTGGGGTGAAGGTCACCGGGAAGTTTGTATAGTACGTGGGGCGAACACTCCAAGAAACATATCTCCCGCAATACGTGGCGTAACCACAACAATTAAACAACTTCAAGTTTGACTATCGTACGTGGGGCAGTAAAGACTAGTTTGGGTCGGGGGTTTTATTTGAAAATCTCTATGTAGCATCCTTAGAAGATCCTGAACTTAAATATGAGGCAGTAACACTTAAATAATTTCAGTCTAATTATATAATATGTAAATTCAATAACAGTCCACCTTGAAGCAATATGTGTATGTAATAATTTGTAAAATGTATGTAACAGTCATTGCATATGCTTATATTATTGTATCCATGTGTAATAATGTTATGTGAATATATTACGTAATTTAATAACGTAGGAGTTGTGAGAAATACGTCAAAAATTCCTAACAATGAAGTAACAATGAGGTAATCTTGAGGCAATAATGAATTAGAAAGTTTAAATGTTACTTGTGGTTCTTGGAAGCAATAATGTAATATTAGTGACAGCTTATAAAATAGCCAATCAACAACCATAAAAAGCTTTAATTAAATGAAGGTATTCTATTGGAGTAGGATTAGCCAATCAAAAACTAAAAAGGAGAAACATTTACAAATTCAGAAGTCAGTTGGTTGCAGACAGCGTTACTAACCAGACGCAAAAAGTGTCCTCAAGAAATTTAATACGTGTTCGTGTGAGACGAAAAATAAGTTTACGTTGCGGTGGTATTACTTATAATGTTTGTTTATTGATTGAGCCCCACGTTTAGGAGCCAATTTGCGACGGTATTATTTATAATGTTTGTGTATTTGTGTTTACTCCACGTGGTGAATCCATCTTGTGACGTGATTCATTTGTTAGGTTTGTTAGCTCCATCTGGTGTTAGCAATTTGCGGCAGTATTAGTGTTCGTTTGAAAGAATGCTACTGTTATTTTATTTAATTTTTGTTCACTGTCCTCCGGCTAGCTATGATCCTTTGGTCAAGCACCTCTCTTTATACAGGTTGTGTAAACGGAAGGGAGTCTCTTATCCAAAAATAACACTGATAAAAAAATTTGTTTTACACTTTTATTGTCGAACACATTTACTATCACATTTACACATTGATCTTGACACTCGCCAAACTGAAACGGTTATAATAACTTCATTACTGATCACTCTTAATTCGCGCGCTTCAACTTTTTTGTATAATTAACTTTACAACATTTAAGATTTTTCATAACTCTGTTACGCGTAACCTGCAAATTGATAGCCGACCGTACAAATATTTCTACTGGACTGAAGGCGACGTGTAACGTGCAAATATTTTCGACGAACTGACGAGGTCTTTACCTCTAACCTACCTTTTATACTCCTACACCCCGATATGCCTAAAGATTATAACTGAGTTACTATTGGCTAATAAAACGCGCCAACATTAGCGTCTATTTTTATATCCAATGAAAATTATGAACACATATGCTCTAGGAAAAATGCTCCAGCAAATTCTTAAGAAAAACGCGCCAACATTACGTAACTTCCTCGTCTCAAATAATGATAAACAGCTCACCCCCTCGCTGCATTATTGCACGCTATTATTGTCAGTTTCAGTAAGGCCGTATAAGCTTACTTCTCAACAATATTTACAATCAACAAACATCTCAAATCAATGTCACACAAAAATGCATATTTATACTATAATCATTCTTTACATTTAAATAATTTGTGATACAAATTACTGCATCAACGTGTTAAAAAGTATAATTAATTAATAAAAAGAATCTCACAGCTCTCTATATCAGTGAAGTGTTATTTAAATCATATCAAGTATTAATAAAAGGTGTGAAGTAAAATAATAGTCTGTGTAAACCTACATTCTTGTCGCATCACAACCCTGCTAAGAGAAACTTGTATCTAACAATAATGCTGGCGCAGCCGAGGCAAACATAAATATTTAATACTTAAAGGAAACAATCAAATTACAAAGTTAATATTTTTAAACTTGGGGCAAAGGCCACCTGAAAGTACATTTGGGGCGAAGGCTACCGGAAACTGTTTACTTTACGTGCGGTTGCAACTACTACAAGTTCGGCTTCCCAACAGTTGAAATATAATACAACTCCTTCAATACAAACTACTTCAAATTGGCTCCCAAAGCGTGGGAAAGATAACAATACAACAAACAAACATCTTCAAATATCAAGTTTGGTATTAATGAAACCTTTTCGTTCTTGTGTTATAATCTTCACAGATACGCACACATAACACCTCTTTTCTAAAAATGCCTTTTTTATTCAAAGGGTCTCAAAACATGTATATTCGTCGAAATCTCGATATGGAATCTTTAAAAGAAATGCAGTAATTTCTCTATTTACGAGGGTTGTTAATACAACTCTGCCAGAGTGCGGTAAGTTATGCGACACACACCGAATCGTTTACGGAAGACATTATTGGAAACAACAACAACAATAACAATAATAATAATAATAATAATAATAATAATAATAATAATAATAATAATAAAAAGGAACACTAACCTGTGTTAAAAGCAATGTTGAAATAATAGAGAGATAACTTGGACTATGGTAATTTTATACAGTTTTAGTTTAAGTAATTTGGTTGCATTTCTGGCACAGGGTATTGACACCCCTGTCTCCTGAGCAGGGGGAATTATTTTTTTAGCGAATGTTCGAGACGTTCCCCTATTGTACGTAACCGGTCTTCAATAAAACCTCGGCGCGCCGTAACCCGTTTCATATCATTCACAGATCCTATCTGTCTGGGCTGTAACAGTTTCTCTACTTGGAGCACGATTCCAGGGCATTCTGTTGCAGAGCGCCTTATCAGTTTCCACGTGATTATGATACATAAACCTCTTTGTTCAACACCGAATGGCGGCATAATTAACAACAATAAGAACGTTTGGTAAAACGTAAACTAATACACAAGGTAAACAGAGAAGTACATATAACACAGCCGATCCTGGAGAATCATGCGCTCCAAGTGAGTAGATAACCGCACGCCCGGCACCAGCACCGGCGGGCGAGACATCGTTTCCCAGGGAAGTAGCCGCATTCTACTGCCCGCTAGTTGTATTAACAACCCTGTGATAGAGAAAATGAAACGGAAGAGAGGTGAAGGGATTTTGATAAAGTTTGACCGTGATTCGATGAAACATGATTGGTCAAATCTTCAAGAGTGAAATATTACAGTTTAAGACAAAGCGAATACAGAAGAGAGGAGCGGCATCCTCACAAAGAGTTCATTACGGCAGATTGTTTACTGTTCTTGTTAATGCGTTTTGAAGAGGAATAAAACTCTTTATACTGATGAACCCGCCCACGTCTGTTTGTTTTCCCCATAAATGTGCTTTGTTATATGACACGTTCCTACATTTGGAAAAATAATGCCATTAAGAAGCTTTTACTGTATTTGCAAACGACTGCCGGCCTTTTAGTGTTCCCATTACGTCATTAGTGTATATTTCAGTGGACACAGAGCCCATTGTCAGCTACAGAGGACTGCAGTAGCATTTTCCTGCATCGCAAACAAAGCGTGCTATTTGACTTGCCCGAGCGAGGTATGTCCCATTTCTATCCCCGGCAACCACCCTCTCTCACCGTCTGACCTATAGGTTTTTCGTGGTTTCCCCGGTCGGCAGGTGAGTGCTGAGTTGCTTCATCTTCTGCCTCTCGTTTCCTGTACCCATCATCTTACTGTCAGGGTTGTAGGACCAGGCTGTACTCTCTATAGAGTTTTTATCTGACGTCGTCCTGGGACTGCTTGGTTGGAGAACCGCCTCTGGATGCAAGAATGGGAGTGAATGGACTCGGCGGCGATGCAGGAGTTCAATCTGGAAACATTCATCCGGATCCGGTCGCCCTTCAGGTCTCTTCCCTCCCTCCCGGGGTCACGGTAGAAGCACAAGGGGTCGGATGGTCATCGCGCGGTGCTGTGCCCCGGTTTGGGAGGCCCCTTCCGTTCCCTTTTACATCGGTTTACGCTGTACCACAGAAACCTAGGCTCAGCCCTACTTTATCTACAGTAAGCAGAGACGTATTGTCTTAAGATCAAGAATTCGAGTTCGAGGTTTTATCGGAAACACGTGTTTTGAGAATCCCTGAATCAAAACACAATATCTTTTGCCACAAGGTGTATGTGAACAGTTGAAAATCGGTTGTGGGATATAGATATATGTACCTAGAGCAGGGGAATCCTGGTGCTCTGTGACCTGCGGGACGGATGAAGTGAAGGAACCACACAACTCCCTATCTTTTCGTAGCTCCTAGACTCGTTCTACTTCTGAAGTTGCCCAGAGACAATCCTTCCAAACAAGCGGTCCTTCGAGCAGGTATGCGCGCCGACACCACTATAGGCCACGAAGCACATCTGAAACACAAGGAACTAGAATGAAAGGGAAATCGTGGTAGTTCAGAAACCACTGCAGCATTCGATCAGGGAAAAACCGTAAGTCAGATTGGGTGATCTGGAGTGGGGGCATTTTCTTGAAAACCTTCATGTCGCATCTCTGGAAGATACTGAACCTAAATACCAAGTTTGGTGTTATCCGACTGTTCGTTTCTGAGTTATGCTGTTCACAGACAGACATACACACACGGACATGTTTCCAAAAATGCTTTATATGCATTCAGTGCACCTCAAAACATGTATTTCCTGTGAAATCTCGGTATCAAATTTTTGGGTGAAATGCAATACTTCCCCTAATTGTTATACGTAGTAGACAAAGTCATGTGAATGTAACACATCAGATTTTTGTTTTAAATTTTGTCTCTAAATGAGTTAAAGAAGCCTGTAGATGTAGCGACTTGAGTTGGCAACACTGAATCACTCTTAAGGCTAGTACTACATCTTTCCTTGAAACACAAAGCCTATATCCAGTGTCTACTAGTTTTACTACACAATGCTGGGATTCACTTTCCCTTTCTTTGTCAGGAAGAACGTCTGCATTTCCGGTGACTGCTGCAAAACGAAACGTCAATTACTCTCAGAGTTAAAACCTTTTGTGTCTGGGCTCTTGTAAATAGAAAAGTAACTCGCTGTTACGTACTGTAGGCAGAGAAATTATTGTATTTCACCCAAATATTGCATGTCGAGACTTCGCTGGAAATACGTTTCTTTCAGAAACCCTGAAATCAAAAAAAGATTTTTTTGGAAAAGGTGTTTATGTTTCTGTGAATACTGTAACTCAAAAACGAAATGTAGTTCAGCGTCTTCCAAAGTTGTGACACGATTTTCAAGAAACCTGAAGGTGGTAACGTGTCCTTCAGTGCTCGTCAGCGATTAGTTACAGAGAGAGAGAGAGAGAGGGAGAGAGAGAGAGAGGGTGCTCTCCCCGAAGTAAACACGGCTTCGAGACGCGACAAGATATTTCAGGACGCTTCTTTCCCTCCCCCACCTCCCTGCGAACATTCTAGAACTCCCTGTCAGATATACTATAAACGAATGTTTGTGTTATCGAAACGATATAAACTGGTGTTCTCCGGGTCGTGAAGTACAATAAGAGCTGCTCGACATGTTATTAACGAAGTCCAGTGTTCGATCCTCCAGCGAGTGAAGCGAGGAGCTGCTTCTCGCGTGATTCGTTACAAAACAAAGAAAATGTGCATCTTGAATTTTCTGACAATAACCTGTGAAGCCCTCTTTATTCATGAGAAATTTTGTATAAGCGGTAAAGCACAAAAATGTAGACTTCTTTAAAATATAAGATTTATTTCAGATTACTATTCGTGCTTTGAATTGTTCAGCGACTTTGTAATTTTTTCTAAACGCCGCCGCTATTCGGTTTTTTCTCGTAATGTCACAGAAACAGTATGAAGTTTCAATGCCGAGATATGGCGACGCGTTTTGAAACTTGCGCCTACAACGAAGTGCATTATTAAATTATTTCTGTAGCACGTTTATATGGAGCAGGACTAGTGAACGGAGGGGTTATCTAGCACCTGATACCCACTAGATATTTTGTGCACCCACCTCTGGAAGGAGTGGGTGAGGTTAGCGGACGTATGGGCTGCAGAACGAGGCTGGCGCATCGATAGAGACGCGCAGAGTTCCCTAACAGTTCCAAGCTTGATCACTCGGCCACGGGAGGGTCGCTCGGGGACATCCCCACTAGTGGAATCGGGGAAACAGGTCCCAGCAGGGAGCCTCCACAGACTTCCCTGTAGGAGGGTGGAGAAAAAGTTTCAATACGCATGCCTCTGCGCCATCTGCCTGACACCGACCGAATCACAGCCCCGGAGTCAACCTGAGCAAGAAAAGGAAATGAGGGAGAGAGGAAATCCGTGGTAGAATACACCACTGCAGCTTTTGCCTTTATCAGTCAGGGAAAACCAGGAAAAACCCATGGTCAGAAGGGGCGACTACTGGGAATCGAACCTGAGACTGCCGAATGTGAGCCTCACACGTTACCACAGAGCCATCTCGCTCGGTTATATCAACTACATGAAAAATAAAACTCTTGCAACAACGGATTGAATAAGAGATATAAAAATAAACAATACTGAGTAGAATAGGTCGTGTGAATGTAACTCATCTGATTTTTAAATGTCCGGACGTCCGTTTGCTGTGCAGAAGAGCTATTAGTCAGAAAGGCAAATAGCAGTCCCGGGAAGCTATTTTAACTTGGCTCGGGGCTACCACCGTTCCCGGTTAAATGGATTCGGTTGTCGGCAAACAAATGCAATTAGGATTGCGGTTACTGCTCTCTGGATGAGAATCTCTCAGTCAGCTGGCATGTCTCTCTTTACAGACGCGCTAAACTGGAGGAAAATGTTACTATTTAGCGCCGTTCTGCGGTTTCTGTAATGAGAATCACTTCATCTCATTGGGAACGGACGTTAACAACGGAAATTGCTTCATTACGCACTTCCTGTAAGAACAACAGGGTTAGACGAAACTGAGCCGATAGTCAATAGGTGGCCTTGATATTCCATGATATCGCGAGAAACAATTCAAACCAATCACAACGGATATCTCGGAAATGGCTGATGTAAGAAAAAAAGAAGGATTTAAAATATATTGTGAGTCTTTGAGATCTACATCTTTTGTGCAGTAGGTATTCGTCTACCTACCGTGGTTTACCAGAAATAAACGCGTATAGAAAATGTTTTCAGAATGAAGAGGAGCATACATTTATTTGTCATGCAAATATCTTAAATATAAAATGCTTTAATCAAAAGTTTCCCTTTAAATCTTCAGAAGACAGAGAATCTAAATACGAAATGTAGTATATCTAATTTAGATTCTGAGTTAACTGTTCACAGACACAGAAAATGCTTTATTACTATTACTGCTCAAAAATGTCCAAAACGTGTATTTCCGATTGTATTGAAACTTTGGGTGAAACACAATACTTCCTCCTAGCGACTATAGGCAAAGAATGATCGTCCGCAGCACACCAGAAATGTTAATGTTGAGCGTGTATTATGACTGCTTGGTCTGTCCGCACGCTTAAAAGAAATCGTCAATCTCTGCAAGTAGGAGATATATTCGGCGTTGAAGACATGTATCACATTTGATTGAAGTAAGCACCTACAGAATTAAAGGTTTTTAAAATAAAGAACATTTGAACAGAGCTTTCAACTGAATATTCCCTAGAGTATTTGAAATTTCGCAACTTAAAATAAATATTACAATTACATATATTACATAACTTATTGAAAATCCTCGCGACGGAATCAGTAGTTTTATTTAATTGTTATTCTCAATACGATAGGCGTTCTAAAAACTCTCGGACTGACTTAAAACACGAGATTTAATATATATATATATATATATATATATATATATATATATATATATATATTCCTTTCAACATACGTACGTAAATTGTAAATCTGTACACTTATTCCAAGGACTTTTACACTTTTAAGCCATCAGTAAAATACAATTTGTTCAACTATACAAAACAAATGTCTCTCAGATTCAATATCATTATTTGCTGTGAATATTCCCCAAATCAAACATTTCTACAGGTCTGGGAGCTAACAGTAGCCCCTGGGAGCCAAATCTGGTGAATATGGTGGATGTGGGAGTACTTGGAAGTGAAGGTCATGCAGTATTGCAGCAACAATCCCAGACGTGTGTCAAGACGTATTACTGTGATCAAACAGAGCTTTCTTTTTCACATAGTGTAGACATTCAGCTTGAACATAATTACTCAACTGGTCCAGTAGTGAAGTGTAATACTCCCTGGTGATGGTTCTGTTCTTCTGGAGGTAGTCTATGAGCACCACACCATGAGAACAGCATCCTTCAATTGGTCCAGTAGTGAAGTGTAATACTCCCGGTGATGGATCTGTTCTTCTGGAGGTAGTCTATGAGCACCACACCATGAGAACAGCATCCTTCAACTGGTCCAGTAGTGAAGTGTAATACTCCCTGGTGATGGTTCTGTTCTTCTGGAGGTAGTCTATGAGCACCACACCATGAGAACAGCATCCTTCAATTGGTCCAGTAGTGAAGTGTAATACTCCCGGTTATGGTTCTGTTCTTCTGGAGGTAGTCTATCAGCACCACACCATGAGAACAGCATCCTTCAATTGGTCCAGTAGTGAAGTGTAATACTCCCGGTGATGGATCTGTTCTTCTGGAGGTAGTCTATGAGCACCACACCATGAGAACAGCATCCTTCAACCGGTCCAGTAATGAAGTATAATGCTCCCCGGTGATGGTTCTGTTCTTCTGGAGGTAGCCTATGAGCACCACACCATGAGAATAGCAATCTTCAATTGATCCAGTAGTGAAGTATAATGCTCCCGGTGATGGTTCTGTTCTTCTGGAGGTAGTCTATGAGCACCACACCATGAGAATAGCAATCTTCAATTGATCCAGTAGTGAAGTATAATGCTCCCCGGTGATGGTTCAGTTCTTCTGGAGGTAGTCTATGAGCACCACACCATGAGAATAGCAATCTTCAACTGGTCCAGTAGTGAAGTGTAATACTCCCTGGTGATGGTTCTGTTCTTCTGGAGGTAGTCTATGAGCACCACACCATGAGAATAGCATCCTTCAACTGGTCCAGTAGTGAAGTGTAATACTCCCTGGTGATGGTTCTGTTCTTCTGGAGGTAGTCTATGAGCACCACACCATGAGAATAGCATCCTTCAACTGGTCCAGTAGTGAAGTGTAATACTCCCTGGTGATGGTTCTGTTCTTCTGGAGGTAGTCTATGAGCACCACACCATGAGAATAGCAATCTTCAATTGATCCAGTAGTGAAGTGTAATACTCCCCGGTGATGGTTCTGTTCTTCTGGAGGTAGTCTATGAGCACCACACCATGAGAATAGCAATCTTCAATTGATCCAGTAATGAAGTATAATGCTCCCCGGTGATGGTTCTGTTCTTCTGGAGGTAGTCTATGAGCACCACACCATGAGAATAGCAATCTTCAACTGGTCCAGTAGTGAAGTGTAATACTCCCTGGTGATGGTTCTGTTCTTCTGGAGGTAGTCTATGAGCACCACACCATGAGAATAGCATCCTTCAACTGGTCCAGTAGTGAAGTGTAATACTCCCTGGTGATGGTTCTGTTCTTCTGGAGGTAGTCTATGAGCACCACACCATGAGAATAGCATCCTTCAACTGGTCCAGTAGTGAAGTGTAATACTCCCTGGTGATGGTTCTGTTCTTCTGGAGGTAGTCTATGAGCACCACACCATGAGAATAGCAATCTTCAATTGATCCAGTAATGAAGTATAATGCTCCCCGGTGATGGTTCTGTTCTTCTGGAGGTAGTCTATGAGCACCACACCATGAGAATAGCAATCTTCACTTGGTCCAGCAGTGAACTGTAATGCTCCCCGGTGATGGCTCTGTTCTTCTGGAGGTAGTCTATGAGCACCACACCATGAGAAAAGCATCCTTCAATTAGTCCAGTAGTGAAGTGTAATACTCCCTGGTGATGGTTCTGTTCTTCTGGAGGTAGTCTATGAGCACCACACCATGAGAATAGCAATCTTCAATTGATCCAGTAGGGAAGTGTAATACTCCCCGGTGATGGTTCTGTTCTTCTGGAGGTAGTCTATGAGCACCACACCATGAGAATAGCAATCTTCAATTGATCCAGTAATGAAGTATAATGCTCCCCGTTGATGGTTCTGTTCTTCTGGAGGTAGTCTATGAGCACCACACCATGAGAATAGCAATCTTCACTTGGTTCAGTAGTGAAGTGTAATGCTCCCCGGTGATGGCTCTGTTCTTCTGGAGGTAGTCTATGAGCACCACACCATGAGAAAAGCATCCTTCAATTAGTCCAGTAGTGAAGTGTAATACTCCCTGGTGATGGTTCTGTTCTTCTGGAGGTAGTCTATGAGCACCACACCATGAGAAAAGCATCCTTCAATTAGTCCAGTAGTGAAGTGTAATACTCCCCAGTGATGGCTCTGTTCTTCTGGAGGTAGTCTATGAGCACTACACCATGAGAAAAGCATCCTTCAATTAGTCCAGTAGTGAAGTGTAATACTCCCTGGTGATGGTTCTGTTCTTCTGGAGGTAGTCTATGAGCACCACACCATGAGAAAAGCATCCTTCAATTAGTCCAGTAGTGAAGTGTAATACTCCCCGGTGATGGCTCTGTTCTTCTGGAGGTAGTCTATGAGCACCACACCATGAGAAAAGCATCCTTCAATTAGTCCAGTAGTGAAGTGTAATACTCCCTGGTGATGGTTCTGTTCTTCTGGAGGTAGTCTATGAGCACCACACCATGAGAAAAGCATCCTTCAATTAGTCCAGTAGTGAAGTGTAATACTCCCCGGTGATGGCTCTGTTCTTCTGGAGGTAGTCTATGAGCACCACACCATGAGAAAAGCATCCTTCAATTAGTCCAGTAGTGAAGTGTAATACTCCCTGGTGATGGTTCTGTTCTTCTGGAGGTAGTCTATGAGCACCACACCATGAGAATAGCAATCTTCAATTGATCCAGTAGTGAAGTGTAATACTCCCCGGTGATGGCTCTGTTCTTCTGGAGGTAGTCTATGAGCACCACACCATGAGAAAAGCATCCTTCAATTAGTCCAGTAGTGAAGTGTAATACTCCCTGGTGATGGTTCTGTTCTTCTGGAGGTAGTCTATGAGCACCACACCATGAGAAAAGCATCCTTCAATTAGTCCAGTAGTGAAGTGTAATACTCCCTGGTGATGGCTCTGTTCTTCTGGAGGTAGTCTATGAGCACCACACCATGAGAATAGCATCCTTCAACTGGTCCAGTAGTGAAGTGTAATACTCCCTGGTGATGGTTCTGTTCTTTTGGAGGTAGTCTATGAGCACCACACCATGAGAATAGCATCCTTCAATTGGTCCAGTAGTGAAGTGTAATACTCCCTGGTGATGGCTCTGTTCTTCTGGAGGTAGTCTATGAGCACCACACCATGAGAATAGCATCCTTCAATTGGTCCAGTAGTGAAGTGTAATGCTCTCCGGTGATGGCTCTGTTCTTCTGGAGGTAGTCTATGAGCACCACGCCATGAGAATAGCAATCTTCAATTGATCCAGTAGTGAAGTATAATGCTCCCCGGTGATGGTTCTGTTCTTCTGGAGGTAGTCTATGAGCACCACACCATGAGAATAGCATCCTTCAATTGGTCCAGTAGTGAAGTGTAATGCTCTCCGGTGATGGCTCTGTTCTTCTTGAGGTAGTCTACGTGCACCACAGCAACGGACTTTCGATGTGTTTGTAATGTCAACCATCTCGCGTACCTTCTGTCCGCGTTCGCCGAGTACATCATTGTGAATTTCTGTTTCAATCTCGTCAGTCATAGAGGTTTTGGGACGTATGGACACGCTAAAATCTAGCAGCCCACTTTTTAACCGTTGAAAATGAAGGGGAACAATATTTTATTGTCAAATCTAACTCATATTGTAGTTCTGTTGGACTTAAACCCGTCAAAACGAAGTACTTTAGCGCAGCTCACATTTCAGTTTTATAAATTTTGTAGGAAATGTTAACACTGTTTGTGTGCGCGATTGTCACAAGCAAGTGAGTGTACTCGCAGGTCTCAAACTTTACAACGCCGCATGTAAACTGTGATACGTTGGCCTTCTTCACGACAATTCTGGGACAGCAGTGCCGTGGGGACAGCGAACTTCATTCAAGTGAGTGCACTCGCAGGTCTCAAACTTTACAACGCCGCATGTAAACTGTGATACGTTGGCCTTCTTCACGACAATTCTGGGACAGCAGTGCCGTGGGGACAGCGAACTTCATTCAAGTGAGTGCACTCGCAGGTCTCAAACTTTACAACGCCGCATGTAAACTGTGATACGTTGGGCTTCTTCACGACAATTCTGGGACAGCAGTGCCGTGGGGACAGCGAACTTCATTCAAGTGAGTGCACTCGCAGGTCTCAAACTTTACAACGCCGCATGTAAACTGTGATACGTTGGGCTTCTTCACGACAATTCTGGGACAGCAGTGCCGTGGGGACAGCGAACTTCATTCAAGTGAGTGCACTCGCAGGTCTCAAACTTTACAACGGCGCATGTAAACTGTGATACGTTGGCCTTCTTCACGACAATTCTGGGACAGCAGTGCCGTGGGGACAGCGAACTTCATTCAAGTGAGTGCACTCGCAGGTCTCAAACTTTACAACGGCGCATGTAAACTGTGATACGTTGGCCTTCTTCACGACAGTTCTGGGACAGTTGTGCCGTGGGGACAGCGAACTTCATTCAAGTGAGTGCACTCGCAGGTCTCAAACTTTACAACGGCGCATGTAAACTGTGATACGTTGGCCTTCTTCACGACAGTTCTGGGACAGTTGTGCCGTGGGGACAGCGAACTTCATTCAAGTGAGTGCACTCGCAGGTCTCAAACTTTACAACGGCGCATGTAAACTGTGATACGTTGGCCTTCTTCACGACAGTTCTGGGACAGTTGTGCCGTGGGGACAGCGAACTTCATTCAAGTGAGTGCACTCGCAGGTCTCAAACTTTACAACGGCGCATGTAAACTGTGATACGTTGGCCTTCTTCACGACAGTTCTGGGACAGTTGTGCCGTGGGGACAGCGAACTTCATTCAAGTGAGTGCACTCGCAGGTCTCAAACTTTACAACGGCGCATGTAAACTGTGATACGTTGGCCTTCTTCACGACAGTTCTGGGACAGTTGTGCCGTGGGGACAGCGAACTTCATTCAAGAGATGCCGGGAGAACGGGGGGGGGGGAACCTGCGAGGAAGTTATCCGCTTTTGGTGACTTAAAAAGTGGAGGTTTTCACCGTTGCTGTCCGTTACAAGTAACCCCCACGACGGACAACGTATCACTATATGACTTGGATAAAACATTAGGGTATCCCTCACTAAAGAAAATCGGTAATATATACTTGATATCCAGGTTTCTCCGGAAATTCATGTTTTGAGGCTCCCTGAATGAAGAAATTAACGTTTTCAAAAAGGTCCATAGGTATGTGTGTGTGTGTGTGTCTCTCTACGAACAACATAACTCAAAAATGAAAAAACATATATACATATACATATATGTATATATATATATATATATATATATATATATATATATATATATATATAATCAATGCTGGTCAAATTCTACGGATGCGACACGAAGATTTTATAGAAAATAACCAAAACAAGCTACCCTTTACATTTAAAAGCTTTCGTTATTTTTTATATTCACAGAAATGTCTGTAACGTGTGTATATATAATGTGTATGTAGACAGATAAAGCTTATATCGAGGATTTTCTGAGAAGTCATCTTCGTTCGGAAGGAGGTTTTTATAACGTGTAAACTACTACACAGGAGAGTAGATGTTTTAACAAACAAGTTATTTCAAGTGGCGGCGCCGTGGCCGAGCGATTAGACCGCTCGCCTCCCACCGAGGCAGCCCGGGTTCAATCCCAGGGACCTGCATGTGGGATTTGTGGTGGACGAAGCGGCGTCTGGGCGGGTTTTCTCCGGGTTCTCCGGTTTCCCCCGCCATTCTTTCCACCAACTGCTCCATCATCACCTTTCCTTTCATCCATTTCACCGACATTTCGTTTCATCTACTTCCTTCATCCCATACCAGGCATTGGGCTGATCACCCATCCTGGATGCTCTGTCCGATCCATGAGTGTCTGCTCCTCGACGGGCCTCTGACCCCAGGCACCCGCTTGTAAGTCCTAGGGGTGTAAGTCCTACATAAGAGGAGGGTGAATGAATGAAAAAAATTATTTCAAGTAACTTTTTGTGGCATCAGCCATTCCCGAGATATCCGTTATTAATAGTTTGAATCTTGCAATAGTTCGTCTTATTTTTAAAGTGCTGTCGCTATTCAGTTGTTTTCCGCGATATCATGAAAGGAAAGCGTAATTTGAAGACCAGCATATAGCGACCGGCTTGTACCCGTGTAATGAAACCATTTCTGCGAACGTTTATCTGGATTAAATCGAAGCAGATAGAGAAATAGACGTTGCTAAAACAGCTTGTAGTAGCTATGTAAAAGTTAACGAAAGTGAGGAGATAAAATCCTGTGAATGTAACATCTAATATTTTTGGATTAGTTTGGGAGAAGTTTACGTATCGAAACTTTGGGTGGAGTGCTATATGACCCCTACCTAGTAGAACTATAAAGGTAACGAGATACGAACATCAGGTATTCTAAACGCAAGCTACAGTTATTAAAGGCGCTAAAACAAAGCGTAACAAGAGTGTAGGAAAAACGACGCAAGGAAAGCAAATTTTAATTATAGGAGGGGGGTGCAGAGCGAAATGTGAGAAGTGAAGAGACGAACTTTTAATAGCTACGTGATACGTTATAACAAAAGTAAATCTCACAATAATGCTTGGATATAACGATACAACACAGTACCACTTGCAACAGGTCACATTAATTGTTGAGCAGAATCATCGGGCGCCGTAGCGTGGCATCAGAAAAACTGTTGACCTTTAGGGTATACAATACCTCGGGTACCGCGACCTACCGGGACCTATCCATCTCCTAGCAGGAAGGGATGAAGTGAAGTAGCCACAGGAGGCTACACGCCGCAAGCAGATAGGCCACAGAGATGCGCGGGGGTCTCTAACACTTCCTGGCTCGAGGACTAGTCCCACTACTGGATCTGCTCAGACAGGGTAATAAATGACCTTTGTAACCAGGCAGCGTCCACGAGGAATTCTCGGAGCAATCAGCCGCGCCATCTGTCCGGCGCCGCCATACGCCACGAAATCTGGAAGCACGCCTGAAACATGACAAGGAAACGGAATGAGGAAAGGAAATCGCGGTAGAAGGGAAACCAGCCCAGTATACGCCTAGACCACGAAAATCCCAAGGTCAGAGGAGTTGTCGAGGGAATTGAACCCGGTTCCTCCGGAATACGAGCCTCACACGCTACCGCAAAGCCACGTCGCTCGTTCCAACTATCTAATGTAAAAGGGTGCGCGAAATACATAAGCTTCAGAACCACTGTTGCAGTCTTTAGTGAATTATCAAAGTACGTCTGTCGTTTTTAAAAGTCTTGCTTGTGACTCAGAGATGTCATGACCGTCGTGGTTGTTAAGAACTAGATGGCGCGCTGTAAAGTTTCAGACGCGTAACTGTAATCAGTTGTTTGTGACGATCGGTAAACAAACTACTGTCGACATTTTCTACAAAATGAATACGAGCAGTGATAAAGTAGTTCGTTTTAGTCCCAACACAAACACAAAAGCAGTAAATGATTCTTCCTCTTTGTTTCCCACCGTTGGAGGCTGTGCAGTGGTCGTACCTCTCTATAGAATGAAGGACGAGCGCCCAGGGCGTCCCAACCCCGCTACGGCCGTGCTGGAGTGAAGCTACTCACAGTGTCAGATGTGTCCGCTCGATGGAGCCACCTTTGTTAACAATGGACCAAAAACGCATTTGAATAACTTTTCTCAAGAATAATTATTTGTTATCCACACATGTAGCCAAAGACTGAAGAATCCAATGCCACTGCCGGAATTTGAACCATGGATCTTCAGGTTTTCGTACTGTTGAGTTGCCATGGCAACATTCTGGTACCCCGCATTAAATTCAATTATCATTGCTATCTCAAATATAAATTTGAGAATACCTTCTGGTTTACCATGAAAATGGATTAAGTTAGAGAATATACCCGCATGTTGCGATGCTTAGGGCAACACACGGAAACTTGAATATCCGTGGTTCATAGCCCGTCTATGGCTTTGAATTTTTCAGTCTGATTCTACTTTTTTCAATTTCCCAAAAGTCTGTAGAATTGTTTAAACGCATTTCCAGTGAGTTTTGGCAAAGCTGCATTACATTATATGAAATATGGATTCATCACTACACGCTAGAGACGAACGAGCAGTCCAAACAGTGAGTGGCAACAGGTGAAAGTGCACCAAAGAAATGCAAAACAGTTCCATCTGCAGGAAACGTGATGGCTACGGTTTTCTGGTATTTTCATGGTGCCATGCTCATAGCCTACCTGTAGAAGGACAGAACCATCACCGGGGAGTATTACACTTCACTACTGAACAAATTGAAGGTTGTTATTCAGCCTAAATGTCCGCACCTTGCAAAAGAGAAGGTTGTCTTTTATCACGATGACGCGTGTTCACACAAGTCTGGGATTGTTGCATGACCTTCACTTGTAAGTGCTTCCACATCCACCATATTCACCAGATTTGGCTCTCATCGATACCACTTTTCTTCCCAAATCTAAAGAAATGAAGCTGAGATAGTCGCTTGTTTTACACAAAATTTGGAAAGTCGTGCGACTAAATGTAGATTTTTAGGTGATTAAGTTGGAGAAACGTTTTTTTCTTAATTCTTGTTTTGTTGGTCAGGTCGAGAAATTTGAGAGTATCCCTGACACATTACGTACAGCTTCAGCCATTATTCAATAAATAACCATGCGTAACGTTTCGAGAGCATTTCAAGCTGTTTCCATTCCTCGCTGGCTTCGAACCAATGCTCTAAAAGAGCCAGTAGATGATGAATAATTTCACGTTGTTATATTACCAAAAATGAATGATCTATGAGCGAGTAATATTTAGTATTTCGTTTAGAACAACGTACAGATGAAGCATAGAACACAAACATCTCTTGGCCCGCATTTCGTATTTCATTCTATGAGTCCCATTGTTCTCACATTTGAAGCCGTATCGGGCTTCATAATGAACATCTGGTTATCCAACTGTGTTAACCCGATAACGGCTTTCTGAGAACTCATATCTTACAATTTATATGTAGAGAACACTTAAATAGAACGTTAATAAATAATGAAAGTAGATCAATGACTAGCTAAATAAACTTTCCAGAAAACTTTATTACGTGTGTGTGAGCCAATTTCCTTTAAGAACCTGATAAAGTACCTACTTCATTCTACAAAAACAGTCGATATGGAGATTTCACCCAAAATACATGTTTTGAGGCCCTCTAAATAGCAAAACATATTTTTAGAAAAAGGTCCGAGTGTCTACATTTCTGTCTATGAACAACGTTACTCAAAAAGAAAAGTCGGATAAATAGCAACCTTGGTATTTATATTCAGTGTCTTCCAGAGATGCGAGGCGAAGGTTTCCAACAAAATATTCCCATCCCAAACTAACCTTTACATAGTACATTCAAACTTCTTTTTATTGTCTAAAATGTAACTGTAACGATTTTGATTAAAATACCATATATTAAAGATGTTTACATGACAAACAAAATGTATATCCTGAATTTTCTAAGAATAGCCTGTGAAGTCCTCTTCATTCGGAAGGAACTTTGTATAATCTTACAAAACTGGTAAACTTTAAGCAATAGACGAAAACGTATTACACAAAAAATGTAGACCTCTGGCATAAGCTATTTCTGAGATAACCGTTACTAATGTTTACAATTGCTCAATACTTAGCCATTCTTTTAAACTTCTGTCAACATTCAGTTGTTTCTTGCGATGTCATGGAAACAGTATGGAATTTTAGGACCAGCATATAGCGTCCAGTTGTTAAACATTTGACTATCGCTGTTCTCTTTGTATCTATAACGCAATGTGTAATGTAGCTGTTTATGTAAATGTAGAGAGCCATCATATGTCGTATTGACTTTAGTGTAGCTTATGGTCTATGAATAAAAGTGGCATTTCTGTTCGTCTCATTGCATATTTCGTTTAGTTGGCTACTGTAGCAGTTCCCTCTATGTATGATTCAAGTTGCATCGAGCTATGTGTTACAGTATGCAAAGATTACATTCGTCTTTAGGTTTTGCACACCAGTGTACGTTGTTAATGGTTCGAATTGTTCAATACTTAGCGATTCTTTAAAGTCGTGTCGACATTCAGTTGTTTCCCGCGATGTCAAGGAAACAGTATGCATTTTAAGGCCAGCATATAGCGTCCAGTTGTTAAACATTTGACTATCGCTGTTCTCTTTGTATCTATAACGAAATGTGTAATGTAACTGTTTCTGTAAAGATTTATTTGGATTAAAGCGAAGTAGATAGAAAAATAAACTTTAGTAAGAATGATTCATATGCCAACTAATAAACTATAGAAGGTAGATAAAGTCATGTGAATGTTATACATAAGAGTCTTATAAAAGGTACGTGTGTTTGTTTGTCTGTAAACAGCATAACTGCAAAACAAAAACTCGATATTTAATTCGATATCTTCCAGGAACGAAATGCGAAGATATTTTTAGCAATGTAAAAACTGTCGTTATATTTTGTCTTCTCAAAAATGTATATCTTGTATTTGCTGGGAATGAAGTACCAGTCACTTGTAGACCAACACTACGACAGAAGCTCATCAAAACACCATTTATGTCGAACAACGTATTCGTGGCATTAGCCTTTCTTTGTTATAGGTTTACAGTTTCAAATACTTTATACTTTTGTTAACTGAAAATAGCTATTCGTTTATTTTTCCTTAATTTCTTTCTTTCGTGTTGATGCAAATAGAAGGGCATTTCAGCCGTCACATAGCGACCGCCCGCGAATAGATTTGCCTATCGCTTTAGCTTATGGTATGATTCTTATGCGTATAATTAACGTTAATTGAATTTTATTTATGGACGCTCTTTAGCTGCTATGGTCCTTAGCGTCCCATTCTATTTTGCTCAGAGGCCTCTTTATCAGGCTTGAGGTTCTTTTACGTGCCGTAAATCTACGACACGAGACCACCGGCTTTACTTCCCTTCCGAAGGAAGCCATGCTAAGTATTTTTACGCCCGAAAAATCCATGGTCCTCCGCCGGGTTTGAACCCGCGACTCCGGGAATTAGAGGCTAGCATGGTAACCACTACACCACGGAGGACGACTATGTCTGTAATGAAATGAGTAAATGTATAAAGAAGATTTATACAAAAATATGCTTTTGTAAGGATAATATGTAGATAATGAGTAGAGAAAGTCATGTGAATACAACAGATCAGATTGTCACTTTCTCTACCACGTGCTTACAAACTAGAAGTATTGTATTCCACCCAAAACTTCGTTGTGGATATTTACCAGGAAATAGGTGTTTTGAAGCTCCGAAAGAGCAGTTTTGGAAAAAATGCCTGTGTGTCTGTCAATAGCATAACTCAAAATGAAAAGTCCTATAAATACCTAACTTTTATTTTATACACTTTATTTGGCATTTAAATATCTCAATTATAATATAATACCTTCATCTAATCAAGAGCAATTTAAGAAATAAATAAAAATAAGGAAGACGTTTCCAGGGTGGTTTCGGTATAGTATTAAGAGGCTCAACTTAAATATCAAGTTTTTGTTTATCTAACTCTTCATTTTAGTTATATTGTACACACACACACACACGCGGTGTGAAGTCTATGTGCCGGAGGTTTGGTTGGAAAGGGTATGTACCAGGTAATGGTAGAAAAAGTAATAAAATATTTCATAAAAATTAATATATAAAAGAAAACCAATAAAGGTATTTAGAAACACCAGGAAGTAAATCTGTTGCACGCTGTATTGCTTGGGAGACTATTACATAGAACTCAACAAATATCCCAAACATTCACAGACCTGAAATCATCTAAAAAAACCTATTCAAAGAATTCGTATCGCAACCATACTAAAATACTGATGGTTCTCTATTAAATGAAGATGACACAATGCTCTACAGACCTTCTGATCTCTTCATCTTCTCTGTATGCTGTTAAACACTAGCAGTAACAAAGGATCCTTCCGTATGCTGGCTCACCAAGCGTCTTCAGGACCGGCTCAAGGTATTCTCAGCATAAACATGGACTTGCAACACCAACGTAAAGAAATGGTATTTTGCTGGTAACCACCATCTCATGTGGGCTTCACTGGCAATGAAACGGCAGATAACACTCAATCCCAGCGACGTCTTCAGCCACATAAACCGACATCTAAAGGAGCACTACTGGAAACAACATTGGATGAATCAACTCCACGAGATCAGGTCACAACACCTCTTACGTTCGCTGTAACAAGGTTACGGATTGGCCACATCTCGCTGACGTCATGATGATCCTCCCCCTCCTTACAGTCAAACACATCGCTACTGAATGCTCCATCTACAAAGGGAAAAGACATCTCCACAGATTCGACTAAAGCAGTCAGCTTCACTTCTTTACGCACTTATTTCTATCATTGTTTATAATTGTTGTTGTCGTGTTACACAATACTGTAAATGAAGACTGTGTAAATTGTTAATTATGATGACGTTAATAGTCGCCACATGACTAGTGTTTAAGTGACTTTAAACAAAAATAAATTAAATAAAAAATGTAAATCTTCCTAAATTAAGGACATCGATGTGTGAAGTTTGCAAAACCCAAAATACTTTTCTGACTGTTTTGAACTTTTTGCCACATCTCACGTCGGTATAAAGAAGTGTAGTTGCAAAAAGTTAGGTCGTTTTTGAATTATGTATTTTAAAATACAAATTGAAGCTATGTTATAGAAATGTTCCTTAGGATGCAATTTTCATAATTTTAAACAACATTTCTTATTGAAGTATCAAATAAGTGTGGTAGGAAATATTCTTTTAAATTAATTGCTTATTAAAAGTAATTTTCGTTCAATTTGGTTTCAGCTTTTGCAAAAAGTACATAGTGATACAGGCTAGAAAAAGATGGTAACGCGAGTTGTTGTCAGTGACGTTATTTCATCGAAGTGGTGTTGAAGATTTAGAAAGACAGACACTGTGTGTACAGCCCTGACACATGTGTGCAACTTATGTGATAGGTACAAGACGCCGACAGATATCGCAGTTTGTTCGGAAAGCATATTTTGGCATTGAGCTTGGAGATGAAGAGAAGTGATTTGCTCCACACATTGTCTGTCATACACGCGTGGAGAAGAAGTGTTTGAATTTCGTTATTCCCATGGTATGGCGTGACCAGAAGAACATGTGCATGATTGTGGCTTCGGTATGACGAAAGTAGTGGATTTGACAAAAGAAACCTGAATAAAATGGTGTATCGGAACTCAGGTTCGTCGATTAGGCCAGTCCCTTGTGGTCCAAGGCTTCGATCCCCTCCCCACCAACATCAATGGATGTCCTTGAAGTAGTGAAAGTAGCCAACTTCTGGGATCACTTGCACAAGATACATCTTGTTAAATATATAGAAATCGTGAAAAGGACTTTAGAGTTTTCTTTTGTTGAAGCCAGTTTAAGGGTATGATGCAAATACGTCGCCAAACTGCCAACAAAACTGAGACTTCAAAAGTATGATAGTAAGCGATGGAGGTTATTTATAGATTCTTCATACCCGTATCACTACATATCAGAAATGAGCTAGTATAAATTCCAATTGCGTATTCAGTCACTTAAAAGTAACGTACAGCCCCATGAAAATATTCCTTCAAAATGTGAAGCGTGAAGGATACCGGTGGCTTGTATGTGGTGATCGGCCACCAAACAAGGTACATCTATTATGTGTGAATGGGAATATAAGGTTTGTTCCAACACGATTCAGAATCGATTCCGAATTATCTGAGTGTGCGCAGTAGCTAAGTGGCGTTCCAACACGACAGAGAATCAGTTCAGAACCAATTCTGAATTTCCAGTTTGCTGTTCCAACGTATTTGGGAACTAGTTCGGAACGAGTGAAATCGGTTCGGGATTAAGAGTAGGAACTGAAAATTCCAGACATGCGCAAATTGTATGGTCTACAGCGCATACTCAGTCAATTCAGAATCGATTCTAATCGCTTGGAACAAACCTGACAGAGAGTATAGAAAAAGTGACATACTCTCTGTATTCAGTAGAAAATAAAGTTTAATATGTAATTTATTCCTCCATTCGTGTTTATTTCTCAATACGGAATAGCAAAGGTGTTTGGTAAGCAGTTGCTCGCTGTTGAGTAGTATGGCGACATACTTGAGGAAAAGAACAAACGTCTAACAAAGCCAGGGAGCAAAACAGCGTTCAAAGATAACAATAATGAGTGATTTAGAAGGTGACAGTGATCTTTTTAATGATGCATCGACTTCCGAAGAAGAGGATTATTTCCATTTAAACATTATTCCGTTATTTTGGGACCTTTACCCCTTTTTGGCACCTTTATACCATTTCCCCCCAACCATGCCCATAATCCCCTTTTTTCTTTTAAGTTTCATTCCAATTTATTCTTTAACTTTCAATTAACGTCTCCTCAGCTTGCTGTGTACGTGCGAATAGTAAGTCTACCTCTTTCAGTAAACGCCGCGCGGGAATTGAAAGCACACCCGCAACAATGGAAAATAATTGTGTGTTCGACGAAAACCTCTTTCTCTCACTTTACTGCTATAAAGTAGCCCGCAATAATGCAATTGACAATGAGTGATTCTATCCCACCAGAATCAGTAGCCTGCTGTTCGTGAATGTAAATAAACCAGCACCTTATTGTGCCTTTTTCACCTTATTTGAGCACCTTTTCCCTTCCTTTTTTCATCTGAAATTTGCCACTAAAAATCCTAACCCTGATCATAAGCATACATTGGTACCATGTAGTTTTGTATTATTTGCATTACGTTCGGAATAGAATTTATGTGGGGTGTCATTGTCTCAGAGTATTGGAGTTTTAAATTAAACATTGTGTTTAGAAGCTTCTGTAGCAGGAAACCTAATGTTAAATTGGAATTGTGTTAAATTACTTTTTCCGGGTTCTGGTTTAAATATAATATCTATATATTACAATTGTTATTCGCAATAACTCAGTATCAATGGCTTTAAGCCGATAAACGAACGCGATTTATTTTTGCTCGAATATTAGGACTGGAATCAGTATGAAAGAAACGCTTACGATGTTTGGAGTTTGATTTCATTCATCAACGCTGTTAACGTAGATATTTGATCGTCTTCTGATTGACCGTGCAACGAAGAAGGCCGTGACAGAACGCGAACGGTTCCAGTAGTGTTCCAACCACACAAAATTCCGAATTAGTTCTGTGAGCGTACCGGACTGGCGCATGTGGATTAGCATATGTTGGAATTAGTTCGGAACCCGTTCAGAACCGTATGTTGGAACAAACCTATAATCAGCAGTGGAGTAGGAGAGAGTGGCCGAACTTGCTGGCGGGATCGAACAATATTGTGAGAATTTGATTGATGCTTCCCAGCACACAACATTAGGACTGATGAACCAGTACTGGACAAAACATCCAATACCTGAACCGATTCCCAAATTTATCAGCTGCAAAGTTGTAAGAAGGGATATTTGTTGGACCGGAAGTTGATGTCTGATGAACACTTTGAGAGTACAATGACGCAAATAGAACAGCAAGCTTGGAGAAGCGCATCATTTCCTTTGCCAGAATAGCAGCCTGATTACAAGCAAGATATGCTACAGAGGTTCAAAGAGTTAGGACGCATTATCTAACGTCACACCTAGACAATTCGCCGACACATCTGAGGAACAGGTTGCGCCGTGAACTTAAAACTCTGGAACATCGTTATCAAGGTAGTTGGGGAATAAATATATCTGATTACACACGTGAAGAACTGACACAAAAAACGAAAGCCATCAAGCGTTCACTCATCTCCGCCTGGTTAGTTTCCATATTCTGCTTCTTCTAATATCATATTGATCTCACGTTATTGTTTTACCATTTTGATTGTTCCATTTTGCCTCCATCTTCCTGTAATTGCTTTCTGATTTCATTGGGAACAGATTGCGATGATGATGATGATTGTAGAAACCCCTGACGTGATATACAGAAATAGGCATCAGTTTTGTGATCAGCGCAATGGGTTTAGTCAGAGAAACATATTTTCATGCAAACCCCAGACAAAAAGTAAAGATTTGTCGACCTGTGCTCTAGACTGGTCATCAGCAAACATGAGGGACTTTGTTATACTAAAATAGTTTATGATCAGTTGCCATTTTCTAATAACTTTGTCTGTGTACAAATTAAAAGACAGTGGGTGAAAGAGGACACCCTTGTCTTAGTTCCTGATTTATTGAAACGTCTGGCTTTTCTAACATCTTACGGCCAAGAAAAGCCCAGCGGAAAATTCGTTTACATTAACTGACCTAAAATTATGTTTATGTATTCTTCACAAAAGAGTGTAAAAGGTTTACTTAAAAGGTAAACTTTTAAAACTGATTGGCATATATAACCCAAATTTAGCAAAAAGGCGAATGAGAGAAAGCCTCAAACCCACTACCACGTCCTCAGCTGAAGGGTATTTAAATTGTGATGTATCTTCACTCATAGGACAAAAATATTTACACCAAAACGTTCCTAAAGAAACGGACTTGTTAATAAGTTAAATAACCTTGTTGTCGTTTTTTACCGATGGGTTCCTGAATAAGGGATGCAAACCAGCAGAAGTAGGAAGCACAAGAGAACACCCCATTTCAAAATAGGAAGATGAGAAATTTCCACAAATTGGAACAGGAATACGCGAGTCTGTTACCGCTTCAATGACCACTTTGAGTGCAGCAACCTTGGTTGCTACTTTTATTTCAACTGGAGCAGCTACCAATGAAGGTAATTTAACTTTGTAACACTGCCCCATAACGTTTGCTTCCGCCCGTAAATCATTAATTGCAATAAATTCCTGGTTCACATGTTTAAGTATTCATAAAGCTCTATTAATTATTATTTAAAGATATCATATGTTCCTTCCAGAGCTATTATTTGTGACAACTTGCTAATAAATTCAGCAACAATGTCAGGATTAGTCAGACGGAGAGCACCCCAGCACCTCACGTGTAGGGTATACAACTGAGGGGCACATCCACTGTGACTACCATCCCCCAAGAGGAAGGCATGAAGTGAAGGAAGCACAGGAGGCTACAGAGATGCGTGCAAGTCCCTAACAGTTCCTCGCGTCGCGATGAACGACTCGTCGACCAAGCAGCCCTCTAGTACTCCTTACTTTCAGCAAGCATCCAGCACCGCCTTGCACCACGAAATCTGAAAGATGAGAAGGAAGACGAATGAAAGGGAAATGGTGGAAAGAAAACCATGGTAGATGAGATACCACCCCAGCATTCGGCTTCCGACCAGGGAGAACCACGATAAATCCAAGGTCGGAGTGGGTGGACGACGGGAACTGAACCCGGAACCTCCCGAACACGAGTCTCACACGTTGCCACGGCAGCATCACACGTACGCCATTGTAGGCCCTTTGTGATTACATGGCTCCTGGGAGGAAGGGATGAAAGAGAGAACCGAAGGGCGATCAGATCCGGACGATATGCGCAATAGCAGGGACCAGGTTCCTAACAATTCCAGAACGAAGTAACTCTGAACCCGGCGCGACCATCTTAACCCGGGGTTAAGGGGCACCAGACCGACGTTCAAACCCAAAGTTCACCGTCCCGCCGCCACGCACAAACCGCCGTCTTCTGGTCCTACCACCCTGAAACATGCGAAGAGGAGTCATACGAAAAAGCCGGTTGCCGGTTGCGACGGGAATCAAAACCGGGACCTCTCAAATGCGAGCCTCGCCCGCTCGATATGTAGATGTATCAGAGATATTAATTTGCCTCTCACAAGAGCCAATAGGAGAAGAAAAAGTGGCAGGTCAAATAAACAGTATCATTTGTTTCATTGCAGCTGAAAAACCAAGAAGGTATTCAGCACTAAAAGAAAACCTTGAACAGATGAGATTCTTTACTGTTGCAATGAAATCAGGATAATTAATCTCGTCTTTTGTGCCACAAGGAACAAAGACTTGCCATTCGTCACCGTCGCTAGGGTTGCATTATCGACCACGTCGTGTGCTCCACTGTGTGGTTAACACGACCGTCCAAACCTTCAACAAATATTATTGTTAACACAGATAAACTTTCGTTGTAAGTTTAAGAAGAATACAGCAGGCTAAAGCGATAGCCACATCTTTTTAAAATTTGATGTGATACGTTCACATGACTTTCACTACCTATATCGTTTATTAGTGTATATACTCACTATTCTTGCTAAAGCTTTATTTTCTATCTACTTCATTTTAATCGAGATAAACCTTTACAGAAACAGCTACATTACACATTTCGTTATAGAGAACAGCGATAGTCAAATGTTGAACAACTGGACGCTATATGCTGTCATACTGTTTCCATGACATCGCGAGAAACAACTGAATGTTGACAGAAGTTTAAGAGAACGGCAAATTATTGAACAATTTGAACCATTAGTACCACATCTCGGAAATGGTCGATGCCACAAGAAAGTTATTTCAAATAAATTGTGTGTTTTAAGGAAATCTACATTTTTAATTTCTCCACTACGTATAGTAAGTAGGGGAAGTATTGCATTCCACCCAAAAATTTGATACCGAGATTTCACCGGAAATACGTGTTTTGAGACGCTGTGGATCCAAATAAAGCATTTTTGGAAACATGTCCGTGTATGTGTCTGCGAACAGCATAATTCAAAAGCGAAAAGTCGGATAAATACCAAACTTGGTATTAGAGTTTACTACATATGTTCCATGGATGCGACCAAAGATTTTCATGAACAACCCCCTCCCCCAACTACACTTTAAATGGAACATTCTTCGAAAATTTGTATTTTCTAAAAAATGCCTAACGATTTTGATTAAAATAACACATATGAAAGATATTTCCATGACAAATAAAAGGTGCATCTTGAATTTTATGGGAATAGCCTAGGAAGGAATTTTGTTTATTCTTGTATAACTTGTAAACGTTAAACGATGGAGGAAAACGTACCACGCAATAAATGTGTATCCCTTTAAAACACACAATTTACTTGAAGTAAGCTTTTTCGTGGCATAACCCATTTCTAAAATATCCGTTATTAAAGTTCGAATTGTTCAATACTTTTTTAAAGTCCTGCCAACATTCAGTTGTTTCTCGCGATGTCATGGAAACAGTATGGAATTTTAAGGCAGCATATAGCGTCCAGTTGTTAAACATTTGACTATCGCTGTTCTCTTTGTATCTATAACGAAATGTGTAATGTATCTATTTCTGCATAGATTTATTTGTATTAAATGTATTAGATAGAAAAATAAGCTTTAGTAAAAATACCCACATGGAGGGTAGAGAAAGTCATGTGAATGTATCACATCAAAATTTTTTGTGCAGTACGTTTTTGTCTGTCACTTAACATTTACCGATTATACAAGGTTAACAAAATTCCTTCCGAATATAGAGGACCTCACAGGCTATGCACAGAAAATCCAAAACATACATTTTATTTGTCATGTAAATATCTTTAATATATGCTATTTTAATCAAAATCGTTAGAACTATTTTTAGAAAATCAAATGGATTCGTAGAATATTCCATATGAAGGTTAGTTTGGGGGAGGGGAAATTTTCTTGAAAATCTTGTAACAAGTTTGCTATTTAATCCACTTTTCATTTTTGACTTCTGCTGTTAACAGAAGCATACACACAGGCAGGGGTTAAATCCGTCTTGGGATGGAATACAGTGCTTCCCCTACTTGCTATAAGCAAGTGGTGGGGAACGTAAAAGTTGAGGCTTAAGGAAGGGAATGAATCCTCGACGACTGTTGTACTTGGAAAGTTTAGCATCCCCTACCTGCATTGCGGCTGATGGCTATCAAACGCAAAGTAAGTGCGCTTTAACATGCAAAACACCCTCAAATTTAAATAAAATGAAACGACTTGAATATTTGATTGCAGCGGCCTGCGTCTTGCAAAAACTGCCCGGTCACGGAATGAGCCGCGAGGAAGTCGTTAATTATAAGTCAATAACAATTATTCATCAAGCTCGCGATAAGGTTTCTGAATTTGTACTAGGCTGATCTAAAGTAACGGAGGGCAACAGATACTGTTAAAATGCCTCATAATGCAGCGTTAAACCTCAATTATGGCTGTGATTTCATATTGATGTTCGCTTGCCATGAACCTAATGCAACGTGCAAGTAAAATAATCTTCATAGAGGTAATACGATTCCGTGTCGGCTCTACCAATCACGACTCTCCAGCAACCGAGCGAGATGTCTCTGCGGTAACGTGTGAGGATCGCATTCGGGAGGTCCCGGGTTCGATTCCCGGTGACCGCCCACTCTGATCATGGCTGTTTCGTGGTGGCAGGCGAATGCTGGGTTGGTTCATCTTGTACCACGACTCTCCTGTACCCATCATCTTCCTTGTCATCTGTTTCAGGAACAGGCGATGTGTTTGGGCGGTGGCTTACGATCTGTAGAGGTTTTCTCCTTGGCATTACTGCGGGGAGGGTTCAGTTAGGTCTCTCTCCCAAATGGACTCCATCCGATAAGGGACTGCCGAGGGCTCGGTGGCTTGTGGAAGGACGAGGAGCGGCGGATGCATTCAATCTGGAAATGTTAGGGGCCCCACGCTTGCGCCCATCGGCATTACAATCTGGTCGCCCTTCTGGTGTCTCTTCTCATCCCTGCCTCCCAGGGGTCACGTTGGACGCAAAAAAGGGCGGTGCCTGGCAGATGGCGCGGATGCTTGTCACAGGGAAAGAGAACTTCACTTCGACACTAGAGGGCTGCTTGGTTGCACGGGTGGTTCTACGTCTTCTCTGGGCAGTCTTGGGGCGGGTCTTGGAGCCAGGTATTGCTAGGGACGTCCACACTTGACTGTGGCTCCCTCACTTCCTATCCGGGCAGTTCCAGTAGCGGGGCGGGTCTTGGAGCCAGGTATTGCTAGGGACGTCCACACACTTCCTCTCTGGGCAGTTCCAGTAGCGGGGCGGGTCTTGGAGCCAGGTATTGCCAGGGACGTCCACACTTGACTGTGTCCTCTCTCTCTGTCTGTGGCTGCCTCACTTCCTCTCTGGGCAGTTCCAGTAGCGGGGCGGGTCTTGGAGCAGGTATTGCTAGGGACGTCCACACTTGACTGTGGCTCCCTCACTTCCTCTCTGGGCAGTTCCAGTAGCGGGGCGGGTCTTGGAGCCAGGTATTGCCAGGGACGTCCACACTTGACTGTGTCCTCTCTCTCTGTCTGTGGCTGCCTCACTTCCTCTCTGGGCAGTTCCAGTAGCGGGGCGGGTCTTGGAGCAGGTATTGCTAGGGACGTCCACACTTGACTGTGGCTCCCTCACTTCCTCTCTGGGCAGTTCCAGTAGCGGGGCGGGTCTTGGAGCCAGGTATTGCCAGGGACGTCCACACTTGACTGTGGCTCCCTCACTTCCTCTCTGGGCAGTTCCAGTAGCGGGGCGGGTCTTGGAGCCAGTTATTGCCAGGGACGTCCACACTTGACTGTGGCTCCCTCACTTCCTCTCCGGGCAGTTCCAGTAGCGGGGCAGGTCTTGGAACCAGGTATTGCCAGGGACGTCCACACTTCTCTGTGGCTCCCTCACTTCCTCTCCGGGCAGTTCCAGTAGCGGGGCGGGTCTTGGAACCAGGTATTGCTAGGGACGTCCACACTTGACTGTGGCCTCTCTCTCTGTCTGTGGCTCCATCACTTCCTCTCTTTTTCTTGAGGGGTAAAAGGCAAATTACAAATGAACGAAGGGGGCCCGATACCCGGGCGGAGCACCGCATGCAGGCCATTTGGCCCCTTGTGCTTGTACCCATGACCTCCGGGAGGAAGGGATGAAGAGAGAGACCCGACGGGCGACCAGACCCGGGTGACAACGGGCGCAAGCACAGACCGGGTCCCTAATGTTTCCAGATTGAACGCATTCTATGGAGGAGAGACCTAACTGAGTAGCTCCTGCAGCGATGCCAGGGAAGAAACCTCTACAGAACGCACATCCAGCTGCAACCCGCCGAACACCGTATCCTGGTCCTACACCCTGAAACAGCTGAACAAGGAAGGTGACGGGTACAGGAAAGGAGAGTGGTGGTAGAAGAGAACCACCCCAGCATTCACTACCGATCCAGGGAAACAGCAGAAAACCCATACGTCAGATTGGACTATCGCTGGGAATCGAACCCGGGAGCTCCAGAATGTGGGCCACAGACTTAACCATCCCGCTAGGTCTCTCCTGAGGGGTCACGTGGTCATCCCCCTGAGTTTATCGTGGACTGCACGCGGTTTCTATAGAAGACACAGGGCGTGTGACAAGTTCAACATGAAACACTGCTACTGTGGCTTTACAAAACATCCTATCACGAGACATTGGACTGGTAGAGGTCTCTGGCTACTAAGATGTCACATTGAAGCTATTCCACACCAAGGACGTATCTTTACAAAACATCCTATCACGAGACATTGGACTGGTAGAGGTCTCTGGCTACTAAGATGTCACATTGAAGCTATTCCACACCAAGGACGTATCTTCACAAAACATCCTATCACGAGACATTGGACTGGTAGAGGTCTCTGGCTACTAAGATGTCACATTGAAGCTATTCCACACAAGGACGTATCTTTACAAAACATCCTATCATGAGACATTGGACTGGTAGAGGTCTCTGGCTACTAAGATGTCACATTGAAGCTACTCCACACAAGGACGTATCTTGACAAAACACAAGTATGTTGGCATTGAACGTGTGAGAGTGAATGTAACTTCTTTCTCTACCACTGAAGTATTGTATTGTACACACCGAACTTCCTGAATCCAAATAAAGTAGTTTAAGAAACTGCTCCGTGTATGTCAACAGCATTATTAAAAAAAAGTCGTTTAAATACCAAACTTGGTATTTAACTTCATACTTTTCAAAGATACAACACCAAAATTCTCTAGAACTTCCGTCAAGCCCTAAGTATCCTTCACAAGCAAGATTTTTTCGAATGTTTTTATTTTTTAAAAAATGGCTCCAATAATTTTTATTAAATACATTTACATGATCAACAGAATGCATATCTTGAATTTTCTGGGAATAGCCTGTAAAGTATTACTAATTCGGAAAGAGTTTTGTATAATCTGGTAAACGCTAAATGACAGACAAAACCTACACAAAACGTGTAGATCTGTTTTAAAACACACAATTTATTTCAAATAACGTTTTGCGTCATCACCATTTCGGAGATATCCGTTATTAAAGGTTCGATATTTCCAATACTTAGGCATTGTTTTAGTCCTGTCGATTTTCAGCTGTTTCTCGCGATGTTAAGGCCAGCATATAGCGTCCAGTTGTTAAACATTTGACTATCGCTGTTCTCTATAACGAAATGTGCAATGTAGCTGTTTCTGTAAAGATTTATCTTGATTAAAAAGAAGTAGATAGAAAAGAAGCTTGAGTAAGAACAATGCATGTACTGCGACGGTATACTTGTTAATGATATATTATTTATTGAGCCCCACGTTTGGGAGTCAATTTGCGACGGTATTATTGATAATGTTTGTGTATGTGTGTTTACTCCACGTGGTGAAGCCATTTTGTGACGTGATTCTTTGTTAAGTTTGTAGCTCCATCTGGTGTTAGCAATTTGCGGTAGTATTAGTGTTTGTTTGAAAGAATGCTACTGTTATTTTATTTAATTTTGGTTTACTGTCCTCCGGCTAGCTATGATCTTTTTGGTCGAGCACATCTCTTTATACAGGTTGTGTAAACGGAAAGGAATCTTTTATCCAAAGATAACACTGATGAAAGAATTTCTTTTATACTTTTATTGTCGAACACTTTCACTATCACATTTACACATTGATCTAGACACTCGCCAAACTGAAACTGTTATAATAACTTATTTACTGATCATTCTTAATTCACGTACTTCAACTTTTTGTATCATTAACTTTACAATACTTGAGATTTTTCATAACTCTGATACGCGTAACTTGCGAATCGATAGCCGACGTGTAATATTTCTGCTGGACTGAAGGCGACATGTAACGTACAAATGTTTTCGACGAACTGACGGACTGAAGGCGACGTGTAGCATACAAATATTTTCGGTGCACTGACGGACTGAAGGCGACGTGTAATGTATAAAGATTTTTGATGAACTGCCGGGGTCTACCGCTAACCTAGCCCTTTTTATACTCCTACATCCCGATATGCCTAAATATTATAACTGAGCTGCAATTGGCTAATAAAACGCGCCAACATTAGCATCTATTTTTATATCCAATGAAAATTATGAATACATATGCTCTAGGTATAATGTTCCAGCAAATTCTAAAGGAAAACGCGCCAACATTACGTAACTTCCTCGTCTCTAACAATGATAAACAGCTCACCCCCTCGCTGCATTATTGCACGCTATTATTGTCAGTTTCAGTAAGGCCGTATAAACTTACTTCTCAACAATAATTACAATCAATATACATCTCAAATCAATGTCACATAAAAATGCATATTCATATTACAATCATTCTTTACATTTAAGTAATTTGTGATACAAATTACTGCATCAGTACCCACTAATAAGCGATAGAGGGTAGAGAAAGTCGTGTGAATGTGACACATGAGATTTTTCATTATGGCAAGCGTAAAGACAAACACTCATATGAATTATAGTTTCGTTGAACTTGTCTCCGATGCACGGTTGTCCACATAGAGCAGGACTTTAATAAATAATCGGCCATTTTCAAGGTCTCGCTATTGATCTCCGTGAACCATCCTCTGTCCTAGCTCGTTAACGAATTACCAGCCCTCCCTCTTTCGATAGCTGACTGCATGAATAAGTAAAATATGCCCCAATTCGCGATCCCAAAGCCCTGCACAATTGCATTGCTCGTTCATTTTTAATTAGAGGTTCGATCATTGCACAGAAAACGTATTAGCGGGTCTGATAATGCAAATTAACATGATGTTGGTGGCGTTATATGTGCAATGTAACACATTTGTTGATAAAATATTTCATTTTTAGTTTCTCTACTGCCTATTTATAGTAACTAGAGCAAGAATTATATTCCATCCATAAATATGAAACCTATATATCACCGAAAATACACGTTTTAAAACCCCAATGAGTAAAGAATATACATAAAGAAAGGTCCTCTATGCCTGTCTATAAACCGCATACCTCAAAAACGAAACGCGGTTAAACACCAAACTTGGTATTTGAGTAACTTCGAATTCCGTTCTATATCGTTAATACATATACTGTGCTTTTTGCACACAATGGTGACTGGTTATTATTTGAGCTACCCATGAAGCATAGACGACCAACATTACCGTGCACAACTACGAGATATAACTTCAAGAAGTGGATTTTAGTGACCACGTGTAGATAGAGCAGAGGAGAAAAACTTCTTAAAATAATTCCACCCAAGCATCTAATTTCTTGCATTCACATGAATTTCTTTATTCTCTCTACTACAAACTATTCATACCAGACCATATTGTTCTGTCTACTTGTTGTTAACACAGATGAACTTCCATTACACGTTTCGGTGTATCTATAAAAAGAATACAGTAGGATAAAGTGATAGAGTTTCAGAAAGCGGATCTCTGTGATTAACTCTGAAACTTCATGGTCTTTGTATGCCCACAAGAACAAACGAATAGCGACTTCCGCTTGAAAACAATAAGATATAAGTATTTGAAAATTCAAGTTAATACAAGGAATATCTCGGAAGTGGTCAACGACTCAAATAAATGTATTTCACATAAATTGTGTCGTTTAACAGATGTTAATTTTTTGTTTAGTAAGATTTTGTGCATCTCTTAGGGTTTATCAAAAGTCAATGAGAATAAAGATAACTTCACTGATTTCTCATGCGAACACCTTAAACATATTGCAGTTTAATCAAAATTTTTAGAGCTATTTTTGAGACAGTCAAAAAGAACCAAACATTTTTCAGTGTAATGGGTAATTTGGAGTGGGGGGCTTTTGTGATGATCTTCACGTCGTATCCTTTTAAGATGCGAAATTGAATTCCAAGTTTGGTGTTTAACCGCCTTTTCGTTTTTGGGTTACGTTGTTCACAGTGGTACAAGGACCTTTTTGTAAAAATGCCTTTTTTAAGATTAAGGGGTCTCAAAACGTGTATTTCTGTTGACATTTTGATATTGAATGGAATGCAATATTTCCTGTGCTGTGAATAGGTACTTTGAGAAAGTATAAATGGAGTAAACTGCAGTGTAGCTTGAGTATTTGTTATCTCTCCACGATAACACTGAGAAGTTGGCAGAGAAAGAGGAGATACGAGTTCAGGTAAGGATATCATCATTGTCTTTATTAATAGAGTGAAGCAAATTACTCTGGGATCATATTCTGGCTTCGTACGTCATAAAAGCGCGAGTTTGTTTTTGTTTGAGCGAGGCAGAAGCGATCTCTCGCTCGCTCAGTTTCCACTTAATTAACTTGTACGGCTGTTCTACTGAAGATAACACATCGTTCATATGCTGTGATCTTAAGCCACTGCTGCTTCTACCTAACGAGATGGCTCCGTGGCAACGCGTGAGACTCGCATTCGGGAGGACCCGGGTTCGATTCCCGTCGAGTGGTTCTTATTGTGCCAGAATTACCCGTCCACGTCACTGTTTTAGGATCAGGCGACAACGTTCGGTGTGTTGCGGTTGGGCGGTGCATAGGAAATGTATCTGTCTGGCGTTGATTGGATTGCTGCCTCACCCGGCTTCTCGGGGCATCCCTGTTCCTGTAGGGCGTCGGCCAGTTCAGTCTGGAATCGTTAGATACCCCGTCGATACTGGCGCACATTGCTTGGTCGTCCTTCGAGTCTCCCCCATCTCTCCTTCCCTCCCTTCCAGGGGTCATGTTGGAAGCACATAGAATCACACTGGTGCTGTGCCCCGTCCGTTATATGTGGATGCTTCTACTGCTGGAGTTAGCATAGAGCTCTCGTGATGTATAAGCGCTCAAAATATCTTTACCATTCTTTATTTTCGTCCATTGTTACTGAACACATATGTTTACGTGCTTCATAGCACTAAAATAAGTTTATAAAACAGTTACCTTTACATGGCTTTCTTTACCCGCTAGCGTTTATTTATATATATTTATATATATAAATATATATATATATATATATATATCTACCACATAGCTGAGGTATAATTTTCTATGTACTTCATATTAATAGAGATAAACCTTTACATCACACATTTCTTTGAAGGTACAAGGGGGGTAAGGGAAACCAAACCGACAGCGTTGTCAATGCTCTCGGGCTTCCAGTCAGCTGTAGGACTGCTATGCACGACTCCTAATTTGCATCATTCAACTACCCTGAAGATGCGAACAACGTAGGTTTCTAACCAATTCTACACCTAGCTAGAACCGCAAGATAATCTAGAGTACGACAGTCATATGTTTAAGTACTGCCCTTGAAATGACATGCTCTTTCCATAATATTGTCAGAAACATTTTGAAAGCAACAACACTTTTAAAAAATTATGTTCTATTGAAAACTTCAAACTATGTCACAAAAAATGATTTTATATAAATTGTGCTTTTTTAAATTTTGTATATTTGTGCTGCAAGTTTTTTATCTGTATTTCATAGTTTACAACATAATACAGCGTGAAGTGGATTTCACAGGGTATTTCCAGAAAATTGAACATGCGTGTGTGATATGTATGTTAAAAATACGATATTTTAATCAAATCCTCTTTTGGCATTTCTGAGAGGAAAACTAAAGATTTCTATGTAAAGGGTAGTTTGGGGTGGGGGATTTTCTTGAAAACCTTTCTGTTGCAGTTTTGGTATTGAACTGGCTTGTGCTTTTTCTATTTTGAATTCAAGGGAGCTCATACCATGTATTATGGTGAGTCTCGGTATCGAATTTTTGGGTGAAATGCAGTAATAAAGCCACAAGACGCCACTTATAAAATAATGCGTGAGAGAAACGGCAAGAGGCGTTGATAACGTTCTCATAAGAAAGGAAAGGGTTCAAAATTACGTTGTGCTGCTTCGTTTGTGCTCGTAACCCTCGACTCGAAAAGCTGCTTCCCCCTCCAGCAAGTGAAGAGCGTCACAAGAGAACTCTGGAATGTACAGTTCTGTGTAAGGGAGTAATATCAACGCACTCACATCACTTTCTCTACTCTCTATGGATTATTAGACGCTATAAAAATTATTTTACTTCTCTGTCTTCTTCATTGTAATCGAGATCTACCTCTGCTCAAATAGCTGCATCACACGCTTCATTATACACACAAAAGCAATAGCGACAGTCAAATGTTTAGCAACTGTACGCTATTGGTATGTTGGCCTTACTTTTTCCATGCAGTCACAAAAAACACTGAAAATCGACAGGACTTGAAAAGAGCGACGAAATACTGAACAAATCGAACCATTAATAATGGGTATCTCGGAAATAACTGTTGCTACAAAAAAGTTATTTGAAATAAATTGCATGTTTTAAAGAGATTACATTTTTGTGTAGTACGTTTTCGTCTATCGCTTAACGTTTACCAGTTATGCAAGATAACACGAAATTCCTTCCGAATGAAGAGGACTTCACAGGCTATTCCCCAAAATGTCAAGGTATACGTTATATTTGACACGTAAATATCTTTAACACATGGTATTTTAATCCTAATCGTTACAGCCATTTTTTATAAAATAAAAAATTTGGAAAAATGTTGCATGTAAAATTAGGGTAGCAGATTTTGTTGAAAATCTTCGCGTTCTGCGTTGTTGCTGGCAAACAATATTGGTATATAATGCTAGGATATCATTTTAGTTTTATAAAATTTATGATTTAAATTTAAAATTAAGCACTTCTTATGGTTACTAAATATCCTTTAAATTTTGCCTTCAGATCAAGCTTTTTTGGAAAAACATTTCGTCAACCTTGATATACAGTGCCCGTTTGGACGCGTGGACGTGAAGTCTGATATCATAATCCCTTAAATTAAAGCGCACATGAATTATAACGACGACAATAACCAATTTTAGAAGCAATGTCCACACAATCTCATATCTTTTAACAACATGATCACAGAGCGATCATTAACATTACCCAACTGTAGTGTGGTGCCTCGTATTCAGTTGTTTCCCATAATTTTTACGATGGGTAAATGTAAATACGCAAGGGTCACAAGCAAAGTCAACAAAGTGAACTTCCTGACAAGTGACTGTCTCCGTTTAACGCTGTAACTGTTCATATACTTTAAGAACCAACAAATACAATAATACATCAAATAAACTGTTCTTGATGCCTCTTACTGCACAATATCTTTAACTGTTCTCTGTGATACTGGAATGCTACAAGTCTCCTCCGTAGCCTAGCCTCTAGTTCCCGAGGTCGCGGGTTCAAACCTGGCGGGAGCCATAGGTTTCTTCAGGTATAAAAATCCTGACATGGCTTCCTTAGGTGGTCTGGTGTCGTAAGCCTGATAAACAGACCTTTAAACAATTCCTTATCCCTCATGCCTAATATAGAATCGAACGCTAAGAACCATACTAATTAAAAAGCGTCCATAAAAAAAGGAACGCTCCAACTATAAATACTTCATGCACAATTTACACATATCCAGGGTAATGTTATAAACTGGTACAAAATGGTTTCTCAACATGTACATAACTGTCCCCTATATATGGGAATTATAACGCCACGAGAGATGCTTTCAAAATGCCCATCAGTCAATAGCAGCACACGTAGTCATTAATTAAATTGCCCACAATCAAAACTCAGAAACACATTAAAAGCCCACACATTACGTAACAAACATAACAATTGCCCCCACACGACCAACCGATAAAATGTCATAAATAAGAACAACGAAACGTATTAAAAGTCTTGAATACTCCCTTTAAAAAGTGCCCCAAAATGACAATAAATTAACACCACATCTAGTTCCCCATCTGTGTCCCATGAAATATAAAATAATTTAGAGAGCGAAACACCGAAAAGTGAAATAGCCCTAAGAACCAAAGTGCAGACACTTGCCCAAAAACGGCCAATTGTATTAAAAGAGAGAACTCACCCAGGTTACTTAGCGAGGCGCACACAGGTGAACATCCGGAGAACAAGACCCAGAGATAGGCAGCTAACCTCGGTGTCAGATACGCCACCTCACAGACCAGGCAGCGCCTTCACCTGGTGTAACATATAAAGATAAATCATACATGAAGATTCTGTGTGCTGGTATTATAACAACAGGGAATCTGTCTCACTTCTCTACAAGAGTTTGTTGTTACATAGGAATCATACATGAAGATTCTGTGTGCTGGCATTATAACAACAGGGAATCTGTCTCACTTCTCTACAAGAGTTAATTGTTACATAGGAATCATACATGAAGATTCTGTGTGCTGGCATTATAACAACAGGGAATCTGTCTCACTTCTCTACAAGAGTTAATTGTTACATAGGAATCATACATGAAGATTCTGTGTGCTGGCATTATAACAACAGGGAATCTGTCTCACTTCTCTACAAGAGTTAATTGTTACATAGGAATCATACATGAAGATTCTGTGTGCTGGCATTATAACAACAGGGAATCTGTCTCACTTCTCTACAAGAGTTAATTGTTACATAGGAATCATACATGAAGATTCTGTGTGCTGACATTATAACAACAGGGAATCTGTCTCACTTCTCTACAAGAGTTAATTGTTACATAGGAATCATACATGAAGATTCTGTGTGCTGGCATTATAACAACAGGGAATCTGTCTCACTTCTCTACAAGAGTTAATTGTTACATAGGAATCATACATGAAGATTCTGTGTGCTGGAATTATAACAACAGGGAATCTGTCTCACTTCTCTACAAGAGTTTGTTGTCACATAGGAATTATACATGAAGATTCTGTGTGCTGGAATTATAACAACAGGGAATCTGTCTCACTTCTCTACAAGAGTTTGTTGTCACATAGGAATCATACATGAAGATTCTGTGTGCTGGTATTATAACAACAGGGAATCTGCCTCACTTCTCTGGAAGAGTTTGTTGTCACATAGGAATCATACATGAAGATTCTGTGTGCTGGTATTATAACAACAGGGAATCTGTCTCACTTCTCTACAAGAGTTTATTGTTACATAGGAATCATACATAAAGATTCATGTGCTGGTATTATAACAACAGGGAATCTGTCTCACTTCTCTACAAGAGTTTGTTGTCACATAGGAATTATACATGAAGATTCATGTGCTGGCATTATAACAGCAGGGAATCTGTCTCACTTCTCTACAAGGGTTTGTTGTCACACAGGAATCATACATGAAGATTCATGTGCTGGTATTATAACAACAGGGAATCTGTCTCACTTCTCTACAAGAGTTTGTTGTCACATAGGAATTATACATGAAGATTCTGTGTGCTGGAATTATAACAACAGGGAATCTGTCTCACTTCTCTACAAGAGTTTGTTGTCACATAGGAATCATACATGAAGATTCTGTGTGCTGGTATTATAACAACAGGGAATCTGTCTCACTTCTCTACAAGAGTTTGTTGTCACATAGGAATTATACATGAAGATTCTGTGTGCTGGAATTATAACAACAGGGAATCTGTCTCACTTCTCTACAAGAGTTTGTTGTCACATAGGAATCATACATGAAGATTCATGTGCTGGTATTATAACAACAGGGAATCTGTCTCACTTCTCTACAAGAGTTTATTGTTACATAGGAATCATACATAAAGATTCATGTGCTGGTATTAAAACAACAGGGAATCTGTCTCACTTCTCTACAAGAGTTTATTGTTACATAGGAATCATACATGAAGATTCATGTGCTGGTATTAAAACAACAGGGAATCTGTCTCACTTATCTACAAGAGTTTGTTGTTACATAGGAATCATACATGAAGATTCATGTGCTGGTATTATAACAACAGGGAATCTGTCTCACTTATCTACAAGAGTTTGTTGTTACATAGGAATCATACATGAAGATTCATGTGCTGGTATTATAACAACAGGGAAGCTGTCTCACTTATCTACAAGAGTTTGTTGTTACATAGGAATCATACATGAAGATTCATGTGCTGGTATTATAACAACAGGGAAGCTGTCTCACTTATCTACAAGAGTTTGTTGTTACATAGGAATCATACATGAAGATTCATGTGCTGGTATTATAACAACAGGGAATCTGTCTCACTTATCTACAAGAGTTTGTTGTTACATAGGAATCATACATGAAGATTCATGTGCTGGTATTATAACAACAGGGAAGCTGTCTCACTTATCTACAAGAGTTTGTTGTTACATAGGAATCATACATGAAGATTCATGTGCTGGTATTATAACAACAGGGAATCTGTCTCACTTATCTACAAGAGTTTGTTGTTACATAGGAATCATACATGAAGATTCATGTGCTGGTATTATAACAACAGGGAAGCTGTCTCACTTATCTACAAGAGTTTGTTGTCACATAGGAATCATACATGAAGATTCTGTGTGTTGGAATTATAACAACAGGGAATCTGTCTCACTTATGTACAAGAGTTTGTTGTCACATAGGAATCATACATGAAGATTCTGTGTGTTGGAATTATAACAACAGGGAATCTGTCTCACTTATCTACAAGAGTTTATTGTTACATAGGAATCATACATGAAGATTCATGTGCTGGTATTATAACAACAGGGAATCTGTCTCACTTCTCTACAAGAGTTTATTGTTACATAGGAATCATACATGAAGATTCATGTGCTGGTATTATAACAACAGGGAATCTGTCTCACTTATCTACAAGAGTTTATTGTTACATAGGAATCATACATGAAGATTCTGTGTGCTGGCATTATAACAACAGGGAATCTGTCTCACTTCTCTACAAGAGTTTGTTGTCACATAGGAATCATACATGAAGATTCTGTGTGTTGGAATTATAACAACAGGGAATCTGTCTCACTTCTCTACAAGAGTTTGTTGTCACATAGGAATCATACATGAAGATTCTGTGTGCTGGCATTATAACAACAGGGAATCTGTCTCACTTCTCTACAAGAGTTTGTTGTCACATAGGAATCATACATGAAGATTCTGTGTGCTGGCATTATAACAACAGGGAATCTGTCTCACTTATCTACAAGAGTTTGCTGTCACATAGGAATCATACATGAAGATTCTGTGTGCTGGTATTATAACAACAGGGAATCTGTCTCACTTCTCTACAAGATTTTGTTGTCACATAGGAATCATACATGAAGATTCTGTGTGCTGGTATTATAACAACAGGGAATCTGTCTCACTTCTCTACAAGAGTTTATTGTTACATAGGAATCATACATAAAGATTCATGTGCTGGTATTATAACAACAGGGAATCTGTCTCACTTCTCTACAAGAGTTTGTTGTCACATAGGAATTATACATGAAGATTCATGTGCTGGCATTATAACAGCAGGGAATCTGTCTCACTTCTCTACAAGGGTTTGTTGTCACACAGGAATCATACATGAAGATTCATGTGCTGGTATTATAACAACAGGGAATCTGTCTCACTTCTCTACAAGAGTTTGTTGTCACATAGGAATTATACATGAAGATTCTGTGTGCTGGAATTATAACAACAGGGAATCTGTCTCACTTCTCTACAAGAGTTTGTTGTCACATAGGAATCATACATGAAGATTCTGTGTGCTGGTATTATAACAACAGGGAATCTGTCTCACTTCTCTACAAGAGTTTGTTGTCACATAGGAATCATACATGAAGATTCATGTGCTGGTATTATAACAACAGGGAATCTGTCTCACTTCTCTACAAGAGTTTATTGTTACATAGGAATCATACATAAAGATTCATGTGCTGGTATTAAAACAACAGGGAATCTGTCTCACTTCTCTACAAGAGTTTATTGTTACATAGGAATCATACATGAAGATTCATGTGCTGGTATTAAAACAACAGGGAATCTGTCTCACTTATCTACAAGAGTTTGTTGTTACATAGGAATCATACATGAAGATTCATGTGCTGGTATTATAACAACAGGGAATCTGTCTCACTTATCTACAAGAGTTTGTTGTTACATAGGAATCATACATGAAGATTCATGTGCTGGTATTATAACAACAGGGAAGCTGTCTCACTTATCTACAAGAGTTTGTTGTTACATAGGAATCATACATGAAGATTCATGTGCTGGTATTATAACAACAGGGAAGCTGTCTCACTTATCTACAAGAGTTTGTTGTTACATAGGAATCATACATGAAGATTCATGTGCTGGTATTATAACAACAGGGAATCTGTCTCACTTATCTACAAGAGTTTGTTGTTACATAGGAATCATACATGAAGATTCATGTGCTGGTATTATAACAACAGGGAAGCTGTCTCACTTATCTACAAGAGTTTGTTGTTACATAGGAATCATACATGAAGATTCATGTGCTGGTATTATAACAACAGGGAATCTGTCTCACTTATCTACAAGAGTTTGTTGTTACATAGGAATCATACATGAAGATTCATGTGCTGGTATTATAACAACAGGGAAGCTGTCTCACTTATCTACAAGAGTTTGTTGTTACATAGGAATCATACATGAAGATTCATGTGCTGGTATTATAACAACAGGGAAGCTGTCTCACTTATCTACAAGAGTTTGTTGTTACATAGGAATCATACATGAAGATTCATGTGCTGGTATTATAACAACAGGGAATCTGTCTCACTTATCTACAAGAGTTTGTTGTCACATAGGAATCATACATGAAGATTCTGTGTGTTGGAATTATAACAACAGGGAATCTGTCTCACTTATGTACAAGAGTTTGTTGTCACATAGGAATCATACATGAAGATTCTGTGTGTTGGAATTATAACAACAGGGAATCTGTCTCACTTATCTACAAGAGTTTATTGTTACATAGGAATCATACATGAAGATTCTGTGTGCTGGCATTATAACAACAGGGAATCTGTCTCACTTATCTACAAGAGTTTGTTGTCACATAGGAATCATACATGAAGATTCTGTGTGCTGGTATTATAACAACAGGGAATCTGTCTCACTTCTCTACAAGAGTTTGTTGTCACATAGGAATCATACATGAAGATTCTGTGTGTTGGAATTATAACAACAGGGAATCTGTCTCACTTCTCTAGAAGAGTTTATTGTTACATAGGAAACATACATGAAGATTCTGTGTGCTGGCATTATAACAACAGGGAATCTGTCTCACTTCTCTACAAGAGTTTATTGTTACATAGGAATCATACATGAAGATTCATGTGCTGGTATTATAACAACAGGGAATCTGTCTCACTTCTCTACAAGAGTTTGTTGACACATAGGAATCATACATGAAGATTCTGTGTGCTGGTATTATAACAGCAGGGAATCTGTCTCACTTCTCTACAAGGGTTTGTTGTCACACAGGAATCATACATGAAGATTCATGTGCTGGTATTATAACAACAGGGAATATGTCTCACTTCTCTACAAGAGTTTGTTGTCACATAGGAATCATACATGAAGATTCTGTGTGCTGGTATTATAACAACAGGGAATCTGTCTCACTTCTCTACAAGAGTTTGTTGTCACATAGGAATCATACATGAAGATTCATGTGCTGGTATTATAACAACAGGGAATCTGTCTCACTTCTCTACAAGCGTTTGTTGTCACATAGGAATCTTACATGAAGATTCTGTGTGCTGGCATTATAACAACAGGGAATCTGTCTCACTTCTCTACAAGAGTTTGTTGTCACATAGGAATCATACATGAAGATTCTGTGTGCTGGTATTATAACAACAGGGAATCTGTCTCACTTCTCTACAAGAGTTTGTTGACACATAGGAATCATACATGAAGATTCTGTGTGCTGGTATTATAACAGCAGGGAATCTGTCTCACTTCTCTACAAGGGTTTGTTGTCACACAGGAATCATACATGAAGATTCATGTGCTGGTATTATAACAACAGGGAATCTGTCTCACTTCTCTACAAGAGTTTGTTGACACTTAGGAATCATACATGAAAATTCTGTGTGCCGGTATTATAACAACAGGGAATCTGTCTCACTTCTCTACAAGATTTTGTTGTCACATAGGAATCATACATGAAGATTCTTTGTGCTGGTATTATATCAACAGGGAATCTGTCTCACTTCTCTACAAGAGTTTGTTGTCACATAGGAATCATACATGAAGATTCTGTGTGTTGGTATTATAACAACAGGGAATCTGTCTCACTTCTCTACAAGGTTTTGTTGTCACATAGGAATCATACATGAAGATTCTGTGTATTCGTATTATAACAACAGGGAATCTGTCTCACTTCTCTACAAGGTTTTGTTGTCACATAGGAATCATACATGAAGATTGTGTGTGCTGGCATTATAACAACAGGGAATCTGTCTCACTTCTCTGCAAGGGTTTGTTGTCACATAGGAATCATACATGAAGATTCTGTGTGCTGACATTATAAAAGCAGGGAATCCGTCTCACTTCTCTACAAGGATTTGTTGTCACATAGGAATCATACATGAAGATTCTGTGTGCTGACATTACAACAGCAGAGAATCTGTCTCACTTCTCTACAAGAGTTTATTGTTACATAGGAATCATACATGAAGATTCTGTGTGCTGACATTACAACAGCAGGGAATCCGTCTCACTTCTCTACAAGGATTTGTTGTCACAAAGGAATCATACATGAAGATTCATGTGCTGGTATTATAACAGCAGGGAATCTGTCTCACTTCTCTGCAAGAGTTTATTGTTACATAGGAATCATACATGAAGATTCATGTGCTGGTATTATAACAACAGGGAATCTGTCTCACTTCTCTACAAGAGTTTATTGTTACATAGGAATCATACATGAAGATTCATGTGCTGGTATTATAACAACAGGGAATCTGTCTCACTTCTCTACAAGAGTTTGTTGACACATAGGAATCATACATGAAGATTCTGTGTGCTGGTATTATAACAGCAGGGAATCTGTCTCACTTCTCTACAAGGGTTTGTTGTCACACAGGAATCATACATGAAGATTCATGTGCTGGTATTATAACAACAGGGAATATGTCTCACTTCTCTACAAGAGTTTGTTGTCACATAGGAATCATACATGAAGATTCTGTGTGCTGGTATTATAACAACAGGGAATCTGTCTCACTTCTCTACAAGAGTTTGTTGTCACATAGGAATCATACATGAAGATTCATGTGCTGGTATTATAACAACAGGGAATCTGTCTCACTTCTCTACAAGCGTTTGTTGTCACATAGGAATCTTACATGAAGATTCTGTGTGCTGGCATTATAACAACAGGGAATCTGTCTCACTTTTCTACAAGAGTTTGTTGTCACATAGGAATGATACATGAAGATTCTGTGTGCTGGTATTATAACAACAGGGAATCTGTCTCACTTCTCTACAAGAGTTTGTTGACACATAGGAATCATACATGAAGATTCTGTGTGCTGGTATTATAACAACAGGGAATCTGTCTCACTTATCTACAAGAGTTTATTGTTACATAGGAATCATACATGAAGATTCTGTGTGCTGGCATTATAACAACAGGGAATCTGTCTCACTTCTCTACAAGAGTTTGTTGTCACATAGGAATCATACATGAAGATTCTGTGTGTTGGAATTATAACAACAGGGAATCTGTCTCACTTCTCTACAAGAGTTTGTTGTCACATAGGAATCATACATGAAGATTCTGTGTGCTGGCATTATAACAACAGGGAATCTGTCTCACTTCTCTACAAGAGTTTGTTGTCACATAGGAATCATACATGAAGATTCTGTGTGCTGGCATTATAACAACAGGGAATCTGTCTCACTTATCTACAAGAGTTTGCTGTCACATAGGAATCATACATGAAGATTCTGTGTGCTGGTATTATAACAACAGGGAATCTGTCTCACTTCTCTACAAGATTTTGTTGTCACATAGGAATCATACATGAAGATTCTGTGTGCTGGTATTATAACAACAGGGAAACTGTCTCACTTCTCTACAAGATTTTGTTGTCACATAGGAATCATACATGAAGATTCTGTGTGCTGGTATTATATCAACAGGGAATCTGTCTCACTTCTCTACAAGAGTTTGTTGTCACATAGGAATCATACATGAAGATTCTGTGTGCTGGTATTATAACAACAGGGAATCTGTCTCACTTCTCTACAAGAGTTTTTTGTCACATAGGAATCATACATGAAGATTCTGTGTGCTGGTATTATAACAACAGGGAATCTGTCTCACTTCTCTACAAGAGTTTTTTGTCACATAGGAATCATACATGAAGATTCTGTGTGCTGGTATTATAACAACAGGGAATCTGTCTCACTTCTCTACAAGATTTTGTTGTCACATAGGAATCATACATGAAGATTCTGTGTGCTGGTATTATAACAACAGGGAATCTGTCTCACTTCTCTAAAGATTTTGTTGTCACATAGGAATCATACATGAAGATTAGGTGTGCTGGTATTATATCAACAGGGAATCTGTCTCACTTCTCTACAAGAGTTTGTTGTCACATAGGAATCATACATGAAGATTCTGTGTGCTGGTATTATAACAACAGGGAATCTGTCTCACTTCTCTACAAGGTTTTGTTGTCACATAGGAATCATACATGAAGATTGTGTGTGCTGGCATTATAACAACAGGGAATCTGTCTCACTTCTCTGCAAGGGTTTGTTGTCACATAGGAATCATACATGAAGATTCTGTGTGCTGACATTATAACAGCAGGGAATCCGTCTCACTTCTCTACAAGGATTTGTTGTCACATAGGAATCATACATGAAGCTTCTGTGTGCTGACATTACAACAGCAGAGAATCTGTCTCACTTCTCTACAAGAGTTTGTTGTCACATAGGAATCATACATGAAGATTCATGTGCTGGTATTATAACAGCAGGGAATCTGTCTCACTTCTCTGCAAGAGTTTGTTGTCACATAGGAATCATACATGAAGATTCATGTGCTGACATTACAACAGCAGAGAATCTGTCTCACTTCTCTACAAGAGTTTGTTGTTACATAGGAATCATACATGAAGATTCATGTGCTGGTATTATAACAGCAGGGAATCTGTCTCACTTCTCTGCAAGAGTTTATTGTTACATAGGAATCATACATGAAGATTCATGTGCTGGTATTATAACAACAGGGAATCTGTCTCACTTCTCTACAAGAGTTTATTGTTACATAGGAAACATACATGAAGATTCTGTGTGCTGGCATTATAACAACAGGGAATCTGTCTCACTTCTCTACAAGAGTTTATTGTTACATAGGAATCATACATGAAGATTCATGTGCTGGTATTATAACAACAGGGAATCTGTCTCACTTCTCTACAAGAGTTTGTTGACACATAGGAATCATACATGAAGATTCTGTGTGCTGGTATTATAACAGCAGGGAATCTGTCTCACTTCTCTACAAGGGTTTGTTGTCACACAGGAATCATACATGAAGATTCATGTGCTGGTATTATAACAACAGGGAATATGTCTCACTTCTCTACAAGAGTTTGTTGTCACATAGGAATCATACATGAAGATTCTGTGTGCTGGTATTATAACAACAGGGAATCTGTCTCACTTCTCTACAAGAGTTTGTTGACACATAGGAATCATACATGAAGATTCTGTGTGCTGGTATTATAACAGCAGGGAATCTGTCTCACTTCTCTACAAGGGTTTGTTGTCACACAGGAATCATACATGAAGATTCATGTGCTGGTATTATAACAACAGGGAATCTGTCTCACTTCTCTACAAGAGTTTGTTGACACTTAGGAATCATACATGAAAATTCTGTGTGCCGGTATTATAACAACAGGGAATCTGTCTCACTTCTCTACAAGATTTTGTTGTCACATAGGAATCATACATGAAGATTCTGTGTGCTGGTATTATACCAACAGGGAATCTGTCTCACTTCTCTACAAGAGTTTGTTGTCACATAGGAATCATACATGAAGATTCTGTGTGCTGGTATTATAACAACAGGGAATCTGTCTCACTTCTCTACAAGGTTTTGTTGTCACATAGGAATCATACATGAAGATTCTGTGTATTCGTATTATAACAACAGGGAATCTGTCTCACTTCTCTACAAGGTTTTGTTGTCACATAGGAATCATACATGAAGATTGTGTGTGCTGGCATTATAACAACAGGGAATCTGTCTCACTTCTCTGCAAGGGTTTGTTGTCACATAGGAATCATACATGAAGATTCTGTGTGCTGACATTATAAAAGCAGGGAATCCGTCTCACTTCTCTACAAGGATTTGTTGTCACATAGGAATCATACATGAAGATTCTGTGTGCTGACATTACAACAGCAGAGAATCTGTCTCACTTCTCTACAAGGATTTGTTGTCACATAGGAATCATACATGAAGATTCTGTGTGCTGACATTACAACAGCAGGGAATCCGTCTCACTTCTCTACAAGATTTTGTTGTCACATAGGAATCATACATGAAGATTCTGTGTGCTGGTATTATATCAACAGGGAATCTGTCTCACTTCTCTACAAGAGTTTGTTGTCACATAGGAATCATACATGAAGATTCTGTGTGCTGGTATTATAACAACAGGGAATCTGTCTCACTTCTCTACAAGGTTTTGTTGTCACATAGGAATCATACATGAAGATTCTGTGTATTCGTATTATAACAACAGGGAATCTGTCTCACTTCTCTACAAGGTTTTGTTGTCACATAGGAATCATACATGAAGATTGTGTGTGCTGGCATTATAACAACAGGGAATCTGTCTCACTTCTCTGCAAGGGTTTGTTGTCACATAGGAATCATACATGAAGATTCTGTGTGCTGACATTATAAAAGCAGGGAATCCGTCTCACTTCTCTACAAGGATTTGTTGTCACATAGGAATCATACATGAAGATTCTGTGTGCTGACATTATAAAAGCAGGGAATCCGTCTCACTTCTCTACAAGGATTTGTTGTCACATAGGAATCATACATGAAGATTCATGTGCTGGTATTATAACAACAGGGAATCTGTCTCACTTCTCTACAAGAGTTTATTGTTACATAGGAATCATACATGAAGATTCATGTGCTGGTATTATAACAACAGGGAATCCGTCTCACTTCTCTACAAGAGTTTATTGTTACATAGGAATCATACATGAAGATTCATGTGCTGGTATTATAACAACAGGGAATCCGTCTCACTTCTCTACAAGGATTTGTTGTCACATAGGAATCATACATGAAGATTCATGTGCTGGTATTATAACAACAGGGAATCTGTCTCACTTATCTACAAGAGTTTGTTGTTACATAGGAATCATACATGAAGATTCATGTGCTGGTATTATAACAACAGGGAATCTGTCTCACTTCTCTACAAGGATTTGTTGTCACATAGGAATCATACATGAAGATTCATGTGCTGGTATTATAACAACAGGGAATCCGTCTCACTTCTCTACAAGGATTTGTTGTCACATAGGAATCATACATGAAGATTCATGTGCTGGTATTATAACAACAGGGAATCTGTCTCACTTCTCTACAAGAGTTTATTGTTACATAGGAATCATACATGAAGATTCATGTGCTGGTATTATAACAACAGGGAATCCGTCTCACTTCTCTACAAGGATTTGTTGTCACATAGGAATCATACATGAAGATTCATGTGCTGGTATTATAACAACAGGGAATCTGTCTCACTTATCTACAAGAGTTTGTTGTTACATAGGAATCATACATGAAGATTCATGTGCTGGTATTATAACAACAGGGAATCTGTCTCACTTCTCTACAAGAGTTTATTGTTACATAGGAATCATACATGAAGATTCATGTGCTGGTATTATAACAACAGGGAATCTGTCTCACTTCTCTACAAGAGTTTATTGTTACATAGGAATCATACATGAAGATTCATGTGCTGGTATTATAACAACAGGGAATCTGTCTCACTTATCTACAAGAGTTTATTGTTACATAGGAATCATACATGAAGATTCATGTGCTGGTATTATAACAACAGGGAATCTGTCTCACTTCTCTACAAGAGTTTATTGTTACATAGGAAACATACATGAAGATTCTGTGTGCTGGCATTATAACAACAGGGAATCTGTCTCACTTCTCTACAAGAGTTTGTTGACACATAGGAATCATACATGAAGATTCTGTGTGCTGGTATTATAACAGCAGGGAATCTGTCTCACTTCTCTACAAGGGTTTGTTGTCACACAGGAATCATACATGAAGATTCATGTGCTGGTATTATAACAACAGGGAATATGTCTCACTTCTCTACAAGAGTTTGTTGTCACATAGGAATCATACATGAAGATTCTGTGTGCTGGTATTATAACAACAGGGAATCTGTCTCACTTCTCTACAAGAGTTTGTTGTCACATAGGAATCATACATGAAGATTCATGTGCTGGTATTATAACAACAGGGAATCTGTCTCACTTCTCTACAAGCGTTTGTTGTCACATAGGAATCTTACATGAAGATTCTGTGTGCTGGCATTATAACAACAGGGAATCTGTCTCACTTTTCTACAAGAGTTTGTTGTCACATAGGAATGATACATGAAGATTCTGTGTGCTGGTATTATAACAACAGGGAATCTGTCTCACTTCTCTACAAGAGTTTGTTGACACATAGGAATCATACATGAAGATTCTGTGTGCTGGTATTATAACAACAGGGAATCTGTCTCACTTATCTACAAGAGTTTATTGTTACATAGGAATCATACATGAAGATTCTGTGTGCTGGCATTATAACAACAGGGAATCTGTCTCACTTCTCTACAAGAGTTTGTTGTCACATAGGAATCATACATGAAGATTCTGTGTGTTGGAATTATAACAACAGGGAATCTGTCTCACTTCTCTACAAGAGTTTGTTGTCACATAGGAATCATACATGAAGATTCTGTGTGCTGGCATTATAACAACAGGGAATCTGTCTCACTTCTCTACAAGAGTTTGTTGTCACATAGGAATCATACATGAAGATTCTGTGTGCTGGCATTATAACAACAGGGAATCTGTCTCACTTATCTACAAGAGTTTGCTGTCACATAGGAATCATACATGAAGATTCTGTGTGCTGGTATTATAACAACAGGGAATCTGTCTCACTTCTCTACAAGATTTTGTTGTCACATAGGAATCATACATGAAGATTCTGTGTGCTGGTATTATAACAACAGGGAAACTGTCTCACTTCTCTACAAGATTTTGTTGTCACATAGGAATCATACATGAAGATTCTGTGTGCTGGTATTATATCAACAGGGAATCTGTCTCACTTCTCTACAAGAGTTTGTTGTCACATAGGAATCATACATGAAGATTCTGTGTGCTGGTATTATAACAACAGGGAATCTGTCTCACTTCTCTACAAGAGTTTGTTGTCACATAGGAATCATACATGAAGATTCTGTGTGCTGGCATTATAACAACAGGGAATCTGTCTCACTTATCTACAAGAGTTTGCTGTCACATAGGAATCATACATGAAGATTCTGTGTGCTGGTATTATAACAACAGGGAATCTGTCTCACTTCTCTACAAGATTTTGTTGTCACATAGGAATCATACATGAAGATTCTGTGTGCTGGTATTATAACAACAGGGAATCTGTCTCACTTCTCTAAAGATTTTGTTGTCACATAGGAATCATACATGAAGATTAGGTGTGCTGGTATTATATCAACAGGGAATCTGTCTCACTTCTCTACAAGAGTTTGTTGTCACATAGGAATCATACATGAAGATTCTGTGTGCTGGTATTATAACAACAGGGAATCTGTCTCACTTCTCTACAAGGTTTTGTTGTCACATAGGAATCATACATGAAGATTCTGTGTGCTGGCATTATAACAACAGGGAATCTGTCTCACTTCTCTACAAGAGTTTGTTGTCACATAGGAATCATACATGAAGATTCATGTGCTGGTATTATAACAACAGGGAATCTCTCTCACTTCTCTACAAGAGTTTGTTGACACATAGGAATCATACATGAAAATTCTGTGTGCCGGTATTATAACAACAGGGAATCTGTCTCACTTTTCTACAAGAGTTTGTTGACACATAGGAATCATACATGAAGATTGTGTGTGCTGGCATTACAACAACAGGGAATCTGTCTCACTTCTCTACAAGGTTTTGTTGTCACATAGGAATCATACAAGAAGATTCTGTGTGCTGGTATTATAACAACAGGGAATCTGTCTCACTTCTCTACAAGAGTTTGTTGTTACATAGTGCGAGTGCAACAAATTGTATATATGTTTGTTTACATAACTTTAACTGCCCCACGTATGGGAGCCAATTTGTGAGAGCAAATTTACGTGTTTATAGCACCACGTTGTTGAACAATTTGCGAGAGCAAATATGTGTTTACTTCACGCGAAGCCATCTTGTGTGACGTCATTCGTTGGTCTGGTCCATAGTTCCCTCTGGCGTAGCAATTTGTATCAGTTTTTGAAATAATTTATTTTAAATGTCCTCCGGCTAACTGTTTGGGATCGAACATGTTTCTCTTGCAGGGTGTGAAGCGGAAAGGAATCTTTTGTCTAGAAATGATACTGACGAAGAAATTGGTTTTATAATCTTTATTGCAGAACACGTTCACGAACACTTTCACAGATTTATCTAGATAATCGCCATACTGAAACTGTTGATAATAACTGCTTATCACTTTTAACTCACGTACTTCAACTTTATATATTCAACTGTATAATACTTTATAAGATTTCTCGTACTTCTGCTGCGCGTAACTTTACGAATTGAGAGACCGACATGAGAATCTTGTTGAACTGGGAGCTGACGTGTTATGTGTTGAGAATCTTGTTGAACACTGGGGACGATGTATAATGTTTTGAGAATCTTGCCGAACTGGGGACGATGTGTAATGTGTCGAGAATCTTGTTGCACACTGGGGACGATGTATAATGTTTTGAGAATCTTGCCGAACTGGGGACGATGTGTAATGTGTCGAGAATCTTGTTGCACACTGGGGACGATGTATAATGTTTTGAGAATCTTGCCGAACTGGGGACGATGTGTAATGTGTTGTGAATCTTGTTGAACACTGGGGACGATGTATTATGTTTTGAGAATCTTGCCGAACTGGGGACGATGTGTAATGTTTTGTGAATCTTGTTGAACACTGGGGGACCCGCTACCTCGACCTGGCTTATTTATAGGCTAGCCCCAAGATACGCCTAAAGATTATAAATGAAATGCTATTGGCTAATAAAACGCGCCAACATTAGCGTCTATTTTAACATCCAATGAAAACCACTAATACATATTTCTTTTAGAGAACATTCTGGAAGCTTTTTTTACCGAAAAGGCGCGAAACATTACGTAACTTCCTGGTTCCCGGTAACGATAAACAACTCACTCCACCTTACTGCATTCTTGTGTTATTGTTAACAGTTTCAGTAGAGCCGTATATTATTATTTACCAATAATAATTACAATTATTAATCCTCTGAAATCAGTGTTATATAAAAATACATATTCATATTAAAATAATTATTTACATTTGAGTAATTTGTGATACAAATTACCGTATCATATGCCCCACTAGAAACATAATTATAAATATTTATAACTTGTTTGGAAATTTTATAATTTTGTTTTTAGTCTCCTAAATCTTGTAACACACGCTATTCACTTTCACTTAACACTTCACACGCATTTAGCACTTGACATATGTTTTATCTCGCCACTACTTACTGGCTCTGGTTTAATTAATTTAGATATTAATCTGATATCACAAAATTTTTTTTATAGCAAATACTATACCCTAAACTATTTAACTAGTGTTACAAAAAATGGTTTACTTTCTTATATTGTTACCAAAAATTTATCAATTCAAAAACATTTTTTTTGTAATTACTATACATATTTACCAAAATATTCACCCTTTACATATATTTACATCTCTTAAATCTAGGCACTGTGTCACATTTTCTGTTTGCTACATAAGTATTTGTTTCAATTATTTTTAATTATATTTACCAATTTTTTTTTTATTTTGTACTTTGCAAATATATTTACATCTTTTAAATCTTGACAATGTTTCACCTTTTCTGTTTGCTACATAAGTATTTGTTTTGAATTATTTTTATCATTTTTGTTATTATGTACTTATTTTAACAATACTCTTTGAATTGTATTTACGTACTTTTAATTTAATATCATATTAAGTTTCAATCTTTGCATTCTTAATTTTTAAATCTTGGAATTGTATTTACTTACTTTTAATTTAATATCATCTTAAGTTTCAATCTTTGCATTCTTAATTTTCAAATGTTGTTACAGTTACTAAAAATTTAATTTTTTTTTTAAAACATTTCTCTTTTTTTTTTATATATATATTTTATAATTTATTTCTCTTTTCAAATGACATATAAATAATTAACCCTCTTACGTTCCAATACATTTCTCTGCAAGTCGTCTTTACCTATCCAGCATTTACTTTATATCTCATTGCTATTTACCCTCCTGGATCAAATTGTGTGTGGCTAAACATTACTCGTAGCCGTAACCTAACCTTCAAATTTTTGTTCATGAATAACCTCTTGTATTCATTTGAAATTTCATCACATGATACCATTTGAAAACAATCTACAGTTTCTTGAACAACACATCTTTTAACAACTTTCATTTTCAATTCTTCTATCATTTTAATCTGAGAATACTCTGACAAATCTGTACTAAACTGTACTGGACTGGAGTTTTCATTTTGAACATCTTGGTACAATTTATTTCCTTGCATTTCTGATTCTTTTTGTATTTCTGATATCTCCCCTCTGAAATTAACTTGTGCCTCATTTACATCTACATTCCTAACCTCTTTTATCTCTCTTAGCTCACTTGTAATACTACTCATTTGACTTCCTAACTCTGTACATTCTACATTAACCTCACTTTTAGTATTAACCTCACTTTCTTTGTTACCTATTTCCTTGCTCATGTCTAGCATTTTCTTTGAATTTTCTCCTATCTCACTTACTATTACTTCCTCATTTTCATCTTTCATTTCTGGCATTCTACTATCTAACTTCATAACTTTCTTTTCAATTTCTTCACTGCTTTGATTTACTTTTTGCTCTAATATCTCATTACTCCTACCAATATCTTCACTTGATTTCCTATGATCTTTTTTTATAGCTTCTCTCAATTCCTCAAAACTCTGATCTACTTTTTGTTCTACACTCTTAATAATATCTTCTCTCAATTTCCTATGACTCCTTTGCATATCTTCCCTGTTTTGTTTTATTTTCTCACCAATATTTCTCAGCAATTCCATCATTTCCATCATCATACCAGCATCAATAGTAATATTTCCTGCTATTCTATTCTTACTTTCTGCACTAACATTTCCTCCCTCCAATACTACATTGTTTGAGCTTTTTTTTGTAACCTGTATTGAATTACGGCTAACTGTTACACTATCCCCCTTCATCATTATTTCTTCTGTATTACTAGTAGCCATTGTTTTTGTTTTCTAAAAAAAAATTACGATACCTTTGTGATGCTTTCTGTTGATGTAGCTTTGATGTCCAGCGTTCTGCCCCATTCTCCTAGATTTGTATGTCGCTTCTGCGTTGTGTTGTGATGAATCTACGTCGTTTCGATGTTTTTTTGTATCCACTTATCCGCGCCGTTTGTCGCTCCTCTAGTTGTTTCTTGAATCTGCGTCTTGTAGATCATTTCACTGCTGCATTCCTGGTTACTCTGCTTCATTCCTAGTCATCGTGTTCCTTTCCTGCTCACTTCGCCCCACGTCCTGGGTGCCAATTATGCGACGGAAATGTTAATGTTGCTTACGTAATATTCATAGCGTAAGTTATTAGAACTTGTAAATCATATGTTGTGCTGCTTTACTTCACGCGTATTTGCGAGAGAACTTGCTTTACGTAATGTCTTTTTGTTGTCGAGCCCCACGTTGGGCGCCAATTTGCGAGTGCAACAAATTGTATATATGTTTGTTTACATAACTTTAACTGCCCCACGTATGGGAGCCAATTTGTGAGAGCAAATTTACGTGTTTATAGCACCACGTTGTGGAACAATTTGCGAGAGCAAATATGTGTTTACTTCACGCGAAGCCATCTTGTGTGACGTCATTCGTTGGTCTGGTTCATAGTTCCCTCTGGCGTAGCAATTTGTATCAGTTTTTGAAATAATTTATTTTAAATGTCCTCCGGCTAACTGTTTGGGATCGAACATGTTTCTCTTGCAGGGTGTGAAGCGGAAAGGAATCTTTTGTCTAGAAATGATACTGACGAAGAAATTGGTTTTATAATCTTTATTGCAGAACACGTTCACAAACACTTTCACAGATTTATCTAGATAATCGCCATACTGAAACTGTTGATAATAACTGCTTATCACTTTTAACTCACGTACTTCAACTTTATATATTCAACTGTATAATACTTTATAAGATTTCTCGTACTTCTGCTGCGCGTAACTTTACGAATTGAGAGACCGACATGAGAATCTTGTTGAACTGGGAGCTGACGTGTTATGTGTTGAGAATCTTGTTGAACACTGGGGACGATGTATAATGTTTTGAGAATCTTGCCGAACTGGGGACGATGTGTAATGTGTCGAGAATCTTGTTGCACACTGGGGACGATGTATAATGTTTTGAGAATCTTGCCGAACTGGGGACGATGTGTAATGTGTCGAGAATCTTGTTGCACACTGGGGACGATGTATAATGTTTTGAGAATCTTGCCGAACTGGGGACGATGTGTAATGTGTTGTGAATCTTGTTGAACACTGGGGACGATGTATTATGTTTTGAGAATCTTGCCGAACTGGGGACGATGTGTAATGTTTTGTGAATCTTGTTGAACACTGGGGGACCCGCTACCTCGACCTGGCTTATTTATAGGCTAGCCCCAAGATACGCCTAAAGATTATAAATGAAATGCTATTGGCTAATAAAACGCGCCAACATTAGCGTCTATTTTAACATCCAATGAAAACCACTAATACATATTTCTTTTAGAGAACATTCTGGAAGCTTTTTTTACCGAAAAGGCGCGAAACATTACGTAACTTCCTGGTTCCCGGTAACGATAAACAACTCACTCCACCTTACTGCATTCTTGTGTTATTGTTAACAGTTTCAGTAGAGCCGTATATTATTATTTACCAATAATAATTACAATTATTAATCCTCCGAAATCAGTGTTATATAAAAATACATATTCATATTAAAATAATTATTTACATTTGAGTAATTTGTGATACAAATTACCGTATCAATAGGAATCATACATGAAGATTCATGTGCTGGTATTATAACAGCAGAGAATCTGTCTCACTTCTCTACAAGAGATTGTTGTCACATAGGAATCATACATGAAGATTCATGTGCTGGTATAACAACAGGGAAGCTGTGTCACTTCTCTACAAGAGTTTTTTGTCACATAGGAATCATACATGAATATTCTGTGTGCTGGTATTATAACAACAGGGAATCTGTCTCAGTTCTCTACAAGAGTTTGTTGTCACATAGGAATCATACATGAAGATTCTGTGTGCTGGTATTATAACAACAGGGAATCTGTCTCACTTCTCTACAAGAGTTTGTTGTCACATAGGAATCATACATGAAGATTCTGTGTGCTGGCATTATAACAACAGGGAATCTGTCTCACTTCTCTGGAAGAGTTTGTTGTCACATAGGAATCATACATGAAGATTCTGTGTGCTGGCATTATAACAACAGGGAATCTGCCTCACTTCTCTGGAAGAGTTTGTTGTCACATAGGAATCATACATGAAGATTCTGTGTGCTGGCATTATAACAACAGGGAATCTGTCTCACTTCTCTACAAGAGTTTGTTGTCACATAGGAATCATACATGAAGATTCTGTGTGCTGGCATTATAACAACAGGGAATCTGTCTCACTTCTCTGGAAGAGTTTGTTGTCACATAGGAATCATACATGAAGATTCTGTGTGCTGGCATTATAACAACAGGGAATCTGTCTCACTTCTCTGGAAGAGTTTGTTGTCACATAGGAATCATACATGAAGATTCTGTGTGCTGGCATTATAACAGCAGGGAAGCTGTCTCACTTCTCTGGAAGAGTTTGTTGTCACATAGGAATCATACATGAAGATTCTGTGTGCTGGCATTATAACAACAGGGAATCTGTCTCACTTCTCTACAAGAGTTTGTTGTCACATAGGAATCATACATGAAGATTCTGTGTGTTGGTATTATAACAACAGGGAATCTGTCTCACTTCTCTACAAGGTTTTGTTGTCACATAGGAATCATACATGAAGATTCTGTGTGCTGGTATTATAACTACAGGGAAGCTGTCTCACTTCTCTGCAAGAGTTTGTTGTCACACAGGAATCATACATGAAGATTCTATGTGCTGACATTATAACAGCAGGGAATCTGTCTCCCTTCTCTGCAAGAGTTTGTTGTCACATAGGAATCATACATGAAGATTCTGTGTGCTGACATTGTAACAGCAGGGAATCTGTCTCACTTCTCTGCAAGAGTTTGTTGTCACATAGGAATCATACATGAAGATTCTGTGTGCTGGCATTCTAACAGCAGGGAATCTGTCTCACTTCTCTACAAGAGTTTGTTGTCACATAGGAATCATACATGAAGATTCTGTGTGCTGGTATTATAACAACAGGGAATCTGTCTCACTTCTCTACAAGGTTTTGTTGTCACATAGGAATCATACATGAAGATTCTGTGTATTCGTATTATAACAACAGGGAATCTGTCTCACTTCTCTACAAGGTTTTGTTGTCACATAGGAATCATACATGAAGATTGTGTGTGCTGGCATTATAACAACAGGGAATCTGTCTCACTTCTCTGCAAGGGTTTGTTGTCACATAGGAATCATACATGAAGATTCTGTGTGCTGACATTATAACAGCAGGGAATCCGTCTCACTTCTCTACAAGGATTTGTTGTCACATAGGAATCATACATGAAGATTCTGTGTGCTGACATTACAACAGCAGAGAATCTGTCTCACTTCTCTACAAGAGTTTATTGTCACATAGGAATCATACATGAAGATTCATGTGCTGGTATAACAACAGGGAAGCTGTGTCACTTCTCTACAAGAGTTTGTTGTCACATAGGAATCATACATGAATATTCTGTGTGCTGGTATTATAACAACAGGGAATCTGTCTCAGTTCTCTACAAGAGTTTGTTGTCACATAGGAATCATACATGAAGATTCTGTGTGCTGGTATTATAACAACAGGGAATCTGTCTCAGTTCTCTACAAGGGTTTGTTGTCACATACGAATCATACATGAATATTCTGTGTGCTGGTATTATAACACCAGGGAATCTGTCTCACTTCTCTACAAGAGTTTGTTGTCACATAGGAATCATACATGAAGATTCTGTGTGCTGGCATTATAACAACAGGGAATCTGTCTCACTTCTCTGGAAGAGTTTGTTGTCACATAGGAATCATACATGAAGATTCTGTGTGCTGGCATTATAACAACAGGGAATCTGTCTCACTTCTCTGGAAGAGTTTGTTGTCACATAGGAATCATACATGAAGATTCGGTGTGTTGGTATTATAACAACAGGGAATCTGCCTCACTTCTCTGGAAGAGTTTGTTGTCACATAGGAATCATACATGAAGATTCTGTGTGCTGGCATTATAACAACAGGGAATCTGTCTCACTTCTCTACAAGAGTTTGTTGTCACATAGGAATCATACATGAAGATTCTGTGTGCTGGCATTATAACAACAGGGAATCTGTCTCACTTCTCTGGAAGAGTTTGTTGTCACATAGGAATCATACATGAAGATTCTGTGTGCTGGCATTATAACAACAGGGAATCTGTCTCACTTCTCTGGAAGAGTTTGTTGTCACATAGGAATCATACATGAAGATTCTGTGTGCTGGCATTATAACAGCAGGGAAGCTGTCTCACTTCTCTGGAAGAGTTTGTTGTCACATAGGAATCATACATGAAGATTCTGTGTGCTGGCATTATAACAACAGGGAATCTGTCTCACTTCTCTACAAGAGTTTGTTGTCACATAGGAATCATACATGAAGATTCTGTGTGTTGGTATTATAACAACAGGGAATCTGTCTCACTTCTCTACAAGGTTTTGTTGTCACATAGGAATCATACATGAAGATTCTGTGTGCTGGTATTATAACTACAGGGAAGCTGTCTCACTTCTCTGCAAGAGTTTGTTGTCACACAGGAATCATACATGAAGATTCTATGTGCTGACATTATAACAGCAGGGAATCTGTCTCCCTTCTCTGCAAGAGTTTGTTGTCACATAGGAATCATACATGAAGATTCTGTGTGCTGACATTGTAACAGCAGGGAATCTGTCTCACTTCTCTGCAAGAGTTTGTTGTCACATAGGAATCATACATGAAGATTCTGTGTGCTGGCATTCTAACAGCAGGGAATCTGTCTCACTTCTCTACAAGAGTTTGTTGTCACATAGGAATCATACATGAAGATTCTGTGTGCTGGTATTATAACAACAGGGAATCTGTCTCACTTCTCTACAAGGTTTTGTTGTCACATAGGAATCATACATGAAGATTCTGTGTATTCGTATTATAACAACAGGGAATCTGTCTCACTTCTCTACAAGGTTTTGTTGTCACATAGGAATCATACATGAAGATTGTGTGTGCTGGCATTATAACAACAGGGAATCTGTCTCACTTCTCTGCAAGGGTTTGTTGTCACATAGGAATCATACATGAAGATTCTGTGTGCTGACATTATAACAGCAGGGAATCCGTCTCACTTCTCTACAAGGATTTGTTGTCACATAGGAATCATACATGAAGATTCTGTGTGCTGACATTACAACAGCAGAGAATCTGTCTCACTTCTCTACAAGAGTTTGTTGTCACATAGGAATCATACATGAAGATTCATGTGCTGGTATAACAACAGGGAAGCTGTGTCACTTCTCTACAAGAGTTTGTTGTCACATAGGAATCATACATGAATATTCTGTGTGCTGGTATTATAACAACAGGGAATCTGTCTCAGTTCTCTACAAGAGTTTGTTGTCACATAGGAATCATACATGAAGATTCTGTGTGCTGGTATTATAACAACAGGGAATCTGTCTCAGTTCTCTACAAGGGTTTGTTGTCACATACGAATCATACATGAATATTCTGTGTGCTGGTATTATAACACCAGGGAATCTGTCTCACTTCTCTACAAGAGTTTGTTGTCACATAGGAATCATACATGAAGATTCTGTGTGCTGGCATTATAACAACAGGGAATCTGTCTCACTTCTCTGGAAGAGTTTGTTGTCACATAGGAATCATACATGAAGATTCTGTGTGCTGGCATTATAACAACAGGGAATCTGTCTCACTTCTCTGGAAGAGTTTGTTGTCACATAGGAATCATACATGAAGATTCGGTGTGTTGGTATTATAGCAACAGGGAATCTGTCTCACTTCTCTACAAGGTTTTGTTGTCACATAGGAATCATACATGAAGATTCTGTGTGCTGGTATTATAACAACAGGGAATCTGTCTCACTTCTCTACAAGGTTTTGTTGTCACATAGGAATCATACATGAAGATTCTGTGTGCTGGTATTATAACAACAGGGAATCTGTCTCACTTCTCTACAAGGTTTTGTTGTCACATAGGAATCATACATGAAGATTCTGTGTGCTGGTATTATAACAGCAGGGAATGTCTCTCTTCTCCACAAGAGTTTGTTGTCACATAGGAATCATACATGAAGATTCTGTGTGCTGGCATTATAACAGCAGGGAATCTGTCTCACTTCTCTGCAAGAGTTTGTTGTCACATAGGAATCATACATGAAGATTCTGTGTGCTGGTATTATAACAGCAGGGAATCTGTCTCACTTCTCTGCAAGAGTGTGCTATCACATAGGAATCATACATGAAGATTCTGTGTGCTGACATTATAACAACAGGGAATCTGTCTCACTTCTTTATAAGAGTTTGTTGTTACATAGAAATCATACCTGAACATTCTGTGTTGACATTATAACAGCAGGGAATCTGTCTCACTTTTCTACAAGAGTTTGTTGTCACATAGGAATCATACATGTAGATTCTGTGTGTTGACATTATAACAGTAGGGAATCTGTCGCGCTTCTTTACAGGAGTTTGTCATATAGGGCTCATACCGGAAGATTTTGAGTGCTGATATTGTAACAACATTAACACTCTATGACACTTAAACGTGTGATCTCACAACCTATCACCCTGTGCGCATCGCAGACTTCGTGTCGCCTGATTAGGTGGCATACGGAGAGGCAGCAGGACCGGTTAGAAACAGCGCAGTGTAGGGCAAGCAACTCCTCGTAATACGGCCACGTGTCCAGACGAATGCTCTGTATTTTAATTGCGTACACTCATTCGTATACGTTTTAAATAGTTCCCTGAGGTGTCATGCCAACCAGCTAAAACATACAATTTTTATTTTTAATGCTCCAGTATGTTTGTTTGATATTTCAGGTCCTTTTTCTCTACATTTAAAAATACGTGTTTCTCTTTCAGGTAAGGTGTCCTGAGGAATTTGGGACCGCTCACTGCTCCGTAAGTAACACAACACCTCATAACAATTTGATAACAGTGTAGTTCCTGAAAAACCGGCGAGTTTTGTGTGGTTAAGGTGTTGCAGTCTCCATATGAACACGAGAGTTCTGATGCCAACTTCTCTGGTAGACACGTTATTATGTACCGGTCTTAGCAAAATAAACATTAATTTGTTTTTATCCTTGTGGTACCCGTCATCTAAAGAAGGTGTTTATTTAACACACATCTCTCATAGGCAACAAACTGTGTTCAAATTTCTTTACAAGAATTTCGTGTTTCCTGGAAACTTCACTTTCTCGGACCGTTCAGGTTTCTCAGTATACTGAAACCGAGTGGGATGTTCAGACCGTAACGTCTGTGGCCCGCATTCGGGAGGTCCCGGGTTCGGTCCCCACCCACTCTGACCCAGGAATCTTTCGTGGTTTGCCCGGTTCGACAGGCGAATGCTGGAGTGGTTCATCTACCACCTCTCTGCTTTCCTGTAATCATCAGCTTCCTTGTGATCTGTGTTAGGATGGTAAGGCCAGGTCCTGGCGACGGTGGCTGTCCACTCTGTAGAGGTTACTTCCCTGGGGTCGCTGCGGGGAGTTCTCAGCTAGGTTTCGCCCCGGAGGACTCCCGAGGTGAGGAGACTTGTGGGTAGGACCGGGCGATGGTGGCTGTCCACTCTGTAGAGGTTTCTTCCCTGGAGTCGCTGCGGGGAGTTCTCAGCTAGGTTTCTCCCCGGGGGACTGCCAGAGGTGAGGTGGTTTGTGGGTAGGACCGGACGACGTTGGCTGTCCACTCTGTAGAGGTTTCTTCCCTGGGGTCGCTGCGGGGAGTTCTCAGCTAGGTTTCTCCCCGGGGGACTCCCGAGGTGAGGAGACTTGTGGGTAGGACCGGGCGATGGTGGCTGTCCACTCTGTAGAGGTTTCTTCCCTGGGGTCGCTGCGGGGAGTTCTCAGCTAGGTTTCTCCCCGGGGGACTCCCGAGGTGAGGAGACTTGTGGGTAGGACCGGGCGATGGTGGCTGTCCACTCTGTAGAGGTTTCTCCCCTGGGGTCGCTGCGGGGAGTTCTCAGCTAGGTTTCTCCCCGGGGGACTCTCGAGGTGAGGTGGTTTGTGGGTAGGACCGGGCGACGGTGGCTGTCCACTCTGTAGAGGTTTCTTCCCTCGGGTCGCTGCGGGGAGTTCTCAGCTAGGTTTCTCCCCGGGGGACTCCCGAGGTAAGGAGACTTGTGGGTAGGACCGGGCGATGGTGGCTGTCCACTCTGTAGAGGTTTCTTCCCTGGGGTCGCTGCGGGGAGTTCTCAGCTAGGTTTCCCCCCCGGGGGACTCTCGAGGTGAGGTGGTTTGTGGGTAGGACCGGGCGACGGTGGCTGTCCACTCTGTAGAGGTTTCTTCCCTCGGGTCGCTGCGGGGAGTTCTCAGCTAGGTTTCTCCCCGGGGGACTCCCGAGGTGAGGAGACTTGTGGGTAGGACCGGACGACGGTGGCTGTCCACTCTGTAGAGGTTTCTTCCCTGGGGTCGCTGCGGGGAGTTCTCAGCTAGGTTTCTCCCCGGGGGACTCCCGATGTGAGGTGGTTTGTGGTTAGGACCGGACGACGGTGGCTGTCCACTCTGTAGAGGTTTCTTCCCTGTGGTCGCTGCGGGGATTTATCAGCTAGGTTTCTCCTCCGAGTGGGCTCCTCCCCGGGTGGACTCCCGAGGTGAGGTGGCTTTTGGGCAGGACCTGGTGACGTCGGATGTTCAATCTGGAAACATTAGGGACTCCGTCTGTGTTTGCCCCGTCGTCATCCCAATCTGGTCGCCCTTCGGGTCTCTCCGTCATGCCTCCCTCCCGGTGGTAATAGGAGCACAAGCCAACTGGTCTGCGTGCGGTGCTGTCCCGGTTTCGGGGCCCCCTCCGTTGATTCTACATTTACCTTTATTGCATTCCACCCAAAAAATTGATACCGAAAGTTCACTGGAAATAATGCCTTGAAGCTCTCCGAAAAAGTCTATTTAGTAAAAGGTGCGTGCGTGCGTTCGTGTGTGTGAGTCTGAACAGTTTAATTAGGAAACGAGATGTTCGATACATACCAAACTTGGTACCTATTTAAGTTGAGTATACTTCAAAGATTTTCAATTAAACCCCCTCCCCCACCAGAAACTACCCTTGACATAGAAACAATCTTGGTCATTTCTCATTTTCTAAAATTAACGATTAAGAATGACATACCATATACTTAAGTTACTTGCTTCACAAATAAAATGTGTATTTTCAATTTTCTAGACCTCTTCATTCAGAAGGATATTTCGTGTAATTTTATACAACTCATAAACCATAAGCGACAGACAAAGAGGTGCTACACAAAAAATGTAGATTACTTTAAAACACACAATTCATTTCAAATAACTTATTTATGGCATGAGCCATTCCCAAGACGTTATTGATATACCTCTTTGAAGTTCTGACATCAACTGTTTCTCGCTATATCATGGAGTTTTAAGGCCGGCACATAACGACCCCGATTTAAACATCTGACTATATCCCACTTGTACCTATAATGAAACCATTTCTGCAAAGGTTAACACCAGATTTTCAGTCTCAAGGACTCGTGTTGCCTGGAGAACGGCGTGAACTCCTCGCCTACAGCGTTGCTTCTGAAACTTCGTGAGAGCTGCTTTGAGCACTGTGTGAAACAAGAGACACTAGTGAGTTTAACAAGTGTAATAATTCTCCAAGAAGAACACACAGGGAAAATGTCGTGGGTCACGAGAGATGGCTTTAAACACACTACCTTCAGATACATCTCTTTCAGTACGTTTTAACAACAAGAAAGAAATACCTTGGGGGGGGGATGTGACGCGTTGCCGCAGCCAATACCACGAGAATGAGTTAACTTTTTCAACTCCGATTCTTCTTTCCAAACTTTGATGCCTTAGTATCATTTCACTGTTTTGCCATATGCCACACAATTATAAAAATTCTCTCGCATACAGCGACCAATAACTTGTAAAATATGGGCTGTGTCACATTTTTAAAAATCTGATGTGATACATTCACGTGACTTTCTCTACCCTCTATCGTATGTTAACATTTTGTGTGTAGTCGTATCCTATAGAGTATTTCATGTGGGCTCAAAGCTTTTCAGGATAAATTCAATATGTTTGTAAAAAGGTTTCATAAAAAATTATGTCTTGTGTTGTAAATATGTTTAAACTATGCTGAAAATGTACAAAGGCATATACCTCCAATGTTGGAACAGTTTTAGGGAATACAATTACAAAATAATTAACCATAATATGCCATATATTTTTTAGAAAATGTATGTAAACGAAACATTGAGCTTCCATTTTGGGTTTGCTATATGTTTAATTCATTATTACTCGCGGGTAAAAACCTATCCTAGGGATCTGGATTTCATATAGATTTAATTTGGTAAAGGTTTTGTGCCTGTAGCTTAAACCCAAGCAGAGATATTCTCTTTTCAAGATATCACATATTTAGGGACGCAAAACTCTTAAAGCATTGATTAAAGTTTCTTATGTCACTGAATTAATGTAATTTATTATTACAAATTTCAGTTCATCTATTGTTTTTGGATTATATTTATAGAGAGTTGACTTTGTAGAAATAATGGATGTCTACCACTTCTTGTAGCATCATGAGTAAAGCCATCTCACCAAATTTATTTATTAAATTGTAAACAATATCAAAAGGTAATCTGGAAGTTGGAAATTGCTCTGTTGAACATTTTTGTTTCGGCTTTTATGTTACTTACCATCTTCTCCAAAAACATTCTCCACTAAGCCCACACGCCTTTCAATTGAAAACATTTCCAACTTAGTTTAAATAAAACCGCACTTACTTTGTGACGATGTCTTCACCGGTGCTTGAAATGACAGTCGAGTCATCACCTGGGATTTCAGACGTGCTCTTTAACTGGGGTCATCTGTAAGAATCAGTCAGTTGGCGTTACCCGCTCCAAAACTAGTTTAATCGCCAGACTCTACTGTACGCTACATACATATTAGAGGATTTGTATAGAGCTGCGCCTGAGCTGTAGTAACATATGTAACTATGAACCAGAGAACCAAACGTCAACGGTTGTCAACGCACATTTCACGTTCTGTATACACCTGGAGGGTAGGGGTTTAAGTCCCGACACAGGTCAGCAGCAGTCACTACCCCTTGGTTACTGAGAGACACGTCCGGGAAATGACGTGCTGATTTCATTACTTTGCGCAAACTTTCAAAATTACATCCGTTACAATATACCTGTCTGACATAACAACCCTTGTTACAGTAGCGCCGTGTCCTTGACAGGCTACTGACCTGCGCTACTGTGGAAGGAGTTTGTCCGATTTTTGAACTGTCACTTGTCCAAACTCTCAATATCACTTCACTGTTTTATCTAGTTCAATTTAACTAGGAGTTCACACTGTCACTTCACTAATTTGAATTAGTTCAATTTCCCCGTCTCTTCACTTTCCTTCTTGACGTCATACAATACGCACGGCATAGCCAATTCTTCCGAACGGTTCACTCGCTAGAGAGTCGAACACAACACTTCTCTAATATCTTCTGCAGCAGCACTCACAGTTGTCGTTACAAAATCACCAGTGTAGGACTCAACCTTTGCGAGAACTCTCGCTTACGTGGCCAGTGGAATATTCTACAGAATATTTTAGCGCTATCTCAACACACGTTGTGGAGGATCGGATCGGGGGAGCACTATCCATGTTTACGCTGGCGGGCGCTACTTATCGTTGTTTACTGCGACTGCCCGGCGCCGACCTCCCGATAACCTTGGGTCATAGCCACTGCGTCACACTTCTGTGGATGAACGTTTCTCCAATTTCTAAATGTATAGGAAAACGGGAAGTGTAAACCAGTACACTGTTCCTCCTGTATGTTCTGACACGCTCTAAACACTCGGTCTGGATGGCTTACTTGGTTAGGCAGTGGCCTTCTGATCGCAAGGTCGCGGATTCAAATCCGACCCAGACCGATGGTCCTTAACTGTGCTTAAAAGTGACAGCCCCATGTCAGTAGATTTATTAGTTTGTGAAAGAAGTTGTGCGGGACGAAATTCCAACACACCGGCGGCGCTGACATGATCCTGGTAATTGACATGTTATTACCATTACCTTGTAAACGTTTTCGTAACTTTTGTTTCATTACCCTCTCTCAGGTATGTTGCATGTACAGCATTGCACATTGTCAGGAGAGATAGTCACGTTCCACAATAGCTACATTCAACGTTTCAATTGAAACAAGATCTCCTTGAAAACACAAACACTTGTGCCTCTAGAGTGCTCGTTGATGTGCATTCAACAGCACTTCACATTAATTGCAAAATAATGTTCCCTTTCCATTTCATTTCAGGGCAACATATGCCGCAGAGTAAACATGTAATTTACGCCACACTAAGCTTAAACGTCCTATCCCACCAATGTCAAATCCATGACCAATTATCTCAGAAAGTATTTAATAATCAGACTGAAACATTTACAGGATATAGATGAGTGGCTTCTAAGTTCACTGATCCACTTTTATAGAAAAGTTGGTTTATTAAGGAAGATAGGATTATTCCATGTTTTCATTTTAATCTATCAGCAGTTATCTTATTTGAAACATATCTAACCTGAAGTAGTTTGAGCAAATGTCATTATTCACAGAAAAAGCGAAAATGGAGAAAACGAACTCGCGTATTTTGCACAGGAAGAAACCACGTGGCTTGAGTACACACTTAACAGTAGTGCCAACTACTAGAGCAAAGTTTCCCCTAAAAGAGAGTTTACCTCACTAACTCAAAGTGTGTAGCATTTATGATGTTGTTGCAGAGTTCACGGTGCAGTACCATTGTTAACACATGTTCCATTCACATGACATTCTCTACTCACTCCTCATTACTGTAGCTATTTCTTGTTTAATTGACATTTACACATTTCGTTGTGGGCTAAAGCGATAGTTAGATTGTAAAAAGGGTCGCTATGTGATGGTTTTGGAATACCATGTTCCTAATATGACCACCAGAGAATAACACAAATAGCGACTTCCTATTGAAGAAAGTATAAGTATATGAAAATTCAAACCGATAACAAAGAATATCTTGGAAATAGTTAAAGCCAAAAGAACTTTATGTTACATAAATTGTTTGCCTTAATGACATTTACTGTGACCTTGTCTGTCTCTTGTGGTTCACAAAAACATTCAGAACGAAGAGGACTTCACAGCCTGTTCCCAGAAAATTCATCCCAGCGAGATGGCTCCGCGGTAAGTTGTGAGACTCGCATTCCGAGGTCCCGGGATCAATTCCCAGCGATCACCCACCCTGACCATAGGTTTTTTGTGGTTTACCGGGTCGGTAGGAGAATGCTGGAGTGGTTGCTCTTCTACAGAATTTGTCCCTGGCGTCGGTCGGACTGCTGACGGACTCGCCCTCTATAAGCGGCTTCGTTTAAGGGACTGTCGGGGTTATTAGACAGGTTTATATTCAGTCTGGAATCATTAGAGACCCCGTCCATCTTGTGCAAGTCGTCTCCGGATCACGTTGCCCTTCAGGTCTCTCCGTTATCCCTCTCTCCCAGGGGCCGTGTGTGTGTGTGTGTGTGTGTGTGTGTGTGTGTGTGTACCTGTGAAGCAAAACTCAAAAACGAAATTTCAAATAAGTACCAAACTATATGTATAAGTGCAGTATTCTCCAAAAATTTGACAAATGTTTTCAAGAAAATCCCCCAACCCAAACTATACTTCACATGGAAAAGTTTTCGTTATTTTTGGTTTTCTCAAACAATTCTATAACGAGTTTGATTAAAATATAGTAAATAAAATATTTACATAACAAATAAAATGTTTATCTTAAATTTTGTGGGAGCAACCTCTGAAGTCGTTCCGAGAGACTTTGTATGCCATCTTGTGTTTCATTTGTGCAGCCTCATATCGGGGTTTTTACTTGAGAAACAACTGATCACCATACTGCGATTGCTTTTATCAGTATTTAACACAGACTTACAAACTCTGTGGGGATAGCAAATTCTCCGCACCCCCCGGGACTTCTGGGTTGAGAATCCATAAAGTTGACCATCCGACCGAGGAGGCAGCGCATATCATTTTGTATAACGGGTAAACCAACACCTCCCCTGCAAACAAAAATTAAAACAGGACAATTTATCACAAAATAAGTTATTTTGTGAGATAGACCTTATTATTCATTTGAATTTTCAACAGTAGAACTACTATCGGCATTCACCTGTTTCTCGGGACTATGTTAACAGTATTATATATCAAGGCCAACAAATTCTGAGCCGCTTTTAAACACCTCACTGTCGTTTCCTTTATCCCTCTTGTATCTATAATGAAAAATGTCTAATGAAGCTATTTCTGCAAAGGCTTATGGCGATTACCATGAAGTAGATAGAAAAAATTCCGATGTGAAATATTCACATGACTATCTCTACCCTCTATCATTTATTAGTGCGTATACAAGCTAGATTTATTAAAGCTTATTTTTATATCTACTTCATTTTAATCAAAACAAACCTTTACAGAAACAGCTACATTACACATTTCGTTATAGAGAACAGCGATAGTCAAATGTTTAACAACTGGACGCTATATGCTGGTCTTAAAATTCCATACTGTTTCCATGACATCACGAGAAACAAGTGAATGTTGACAGGACTTTAAGAAAATGACACAGAAATGAACAATTCGAATCTTTAATTACGGATATCTTAGAAACGGCTTATAACACAAAAGGACTTATTTCAAGTAAACTGTATTTTTTAAACAGATGTACTATTCTGTGTATCGCTTAACGTTTAGCAGCTGTACAAGATAATACAGAATTTCTTTAACTGAAGTGTACTTCACAGGTATTCCCAGAAAATTTAAGATATTCATTCTATTTTTCATGTAAACATGTTTAATATATTGTATTTTAATCAAAATCGTTAGAGCCATTTTTTAGAAAATAAAAAAATTGAAAAATGTTCCATGTGAATGGTACTTTGGATTGGGGGGGGTTTTATCGAAAATCTTCGTGTCGCATCCTTTGAAGGTACTGAACCTAAATACCAAATTTGGTATTTATTGGACTTTTCGTTTTTTAGTTATGCTGTTCAGAGACACGTGACAGACAGACAGATACACACACCTTTTTACTAAATGCTTTTTTTTGAATTCAGGGGCCTGTAATTTTGGTGAAATCTCGGTATCGAATTTTTAGGTGGAATACAATACTTCCCCTAGTTAGTATACGTACTAGAGAAAGTAATAAGACAGTATTGTAGAATTGTTTCTTGTTACAAAGGGACTTAAATAGAGCTCTTGCTTATTTGCTACATGATTTAATATATATAACTGAGGAAACGCTTAGTGAATGCAGTAAGAGAATCTCAGCAGTAGGGATTCTTGTTTGACAGTGGATGATGAAGTAATTACAGCTACTGAACGTTGGGGTCTCAACATAAACATGTGAAAACATAATACCTGAGAATAGGAGAAGGGCAAGAAGACTTGGAATCAGAGAGTGATATCTGGGAAACATATCAGCAGACGGGAATAACCCAAAGTCATTCACAATGGAGCACAACAAGGGAAGAAATCTATTTATCTTTTAAGCAGCATGTTATATTCGAACAGAATGAAAATAACTACAAGATGAGGAGATACAGCGCTGTGATATTGCCTTATGGGTGTGAATGTTGGCAGCTATGGGGGGACAACAAAAGGGTAATTGGGACTTCCCAAGGAGAACCTGTAGTAGCATTTCTAAATTACAACATGTGCCCAATGCAGAAATTTGAAGACGAACCGCAGGAATTTTTACAAGTACCGAGAGAATAGAAACTTGGCACTTTTTGTGATATGGTCATGTGAAACAAATAGAAGAGGAAAGGTGGCCAAAAACAGCTCTGAATCCAGGAAACAGAAGGAGAAGAGAAAGACACGCAACAAAATGGAGAGAGGGAATTAAAACGGCTGTCCTCCATAGGGCTGGTGAAGAAGATGGATGGAGTGACAGACATAGTAATCAAAATGTGGGATGCGGCAAGCAAAAACAACCTTTCGTAACAACAGATTGTGGAGGCCATATAAAATAAACGATAGGAGGTTGAGAAAGTTATGTGAATGTAGATTGGTGTTTCGCAACAGCAAGTGGATGCAACACTTTATGAGATGTCTGTACTGCAGGATGCTGTGACGTCTCTGTTATGAAGCATCTCCCCCGTACCAAACCTCATTAAGCCAAGAGCAGGGGCGCGCTTTCTTCCCACTCTGTCTTGTTTAACACTAACTGCATTTGATACTTGATTGTGCCCTCTAATGTATTCTGGTCACAACTATCCTAAACATGCAGCATTTTACTTTATTTTTCATTTTCTCAAAAGTGGCGCCACAGAGTTGTACCATATATATTTGTGTGACAAGTAGAGGGCATATTTTGAATTTTCTGTGAAGTGCTCTTCGTTGGGAAGGAATTTTGTATAATACTCGTAAATGCAAGAAATGTCTATATCTTTAAAACACACAACATATTCCAAATAACTTTTTTGTGGCAACAGCCATTTCCAAGATATCCGTTATTAATGGTTCGAATTCTTCAATGCTTTTGTCAACTGTTTAAAGTACTAACGATATTCACTTGTTTCTCGTGATGACATGGAAACAGTATGCTATTTTGAAGCCAGCATAAACCGCCCACTTCTTAAACATTTGACTGTCAATTCTCATTCCTCTATCCCCTCTTTTATATACAATGAAATGTGTTTTTTTTAGGGTTTAACCTATATGTTTCCTCGCTATGTAATTAACACATTTCAAGATATATACTAGTTTCACACTTCCTGGAGCAGAATATGCGAATTTCATTACACCTAAAAAAACCTAAATAGCTGTTTTTCCTTTTACGAAATGAAGAATGTTATTTTCGGATTGAAACTCATTGTAAAATTATTTCCAGCACTTATTGTCAGTTCAAGTTACTACAGTTAAACGCAGCACATGTGACGTGGTGACACCTGGATGCAGCTGATAGAAGGTCAGGACTTGACTGTCTGCTGCCATTTACTATGCTAAGCACTTAAACGACGTTAAAGATGTCGCCAATGGATTTTTCCCCCTTTCTTTTGAACTGTGTTTCTACTGTTTTTTCATTGCCGCAATTACACACAAACACCCATGACCACGGCGGGACTCAAAACCGCGACCCTCATCTTGGCGGAGCGCGGAAGCTACATGCTCCAGCAACCACGCTACGAGGGCCGGCATGAATTGGATGAAACAGAAGTTTCCTGCTTTGCCAAGACTAAGAGATCACTCGAGTGCCGCTTCCCTTGCATACATTAAGACACGTTTTGTTTTATAGAGAAGCTATTCTCCGTTGGAAAGTACAACTTTGCCACTGAAAGATGCTCTAGATATCATTGGCAATGTTTCCAGTAAAGAAATACCTGGACCAGTGGCAGTTGCATATTCTTCAAAATTGCAGAAGATTCCTCAACAAAACTCTGGTTTTGAAGATATGAAAATCATCAATTCAGTATTGCAGGGAGAAAAGTATATTTAGGGAAACTACACCTAGAACCTGCTGCACTGGCATCTATATTCTACGCTCCAAAGACGTCATGTTCTGTTGAAATAAGCTTTTCTTCATACAAGAACGTGTTACGTGATAACAGGAAATCTTTTACGCCAGAAAATGTGAGAATGTAACTAACTATTGCAATGCCAAAATATAAATCTTACAACTAAGTACCAGAAAAGCAAAATTATTGATACCTGTATCGATCCACGAAGTAAAACATTAAAAAAGCTATTTTAATCAATAAAAACCTAAAAAAAGACCTATTTTAAGCATATAAGAAACCTAAAATGAAGGTTTACTCCACCTAAAAATCCGGGCCCTAGTGATGAAACTATTTCTGTGAATGTTCATCTCGATTAATATGAAGTGGATAGTAAATAGCTTTGTAGAAGCTATATAAAAATAAACGATAGGGTAGAGAAAGCCATGTGAACGTAACGCATAAGATGTTTTTCTCGTTAACATGCAAAGAGCGTGAAATTTCAAAGGCATCACACTTCACCTGCTGCATACGCCGACGAAATGTGGAAATGTGAATTAACGAAAAGTAGGCAAAATAATAAGATTTTGTAAGAATACTTCATAGAAGGTTGAGTAGAGAATGTTATATGAATGCAACACATCAGATGTTTTTCTTGTATGCAGACACCTTATGTTTGCAAAGAAGCCAGTATATAAATGTACCACAGAAGCCGTCCTTACTTGAAGTTAGTTTATACCGGATGTCAAAAGGTTTGCCTAAGCAGAACTGCAGAAGGGACTCCATGCCGACAGAGAGGGGACCGCTAATGCTTGAAAACGAGCACTTCAACTGCTGTTAGTGGTCCCAGAGCTGATTCGGTAGAGAAACTGCCTGATATATGAGGTACTCCGGGTTCGATTCCCGGTCAGGCTCCAGAAAGTTGCCTTTAAACAAAAGTATTTGACGTAAGCCCAGATTCTGGTGTTCGAACGTGGTGACTGTTACGGGTTATTGAATAAGCAATTCGCTCATTAACAAAAATTCACGATTGACGCACACGTGTTTAGTGTTATCTACATCAGTACAACTATATGACAGCAAGTGCTGTCGCAAACTTAACAAGATTCTATTCTTATTATATTTTTTAAAGGTGCGTTAGAATCAAATTACTTTCTATTAGTGCATCATTATAATGAGCATAACGCCCGCCTTGGTGGACGAACTGACATAAGGACCTCTCAGGCCCACGTTCTACCTAGAATAATGCATCACTTCTTAATATTGTTTCTGTATGTCAAAAAATAAATAAAGAAACAAACGTGCGCATCTGAAGGGATTCAAACCACAGCCTTCGAGCTTCAGTTGCATTTTACTGTGTCTCCGTAATGACGTCTGTCTTTTGTTATTGGTGAACCTTACTTTTTTGTCTGAATGACCTGCTCGAGCGCAAGCAGGCGACCACGCGACGCTTATCAGTACGAGACTAGCACGTAAACACTGCCTCAGTGATCTTTTGTTTTGTACCTGCGCTGTCCCTTCGAACAGCAGGGATGCGGCAGCTTCTTTTGCGGGAGACGTAAAACTGCAAAGGACGGCTTGTTTGGGCCACCTGGTATATTACCAGAGCGCCGAAGAGAAGCTCTTATTTGAAGGTTAAAGATGAATGTGTACTAAATTAGGGCAGATTGCTTTAGAGGAAAGTTCCATATCATAAAAGAGGAACCACCTTCAGTTTCTGTTTACACGTGGAGTCACAGTACAATAGACCTGCTGCTGGTGTTTGTGAAGTCAGAGAGCATCGGTCCGGAATCAGCTGAATAGGGAATCAAAATCTCTTTCAATGAAACTGCTATACAGAAGATTATTCTGAACCCCACAGTGTAAATTTTCCTTTCCTCCCTGAATCCATTCCACCGTTATCTGTATTCCATTGTTCCGGAGTTCTAAAGCAGCATTCATCTATGTTTCTAATGGAGTTTTAATGCGAGATTAAAACCCTACTTTTCGCACCACCAGGTGTAGGGGTAGCGTGTCTGCCTCACATTCAAGAGGTCCCGAGTTCCAATCTCAGTTACGCTGAATTAACTGCATAAGTTTTCTTCCTGGGGAGAACCCCGCCGTCCGATATCACCTACTGGCTTAAGTGCGTCAAACTTACAGCAAAGAAAGTATTTCGTCAACGTTTAATCTACCCGTTATCACAAGCAACTTAATGTGTAGAGAAGGTATCGAGTTCGATACCCAGATTTCATCGGGAATGCATGTTTTGAGACCCCTTGATTAAAACAGCAGTTTTAGAAAAAGTGTCGGTGTGTGTGAGCAGCATAACTCAAAATAAAAGTAGGATGAATAGCAAACTTGGTATTTAGATTCAGTAGCTTCCAAAAATGTAATACGAATATTTTCAAAAAAATCTCCAATCCCAAACTGTCCTTTACATGAACATTTTTACAATTTTTTTATTTTTTGAAAGGTGGTTCTACAGATTTTTATTAAAATACCATATATTAAAAATATTTACATTACAAATAAAATGTATACCTTGAATGTTCTGAGAATAGTCTGTGAAGTTCCCTTTTTTTCGGAAGAATTTTGTATTCTTTTGAAAAACATGTAAACGTTAAGCGATAGACAAAACGAACAATATAAAAATGTAGATCTCTTTAAAAGATTTCTTTTTTAAATAACTTTGTTTGTACCATCAGCCATTTCCGAAACATTCGTTATTAATGGTTCAAATCGTTCAATACTTTGTCATTCCTTTCAAGTTCAGTTGTTTCGCTGTTTTTGTAAACGTTTAGTAGAGACCAAAATAAACCTTCGTAACAATAATTTGTATACCCACTAATAAATGATAGAGGTTAGTGAAAGTCATGTGAGTGTAACACACATTTTACTACAACAATGCCACTTATTAAGGAAACATTATAGAATTTTAAATTCAACTTTAAATAATTATTTTTGATTTTTCCGCCACTTCCTGGGGAAGTATAGTATTCCACCAAAAAATTAGATGTCGAGATTTCAAGGTAAATTCTGTGACCGCGAGCGCGAAGCTACCTGCGGGCCGTCGTTAAGTGTCTGATATCTGGCTAGGGCCGTCGACGGGTCTTCAGAACAGTAGCCCATTATATGCCACTTCCCCGCTCCAGAGGATTCCTTCGAGTAGATTCCCTGTCTAGAACGTTCAGCTTTGTATATGGAGACTGCATAAAGGAGCTGCTCTTGCCCGCGCGGGGAGTTCTGTTAGTTTAGAAGTGACGAAGTTAAGTGCAGTAAAGAAATGGAAGAGTTTGAACAGTTCAGTGGTGATTCGATTCGACAGCTCAGTTGTGTTGTGTTCTGAGCGTATGATGAGCACCTAAGTGACAAATAAAGTGTGTTTGGTGTCCTCATTTGTCACAATTATATTCTGACACCCCCTTTGATTCCAAAAAAACATTTGTAGAAAAAGGTCCGTGTCTTTAAGTGGCTGTGAAAAGCATAACTCAAAAACGAAAGGTCAGGTAAACACCAAACTTGGTTTTTAAGTTCAGTATCTTGCAAAGATGCGACCCACCCCAAACTACCCTTTACATGAAAAAATGTTCGTTATTTTGGATTTTCTCAAATAGGCTCTAACAATTGTTATTAAAATGCCATTTATTTGAGATATTTACATTAAAAATAAAATGTATATTTTTAATTTTTTGGGAACAGATTGTGATGTCCACTTCATTTGGAACAAATGTTATACAATAGTGTATAAAGAGTAAACCAAAACTTTATTACACAGAAAATATAGATCTCTTCAAAGTACACCATCAGCCATGTCCGTTATCATTGGCTTGAAGTGTTCAAGACTTTGTCATTTGTTTAAACTGCCTGTCCCTATTTGGTTGTTCTCGCGATGTCACACAGCAACTCGCTTTTGATCATCTGACTATAGAGCCCGTCCCCTCTTGTGCCTACAATAAATGTCCTCTGTTTCTTGAAAGGTTTAACTTGAAGCAGTTAGAACATTTTTTTAAGAAGTGTTTGTAAAAATAAACGATAATGAGTGGAGAAGGCATGTAACCGTAAGAGATCCATGTTGCACTTCCTTCAGATGCAATTAATGAAGCTCGACTGTGCGGCAGATCGACGTGCCGGTAATTAATGCTACGGGAAAGTTAAATAACTCCTCTCTATCGCGTGGCCGTGTTCCTCACAAAACATAATTACAAGACTAAAATAGCAAGATTGCTTTACTTTTGCTTTTCAGTCTTCGTTTGAGAGGGAAACGTTATTTCTGTGCCATTTCTTGAGGCGAAGTTGGAGCATACAGCAAATGTGACAGGGGAAAAACCTTCCCTGCCATTCTTTATCCTAAAAACCTGTCGTGTTACATTCACACGACTTTCTCTACTCGATCTTCTTACAAGAGCCTGTTCTTGTAGTTACTTCCTCTTAATCGAGATAAACTTTCATATTTACACATTACGTTGTAGGTCTTTGCATGAACACGAGAAAAAACGAATAGCGACTTGCCACTTGAAAGAAGTACAAGGTTTCAGTATTCAAATCAGTAACAAAGAATGAACACGAGAAAAAACGAATAGCGACTTGCCACTTGAAAGAAGTACAAGGTTTCAGTATTCAAATCAGTAACAAAGAATATCTCTGAAATGGTTGACATCACAAAATGTTTGACATAAATTTTGTGATACATTTTTTTGTTTACAAAGATTTTGTCCATCTCTTATAGTTTATCAATTATCATTCAGAATGAAGAGGTAATTCCTATAAAATTCATGACGTACATTATATTTGTCATGTAAATCTCTTAAACTTAGATATTTTAATGAAAATCGTTACAGCCATGTTTGAGAAAGTAAACAACTTCTAGAATGTTGGGGGATTTCCTTGAAATTGTGTCGCAAAACGCAGCAATTAAATACCAACTTTGGCACTTAATCGAGCTTTCGTTGCTGTGTTATGCTCTTCAAAGGCAGTCACATACACGCGAGGTGTGGTTTTTCTACAAATGCCCTTTTTGGTTTCAGAGATACTCAAAACATGCATTTCCGGGAAATCTCGGTGTCAAATTCTTGGGTGGACTGCGATAATTTTTCTCTGGTTTCTATTTTGCAAACATTAGACTCTTAAACAGATACATTAAAGAACAGACATTATCAAATTTAAAAGTAACAAGTTTGAAGATGTTTGTTTTCTTATGCTAATTGCAATAGAATATCCAACGTGTTTTCACATGTTAAGAGAAATTTCTGTCCAACGAAAAAACAGATTTTTACTTTCTTTACCACGTACATACTAGGTAGATAAGGTATTGCATTTCACCCAAAAATTATATACGAGACTTCACCGGAAACACGTGGTTTGGGACCCCCCTGAATAAAAAAAAATCTTCAGAAAAATGTTCATGTGTGTGTGAACAGCATAACTTAAAAACGAAAACTCGGATAAAAACCAAACTTGGTATTTAGGCTCAGTACCTTTTAAAGATGCGACACGAAGATTTTTCCAAAAATCTTCCACCCCAAACTACCCTTTACATGGAAGATTCTTCGAACTTTTTATTTTATAAAACATAGCTCTAACGATTTTGATTAAAATACTATATATTAAAGATAATTAAAATGTATATCTTGAATTTTCTGGAATAGCTTTTCAAGTCCTCTTCATTTGAAAGAAACTTTGTATAATCTTGTAAACGTTAAGCGATAGTTGAAAACACACTACAGAAGAAATTTAAATCACACCGCTTATTTCAAATATTTTCTTGGTGGAAGAAACCATTTCATCCTTTATTAATTATTCGAATTGTTCATTAGTTGCTCATTCTCTTAAGGTCGTATCAACATTCACTTGTTTCTCGCGATGTCATGGAATTTTAAGGCCAGCATATAGCGTCCAGTTGTTAAACATTTGACTATCGCTGTTCTCTATAACGAAATATGTAATGCAGCTGTTTCTGTAAAGGTTTATCTCGATTAAAATGAAGTAGATAGAAAAATAAGCTTTAGTGGGAATAGTCTGCATACTCACCAATAAGTGATAGGGTTAGAGAAAGTCTTGTGAATGGAACAGATCACATTTTTTCTTCTTAATACCAAATGACATTGTCAGATTACTACACATAGAATGGTCATTATTGTCTAATACGTTAATATTTTATTTTAGCACATTAGGAAGTTATTCTTCTATTTAATGATCTTGTTTCCTATACTTTCGTTTTTATTGCATTTAAATATCCTTTTCCTTTTTTATTTATTTTACCAATTCTTCTACTTGTTATATGTGTAAGTTTTATTTCCTTTATCAACGCATTCTCCAGTGTGTCTAGTTACATTTCTTTCAAATGGCTCTATACTTCATATAAAATGTAAAATTAACTTTAAAGTTTCGATTACTATACATTCTTTAAGTATTCACACTTTGTGTCCCTTTACAAATTTTTAAAGCCTGAAATTTCTAGCTTTGTTCTTGATGCAAACAATTCTGTATTTTTCTGGAAGACATTGCTTTTGCCGATGTGTTTGAAATTTAGAAAATCCACAGTTTGCTTGCATTGGTATTTAAATATTACTTTTATAAGGTGTGAATTCATCGCTCTAATAAAAATTCTCCATGCGATGCATATTTTAAAATATCCCCACGAAAAATTCAGGTACCTTCAGTAAATGGTATACAAAGGAATTTAATCATAGCAGTTTTTGAGTTATTGCTTTTGTACTCTCCAAAATGATTGTTGATTTTTAAAAGTTAATAATTTATTTCTCAAAGTTAGGGTATAATTTTAAAAATTGTACACACTCATTTTCTTTAATTAATTTGAGAGACGGTACAAACATTTTCAAACAAATTAGTAAAAAATGCCAACTTGTGAAGCATTTTTAGTATAGAAGTTTGCGAAAAAATGTTTTAAGTTGGGCGTGTCTTGTTAATAAGCTTGCACTGTCACGTTAATTGCGATGTTTTGTTCAACTTTAGAATTGGCAGTATTTTGTTATGAGTACAATTTTTTTCACAGTATTTGGTCAAATTTTGCAGATGTATTACCTTAACAGACTATTTTTGGTTTTTATTTTCTAGTCTTTAATTTATTCTTCTTCCTTTTGAAGTACAACATTTTATTAACTTCGACAAAAATAAAATGTATTGCAACTATTTTTCTTTTCAAATTCATTATCCATAACGTATTTAAAAGTGAAGCAGGTGGTCACGGCCTTCTAAACTAATAATTTATAGCATTTAACATAGTCGATAAGACGCAGTATTCCCTTCTGTTGTCAAAGTTTAAAACGAATTTTAGACTCGCCCGCAACAAACTCAAGTTTCCAATTAATAGGAATCGATAGTTTCCAGTCCATTAAACCTTATTCTTCTTTTTAAAGGTTTTATTAAGGCTTCAAAGTTGCTCACGTACACGCAAGTTAAGCACACTCTAAGAAACCAGTGCATTTATCGGATTCTGTCTACAATCCTTGGCTCTGATCCGGCTTCTCTCCAGAACATGCAGCAATGCCTCGTTTTCGGACATTTCCATCCTCCACCAACACCGTCCATCTTACTTAAAGCCAAGGTTCTCCTTTAAAAGTAATAAAAAAGAACGGGTACCACCTTTACTGACGTTCTCTGACGTAATAATAATAATAAATAGGAAGTATTGTGTTTCGCCCAAATTCGATAACCAGATTTCATACATGTTTTTAGCCATGAATCAACTGAGCAACTATAGAAAACGGTGTGTGTGTTTGTAGGTGAACAGCATTACTCAAAAACGAAAAGTCAGTTAAATGCCGAAGTTGGTATTTAATGCCCAGCATCTTCCAACGATACCTTACAGCTCTTGAAAACCAGCTCAGAGCTTTAAACACGGGAGACTGTTCTTTACGGGCAACAGTAGAAAATTAACAAAACAATGCGAAAGACCATCACCGTTAAAGGTTAACAACATAATATGGTTCTATACTTCTACCGAAAAAGTCAACATTTTCACACAGAATCTGCGCTCACAATTTCAGGCACTCAGTGAGACTACAGTTAACACCGCTCAGCTATTTTGTACGCCTGCTCAAGTAAGCTGTCACTTAGCAATGAGCCAAGACCTGGTTGTGCAATTTCTCCTTGCAAAGCAAACTAAAACAACCATTGTATCATTGAACACAACTATATAACGAAGTTCCTCGACTGAGCTGTTTCCCTAAAACAAGCTTCCTGTAATAACTAAAACCTAATACAAACAAATCTGACCCCAGAGCTACAGACCAATCTGTCTACTGTCTCTTTTCTCCAAATTATTCGAACGCCTTCTATTGCCGCAAAGCATTAAAATAAAAACAGTAATAACCCCCTCAGCACGTCCTGATGTTCTGACAATTAGTTTGTCTAGGATTATGTTTAGACACAGACAAAGCATTCGACAAAGTCTGCTACAATGGTCTACTTTATAGCATTAAACATTACGTCTCTGTCACACATTAATAGAATCATATCCGTGCATTAGCAGCTTTCTGTCAATTTGAAGAAGTATTTTTGTTATTATTGTTATAGTTTGTAACACGCTTTGGGTGTCAATTTGCAGTAGGTTGTATTGAAGGAGTTGTATTATATTTTCAACTGTTGGGAGCCGAACTTGTAGTAGTTGCAACCGCACGTATAGTACCCGCTTTCCGGTAGCCTTCGCCCTAAGTTTAAAAACTATTAACTTTGTAATTTGACTGTTTCTTTAAATATTATGTATTTATATTTGCCTCGGCGGCGTCAGTATTATTGTTAGAGACATGGATGTCTTGGCAGGGTTGTGGTGCGACAAGAATGTAGGCTTAAACAGATTATAATTTTACTTCACTCCTTTTATTAATGCTTGACACAATTTAAATAACACTTCACTGATATAGAGAGAGTTGTGAGATTCTTTAATTAATTACTTGTAGTTTTTAACACGTAAACTTTTTTTTCGTCTCACACGAATACGTATTAAATTTCTCTAGGACACTTTTTGCGTCTGGTTAGTAACGCTGTCTGCAACCAACTGAACCCTAAATTTGTAAATTTTGCTATATTTCACTTTCTGATTGGCTAATTCTAGTCCAATAGAATACCTTCATTTAACTAAGGCTTTTTCTGGCTGTTGATTGGCTATTTTATAAACTGTCACTAAAATTACATTATTGTTGCTCCAATAATGACTAGTAGCATTTAAACTTTCAAATTCATTATTGCCTCAAGGTTACCTCATTGTTATCTCATTGTTAGCAACTTTTAACCTATTATTCTCACCGCTCCTACATTATTAAATTATGTAATATATTCACATAACATTATTACAGGTATAGAATAATATAAACATATACAATGACTGTAATATAAACCTTTTATGTATTCTTACATACACATATTGCTTTAAGGCGGGCTGTTATTGAATTTACATAATATATAAATGGACTGAAATGATTTAAGTGTTAAAAATACTGCTTCAAAATGTGATTCATCGTATTTCAAGTCTTGTGTAATATTCTCTGACGCCCCACAAGACAGTGTACTGGGCCCATACACCGCAGACTTACCTAAATATCCACCAATTCGCTGATGATACAGCCGTGCTGTCAAAAGGTAAAATTGAGACTGCTACAAATGGACTTAACAATTCTGCGACAAAAGTAAAAAGCAAATGGAGAATTATAACAAATGCTTCTAAATCCAAAACTGCTCTATTCAGCTAGTAGCGTATCGTCATTTACTAACCAATAATATTCAAAGGAGCGCCCATACTAAGATCTACAAGTATGAAATATTCTGGTCTAACACTGGATACCAACGCAATTGGAATTCCTACACATCTTCAGTAGGTACTAACAAGATGTGGACGTAGAATTAGACAACTAAAACATATTCTTCGCTACGGAAACACTTCCGATATTGTTCATTCTTTTCTGAGATGACTGCAACGATTTTTATTAAAGATCATATTGTGACCTTTTTCAGTTTTTCAAATGTCACTTCTCTATGACTATGACCAGCAGTGGAGGAGGAATTAGCACCTCGACCTAAGGAGATCTAGGCCCCTAACGGAGCGCCACTGGCACGGAGGGGACAGAGGGTGGCTGGATCAGCAAGCACGACAGAGCAAAGGGCAGGGTCCCTGTATTTTCCAGGTTGAAACTCCCGGTGGCAGCTCGTATAACCGGTTCCCGTTCCCTTGCAGGCCACTGGGGGACTGGAACTTGGAGACCGCCCCCGTTCCGAGAGACGAAGTGTTACAGGGAGCATCCTTTCCCCTGCCATGTAACGCCGAGACTCCCGCCGTTAATGTAACCCTGAGATAACGAAGTAGGACAGTGGAGGGAAATGAGAAAGGAGGTGAAATAGCGGGACAGGAAACTTGGGGGATGTAATTAATCTTCCCAGCATTCACCTAGCGATCCGGGGAAACCTCGAGAAAACCCATGTTCAGGAAAATTGGCGAATCCTTCCAAAGGTGAATCACACGCGTTGCAGCCTGCGCCAACTCGCCCGTTTGTCACTTCTCTAAGTTGTGAATGTCATTTCACTGTTTTTATCTCGTTCAACTTCACTTAGTTCACACTATCACTTCACTAATGTAAACTAGTTCAACTTACGCGTCACTTAACTTTCCCATCTTCACATGGTGACGTAATGCAGCAGCGGCACGTCGCAGTTATCACAAACTCACTCGTAGAACCGCACTCGATAACTCGCTCACTGATTAACTCTCGCAAGAACGCTCGCTGTAAAATGTTCCAAAGAACATACTATCTCGACACAGTTCTGGAGGGGGGAGTAATGAAACTTCCAAAACATTCTGCTGATAACGGTTCTGAGGTTTATCTCCGGTTGCCCGCGCCGACCTGCCGATAGCTTTGAGCCATAGCTACCTCACATGTTTACGAAATTTCATGACAAATGTGGGCATAATTCAATTTTCTGGGAATAGCCTGTAAAGTTCTCTTCAATCTGAATGAATTTTGTAAGAGATAAACAAAATTTACTACACAGTAATACCAACAAACTTGTGGTGTTAACCATTTCTGAGATATTCTTTGTTACGGTTTGAAATTTAAATACTTGTACTTTTTCAAGTGGTTGTCGCTCTACAAGGAGTAGCTATGACATCAAATAGGACACGCTTTATCCTATTGTATCCTTCTTATAGCTACAGCGATAGGAATAATGAAGAGTGAAAGTCATGTGACTGCAGCACATTAGATTTTTCTTTCTCTAATGCTTACCCAGAATAAATACACGAAGTAGGCATTATGTTTCAACAAAAATTTAATACCTAGATTTCACCGCAGAAACATGTTTTGAGAGTCCTTGTATAAACAAAGGGGAAAATAAATTTTAGAAAAAGTTCCTATGCCTCTGTGTGTATATGTACGAATAGTATAACACAAAAACGAGAAGTCGGTTAAATGCCAAATTTAGTATATAAGTTCAGCAATTTTGAAGGATACAACACGAAGATTTTCGAAATAATCACCAACGCCAAACTATCATTTACATAGAAAAAGTTTCATTATTTTTTATTTTTTTCATAAATCACTCAATGATTTTATTAACACTCTGTGTGTTTAAGATGTCCTCATAATAAATAAAATGTGTATATTGAATTTTCTGGGAACAAAGTCCTCTGTATTGTGAATAACTTTTGTGTAATTGGTGAATTGTAAGAGATAGAAAAAGTCTTACTACAAAACAAACAAAAAAACAACATTATCTTGTTAAAGTGCAGGATTTGTCAAATAAACTTTTTTGTGACTTAGGCCATTATATTTGTTTGATGCTTCCATGTTTTGTAAAACACTAAAATGAGGGCGTGAGGATCAAGATCAATATTTGACGTAGAAACCATTAGTGGCAAGGCACGGTCAATTAACAATCACGTCCTACCTGATACTGCAGCATATACCTCGTTAAGGCTGTGCTAATGAAGTAGCCACTGTGGCGAAACACAGGCCACTTGTGAGTGCAACAAAGCAGAATAACCACGTGTACAGGAGAACATAGCCCTGATTGGTTTGTCTCGGCAAATAAACTAACAACTTGTTCAATGGGAATTTCACTTCTAAATATCTGTTCAACTCTAAAATGTTGTGAAAACACAAATTACAATTTTCAAATGTTGGAAGTAGGAGTGTAGCGGGCCCCGAAACAGGGGCAGAGCTCCGCAAGTAGCACTTTTACTTGTGATGTGACTCCTGGGAGGGAGGGAGGGAGGGAGGGATGAGGGACAGCCCCGAAGAGCCACTAGATCGCGGCGACGATATGTGTAAGCATGGACGTAATCCTTAAAGGTTCCAGATACAACGCATCCGGGCGGCGACCAGCTCTGCCCACAAGCCCCCGAGCCCTCTGGGGGGGGGGAGGGAGGGGTGAGGGACAGCCCCGAAGAGCCACTAGATCGCGGCGACGATATGTGTAAGCATGGACGTAATCCTTAAAGGTTCCAGATATAACGCATCCGGGCGGCGACCAGCTCTGCCCACAAGCCCCCGAGCCCTCTGGGGGCTCCGAAGGCCCAGAGATGCCCCTAGAAAACGGAACCGTCAGCACTCCTACCAACGTCAGGAGAAATCCTTCCAAAGCGCCAGTCTCAACACACAGAACACCGTCGCCGGGTCCTACAATCGTTAAACAGAAAAGGATGAGGACAGGAAATTCGGGGTAGAAGGAATTATCCCAGCATTCGCCTACCAACCCGGGGAAAGCATAAAAAACCCCGTATTCAGATTGGCCAACTCAACGAGTATCGAACCCGGGATCTCCTGAATTGGAGCCTCACGAGTTACCGACATCTGTCTGAGCTTCAACTTGAACCGCTCAGCCGTTTCTTCAGATTCCGCAAGAAAAGTAATCGCTGGGAACCAAATCCGATGAGTGTAGTAACAATCCCAGGCATGTGCAGGTAGGGGCATTATTGTACTTTAGCACCGTCTAATTGGTCCAGTAGTGAAAGGTAATACTTCCCGGGGATAGTTCAGCAAAAATTAAATTGAGTTTTATTTCTGGACGCTCCTTAGCGTCCCATTCTGTATTGGGTGTGAAAGATCGGTAATTTTGTTCAGAGCCCTCTTTATCAGGCTTGAGGTTCTTTTACGTGCCGCAAATCTACGACACGGGACCACCGGCTTTACTTCCCTCCCGAAGGAAGAAATGCTAAGGATATTTACGCCCGAAAAAATCCATTGCCCTCCGCGGGTTTGAAACCGCGACTACTGTTCTGGAAGTAGTTTGTGAGCAAGCACCACACGAGTTTTCCGACAGATGGAACAGTTTTTGTTTTCTCTTGTGTATTTTCACCTTTTGCTACCCTCGGTTTAGATTGCTTCTTCGTCTCTGGCGTGTAGTGAAGAATCTGCTGTTTTATATGCTGTTATGAAACGTGGGTGAAACTCACTAGAATTGCGTTTAAGCAAGTCTAAAAACACTTGAGAAATTGAAAAGGTACAATCAGAATGAAAATTTGCTTGCCATAAGTGGAATTCGAGCCATGGATCTTAGGCTGTCCGTGATGTTTCTGAAACCGAGCTACCATGGTCACATGCCAGTAAGGGGTTAAATTCCCAACCAGAAGGCGTTCTCAAATTCATCTTTGACATAACGTACCGCACTGGTGACTTCAGTACTTGAAGCTATTGGTTCGATCAATGATGGTTGTGTTGCCATGGTAGCTCGCTTGGTTAGAGCTGTGGTTCAAATCCCGGCTATGACATTGTATACCAAGCGAGGTGGAGCCGCGGTAACGCGTGCGAGTCACGTTGCATCCCTGGTGACCGCCCACTCTGACCCATCGGTTTCTCCAGAGTCAGCAGGCGAATGCTGGGGTGGTTTCTCATTCCGTTTCCTTCTCCTCTTTCAAGTGTGCTTCTAGGTTTCATGGTGCCGGACACATGCTCAATGGAAAGAGTATTTCACGTGAAGCACAGGGCTGCTTGATTGATGGATCGTTCATCGCTCTCTCTCTCTCTCTCTCGTCGGCTGCAGCAGTAGCACGGGTCTGCGAGCTTGGAAATGTTAGGGGCTTGCGTGCGTCTCTATAGCCCGTCTGCCTACAGTTTGTAGCCTCTTATAATTCTTCCTTCGCCTCATCCCTTTCTCCTGGAGTTGGTAGCCGCAATAGGTCCCTGCAGGTCGCTGCATGCGAGGTGTCCCCCTCCGTTGGCTTGGCTCCTTCACCTCATCCCTTCCTCTTAACGGGTGGTAGCTGCAATACGTCCCTGCAGGTGTCCGCTTCGTTGAATAACCTTTGCCTACGGCATTGGATTGTTCAGTTCGATTCTACATTACTTAGTCTTGAGAATTGTTCATATGAACGCGTTTTTGGTCCATTGTTAACCAACGCGGTGCCATTCAATGGAACGCTTTCTCATACCCAGAGTTCATGTAAAATAGTGGACACGGTCTATCGAGCTGTTGTCAGCCAAGCTTCAGTCTGCCTTCTTGTCCTCGGTCGTAGCGGTTTTGGGACTTATCGTCTTGGACGGATGTACGACGACACTTAAATTCAGCAACCGTCGAACCTAATTTATTGCAGATCACCAGAAACAAGTGACTACAGTTGTGTAACAGATGGTTACAGTGCCATCTAACAGTAATCTGGCCAACTTCACGACATCTCTGAGTCAGACGGAGAGTGTTTAATGAGAAGCCCAGGTGTGAGACGCATCCCCTTGAGAATCGTCCTATTTTAATAAAGCACACCTGTTGCTCGCATTTCATTCCAAGCAGGTTTATTTTTTCTCCCTCATACAACTACATAATGGGAAAGGCACACATTATGTGAAACACCTCGAGTGGACAGTTTGCAAACAAAACACGAGACTATACGCTAATTGTCGGCACGTTTCAAAAGTATTTTAGATTAAATAAATCACCAACTCTCCTAATTGGTGGACAAGAGTTTTGAAAGATAAAGATGCGGCAGCCTGTAACTTCTCTGCTGTTTACATTACATTGTGTTCACTGGTAGTCGTTAGGAGTTATGAACGTAGAGCATATTAAAATCAACAAATAAATGAGGGAATACATCGTTTCTAACTCTCCCATATGGTCTTTGACATTTGGGGGTACCTCATTCCACCAAACGATGACTGGAACCATTTCCGAGGTATAGGCATCCAGCCGGCGGAATCCGTTGGTTCCGATGGTAGTGTGATGATGAGGATGGCGGTGGAATGACAGGACCTACAGCTTTTACCGTGGACTCCGAACCACGTTGGGCCTTGGGAATACTTAACATGAGCAAGTCAGAGGTGAAAGCGTGGATAGGACTGTTTTAAAATGCCCAACCTAGAGCCGGGAATCGATCATCAGACCCTCTGTGCGAGAGCGGAAATGAAAACACTGCACTAGGAAATGCATTAATTATATTATTTGCATAAATTAATGAGCACATCAATTATGCCCCATTTTAGGTATAAAGCACACCAAACATTTCAGTTCCTTTTCAGCCTGCGATGTAAACACTCAAATGGTTTGTGCAACATTCTAATTGGAATAGGATTAATAACATTGCCCTTTAAATCTCTAAGGAGCATGCAAGTTGGTGTCACAGCACACACTGTTAGAGTTTTCAAGGCAGTTGTGTGTACAATTCTTGGGAATGGAGACGTTGCTTGTCCTCAAGACCACCACATTTCTCTTTGGGACTGTTTCAAGGCAGTTGTGTGTACACATCTTGGGAATGGAGACGTTGCTTGTCCTCAAGACCACCACATTTCTCTTTGGGACTGTTTCAAGGCAGTTGTGTGTACACTTCTTGGGAATGGAGATGTTGCTTGTCCTCAAGACCACCACATTTCTCTTTGGGACTGTTTCAAGGCAGTTGTGTGTACACTTCTTGGGAATGGAGACGTTGCTTGTCCTCAAGACCACCACATTTCTCTTTGGGACTGTTTCAAGGCAGTTGTGTGTACACTTCTTGGGAATGGAGACGTTGCTTGTCCTCAAGACCACCACATTTCTCTTTGGGACTGTTTCAAGGCAGTTGTGTGTACACTTCTTGGGAATGGAGACGTTGCTTGTCCTCAAGACCACCACATTTCTCTTTGGGACTGTTTCAAGGCAGTTGTGTGTACACATCTTGGGAATGGAGACGTTGCTTGTCCTCAAGACCACCACATTTCTCTTTGGGACTGTTTCAAGGCAGTTGTGTGTACACTTCTTGGGAATGGAGACGTTGCTTGTCCTCAAGACCACCACATTTCTCTTTGGGACTGTTTCAAGACAGTTGTGTGTACACTTCTTGGGAATGGAGACGTTGCTTGTCCTCAAGACCACCACATTTCTCTCTGGGACTGTTTCAAGGCAGTTGTGTGTACACTTCTTGGGAATGGAGACGTTGCTTGTCCTCAAGACCACCACATTTCTCTTTGGGACTGTTTCAAGACAGTTGTGTGTACACTTCTTGGGAATGGAGACGTTGCTTGTCCTCAAGACCACCACATTTCTCTCTGGGACTGTTTCAAGACAGTTGTGTGTACACTTCTTGGGAATGGAGATGTTGCTTGTCCTCAAGACCACCACATTTCTCTCTGGGACTGTTTCAAGACAGTTGTGTGTACACTTCTTGGGAATGGAGACGTTGCTTGTCCTCAAGACCACCACATTTCTCTCTGGGACTGTTTCAAGACAGTTGTGTGTACACTTCTTGGGAATGGAGACGTTGCTTGTCCTCAAGACCACCACATTTCTCTTTGGGACTGTTTCAAGGCAGTTGTGTGTACACTTCTTGGGAATGGAGACGTTGCTTGTCCTCAAGACCACCACATTTCTCTTTGGGACTGTTTCAAGACAGTTGTGTGTACACTTCTTGGGAATGGAGACGTTGCTTGTCCTCAAGACCACCACATTTCTCTCTGGGACTGTTTCAAGACAGTTGTGTGTACACTTCTTGGGAATGGAGACGTTGCTTGTCCTCAAGACCACCACATTTCTCTCTGGGACTGTTTCAAGAGAACCGTCCACAAGTCGTTCCAAAGCAGAAGCCTTTCCTTGCTGTACTATTTACCTGTTTCTCACAAAACTTGGATACTCATATTTCAACGTAACCACGCGTTTTGAGGTTCCCTATAAAAAGAAGCATTTTTAGAGAAAAGCGAAATGTCGGATAAATACCAAAGTTGGTATTCGAGTTCATATCTTGTAAGAATGCAACCTGAACATTTTCAAGAAAATTCCCTCAACTCAAATTAACCTTTAAGTGGAAAACGTTTCGTAATTTTTTATTTTGTCAAAAATGGGTCTAGTGATTTTCATTAAAACAGTAGATCTTTAAGACAAATAAGAGTCTTGTAGGAAAGGTCTCTGACATGTGAAGAGTGTAACTTTATGAGGTAGACAAGAGCTAACGGAAATACACACAGTTTATTTCAGTGGCATCAGATAACAGTTCTTATTGGTTTGAATCCTGAAAACTTTGTCGTTTTTCAAAGTGCCGTCGCTATTCAGTTGTATCTTGGGATGTCATGCAAACAGTGTGGAATTTTTAAATATTTGTATATCGATTTTCCGAATGACCAATGACCAGGGGACGGAGGGGACAACTCGACCCAACGGGAATCTTTTGTGCTTTCCGCCTCCAGGAGGAAGGGATGAGCTGAAGGAACAGCAGGAGGCTATAGGCCGACCGGCAGAGACGCGCAGAAGTCCCTAACGATTACAACTTGATCTCCCATCATACCGCCGAGTGCTCAAAGAAGGAAAACTCGGCTCAGAGAACGCTGCCATCTGGCAGTACCCGGATAAAGTTCCCAACTAGCGAGCATCTGCGCCATCTGGTGGAACACTACACAGTCCACCTGTAACATGAAAGTGGAAGTGAAGTGATAGGAAATTTGTAGAAGAAAAGAAATCTCCTTGCCAACTACAAAACACCTGTATTCAAGTGTCCAGTCCCAGGAATCAAATGCAGGACTCGCGCCGATAATGTATAATGAAAGCATTCCTGCAAATGTCCATCTCGATTAACATGTAGCAGATAGAAATATAAGTTTCTGTAAGAATGGTCAGTAGAAAGTATATGACGGTGGATAGAGCAAGCCATCAACATATGAGAACATTAATTACTGCTGCTGGAGCTCGAACTGGGACAGGAAAAGAAGGCCCTTGCTGATGGTCTTTAACACGGATGTTAATTGAGTGTACGGGACCCATGTGCTGTTCTCTAGCCCTGCCAATTATCAACATGGCCGGCTTCAATCGAGATATATTGCCTCCTTATTCTCTATTACACAACAGAACCCGCCGTTATTCCATTGTCTGCTGAAGAGCTCCCTCTACTCTTACATAGAGTACCGGAGAGACATGACTCCGCGGCTACGTGTGAGCTTTACATTCGGGAGGACTGGGTTCGATTCCTAGAATCGTTCATTCTGATCATGCGTTACCCTGGTTGGCTAGGCGAATGCTGAGATGACTTCTCTTCTAACAGGAATTTCCTATCATTTCACTTCCCCTTTCAAGTTTCATGTGGGCTTAGGGCCTGTACAGTGTCGGACAGATGCTTCCTCGTTTGAAAGTTCTTCTTGGCCCCATCAGATGGCAGCATTCTCTAGGTCATCTTAAAGTTAGAGAGATTCAAAGCATAGCAAAGGTGAAGGCGGCAGCCATGTGGGCTGAAGTCTCGCCTCTCGTCCCAGGTTGCGCGATCTAAGAGAACCCGAAATGAAACACAGAAGGACACCAATCCCCTTGTGCACACTTTCCCGCGTTAAAAGTATTACTTTACTTACGCGTGTGCTACCGCTGTTTTCGCAAATTAATGTTGTAAAATAAAAGAATCCTGCACTGCACGTACGCGACTTGCAATGACATTGTCTTGTTCACAGTTTAAGTCGTAGAATAACATATAATTTCGTAGCCTTATGATGACTATTAACAAACCTTTATTAGTTACCGAAGCGTGTGAAGAAAATACTGTGTGAACACTTTTGGTATTCGCAAGGAAATCTACCGATGTATTATCCTTCAATTAAGCTGAATTTTGGATATATTAAAATAGGTTAAGAAACAATAAAAAATAACTCTCTTTTTTCTACATAAAATTTTACCTACTCAAACGAAATGATCTCACCCTCTAGGCTGTGAAATTACTTACGAAAGCTCCACAGTTTTATATCAGATTTTTGTTTATTGCTAGATCCCATTTAGAAATTCTCATTTAATATCAGGCGAAAAAACGTTTCAAAATATTACACAAATTTGTAGAACTACCAAAAGATGGGAAATTAATAATTCTAAGAAAAATGTATACTGGTTATCCTGTAGAAACAAAACGAAATTACTATTTTAAACAAATATAAGAGTAAAATGCTGTTTTGTTTTCTTCTAAAAACAACAACACGTGAAGATACTGTGATATTCAGCATTTTACTGTTTAATTTTTCCATACGCCGCCCATATCGGCGGCCTTTTAACTTTCTAACATATATATTTTAAAGTATTTTAGCGCTGGAATTACAGCATTACATGCTTGGACAGATTTCTACAAATTAAATGTTTATTGAACAGCTCAGAAAAATCTTGAGATACATTCATATGGCTTTCTCTATCCTCTATCTTTATTAGTGAGTATACAAACTATTCTTACTCAACCTTATTTTTCTATCACTAGATTTAATTCAAATAAGCCTAGCTACATTACGTTATAGATACAAAGAGAACAGCGATAGTCAAATGTTTAACAACTGAACGCTATATGCTGCCTTAAAATTCCATACTGTTTCCATGACATCGCGAGAAACAAGTGAAAATCGATAGGACTCTGGAAGAATGACAAGTATTGAACAATTGTAAAACCTTTAGTAACGGATATCTACTTGCGGGTGAAGAGGACTATTGCCAGAAAATTCAACATCTACATTTTATTTGTTATGTAACAATCTTTCATATATGGTATTTTAATAAAAATCGTTAGAACAATTTTTTAAAAAATCAACATTTTCAAACAATGTTCCATGTATAGGGTAAGGAGGGAATTTCTTAAAAATCTTCGGGTCGCATCCCTGCAAGATGTTAAACTCAAATACCAAGTTTGGGTTTTATCCAACTTTTCGTTCATGCTGTTCACAGACACACAAACGTGTTTTCAAAAATGTTTTATTTGGATTCAAAACATGTATTTCCAGTGAAATATCGATATAGATTTTTTGGGTGTAATCAAATATTTCCCCCCTTACTAAACGTAGTAGAGAAAGTAAAAATGATGCTAATTATAAAATAACTTTTCAAAATATGCACAGTTTAATAAGTTAGTATGTGAAAATGTTAATAAATTCCTCTAGTTGAACACATTTAACTTCTAACAAACATTGGCTATAAATATAATAATGCAGTTGATAAGCAGGATAGCGCCCTACAAGTTGTAACTACAGTGAACACAGTCGCCGTTAAAGAAACCTGTGTCACTATTCCTTATACTAATAATCATGAAACAAATAAACAGACTATAAAACTGGTTACATTTTCAATAAAATACTTGAACAAAACTCATAGACGACAGAAAGGTTGGTATCAGTAAAACAACAACAGCTTATAAGTACATTGCTGCTTATGTTACACAGAAACCTGAAATGTTTCATTCCAGAAGCACAAAACGATTTAAAGTGGGTAATATAAGGATTTAATGACTCGTGAACTCCAATATTAAACAAATAAATGTTGTTACTTCCTCTTCTCCAGGAGTCCAGTGCCTTCTACTGATTTTCGCCAACCAAATCCTTCTTCTCTACAAGTTTCTGAGTTTCGACGATGATCTATATAATTGTGCCCTCGTACTGCGCCCAGGAGCACAGCAACCTGCCATAAGTCAGCTTCGACACAGCTGTTTCCTTATATTCATATTGAGGCAACTAGCCCAAGATGGCGCGCGTATAACACGTGATCAACTCTCCACCAATCAACATGCCGTATTGGCGGCATTCGCAAGATAATTCAGTTGCTGTAGATTGTATATAGATAACATTAGGTCACCTCAAGTGGGTGGAGCTCTCCCCGGTTACGTAAGGGGGAAGCCCATCCCGCCGATGTTACTGCCTCATCAAGCTTAGAATCGTTAGGCACCACTGCGCATCTCTGTCGCTCAATATGTAGCCTCCTGGGGGTGGTGCGTACAAAAGATGTGTGCTGGGTCGAGGAGTCCCCTCGGTTCCTTGCTCATTCATTCATACCTAAAGTAAGTATTGTATTCCACCCAGAAATTGGATCCGATATTTCATAGAATATGCATGTTTTGAATTGCAAGCTCACCGTGTTATAAAGATCCTTTACGTAGAAAATGTATATTTTCTGTGAAATGGCGGTAAAGGTTTTGATTACATTACCACAACTTTTGGGTGTTTATATGGAAATGTTGAGGGAACAGCCTCCTCTTCATGTGAAAGTAACTTTGTACAGCATAAGAGATAGACAATACGTACAACAGCAGGATCTCTTTATTGGACACAATTTACTCCAAATAACTTCTGTTACGGCATCTTCCATCTCTGTCCGTTGTTATTGTTTTGAGTATTTCAGTACTTCATTTCATGCTGTCCAGTTGTTCCTCACGAGGTTATAGAAACAATCCTCTACCCCGCCCCACTATAGAAGAAGCTTTTCTGTAAAGACTTACTTCCACTAACATGAAGTAGATAGAAAATACACTTTCGTAAGAATAGTGTGTAGAAGCTGTATAAAACACGACATAGTGGGTGGAGAAACTCGTGTGAATGTAACACGTTAGATTTTTCATATATGATTCAAGTTTGCAGCAGGAAAGTGAAAGAACAATTGACACATGCGAATTAACCAACATTGTTTGGTTAACTAGAAACACAGAAATTAAGAGTATTTTGCAATTTGTAAAGTTTTCTCACAAACCTTCAGTTTACAAAACTCCTAGAACCCAAATTTACGTTAGTTTACACGGAAGATACACGCCATTTTACAGTGTTTTTTTTTAGATTTTTGATTTGTATAATTTTATAATAATTATTTTAAATGGATTTAGAAGTTATTTTTCCACCTCACTCACCGACATATAATTTGAACTGAAGGAAATAATAATTTTAAGTCGTAAAAAACCCTAGGCTTTGTTGAGAAAGTTCAGTAATAACTGGGATAATTTCTTCAGCGCAGTTTCAAGTACTGTACCAAAACATTCGTTCTACTATTGTGCTAAGAGTTTTACAACTTTGATTGTCTACTGCACTTTGACCCTGGTCACTCATTCAGTAGACAATCACTACAGTTTATTTACATTTTACAAATTCTTGTCACTAAATTATCTTGCTCTTTTTTCAGTTTTTTTTTCATGTCCCATTTCCACTCTTTTTTCACTTTTCATTTATTGATTACTTAACCATCACACATTCACTATAGTTTTCCATTCAAAGTAAGATGCACTACCTCTTACTTTTCTCTTTCCACTGTCCAAAGCCATTTATTTTTTACTTTACACAATAACTGTCCAATGTTTCTAGCGTCCTTGCATATAATTTCAATTATAAGTGTATTTCTATCCCCCTTCAACCACTTCTTATTAAACAATTCTTTTCTCCAATTTTCTGTTCCTTGGCACTTAAATACTATGTGTTCAATGTCTTCATTACCACCACATATCGGACATTGGTTCTGAGGAATACCCTGTCTTAGCCCTTTTAGCCTCCATGCTCCGGTTCTTAACCATGCAATAGATTCTCTCTCTTCTTTATTTACTATGTCTATATATTTTTCCCTATCCCATGTATTTTTCATTGGCCTATAATAAACTAATGAGCTCTTTTCGGCAATCTCACTGAACATGATTTGCATTTCTATATCTTCCAGTCTTTTCCTTGCCTCTTTCCAAAAATGTTTTACGTTATTTGCTCTCCTTCTCCATATATCTCCTAACCCATTTTTCTCCAAAATATTCCGTAATTTACTTACCCATCCATCATTCATTAAGCTATTCTCTTGGTATTCAATACATTGTCTTAACACATTACTTTTTCCTAGATTTAAAATTCTGAACCAAAATTTCAAAGCTGTTTCCATTATCTTCCCCTTAGTTGGCACCCTGCCCATCTTTAATTGTGCTACCTGTCTTACAGTTGACTTCGATAGTCCTAGTATTTCTCTACAAAACATCCTGTGCACCACATCTATACATTCCCATCCTCTATCCAATCTCCATATTTCTATACCATACATCATTTTTGCCTCCACAACCATCTCATAAACTTTTTCCAGCCATTTAACATTTATATTAGGTACTTTATATTTGCAGCTTCTAATTGCTGCCATCGCCCATTTACCTTTTGCCAATGCAAACTTCTTTTGTTTCTCCCATTTATTACCTCCATCTATTTTTACTCCTAAATAGATACAGTCATGCACTACCCTGTAATCTTTATTCTCCCCCTTCAACTTTTCATATTTGCCTAATTTTCCCCCCTTTTTGAAAACCACAATCTGTGTTTTCTCTTGATTCACTTTTAACCTCCATTCATTACAATATACATCAATTGCTTGTAATGATTGTTTTAAAGCACTTACTGTAATAGATCCTGCCACTAGGTCATCTGCAAAAAGAAGTCCTGGAATTTGGATTAGGTCTGTAATTTGTACTTGTACCTAAAGAGTTAATGTCCAAAGTTTTTTCAAATAGTGACAATTTTTATTAAGGGGTTGAAAACATATGAACATGGGAAGCTTTTTTGAAGTTGTATGGTATCCTATAATTTTCGCCACGTCCTATAAAACAAGTGCACAGCGTTGTGCCCTGGTTGATCAATCCGTATAGTTTCATCTATAAGGGGTTAAAAATAAAGGAAGGGTAGCTTTTAAAAGTTTCAAGTACTACATAATTCAAAATAACGATTATGTGTTTCTGGAAGTTGTAACGTAACCTAAGATTTGTTACCAACTTGTGTTGTACAACTGTGCAATATTTTAACCATATGGTTTCAACAGTGTGGAAGTCTACATAAGGGACTGAAAATATGCTGGGGATGTAGTTTTAAAGTTCTAAGTTAGCTGAGAATGTTTGTTGGGTCCTGTAGTACATATAAGCGTAGAAATTTTCATCTCGATAGATCAAAGAATGTTGATTTGTTTGTTAGGGGTTGTAAATAGGCAGCATGTCTTTTTGGCGAGTTTCTAGAATAATCCAAATATATCCGGTTTTGTCAAAATCATAGCAAAAATGTTACTTGATAACGCTTCACTGAAATATGAGGTAAATGTGGTGACATAGCGATATACAACCCCCCCAAAATTCAAATAACTCAAATTTAAAATATTTTAAACATCTACAATTATTACACTTTCGGGCCTGAAAGGTCTGCCATATTTGCAATAAAGTGCCAAAAGCAACCTCTGGTATCCATATTCAACGGAACGGAATGAAATTTGGTGACATGAATATGGAAAAGAAATCCCGCATTCCCGTTTTCAATTATTTAGAAACATTGTATAGCCGGTGACTATCTAGAAGAACGGGGATTTTCATTGGTGATGATTGAATGTTCTCTCTTTATAATACAACAATTTGTTTGCTAGAATTTTACAAGTGTAAGCCACTGACTGCATCGTTTAAAGGGAGCAACAAACTAAAACGACATGTAAATTGCCCAAGGTGCTAAGACAGATTGCATCCCCGGACTCCAGCATTTAATTTCCTGTATCGTACCCTCCACACAGGTAGAAGAGGTGATTAATTACGTCAGCAGGTGGTCTCACACCCTCAGCTGTTTGTTAACCATTTATACTGCAGGTGAGAGAAACCGTATTCCATGTCGAGATTTCATATATGTTTGAGGACCAAGTGGCAATGTCTGTCGTCCGCGTTCCGGAGGTCCGAGTTCGATCCCCGGTTGCAGTGCGGGAAGTTTTCTTTAGCCAGAATTATTCCTCGTCCTCCCTGGAATCTGGAAGTGTGAGTGAGAGTGTGAACTTAATGTTTAGAAAGAGAACCCTAGTAAACGAGTTGATATCACTGCTCTTGTGCAATTGTTCAAAGGCAAAGCCGCCGACATGTCAAAGGCGGTATATAAATGAAACAAGAAACATCTTACTATATTACAACACATGGTTTATGTCAAATGTTTTATTGTTTATATGTTTCCGAAATTGCTTTATTATTGCTTTGAATGGTTAAATATGTACTTCATACTCTTTTTCAAGTTCTTCGTTTCTTCTCGTGGTCATGCAATTTCAAAACCATCAGGTAGCGACACACATTTTAAAAATGTGACTATCGCTTTATCCTACTGTATTCTTGTTATAGCTACAACGAAATGTGTAGTGTTAACAACGAGTAGACAGAAGAATAAGCTTTTGTAAGAGTGGGTAGAGAAACTGATGTGAATGTAACATATTGTTTTAAAACAAAAATGAAACCTATATAGTTGTGTTGAGCGTGACGTCCTTTCTTCGTGCGTTGCATTACATTTTATGTGAAAACATAAAACCAACTTGTCAAATAAAATAAAGGCTGTAGCACGGGCCTGGACCTGCCAACCCGACTGCCGCCGATACGGGTCAGCACCACGCTTCCTCTAGCCGGAAACGTGGCTAAGGACCTCTGTCACAGCTCCTCACGATGCTGACTGTGCGCTGGTTCTATACCAAGGTCGAACCCCTAGCCGGGAACCGCTCTATCTCACAGCACCACTGGTGCAGGACTCCCTTCAAATGAAGATGACCCAAAATCTCCATATCTTAGGACCGTAAAGTTTGTGTAGTGACGCTACACAATAGTTGTATCACGACACGTGATGAAGTTATCTTGTGTAATAACGGAATGACTTTTGTTTTTGTAAACAATAAAAACTGAATTTTACTTCGCGACACCAGAATTAAGCGACTGGGACGGCTCCGGCGGTAACGTATGTGGCCCGCATTTGGAAGGTCTCGGGTTCAAAGTTCCGGGGCCGACAAATCTCACCGAAAGGTTTTTTCGTGGTTTTACTCGGTCGCTAAGCGAATTCTGGGTTGAATATTTTGATCCGCGAATTTTCCTACGATCCCTTTCATTACCACATTTCATTCCCTTCTTCGCCGCCATCCAGCATTGGACTGATCATTCATCCTGGAGATGCTGTGGTCCAAAGTTTGCTTCCTACTGGACAGGCATTGGCGGGTGTAAGTTGTACAAAGAGGAGGGTGATCCGTTGACCAAGAAGAAGAAGAAGACACCATAAATACATTGCGGCAGTATATTTACTTCAATCGGCCTTAATTCCGCACCAGTTTTATAGTTATCACAGTGTTTGATTCTCCCACACAATGCTATTGTTTCTCAGGCTCCGTTTCTGAGCCGATTAATATAGATAATGGACAATAGAGGTTTAGAAAACAGCTGCAAACATTTGTGTTTAAAATACCACGAGGATAATGTTGTTGAAACAAAGTCCTATGTGAACTTTGCTCGACCTTTTGTTCCAAAACAGTTCATGTAAACGACTTTCACCCTGTTTAATGTGGTCGAGATGCAGCGTTAGAAAAGTATTTTTCGACGATAGTGTTTTCTTTTGATCGACTTCCCATTCAAGCTGTGATGGTAGGCATTTACTCGTAACCTAAGGTACCTGCGAGGTTTGCCCATTTAGTGTCGCATACACTGTTGCATTTCGCTCACAAGCACACATCAATACTTAGTTCGGGTTGCTGCATAGCTCTTACTGACGAACGGAGGGCGCCCCTTGTGCTCCTAACAGTCACATCCGAGAGGGACGGATGAGGGGAGAGACCCGAAGGGCGAGCGGATCCGGATGACGGCCGGTGCAAGCACAGACGGGGTCCCTAATGATTTCAGATTGAACACATCCGACGTCGCACGGTCCTGTCTACAACCCAACGAACCTCCGGAAGGACACCTAACTGAGCAGTCCGCGCAGCGACACCAGGGAAGGATCCTCCACAGAGCGCATAACCGCAACCCGCGGACCCGTCTCCTGGTCCTACAACCCTGAAGAAGATGACAGCTGCAGGAAATGAGAGTCGTGGTAGAAGATGAACCAGCCCAGCATTCGCCTGACGACTCGGGGAAACCAGGAAAAGCCCATGGGCTACATTGGATGGTCGCGGGTATCGACCCCGGGACCTCGCTAATGCGGGCCGTCGCGCTGTTGGGTCTTACAGTATTACCACTAAGAGCACTGTAACACCGACGGCCGAGCTAGTTCTCATAATGTGATTTGCTTCATTGCAGGTTTGTTTTACTTTTTCTACTACTCTCCATAGTAAGTAGAGGATTCGATACTCACATTTCAACGGAACTATAGTTGTGAAGCTGTTAACAGTAAAAGTTAAATTGAGTGTCTTCCAAACATGTTACACGAAGATTAAAAATAAAAGTTCCCCACCCCAAACTACCCTTTATGTGGAAAATGTTTCTTACTTGTTATTGTCTCAAAAATGTTTAAGACGTTTTCATAGCAAATAAAATGTTCATTTCGAATTTTCTGGGTATAACTGTGAAGTCCTCTTTGTTCTGAATGACTTTTAAATAGTTGGTAAACTGTACCGATCGATGGTTCCGCGTTCTATTCCCGGTAGCCACCCACTCTGACCATGGGTTTACGTGGTTTTCCCAGCTTGACAAAAACGAATGGTGTATTCTACCACGGATTTGCTTTCTCTCCCATTTCATGTTTCAGGTTGACTCTGGGGCTATGGTTCGGTCAGTGTCGGACAGATGGCGCAGAGGTTTGCGATTTGGAACTTCTTCTCGGCCCTGCTAGAGGGAAGCCTGTAGAGCCTCCCCTGCTGGGTCGTGTTTCTCCGGGCACTAGAGGGACGTCTCCGAGCGACCTCGCATGGCCGGGTGCTCAAGTCTGGAAGCAGTGGGGTACTCTGCGCGTCTCTGTTGTGACTTGCACCGGCCTCGTTCTGCAGGCTTCCCTCCTCCCAGAGGTGTACACACAAAAGATCCATTGGGGGTCGAGGTGATAGATGTCCCCTCCGTTAACTAGTCCGCTTCTAACCTAACTGGTGAACCGTAATAGGTAGACAAAAACATTTATGTCAAAATAAAATTGTTGTAGCATTACCCATTTCTGATAAGTTCTCTGTTATTGTCTGAATTTTCAAACACTTACAACTAAATATGTAAATGTGCACAGAAAGCTTGTCTGGGTGTGATCTTGTAAGAATAGAGCGAGTAGAGGAAGTGATGTGAATGTATACTGAATCAATGGGGCGCTAGGAGAGCAGGAAGAGATGAATGTTAGCTGGTAATTAAAGCTTGCCATTTTGTTAATGGAGTGCGAGGCGGTTGCATCTCACGCGAGAAGGATATAAACACCTGTAATTAGCGGCGGCCTGCGTGGGAGGCCAGTATCAGCTGGAGAAGTGGTGCATCACTATGGAGGTAACACTTATCCTACTGGAACCGGAACAAAACAAGTTAATTGACACAGATTGTCGTATTAGAATCCAAGCGCTTTGAAATTCCATGCTCTTTGCATGACCTCGAGGACATAAAGAAAAGTGACTTACCACTTCACAACTGTTTGAAAACTCAAACCAATAACAAAGAATATCTCGGAAAATGTTAAAACTAAATGTTTCGAGAGCGGAGAGGCTCCCGCAACGGGTCACAGCATCCCAGGTGTCCGTAGCGGCCTTTTTTGCTTCTCTCGTGATCCCTGGGAGGGTGGAGGGGAGAGACCCGAAGGCTGATCAGATCCGGATGACGATGGGTACAAGAATGGACAGGGCCCCTAACATTTCCATCTCGAACGCATCGGACTCTGCCCAGGCCCAACCACAAGCCTCCTAAACCCCGGGGGGGGATCCCACAGGGAGGCGGGTTCTATTTGAGCAGTACCGCAACGAGGCCAGGGAGGACAGCTCTAAAAGTGTACATCCACCGAACACCGTCCCCTGGTCCTACAGCCCTGAAATAGATGACAATGAAGAAGGAAATGAGGGGCAGGAAAGTTATGGTAAAAGAGGAACCACCGCCATTCGCTTTCCGACTCGAGCAAATCACGAAAAAGCTATAGGTCAGTATGTGCAGTCACCGGGATCGAACCGGAGACCTCTCGAATGCAAATTGCAGTCATTATCGCGGCGCCACCATCTCAGTTCCTGAATGGTTAATGCCATAAACTTACTGCTTTAACCAGATCTGTAACCACGTGTCAAGGTTTTCAGATATTCAGAATGAAGGACACTTCACAGGTTATTACTAGAATATTCGTTTTATTGTCCTGTAAATATCATAAACAAATTGTATTTTAATCAAAATAGTCAGAACCACTTTTGAGAAAATACAAAATAACGAAAAGTTTTGTCCATGTAAAGGGTAGTTCGAAGTGGGGGGGGGGACCTTCTTGAAAATCCTGGAGTAGCATCCTTTGAAGACTTTAAAATCAAATCTCAAGTTTGGTATTTAAACTGCTGCTTCTTTTATTCGGGGAGTCCCAAAAATGTTGTGAATATCGGTATCGAAGTTTTGGATGCAATGCAATATTTGTTTTGCTTGGCAGGTACGTGTTAGAGAAACTAAAACCTCTGGGAACACAGGTAACATCGTGTATATTTGTTGTTTCCCAACTTTTGCTTGGCAGGTACATGTTAGAGAAACAAAAACCTCTCAGAACACAGGTAACATCGTGCATATTTGTTGTTTCCTAACTTTTGCTTGGCAGGTACGTGTTAGAGAAACTAAAACCTCTGGGAACACAGGTAACATCGTGTATATTTGTTGTTTCCTAACTTTTACTTGGCAGGTACGTGTTAGAGAAACCAAAACCTCTCAGAACACAGGTAACATCGTGTATATTTGTTGTTTCCCAACTTTTGCTTGGCAGGTACGTGTTAGAGAAACTAAAACCTCTCAGAACACAGGTAACATCGTGCATATTTGTTGTTTCCTAACTTTTGCTTGGCACGTACGTGTTAGAGAAACTAAAACCTCTCCGAACACAGGTAACATCGTGTATATTTGTTGTTTCCCAACTTTTGCTTGGCAGGTACGTGTTAGAGAAACTAAAACCTCTGGGAACACAGGTAACATCGTGCATATTTGTTGTTTCCCAAATTTTGCTTGGCAGGTACGTGTTAGAGAAACTACAACCTCTCAGAACACAGGTAACATCGTGTATATTTGTTGTTTCCCAACTTTTGCTTGGCAGGTACGTGTTAGAGAAACTAAAACCTCTCAGAACATGGGTAACATCGTGTATATTTGTTGTTTCCCAACTTTTGCTTGGCAGGTACGTGTTAGAGAAACTAAAACCTCTCAGAACACAGGTAACATCGTGTATATTTGTTGTTTCCCAACTTTTATTTGGCAGGTACGTGTTAGAGAAACTAAAACCTCTCAGAACACAGGTAACATCGTGTATATTTGTTGTTTCCCAAGTTTTGCTTGGCAGGTACGTGTTAGAGAAACTAAAACCTCTGGGAACACAGGTAACATCGTGTATATTTGTTGTTTCCCAACTTTTGCTTGGCAGGTACATGTTAGAGAAACAAAAACCTCTCAGAACATGGGTAACATCGTGTATATTTGTTGTTTCCCAACTTTTGCTTGGCAGGTACGTGTTAGAGAAACTAAAACCTCTGGGAACACAGGTAACATCGTGCATATTTGTTGTTTCCCAACTTTTGCTTGGCAGGTACGTGTTAGAGAAACTAAAACCCTTGGGAACACAGGTAACATCGTGCATATTTGTTGTTTCCCAACTTTTGCTTGGCAGGTACGTGTTAGAGAAACTAAAACCCTTGGGAACACAGGTAACATCGTGTATATTTGTTGTTTCCCAACTTTTGCTTGGCAGGTACATGTTAGAGAAACTAAAACCCTTGGGAACACAGGTAACATTGTGTATATTTGTTGTTTCCCAACTTTTGCTTGGCAGGTACGTGTTAGAGAAACAAAATCCTCTCAGAACACAGGTAACATCGTGTATATTTGTTGTTTCCCAACTTTTGCTTGGCAGGTACGTGTTAGAGAAACTCAAACCTCTCAGAACACAGTTAACATCGTGTATATTTGTTGTTTCCCAACTTTTGCTTGGCAGGTACGTGTTAGAGAAACTAAAACCTCTGGGAACACAGGTAACATCGTGCATATTTGTTGTTTCCCAACTTTTGCTTGGCAGGTACGTGTTAGAGAAACTAAAACCTCTGGGAACACAGGTAACATCGTGTATATTTGTTGTTTCCCAACTTTTACTTGGCAGGTACGTGTTAGAGAAACTAAAACCTCTGGGAACACAGGTAACATCGTGTATATTTGTTGTTTCCCAACTTTTACTTGGCAGGCACGTGTTAGAGAAACTAAAACCTCTGGGAACACAGGTAACATCGTGTATATTTGTTGTTTCCCAACTTTTGCTTGGCAGGTACGTGTTAGAGAAACTAAAACCTCTGGGAACACAGGTAACATCGTGCATATTTGTTGTTTCCCAACATTTGCTTGGCAGGTACGTGTTAGAGAAACTAAAACCTCTGGGAACACAGGTAACATCGTGTATATTTGTTGTTTCCCAACTTTTGCTTGGCAGGTACGTGTTAGAGAAACTAAAACCTCTCAGAACATGGGTAACATCGTGTATATTTGTTGTTTCCCAACTTTTGCTTGGCAGGTACGTGATAGAGAAACTAAAACCTCTGGGAACACAGATAACATCGTGCATATTTGTTGTTTCCCAACTTTTGCTTGGCAGGTACGTGTTAGAGAAACTAAAACCTCTGGGAACACAGGTAACATCGTTTATATTTGTTGTTTCCCAACTTTTGCTTGGCAGGTACGTGATAGAGAAACTAAAACCTCTGGGAACACAGATAACATCGTGCATATTTGTTGTTTCCCAACTTTTGCTTGGCAGGTACGTGATAGAGAAACTAAAACCTCTGGGAACACAGGTAACATCGTGTATATTTGTTGTTTCCCAACTTTTGCTTGGCAGGTACGTGTTAGAGAAACTAAAACCTCTGGGAACACAGGTAACATCGTGTATATTTGTTGTTTCCCAACTTTTACTTGGCAGGCACGTGTTAGAGAAACTAAAACCTCTGGGAACACAGGTAACATCGTGTATATTTGTTGTTTCCCAACTTTTGCTTGGCAGGTACGTGTTAGAGAAACTAAAACCTCTGGGAACACAGGTAACATCGTGCATATTTGTTGTTTCCCAACATTTGCTTGGCAGGTACGTGTTAGAGAAACTAAAACCTCTGGGAACACAGGTAACATCGTGTATATTTGTTGTTTCCCAACTTTTGCTTGGCAGGTACGTGTTAGAGAAACTAAAACCTCTCAGAACATGGGTAACATCGTGTATATTTGTTGTTTCCCAACTTTTGCTTGGCAGGTACGTGATAGAGAAACTAAAACCTCTGGGAACACAGATAACATCGTGCATATTTGTTGTTTCCCAACTTTTGCTTGGCAGGTACGTGTTAGAGAAACTAAAACCTCTGGGAACACAGGTAACATCGTTTATATTTGTTGTTTCCCAACTTTTGCTTGGCAGGTACGTGATAGAGAAACTAAAACCTCTGGGAACACAGATAACATCGTGCATATTTGTTGTTTCCCAACTTTTGCTTGGCAGGTACGTGATAGAGAAACTAAAACCTCTGGGAACACAGGTAACATCGTGTATATTTGTTGTTTCCCAACTTTTGCTTGGCAGGTACGTGTTAGAGAAACTAAAACCTCTGGGAACACAGGTAACATCGTGCATATTTGTTGTTTCCCAACTTTTTCTTGGCAGGTACGTGTTAGAGAAACTAAAACCTCTCAGAACATGGGTAACATCGTGTATATTTGTTGTTTCCCAACTTTTGCTTGGCAGGTACGTGTTAGAGAAACTAAAACCTCTGGGAACACAGGTAACATCGTGTATATTTGTTGTTTCCCAACTTTTGCTTGGCAGGTACGTGTTAGAGAAACTAAAACCCTTGGGAACACAGGTAACATCGTGCATATTTGTTGTTTCCCAACTTTTGCTTGGAAGGTACGTGTTAGAGAAACTAAAACCCTTGGGAACACAGGTAACATCGTGTATATTTGTTGTTTCCCAACTTTTGCTTGGCAGGTACATGTTAGAGAAACTAAAACCCTTGGGAACACAGGTAACATTGTGTATATTTGTTGTTTCCCAACTTTTGCTTGGCAGGTACGTGTTAGAGAAACAAAATCCTCTCAGAACACAGGTAACATCGTGTATATTTGTTGTTTCCCAACTTTTGCTTGGCAGGTACGTGTTAGAGAAACTCAAACCTCTCAGAACACAGTTAACATCGTGTATATTTGTTGTTTCCCAACTTTTGCTTGGCAGGTACGTGTTAGAGAAACTAAAACCTCTGGGAACACAGGTAACATCGTGCATATTTGTTGTTTCCCAACTTTTGCTTGGCAGGTACGTGTTAGAGAAACTAAAACCTCTGGGAACACAGGTAACATCGTGTATATTTGTTGTTTCCCAACTTTTACTTGGCAGGTACGTGTTAGAGAAACTAAAACCTCTGGGAACACAGGTAACATCGTGTATATTTGTTGTTTCCCAACTTTTACTTGGCAGGCACGTGTTAGAGAAACTAAAACCTCTGGGAACACAGGTAACATCGTGTGTATTTGTTGTTTCCCAACTTTTGCTTGGCAGGTACGTGTTAGAGAAACTAAAACCTCTGGGAACACAGGTAACATCGTGCATATTTGTTGTTTCCCAACATTTGCTTGGCAGGTACGTGTTAGAGAAACTAAAACCTCTGGGAACACAGGTAACATCGTGTATATTTGTTGTTTCCCAACTTTTGCTTGGCAGGTACGTGTTAGAGAAACTAAAACCTCTCAGAACATGGGTAACATCGTGTATATTTGTTGTTTCCCAACTTTTGCTTGGCAGGTACGTGATAGAGAAACTAAAACCTCTGGGAACACAGATAACATCGTGCATATTTGTTGTTTCCCAACTTTTGCTTGGCAGGTACGTGTTAGAGAAACTAAAACCTCTGGGAACACAGGTAACATCGTTTATATTTGTTGTTTCCCAACTTTTGCTTGGCAGGTACGTGATAGAGAAACTAAAACCTCTGGGAACACAGATAACATCGTGCATATTTGTTGTTTCCCAACTTTTGCTTGGCAGGTACGTGATAGAGAAACTAAAACCTCTGGGAACACAGGTAACATCGTGTATATTTGTTGTTTCCCAACTTTTGCTTGGCAGGTACGTGTTAGAGAAACTAAAACCTCTGGGAACACAGGTAACATCGTGTATATTTGTTGTTTCCCAACTTTTACTTGGCAGGCACGTGTTAGAGAAACTAAAACCTCTGGGAACACAGGTAACATCGTGTATATTTGTTGTTTCCCAACTTTTGCTTGGCAGGTACGTGTTAGAGAAACTAAAACCTCTGGGAACACAGGTAACATCGTGCATATTTGTTGTTTCCCAACATTTGCTTGGCAGGTACGTGTTAGAGAAACTAAAACCTCTGGGAACACAGGTAACATCGTGTATATTTGTTGTTTCCCAACTTTTGCTTGGCAGGTACGTGTTAGAGAAACTAAAACCTCTCAGAACATGGGTAACATCGTGTATATTTGTTGTTTCCCAACTTTTGCTTGGCAGGTACGTGATAGAGAAACTAAAACCTCTGGGAACACAGATAACATCGTGCATATTTGTTGTTTCCCAACTTTTGCTTGGCAGGTACGTGTTAGAGAAACTAAAACCTCTGGGAACACAGGTAACATCGTTTATATTTGTTGTTTCCCAACTTTTGCTTGGCAGGTACGTGATAGAGAAACTAAAACCTCTGGGAACACAGATAACATCGTGCATATTTGTTGTTTCCCAACTTTTGCTTGGCAGGTACGTGATAGAGAAACTAAAACCTCTGGGAACACAGGTAACATCGTGTATATTTGTTGTTTCCCAACTTTTGCTTGGCAGGTACGTGTTAGAGAAACTAAAACCTCTGGGAACACAGGTAACATCGTGCATATTTGTTGTTTCCCAACTTTTTCTTGGCAGGTACGTGTTAGAGAAACTAAAACCTCTCAGAACATGGGTAACATCGTGTATATTTGTTGTTTCCCAACTTTTGCTTGGCAGGTACGTGTTAGAGAAACTAAAACCTCTGGGAACACAGGTAACATCGTGTATATTTGTTGTTTCCCAACTTTTGCTTGGCAGGTACGTGTTAGAGAAACTAAAACCTCTCAGAACACAGGTAACATCGTGTATATTTGTTGTTTCCCAACTTTTACTTGGCAGGTACGTGTTAGAGAAACTAAAACCTCTGGGAACACAGGTAACATCGTGTATATTTGTTGTTTCCCAACTTTTGCTTGGCAGGTACGTGTTAGAGAAACTAAAACCTCTCAGAACACAGGTAACATCGTGTATATTTGTTGTTTCCCAACTTTTACTTGGCAGGTACGTGTTAGAGAAACTAAAACCTCTGGGAACACAGGTAACATCGTGTATATTTGTTGTTTCCCAACTTTTACTTGGCAGGTACGTGTTAGAGAAACTAAAACCTCTGGGAACACAGGTAACATCGTGTATATTTGTTGTTTCCCAACTTTTGCTTGGCAGGTACGTGTTAGAGAAACTAAAACCTCTGGGAACACAGATAACATCGTGCATATTTGTTGTTTCCCAACTTTTGCTTGGCAGGTACGTGTTAGAGAAACTAAAACCTCTGGGAACACAGGTAACATCGTGTATATTTGTTGTTTCCCAACTTTTGCTTGGCAGGTACGTGATAGAGAAACTAAAACCTCTGGGAACACAGATAACATCGTGCATATTTGTTGTTTCCCAACTTTTGCTTGGCAGGTACGTGATAGAGAAACTAAAACCTCTGGGAACACAGGTAACATCGTGTATATTTGTTGTTTCCCAACTTTTGCTTGGCAGGTACGTGTTAGAGAAACTAAAACCTCTGGGAACACAGGTAACATCGTGCATATTTGTTGTTTCCCAACTTTTGCTTGGCAGGTACGTGTTAGAGAAACTAAAACCCTTGGGAACACAGGTAACATCGTGCATATTTGTTGTTTCCCAACTTTTGCTTGGCAGGTACGTGTTAGAGAAACTAAAACCCTTAAGAACACAGGTAACATCGTGTACATTTGTTGTTTCCCAACTTTTGCTTGGCAGGTACATGTTAGAGAAACTAAAACCCTTGGGAACACAGGTAACATTGTGTATATTTGTTGTTTCCCAACTTTTGCTTGGCAGGTACGTGTTAGAGAAACAAAATCCTCTCAGAACACAGGTAACATCGTGTATATTTGTTGTTTCCCAACTTTTGCTTGGCAGGTACGTGTTAGAGAAACTCAAACCTCTCAGAACACAGTTAACATCGTGTATATTTGTTGTTTCCCAACTTTTGCTTGGCAGGTACGTGTTAGAGAAACTAAAACCTCTGGGAACACAGGTAACATCGTGCATATTTGTTGTTTCCCAACTTTTGCTTGGCAGGTACGTGTTAGAGAAACTAAAACCTCTGGGAACACAGGTAACATCGTGTATATTTGTTGTTTCCCAACTTTTACTTGGCAGGTACGTGTTAGAGAAACTAAAACCTCTGGGAACACAGGTAACATCGTGTATATTTGTTGTTTCCCAACTTTTGCTTGGCAGGTACGTGTTAGAGAAACTAAAACCTCTGGGAACACAGGTAACATCGTGCATATTTGTTGTTTCCCAACATTTGCTTGGCAGGTACGTGTTAGAGAAACTAAAACCTCTGGGAACACAGGTAACATCGTGTATATTTGTTGTTTCCCAACTTTTGCTTGGCAGGTACGTGTTAGAGAAACTAAAACCTCTCAGAACATGGGTAACATCGTGTATATTTGTTGTTTCCCAACTTTTGCTTGGCAGGTACGTGATAGAGAAACTAAAACCTCTGGGAACACAGATAACATCGTGCATATTTGTTGTTTCCCAACTTTTGCTTGGCAGGTACGTGTTAGAGAAACTAAAACCTCTGGGAACACAGGTAACATCGTTTATATTTGTTGTTTCCCAACTTTTGCTTGGCAGGTACGTGATAGAGAAACTGAAACCTCTGGGAACACAGATAACATCGTGCATATTTGTTGTTTCCCAACTTTTGCTTGGCAGGTACGTGATAGAGAAACTAAAACCTCTGGGAACACAGGTAACATCGTGTATATTTGTTGTTTCCCAACTTTTGCTTGGCAGGTACGTGTTAGAGAAACTAAAACCTCTGGGAACACAGGTAACATCGTGTATATTTGTTGTTTCCCAACTTTTACTTGGCAGGCACGTGTTAGAGAAACTAAAACCTCTGGGAACACAGGTAACATCGTGTATATTTGTTGTTTCCCAACTTTTGCTTGGCAGGTACGTGTTAGAGAAACTAAAACCTCTGGGAACACAGGTAACATCGTGCATATTTGTTGTTTCCCAACATTTGCTTGGCAGGTACGTGTTAGAGAAACTAAAACCTCTCAGAACATGGGTAACATCGTGTATATTTGTTGTTTCCCAACTTTTGCTTGGCAGGTACGTGATAGAGAAACTAAAACCTCTGGGAACACAGATAACATCGTGCATATTTGTTGTTTCCCAAATTTGCTTGGCAGGTACGTGTTAGAGAAACTAAAACCTCTGGGAACACAGGTAACATCGTTTATATTTGTTGTTTCCCAACTTTTGCTTTGCAGGTACGTGATAGAGAAACTAAAACCTCTGGGAACACAGATAACATCGTGCATATTTGTTGTTTCCCAACTTTTGCTTGGCAGGTACGTGATAGAGAAACTAAAACCTCTGGGAACACAGGTAACATCGTGTATATTTGTTGTTTCCCAACTTTTGCTTGGCAGGTACGTGTTAGAGAAACTAAAACCTCTGGGAACACAGGTAACATCGTGCATATTTGTTGTTTCCCAACTTTTTCTTGGCAGGTACGTGTTAGAGAAACTAAAACCTCTCAGAACATGGGTAACATCGTGTATATTTGTTGTTTCCCAACTTTTGCTTGGCAGGTACGTGTTAGAGAAACTAAAACCTCTGGGAACACAGGTACCATCGTGTATATTATTTGTTTCCCAACTTTTGCTTGGCAGGTACGTGTTAGAGAAACTAAAACCTCTCAGAACACAGGTAACATCGTGTATATTTGTTGTTTCCCAACTTTTACTTGGCAGGTACGTGTTAGAGAAACTAAAACCTCTGGGAACACAGGTAACATCGTGTATATTTGTTGTTTCCCAACTTTTGCTTGGCAGGTACGTGTTAGAGAAACTAAAACCTCTGGGAACACAGGTAACATCGTGTATATTTGTTGTTTCCCAACTTTTACTTGGCAGGTACGTGTTAGAGAAACTAAAACCTCTGGGAACACAGGTAACATCCTGTATATTTGTTGTTTCCCAACTTTTACTTGGCAGGTACGTGTTAGAGAAACTAAAACCTCTGGGAACACAGGTAACATCGTGTATATTTGTTGTTTCCCAACTTTTGCTTGGCAGGTACGTGTTAGAGAAACTAAAACCTCTCTGAACATGGGTAACATCGTGTATATTTGTTGTTTCCCAACTTTTGCTTGGCAGGTACGTGATAGAGAAACTAAAACCTCTGGGAACACAGATAACATCGTGTATATTTGTTGTTTCCCAACTTTTGCTTGGCAGGTACGTGTTAGAGAAACTATAACCTCTGGGAACACAGGTAACATCGTGTATATTTGTTGTTTCCCAACTTTTGCTTGGCAGGTACGTGATAGAGAAACTAAAACCTCTGGGAACACAGATAACATCGTGCATATTTGTTGTTTCCCAACTTTTGCTTGGCAGGTACGTGATAGAGAAACTAAAACCTCTGGGAACACAGGTAACATCGTGTATATTTGTTGTTTACCAACTTTTGCTTGGCAGGTACGTGTTAGAGAAACTAAAACCTCTGGGAACACAGGTAACATCGTGCATATTTGTTGTTTCCCAACTTTTTCTTGGCAGGTACGTGTTAGAGAAACTAAAACCTCTCAGAACATGGGTAACATCGTGTATATTTGTTGTTTCCCAACTTTTGCTAGGCAGGTACGTGTTAGAGAAACTAAAACCTCTGGGAACACAGGTAACATCGTGTATATTTGTTGTTTCCCAACTTTTGCTTGGCAGGTACGTGTTAGAGAAACTAAAACCTCTCAGAACACAGGTAACATCGTGTATATTTGTTGTTTCCCAACTTTTACTTGGCAGGTACGTGTTAGAGAAACTAAAACCTCTGGGAACACAGGTAACATCGTGTATATTTGTTGTTTCCCAACTTTTGCTTGGCAGGTACATGTTAGAGAAACTAAAACCTCTGGGAACACAGGTAACATCGTGTATATTTGTTGTTTCCTAACTTTTGCTTGGCAGGTACGTGTTAGAGAAACTAAAACCTCTCAGAACACAGGTAACATCGTGTATATTTGTTGTTTCCCAACTTTTACTTGGCAGGTACGTGTTAGAGAAACTAAAACCTCTGGGAACACAGGTAACATCGTGTATATTTGTTGTTTCCCAACTTTTACTTGGCAGGTACGTGTTAGAGAAACTAAAACCTCTGGGAACACAGGTAACATCGTGTATATTTGTTGTTTCCCAACTTTTGCTTGGCAGGTACGTGTTAGAGAAACTAAAACCCTCGGGAACACAGGTAACCTCGTGTATATTTGTTGTTTCTCAACTTTTGCTTGGCAGGTACGTGTTAGAGAAACTAAAACCTCTGGGAACACAGGTAACATCGTGTATATTTGTTGTTTCCCAACTTTTGCTTGGCAGGTACGTGTTAGAGAAACTAAAACCTCTGGGAACACAGGTAACATCGTGTATATTTGTTGTTTCCCAACTTTTGCTTGGCAGGTACATGTTAGAGAAACTAAAACCTCTGGGAACACAGGTAACATCGTGTATATTTGTTGTTTCCCAACTTTTGCTTGGCAGGTACGTGTTAGAGAAACTAAAACCTCTGGGAACACAGGTAACATCGTGTATATTTGTTGTTTCCCAACTTTTGCTTGGCAGGTACGTGATAGAGAAACTAAAACCTCTGGGAACACAGGTAACATCGTGTATATTTGTTGTTTCCCAACTTTTGCTTGGCAGGTACATGTTAGAGAAACTAAAACCTCTCAGAACACAGGTAACATCGTGTATATTTGTTGTTTCCCATCTTTTGCTTGGCAGGTACGTGTTAGAGAAACTAAAACCTCTGGGAACACAGGTAACATCGTGTATATTTGTTGTTTCCCAACTTTTGCTTGGCAGGTACGTGTTAGAGAAACTAAAACCTCTGGGAACACAGGTAACATCGTGTATATTTGTTGTTTCCCAACTTTTGCTTGGCAGGTACGTGTTAGAGAAACTAAAACCTCTGGGAACACAGGTAACATCGTGTATATTTGTTGTTTCCCAACTTTTGCTTGGCAGGTACGTGTTAGAGAAACTAAAACCTCTGGGAACACAGGTAACATCCTGTATATTTGTTGTTTCCCAACTTTTGCTTGGCAGGTACGTGTTAGAGAAACTAAAACCTCTGGGAACACAGGTAACATCGTGTATATTTGTTGTTTCCCAACTTTTACTTGGCAGGTACGTGTTAGAGAAACTAAAACCTTTGGGAACACAGGTAACATCGTGTATATTTGTTGTTTCCCAACTTTTGCTTGGCAGGTACGTGTTAGAGAAACTAAAACCTCTGGGAACACAGGTAACATCGTGTATATTTGTTGTTTCCCAACTTTTACTTGGCAGGTACATGTTAGAGAAACTAAAACCTCTCAGAACACAGGTAACATCGTGTATATTTGTTGTTTCCCAACTTTTGCTTGGCAGGTACGTGTTAGAGAAACTAGAACCTCTGGGAACACAGGTAACATCGTGTATATTTGTTGTTTCCCAACTTTTGCTTGGCAGGTACGTGTTAGAGAAACTAAAACCTCTCAGAACACAGGTAACATCGTGTATATTTGTTGTTTCCCAACTTTTACTTGGCAGGTACATGTTAGAGAAACTAAAACCTCTCAGAACACAGGTAACATCGTGTATATTTGTTGTTTCCCAACTTTTACTTGGCAGGTACGTGTTAGAGAAACTAAAACCCTTGGGAACACAGGTAACATCGTGTATATTTGTTGTTTCTCAACTTTTGCTTGGCAGGTACGTGTTAGAGAAGCTAAAACCTCTGGGAACACAGGTAACATCGTGTATATTTGTTGTTTCCCAACTTTTGCTTGGCAGGTACATGTTAGAGAAACTAAAACCTCTCAGAACACAGTTTACATCGTGTATATTTGTTGTTTCCCAACTTTTACTTGGCAGGTACGTGTTAGAGAAACTAAAACCCTTGGGAACACAGGTAACATCGTGTATATTTGTTGTTTCCCAACTTTTGCTTGGCAGGTACGTGTTAGAGAAACTAAAACCTCTGGGAACACAGGTAACATCGTGTATATTTGTTGTTTCCCAACTTTTGCTTGGCAGGTACGTGTTAGAGAAACTAAAACCTCTGGGAACACAGGTAACATCGTGCATATTTGTTGTTTCCCAACTTTTGCTTGGCAGGTACGTGTTAGAGAAACTAAAACCTCTGGGAACACAGGTAACATCGTGTATATTTGTTGTTTCCCAACTTTTGCTTGGCAGGTACGTGTTAGAGAAACTAAAACCTCTGGGAACACAGGTAACATCGTGTATATTTGTTGTTTCCCAACTTTTGCTTGGCAGGTACGTGTTAGAGAAACTAAAACCTCTCAGAACACAGTTAACATCGTGTATATTTGTTGTTTCCCAACTTTTGCTTGGCAGGTACGTGTTAGAGAAACTAAAGCCTCTCAGAACACAGTTAACATCGTGTATATTTGTTGTTTCCCAACTTTTACTTGGCAGGTACGTGTTAGAGAAACTAAAACCTCTCAGAACACAGGTAACATCGTGTATATTTGTTGTTTCCCAACTTTTGCTTGGCAGGTACGTGTTAGAGAAACTAAAACCTCTCAGAACACAGGTAACATCGTGTATATTTGTTGTTTCCCAACTTTTGCTTGGCAGGTACGTGTTAGACAAACTAAAACCTCTCAGAACACAGGTAACATCGTGTATATTTGTTGTTTCCCAACTTTTGCTTGGCAGGTACGTGTTAGAGAAACTAAAACCTCTCAGAACACAGGTAACATCGTGTATATTTGTTGTTTCCCAACTTTTGCTTGGCAGGTACGTGTTAGAGAAACTAAATCCTCTCAGAACATGGGTAACCTCGTGTATATTTGTTGTTTCCCAACTTTTGCTTGGCAGGTACGTGTTAGAGAAACTAAAACCTCTGGGAACACAGGTAACATCGTGTATATTTGTTGTTTCCCAACTTTTGCTTGGCAGGTACATGTTAGAGAAACTAAAACCTCTCAGAACACAGTTAACATCGTGTATATTTGTTGTTTCCCAACTTTTACTTGGCAGGTACGTGTTAGAGAAACTAAAACCCTTGGGAACACAGGTAACATCGTGTATATTTGTTGTTTCTCAACTTTTGCTTGGCAGGTACGTGTTAGAGAAGCTAAAACCTCTGGGAACACAGGTAACATCGTGTATATTTGTTGTTTCCCAACTTTTGCTTGGCAGGTACATGTTAGAGAAACTAAAACCTCTCAGAACACAGTTAACATCGTGTATATTTGTTGTTTCCCAACTTTTACTTGGCAGGTACGTGTTAGAGAAACTAAAACCCTTGGGAACACAGGTAACATCGTGTATATTTGTTGTTTCCCAACTTTTGCTTGGCAGGTACGTGTTAGAGAAACTAAAACCTCTGGGAACACAGGTAACATCGTGTATATTTGTTGTTTCCCAACTTTTGCTTGGCAGGTACGTGTTAGAGAAACTAAAACCTCTGGGAACACAGGTAACATCGTGCATATTTGTTGTTTCCCAACTTTTGCTTGGCAGGTACGTGTTAGAGAAACTAAAACCTCTGGGAACACAGGTAACATCGTGTATATTTGTTGTTTCCCAACTTTTGCTTGGCAGGTACGTGTTAGAGAAACTAAAACCTCTGGGAACACAGGTAACATCGTGTATATTTGTTGTTTCCCAACTTTTGCTTGGCAGGTACGTGTTAGAGAAACTAAAACCTCTCAGAACACAGTTAACATCGTGTATATATGTTGTTTCCCAACTTTTGCTTGGCAGGTACGTGTTAGAGAAACTAAAACCTCTCAGAACACAGTTAACATCGTGTATATTTGTTGTTTCCCAACTTTTGCTTGGCAGGTACGTGTTAGAGAAACTAAAACCTCTCAGAACACAGGTAACATCGTGTATATTTGTTGTTTCCCAACTTTTGCTTGGCAGGTACGTGTTAGAGAAACTAAAACCTCTCAGAACACAGGTAACATCGTGTATATTTGTTGTTTCCCAACTTTTGCTTGGCAGGTACGTGTTAGACAAACTAAAACCTCTCAGAACACAGGTAACATCGTGTATATTTGTTGTTTCCCAACTTTTGCTTGGCAGGTACGTGTTATAGAAACTAAATCCTCTCAGAACATGGGTAACCTCGTGTATATTTGTTGTTTCCCAACTTTTGCTTGGCAGGTACGTGTTAGAGAAACTAAAGCCTCTGGGAACACAGGTAACATCGTGTATATTTGTTGTTTCCCAACTTTTGCTTGGCAGGTACGTGTTAGAGAAACTAAATCCTCTCAGAACATGGGTAACCTCGTGTATATTTGTTGTTTCCCAACTTTTGCTTGGCAGGTACGTGTTAGAGAAACTAAAACCTCTGGGAACACAGGTAACATCGTGTATATTTGTTGTTTCCCAACTTTTGCTTGGCAGGTACGTGTCAGAGAAACTAAAACCTCTGGGAACACAGGTAACATCGTGTATATTTGTTGTTTCCCAACTTTTGCTTGGCAGGTACGTGTTAGAGAAACTAAAACCCTTGGGAACACAGGTAACATCGTGTATATTTGTTGTTTCCCAACTTTTGCTTGGCAGGTACGTGTTAGAGAAACTAAAAACCTTGGGAACACAGGTAACATCGTGTATATTTGTTGTTTCCCAACTTTTGCTTGGCAGGTACGTGTTAGAGAAACTAAAACCTCTGGGAACACAGGTAACATCGTGTATATTTGTTGTTTCCCAACTTTTGCTTGGCAGGTACATGTTAGAGAAACTAAAACCTCTCAGAACACAGTTAACATCGTGTATATTTGTTGTTTCCCAACTTTTATTTGGCAGGTACGTGTTAGAGAAACTAAAACCTCTGGGAACACAGGTAACATCGTGCATATTTGTTGTTTCCCAACTTTTACTTGGCAGGTACGTGTTAGAGAAACTAAAACCCTTGGGAACACAGGTAACATCGTGTATATTTGTTGTTTCCCAACTTTTGCTTGGCAGGTACGTGTTAGAGAAACTAAAACCTCTGGGAACACAGGTAACATCGTGTATATTTGTTGTTTCCCAACTTTTGCTTGGCAGGTACGTGTTAGAGAAACTAAAACCTCTCAGAACACAGGTAACATCGTGTATATTTGTTGTTTCCCAACTTTTGCTTGGCAGGTACGTGTTAGAGAAACTAAAACCTCTGGGAACACAGGTAACATCGTGTATATTTGTTGTTTCCCAACTTTTGCTTGGCAGGTACGTGTTAGAGAAACTAAAACCTCTGGGAACACAGGTAACATCGTGTATATTTGTTGTTTCCCAACTTTTGCCTGGCAGGTACGTGTTAGAGAAACTAAAACCCTTGGGAACACAGGTAACATCGTGTATATTTGTTGTTTCTCAACTTTTGCTTGGCAGGTACGTGTTAGAGAAACTAAAACCTCTGGGAACACAGGTAACCTCGTGTATATTTGTTGTTTCTCAACTTTTGCTTGGCAGGTACGTGTTAGAGAAACTAAAACCTCTGGGAACACAGGTAACATCGTGTATATTTGTTGTTTCCCAACTTTTGCTTGGCAGGTACGTGTTAGAGAAACTAAAACCCTTGGGAACACAGGTGACATCGTGTATATTTGTTGTTTCTCAACTTTTGCTTGGCAGGTACGTGTTAGAGAAACTAAAACCTCTGGGAATACAGGTAACCTCGTGTATATTTTTTGTTTCTCAACTTTTGCTTGGCAGGTACGTGTTAGAGAAACTAAAACCTCTGGGAACACAGGTAACATCGTGTATATTTGTTGTTTCCCAACTTTTGCTTGGCAGGTACGTGTTAGAGAAACTAAAACCTCTCAGAACACAGGTAACATCGTGTATATTTGTTGTTTCCCAACTTTTGCTTGGCAGGTACGTGTTAGAGAAACTAAAACCTCTGGGAACACAGGTAACATCGTGTATATTTGTTGTTTCCCAACTTTTGCTTGGCAGGTACGTGTTAGAGAAACTAAAACCTCTCAGAACACAGGTAACATCGTGTATATTTGTTGTTTCCCAACTTTTGCTTGGCAGGTACGTGTTAGAGAAACTAAAACCTCTGGGAACACAGGTAACATCGTGCATATTTGTTGTTTCCCAACTTTTGCTTGGCAGGTACGTGTTAGAGAAACTAAAACCTCTGGGAACACAGGTAACATCGTGTATATTTGTTGTTTCCAAACTTTTGCTTGGCAGGTACGTGTTAGAGAAACTAAAACCCTTGGGAACACAGGTAACATCGTGTATATTTGTTGTTTCTCAACTTTTGCTTGGCAGGTACGTGTTAGAGAAACTAAAACCTCTGGGAACACAGGTAACCTCGTGTATATTTGTTGTTTCTCAACTTTTGCTTGGCAGGTACGTGTTAGAGAAACTAAAACCTCTGGGAACACAGGTAACATCGTGTATATTTGTTGTTTCCCAACTTTTGCTTGGCAGGTACGTGTTAGAGAAACTAAAACCCTTGGGAACACAGGTGACATCGTGTATATTTGTTGTTTCTCAACTTTTGCTTGGCAGGTACGTGTTAGAGAAACTAAAACCTCTGGGAACACAGGTAACCTCGTGTATATTTTTTGTTTCTCAACTTTTGCTTGGCAGGTACGTGTTAGAGAAACTAAAACCTCTGGGAACACAGGTAACATCGTGTATATTTGTTGTTTCCCAACTTTTGCTTGGCAGGTACGTGTTAGAGAAACTAAAACCTCTCCGAACACAGGTAACATCGTGTATATTTGTTGTTTCCCAACTTTTGCTTGGCAGGTACGTGTTAGAGAAACTAAAACCTCTGGGAACACAGGTAACATCGTGTATATTTGTTGTTTCCCAACTTTTGCTTGGCAGGTACGTGTTAGAGAAACTAAAATCCTTGGGAACACAGGTAACCTCGTGTATATTTGTTGTTTCTCAACTTTTGCTTGGCAGGTACGTGTTAGAGAAACTAAAACCTCTGGGAACACAGGTAACATCGTGTATATTTGTTGTTTCCCAACTTTTGCTTGGCAGGTACATGCTAGAGAAACTAAAACCTCTGGGAACACAGGTAACATCGTGTATATTTGTTGTTTCCCAACTTTTGCTTGGCAGGTACATGTTAGAGAAACTAAAACCTCTGGGAACACAGGTAACATCGTGTATATTTGTTGTTTCCCAACTTTTGCTTGGCAGGTACGTGTTAGAGAAACTAAAACCTCTGGGAACACAGGTAACATCGTGTATATTTGTTGTTTCCCAACTTTTGCTTGGCAGGTACGTGATAGAGAAACTAAAACCTCTGGGAACACAGGTAACATCGTGTATATTTGTTGTTTCCCAACTTTTGCTTGGCAGGTACATGTTAGAGAAACTAGAACCTCTGGGAACACAGGTAACATCGTGTATATTTGTTGTTTCCCAACTTTTGCTTGGCAGGTACGTGTTAGAGAAACTAAAACCTCTCAGAACACAGGTAACATCGTGTATATTTGTTGTTTCCCAACTTTTACTTGGCAGGTACATGTTAGAGAAACTAAAACCTCTCAGAACACAGGTAACATCGTGTATATTTGTTGTTTCCCAACTTTTACTTGGCAGGTACGTGTTAGAGAAACTAAAACCCTTGGGAACACAGGTAACATCGTGTATATTTGTTGTTTCTCAACTTTTGCTTGGCAGGTACGTGTTAGAGAAGCTAAAACCTCTGGGAACACAGGTAACATCGTGTATATTTGTTGTTTCCCAACTTTTGCCTGGCAGGTACATGTTAGAGAAACTAAAACCTCTCAGAACACAGTTTACATCGTGTATATTTGTTGTTTCCCAACTTTTACTTGGCAGGTACGTGTTAGAGAAACTAAAACCCTTGGGAACACAGGTAACATCGTGTATATTTGTTGTTTCCCAACTTTTGCTTGGCAGGTACGTGTTAGAGAAACTAAAACCTCTGGGAACACAGGTAACATCGTGTATATTTGTTGTTTCCCAACTTTTGCTTGGCAGGTACGTGTTAGAGAAACTAAAACCTCTGGGAACACAGGTAACATCGTGCATATTTGTTGTTTCCCAACTTTTGCTTGGCAGGTACGTGTTAGAGAAACTAAAACCTCTGGGAACACAGGTAACATCGTGTATATTTGTTGTTTCCCAACTTTTGCTTGGCAGGTACGTGTTAGAGAAACTAAAACCTCTGGGAACACAGGTAACATCGTGTATATTTGTTGTTTCCCAACTTTTGCTTGGCAGGTACGTGTTAGAGAAACTAAAACCTCTCAGAACACAGTTAACATCGTGTATATTTGTTGTTTCCCAACTTTTGCTTGGCAGGTACGTGGTAGAGAAACTAAAGCCTCTCAGAACACAGTTAACATCGTGTATATTTGTTGTTTCCCAACTTTTGCTTGGCAGGTACGTGTTAGAGAAACTAAAACCTCTCAGAACACAGGTAACATCGTGTATATTTGTTGTTTCCCAACTTTTGCTTGGCAGGTACGTGTTAGAGAAACTAAAACCTCTCAGAACACAGGTAACATCGTGTATATTTGTTGTTTCCCAACTTTTGCTTGGCAGGTACGTGTTAGACAAACTAAAACCTCTCAGAACACAGGTAACATCGTGTATATTTGTTGTTTCCCAACTTTTGCTTGGCAGGTACGTGTTAGAGAAACTAAAACCTCTCAGAACACAGGTAACATCGTGTATATTTGTTGTTTCCCAACTTTTGCTTGGCAGGTACGTGTTAGAGAAACTAAATCCTCTCAGAACATGGGTAACCTCGTGTATATTTGTTGTTTCCCAACTTTTGCTTGGCAGGTACGTGTTAGAGAAACTAAAACCTCTGGGAACACAGGTAACATCGTGTATATTTGTTGTTTCCTAACTTTTGCTTGGCAGGTACGTGTTAGAGAAACTAAAGCCCTTGGGAACACAGGTAACATCGTGTATATTTGTTGTTTCCCAACTTTTGCTTGGCAGGTACGTGTTAGAGAAACTAAAACCCTTGGGAACACAGGTAACATCGTGTATATTTGTTGTTTCCCAACTTTTGCTTGGCAGGTACGTGTTAGAGAAACTAAAACCTCTGGGAACACAGGTAACATCGTGTATATTTGTTGTTTCCCAACTTTTGCTTGGCAGGTACATGTTAGAGAAACTAAAACCTCTCAGAACACAGTTAACATCGTGTATATTTGTTGTTTCCCAACCTTTACTTGGCAGGTACGTGTTAGAGAAACTAAAACCCTTGGGAACACAGGTAACATCGTGTATATTTGTTGTTTCTCAACTTTTGCTTGGCAGGTACGTGTTAGAGAAGCTAAAACCTCTGGGAACACAGGTAACATCGTGTATATTTGTTGTTTCCCAACTTTTGCTTGGCAGGTACATGTTAGAGAAACTAAAACCTCTCAGAACACAGTTAACATCGTGTATATTTGTTGTTTCCCAACTTTTACTTGGCAGGTACGTGTTAGAGAAACTAAAACCCTTGGGAACACAGGTAACATCGTGTATATTTGTTGTTTCCCAACTTTTGCTTGGCAGGTACGTGTTAGAGAAACTAAAACCTCTGGGAACACAGGTAACATCGTGTATATTTGTTGTTTCCCAACTTTTGCTTGGCAGGTACGTGTTAGAGAAACTAAAACCTCTGGGAACACAGGTAACATCGTGCATATTTGTTGTTTCCCAACTTTTGCTTGGCAGGTACGTGTTAGAGAAACTAAAACCTCTGGGAACACAGGTAACATCGTGTATATTTGTTGTTTCCCAACTTTTGCTTGGCAGGTACGTGTTAGAGAAACTAAAACCTCTGGGAACACAGGTAACATCGTGTATATTTGTTGTTTCCCAACTTTTGCTTGGCAGGTACGTGTTAGAGAAACTAAAACCTCTCAGAACACAGTTAACATCGTGTATATATGTTGTTTCCCAACTTTTGCTTGGCAGGTACGTGTTAGAGAAACTAAAACCTCTCAGAACACAGTTAACATCGTGTATATTTGTTGTTTCCCAACTTTTGCTTGGCAGGTACGTGTTAGAGAAACTAAAACCTCTCAGAACACAGGTAACATCGTGTATATTTGTTGTTTCCCAACTTTTGCTTGGCAGGTACGTGTTAGAGAAACTAAAACCTCTCAGAACACAGGTAACATCGTGTATATTTGTTGTTTCCCAACTTTTGCTTGGCAGGTACGTGTTAGACAAACTAAAACCTCTCAGAACACAGGTAACATCGTGTATATTTGTTGTTTCCCAACTTTTGCTTGGCAGGTACGTGTTATAGAAACTAAATCCTCTCAGAACATGGGTAACCTCGTGTATATTTGTTGTTTCCCAACTTTTGCTTGGCAGGTACGTGTTAGAGAAACTAAAGCCTCTGGGAACACAGGTAACATCGTGTATATTTGTTGTTTCCCAACTTTTGCTTGGCAGGTACGTGTTAGAGAAACTAAATCCTCTCAGAACATGGGTAACCTCGTGTATATTTGTTGTTTCCCAACTTTTGCTTGGCAGGTACGTGTTAGAGAAACTAAAACCTCTGGGAACACAGGTAACATCGTGTATATTTGTTGTTTCCCAACTTTTGCTTGGCAGGTACGTGTCAGAGAAACTAAAACCTCTGGGAACACAGGTAACATCGTGTATATTTGTTGTTTCCCAACTTTTGCTTGGCAGGTACGTGTTAGAGAAACTAAAACCCTTGGGAACACAGGTAACATCGTGTATATTTGTTGTTTCCCAACTTTTGCTTGGCAGGTACGTGTTAGAGAAACTAAAAACCTTGGGAACACAGGTAACATCGTGTATATTTGTTGTTTCCCAACTTTTGCTTGGCAGGTACGTGTTAGAGAAACTAAAACCTCTGGGAACACAGGTAACATCGTGTATATTTGTTGTTTCCCAACTTTTGCTTGGCAGGTACATGTTAGAGAAACTAAAACCTCTCAGAACACAGTTAACATCGTGTATATTTGTTGTTTCCCAACTTTTATTTGGCAGGTACGTGTTAGAGAAACTAAAACCTCTGGGAACACAGGTAACATCGTGCATATTTGTTGTTTCCCAACTTTTACTTGGCAGGTACGTGTTAGAGAAACTAAAACCCTTGGGAACACAGGTAACATCGTGTATATTTGTTGTTTCCCAACTTTTGCTTGGCAGGTACGTGTTAGAGAAACTAAAACCTCTGGGAACACAGGTAACATCGTGTATATTTGTTGTTTCCCAACTTTTGCTTGGCAGGTACGTGTTAGAGAAACTAAAACCTCTCAGAACACAGGTAACATCGTGTATATTTGTTGTTTCCCAACTTTTGCTTGGCAGGTACGTGTTAGAGAAACTAAAACCTCTGGGAACACAGGTAACATCGTGTATATTTGTTGTTTCCCAACTTTTGCTTGGCAGGTACGTGTTAGAGAAACTAAAACCTCTGGGAACACAGGTAACATCGTGTATATTTGTTGTTTCCCAACTTTTGCCTGGCAGGTACGTGTTAGAGAAACTAAAACCCTTGGGAACACAGGTAACATCGTGTATATTTGTTGTTTCTCAACTTTTGCTTGGCAGGTACGTGTTAGAGAAACTAAAACCTCTGGGAACACAGGTAACCTCGTGTATATTTGTTGTTTCTCAACTTTTGCTTGGCAGGTACGTGTTAGAGAAACTAAAACCTCTGGGAACACAGGTAACATCGTGTATATTTGTTGTTTCCCAACTTTTGCTTGGCAGGTACGTGTTAGAGAAACTAAAACCCTTGGGAACACAGGTGACATCGTGTATATTTGTTGTTTCTCAACTTTTGCTTGGCAGGTACGTGTTAGAGAAACTAAAACCTCTGGGAATACAGGTAACCTCGTGTATATTTTTTGTTTCTCAACTTTTGCTTGGCAGGTACGTGTTAGAGAAACTAAAACCTCTGGGAACACAGGTAACATCGTGTATATTTGTTGTTTCCCAACTTTTGCTTGGCAGGTACGTGTTAGAGAAACTAAAACCTCTCAGAACACAGGTAACATCGTGTATATTTGTTGTTTCCCAACTTTTGCTTGGCAGGTACGTGTTAGAGAAACTAAAACCTCTGGGAACACAGGTAACATCGTGTATATTTGTTGTTTCCCAACTTTTGCTTGGCAGGTACGTGTTAGAGAAACTAAAACCTCTCAGAACACAGGTAACATCGTGTATATTTGTTGTTTCCCAACTTTTGCTTGGCAGGTACGTGTTAGAGAAACTAAAACCTCTGGGAACACAGGTAACATCGTGCATATTTGTTGTTTCCCAACTTTTGCTTGGCAGGTACGTGTTAGAGAAACTAAAACCTCTGGGAACACAGGTAACATCGTGTATATTTGTTGTTTCCAAACTTTTGCTTGGCAGGTACGTGTTAGAGAAACTAAAACCCTTGGGAACACAGGTAACATCGTGTATATTTGTTGTTTCTCAACTTTTGCTTGGCAGGTACGTGTTAGAGAAACTAAAACCTCTGGGAACACAGGTAACCTCGTGTATATTTGTTGTTTCTCAACTTTTGCTTGGCAGGTACGTGTTAGAGAAACTAAAACCTCTGGGAACACAGGTAACATCGTGTATATTTGTTGTTTCCCAACTTTTGCTTGGCAGGTACGTGTTAGAGAAACTAAAACCCTTGGGAACACAGGTGACATCGTGTATATTTGTTGTTTCTCAACTTTTGCTTGGCAGGTACGTGTTAGAGAAACTAAAACCTCTGGGAACACAGGTAACCTCGTGTATATTTTTTGTTTCTCAACTTTTGCTTGGCAGGTACGTGTTAGAGAAACTAAAACCTCTGGGAACACAGGTAACATCGTGTATATTTGTTGTTTCCCAACTTTTGCTTGGCAGGTACGTGTTAGAGAAACTAAAACCTCTCCGAACACAGGTAACATCGTGTATATTTGTTGTTTCCCAACTTTTGCTTGGCAGGTACGTGTTAGAGAAACTAAAACCTCTGGGAACACAGGTAACATCGTGTATATTTGTTGTTTCCCAACTTTTGCTTGGCAGGTACGTGTTAGAGAAACTAAAATCCTTGGGAACACAGGTAACCTCGTGTATATTTGTTGTTTCTCAACTTTTGCTTGGCAGGTACGTGTTAGAGAAACTAAAACCTCTGGGAACACAGGTAACATCGTGTATATTTGTTGTTTCCCAACTTTTGCTTGGCAGGTACATGCTAGAGAAACTAAAACCTCTGGGAACACAGGTAACATCGTGTATATTTGTTGTTTCCCAACTTTTGCTTGGCAGGTACATGTTAGAGAAACTAAAACCTCTGGGAACACAGGTAACATCGTGTATATTTGTTGTTTCCCAACTTTTGCTTGGCAGGTACGTGTTAGAGAAACTAAAACCTCTGGGAACACAGGTAACATCGTGTATATTTGTTGTTTCCCAACTTTTGCTTGGCAGGTACGTGATAGAGAAACTAAAACCTCTGGGAACACAGGTAACATCGTGTATATTTGTTGTTTCCCAACTTTTGCTTGGCAGGTACATGTTAGAGAAACTAAAACCTCTGGGAACACAGGTAACATCGTGTATATTTGTTGTTTCCCAACTTTTGCTTGGCAGGTACGTGTTAGAGAAACTAAAACCTCTGGGAACACAGGTAACATCGTGTATATTTGTTGTTTCCCAACTTTTGCTTGGCAGGTACGTGTTAGAGAAACTAAAACCTCTGGGAACACAGGTAACATCGTGTATATTTGTTGTTTCCCAACTTTTGCTTGGCAGGTACGTGTTAGAGAAACTAAAACCTCTGGGAACACAGGTAACATCGTGTATATTTGTTGTTTCCCAACTTTTGCTTGGCAGGTACGTGTTAGAGAAACTAAAACCTCTGGGAACACAGGTAACATCCTGTATATTTGTTGTTTCCCAACTTTTGCTTGGCAGGTACGTGTTAGAGAAACTAAAACCTCTGGGAACACAGGTAACATCGTGTATATTTGTTGTTTCCCAACTTTTACTTGGCAGGTACGTGTTAGAGAAACTAAAACCTTTGGGAACACAGGTAACATCGTGTATATTTGTTGTTTCCCAACTTTTGCTTGGCAGGTACGTGTTAGAGAAACTAAAACCTCTGGGAACACAGGTAACATCGTGTATATTTGTTGTTTCCCAACTTTTGCTTGGCAGGTACATGTTAGAGAAACTAAAACCTCTCAGAACACAGTTAACATCGTGTATATTTGTTGTTTCCCAACTTTTATTTGGCAGGTACGTGTTAGAGAAACTAAAACCTCTGGGAACACAGGTAACATCGTGCATATTTGTTGTTTCCCAACTTTTACTTGGCAGGTACGTGTTAGAGAAACTAAAACCCTTGGGAACACAGGTAACATCGTGTATATTTGTTGTTTCCCAACTTTTGCTTGGCAGGTACGTGTTAGAGAAACTAAAACCTCTGGGAACACAGGTAACATCGTGTATATTTGTTGTTTCCCAACTTTTGCTTGGCAGGTACGTGTTAGAGAAACTAAAACCTCTCAGAACACAGGTAACATCGTGTATATTTGTTGTTTCCCAACTTTTGCTTGGCAGGTACGTGTTAGAGAAACTAAAACCTCTGGGAACACAGGTAACATCGTGTATATTTGTTGTTTCCCAACTTTTGCTTGGCAGGTACGTGTTAGAGAAACTAAAACCTCTGGGAACACAGGTAACATCGTGTATATTTGTTGTTTCCCAACTTTTGCTTGGCAGGTACGTGTTAGAGAAACTAAAACCCTTGGGAACACAGGTAACATCGTGTATATTTGTTGTTTCTCAACTTTTGCTTGGCAGGTACGTGTTAGAGAAACTAAAACCTCTGGGAACACAGGTAACCTCGTGTATATTTGTTGTTTCTCAACTTTTGCTTGGCAGGTACGTGTTAGAGAAACTAAAACCTCTGGGAACACAGGTAACATCGTGTATATTTGTTGTTTCCCAACTTTTGCTTGGCAGGTACGTGTTAGAGAAACTAAAACCCTTGGGAACACAGGTGACATCGTGTATATTTGTTGTTTCTCAACTTTTGCTTGGCAGGTACGTGTTAGAGAAACTAAAACCTCTGGGAACACAGGTAACCTCGTGTATATTTTTTGTTTCTCAACTTTTGCTTGGCAGGTACGTGTTAGAGAAACTAAAACCTCTGGGAACACAGGTAACATCGTGTATATTTGTTGTTTCCCAACTTTTGCTTGGCAGGTACGTGTTAGAGAAACTAAAACCTCTCAGAACACAGGTAACATCGTGTATATTTGTTGTTTCCCAACTTTTGCTTGGCAGGTACGTGTTAGAGAAACTAAAACCTCTGGGAACACAGGTAACATCGTGTATATTTGTTGTTTCCCAACTTTTGCTTGGCAGGTACGTGTTAGAGAAACTAAAACCCTCGGGAACACAGGTAACCTCGTGTATATTTGTTGTTTCTCAACTTTTGCTTGGCAGGTACGTGTTAGAGAAACTAAAACCTCTGGGAACACAGGTAACATCGTGTATATTTGTTGTTTCCCAACTTTTGCTTGGCAGGTACATGCTAGAGAAACTAAAACCTCTGGGAACACAGGTAACATCGTGTATATTTGTTGTTTCCCAACTTTTGCTTGGCAGGTACATGTTAGAGAAACTAAAACCTCTGGGAACACAGGTAACATCGTGTATATTTGTTGTTTCCCAACTTTTGCTTGGCAGGTACGTGTTAGAGAAACTAAAACCTCTGGGAACACAGGTAACATCGTGTATATTTGTTGTTTCCCAACTTTTGCTTGGCAGGTACGTGATAGAGAAACTAAAACCTCTGGGAACACAGGTAACATCGTGTATATTTGTTGTTTCCCAACTTTTGCTTGGCAGGTACATGTTAGAGAAACTAAAACCTCTCAGAACACAGGTAACATCGTGTATATTTGTTGTTTCCCATCTTTTGCTTGGCAGGTACGTGTTAGAGAAACTAAAACCTCTGGGAACACAGGTAACATCGTGTATATTTGTTGTTTCCCAACTTTTGCTTGGCAGGTACGTGTTAGAGAAACTAAAACCTCTGGGAACACAGGTAACATCGTGTATATTTGTTGTTTCCCAACTTTTGCTTGGCAGGTACGTGTTAGAGAAACTAAAACCTCTGGGAACACAGGTAACATCGTGTATATTTGTTGTTTCCCAACTTTTGCTTGGCAGGTACGTGTTAGAGAAACTAAAACCTCTGGGAACACAGGTAACATCCTGTATATTTGTTGTTTCCCAACTTTTGCTTGGCAGGTACGTGTTAGAGAAACTAAAACCTCTGGGAACACAGGTAACATCGTGTATATTTGTTGTTTCCCAACTTTTACTTGGCAGGTACGTGTTAGAGAAACTAAAACCTTTGGGAACACAGGTAACATCGTGTATATTTGTTGTTTCCCAACTTTTGCTTGGCAGGTACGTGTTAGAGAAACTAAAACCTCTGGGAACACAGGTAACATCGTGTATATTTGTTGTTTCCCAACTTTTACTTGGCAGGTACATGTTAGAGAAACTAAAACCTCTCAGAACACAGGTAACATCGTGTATATTTGTTGTTTCCCAACTTTTGCTTGGCAGGTACGTGTTAGAGAAACTAGAACCTCTGGGAACACAGGTAACATCGTGTATATTTGTTGTTTCCCAACTTTTGCTTGGCAGGTACGTGTTAGAGAAACTAAAACCTCTCAGAACACAGGTAACATCGTGTATATTTGTTGTTTCCCAACTTTTACTTGGCAGGTACATGTTAGAGAAACTAAAACCTCTCAGAACACAGGTAACATCGTGTATATTTGTTGTTTCCCAACTTTTACTTGGCAGGTACATGTTAGAGAAACTCAAACCTCTCAGAACACAGGTAACATCGTGTATATTTGTTGTTTCCCAACTTTTGCTTGGCAGGTACATGTTAGAGAAACTAAAACCTCTCAGAACACAGTTAACATCGTGTATATTTGTTGTTTCCCAACTTTTGCTTGGCAGGTACGTGTTAGAGAAACTAAAACCTCTGGGAACACAGGTAACATCGTGTATATTTGTTGTTTCCCAACTTTTGCTTGGCAGGTACGTGTTAGATAAACTAAAACCTCTCAGAACACAGGTAACATCGTGTATATTTGTTGTTTCCCAACTTTTGCTTGGCAGGTACGTGTTAGAGAAACTAAAACCTCTGGGAACACAGGTAACATCGTGTATATTTGTTGTTGCCCAACTTTTGCTTGGCAGGTACGTGTTAGAGAAACTAAAACCTCTCAGAACACAGGTAACATCGTGTATATTTGTTGTTTCCCAACTTTTGCTTGGCAGGTACGTGTTAGAGAAACTAAAACCTCTGGGAACACAGGTAACATCGTGTATATTTGTTGTTTCCCAACTTTTGCTTGGCAGGTACGTGTTAGAGAAACTAAAACCTCTCAGAACACAGGTAACATCGTGTATATTTGTTGTTTCCCAACTTTTGTGAAATTCGTAGCTATCTGCTCTGACATTACGGAGGACAGGGAGGGTGACCAGATCTGACGCTGGCGGGACCCAGACAGGGCTGTTACACACCGAACGCCAGGACAGACAGTTTCACTAAGCACACTCCACCTCAACAGCGTCGCCCTCCGTCCAACCGCCTGATCCTTCCACGCTGAAACATAAGGAAATGAAATGGTACGGAAGAATAATCCAGCTCAGTACTCGCCTACCAATCAGGGAAATTCGCGAAAACGCCCATATACCAGATTAGCCGGCGTAACGGAATCGAAGCCGAATAACAGGCTCACGTCTCACTCGGTTGCTTACCACAGAAGTAAACAATAACGGTACAAACAGTCCTCGAGTTCGTCTCGTCTCTTGCTCCTTCTCCACGCTTCCATTATCACACCTCCTGTCCTGTAAGTAGCTCACTTTACCTAACTGTGGTTATCCTGGAAATAACTTGTGTGTAGTACCTGCATCTTACAGTTGACCTACTCTACAAAAATTGTTCAGGAGGAAGAAGACTTCGCAGGTCGTGTAAACATCTTTAATATTTGTTACAGCCATTTCTGAGAACATCTAAAATAACGAAAAACTCCGTATAAGGGGTAGTTTGTTATGGGGAGATTTTGTTTAATGAAAATGTATTTTTGTTTATGGATACAGAGAGTCTCAAAAGGTGTATTAGGAATGAAATTCTGGGTGGAGCGCACAAATGTCTCTGCTTTCTCTACTTAGGGCAGAATGTCCATGACAGAGTGATGACTAAGGAACGGAGGGGACGGCCTCGCATCTCCACTCAACGCGGATGTCTTGCACTTAGCATCCTCAGGAGGAACGCATGAGGTGCAGGAACTACAAGGGGCTCGGGCCGGCCGACAGAAACGCGCAGAAGTCCATATTCACTCCAAGATTGACGACCCAGCCACACCGGAGGATTGCTCATAGAGGCTTCCCTCTGGCGGAACCGTGGAGATCTCGATCCACATAGGCGGCTCTGAGAGGGTAGGACCGAGAAGAGGTTTATAACCAGCAAGCATCTGCGCTATATTCCGACACTACACAGTCCCTAAGCCCACCTGTAACTGGGGAAGCGAGCTGACAGTAACTTCTAGTAGAAGAGTAAGGAATCCAGCATTTGGCTTGCCAATCAGGGAAAACCCATGGCCGGTCCCAGGAATCCAACCCGGACCTCCTGAATGCGTTAACGCAGGGCCATCTTGCTTGGTTGAGAGAGTGATATAATATTTTTCGCACAACTTTCCAATAAAACCAGTTTTCTTTTAAAGAAGAGTTTCAAGTGAAAACACGGGACACTTGCCTCCCCAAAGGGCTTGACCAGTTGATTTTTTTCCATCACGGGTTCATCTTCGTGTCCGACTGCCGTAACCTGCTCTTTCCCCAATTGACCTTTTAGGTCACGTGCCAGCATGACCTTTCCTCAAGTTTCATGCTCCAGGAACCAAAAGTATAAAAGGAATGTAGGTCTGGTAATAAAATGTAAGCATTTCTGTCGTTTGAGTCCTGAGGGATTTCCGCATCAGCTGTCACAAAGTACAGGTCACGCCATGTTGTAGTATCACATGGCTTTCATTGCATCCACCCTCTATTGTCTTACTTCACGTATAGAAGTATTGTTGGATAAATACCACATTCTTGGCATTTAAGTTCACTTGCAACTATGCGACATGTAGGTTTTCTATAAGATCCCTCCACTCCAAATTGCCGTTCACAATGGAAATGTTCCGAAATTTGTATTTTCTGAATAATGGTATTAACGATTTCAATTAAAGTACTTTTGTTTAAGATAGTTACTTGACAAATAAATTTACGTGTTGAACTTTCTGGGAAAAGCCTGAGCTCCTCTCCATTCTGACTGAATTTTGTATAACTAGTAAATGTAAGAAATGGGAATCTTTGTACATAAACAAATCTAGTTCTTGTTGAAGCACACAATTTATGTGAAATACATTTTTATGGCGTTAAGCATTTCCGAGATATTCTTTGTTATTGGTTAGAATGTTGAAGTATTTATTATTTTATCAAATGGTAGGTGGCTATTCGTGGTGGTCATGCAAAGATCATGAATTTCAAAGCCATCACATAGCGACCCGCTTTTTAACAATGTGACTACCACTTTTGGCTACTATAGTCTTGTTGTGCTTACAGCGATACCAGCTTGGTAAGCGCCTCAAACCGCTATTTCAGTTTCCGTTACGCGCTTACCAAATGTGTATTTATGTATATACAGGGTGGACCAATTAAGTTGAGACTGTACAAATCTCCAAGACTAAGTGTTGTAGAAATAAATGTCTTTAATGAAACTTGCTTGATATTGTGGGGGAAGTAAATGTCATTAGTTATGTTTTGTTTAGAGGACGTTATGATAGTCATTTTAGGGTAATTTAATTTTTTTAAGTGGGAACGTACATTTTGAATGTTGTAATCTCATTATTAAGTTCTTTATAAAAAAAACTGCTTATTTTGCGACGAGGAAAATAAAACAAAATAAAAAATGTTGGTTCCCAATTACGAAACGTAACTTGACCCTCCAATGACCATCCATGGATGTTCCAGCATTCATTGCGCTCTTCGTACACAACCATTCAGAATTTTCGTTGTTTACGTTGCTGTAAGTACAATTGCAAAGTCTTTATACAAATGTTTAGTTTTTTATGAGGAGTGAGAAAACAACATAAGAAGTTATGTTCCCATTTAAGAAAATAAATTGACCTTAAAATGATCATTACAACGTACTCCAAATAAAACACGGCTAATGGCATCTACTTCCCCCATAATATCAAGCAACTTTTATTAAAGACATTTCTTTCTGCAACGCTTAGTTTAGGATATATTGTACAGTTTCAACTTAAATGTTCCACCCTGTATACACAGGTATTATTGAAGACAGATGTTACATTTAGAAGGTGGTTCGCATGTATGTTTTGCTATAATGACATAATATCTACAACACTTATTTACAAACATTCTGTTTTAGTATTTTAGTTATGTTAGCAATTTTGTTTGTATTTACTTCATTATCGAAAAAGTAATAGACCACGTGTCCTACGATGTGGAAATCGAAGAGACTTGGAAGAGCGGATGTGACGAGTTAACACCGGAGAAGTCAAAACAGAGGTGCTTACTTCTAGTAATGATTAAAAGAAAAAGGTGAAGATATTAATGACAAGAATGTGCTGGCGTATTTCCTTCTAGGGAGTAGTACTTGATACATCCACGAAGTTTGTGGTGGATGTTGAAAACTAGGATAAAGTCGGAATTAATATTGGAACTTTGTGTTGTGATGGTTTTACTAGTGCTTCTGGTCACTGAGATTTCCTTTGTTTTCGTAGCTACCACATTGCGTGCCAACTTCCGATCACAGCAACAATGTTGCCAATATTACCACAAATTAGTTACATCGTACAAAACATATTTAAGAAAAGTTTGTAGGAGAGTGAGTACAGAAGCTCATGTGATATTTTGTAGAGCCAGGGCATGTTCACTATTGACTCGTGAAATATTTTCACTGATGATAGGATACATAGCGTAGGTAACGACCTCTCGGCCAGCACGCAATAAGCTCATGGTCATGCATTCTTAATTAGCTACAATGTCTTGCGGTGCATGTGATTTTCCCGTTATGTCATTTGACAATGTGAACGTTTGTAACATTTAGTAAACACACGTAATCATTTATACGTTGTTACCGAAGGTAAATGTTTTATTTAACAAAATATCGTACGTAATTTGTAGCATGACTTAGGACGTTAACCTTGTAGGAAGTGCAGATGTATCTGGTAGTGTGCAGTGAAGTAGACATATGACGTGCGGTAACGTGTGAGACTTGCATTTACGAGGTTCTGGGCTCGATTGTTGGGCTCATCAATCTGACCATGGTTTATTTTTGTTTTCTTATTTGGCAACGCGAATGTAGGTGATTTCTGCTCTACCACGAATTACCTTTCCCTCATTTCCTATCATCCCCTTTCTGTTTAAGGTGGACTTGGGGGCTGTGTGTGTCGGACGATGTCGCAGATGCTTGCTGTTGGAAAGTTCTTCTCGGCCCTGACAGATGGCAGCCTTCTCTGAGTGAGTCAAGTTCTCTCCGGTTCCACCAGAGGGAAGTATCTCTGAGCAACTCGCCGGTGTGACCGGGTCATCAAGCTTGGAATCGTTAAGGACCTTTGCGCGTCTCTGTCGGCCCGCCTAAAGACCCCTGTGATTCCTTCACCTCATCCGTTCATCCTGGAGGTCCTAAGTACAAAAGCGCCGAGTTGAGTTGAGTTGCGAGGTGTCCCTGGTCATTTATTTAAGATCCCCAATAAAATGAGGTTTGTCCAACTGTACAAAACAATCGTCTGTCTCAGCTTTAAACTCATGAGTTCATGTGAATCTTCCTCCACTCAAGACATTTCTTCAGGTCTGGCAACAAAAAGTAATCGCTGGGAACCAAATCTGGTGAACATGGTGGATGTGTGCGGTTTTACAGCAACAATCCCAGATGTAGTTGTATAAATGTGAGATAGATAGAGAAATTAGCGTTTTCTTTAAAGAATGCCTTTTTGAAGCCATATAAAAACAAACAATGGTGCAAGGAGAAAGTCATATGAATGTAATACATACGATATTCTGTTTTGATATGACTGTATTGTCTATGACTTTGTGTAACTCACAAGAAAGCTTTACTTCACAGTAACGAGTGTTCGAGGAGCTTTCCGCCTGCGAAACAAAACACAAATGTCTGTTTATCTTTTCTTTTCGACTGTGAAATCTCTGCTCTTAAACGTGGGTTTGGGAGGTACGTATGGGAAACCGAAGTTGTATAACGAGATGGTTTGGTTCTTCAAAAAACAGTGGAAGAGCGCACAGGTAACAATTATGATTCCTAAACCATTGACAACCTACTGGAGCAGATATCTTCCTGTTTCGCTCATGTCTATCATTACCGAGCGGAATAGCTCAACCGGCAATGTCTGTGGTCCGCATTCGGGAAGTCCCGGGTTCGATCTCAGCGACCACCCACTCTGACCCATGTGTTTTTCGTGGTTTACTGGGGTCGACAGTGGTTTCTTCTCTGTCACGATTTCCTTTCCATCATTTCCCTTTCATTCCACTTCCATGTCATCCTTCAGGTGTGCTTCTAGATTTCGTGGTGTACGGCGGTGCCGGTCAGACGGCACGGATGCAAGCTCACCGGAAAGAGTATTCCCCGTGGACACCAGAGAGCTGGTGGGTCGTTCATCTCCCTCTGTCGGCGACTCCAGCACTGGAAGGGTCTGCCAATTTGAAAACATTAGCGACTTCCGCGTGTCTCTGTGACGTGTAGCCTCCTTCAGTTCATCCCTTCCTCCTGGGCGGTGTAGGTCGCGGTGCACGAGGTGTCCCCCTCAGTTCGGCTACCTATACATACCCTTATCTATCATTTGAAAGCTCTTACAGACAACACCGTTTAGATGACCAATTGTTGAAAAGATGCAAATGATTCCATTTCATCAACTTGGATTTCCTTAGAAACCTTCTACTACAGACCACAATTACTAATGTCACTGAAAGATGCCTGGAGGAAACAGATCTGTTCTGCTATGTTTCTGTATGTGGCTTAGGCCTTCGATAAAGTTTAGTACTGGAGGTTAAGAAGAGAAAAATCCTACCCAGACGTACAGTTTGTTTTGATGTCTTAAATATCAGATCGGTATTCCGAATTGAAAATGAACATCAATATAATTCATTTCGGAAGATGAAGGCAGGAGTTCCCCAATGCAGTGCGCTAGGGCCTCTGCTTTATCTAATGTATGCATACGACATTAAACTGAGTGAAGAAGTTGCCCTCACTACTTTTACTGATGATACAGCTGCCCTGTCTGTTGAGGCACGGTAGAAGAAGCAACAAAGAAATCACAAGGTATTATTAGCGAAATACTAACTGATGCAAAAAATTAAAGGGGAGTAGCTCTAGGAATTTAGCATTCAGAAAGCCCCAGTGAGGTCGTCACAGCATGTCATTGGATTCGAAGTTACGGTGGAAGGAACAAGTAAAAATCAAAAGAAAAGAGCTGTCCCCATCTGAGGTATTCCTTTCTAATAAATTATTACTGATATACCAACAAGTTCTGGAACCGAGCTGTCCCCATCTGAGGTATCCCTTTCTAATAAATTATTACTGATATACCAACAAGTTCTGGAACATGGGACTGTGCGAAAAACACCCTTATAACGATGATTCAGAAGATCCAAAACAAAGTTTCGCGATGCATGACGCTACATGAGAATGGATCCTCTTCATCTTGATCTTAGCATCAAGACAGTCCAAGATGAGATACAAGATCTGGCTGAGACACAGACAACGCCTGCTCTATCATGGAAGCTTCGAGATGTTACTGGGATATGAGCCGTTTGTAGAGGAGGAAACTAAACGACCTAGTCCTGTAAAAGTGACTAAATGATCATAGATTTTGTTATATAGTTCACCAAAGACTCAGATTCTAATAAATCTCTACTTTACTCCCCTATGCGTTACAGAGTAGAAACAGAAATGGGTTTGACTCATTTACGTTGTCATTTTCGTGAACAAGAATAACAACGAGCGCTTATGAGTCTCGTTCTGCGTGTACAGGTACAAAAACCCGGATAAGCAGCTGGTATGCAAAAGGAAACTAATATATACAGCCATATAATGGTCATTTCCTGTCGACTCGGAAACGCTATTAACCTCCATGTCAAATGTTTTAATTATCCCGTAAATAAAAAACGTCCGGAATATGCATTTCCAGTGGACCTTTCCCTTTATACAAATCGAAGGGGCATCTGTTCGTTTATATTCAATGTACTGCACACTCAAATGACTTTCTCTGCCCACCATGGCGTTTTGTATACTTATACAGACTACAGTTTATTTTTCTACTGTGTTACTCGATACAAATCCTTTTCAGAAATGGTTTAGACATTTCGTTGTAGGATCAAGCGGGATATAGAAAATCCAATGGGGAGTCAAATATTAAAATTTCCTATTCTTACCATAATATCGCGAGAAAGAATTGAATAGCGACAGAACTATAAAAGATAACAACGTATTGAACCATTCAAAGCAATGATAATGGATATCTCGGAAATGGCTGATGCTACAAAAATGCGTTTGAAATAAATTGTGTTTAAAGATCTCTACAGTTTTTGTGAAGGATTTCGTGTATATGTTAAGGTTTGCCCGTTATACAAAATTCTTTCCAAATGAAGACTTCACGCCCTATTCCAAGAGTATTTGAGATATGCATTTTATTTGTCATGAAAATGTCTTAAACATATGATATTTTAATGAAGATCGTGGGCCATCTTTGAGAAAAGTGAACGTTTTCAAAAATCTTCCCTCTAAGGTGTAGTTTGGGGTGGTAGATGTTTTTGAAAATCTTAGTGTCGCATCTTTAAAAGAATCTGAACTTAAATGCTAAGTTTGGTATTTATCGGACCGATTTGTTGAGAAATGCCGGTATCGAACTTTTCGGTAGAATACAGTGTCTATCTTCTTTACTTTAACTACGTAGTGGAAGAAAGCAAAAAGTGTATCAATCCAATAACTGAAGATTTGGTGATAATAATCTATTTTCAATAACCGTTAAAACTCTCTAAGACCACTTTCCATTATTCTATTACATTTTTCTTCCTTCCTCCCAGCTTGTACCCTTTAAAATGGATTGCATATACGCAGCCCTGGTAATGTAATCAGAAAGTCATAGGTACTCTGGCTATGAAATAGATTGAGTGTTCTAGAGACAGGACATCGTTTTGTTTTTCTGTCTTTATTGGTTTATATCTTCCTCAGCAAACGAGCTTTATTTCTAAAATAGAACACACATCCTATATCACTAATAGAAGCTGGTACAGTTAATGTTTACAAACAGTGAGTCACTGACTGTTAAATATAACGCGACACTTTTGATGATGCGGGGAAACATAAATAACTAGTATACATTGCTCACAGAAACACATAAATTCACCGCAGAGAAACATAATTTAAACATTCATAAAACAGAATAAGATAACGTCGCACGCGTCTCTTTATAACAGAGAGGGGAGAGACGCGCTGCTTTCCTGGAATCTGTGGCTTTATATAATTGTGTCTTCAAGGACTCGGTTGTGTGGCTTTTTACCTTCTCTACTACTTGTCTATAGTGTACGTATTAGATGATTCAACGGAGAGGACCACCTCTGCACAGATCTATTGGGCTACCACCCCTAGCACGCGGGGATGAGGTGAAGGAACCATATGAGGCTACGGTATTGTTGATTCAACGGAGGGGACCACCTCTGCACAGATCTATTGGGCTACCACCCCCTAGCACGCGGGGATGAGGTGAAGGAACCATGTGAGGTTACGGTATAGTCGACTCAACGCAGGGGAACACCTCTGCACAGATCTATAGGGCTACTACCCCTAGCACGCGGGGATGAGGTGAAGGAACCATGTGAGGTTACAGTATAGTTGATTCAACGCAGGGGAACACCTCTGCACAGATCTATTGGGCTACCACCCCCTAGTAGGCGGGGATGAGGTGAAGGAACCATATGAGGCTACGGTATTGTTGATTCAACGGAGGGGAACACCTCGCGCCCCGCGATCTGCACAGATATATTGGTCTACCACCCCGTAGCACGCGGAGATGAGGTGAAGGAGCCATATGAGGCTGCGGTATTGTTGATTCAACGGAGGGGAACACCTCTGCACAGATCTATTGGGCTACCACCCCCTAGCACGCGGGGATGAGGTGAAGGAGCCATATGAGGCTGCGGTATTGTTGATTCAACGGAGGGGAACACCTCTGCACAGATCTATTGGTCTAACACCCCCTAGCACGCGGGGATGAGGTGAAACATGTGAGGCTACGGTATTGTTGATTCAACGAAGGGGAACACCTCTGCACAGATCTATTGGGCTACCGCCACCTAGCACGCGGGGATGAGGTGAAGGAAACATGTGAGGTTAGAGCATTGTTGATTCAACGGAGGGGAACACCTCTGCACAGATCTATTAGGCTACCACCCCCTAGCACGCGGGGATGAGGTGAAGGAAACATGTGAGGTTACAGCATTGTTGATTCAACGGAGGGCGACACCTCTGCACAGATCTATTGGGCTACCACCCCCTAGCACGCGATGATGAGGTGAAGGAAACATGTGAGGTTACAGTATAGTTGATTCAACGCAGGGGAACACCTCTGCACAGATCTATTGGGCTACCACCCCCTAGCACGCGGGGATGAGGTGAAGGAAACATGTGAGGCTACGGTATTGTTGATTCAACGGAGGGGAACAACTCTGCACAGATCTATTGGGCTACCACCCCCTAGCACGCGGGGATGAGGTGAAGGAAACATGTGAGGTTACAGCATTGTTGATTCAACGGAGGGGAACACCTCTGCACAGATCTATTGGGCTACCACCCCCTAGCACGCGGGGATGAGGTGAAGGAACCATGTGAGGTTACGGTATTGTTGATTCAACGGAGGGGAACACCTCTGCACAGATCTATTCGGCTACCACCGCCTAGCACGCGGGGATGAGGTGAAGGAAACATGTGAGGTTACAGCATTGTTGATTCAACGGAGGGGAACACCTCTGCACAGATCTATTCGGCTACCACCGCCTAGCACGCGGGGATGAGGTGAAGGAAACATGTGAGGTTACAGCATTGTTGATTCAACGGAGGGGAACACCTCTGCACAGATCTATTGGGCTACCACCCCCTAGCACGCGGGGATGAGGTGAAGGAACCATGTGAGGTTACGGTATTGTTGATTCAACGGAGGGGAACACCTCTGCACAGATCTATTGGGCTACCACCCCCTAGCACGCGGGGATGAGGTGAAGGAAACATGTGAGGTTACAGCATTGTTGATTCATCGGAGGGAAACACCTCTGCACAGATCTATTGGGCTACCACCCCCTAGCACGCGGGGATGAGGTGAAGGAACCATGTGAGGTTACGGTATTGTTGATTCAACGGAGGGGAACACCTCTGCACAGATCTATTGGTCTACCACCCCCTAGCACGCGGGGATGAGGTGAAGGAACCATGTGAGGTTACGGTATTGTTGATTCAACGGAGAGGAACACCTCAGCACAGATCTATTGGGCTACCACCCCCTAGCACGCGGGGATGAGGTGAAGGAACCATGTGAGGTTACGGTATTGTTGATTCAACAGAGAGGAACACCTCTGCACAGATCTATTGGGCTACCACCCCCTAGCACGCGGGGATGAGGTGAAGGAACCATGTGAGGTTACAGTATTGTTGATTCAACAGAGGGGAACACCTCTGCACAGATCTATTGGTCTAACACCCCCTAGCACGCGGGGATGAGGTGAAGGAAACATGTGAGGCTACGGTATTGTTGATTCAACAGAGGGGAACACCTCTGCACAGATCTATTGGGCTACCACCCTCTAGTAGGCGGGAATGAGGTGAAGGAACCATATGAGGCTACGGTATTGTTGATTCAACGGAGGGAAACACCTCGCGCCCCGCGATCTGCACAGATCTATTAAGCTACCACCCCCTAGCACGCGGGGATGAGGTGAAGGAGCCATATGAGGCTGCGGTATTGTTGATTCAACGGAGGGGAACACCTCTGCACAGATCTATTGGGCTACAACCCCCTAGCACGCGGGGATGAGGTGAAGGAAACATGTGAGGTTACGGTATTGTTGATTCAACGGAGGGGAACACCTCTGCACAGATCTATTGGTCTACCACCCCCTAGCACGCGGGGATGAGGTGAAGGAAACATGTGAGGCTACGGTATTCTTGATTCAACGGAGGGGAACACCTCTGCACAGATCTATTGGTCTACCACCGCCTAGCACGCGGGGATGAGGTGAAGGAAACATGTGAGGCTACGGTATTGTTGATTCAACGGAGGGGAACACCTCTGCACAGATCTATTGGGCTACCACCCCATAGCACGCGGGGATGAGGTGAAGGAAACATGTGAGGCTACGGTATTGTTGATTCAACGGAGGGGAACAACTCTGCACAGATCTATTGGGCTACCACCCCCTAGCACGCGGGGATGAGGTGAAGGAAACATGTGAGGCTACGGTATTGTTGATTCAACGGAGGGGAACACCTCTGCACAGATCTATTGGGCTACCACCCCCTAGCACGCGGGGATGAGGTGAAGGAAACATGTGAGGTTACGGTATTGTTGATTCAACGGAGGGGAACACCTCTGCACAGATCTATTCGGCTACCACCCCCTAGCACGCGGGGATGAGGTGAAGGAAACATGTGAGGTTACAGCATTGTTGATTCAACGGAGGGGAACACCTCTGCACAGATCTATTGGGCTACCACCCCCTAGCACGCGGGGATGAGGTGAAGGAACCATGTGAGGTTACGGTATTGTTGATTCAACGGAGGGGAACACCTCTGCACAGATCTATTGGTCTACCACCCCCTAGCACGCGGGGATGAGGTGAAGGAAACATGTGAGGTTACAGCATTGTTGATTCATCGGAGGGGAACACCTCTGCACAGATCTATTGGTCTACCACCCCCTAGCACGCGGGGATGAGGTGAAGGAACCATGTGAGGTTACGGTATTGTTGATTCAACGGAGGGGAACACCTCTGCACAGATCTATTGGTCTACCACCCCCTAGCACGCGGGGATGAGGTGAAGGAACCATGTGAGGTTACGGTATTGTTGATTCAACAGAGAGGAACACCTCTGCACAGATCTATTGGGCTACCACCCCCTAGCACGCGGGGATGAGGTGAAGGAACCATGTGAGGTTACAGCATTGTTGATTCAACAGAGGGGAACACCTCTGCACAGATCTATTGGTCTAACACCCCCTAGCACGCGGGGATGAGATGAAGGAAACATGTGAGGCTACGGTATTGTTGATTCAACAGAGGGGAACACCTCTGCACAGATCTATTGGGCTACCACCCTCTAGTAGGCGGGAATGAGGTGAAGGAACCATATGAGGCTACGGTATTGTTGATTCAACGGAGGGAAACACCTCGCGCCCCGCGATCTGCACAGATCTATTAAGCTACCACCCCCTAGCACGCGGGGATGAGGTGAAGGAGCCATATGAGGCTGCGGTATTGTTGATTCAACGGAGGGGAACACCTCTGCACAGATCTATTGGGCTACAACCCCCTAGCACGCGGGGATGAGGTGAAGGAAACATGTGAGGCTACGGTATTGTTGATTCAACGGAGGGGAACACCTCTGCACAGATCTATTGGTCTACCACCCCCTAGCACGCGGGGATGAGGTGAAGGAAACATGTGAGGCTACGGTATTCTTGATTCAACGGAGAGAAACACCTCTGCACAGATCTATTGGTCTACCACCCCCTAGCACGCGGGGATGAGGTGAAGGAAACATGTGAGGCTACGGTATTGTTGATTCAACGGAGGGGAACACCTCTGCACAGATCTATTGGGCTACCACCCCCTAGCACGCGGTAATGAGGTGAAGGAAACATGTGAGGCTACGGTATTGTTGATTCAACGGAGGGGAACAACTCTGCACAGATCTATTGGGCTACCACCCCCTAGCACGCGGGGATGAGGTGAAGGAAACATGTGAGGCTACGGTATTGTTGATTCAACGGAGGGGAACACCTCTGCACAGATCTATTGGGCTACCACCCCCTTTCACGCGGGGATGGGGTGAAGGAAACATGTGAGTTTACAGCATTGTTGATTCAACGGAGGGGAACACCTCTGCACAGATCTATTGGGCTACCACCCCCTAGCACGCGGGGATGAGGTGAAGGAACCATGTGAGGTTACGGTATTGTTGATTCAACGGAGGGGAAGACCTCTGCACAGATCTATTGGGCTACCACCCCCTAGCACGCGGGGATGAGGCGAAGGAACCATGTGAGGTTACGGTATTGTTGATTCAACGGAGAGGAACACCTCTGCACAGATCTATTGGGCTACCACCCCCTAGCATGCGGGGATGAGGTGAAGGAACCATGTGAGGTTACGGTATTGTTGATTCAACAGAGAGGAACACCTCTGCACAGATCTATTGGGCTACCACCCCCTAGCACGCGGGGATGAGGTGAAGGAGACATGTGAGGCTACGGTATTGTTGATTCAACGGAGGGGAACACCTCTGCACAGATCTATTGGGCTACCACCTCCTAGCACGCGGGGATGAGGTGAAGGAAACATGTGAGGTTACAGCATTGTTGATTCAACGGAGGGGAACACCTCTGCACAGATCTATTGGGCTACCACCCCCTAGCACGCGGGGATGAGGTGAAGGAACCATGTGAGGTTACGGTATTGTTGATTCAACGGAGGGGAACACCTCTGCACAGATCTATTGGGCTACCACCCCCTAGCACGCGGGGATGAGGTGAAGGAAACATGTGAGGTTACAGCATTGTTGATTCAACGGAGGGGAACACCTCTGCACAGATCTATTGGGCTACCACCCCCTAGCACGCGGGGATGAGGTGAAGGAACCATGTGAGGTTACGGTATTGTTGATTCAACGGAGGGGAACACCTCTGCACAGATCTATTGGGCTACCACCCCCTAGCACGCGGGGATGAGGTGAAGGAACCATGGGAGGTTACGGTATTGTTGATTCAACGGAGAGGAACACCTCTGCACACATCTATTGGGCTACCACCCCCTAGCACGCGGGGATGAGTTGAAGGAACCATGTGAGGTTACGGTATTGTTGATTCAACAGAGAGGAACACCTCTGCACAGATCTATTGGGCTACCACCCCCTAGCACGCTGGGATGAGGTGAAGGAACCATGTGAGGTTACAGTATTGTTGATTCAACAGAGGGGAACACCTCTGCACTGATCTATTGGTCTAACACCCCCTAGCACGCGGGGATGAGGTGAAGGAAACATGTGAGGCTACGGTATTGTTGATTCAACAGAGGGGAACACCTCTGCACAGATCTATTGGTCTACCACCATCTAGTAGGCGGGAATGAGGTGAAGGAACCATATGAGGCTACGGTATTGTTGATTCAACGGAGGGAAACACCTCGCGCCCCGCGATCTGCACAGATCTATTAAGCTACCACCCCCTAGCACGCGGGGATGAGGTGAAGGAGCCATATGAGGCTGCGGTATTGTTGATTCAACGGAGGGGAACACCTCTGCACAGATCTATTGGTCTACCACCCCCTAGCACGCGGGGATGAGGTGAAGGAAACATGTGAGGCTACGGTATTGTTGATTCAACGGAGGGGAACACCTCTGCACAGATCTATTGGGCTACCACCCCCTAGCACGCGGGGATGAGGTGAAGGAAACATGTGAGGCTACGGTATTGTTGATTCAACGGAGGGGAACAACTCTGCACAGATCTATTGGGCTACCACCCCCTAGAACGCGGGGATGAGGTGAAGGAAACATGTGAGGCTACGGTATTGTTGATTCAACGGAGGGGAACACCTCAGCACAGATCTATTGGGCTACCACCCCCTTTCACGCGGGGATGAGGTGAAGGAAACATGTGAGTTTACAGCATTGTTGATTCAACGGAGGGGAACACCTCTGCACAGATCTATTGGGCTACCACCTTCTAGCACGCGGGGATGAGGTGAAGGAACCATGTGAGGTTACGGTATTGTTGATTCAACGGAGGGGAACACCTCTGCACAGACCTATTGGTCTACCACCCCCTAGCACGCGGGGATGAGGCGAAGGAACCATGTGAGGTTACGGTATTGTTGATTCAACGGAGAGGAACACCTCTGCACAGATCTATTGGGCTACCACCCCCTAGCACGCGGGGATGAGGTGAAGGAACCATGTGAGGTTACGGTATTGTTGATTCAACAGAGAGGAACACCTCTGAACAGATCTATTGGGCTACCACCCCCTAGCACGCGGGGATGAGGTGAAGGAAACATGTGAGGCTACGGTATTGTTGATTCAACGGAGGGGAACACCTCTGCACAGATCTATTGGGCTACCACCCCCTAGCACGCGGGGATGAGGTGAAGGAAACATGTGAGGTTACGGTATTGTTTATTCAACGGAGGGGAACACCTCTGCACAGATCTATTCGGCTACCACCCCCTAGCACGCGGGGATGAGGTGAAGGAAACATGTGAGGTTACAGCATTGTTGATTCAACGGAGGGGAACACCTCTGCACAGATCTATTGGGCTACCACCCCCTAGCACGCGGGGATGAGGTGAAGGAACCATGTGAGGTTACGGTATTGTTGATTCAACGGAGGGGAACACCTCTGCACAGATCTATTGGTCTGCCACCCCCTAGCACGCGGGGATGAGGTGAAGGAAACATGTGAGGTTACAGCATTGTTGATTCATCGGAGGGGAACACCTCTGCACAGATCTATTGGGCTACCACCCCCTAGCACGCGGGGATGAGGTGAAGGAACCATGTGAGGTTACGGTATTGTTGATTCAACGGAGGGGAACACCTCTGCACAGATCTATTGGTCTACCACCCCCTAGCACGCGGGGATGAGGTGAAGGAACCATGTGAGGTTACGGTATTGTTGATTCAACGGAGAGGAACACCTCTGCACAGATCTATTGGGCTACCACCCCCTAGCACGCGGGGATGAGGTGAAGGAACCATGTGAGGTTACAGCATTGTTGATTCAACAGAGGGGAACACCTCTGCACAGATCTATTGGTCTAACACCCCCTAGCACGCGGGGATGAGGTGAAGGAAACATGTGAGGCTACGGTATTGTTGATTCAACAGAGGGGAACACCTCTGCACAGATCTATTGGGCTACCACCCTCTAGTAGGCGGGAATGAGGTGAAGGAACCATATGAGGCTACGGTATTGTTGATTCAACGGAGGGAAACACCTCGCGCCCCGCGATCTGCACAGATCTATTAAGCTACCACCCCCTAGCACGCGGGGATGAGGTGAAGGAGCCATATGAGGCTGCGGTATTGTTGATTCAACGGAGGGGAACACCTCTGCACAGATCTATTGGGCTACAACCCCCTAGCACGCGGGGATGAGGTGAAGGAAACATGTGAGGCTACGGTATTGTTGATTCAACGGAGGGGAACACCTCTGCACAGATCTATTGGTCTACCACCCCCTAGCACGCGGGGATGAGGTGAAGGAAACATGTGAGGCTACGGTATTCTTGATTCAACGGAGAGGAACACCTCTGCACAGATCTATTGGTCTACCACCCCCTAGCACGCGGGGATGAGGTGAAGGAAACATGTGAGGCTACGGTATTGTTGATTCAACGGAGGGGAACAACTCTGCACAGATCTATTGGGCTACCACCCCCTAGCACGCGGGGATGAGGTGAAGGAAACATGTGAGGCTACGGTATTGTTGATTCAACGGAGGGGAACACCTCTGCACAGATCTATTGGTCTACCACCCCCTAGCACGCGGGGATGAGGTGAAGGACACATGTGAGGCTACGGTATTCTTGATTCAACGGAGAGGAACACCTCTGCACAGATCTATTGGTCTACCAACCCCTAGCACGCGGGGATGAGGTGAAGGAAACATGTGAGGCTACGGTATTGTTGATTCAACGGAGGGGAACACCTCTGCACAGATCTATTGGGCTACCACCCCCTAGCACGCGGGGATGAGGTGAAGGAAACATGTGAGTTTACAGCATTGTTGATTCAACGGAGGGGAACACCTCTGCACAGATCTATTGGGCTACCACCCCCTAGCACGCGGGGATGAGGTGAAGGAACCATGTGAGGTTACGGTATTGTTGATTCAACGGAGGGGAACACCTCTGCACAGATCTATTGGTCTACCACCCCCTAGCACGCGGGGATGAGGCGAAGGAACCATGTGAGGTTACGGAATTGTTGATTCAACGGAGAGGAACACCTCTGCACAGATCTATTGGGCTACCACCCCCTAGCACGCGGGGATGAGGTGAAGGAACCATGTGAGGTTACGGTATTGTTGATTCAACAGAGAGGAACACCTCTGCACAGATCTATTGGGCTACCACCCCCTAGCACGCGGGGATGAGGTGAAGGAGACATGTGAGGCTACGGTATTGTACATTCAACAGAGAGGAACACCTCTGCACAGATCTATTGGGCTACCACCCCCTAGCACGCGGGGATGAGGTGAAGGAAACATGTGAGGTTACAGCATTGTTGATTCAACGGAGGGGAACACCTCTGCACAGATCTATTGGGCTACCACCCCCTAGCACGCGGGGATGAGGTGAAGGAACCATGTGAGGTTACGGTATTGTTGATTCAACGGAGGGGAACACCTCTGCACAGATCTATTGGGCTACCACCCCCTGCACGCGGGGATGAGGTGAAGGAAACATGTGAGGTTACAGCATTGTTGATTCAACGGAGGGGAACACCTCTGCACAGATCTATTGGGCTACCACCCCCTAGCACGCGGGGATGAGGTGAAGGAACCATGTGAGGTTACGGTATTGTTGATTCAACGGAGGGGAACACCTCTGCACAGATCTATTGGGCTACCACCCCCTAGCACGCGGGGATGAGGTGAAGGAACCATGGGAGGTTACGGTATTGTTGATTCAACGGAGAGGAACACCTCTGCACAGATCTATTTGGCTACCACCCCCTAGCACGCGGGGATGAGTTGAAGGAACCATGTGAGGTTATGGTATTGTTGATTCAACAGAGAGGAACACCTCTGCACAGATCTATTGGGCTACCACCCCCTAGCACGCTGGGATGAGGTGAAGGAACCATGTGAGGTTACAGTATTGTTGATTCAACAGAGGGGAACACCTCTGCACTGATCTATTGGTCTAACACCCCCTAGCACGCGGGGATGAGGTGAAGGAAACATGTGAGGCCACGGTATTGTTGATTCAACAGAGGGGAACACCTCTGCACAGATCTATTGGGCTACCACCATCTAGTAGGCGGGAATGAGGTGAAGGAACCATATGAGGCTACGGTATTGTTGATTCAACGGAGGGAAACACCTCGCGCCCCGCGATCTGCACAGATCTATTAAGCTACCACCCCCTAGCACGCGGGGATGAGGTGAAGGAGCCATATGAGGCTGCGGTATTGTTGATTCAACGGAGGGGAACACCTCTGCACAGATCTATTGGGCTACAACCCCCTAGCACGCGGGGATGAGGTGAAGGAAACATGTGAGGCTACGGTATTGTTGATTCAACGGAGGGGAACACCTCTGCACAGATCTATTGGTCTACCACCCCCTAGCACGCGGGGATGAGGTGAAGGAAACATGTGAGGCTACGGTATTCTTGATTCAACGGAGGGGAACACCTCTGCACAGATCTATTGGTCTACCACGCCCTAGCACGCGGGGATGAGGTGAAGGAAACATGTGAGGCTACGGTATTGTTGATTCAACGGAGGGGAACACCTCTGCACAGATCTATTGGGCTACCACCCCCTAGCACGCGGGGATGAGGTGAAGGAAACATGTGAGGCTACGGTATTGTTGATTCAACGGAGGGGAACAACTCTGCACAGATCTATTGGGCTACCACCCCCTAGCACGCGGGGATGAGGTGAAGGAAACATGTGAGGCTACGGTATTGTTGATTCAACGGAGGGGAACACCTCTGCACAGATCTATTGGTCTACCACCCCCTAGCACGCGGGGATGAGGTGAAGGAAACATGTGAGGCTACGGTATTCTTGATTCAACGGAGGGGAACACCTCTGCACAGATCTATTGGTCTACCACGCCCTAGCACGCGGGGATGAGGTGAAGGAAACATGTGAGGCTACGGTATTGTTGATTCAACGGAGGGGAACACCTCTGCACAGATCTATTGGGCTACCACCCCCTAGCACGCGGGGATGAGGTGAAGGAAACATGTGAGGCTACGGTATTGTTGATTCAACGGAGGGGAACACCTCTGCACAGATCTATTGGTCTACCACCCCCTAGCATGCGGGGATGAGGTGAAGGAAACATGTGAGGCTACGGTATTCTTGATTCAACGGAGGGGAACACCTCTGCACAGATCTATTGGTCTACCACGCCCTAGCACGCGGGGATGAGGTGAAGGAAACATGTGAGGCTACGGTATTGTTGATTCAACGGAGGGGAACACCTCTGCACAGATCTATTGGGCTACCACCCCCTAGCACGCGGGGATGAGGTGAAGGAAACATGTGAGGCTACGGTATTGTTGATTCAACGGAGGGGAACAACTCTGCACAGATCTATTGGGCTACCACCCCCTAGCACGCGGGGATGAGGTGAAGGAAACATGTGAGGCTACGGTATTGTTGATTCAACGGAGGGGAACACCTCAGCACAGATCTATTGGGCTACCACTCCCTTTCACGCGGGGATGAGGTGAAGGAAACATGTGAGTTTACAGCATTGTTGATTCAACGAAGGGGAACACCTATGCACAGATCTATTGGGCTACCACCTTCTAGCACGCGGGGATGAGGTGAAGGAACCATGTGAGGTTACGGTATTGTTGATTCAACGGAGGGGAACACCTCTGCACAGATCTATTGGTCTACCACCCCCTAGCACGCGGGGATGAGGCGAAGGAACCATGTGAGGTTACGGTATTGTTGATTCAACGGAGAGGAACACCTCTGCACAGATCTATTGGGCTACCACCCCCTAGCACGCGGGGATGAGGTGAAGGAACCATGTGAGGTTACGGTATTGTTGATTCAACAGAGAGGAACACCTCTGAACAGATCTATTGGGCTACCACCCCCTAGCACGCGGGGATGAGGTGAAGGAAACATGTGAGGCTACGGTATTGTTGATTCAACGGAGGGGAACACCTCTGCACAGATCTATTGGGCTACCACCCCCTAGCACGCGGGGATGAGGTGAAGGAACCATGTGAGGTTACGGTATTGTTGATTCAACGGAGGGGAACACCTCTGCACAGATCTATTCGGCTACCACCCCCTAGCACGCGGGGATGAGGTGAAGAAAACATGTGAGGTTACAGCATTGTTGATTCAACGGAGGGGAACACCTCTGCATAGATCTATTGGGCTACCACCCCCTAGCACGCCGGGATGAGGTGAAGGAACCATGTGAGGTTACGGTATTGTTGATTCAACGGAGGGGAACACCTCTGCACAGATCTATTGGTCTACCACCCCCTAGCACGCAGGGATGAGGTGAAGGAAACATGTGAGGCTACGGTATTGTTGATTCAACGGAGGGGAACACCTCTGCACAGATCTATTGGTCTGCCACCCCCTAGCACGCGGGGATGAGGTGAAGGAAACATGTGAGGTTACAGCATTGTTGATTCATCGGAGGGGAACACCTCTGCACAGATCTATTGGGCTACCACCCCCTAGCACGCGGGGATGAGGTGAAGGAACCATGTGAGGTTACGGTATTGTTGATTCAACGGAGGGGAACACCTCTGCACAGATCTATTGGTCTACCACCCCCTAGCACGCGGGGATGAGGTGAAGGAACCATGTGAGGTTACGGTATTGTTGATTCAACAGAGAGGAACACCTCTGCACAGATCTATTGGGCTACCACCCCCTAGCACGCGGGGATGAGGTGAAGGAACCATGTGAGGTTACAGCATTGTTGATTCAACAGAGGGGAACACCTCTGCACAGATCTATTGGTCTAACACCCCCTAGCACGCGGGGATGAGGTGAAGGAAACATGTGAGGCTACGGTATTGTTGATTCAACAGAGGGGAACACCTCTGCACAGATCTATTGGGCTACCACCCTCTAGTAGGCGGGAATGAGGTGAAGGAACCATATGAGGCTACGGTATTGTTGATTCAACGGAGGGAAACACCTCGCGCCCCGCGATCTGCACAGATCTATTAAGCTACCACCCCCTAGCACGCGGGGATGAGGTGAAGGAGCCATATGAGGCTGCGGTATTGTTGATTCAACGGAGGGGAACACCTCTGCACAGATCTATTGGGCTACAACCCCCTAGCACGCGGGGATGAGGTGAAGGAAACATGTGAGGCTACGGTATTGTTGATTCAACGGAGGGGAACACCTCTGCACAGATCTATTGGTCTACCACCCCCTAGCACGCGGGGATGAGGTGAAGGAAACATGTGAGGCTACGGTATTCTTGATTCAACGGAGAGGAACACCTCTGCACAGATCTATTGGTCTACCACCCCCTAGCACGCGGGGATGAGGTGAAGGAAACATGTGAGGCTACGGTATTGTTGATTCAACGGAGGGGAACACCTCTGCACAGATCTATTGGGCTACCACCCCCTAGCACGCGGGGATGAGGTGAAGGAAACATGTGAGGCTACGGTATTGTTGATTCAACGGAGGGGAACAACTCTGCACAGATCTATTGGGCTACCACCCCCTAGCACGCGGGGATGAGGTGAAGGAAGCATGTGAGGCTACGGTATTGTTGATTCAACGGAGGGGAACACCTCTGCACAGATCTATTGGGCTACCACCCCCTTTCACGCGGGGATGAGGTGAAGGAAACATGTGAGTTTACAGCATTGTTGATTCAACGGAGGGGAACAACTCTGCACAGATCTATTGGGCTACCACCCCCTAGCACGCGGGGATGAGGTGAAGGAACCATGTGAGGTTACGGTATTGTTGATTCAACGGAGGGGAACACCTCTGCACAGATCTATTGGTCTACCACCCCCTAGCACGCGGGGATGAGGCGAAGGAACCATGTGAGGTTACGGTATTGTTGATTCAACGGAGAGGAACACCTCTGCACAGATCTATTGGGCTACCACCCCCTAGCACGCGGGGATGAGGTGAAGGAACCATGTGAGGTTACGGTATTGTTGATTCAACAGAGAGGAACACCTCTGCACAGATCTATTGGGCTACCACCCCCTAGCACGCGGGGATGAGGTGAAGGAGACATGTGAGGCTACGGTATTGTTGATTCAACGGAGGGGAACACCTCTGCACAGATCTATTGGGCTACCACCTCCTAGCACGCGGGGATGAGGTGAAGGAAACATGTGAGGCTACGGTATTGTTGATTCAACGGAGGGGAACAACTCTGCACAGATCTATTGGGCTACCACCCCCTAGCACGCGGGGATGAGGTGAAGGAAACATGTGAGGCTACGGTATTGTTGATTCAACGGAGGGGAACACCTCTGCACAGATCTATTGGTCTACCACCCCCTAGCACGCGGGGATGAGGTGAAGGAAACATGTGAGGCTACGGTATTCTTGATTCAACGGAGGGGAACACCTCTGCACAGATCTATTGGTCTACCACGCCCTAGCACGCGGGGATGAGGTGAAGGAAACATGTGAGGCTACGGTATTGTTGATTCAACGGAGGGGAACACCTCTGCACAGATCTATTGGGCTACCACCCCCTAGCACGCGGGGATGAGGTGAAGGAAACATGTGAGGCTACGGTATTGTTGATTCAACGGAGGGGAACACCTCTGCACAGATCTATTGGTCTACCACCCCCTAGCATGCGGGGATGAGGTGAAGGAAACATGTGAGGCTACGGTATTCTTGATTCAACGGAGGGGAACACCTCTGCACAGATCTATTGGTCTACCACGCCCTAGCACGCGGGGATGAGGTGAAGGAAACATGTGAGGCTACGGTATTGTTGATTCAACGGAGGGGAACACCTCTGCACAGATCTATTGGGCTACCACCCCCTAGCACGCGGGGATGAGGTGAAGGAAACATGTGAGGCTACGGTATTGTTGATTCAACGGAGGGGAACAACTCTGCACAGATCTATTGGGCTACCACCCCCTAGCACGCGGGGATGAGGTGAAGGAAACATGTGAGGCTACGGTATTGTTGATTCAACGGAGGGGAACACCTCAGCACAGATCTATTGGGCTACCACTCCCTTTCACGCGGGGATGAGGTGAAGGAAACATGTGAGTTTACAGCATTGTTGATTCAACGAAGGGGAACACCTATGCACAGATCTATTGGGCTACCACCTTCTAGCACGCGGGGATGAGGTGAAGGAACCATGTGAGGTTACGGTATTGTTGATTCAACGGAGGGGAACACCTCTGCACAGATCTATTGGTCTACCACCCCCTAGCACGCGGGGATGAGGCGAAGGAACCATGTGAGGTTACGGTATTGTTGATTCAACGGAGAGGAACACCTCTGCACAGATCTATTGGGCTACCACCCCCTAGCACGCGGGGATGAGGTGAAGGAACCATGTGAGGTTACGGTATTGTTGATTCAACAGAGAGGAACACCTCTGAACAGATCTATTGGGCTACCACCCCCTAGCACGCGGGGATGAGGTGAAGGAAACATGTGAGGCTACGGTATTGTTGATTCAACGGAGGGGAACACCTCTGCACAGATCTATTGGGCTACCACCCCCTAGCACGCGGGGATGAGGTGAAGGAACCATGTGAGGTTACGGTATTGTTGATTCAACGGAGGGGAACACCTCTGCACAGATCTATTCGGCTACCACCCCCTAGCACGCGGGGATGAGGTGAAGAAAACATGTGAGGTTACAGCATTGTTGATTCAACGGAGGGGAACACCTCTGCATAGATCTATTGGGCTACCACCCCCTAGCACGCCGGGATGAGGTGAAGGAACCATGTGAGGTTACGGTATTGTTGATTCAACGGAGGGGAACACCTCTGCACAGATCTATTGGTCTACCACCCCCTAGCACGCAGGGATGAGGTGAAGGAAACATGTGAGGTTACAGCATTGTTGATTCATCGGAGGGGAACACCTCTGCACAGATCTATTGGGCTACCACCCCCTAGCACGCGGGGATGAGGTGAAGGAACCATGTGAGGTTACGGTATTGTTGATTCAACGGAGGGGAACACCTCTGCACAGATCTATTGGTCTACCACCCCCTAGCACGCGGGGATGAGGTGAAGGAACCATGTGAGGTTACGGTATTGTTGATTCAACAGAGAGGAACACCTCTGCACAGATCTATTGGGCTACCACCCCCTAGCACGCGGGGATGAGGTGAAGGAACCATGTGAGGTTACAGCATTGTTGATTCAACAGAGGGGAACACCTCTGCACAGATCTATTGGTCTAACACCCCCTAGCACGCGGGGATGAGGTGAAGGAAACATGTGAGGCTACGGTATTGTTGATTCAACAGAGGGGAACACCTCTGCACAGATCTATTGGGCTACCACCCTCTAGTAGGCGGGAATGAGGTGAAGGAACCATATGAGGCTACGGTATTGTTGATTCAACGGAGGGAAACACCTCGCGCCCCGCGATCTGCACAGATCTATTAAGCTACCACCCCCTAGCACGCGGGGATGAGGTGAAGGAGCCATATGAGGCTGCGGTATTGTTGATTCAACGGAGGGGAACACCTCTGCACAGATCTATTGGGCTACAACCCCCTAGCACGCGGGGATGAGGTGAAGGAAACATGTGAGGCTACGGTATTGTTGATTCAACGGAGGGGAACACCTCTGCACAGATCTATTGGTCTACCACCCCCTAGCACGCGGGGATGAGGTGAAGGAAACATGTGAGGCTACGGTATTCTTGATTCAACGGAGAGGAACACCTCTGCACAGATCTATTGGTCTACCACCCCCTAGCACGCGGGGATGAGGTGAAGGAAACATGTGAGGCTACGGTATTGTTGATTCAACGGAGGGGAACACCTCTGCACAGATCTATTGGGCTACCACCCCCTAGCACGCGGGGATGAGGTGAAGGAAACATGTGAGGCTACGGTATTGTTGATTCAACGGAGGGGAACAACTCTGCACAGATCTATTGGGCTACCACCCCCTAGCACGCGGGGATGAGGTGAAGGAAGCATGTGAGGCTACGGTATTGTTGATTCAACGGAGGGGAACACCTCTGCACAGATCTATTGGGCTACCACCCCCTTTCACGCGGGGATGAGGTGAAGGAAACATGTGAGTTTACAGCATTGTTGATTCAACGGAGGGGAACACCTCTGCACAGATCTATTGGGCTACCACCCCCTAGCACGCGGGGATGAGGTGAAGGAACCATGTGAGGTTACGGTATTGTTGATTCAACGGAGGGGAACACCTCTGCACAGATCTATTGGTCTACCACCCCCTAGCACGCGGGGATGAGGCGAAGGAACCATGTGAGGTTACGGTATTGTTGATTCAACGGAGAGGAACACCTCTGCACAGATCTATTGGGCTACCACCCCCTAGCACGCGGGGATGAGGTGAAGGAACCATGTGAGGTTACGGTATTGTTGATTCAACAGAGAGGAACACCTCTGCACAGATCTATTGGGCTACCACCCCCTAGCACGCGGGGATGAGGTGAAGGAGACATGTGAGGCTACGGTATTGTTGATTCAACGGAGGGGAACACCTCTGCACAGATCTATTGGGCTACCACCTCCTAGCACGCGGGGATGAGGTGAAGGAAACATGTGAGGTTACAGCATTGTTGATTCAACGGAGGGGAACACCTCTGCACAGATCTATTGGGCTACCACCCCCTAGCACGCGGGGATGAGGTGAAGGAACCATGTGAGGTTACGGTATTGTTGATTCAACGGAGGGGAACACCTCTGCACAGATCTATTGGGCTACCACCCCCTAGCACGCGGGGATGAGGTGAAGGAAACATGTGAGGTTACAGCATTGTTGATTCAACGGAGGGGAACACCTCTGCACAGATCTATTGGGCTACCACCCCCTAGCACGCGGGGATGAGGTGAAGGAACCATGTGAGGTTACGGTATTGTTGATTCAACGGAGGGGAACACCTCTGCACAGATCTATTGGGCTACCACCCCCTAGCACTTTGGGATGAGGTGAAGGAACCATGGGAGGTTACGGTATTGTTGATTCAACGGAGAGGATCACCTCTGCACAGATCTATTGGGCTACCACCCCCTAGCACGCGGGGATGAGTTGAAGGAACCATGTGAGGTTACGGTATTGTTGATTCAACAGAGAGGAACACCTCTGCACAGATCTATTGGGCTACCACCCCGTAGCACGCTGGGATGAGGTGAAGGAACCATGTGAGGTTACAGTATTGTTGATTCAACAGAGGGGAACACCTCTGCACTGATCTATTGGTCTAACACCCCCTAGCACGCGGGGATGAGGTGAAGGAAACATGTGAGGCTACGGTATTGTTGATTCAACAGAGGGGAACACCTCTGCACAGATCTATTGGGCTACCACCATCTAGTAGGCGGGAATGAGGTGAAGGAACCATATGAGGCTACGGTATTGTTGATTCAACGGAGGGAAACACCTCGCGCCCCGCGATCTGCACAGATCTATTAAGCTACCACCCCCTAGCACGCGGGGATGAGGTGAAGGAGCCATATGAGGCTGCGGTATTGTTGATTCAACGGAGGGGAACACCTCTGCACAGATCTATTGGGCTACAACCCCCTAGCACGCGGGGATGAGGTGAAGGAAACATGTGAGGCTACGGTATTGTTGATTCAACGGAGGGGAACACCTCTGCACAGATCTATTGGTCTACCACCCCCTAGCACGCGGGGATGAGGTGAAGGAAACATGTGAGGCTACGGTATTCTTGATTCAACGGAGGGGAACACCTCTGCACAGATCTATTGGTCTACCACCCCCTAGCACGCGGGGATGAGGTGAAGGAAACATGTGAGGCTACGGTATTGTTGATTCAACGGAGGGGAACACCTCTGCACAGATCTATTGGGCTACCACCCCCTAGCACGCGGGGATGAGGTGAAGGAAACATGTGAGGCTACGGTATTGTTGATTCAACGGAGGGGAACAACTCTGCACAGATCTATTGGGCTACCACTTCCTAGCACGCGGGGATGAGGTGAAGGAAACATGTGAGGCTACGGTATTGTTGATTCAACGGAGGGGAACACCTCAGCACAGATCTATTGGGCTACCACCCCCTTTCACGCGGGGATGAGGTGAAGGAAACATGTGAGTTTACAGCATTGTTGATTCAACGGAGGGGAACACCTCTGCACAGATCTATTGGGCTACCACCTTCTAGCACGCGGGGATGAGGTGAAGGAACCATGTGAGGTTACGGTATTGTTGATTCAACGGAGGGGAACACCTCTGCACAGATCTATTGGTCTACCACCCCCTAGCACGCGGGGATGAGGCGAAGGAACCATGTGAGGTTACGGTATTGTTGATTCAACGGAGAGGAACACCTCTGCACAGATCTATTGGGCTACCACCCCCTAGCACGCGGGGATGAGGTGAAGGAACCATGTGAGGTTACGGTATTGTTGATTCAACAGAGAGGAACACCTCTGAACAGATCTATTGGGCTACCACCCCCTAGCACGCGGGGATGAGGTGAAGGAAACATGTGAGGCTACGGTATTGTTGATTCAACGGAGGGGAACACCTCTGCACAGATCTATTGGGCTACCACCTCCTAGCACGCGGGGATGAGGTGAAGGAAACATGTGAGGTTACAGCATTGTTGATTTAACGGAGGGGAACACCTCTGCACAGATCTATTGGGCTACCACCCCCTAGCACGCGGGGATGAGGTGAAGGAACCATGTGAGGTTACGGTATTGTTGATTCAACGGAGGGGAACACCTCTGCACAGATCTATTGGGCTACCACCCCCTAGCACGCGGGGATGAGGTGAAGGAAACATGTGAGGCTACGGTATTCTTGATTCAACGGAGAGGAACACCTCTGCACAGATCTATTGGGCTACCACCTTCTAGCACGCGGGGATGAGGTGAAGGAACCATGTGAGGTTACGGTATTGTTGATTCAACGGAGGGGAACACCTCTGCACAGATCTATTGGGCTACCACCCCCTAGCACGCGGGGATGAGGTGAAGGAAACATGTGAGGTTACAGCATTGTTGATTTAACGGAGGGGAACACCTCTGCACAGATCTATTGGGCCAGCACCCCCTAGCACGCGGGGATGAGGTGAAGGAAACATGTGAGGTTACAGCATTGTTGATTCAACGGAGGGGAACACCTCTGCACAGATCTATTGGGCTACCACCACCTAGCACGCGGGGATGAGGTGAAGGAACCATGTGAGGTTACGGTATTGTTGATTCAACGGAGGGGAACACCTCTGCACAGATCTATTGGGCCAGCACCCCCTAGCACGCGGGGATGAGGTGAAGGAACCATGTGAGGTTACGGTATTGTTGATTGAACGGAGGGGAACACCTCTGCACAGATCTATTGGGCTACCACCCCCTAGCACGCGGGGATGAGGTGAAGGAACCATGTGAGGTTACGGTATTGTTGATTCAACGGAGAGGAACACCTCTGCACAGATCTATTGGGCTACCACCCCCTAGCACGCGGGGATGAGGTTAAGGAATCATGTGAGGTTACGGTATTGTTGATTCAACAGAGAGGAACACCTCTGCACAGATCTATTGGGCTACCACCCCCTAGCACGCGGGGATGAGGTGAAGGAAACATGTGAGGCTACGGTATTGTTGATTCAACAGAGGGGAACACCTCTGCACAGATCTATTGGGCTACCACCCCCTAGCACGCTGGGATGAGGTGAAGGAACCATGTGAGGTTACAGTATTGTTGATTCAACAGAGGGGAACACCTCTGCACAGATCTATTGGTCTAACACCCCCTAGCACGCGGGGATGAGGTGAAGGAAACATGTGAGGCTACGGTATTGTTGATTCAACGGAGGGGAACACCTCTGCACAGATCTATTGTGCTCTATCAAAATTTCACTAGAAATATGCGTTTTGAGGCTCTCTTAATCCAAAAACTGTTTCTAGAAAAAAGTCCCCGTGTATGTGAGAGAGAGAGAGAACAGTATAACTCATAAACGAAATGTGGAATGAATACCAAGCTTTGTATTCGGGTTCAGTAGCTTCCAAACATGCGAGACGAAGAAAGAATCTGCTCACCCCATTCTTTTGGTGGAAAAGTTTGTGATAACTTTGCTTTTCTCAAAAATATCTGTAACGATTTTGATTACATTGTGATACATTTAAGATATTTACATAACAAACAATACTTACATCTTAAATTTTCTCAGAATAGGCCAATGAAGGGTTCATTCAAAAATAATTTTGTAAAAATAGTAAACGTTAAGATAGAGAAAACGCACTATAAAGTATTATATATGTGGTTAAAAGCTCAATATATGTCAAATAAATTGTTCGTGGCATTAAGGATCTCCAAGATATTTTTTTTGTTTTGAATTGTGAAACGCTTGTTCTTTCAGGTGGTAATTCGTGTTTTTTCCCGTGCTCGTACAAAGAACACGGAATTACAAAGGCATCACATAGCAACACGGTTTTTAAAGATCAAATTATCTCTTGTATTCTTCTTATAGCTGCAACGAAAGTTTATCTGTGTTAACAGGAACGTTTTGTAAGAAAGGTTTGCAGAAGAGGGGTAACCAGGTTGAAACAGCTGTCTCTCTGAATTTGCTTATAGCTCTCTACTTTATGGGATTCCTTTGCCAAGGTCTGGTCGCATCCCCGGAGAACACCATTTCCTCTTTCATTCAGTGTCAATGTCATTTGTCACACGTATCTTTGCCAGCAGAGCTTGAACATCAGAAAACAATATTTCAAGCGTATCAACCGAGATTTTGCTGACAGGCGGTAACAACCTCAGAGAGACAACCAAATAAAATAGAGCAGCCCATGCATACATTCTGTGATAAATGAGATAACAGCGTGGCAGAGAAAAATGTGAGACGAAGAGACTAAGAAACGAAAGAAGAGCAAATAACTATTTGTGTCTAGACGATGATCCTCATTTCCACTTCGTTGTGGCTCGTATAAGAAGGATACAGTAGGATAGAGCGGGTCGCTATGTGACGGCGTTGTAGTACCATGCTCTTTGCATTGCCACGAGAGAAAACCAAGTGACTTATTAGTTGAAAAAACTATAAGTACTTGAAACCAACAACAAAAGTATCTCGGAAATGGTTAACGCTACAATACAGATATTTTATATGACAAATTGTGTGTTTTGACGAGATCCACATGCCTTGTAGTAAGATTTTGTCTATCTTTATGGTTTAGAATTATACAAAGGTAATTCAGAATGAAGAGGTGTTCAGAGGCTGTTCCTAATGGTTCAAGATACACGTTTCATTTATCATGCAAATACACACGTGATATCTTAATCAAGAACCTTGTGTCCTTTACTTTCGAGTTATGCTCTTCACGGTCTCTCACACCAACTGACAGCCACAAAAGAGTAATTCTCTGGATATTTTGGGTGGAATGCAATACCTCCTCTACCTACTAGTACGTGGCACCCAAAGTAAAAAATGGGCATAAAGAAGCATATTTCATTACCATTCCAGGGCATTCATTAAAACCAACACTTAAAAGTCCCAAAATACCAAATTTAAACTATTTAATTCTTAATACGTATTTAGTACGTAGTGCATGAATATGGTACCTCAGAATGTTAAAAAAAGTAATAAACACTGCAGGGTAGTAGGTGGATAATTTAGGAGCACGGCACTGCAGATAGCAGGCCCTGTTTGCTTCTACCGTGACCCCTGGGAGTTAGGAGGAGGTAGATGATTCAGGAGCACCACACTGCACATAGTGGGCCCTGTTTGCTTCTACCGTGACCCCTGGGAGTTAGGTGTATGCAGATGATTCTGGAGCACGACACTGTAGATAGTAGGCCCTGTTTGCTTCTACCGTGACCCCTGGGAGTTAGGTGTATGCAGATGATTCTGGAGCACGACACTGCAGATAGTAGCCCCTGTTTGCTTCTACCGTGACCCCTGGGAGTTAGGAGGAGGTAGATGATTCAGGAGCACCACACTGCACATAGTGGGCCCTGTTTGCTTCTACCGTGACCCCTGGGAGTTAGGTGTATGTAGATGATTCAGGAGCACGACACTGTAGATAGTAGCCCCTGTTTGCTTCTACCGTGACCTCTGGGAGTTAGGAGGAGGTAGATGATTCAGGAGCACCACACTGCAGATAGTACCCCTGTTTGCTTCTACCGTGACCTCTGGGAGTTAGGAGGAGGTAGATGATTCAGGAGCACCACACTGCACATAGTGGGCCCTGTTTGCTTCTACCGTGACCCCTGGGAGTTAGGTGTATGCAGATGATTCTGGAGCACGACACTGCAGATAGTAGCCCCTGTTTGCTTCTACCGTGACCTCTGGGAGTTAGGTGTATGTAGATGATTCAGGAGCACGGCACCGTAGATAGTGGGCCCTGTTTGCTTCTAACCGTGACCCCTGGGAGTTAGGTATATGTAGATGATTCTAGAGCACGACACTGCAGATAGTAGGCCCTGTTTGCTTCTACCGTGACCCCTGGGAGTTAGGTGTATGTAGATAATTCTAGAGCACGACACTGCAGATAGTAGGCCCTGTTTGCTTCTACCGTGAGCCCTGGGAGGAAGGAGGAGGTAGATGATTCTAGAGCACGACACTGCTGAAAACAGGCCCTGTTTGCTTCTACCGTGACCCCTGGGAGTTAGTAGAAGGCAGACGATTCCGGAGCACGACACTGCACATAGTGGGCCCTGTTTGCTTCTACCGTGACCCCTGGGAGAAAGGAGAATGTAGATAAATCTGGAGCACGACACTGCAGATATTACACCCTGTTTGCTTCTACCGTGACCCCTGGGAGTTAGGAGAAGGCAGACGAAACTAGAGCACGACACTGCACATAGTGGGCCCTGTTTGCTTCTACCGTGACCCTTGTGAGTTAGGAGTATGCAGATGATTCTGGAGCACGGCACTGCAGATAGTAGGCCCTGTTTGCTTCTACAGTGACCCCTGGGAGGAAGGAGAATGTAGGTGATTCTGGAGCACAACACTGCACATAGTGGGCCCTGATTGCTTCTACCGTGACCCTTGTGAGTTAGGATTATGCAGATGATTCTGGAGCACGACACTGCACATTGTGGGCCCTGCTTGCTTCTACCGCGACCCCTGGGAGTTAGGAGAAGTTAGGTGATTCTGGAGCACAACACTGCACATAGTGGGCCCTGATTGCTTCTACCGTGACCCTTGAGAGTTAGGAGTATGCAGATAATTCTGGAGCACGACACTGCACATAGTGGGGCCTGTTTGCTTCTACCGTGACCCTTGGCAGGAAGGAGAAGGTAGATGATTCTGGAGCACGACACTGCACATAGTGGGCCCTGATTGCTTCTACTGTGACCCTTGGGAGGAAGGAGAAGGTAGATGATTTGGAGCACGACAATGCACTTAGGGGGCCCTGTTTGCTTCTACCGTGACCCTTGGGAGGAAGGAGAAGGTAGATGATTCTGGAGCACAACACTGCACATAGTGGGCCCTGATTGCTTCTACCGTGACCCTTGGGAGGAAGGAGAAGGTAGATGATTCTGGAGCACGACACTGCACATTGTGGGCCCTGCTTGCTTCTACCGCGACCCCTGGGAGTTAGGAGAAGTTAGGTGATTCTGGAGCACAACACTGCACATAGTGGGCCCTGATTGCTTCTACCGTGACCCTTGAGAGTTAGGAGTATGCAGATAATTCTGGAGCACGACACTGCACATAGTGGGGCCTGTTTGCTTCTACCGTGACCCTTGGCAGGAAGGAGAAGGTAGATGATTCTGGAGCACGACACTGCACATAGTGGGCCCTGATTGCTTCTACTGTGACCCTTGGGAGGAAGGAGAAGGTAGATGATTTGGAGCACGACAATGCACTTAGGGGGCCCTGTTTGCTTCTACCGTGACCCTTGGGAGGAAGGAGAAGGTAGATGATTCTGGAGCACAACACTGCACATAGTGGGCCCTGATTGCTTCTACCGTGACCCTTGGGAGGAAGGAGAAGGTAGATGATTTGGAGCACGACACTGCACATAGGGGGCCCTGTTTGCTTCTACCATGACCCTTGGGAAGAAGGAGAAGTTAGATGATTCTGGAGCACGACACTGCACATAGTGGGCCCTGATTGCTTCTACTGTGACCCTTGGGAGGAAGGAGAAGGTAGATGATTTGGAGCACGACAATGCACTTAGGGGGCCATGTTTGCTTCTACCGTGACCCTTGGGAGGAAGGAGAAGGTAGATGATTCTGGAGCACAACACTGCACATAGGGGGCCCTGTTTGCTTCTACCGTGACCCCTGGGAGTTAGTAGAAGGCAGATGATTCTGGGGAACGACACTGCACATAGTGGGCTCTGTTTGCTTCTACCGTGACACCTGGGAGTTAGTAGAAGGCAGATGATTCTGGAGAACGACACTGCACATAGTGGGCTCTGTTTGCTTCTACCGTGACCCCTGGGAGTTAGTAGAAGGCAGATGATTCTGGAGCACGACACTGCACATAGTGGGCCCTGTTTGCTTCTACCGTGACCCCTGGGAGTTAGTAGAAGGCAGATGATTCTGGAGCACTACACTGCACATAGAGGGTCCTGTTTGCTTCTACCGTGACCCCTGGGAGTTAGTAGAAGGCAGATGATTCTGGAGCACGACACTGCACATAGTGGGCCCTGTTTGCTTCTACCGTGACCCCTGCGAGTTAGTAGAAGGCAGATGAATCTGGAGCACGACACTGCACATAGTAGGCCCTGTTTGCTTCTACAATGACCCCTGGGAGGAAGGAGAAGGTAGATGATTTGGAGCACGACACAGCACATAGGGGGCCCTGTTTGCTTTTACCGTGACCCTTGGGAGGAAGGAGTAAGCAGGTGATTCTGGATCACGACAATGCACTTAGGGGGCCCTGTTTGCTTCTACCGTGACCCTTGGGAGGAAGGAGAAGGTAGATGATTTGTAGCACGGCACTGCAGATAGTAGGCCCTGTTTGCTTTTACCGTGACCCTTTTGAGTTAGGAGTATGCAGATGATTCTGGAGCACGACACTGCAGATAGTAGGCCCTGTTTGCTTCTACCGTGACCCTTGTGAGTTAGGAGTATGCAGATGATTTTGGAGCTCGACACTGCAGATAGTAGGCCCTGTTTGCTTCTACTGTGACCCCTGGGAGGAAGGAGAAGGTAGATGATTCTGTAGCACGACACTGCAGATAGTAGGCCCTGTTTGCTTCTACCGTGACCCCTGGGAGGAAGGAGGACGTAGATGATTCTGGAGCACGACACTACAGAAAACAGGCCCTGTTTGCTTTTACCGTGACCCCTGGGAGTTAGTAGAAGGCAGAAGATACTGGAGCACGACACTGCACATAGTGGGCCCTGTTTGCTTCTACCGTGACCCCTGGGAGGAAGGAGAATGTAGAGGATTCTGGAGCACGACACTGCACATAGTGGCCACTGTTTGCTTCTACCGTGACCCCTGGGAGTTAGTAGAAAGCAGATGATTCTGGAGCACGACACTGCACATAGTGGGCCCTGTTTGCTTCTACCGTGACCCCTGGGAGTTAGTAGAAGGTAGATGATTCTGGAGAACGACACTGCACATAGTAGGCCCTGTTTGCTTCTACCGTGACCCTTGGGAGGAAGGAGAAGGTAGATGATTTGGAGCACGACACTGCACATAGTGGGCCCTGTTTGCTTCTACCGTGACCCCTGTGAGTTAGGAGTATGCAGATGATTCTGGAGCACGACACTGCACATAGTGGGCCCTGTTTGCTTCTACCGTGACCCCTGGGAGTTAGTAGAAGGCAGATGATTCTGGAGAACGACACTGCAGATAGTAGGCCCTGTTTGCTTCTACCGTGACCCTTGGGAGGAAGGAGAAGGTAGATGATTTGGAGCACGACACTGCACATAGTGGGCCCTGTTTGCTTCTACGGTGACCCCTGTGAGTTAGGAGTATGCAGATAATTCTGGAGCACGACACTGCACATAGTGGGCCCTGTTTGCTTCTACCGCGACCCCTGGGAGTTAGGAGAAGGTAGGTGATTCTGGAGCACAACACTGCACATAGCGGGCGCTGATTGCTTCTACCGTGCCCCTTGTGAGTTAGGAGTATGCGGATGATTCTCGAGCACGAAACTACACATAGTGGGTCCTGTTTGCTTCTACCGTTACCCTTGGGAGGATGGAGAAGGTAGATGATTCTGGAGCACGACCTTGCACATAGTGGGCCCTGTTTGCTTCTACCGTGACCCCTGGGAGGAAGGAGAAGGTAGATGATTTGGAGCACGACACTGCACATAGGGGGCCCTGTTTGCTTCTACCGTGACACTTGGGAGGAAGGTGATGGTAGATGATTTGGAGCACGACACTGCACATAGTGGGCCCTGTTTGCTACTACCGTGACCCTTGGGAGGAAGGAGAAGGTAGATGCTTCTGGAGCATAACACTGCACATAGTGGGCCCTGATTGCTTCTACCGTGACCCTTGGGAGGAAGGAGAAGGTAGATAATTTGGAGCAAGACACTGCACATAGGGGGCCCTGTTTGCTTCCACCGTGACCCTTGGGAGGAAGGAGAAGGTAGATGCTTCTGGAGCATGACACTGCACATAGTGGGCCCTGATTGCTTCTACCGTGACCCTTGGGAGGAAGGAGAAGGTAGATAATTTGGAGCAAGACACTGCACATAGGGGGCCCTGTTTGCTTCCACCGTGACCCTTGGGAGGAAGGAGAAGGTAGATGATTTGGAGCACGACACTACACATAGTGGGCCCTGTTTGCTTCTACCGTGACCCTTGGGAGGAAGGAGAAGGTAGCTGATTCTGGAGCATGACACTGCACATAGTGGGCCCTGATTGCTTCTACCGTGACCCTTGGGAGGAAGGAGAAGGTAGATGATTTGGAGCACGACACTGCACATAGGGGCCCTGTTTGCTTCAACCGTGACCCTTGGGAGGAAGGAGAAGGTAGATGATTCTGGAACACAACACTGCACATAGGGGGCCCTGTTTGCTTCTACCGTGACCCCTGGGAGGAAGGAGAAGGTAGATGATTTGGAGCACGGCACTGCAGATAGTAGGCCCTGTTTGCTTCTACCGTGACCCCTGGGAGGAAGGAGAAGGAAGATGATTTGGAGCACGACACTGCAGATAGTAGGCCCTGTTTGCTTCTACCGTGGCCCTTGTGAGTTAGGAGTATGCAGATGATTCTGGAGCACGACACTGCAGATAGTAGGCCCTGTTTGCTTCTTCCGTGACCCCTGGGAGGATTGAGAATGTAGATGATTCTGGAGCACGACACTGCAGATAGTAGGCCCTGTTTGCTTCCACCGTGACCCCTGGGAAGAAAGAGGATGTAGATGATTCTGGAGCACGACACTGCAGAAAACACGCATTGTTTGCTTCTACCGTGACCCCTGGGAGTTAGTAGAAGGCAGGCGATTCTGGAGCACGACACTGCACATAGTGGGCCCTGTTTGATTCTACCGTGACCCCTGGGAGGAAGGAGAATGTAGATGATTCTGGAGCGCCACACTGCACAGAGTGGGCCCTGTTTTCTTCTACCGTGACCCCTGTGAATTAGTAGAAGGCAGATGATTCTGGAGTACGATACTGCTCATAGTGGGCCCTGTTTACTACTACCGTGACCCCTGGGAGGAAGGAGAATGTAGATAATTCTGGAGCACGACACTGCACATAGTGGGCCCTGTTTGCTTCTACCGTGAACCCTGGGAGTTAGTAGAAGGCAGATGATTCTGGAGCACAACACTGCACATAGTAGGCCCTGTTTGCTTCTACCGTGACACTTGGGAGGAAGGAGAAGGTAGATGATTTGGAGCACGACATTGCTCATAGTGGGCTCTGTTTGCTTCTGCCGTGTCCCCTGGGAGTTAGTAGAAGGCAAATGATTCTGGAGAACGACACTGCACATAGTGGGCTCTGTTTGCTTCTGCCGTGACACCTGGGAGTTAGTAGAAGGCAAATGATTCTGGAGAACGACACTGCACATAGTGGGCTCTGTTTGCTTCTGCCGTGTCCCCTGGGAGTTAGTAGAAGGCAAATGATTCTGGAGAACGACACTGCACATAGTGGGCTCTGTTTGCTTCTGCCGTGACACCTGGGAGTTAGTAGAAGGCAAATGATTCTGGAGAACGACACTGCACATAGTGGGCTCTGTTTGCTTCTACCGTGACCCCTGGGAGTTAGTAGAAGGCAGGATGATTCTAGAGCACGACACTGCACATAGTGGGCCCTGTTATCTTCCGCCGTGACCCCTGGGAGATAGTAGAAGGCAGATGATTCTGGAGCACTTCACTGCACATAGTGGGCCTTGTTTGCTTCTACCGCGACCTCTTGGGAGTTAGTAGAAGGCAGATGATTCTGGAGCACGACACTGCACATAGTAGGCCTTGTTTGCTTCTACCGTGACCCCTGCGAGTTAGTAGAAGGCAAAGGATTCTGGAGCACGACACTGCACACAGTAGGACCTGTTTGCTTCTACAATGACCCCTGGGAGGAAGGAGAAGGTAGATGATTTGGAGCACGACACTGCACTTAGGGGGCCCTGTTTGCTTCTACCGTGACCCTTGGGAGGAAGGAGAAGGCAGGTGATTCTGGAGCACGACAATGCACTTAGGGGGCCCTGTTTGCTTCTACCTTGACCCTTGGTAGGAAGGAGAAAGTAGATGATTCTGGAGCACAACACTGCACATAGGGGGCCCTGTTTGCTTCTACCGTGACCCCTGGGTGGAAGGAGAATGTAGATAATTCTGGAGCACGACACTGCACATAGTGGGCCCTGTTTGCATCTACCGTTACCCCTGGGAGTTAGTAGAAGGCAGATGATTCTGGAGCACGACACTGCACATAGTAGGCCCTGTTTGCCTCTACCGTGACCCTTGAGAGGAGGAAGAAGGTAGATGATTTGGAGCACGGCACTGCACATAGTGGGCTCTGTTTGCTTCTACCGTGACCCCTGGGAGTTAGTAGAAGGTAGATGATTCTGGAAAACGACACTGCACATAGTGGGCTCTGTTTGCTTCTACCGTGACCCCTGGGAGTTAGTAGAAGGCAGATGATTCTGGAGCACGACACTGCACATAGTGGCCCCTGTTTGCTTCTACCGTGACCCCTGGGAGTTAGTAGAAAGCAGATGATTCTGGAGCACGACAGTGCACATAGTGGGCCCTGTTTGCTTCTACCGTGACCCCTGGGAGTTAGTAGAAGGCAGATGATTCTGGGGAACGACACTACACATAGTAGGCCCTGTTTGCTTCTACCGTGACCCTTGGGAGGAAGGAGAAGGTAGATGATTTGGAGCACGACACTGCACATAGTGGGCCCTGTTTGCTTCTACTGTGACCCCTGTGAGTTAGAAGTATGCAGATGATTCTGGAGCACGACACTGCACAAAGTGGGCCCTGTTTGCTTCTACCGTGACCTTTGGGAGTTAGTAGAAGGCAGATGATTCTGGAGAACGACCCTGCACATAGTGGGCCCTGTTTGCTTCTACCGTGACCCCTGGGAGTTAGTAGAAGGCAGATGATTCTGGGGAACGACACCACACATAGTAGGCCCTGTTTGCTTCTATCGTGACCCTTGGGAGGAAGGAGAAGGTAGATAATTCTGGAGCACGACACTGCACATAGTGGGCGCTGTACTTCTACCGTGACCCCTGTGAGTTAGGAGTATGCAGATGATTCTGGAGCACGACACTGCACATAGTGGGCCCTGTTTGCTTCTACCGCGACCCCTGGGAGGTAGGAGAAGGTAGATGATTCTGGAGCACGACCTTGCACATAGTGGCCCTGTTTGCTTCTACCGTGACCCCTGGGAGGAAGGAGAAGGTAGATGCTTTGGAGCACGAATCTGCACATAGGGGACCCTGTTTTCTTCTACCGTGACCCTTGGGAGGAAGGAGAAGGTAGATGATTTGGAGCACGACACTGCACATAGTGAGCCCTGTTTGCTTCTACCGTGACCCTTGGGAGGAAGGAGAAGGTAGATGATTCTGGAGCATCAGACTGCACATAGTGGGCCCTGATTGCTTCTACCGTGACCCTTGGGAGGAAGGAGATGGTAGATGATTTGGAGCACGACACTGCACATAGTGGGCCCTGTTTGCTACTACCGTGACCCTTGGGAGGAAGGAGAAGGTAGATGCTTCTGGAGCATGACACTGCACATAGTGGGCCCTGATTGCTTCTACCGTGACCCTTGGGAGGAAGGAGAAGGTAGATAATTTGGAGCACGACACTGCACATAGGGGGCCCTGTTTGCTTCTACCGTGACCCTTGGGAGGAAGGAGAAGGTGAGATGATTTGGAGCACGACACTACACATAGTGGGCCCTGTTTGCTTCTACCGTGACCCTTGGGATGAAGGAGAAGGTAGCTGATTCTGGAGCATGACACTGCACATAGTGGGCCCTGATTGCTTCTACCGTGACTCTTGGAAGGAAGGAGAAGGTAGATGATTTGGAGCACGACACTGCACATAGGGGCCCTGTTTGCATCTACCGTGACCCTTGGGAGGAAGGAGAAGGTAGATGATTCTGGAACACAACACTGCACATAGGGGGCCCTGTTTGCTTCTACCGTGACCCCTGGGAGGAAGGAGAAGGTAGATGATTTGGAGCACGGCACTGCAGATAGTAGGCCCTGTTTGCTTCTACCGTGACCCTTGTGAGTTAGGAGTTTGCGGATGATTCTGGAGCACGACACTGCAGATAGTAGGCCCTGTTTGCTTCTACCGTGACCCCTGGGAGGAAGGAGAAGGAAGATGATTTGGAGCACGACACTGCAGATTGTAGGCCCTGTTTGCTTCTACCGTGACCCTTGTGAGTTAGGAGTTTGCGGATGATTCTGGAGCACGACACTGCAGATAGTAGGCCCTGTTTGCTTCTACCGTGACCCCTGGGAGGAAGGAGAAGGAAGATGATTTGGAGCACGACACTGCAGATAGTAGGCCCTGTTTGCTTCCACCGTGACCCCTGGGAAGAAAGAGGATGTAGATGATTCTGGAGCACGACACTGCAGAAAACACGCTCTGTTTGCTTCTACCGTGACCCCTGGGAGTTAGTAGAAGGCAGGCGATTCTGGAGCACGACACTGCACATAGTGGGCCCTGTTTGATTCTACCGTGACCCCTGGGAGGAAGGAGAATGTAGATGATTCTGGAGCGCGACACTGCACAGAGTGGGCCCTGTTTGCTTCTACCGTGACCCCTGTGAATTAGTAGAAGGCAGATGATTCTGGAGTACGATACTGCTCATAGTGGGCCCTGTTTGCTACTACCGTGACCCCTGGGAGGAAGGAGAATGTAGATAATTCTGGAGCACGACACTGCACATAGTGGGCCCTGTTTGCTTCTACCGTGACCCCTGGGAGTTAGTATAAGGCAGATGATTCTGGAGCACAACACTGCACATAGTAGGCCCTGTTTGCTTCTACCGTGACACTTGGGAGGAAGGAGAAGGTAGATGATTTGGAGCACGACATTGCCCATAGTGGGCTCTGTTTGCTTCTGCCGTGTCCCCTGGGATTTAGTAGAAGGCAAATGATTCTGGAGAACGACACTGCACATAGTGGGCTCTGTTTGCTTCTACCGTGACCCCTGGGAGTTAGTAGAAGGCTGATAATTCTAGAGCACGACACTGCACATAGTGGGCCCTGTTATCTTCCGCTGTGACCCCTGGGAGATAAGAGAAGGCAGATGATTCTGGAGCACTTCACTGCACATAGTGGGCCTTGTTTGCTTCTACCGCGACCCCTTGGGAGTTAGTAGAAGGCAGATGATTCTGGAGCACGACACTGCACATAGTAGGCCTTGTTTGCTTCTACCGTGATCCCTGCGAGTTAGTAGAAGGCAGAGGATTCTGGAGCACGACACTGCACATAGTAGGCCCTGTTTGCTTCTACAATGACCCCTGGGAGGAAGGAGAAGGTAGATGATTTGGAGCACGACACTACACTTAGGGGGCCCTGTTTGCTTCTATCGTGACCCTTGGGAGGAAGGAGAAGGCAGGTGATTCTGGAGCACGACAATGCACTTAGGGGGCCCTGTTTGCTTCTACCTTGACCCTTGGTAGGAAGGAGAAGGTAGATGATTCTGGAGCACAACACTGCACATAGGGGGCCCTGTTTGCTTCTACCGTGACCCCTGGGTGGAAGGAGAATGTAGATAATTCTGGAGCACGACACTGCACATAGTGGCCCCTGTTTGCTTCTACCGTGACCCCTGGGAGTTAGTAGAAGGCAGGTGATTCTGGTGCACGACACTGCACATAGTGGCCCCTGTTTGCTTCTACCGTGACCCCTGGGAGTTAGTAGAAAGCAGATGATTCTGGAGCACGACACTGCACATAGTGGGCCCTGTTTGCTTCTACCGTGACCCTTGGGAGGAAGGAGAAGGTAGATGATTTGGAGCACGACACTGCACATAGTGGGCCCTGATTGCTTCTACCGTGACCCTTGGGAGGAAGGAGAAGGTAGATAATTTGGAGCACGACACTGCACATAGGGGGCCCTGTTTGCTTCTACCGTGACCCTTGGGAGGAAGGAGAAGGTGAGATGATTTGGAGCACGACACTACACATAGTGGGCCCTGTTTGCTTCTACCGTGACCCTTGGGATGAAGGAGAAGGTAGCTGATTCTGGAGCATGACACTGCACATAGTGGGCCCTGATTGCTTCTACCGTGACCCTTGGAAGGAAGGAGAAGGTAGATGATTTGGAGCACGACACTGCACATAGGGGCCCTGTTTGCTTCTACCGTGACCCTTGGGAGGAAGGAGAAGGTAGATGATTCTGGAACACAACACTGCACATAGGGGGCCCTGTTTGCTTCTACCGTGACCCCTGGGAGGAAGGAGAAGGTAGATGATTTGGAGCACGGCACTGCAGATAGTAGGCCCTGTTTGCTTCTACCGTGACCCTTGTGAGTTAGGAGTTTGCGGATGATTCTGGAGCACGACACTGCAGATAGTAGGCCCTGTTTGCTTCTACCGTGACCCCTGGGAGGAAGGAGAAGGAAGATGATTTGGAGCACGACACTGCAGATTGTAGGCCCTGTTTGCTTCTACCGTGACCCTTGTGAGTTAGGAGTTTGCGGATGATTCTGGAGCACGACACTGCAGATAGTAGGCCCTGTTTGCTTCTACCGTGACCCCTGGGAGGAAGGAGAAGGAAGATGATTTGGAGCACGACACTGCAGATAGTAGGCCCTGTTTGCTTCCACCGTGACCCCTGGGAAGAAAGAAGATGTAGATGATTCTGGAGCACGACACTGCAGAAAACACGCTCTGTTTGCTTCTACCGTGACCCCTGGGAGTTAGTAGAAGGCAGGCGATTCTGGAGCACGACACTGCACATAGTGGGCCCTGTTTGATTCTACCGTGACCCCTGGGAGGAAGGAGAATGTAGATGATTCTGGAGCGCGACACTGCACAGAGTGGGCCCTGTTTGCTTCTACCGTGACCCCTGTGAATTAGTAGAAGGCAGATGATTCTGGAGTACGATACTGCTCATAGTGGGCCCTGTTTGCTACTACCGTGACCCCTGGGAGGAAGGAGAATGTACATAATTCTGGAGCACGACACTGCACATAGTGGGCCCTGTTTGCTTCTACCGTGACCCCTGGGAGTTAGTATAAGGCAGATGATTCTGGAGCACAACACTGCACATAGTAGGCCCTGTTTGCTTCTACCGTGACACTTGGGAGGAAGGAGAAGGTAGATGATTTGGAGCACGACATTGCCCATAGTGGGCTCTGTTTGCTTCTGCCGTGTCCACTGGGAGTTAGTAGAAGGCAAATGATTCTGGAGAACGACACTGCACATAGTGGGCTCTGTTTGCTTCTACCGTGACCCCTGGGAGTTAGTAGAAGGCTGATAATTCTAGAGCACGACACTGCACATAGTGGGCCCTGTTATCTTCCGCCGTGACCCCTGGGAGATAAGAGAAGGCAGATGATTCTGGAGCACTTCACTGCACATAGTGGGCCTTGTTTGCTTCTACCGCGACCCCTTGGGAGTTAGTAGAAGGCAGATGATTCTGGAGCACGACACTGCACATAGTAGGCCTTGTTTGCTTCTACCGTGATCCCTGCGAGTTAGTAGAAGGCAGAGGATTCTGGAGCACGACACTGCACATAGTAGGCCCTGTTTGCTTCTACAATGACCCCTGGGAGGAAGGAGAAGGTAGATGATTTGGAGCACGACACTACACTTAGGGGGCCCTGTTTGCTTCTACCGTGACCCTTGGGAGGAAGGAGAAGGCAGGTGATTCTGGAGCACGACAATGCACTTAGGGGGCCCTGTTTGCTTCTACCTTGACCCTTGGTAGGAAGGAGAAGGTAGATGATTCTGGAGCACAACACTGCACATAGGGGGCCCTGTTTGCTTCTACCGTGACCCCTGGGTGGAAGGAGAATGTAGATAATTCTGGAGCACGACACTGCACATAGTGGCCCCTGTTTGCTTCTACCGTGACCCCTGGGAGTTAGTAGAAGGCAGATGATTCTGGTGCACGACACTGCACATAGTGGCCCCTGTTTGCTTCTACCGTGACCCCTGGGAGTTAGTAGAAAGCAGATGATTCTGGAGCACGACACTGCACATAGTGGGCCCTGTTTGCTTCTACCGTGACCCTTGGGAGGAAGGAGAAGGTAGATGATTTGGAGCAGGACACTGCACATAGTGGGCCCTGTTTGCTTCTACTGTGACCCCTGTGAGTTAGGAGTATGCAGATGATATTGGAGCACGACACTGCACATAGTGGGCCCTGTTTGCTTCTACCGTGACCTTTGGGAGTTAGTAGAAGGCAGATGATTCTGGAGAACGACCCTGCACATAGTGGGCCCTGTTTGCTTCTTCCGTGACCCCTGGGAGTTAGTAGAAGGCAGATGATTCTGGGGAACGACACTACACATAGTAGGCCCTGGTTGCTTCTACCGTGACCCTTGGGAGGAAGGAGAAGGTAGATGATTTGGAGCACGACACTGCACATAGTGGGCGCTGTTTGCTTCTACCGTGACCCCTGTGAGTTAGGAGTATGCAGATGATTCTGGAGCACGACACTGCACATAGTGGGCCCTGTTTGCTTCTACCGCGACCCCTGGGAGGTAGGAGAAGGTAGATGATTCTGGAGCACGACCTTGCACATAGTGGCCCTGTTTGCTTCTACCGTGACCCCTGGGAGGAAGGAGAAGGTAGATGCTTTGGAGCACGAATCTGCACATAGGGGACCCTGTTTTCTTCTACCGTGACCCTTGGGAGGAAGGAGAAGGTAGATGATTTGGAGCACGACACTGCACATAGTGGGCCCTGTTTGCTTCTACCGTGACCCTTGGGAGGAAGGAGAAGGTAGATGATTCTGGAGCATGAGACTGCACATAGTGGGCCCTGATTGCTTCTACCGTGACCCTTGGGAGGAAGGAGATGGTAGATGTTTTGGAGCACGACACTGCACATAGTGGGCCCTATTTGCTACTACCGTGACCCTTGGGAGGAAGGAGAAGGTAGATGCTTCTGGAGCATGACACTGCACATAGTGGGCCCTGATTGCTTCTACCGTGACCCTTGGGAGGAAGGAGAAGGTAGATAATTTGGAGCACGACACTGCACATAGGGGGCCCTGTTTGCTTCTACCGTGACCCTTGGGAGGAAGGAGAAGGTGAGATGATTTGGAGCACGACACTGCACATAGTGGGCCCTGTTTGCTTCTACCGTGACCCTTGGGAGGAAGGAGAAGGTAGCTGATTCTGGAGCATGACACTGCACATAGTGGGCCCTGATTGCTTCTACCGTGACCCTTGGGAGGAAGGAGAAGGTAGATGATTTGGAGCACGACACTGCACATAGGGACCCTGTTTGCTTCTACCGTGACCCTTGGGAGGAAGGAGAAGGTAGATGATTCTGGAACACAACACTGCACATAGGGGGCCCTGTTTGCTTCTACCGTGACCCCTGGGAGGAAGGAGAAGGTAGATGATTTGGAGCACGGCACTGCAGATAGTAGGCCCTGTTTGCTTCTACCGTGACCCTTGTGAGTTAGGAGTTTGCGGATGATTCTGGAGCACGACACTGCAGATAGTAGGCCCTGTTTGCTTCTACCGTGACCCCTGGGAGGAAGGAGAAGGAAGATGATTTGGAGCACGACACTGCAGATTGTAGGCCCTGTTTGCTTCTACCGTGGCCCTTGTGAGTTAGGAGTATGCAGATGATTCTGGAGCACGACACTGCAGATAGTAGGCCCTTTTGCTACTTCCGTGACCCCTGGGAGGATTGAGAATGTAGATGATTCTGGAGCACGACACTGCAGATAGTAGGCCCTGTTTGCTTCCACCGTGACCCCTGGGAAGAAAGAGGATGTAGATGATTCTGGAGCACGACACTGCAGAAAACACGCTCTGTTTGCTTCTACCGTGACCCCTGGGAGTTAGTAGAAGGCAGGCGATTCTGGAGCACGACACTGCACATAGTGGGCCCTGTTTGATTCTACCGTGACCCCTGGGAGGAAGGAGAATGTAGATGATTCTGGAGCGCGACACTGCACAGAGTGGGCCCTGTTTGCTTCTACCGTGACCCCTGTGAAATAGTAGAAGGCAGATGATTCTGGAGTACGATACTGCTCATAGTGGGCCCTGTTTGCTACTACCGTGACCCCTGGGAGGAAGGAGAATGTAGATAATTCTGGAGCACGACACTGCACATAGTGGGCCCTGTTTGCTTCCACCGTGACCCCTGGGAGTTAGTAGAAGGCAGATGATTCTGGAGCACAACACTGCACATAGTAGGCCCTGTTTGCTTCTACCGTGACACTTGGGAGGAAGGAGAAGGTAGATGATTTGGAGCACGACATTGCCCATAGTGGGCTCTGTTTGCTTCTGCCGTGTCCCCTGGGAGTTAGTAGAAGTCAAATGATTCTGGAGAACGACACTGCACATAGTGGGCTCTGTTTGCTTCTACCGTGACCCCTGGGAGTTAGTAGAAGGCTGATGATTCTAGAGCACGACACTGCACATAGTGGGCCCTGTTATCTTCCGCCGTGACCCCTGGGAGATAGTAGAAGGCAGATGATTCTGGAGCACTTCACTGCACATAGTGGGCCTTGTTTGCTTCTACCGCGACCCCTTGGGAGTTAGTAGAAGGCAGATGATTCTGGAGCACGACACTGCACATAGTAGGCCTTGTTTGCTTCTACCGTGACCCCTGCGAGTTAGTAGAAGGCACAGGATTCTGGAGCACGACACTGCACATAGTAGGCCCTGTTTGCTTCTACAATGACCCCTGGGAGGAAGGAGAAGGTAGATGATTTGGAGCACGACACTGCACTTAGGGGGCCCTGTTTGCTTCTACCGTGACCCTTGGGAGGAAGGAGAAGGCAGGCGATTCTGGAGCACGACAATGCACGTAGGGGGCCCTGTTTGCTTCTACCTTGACCCTTGGTAGGAAGGAGAAGGTAGATGATTCTGGAGCACAACACTGCACATAGGGGGCCCTGTTTGCTTCTACCGTGACCCCTGGGTGGAAGGAGAATGTAGATAATTCTGGAGCACGACACTGCACATAGTGGGCCCTGTTTGCTTCTACCGTTACCCCTGGGAGTTAGTAGAAGGCAGATGATTCTGGAGCACGACACTGCACATAGTAGGCCCTGTTTGCCTCTACCGTGACCCTTGAGAGGAGGAAGAAGGTAGATGATTTGGAGCACAACACTGCACATAGTGGGCTCTGTTTGCTTCTACCGTGACCCCTGGGAGTTAGTAGAAGGTAGATGATTCTGGAAAACGACACTGCACATAGTGGGCTCTGTTTGCTTCTACGGTGACCCCTGGGAGTTAGTAGAAGGCAGATGATTCTGGAGCACGACACTGCACATAGTGGCCCCTGTTTGCTTCTACCGTGACCCCTGGGAGTTAGTAGAAAGCGGATGATTCTGGAGCACGACACTGCACATAGTGTGCCCTGTTTGCTTCTACCGTGACCCCTGGGAGTTAGTAGAAGGCAGATGATTCTGGGGAACGACACTACACATAGTAGGCCCTGTTTGCTTCTACCGTGACCCTTGGGAGGAAGGAGAAGGTAGATGATTTGGAGCACGACACTGCACATAGTGGGCCCTGTGTGCTTCTACTGTGACCCCTGTGAGTTAGGAGTATGCAGATGATTCTGGAGCACGACACTGCACATAGTGGGCCCTGTTTGCTTCTACCGTGACCTTTGGGAGTTAGTAGAAGGCAGATGATTCTGGAGAACGACCCTGCACATAGTGGGCCCTGTTTGCTTCTACCGTGACCCCTGGGAGTTAATAGAAGGCAGATGATTCTGGGGAACGACACTGCAGATAGTAGGCCCTGTTTGCTTCTACCGTGACCCTTGGGAGGAAGGAGAAGGTAGATGATTTGGAGCACGACACTGCACATAGTGGGCGCTGTTTGCTTCTACCGTGACCCCTGTGAGTTAGGAGTATGCAGATGATTCTGGAGCACGACACTGCACATAGTGGGCCCTGTTTGCTTCGACCGCGACCCCTGGGAGGTAGGAGAAGGTAGATGATTCTGGAGCACGACCTTGCACATAGTGGCCCTGTTTGCTTCTACCGTGACCCCTGGGAGGAAGGAGAAGGTAGATGCTTTGGAGCACGAATCTGCACATAGGGGACCCTGTTTTCTTTTACCGTGACCCTTGGGAGGAAGGAAAAGGTAGATGATTTGGAGCACGACACTGCACATAGTGGGCCCTGTTTGCTTCTACCGTGACCCTTGGGAGGAAGGAGAAGGTAGATGATTCTGGATCATGAGACTGCACATAGTGGGCCCTGATTGCTTCTACCGTGACCCTTGGGAGGAAGGAGAAGGTAGATGATTTGGAGCACGACACTGCACATAGGGGGCCCTGTTTGCTTCTACCGTGACCCTTGGGAGGAAGGAGAAGGTAGATGATTCTGGAGCATGACACTGCACATAGTGGGCCCTGATTGCTTCTACCGTGACCCTTGGGAGGAAGGAGAAGGTAGATGATTTGGAGCACGACACTGCACATAGGGGCCATGTTTGCTTCTACCGTGACCCTTGGGAGGAAGGAGAAGGTAGATGATTCTGGAACACAACACTGCAGAGAGTAGTGCCTGTTTGCTTCTACCGTGACCCTTGTGAGTTAGGAGTATGCAGATGATTCTGGAGCACGACACTGCAGATAGTAGGCCCTGTTTGCTTCTACCGTGACCCCTGGGAGGAAGGAGAAGGTAGATGATTTGAAGCACGACACTGCAGATAGTAGGCCCTGTTTGCTTCTACCGTGACTCTTGTGAGTTAGGAATATGCAGATGATTCTGGAGCACGACACTGCAGATAGTAGGCCCTGTTTGCTTCTACCGTGACCCCTGGGAGGAAGGAGAAGGTAGATGATTTGGAGCACGACACTGCAGATAGAAGGCCCTGTTTGCTTCTACCGTGACCCTTGTGAGTTAGGAGTATGCAGATGATTCTGGAGCACGGCACTGTAGATAGTAGGCCCTGTTTGCTTCTTCCGTGACCCCTGGGAGGAAGGAGAATGTAGATGATTCTGGAGCACGACACTGCAGATAGTAGGCCCTGTTTTCTTCCACCGTGACCCCTGGGAGGAAGGAGGATGTAGATGATTCTGGAGCACGACACTGCAGAAAACAGGCCCTGTTAGCATCTACCGTGACCCCTGGGAGTTAGTAGAAGGCAGACGATTCTGGAGCACGACACTGCACATAGTGGGCCCTGTTTTATTCTACCGTGACCCCTGGGAGGAAGGAGAATGTAGATGATTCTGGAGCGCGACACTGCACATACTGGGCCCTGTTTGCTTCTACCGTGACCCCTGGGAGTTAGTAGAAGGCAGATGATTCTGGACCACGACACTGCTGATAGTGGGCCCTGTTTGCTTCTACCGTGACCCGTGGGAGGAAGGAGAATGTAGATAATTCTGGAGCACGACACTGCACATAGTGGGCCCTGTTTGCTTCTACCGTGACCCTTGGGAGGAAGGAGAAGGTAGCTGATTCTGGAGCATGACACTGCACATAGTGGGCCCTGATTGCTTCTACCGTGACCCTTGGGAGGAAGGAGAAGGTAGATGATTTGGAGCACGACACTGCACATAGGGACCCTGTTTGCTTCTACCGTGACCCTTGGGAGGAAGGAGAAGGTAGATGATTCTGGAACACAACACTGCACATAGGGGGCCCTGTTTGCTTCTACCGTGACCCCTGGGAGGAAGGAGAAGGTAGATGATTTGGAGCACGGCACTGCAGATAGTAGGCCCTGTTTGCTTCTACCGTGACCCTTGTGAGTTAGGAGTTTGCGGATGATTCTGGAGCACGACACTGCAGATAGTAGGCCCTGTTTGCTTCTACCGTGACCCCTGGGAGGAAGGAGAAGGAAGATGATTTGGAGCACGACACTGCAGATTGTAGGCCCTGTTTGCTTCTACCGTGGCCCTTGTGAGTTAGGAGTATGCAGATGATTCTGGAGCACGACACTGCAGATAGTAGGCCCTTTTGCTACTTCCGTGACCCCTGGGAGGATTGAGAATGTAGATGATTCTGGAGCACGACACTGCAGATAGTAGGCCCTGTTTGCTTCCACCGTGACCCCTGGGAAGAAAGAGGATGTAGATGATTCTGGAGCACGACACTGCAGAAAACACGCTCTGTTTGCTTCTACCGTGACCCCTGGGAGTTAGTAGAAGGCAGGCGATTCTGGAGCACGACACTGCACATAGTGGGCCCTGTTTGATTCTACCGTGACCCCTGGGAGGAAGGAGAATGTAGATGATTCTGGAGCGCGACACTGCACAGAGTGGGCCCTGTTTGCTTCTACCGTGACCCCTGTGAAATAGTAGAAGGCAGATGATTCTGGAGTACGATACTGCTCATAGTGGGCCCTGTTTGCTACTACCGTGACCCCTGGGAGGAAGGAGAATGTAGATAATTCTGGAGCACGACACTGCACATAGTGGGCCCTGTTTGCTTCCACCGTGACCCCTGGGAGTTAGTAGAAGGCAGATGATTCTGGAGCACAACACTGCACATAGTAGGCCCTGTTTGCTTCTACCGTGACACTTGGGAGGAAGGAGAAGGTAGATGATTTGGAGCACGACATTGCCCATAGTGGGCTCTGTTTGCTTCTGCCGTGTCCCCTGGGAGTTAGTAGAAGTCAAATGATTCTGGAGAACGACACTGCACATAGTGGGCTCTGTTTGCTTCTACCGTGACCCCTGGGAGTTAGTAGAAGGCTGATGATTCTAGAGCACGACACTGCACATAGTGGGCCCTGTTATCTTCCGCCGTGACCCCTGGGAGATAGTAGAAGGCAGATGATTCTGGAGCACTTCACTGCACATAGTGGGCCTTGTTTGCTTCTACCGCGACCCCTTGGGAGTTAGTAGAAGGCAGATGATTCTGGAGCACGACACTGCACATAGTAGGCCTTGTTTGCTTCTACCGTGACCCCTGCGAGTTAGTAGAAGGCACAGGATTCTGGAGCACGACACTGCACATAGTAGGCCCTGTTTGCTTCTACAATGACCCCTGGGAGGAAGGAGAAGGTAGATGATTTGGAGCACGACACTGCACTTAGGGGGCCCTGTTTGCTTCTACCGTGACCCTTGGGAGGAAGGAGAAGGCAGGCGATTCTGGAGCACGACAATGCACGTAGGGGGCCCTGTTTGCTTCTACCTTGACCCTTGGTAGGAAGGAGAAGGTAGATGATTCTGGAGCACAACACTGCACATAGGGGGCCCTGTTTGCTTCTACCGTGACCCCTGGGTGGAAGGAGAATGTAGATAATTCTGGAGCACGACACTGCACATAGTGGGCCCTGTTTGCTTCTACCGTTACCCCTGGGAGTTAGTAGAAGGCAGATGATTCTGGAGCACGACACTGCACATAGTAGGCCCTGTTTGCCTCTACCGTGACCCTTGAGAGGAGGAAGAAGGTAGATGATTTGGAGCACAACACTGCACATAGTGGGCTCTGTTTGCTTCTACCGTGACCCCTGGGAGTTAGTAGAAGGTAGATGATTCTGGAAAACGACACTGCACATAGTGGGCTCTGTTTGCTTCTACGGTGACCCCTGGGAGTTAGTAGAAGGCAGATGATTCTGGAGCACGACACTGCACATAGTGGCCCCTGTTTGCTTCTACCGTGACCCCTGGGAGTTAGTAGAAAGCGGATGATTCTGGAGCACGACACTGCACATAGTGTGCCCTGTTTGCTTCTACCGTGACCCCTGGGAGTTAGTAGAAGGCAGATGATTCTGGGGAACGACACTACACATAGTAGGCCCTGTTTGCTTCTACCGTGACCCTTGGGAGGAAGGAGAAGGTAGATGATTTGGAGCACGACACTGCACATAGTGGGCCCTGTGTGCTTCTACTGTGACCCCTGTGAGTTAGGAGTATGCAGATGATTCTGGAGCACGACACTGCACATAGTGGGCCCTGTTTGCTTCTACCGTGACCTTTGGGAGTTAGTAGAAGGCAGATGATTCTGGAGAACGACCCTGCACATAGTGGGCCCTGTTTGCTTCTACCGTGACCCCTGGGAGTTAATAGAAGGCAGATGATTCTGGGGAACGACACTGCAGATAGTAGGCCCTGTTTGCTTCTACCGTGACCCTTGGGAGGAAGGAGAAGGTAGATGATTTGGAGCACGACACTGCACATAGTGGGCGCTGTTTGCTTCTACCGTGACCCCTGTGAGTTAGGAGTATGCAGATGATTCTGGAGCACGACACTGCACATAGTGGGCCCTGTTTGCTTCGACCGCGACCCCTGGGAGGTAGGAGAAGGTAGATGATTCTGGAGCACGACCTTGCACATAGTGGCCCTGTTTGCTTCTACCGTGACCCCTGGGAGGAAGGAGAAGGTAGATGCTTTGGAGCACGAATCTGCACATAGGGGACCCTGTTTTCTTTTACCGTGACCCTTGGGAGGAAGGAAAAGGTAGATGATTTGGAGCACGACACTGCACATAGTGGGCCCTGTTTGCTTCTACCGTGACCCTTGGGAGGAAGGAGAAGGTAGATGATTCTGGATCATGAGACTGCACATAGTGGGCCCTGATTGCTTCTACCGTGACCCTTGGGAGGAAGGAGAAGGTAGATGATTTGGAGCACGACACTGCACATAGGGGGCCCTGTTTGCTTCTACCGTGACCCTTGGGAGGAAGGAGAAGGTAGATGATTCTGGAGCATGACACTGCACATAGTGGGCCCTGATTGCTTCTACCGTGACCCTTGGGAGGAAGGAGAAGGTAGATGATTTGGAGCACGACACTGCACATAGGGGCCATGTTTGCTTCTACCGTGACCCTTGGGAGGAAGGAGAAGGTAGATGATTCTGGAACACAACACTGCAGAGAGTAGTGCCTGTTTGCTTCTACCGTGACCCTTGTGAGTTAGGAGTATGCAGATGATTCTGGAGCACGACACTGCAGATAGTAGGCCCTGTTTGCTTCTACCGTGACCCCTGGGAGGAAGGAGAAGGTAGATGATTTGAAGCACGACACTGCAGATAGTAGGCCCTGTTTGCTTCTACCGTGACTCTTGTGAGTTAGGAATATGCAGATGATTCTGGAGCACGACACTGCAGATAGTAGGCCCTGTTTGCTTCTACCGTGACCCCTGGGAGGAAGGAGAAGGTAGATGATTTGGAGCACGACACTGCAGATAGAAGGCCCTGTTTGCTTCTACCGTGACCCTTGTGAGTTAGGAGTATGCAGATGATTCTGGAGCACGGCACTGTAGATAGTAGGCCCTGTTTGCTTCTTCCGTGACCCCTGGGAGGAAGGAGAATGTAGATGATTCTGGAGCACGACACTGCAGATAGTAGGCCCTGTTTTCTTCCACCGTGACCCCTGGGAGGAAGGAGGATGTAGATGATTCTGGAGCACGACACTGCAGAAAACAGGCCCTGTTAGCATCTACCGTGACCCCTGGGAGTTAGTAGAAGGCAGACGATTCTGGAGCACGACACTGCACATAGTGGGCCCTGTTTTATTCTACCGTGACCCCTGGGAGGAAGGAGAATGTAGATGATTCTGGAGCGCGACACTGCACATACTGGGCCCTGTTTGCTTCTACCGTGACCCCTGGGAGTTAGTAGAAGGCAGATGATTCTGGAGCACGACACTGCTGATAGTGGGCCCTGTTTGCTTCTACCGTGACCCGTGGGAGGAAGGAGAATGTAGATAATTCTGGAGCACGACACTGCACATAGTGGGCCCTGTTTGCTTCTACCGTGACTCCTGGGAGTTAGTAGAAGGCAGATGATTCTGGAGCACGACAGTGCACATAGTAGGCCCTGTTTGCTTCTACCGTGACCCTTGGGAGGAAGGAGAAGGTAGATGATTTGGAGCACGACACTGCACATAGTGGGCTCTGTTTGCTTCTACCGTGACCCCTGGGAGTTAGTAGAAGGCAGATGATTCTGGAGAAAGACACTGCACATAGTGGGCTCTGTTTGCTTCTACCGTGACCCCTGGGAGTTAGTAGAAGGCAGATGATTCTGGAGCACAACACTGCACGTAGTGGGCCCTGTTTGCTTCTACCGTGTCCCCTGGGAGTTAGTAGAAGGCAGATAATTCTGTAGCACTACACTGCACATAGTGGGCCCTTTTTGCTTCTACCGTGACCCCTGGGAGTTAGTAGAAGGCAGATGATTCTGGAGCACGACACTGCACATAGTAGGCCCTGTTTGCTTCTACCGTGGCCCCTGCGAGTTAGTAGAAAGCAGATAATTCTGGAGCACGACACTGCACATAGTGGGCCCTGTTTGCTTCTACCGTGACCCCTGGGAGTTAGTAGAAGGCAGATGATTCTGGAGCACGACACTGCACATAGTAGGCCCTGTTTGCTTCTACCGTGACCCTTTGAAGGAAGGAGAAGGTGGATGATTTGGAGCACGACACTGCACATAGTAGGCCCTGTTTGCTTCTACAATGACCCCTGGGAGGAAGGAGAAGGTAGATGATTTGGAGCACGACACTGCACAAAGGGGGCCCTGTTTGCTTCTTCCGTGATCCTTGGGAGGAAGGAGAAGGCAGGTGTTTCTGGAGCACGACACTGCAGATAGTGGGCCCTGTTTGCTTCTACAGTGACCCCTGGGAGGAAGGAGAAGTTAGATGATTTGGAGCACGACACTGCACATAGGGGGCCCTGTTTTCTTCTACCGTGACCCTTGGGAGGAAGGAGAAGGTAGATGATTCTGGAGCACAACACTGCACATAGGGGGCCCTGTTTGCTTCTACCGTGACCCCTGGGTGGAAGGAGAATGTAGATAATTCTGGAGCACGACACTGCACATAGTGGGCCCTGTTTGCTTCTACCGTTACCCCTGGGAGTTAGTAGAAGGCAGATGATTCTGGAGCACGACACTGCACATAGTAGGCCCTGTTTGCCTCTACCGTGACCCTTGAGAGGAGGAAGAAGGTAGATGATTTGGAGCACAACACTGCACATAGTGGGCTCTGTTTGCTTCTACCGTGACCCCTGGGAGTTAGTAGAAGGTAGATGATTCTGGAAAACGACACTGCACATAGTGGGCTCTGTTTGCTTCTACGGTGACCCCTGGGAGTTAGTAGAAGGCAGATGATTCTGGAGCACGACACTGCACATAGTGGCCCCTGTTTGCTTCTACCGTGACCCCTGGGAGTTAGTAGAAAGCAGATGATTCTGGAGCACGACACTGCACATAGTGGGCCCTGTTTGCTTCTACCGTGACCCCTGGGAGTTAGTAGAAGGCAGATGATTCTGGGGAACGACACTACACATAGTAGGCCCTGTTTGCTTCTACCGTGACCCTTTGGAGGAAGGAGAAGGTAGATGATTTGGAGCACGACACTGCACATAGTGGGCCCTGTTTGCTTCTACTGTGACCCCTGTGAGTTAGGAGTATGCAGATGATTCTGGAGCACGACACTGCACATAGTGGGCCATGTTTGCTTCTACCGTGACCTTTGGGAGTTAGTAGAAGGCAGATGATTCTGGAGAACGACCCTGCACATAGTGGGCCCTGTTTGCTTCTACCGTGACCCCTGGGAGTTAGTAGAAGGCAGATGATTCTGGGGAACGACACTGCAGATAGTAGGCCCTGTTTGCTTCTACCGTGACCCTTGGGAGGAAGGAGAAGGTAGATGATTTGGAGCACGACACTGGACATAGTGGGCGCTGTTTGCTTCTACCGTGACCCCTGTGAGTTGAGAGTATGCAGATGATTCTGGAGCACGACACTGCACATAGTGGGCCCTGTTTGCTTCTACCGTGACCCCTGGGAGTTAGTAGAAGGTAGATGATTCTGGAAAACGACACTGCACATAGTGGGCTCTGTTTGCTTCTACGGTGACCCCTGGGAGTTAGTAGAAGGCAGATGATTCTGGAGCACGACACTGCACATAGTGGCCCCTGTTTGCTTCTACCGTGACCCCTGGGAGTTAGTAGAAAGCGGATGATTCTGGAGCACGACACTGCACATAGTGTGCCCTGTTTGCTTCTACCGTGACCCCTGGGAGTTAGTAGAAGGCAGATGATTCTGGGGAACGACACTACACATAGTAGGCCCTGTTTGCTTCTACCGTGACCCTTGGGAGGAAGGAGAAGGTAGATGATTTGGAGCACGACACTGCACATAGTGGGCCCTGTGTGCTTCTACTGTGACCCCTGTGAGTTAGGAGTATGCAGATGATTCTGGAGCACGACACTGCACATAGTGGGCCCTGTTTGCTTCTACCGTGACCTTTGGGAGTTAGTAGAAGGCAGATGATTCTGGAGAACGACCCTGCACATAGTGGGCCCTGTTTGCTTCTACCGTGACCCCTGGGAGTTAATAGAAGGCAGAGGATTCTGGGGAACGACACTGCAGATAGTAGGCCCTGTTTGCTTCTACCGTGACCCTTGGGAGGAAGGAGAAGGTAGATGATTTGGAGCACGACACTGCACATAGTGGGCGCTGTTTGCTTCTACCGTGACCCCTGTGAGTTAGGAGTATGCAGATGATTCTGGAGCACGACACTGCACATAGTGGGCCCTGTTTGCTTCGACCGCGACCCCTGGGAGGTAGGAGAAGGTAGATGATTCTGGAGCACGACCTTGCACATAGTGGCCCTGTTTGCTTCTACCGTGACCCCTGGGAGGAAGGAGAAGGTAGATGCTTTGGAGCACGAATCTGCACATAGGGGACCCTGTTTTCTTTTACCGTGACCCTTGGGAGGAAGGAAAAGGTAGATGATTTGGAGCACGACACTGCACATAGTGGGCCCTGTTTGCTTCTACCGTGACCCTTGGGAGGAAGGAGAAGGTAGATGATTCTGGATCATGAGACTGCACATAGTGGGCCCTGATTGCTTCTACCGTGACCCTTGGGAGGAAGGAGAAGGTAGATGATTTGGAGCACGACACTGCACATAGGGGGCCCTGTTTGCTTCTACCGTGACCCTTGGGAGGAAGGAGAAGGTAGATGATTCTGGAGCATGACACTGCACATAGTGGGCCCTGATTGCTTCTACCGTGACCCTTGGGAGGAAGGAGAAGGTAGATGATTTGGAGCACGACACTGCACATAGGGGCCATGTTTGCTTCTACCGTGACCCTTGGGAGGAAGGAGAAGGTAGATGATTCTGGAACACAACACTGCAGAGAGTAGTGCCTGTTTGCTTCTACCGTGACCCTTGTGAGTTAGGAGTATGCAGATGATTCTGGAGCACGACACTGCAGATAGTAGGCCCTGTTTGCTTCTACCGTGACCCCTGGGAGGAAGGAGAAGGTAGATGATTTGAAGCACGACACTGCAGATAGTAGGCCCTGTTTGCTTCTACCGTGACTCTTGTGAGTTAGGAATATGCAGATGATTCTGGAGCACGACACTGCAGATAGTAGGCCCTGTTTGCTTCTACCGTGACCCCTGGGAGGAAGGAGAAGGTAGATGATTTGGAGCACGACACTGCAGATAGAAGGCCCTGTTTGCTTCTACCGTGACCCTTGTGAGTTAGGAGTATGCAGATGATTCTGGAGCACGGCACTGTAGATAGTAGGCCCTGTTTGCTTCTTCCGTGACCCCTGGGAGGAAGGAGAATGTAGATGATTCTGGAGCACGACACTGCAGATAGTAGGCCCTGTTTTCTTCCACCGTGACCCCTGGGAGGAAGGAGGATGTAGATGATTCTGGAGCACGACACTGCAGAAAACAGGCCCTGTTAGCATCTACCGTGACCCCTGGGAGTTAGTAGAAGGCAGACGATTCTGGAGCACGACACTGCACATAGTGGGCCCTGTTTTATTCTACCGTGACCCCTGGGAGGAAGGAGAATGTAGATGATTCTGGAGCGCGACACTGCACATACTGGGCCCTGTTTGCTTCTACCGTGACCCCAGGGAGTTAGTAGAAGGCAGATGATTCTGGAGCACGACACTGCTGATAGTGGGCCCTGTTTGCTTCTACCGTGACCCGTGGGAGGAAGGAGAATGTAGATAATTCTGGAGCACGACACTGCACATAGTGGGCCCTGTTTGCTTCTACCGTGACTCCTGGGAGTTAGTAGAAGGCAGATGATTCTGGAGCACGACAGTGCACATAGTAGGCCCTGTTTGCTTCTACCGTGACCCTTGGGAGGAAGGAGAAGGTAGATGATTTGGAGCACGACACTGCACATAGTGGGCTCTGTTTGCTTCTACCGTGACCCCTGGGAGTTAGTAGAAGGCAGATGATTCTGGAGAAAGACACTGCACATAGTGGGCTCTGTTTGCTTCTACCGTGACCCCTGGGAGTTAGTAGAAGGCAGATGATTCTGGAGCACAACACTGCACGTAGTGGGCCCTGTTTGCTTCTACCGTGTCCCCTGGGAGTTAGTAGAAGGCAGATAATTCTGTAGCACTACACTGCACATAGTGGGCCCTTTTTGCTTCTACCGTGACCCCTGGGAGTTAGTAGAAGGCAGATGATTCTGGAGCACGACACTGCACATAGTAGGCCCTGTTTGCTTCTACCGTGGCCCCTGCGAGTTAGTAGAAAGCAGATAATTCTGGAGCACGACACTGCACATAGTGGGCCCTGTTTGCTTCTACCGTGACCCCTGGGAGTTAGTAGAAGGCAGATGATTCTGGAGCACGACACTGCACATAGTAGGCCCTGTTTGCTTCTACCGTGACCCTTTGAAGGAAGGAGAAGGTGGATGATTTGGAGCACGACACTGCACATAGTAGGCCCTGTTTGCTTCTACAATGACCCCTGGGAGGAATGTGAAGGTAGATGATTTGGAGCACGACACTGCACAAAGGGGGCCCTGTTTGCTTCTACCGTGATCCTTGGGAGGAAGGAGAAGGCAGGTGTTTCTGGAGCACGACACTGCAGATAGTGGGCCCTGTTTGCTTCTACAGTGACCCCTGGGAGGAAGGAGAAGTTAGATGATTTGGAGCACGACACTGCACATAGGGGGCCCTGTTTTCTTCTACCGTGACCCTTGGGAGGAAGGAGAAGGTAGATGATTCTGGAGCACAACACTGCACATAGGGGGCCCTGTTTGCTTCTACCGTGACCCCTGGGTGGAAGGAGAATGTAGATAATTCTGGAGCACGACACTGCACATAGTGGGCCCTGTTTGCTTCTACCGTTACCCCTGGGAGTTAGTAGAAGGCAGATGATTCTGGAGCACGACACTGCACATAGTAGGCCCTGTGTGCCTCTACCGTGACCCCTGGGAGTTAGTAGAAGGTAGATGATTCTGGAAAACGACACTGCACAGAGTGGGCTCTGTTTGCTTCTACCGTGACCCCTGGGAGTTAGTAGAAGGTAGATGATTCTGGAAAACGACACTGCACATAGTGGGCTCTGTTTGCTTCTACGGTGACCCCTGGGAGTTAGTAGAAGGCAGATGATTCTGGAGCACGACACTGCACATAGTGGCCCCTGTTTGCTTCTACCGTGACCCCTGGGAGTTAGTAGAAAGCAGATGATTCTGGAGCACGACACTGCACATAGTGGGCCCTGTTTGCTTCTACCGTTACCCCTGGGAGTTAGTAGAAGGCAGATGATTCTGGGGAACGACACTACACATAGTAGGCCCTGTTTGCTTCTACCGTGACCCTTTGGAGGAAGGAGAAGGTAGATGATTTGGAGCACGACACTGCACATAGTGGGCCCTGTTTGCTTCTACTGTGACCCCTGTGAGTTAGGAGTATGCAGATGATTCTGGAGCACGACACTGCACATAGTGGGCCATGTTTGCTTCTACCGTGACCTTTGGGAGTTAGTAGAAGGCAGATGATTCTGGAGAACGACCCTGCACATAGTGGGCCCTGTTTGCTTCTACCGTGACCCCTGGGAGTTAGTAGAAGGCAGATGATTCTGGGGAACGACACTGCAGATAGTAGGCCCTGTTTGCTTCTACCGTGACCCTTGGGAGGAAGGAGAAGGTAGATGATTTGGAGCACGACACTGCACATAGTGGGCGCTGTTTGCTTCTACCGTGACCCCTGTGAGTTGAGAGTATGCAGATGATTCTGGAGCACGACACTGCACATAGTGGGCCCTGTTTGCTTCTACCGCGACCCCTGGGAGGTAGGAGAAGGTAGATGATTCTGGAGCACGACCTTGCACATAGTGGCCCTGTTTGCTTCTACCGTGACCCCTGGGAGGAAGGAGAAGGTAGATGCTTTGGAGCACGAATCTGCACATAGGGGACCCTGTTTTCTTTTACCGTGACCCTTGGGAGGAAGGAGAAGGTAGATGATTTGGAGCACGACACTGCACATAGTGGGCCCTGTTTGCTTCTACCGTGACCCTTGGGAGGAAGGAGAAGGTAGATGATTCTGGATCATGAGACTGCACATAGTGGGCCCTGATTGCTTCTACCGTGACCCTTGGGAGGAAGGAGAAGGTAGATGATTTGGAGCACGACACTGCACATAGGGGGCCCTGTTTGCTTCTACCGTGACCCTTGGGAGGAAGGAGAAGGTAGATGATTCTGGAGCATGACACTGCACATAGTGGGCCCTGATTGCTTCTACCGTGACCCTTGGGAGGAAGGAGAAGGTAGATGATTTGGAGCACGACACTGCACATAGGGGCCATGTTTGCTTCTACCGTGACCCTTGGGAGGAAGGAGAAGGTAGATGATTCTGGAACACAACACTGCAGATAGTAGTGCCTGTTTGCTTCTACCGTGACCCTTGTGAGTTAGGAGTATGCAGATGATTCTGGAGCACGACACTGCAGATAGTAGGCCCTGTTTGCTTCTACCGTGACCCCTGGGAGGAAGGAGAAGGTAGATGATTTGGAGCACGACACTGCAGATAGTAGGCCCTGTTTGCTTCTACCGTGACCCCTGGGAGGAAGGAGAAAGTAGATGATTTGGAGCACGACACTGCAGATAGAAGGCCCTGTTTGCTTCTACCGTGACCCTTGTGAGTTAGGAGTATGCAGATGATTCTGGAGCACGGCACTGTAGATAGTAGGCCCTGTTTGCTTCTTCCGTGACCCCTGGGAGGAAGGAGAATGTAGATGATTCTGGAGCACGACACTGCAGATAGTAGGCCCTGTTTTCTTCCACCGTGACCCCTGGGAGGAAGGAGGATGTAGATGATTCTGGAGCACGACACTGCAGAAAACAGGCCCTGTTAGCATCTACCGTGACCCCTGGGAGTTAGTAGAAGGCAGACGATTCTGGAGCACGACACTGCACATAGTGGGCCCTGTTTTATTCTACCGTGACCCCTGGGAGGAAGGAGAATGTAGATGATTCTGGAGCGCGACACTGCACATACTGGGCCCTGTTTGCTTCTACCGTGACCCCTGGGAGTTAGTAGAAGGCAGATGATTCTGGAGCACGACACTGCTCATAGTGGGCCCTGTTTGCTTCTACCGTGACCCGTGGGAGGAAGGAGAATGTAGATAATTCTGGAGCACGACACTGCACATAGTGGGCCCTGTTTGCTTCTACCGTGACTCCTGGGAGTTAGTAGAAGGCAGATGATTCTGGAGCACGACACTGCACATAGTAGGCCCTGTTTGCTTCTACCGTGACCCTTGGGAGGAAGGAGAAGGTAGATGATTTGGAGCACGACACTGCACATAGTTGGCTCTGTTTGCTTCTACCGTGACCCCTGGGAGTTAGTAGAAGCAGATGATTCTGGAGAACGACACTGCACATAGTGGGCTCTGTTTGCTTCTACCGTGACCCCTGGGAGTTAGTAGAAGGCAGATGATTCTGGAGCACAACACTGCACGTAGTGGGCCCTGTTTGCTTCTACCGTGTCCCCTGGGAGTTAGTAGAAGGCAGATGATTCTGGAGCACTACACTGCACATAGTGGGCCCTTTTTGCTTCTACCGTGACCCCTGGGAGTTAGTAGAAGGCAGATGATTCTGGAGCACGACACTGCACATAGTAGGCCCTGTTTGCTTCTACCGTGACCCCTGCGAGTTAGTAGAAAGCAGATAATTCTGGAGCACGACACTGCACATAGTGGGCCCTGTTTGCTTCTACCGTGACCCCTGGGAGTTAGTAGAAGGCAGATGATTCTGGAGCACGACACTGCACATAGTAGGCCCTGTTTGCTTCTACCGTGACCCTTGGGAGGAAGGAGAAGGTAGATGATTTGGAGCACGACACTGCACATAGTAGGCCCTGTTTGCTTCTACAATGACCCCTGGGAGGAAGGAGAAGGTAGATGATTTGGAGCACGACACTGCACAAAGGGGGCCCTGTTTGCTTCTACCGTGATCCTTGGGAGGAAGGAGAAGGCAGGTGTTTCTGGAGCACGACACTGCAGATAGTGGGCCCTGTTTGCTTCTACAGTGACCCCTGGGAGGAAGGAGAAGTTAGATGATTTGGAGCACGACACTGCACATAGGGGGCCCTGTTTTCTTCTACCGTGACCCTTGGGAGGAAGGAGAAGGTAGATGATTTGGAGCACGACACTGCACATAGTAGGTCCTGTTTGCTTCTACCGTGAACCTTGGGAGGAAGGAGAAGTTAGATGATTCTGGAGCACGACACTGCACATAGTAGGCCCTGTTTGCTTCTACCGTGACCCTTGGTAGGAAGGAGGAGGTAGATGATTCTGGAGCACGACACTGCACATAGTAGGCCCTGTTTGCTTCTACAGTGACCCCTGGGAGGAAGGAGAAGGTAGATGATTTGGAGCACGACACTGCACATAGGGGGCCCAGTTTGCTTCTACCGTGACCCTTGGGAGGAAGGAGAAGGCAGGTGATTCTGGAGCACGACACTGCACATAGTGGACCCTGTGTGCTTCTACAGTGACCCCTGGGAGGAAGGAGAAGGTAGATAATTTGGAGCACGACACTGCACATAGGGGGCCCTGTTTGCTTCTACCGTGACCCTTGGGAGGAAGGAGAAAGCAGGTGATTGTGGAGCACGACACTGCACATAGTGGGCCCTGTTTGCTTCTACCGTGACCCTTGGGAGGACGGAATTAGAATGAGATCCGGAAGAGCGACCTGATTTGTACGAGGATGTGCTCTATCAAGGACGGTTTCCTAGCGATTCCAACATTGTGCGAATCCTGATGCCTGGCACCACCCGGAGGTCCAATAGCAGTCGAGACAGCTCCCAAGAAGGGGATGCCTTCACGAAAGGCATCGAGCGCGGTGGCGCCGCGGTAGCGTGCGCGCTTCGCATTCGGGACGCCCGGGTTCCATCCCTACGACCGCCCACTCTGACCCGTGGATTTTTCGTGATTTCCCCGATTCGACAGGCGAATGCTGGAGTGGTTCGCCTATCACGAGACTCCTACCTTCCTGTACCCATCGGTTTCAACGTAATAGTTCCGGCGACGGTGGTCTGCGTTTTGCGGCTGGGAGGTTTCTTCCCTGGCGTTGCTGCGGAGACTGCCGAGTTAGGTCTTTCCTTTGAGTGGGCTTCGGGACTGTCTGGGGTTCGTTGGTTTGGCGATGGCCCCGGTCGGCGTCGGAGGCGTTCGATCTGGAAACGTTAGGAATATCGTCCTTGCTTGTGCCTGTCGCCTTTCGGCTCTCTCCTCTGATCCCTCCCTCCAATGGGTCAGGTTAGCAGCAAAAAGGGCTGTTGGGCCTACTTGCGGTGCGTTTCCCCGGTTCCGGGTGCCTCTCCGTTTGTCAGTACCTTTACCTTTACCCACCAAACTCCAGGGAGAAATCCTTCCACGATCTTGCCGCAACACACCAACCGACGTGACCTGGTTCTACAACGCTGAAACAGGTTAAAGGAAAATTCGTAGTAGAAGAGGAACTACCGCAGCATTCGCCTACCGACCCGGAGAACCACGAGAAAACCTAAGGTTAGAGCGACCGGCCCGATCGGTATCGAACCCGGGGCCTCCCGAATGGAGCCTCGGAGGTTACCGCGGAGGTGTATCAATAACTTTCCGTATATCAGTTGAAGTGTACAAATGGTTAGCTGTGACCGCCGCGCGCGAGAGTAACTGACCCCGATCAAGCAATCTCGTGACTGTAAACATCGCAGTAGAGGGCTGCCTTGCGTGAATATAAAAACTAATTGCTATGAAGTAGGAGGTAAAGTTTCTATTAGCTATTAATAGTTCCTTTTCTTACCACGGGTAACGCATATCGATTCCCGTTTAACAACGTTCTCAAGGAGGTCCTCTCCTGCTTCCTTACGCAGATTCTAACATCAGTGTAAGTTCACTTTATAAAATAGCCAGGATTGTTGTTTCTTTTTAGGGCAATAAAGCACGAGATAGCATCTGATGTGTTACATTCACATCACTTTCTCTGCCCTCTACCGTTTATTATTATATAGTTCTACAAACTGTTCTACGAAAGCTTATTTTTCTGTTTACTTCATGTCAAAAGAGAAATAATTTCATTACACACTTTTGTTGCAGGTGTAAGTGCAATAAGAAAACAGAATCGATAGTTACATATTTAACCTCACTATACCTTGAGGTTCCTAGTGTTACTATGACAACGTGAGAAACAACTAAATAGCGAGAGCACTTTAAGAAAAGTACCCACAACCTACTGAAAAAGCCAAACCAATAATAAGGGATATATTGGAAATGGTTGATGCCTCAAAAAAAGGTGTTTGAAATGCATTGTGTTTTAAAGACATCTATGTTTATTGTGTATAGTGCATTTTTATATATGTATTATGGCGCACCAGTTTTACAAAATTACATAAAATGAGTTTAGAATGAAGAGGACTTCACACGCTGCTCCCGAAAGTTGAATATTGCGACCGCGCGCGAGAGACTACCTGTAGGCCACCGGTAAGCGCCTCTCGGCTTGGCACCGGCGATCGGAGCAATAGTGCCGCTTACCTGTTCGACAACATTCCCCTCGGCATGTTCTAGTAGACTCTCTTTCTAGAACCTTCCGGTTGCTGCTCTTACCTGGACAGTTGAGGAAGCGGTGCCAGTGCAGTTGCGACTCAGCAGTTCAGTGGTGAATTATGATTCGACGGATCAGTTGTGTTGTGTTGTGAGTGTGTGCCAGAATGACTCAGGTGTAACGTTTGTGTTAAGCCGAGTGCTAAGTGTGTTCGTCTTCTCATTTGTTATCCAAACACTGTTAACATGCAGCATGTTAATCATTGAAGTAAATAACCAACATTTTCCATGTAAAGAGTAGATTGGTGTGGAGGAATTTTCTTAAAAATCTTTGTGTGTCATCCTTCGAAGGCGCTTAACGTAACTACCAAGTTTGGTACTTCAGTACTTACATGTGACGTAACTACCAAGTTTGGTACTTCAGTACTTACATGTGACGTAACTACCAAGTTTGGTACTTCAGTACTTACATGTGACGTAACTACCAAGTTTGGTACTTCAGTACTTACATGTGACGTAACTACCAAGTTTGGTACTTCAGTACTTACATGTGACGTAACTACCAAGTTTGGTACTTCAGTACTTACATGTGACGTAACTACCAAGTTTGGTACTTCAGTACTTACATGTGACGTAACTGTTGAGCGACGCATTGTGATGTTACTCGGAGGCGCTTAACGTAACTACCAAGTTTGGTACTTCAGTACTTACATGTGACGTAACTGTTGAGCGACACATTGCGATGTTACTCGGAGGCGCACGCAGCTCTCCCGCAACTTATAACTCCTTCAAAGCAGCAGTCCACTGCCATGCAGATAAACAATGAAATGTGCGCATTTAAAATAAATTGTAATTTTAATACTCTAATAAATTGAGTTAATTCGCTTTGCTTTCACGTTACCTGCAGAAAAGCAAGATCTGTTTGTAAAAACTCGAAGTGTGGTCGATCAAAACAGTCCTATGCAACTTCACTATAATGGTAATTAGGACGCTGTGTGAGAATTATACAACGCTCGTTTCATTAACATAGTCGTGTCTTAATTACTGTCATTATAGTGTTGTTGTATAATATACTTTTTTAATTCAGATCTTGTATTTCCGGAATACAACAGTGGAGAAAGTAAGAACCCGACTGTTACTTTATCAGTGAAGACTACATATCTGTTCCAGCTCACAAATCGATCGAGGTTAATGAAATGAATATCGGCGGCGGCCATGTTCCTAATTTTGAAGACAAAGGTCATTCCTAACAAATGTTCCTTGCAAAGCAGTTCCCACGGCTGCGGGGGGTAAGCCCCATTTCTATGCATATCACTGAACACAGACCACATGTCCAGTCTCGCAGATAGTATATAGTGTGCAGACAATGTGATTCTGACCATCTACTTGTCCACAGCAAGTAGGGGAAGTAATGCATTCCACCCAAAAATTACATCTCGAGGTTTCTCCAGGAATACACCTTTTGAGACTCCCTGAATTTAAAAAAAAGCATTTTTATTAAACAATCCGTGAGCGCACGCGTGTGTGTCAACAGCGTTACTCAAAAACGATATCTTGTATAAATACCAAACTTGGAATTCAAGTTCAGTATCTTTCGAATATCGATACTAAGATTTTCAGAAAATCCTCCACCATAAACTAACGTTTCCAAATTGTTATTCTCTAAGAAATAGCTGTAAAGGTTTTGATTAAAATACCGCAGGTTTAAGATCTTCTTCTTCTACTTCACGGTTTTAGCGTGTTCCAGCTCCAACATCTTGTCGTGTCATATCTTCTTTGGTCGTCCTGGGTCTCTAGTTATATGTTGTTTCCAGTTAGTTCTGTATTCTGTTATTACTTTATTTAACTCTTCTATTTTTAAATTTTGCCTTATTTCGTTATTTGGCTTTTAATCCAGTCTTGTGTATCCTGCTATAGGTCTGAGGAATGTCATTTCAGCTGTCTGTATCCTTGTGCTGTCACTGTCTATGTTTCAGATCCATAAGTTACTGTGGGGATGGTCATTGCTTTATACAATTCTAGTATTAAATCTTTTCTAATTTTATTTTTTAGTGTTCTCTTTATGATTTCGGTTATGTAATTATATTTATTTAGCTCTTTATTAATGTCTATTTCAGACCCATATGTCATTTCATATGCTAGAAAATTAAATATTGACGCTTGTTCTATACCTTTGTTTTCTATAATTATTTTAGACCGGACCAAGTGAATACCTTTAAATGCCGTAACTTTAGTTTTACTCCTATGCTCCAAAATAAATTCCCCACTGATACATACATGGCAACACAAGCACAGAATGCTTAACATCTTTACGTGACAAACAAAATTTGTATCTTTAGGCAATAGCCCGTGAAGTCGCCCTCATTCTAAATGGCTTTTGTATAGTTGTTGGTAAACCATAACAGATAGAGAAAATATTAATATAAACAAATCTGATGTGTTTCATTCACACCACTTTCTCTACCCTCTATCGTTTATTGGTGACAAAAATAATTCTTACGAAACTTTATTTTCCTATATACTTCATTTTAATCGAGATAAACCTTTACAGAAATAGCTACATTACACATTACGTTATAGAGAACAGCGATAGTCAAATGTTTAACAACTGAACGCTATATGCTGCCTTAAAATTCCATACTGTTTCCATGACATCGTGGGAAACAACTGAATGTCGACAGGACTTTAAAAGAATAGTGAACAGAACATTAATAAGCGATATCTTGAAAATGCCTGATACTACAAAAAAGCTGTTTGAAATAAATTGTGTACTGTAAAGAGATTTAATTTTTCGTCTATCCCTTAATATTTACGAATTATACAAGAGTATGCAAAATCCTTTCCGAATGACGAGGACTTCACAGGCTCTCCGTAGAAAATTTAACAGATATATTTTGATTTCTCACGTAAATATATTTAATATATAGAAAACTGTTAGAGGTTTCATATAGAGGGTAGCTTGGGGTTGGGGGAGCTTTCTTTAAAATCTTCGTGTCCTATGTTTAGAAGGTACTGAACTTAATACCAAGTTTGGTGTTTATCCGACTTTCGGTGAAATCTGAGCATCAGATTTTTTGGTGGAATACAATAACTTGTCCACTTAGTAGGTACGTGGTAGAAAAAATAAGAATCGCGTCTCCTTAAAGCACATAATTTCTGCTTTTGGACAGCAAGGTCTGAAAGTAAGACCTCTAACACAGTGCACACGACTAAAAGCTTTAGAGTATCGCACCACTGCTGTGGTCCTACGCGTCCCATTGGGCGTGAAAGTCCGGTCTCGTGTGCCAACTTTGTTTCAAGTCCAATCACATGGCGTTTACCCTTTGTATTTGCACACGTTTAAGAACTCGGCTTGGTTTCAGTAGGTTTTACTTTTGATTATGTCCTTTTTACATGGTTAATTTCTCAACGCAGTCGCATTATCTGTTTACAATACAAATAGCCAGTCTTGAGTTTATCGCAGCTTTCTTTGATCTAAAACGTTACTCCTTTTATCTAACTAACCTACATAAAGATCGAATTGCAGAAATTATTAATTCAGAAGAAACTGAAATGGAAGTGAAATCACAGAAGCAGCCAAAAGAAAACAATATGATATAGCATTTAATTGCCTGGTGTGAGGCAACATAAGTGCTAACATCTCACTTTTTAACGTCGTTTCTGTTCTAAACTGATTTCTCTTAATTTCGGGAATCAATATAATATTACTGATCTTTTAAAATTCCAGCGCAGTATATTCCACACCTGTTAAAATGGTTTTATTTTGCTTGTAATATTTCTGAAACATTCCTAATCGCAAAATAAACCCCTTGTATCATAATCTACTGTTATAGCGTTAACCATTTCCAAACTATTCTTTGTTATTGGTTTGAATTTTCAAATATTTACGCTTTTCAGCAGATAAGTGGAGCATGGAATTTTGGTAGAAAAGTAAATAGAAAAAGCTATAGGATTCCAGTATATCAGTTCACATAACCAGCAGCAGAGATTTTTATTAATTGGAATATAATGGATGTAAAACTATGACACTGCAATAATATAATTAAGAGGAGCAAGTAGTGACCTTGAATTATCGATTAATGCGGTAGGTATTGGAACATTATACTATATTCAGAGAGTCCCGAATCAATACGCACGAAAGCGTTTCGCCTCTGTTTGAGAAACGGACCCCTTGCTGGCGAGAATATATACCTGCCCGCTCAGCATGAAGCTCTGTTCCGTTGTGAACATCTCTTAGGTTTGTAAATTGCTTTTCAAAGGGCGGAACAACCTTAAAGGAGTTGTTCACACCAGGTCGTAATAAATGTATAGACATATTGCTATGCGAGTATGGGAAGTGCGTTGTTGTACACTGCTTCCGTACCACCGTGTGTTTTATTATCCTGAGTGGATTATGAATTAAAATGGTTTGTGATGAACTTACCTGGGATTTCCGGTAACCCAATGCTGCCAATAAACTAATACGATGTCTTAGTGAGAGACTGTAATTTGAGTGAGTAGTAACAAAGGAGGAACACGGCAGCTGCCTGGACAAGCTTCTCCTATCTCTTAGCAGGTTTTTCAGGGAGGAGATTGCAGCCCTCCAGACAATGCTAGACGACACCACACAGGACTTCCAGAACAACCACCGTGGGCGCCGGAAAGTCTAACTTCAACTCACCCTGAATTCCCAAGGCCTCGGTCATGCTTGCGTCCTGGCACCTTACTTCACCCGGCCTAGGCCCTTGTGGCCGGCCAAGACACTATCACCATGAATATGCTGGTGCATACTGCCTCATCCCCACACATGACTTCCTTCCGGTCGAGGAGTTTTTAGTGGGTATGCCGACAATTGGTGAGCCCCTACTCCAATCGGCGCTGGGGTAGTGATTAAATCATTTACTCCTTCACTCAAAAAAACTGATGTGTTACACTCACATGACTTTCTCTACTCTTGTACAAACTATTTTTACAAACGCTTATTCTCCATATGCTTCATGTTAATCGAGATGTTAATCTTATTGCTAATTTTCTTGTAGATGCAAGGGAAATATGGTAGGTTATAAGCGATAGTCAAATGTTTTAAGAGCTGGTTGATATGTGGCGCATACCATTCTCTTTGCACGTCCAGGACATAAATAAAATGAATAACGAATTTGAGAAAAGTATAAGTATTGGGAAATTTAAGGGAATAACAAGCAATATCTCGAAAATGGTTCACTCAACAACAAAAAATGTATATGACATAAATTGTGTATTTTAATGCGATCTACATTTTTTGTATAGTAAAATTTTGTCTATCTTTATGGTTTACCAGTTATGCAAAAGTCGTCCACAATGAAGAATACTTTTGGAGACATTCCCAGAAAATTCGAGATATACATTTCATTTCTCATGACAATATCTTAAACATATGATATTTTAATCAAAATCGTTAGAGGCATTTTTGAGAAAATTAAAATTTTCGAAAAATGTTCCATGTAAAGGGTAGTCTGAGGTGGGAGGTTTTTCTTGAAAACCTTCGTGTCGTATCTCTAGAAGATACTGAACCTAAATACCAAGTTTGGTGTTTATCCGACTGTTCGTTTCTGAGTTATGCTGTTCACAGACACACAGACACACACAGACATGTTCCCAAAAATCCTTTGTTTGGATTCAGGGGATCTCAAAACATGTATTTCCGGTGAAATCTCGGTATCGAATTTTTGGGTGGAATGCAATACTTCCCCTACGTAGTAGAGAATGCCGTGACTCAAAGTGGATTGTTGCACGATAACGGTTCTTTCAACAAGACTGGAACGTGAATTATGAAAACGCAGACATTCAAAAGGTATGGGACTTCTCGCCCTAGTTTAGTACTAGGGATGGACAAAACATCAAAATATGAACATAAATCTGATGTGTTACACTCACACGACTTTCTCTACTCTACTCTTGTACAAACTATTTTTATAAACGCTTATTCTCCATCTACTTCACGTTAATCGAGATAAACATTTGCAGTCTCAATCTTATTGCTAAATTTGTTGTAGATGTAAGGGGAATATATATTTACAAGGGCAATATAGAAATACAGTAGCCTTTAAGCACATACATATCTCTTAATAGCTGGTTGCTAGGTGCAGCACCATTCTCTTTCCCACAGATTAATACTCTTTGCATATCCAAGACAAAAAAATGAATAACGAATTCCCATTTGAGGAAATAAGTATTGAAAAATTTAAGGGAATAACAAGCAATATCTCGAAAACTGTTCACTCAACAAAAAAATCTGATGTGCTACACTCACATGACTTTCTCTACTCTTGTACAATCTAATTTTACAAACGCCTATTCTCCATATACTTCATGTTGATCGAGATATCGAGATATCAATCTTATTGGTAATTTTCTTGTAGATGCAAGGGGAATATGGTAGCTTTTAAGCGATAGTCAAATATTTTAACGCTGGTTGCTATGTGGCAGATTCCATTCTCTTTGCATGTCCAGGACATAAAAAAAATGAATAACGCATTTGAGAAAAAGTATAAGTATTGGAAAATTTAAGGAAATAACAAGCAATATCTCGAAAACGGTTCACTCAACAAAAGAAATGTATATAACATAAGTTGTGTATTTTAACGCAATCTACATTTTTTGTGTAGTAAAATTTTGTCTATCTCTTATGGTTTACCAGTTATGCAAAAGTGGTTCACAATGAAAAATACTTTTGGAGACATTCCCAGAAAATTCGAGATATACATTTCATTTTTCATGACATTATCTTAAACATATGATATTTTCATCAAAATCGTTGGAGCCATTTTTGAGAAAATTAAAATTTTCGAAAAATCTTCCATGTAAAGGGTACTCTGGGGTGGGGGGATTTTCTTGAAAACCTTCGTGTCGCATCTCTGGAAGATACTGAACCTAAATACCAAGTTTGGTGTTTATCCGACTGTTCGTTTTTGAGTTATGCTGTTCACAGACACACACACAGACACACACACAGACACACACACACACACACAGACACACACACGGACATGTTTCCAAAAATGCTTTTTTTGGATTCAGGAGGTCTCAAAACGTGTATTTCCGGTGAAATCTCGGTATCGAATTTTTGGGTGGAATGCAATACTTCCCCTACTTACTATACGTAGTAGAGAAAGTAAAATTGTATAAGACACAAATTGTGTATTTTAACGCGCTCTACATTTTTTGTGCAGTAAAAGTTTGTCTATCTCTTATGGTTTACTAGTTATGCAAAAGTCGTTCACAATGAAGAATAACTTTGGATACATTCCCAGAAAATTCAAGATATACATTTTATTTGTAATGGAAATATCTTAAACATATATTTTAATCAAAATCGTTAGAGCCATTTTTGAGAAAATTAAAATTTTCGAAAAATCTTCCATATAAAGGGTAATCTGGGGTGGGGGATTTTATTGAAAACCTTTGTGTCGCATCTCTGGAAGATACTGAACCTAAATACCAAGTTTGGTGTTTATCCGACTGTTCGTTTCTGAGTTATGCTGTTCACAGACAGACACACAGACACACACGGACATGTTTCCAAAAATGCTTTTTTTGGATTCAGGGGATCTCAAAAAATGTATTTCCGTTGAAATCTCTGTATCGAATTTTTGGGTGGAATACAATACTTCCCCTAATTACTATACGTAGTAGAGAAAGTAAAAATACAAAAATATTAAGAAATATTCATTTTAAAACCGAAACATCCTATACTTAAGGGTTTGAAGCAGGTTAACTTCATTAGTTTAAAAATATGCATTAAATTCACATTGGTTTCTCTCCCTCTATCGTTTACACAAATTATTTTTGCAAAAGTTTATTTTTCTATCCAGTTAATTTTAATCGAGACAAACCCCTATAGAAATAATTATAATACACATTTCGTTATGGTACAAACGAAACGACTGTTAAATGTTTAAACACTAGGCACTGTATGCTGGCCTTAAAATTCCACACTCTTTCCATGAACCGTGGGAAACAACTGAAAAAACTTAATACAGACAGGACTTTAAAAGGATGGCTAAGTATTGAACAATGCAAACCATTAATAAGAGATATCTCGGAAATGGACGAAGCCACAAAAAGCGTATTTGGAACAAATTGTGTGTTTTAAAGAGATCTACATTTTTGTGTAGTATGTTTTCGTCTACCGCTTAACGTTTACCAGTTATGCAACATTATACAAAATTGTTTTCGAATAAAACAGACTTTACAGTATATCCCCAGAAAATTCAAGATATAAATTTTATTCTTCATATAAATATCTTTAATATATGGTATTTTAATCAAAATCATTAGAGCCATTTTTTAGAAAACAAAAATTTCGGAAAATGTTCATGTAAAGGGTAGTTTGGGGTGGGAGATTTTCTTGAAAATATTCTGCCGTATCTTGGGAAGGTATTAAAGCCAAATATCTTGTTTGATATTTATCTATCTTTTCGTTTTTGACCTATGGTTTTACAGACACATACACACACAAACAGGGACCTTTTTCTAAAAATGCCTTTTGTTTTTATTCAAGGGACCTCAAAACATATATTTCTGGCGAAATCTGGGATGGAATTTTTGGGTGGAATACAATACTTTCTAAACCTACCAGGTACGTGATACAGAAAGTGAGAGATTTTTGTCCACATTTACAATAAAATATCAAATGAAAAACAAGAAATTACATGGAGTTTATAGTAGTAGTAGTAGTGGTGGTATTTATTAAGTATTTAGTATTACATTAATTGCATAACACAGTCGCATGGGTCATAAGACCGTACATGCTCTCTAGATAAATACCTGGTCTGTATACGTGACTTGCAGTATCAACCAGAAAACAACTATTTTTTTACAATCACCGCACTATATACATACATACATATAAAATTGAAAAAAAAAACCACACTGAATCACACACTCAAACACACACACACACACACACACACACACACACACACACACACACACAGTCGCGCACAAGTACTCAAGCACCACGTATGTTTAAAGATAGATTACATAAACAGCTTATCTCTTAGTACACGTACTTCCATTAAGTATGTGCCCAAGCTTGGCCAGTTTTGGCTGTTTAGAATCATGTCCCAGCATGCTGTCCTCCGTCTGTTGGAAGCCAAAAATACTTCCGGTAATAGTTTTTTCCTAATACCCTCCGTCTGCACGCATGCTGCCAAAATATGCGTCCAGTCTTCTTGTTCCCCGCATAATGGGCAAATCCTTCTGCCATCGTCATCAACAATCTTGCGAGCTTTCCACCCTCCCAACCTAAGCCATGCTATTCCAGTCCTCTGTTTTATACTCAATTCCAAAATATATGTTTCCTTACCCCACCTAGTTTTTATTTCATTTTGTAGCTCCAATGTTGATCTTTGTCTACATTCAGATTCGATTTTCTGCCTGTTTATATCGCATAGTCGTCTTTTGACCTTTCTTACAGCACTGTGTGTATTTTCATTACCCCTTTGCCAGATATCATTTAAGCCAATTTTTGATAATTCGCGTTGCAACCCCGCCGCCCACCATTTTGGATGCCCTATGTTGTTTATTTGATGGCGATAACATATTGCTCTCAGAGTTGTTTGATCGCCTTTAATTATTCGCAGCCAGTACCTAACTACGTTTAGTTTAGCAAATACAGCATCTTCCCAGCATCCTACCTCCCGAAGAACTCCGTAGTTTGAAGTACCCCTCCCCAACCCTAGAATGCGCTTCCAGAAATTGCATTGTATTTTATTTACATTATCCACCCTCTCCCATCCCCACACTTCACTGCCGTATAGTAATGAGGACCTAACCATTGCTTCATACATGGTCTGTAATGTTTTTACTGGCATATCTGGTACCCGTGTCAATATCCTTAATACTTCAGAAAGTTGTCCAATCCCTTTGTGTTTTATAAACTCCATGTTCTTGTTCCATTTTCCGCCCATATCAAACCTTACTCCTAAGTAATCGAAGTGTTTAACATTTTGAATTTCTTCCTCCCCATAGGTCCACTTTTCATGTTGGCCGTACACATATTCATTTTTAAAGGTGACTGTTTTAGTTTTAAGAATATTTACCTCCATACCCCATTGCCTACAGTATTGTCGAAGAGCGTTTAAACCAGACTGCAAACCTTTTATCGTTTTAGAAAGAACTACAATGTCATCCGCGTATAAAAGAATTGGTATTTTTTGGTCTGCGATTGTCGGTGCATCTATGTCTTCCTCCGTCATCACGCTAACAACATCATCAATAAACAAATTAAAAAGTAACGGAGATAGTATACAACCCTGTTTAACCCCCCTCTGCGCTATGTTACATTCTGATGTATTGTGCTGATCGGTCTTGATAACAAACTTAACTTCTTTATACATTGCCCTAAGTGCTCTAATCATTTTCCCCGAAAGTCCTTTACGTGTTAATTTCTCCCAGAGAGCACTGCGTTCTACAGTATCAAATGCCATTTTAAAATCTACAAATACAGTATATACCTTACCACCTTTATTTCTCAAATTGTCATCAATTATTGTTTTCAGAACAAAGACATTGTCAATAGTCGAGAAACCTTCCCTAAATCCTGCCTGAAATTTAGAAATCCTATGATGTGTCTTGGCCCAACACTTGATTCTTTCATATAAGATTCTACTGTAAATTTTTCCAAATATAGAGAGCAGCGAGATACCCCTGTAATTTCCTGGAATGCTGTAACTCCCTTTGCCCTTGTAAAGAGGTTGGATAATGGCGGTTTTCCATGCTTCCGGATATTCTCCGCCTTCAAATATTTTATTGAAGCTTTTTCTATAGAAATCTACCATTTTATTAACTTCTAGCGAGATCTTGAAAAACTCAGCTGACAAGCCCTCTATACCAGCTGCCTTCCCGTTTTTTAAACATTTTATTGCACGAACAACCTCTGCTGTGCTAATTTCATAATCAAGCATTTGCACAATTGGAGCCCCAGTCATCCCTTCAGCGGCCAAAGTATTTAATTGTATTCTAAACTCCCCTCCTTCATAGACTGTTTTAAAGTGCTTTATCCATTCTCCAGCCGGGATAGTTGCCTGAATGGACCTTCGCATTCGAGTCTGTCTAATAACTTTCCACATGTCACCAATTTCCCCATTTTCGACTACTTGACGTACCTCTTCTGCCTTTGCGTCCTGCCAAGCTGTTTTGCTCTGCTTTAGGACTTCCCTATATGACTTTCTTAGATTTGCAAAAGAAATTCTACGTTCTTCACCCCCCTCTCTTCTGTATTTGACAAGTGCAAATTCCGCTGCTTTCTTCGCTGTTTTACACTGATCATTATACCAACTATTTGATGTTAAGCTGTTTGATGCATTACCCCTTCCTGTTAGCATGTGCGCACTTGCTTTCTGTATAATATTAGTTATGTTCTGTATAATTTCAGTTCCTTTGTGTTGATCTACGTCAAAAGATATAATTTCGTTTTCTAAAGTGTTAATAAAAATCTCCTTTCCTGCCTCCCTCCATCTATATTTAAACAAAGGCGTCAATGTTTCGCATGCGCTTTCATCCCTTGTATAAGATACTAGCCGAGATACTTTTAAAGTCATTATCAGTGGAAAATGATGAGAGTCAATGCTGTTTTCAACTTTAAAATTTTGAACTAACGGCAATACGTCCTGTGAACACAGAATGTAGTCAATGACACTACTCCCATTCGTATGCACAAATGTTACTTCCCCTGACAGGTCCGAACCGTATTTTCCGTTCATTATTTCTAACTCGTAGGCGTCACAAAAGAACAATAACTCTTTTCCTCTTGCATTCAGGATTGAGTCCTTGCTGTTTCTGCCGGGTTTTCTGTTATCTAAGTCCCCTTTTTTAATTGTAATATTTTCTTGCCCTATCCTAGCATTCAGATCACCCATTATTATTAGCTTTACATCCTGATATTCGTCCCTGATTTCTACAATTGTTTCCCCTAAATCTGAAAAGAATTCTGGCTCAGCATACTGGGACGTAACCGGCTGGCGATATACAGTTATAACAACAATATTAATATTAGCTATATTACAATATATACAGGTTGCTCCCCTGAGATGACTCTGTATTTCCTTAATAGACTGTACATAATTACTCTTAAAGAAAGTAGCAACGCCCCCAGGATATCTCCCCCTTCTACCTCTCAATTCTGAACCACTATAAACACCCTGGAATTCACTTATGTCCACAGTTTCATTGTTTTTTAGCCAAGTCTCTGCTAACCCAATTATGTCCAAGTTATTTACAAAGTTCAAAAATTGACCACTAGCCAGTTTTCCCCTCAAACCCTCCACATTCCAAAACCCCACTGACAGCTGGGCATCTTCATTCTATCTGTTTGTTGTTATCTTACCTCCTACTCCTAGTGTGCTGGTTCTCCCTATCCTTTGTGACCTGCGGGCTGGTTGCACTGACACCCTCCCCCCTGAAACCGTTAAACTTGGAACAAAAGGATGTTAGTTGTTGTTTAATACTAATTACCTACAACATATACGGCGTTTACTATTTGTTTGTGGTAATGCAAACAGCACATTACTTCAAAGCCAACACTGTCCTTGTTAAACCTAAAGTTTATCTTGATAAACAAGAACAATATTTCCTATGAAAAGTTAGTTTGTCGAAGAGTGAATGGAGAAAGTGATCGAACGCAACACAACACATCACGAAAAAGCACATGAAGAAAACTCAATTTAAGTTTGGTAAATATAAACGAATAATCATAATTTCTACTCTTGTTTATAATATTGTAAGAAATTAAGAAAAGCGAACCATGTAAATATAGATATGTTCTCTAAGGGGTTTTCACTAACGAGATAGCTAACCTCAGCATTTTTATTACATTTATACAGTTCCTAACTTTACTGGAGAGCACAGGATAACATTTACTTTAAATTACTATCATTCAGTTTATATTCCCAAACTCAAGCCGAAAAACAAACCATAATAATATTATATAGATGTAAGTGAACATTCCTGGTATAGCAGACGTGGGTCCGGAATAAATCTCAAATTATATAATCATCCTTTGGTCATCAGGGCTTTTTCTGTAGTAGTTGTAAAGTTTCAAACACGTAAGTGTACACTCGGGTGTACTTCGCTTTTAAGCGTTTAACCCCAACAGGAATACAAAATGATTTAGACTTGACATTTAAGGATTCTTCCCCTTCATTTTCGACTGTTAAAAGCTCACTTCTGAATGTAATAGTGGCCGTAAAACCTCGACAGGTCGAGTCCACCACATTTTACACCAAGTTTTGAGTATGAGAGAGCCTTCCGCTACATGGCAGCCGTTTATATTAACAACGGACAAAAACTGCATTCGGATGAACAATTCTCAGAAGTTTTAAAACCTAAATTAATACACTCTCGTAAGTTTATCTGACATTTATAGCATTAGACAAAACATTACACGCCAGAGACCAAGGAGTAATCCTAGCAGTGAGTAAAAACAAGTGAAAGTGCACCAAACAAAGCAAAAACTGTTCCACCTATAGGAATAATCATTGCTACGGTTTTCTAGGACTCTCATGGTGTGGTACTCACAGGCTACCCCAAAACTGGGGAGTATTACACTTCACTACTAGACTAATTCAACAATGATGTTCTAATTATGGGGTGCTCACAGACTACTTCCAGAAGGACCGAACTATCACCAGGAGTATTACACTTCACTACTGGACTAATTCAACAATGATGTTCTCATGGTGTGGTGCTCATAGACTACTTCCAGAAGGACAGAACTATCAGGGAACATTACACTTCACTACTGGACTAATTCAACGATGATGTTCTCATGGTGTGGTGCTCATAGACTACTTCCAGAAGGACAGAACTATCAGGGAGTATTACACTTCACTACTGGACTAATTCAACAATGATGTTCTCATTATGGGGTGCTCATAGACTACTTCCAGAAGGACCGAACTATCACCAGGAGTATTACACTTCACTACTGGACTAATTCAACAATGATGTTCTCATGGTGTGGTGCTCATAGACTACTTCCAGAAGGACAGAACTATCAGGGAACATTACACTTCACTACTGGACTAATTCAACGATGATGTTCTCATGGTGTGGTGCTCATAGACTACTTCCAGAAGGACAGAACTATCAGGGAGTATTACACTTCACTACTGGACTAATTCAACAATGATGTTCTCATTATGGGGTGCTCATAGACTACTTCCAGAAGGACCGAACTATCACCAGGAGTATTACACTTCACTACTAGACTAATTCAACAATGATGTTCTCATTATGGGGTGCTCACAGACTACTTCCAGAAGGACCGAACTATCACCAGGAGTATTACACTTCACTACTAGACTAATTCAACAATGATGTTCTCATTATGGGGTGCTCACAGACTACTTCCAGAAGGACCGAACTATCACCAGGAGTATTACACTTCACTACTAGACTAATTCAACAATGATGTTCTCATTATGGGGTGCTCACACACTACTTCCAGAAGGACCGAACTATCACCAGGAGTATTACACTTCACTACTAGACTAATTCAACAATGATGTTCTCATTACTGGGTGCTCACAGACTACTTCCAGAAGGACCGAACTATCACCAGGAGTATTACACTTCACTACTAGACTAATTCAACAATGATGTTCTCATTATGGGGTGCTCACAGACTACTTCCAGAAGGACCGAACTATCACCAGGAGTATTACACTTCACTACTAGACTAATTCAACAATGATGTTCTCATTATGGGGTGCTCACAGACTACTTCCAGAAGGACCGAACTATCACCAGGAGTATTACACTTCACTACTAGACTAATTCAACGATGATGTTCTCATTATGGGGTGCTCATAGACTACTTCCAGAAGGACCGAACTATCACCAGGAGTATTACACTTCACTACTAGACTAATTCAACAATGATGTTCTCATGGTGTGGTGCTCACAGACTACTTCCAGAAGGACCGAACTATCACCAGGAGTATTACACTTCACTACTAGACTAATTCAACAATGATGTTCTCATGGTGTGGTGCTCACAAACTACTTCCAGAAGGACCGAACTATCACCAGGAGTATTACACTTCACTACTAGACTAATTCAACGATGATGTTCTCATTATGGGGTGCTCACAGACTACTTCCAGAAGGACCGAACTATCACCAGGAGTATTACACTTCACTACTAGACTAATGCAACGATGATGTTCTCATTATGGGGTGCTCACAGACTACTTCCAGAACGACAGAACTATCAGGGAATATTACACTTCACTACTAGACTAATTCAACAATGATGTTCTCATTATGGGGTGCTCACAGACTACTTCCAGAAGGACCGAACTATCACCAGGAGTATTACACTTCACTACTAGACTAATTCAACAATGATGTTCTCATTATGGGGTGCTCACAGACTACTTCCAGAAGGACCGAACTATCACCAGGACTATTGCACTTCACTACTAGACTAATTCAACAATGATGTTCTCATTATGGGGTGCTCACAGACTACTTCCAGAAGGACCGAACTATCACCAGGAGTATTACACTTCACTACTGGACTAATTCAACAATGATGTTCTCATTATGGGGTGCTCACAGACTTCTTCCAGAACGACAGAACTATCAGGGAATATTACACTTCACTACTAGACTAATTCAACAATGATGTTCTCATTATGGGGTGCTCATAGACTACTTCCAGAAGGACCGAACTATCACCAGGAGTATTACACTTCACTACTAGACTAATTCAACAATGATGTTCTCATTATGGGGTGCTCATAGACTACTTCCAGAAGGACAGAACTATCACCAGGAGTATTACACTTCATTACTAGACTAATTCAACGATGATGTTCTCATTATGGGGTGCTCATAGACTACTTCCAGAAGGACCGAACTATCACCAGGAGTATTACACTTCACTACTAGACTAATTCAACGATGATGTTCTCATTATGGGGTGCTCATAGACTACTTCCAGAAGGACCGAACTATCACCAGGAGTATTACACTTCACTACTGGACTAATTCAACAATGATGTTCTTATTATGGGGTGCTCATAGACTACTTCCAGAAGGACCGAACTATCACCAGGAGTATTACACTTCACTACTAGACTAATTCAACGAAGATGTTCTCATTATGGGGTGCTCATAGACTACTTCCAGGAGTACCGAACTATCACCAGGAGTATTACACTTCACTACTAGACTAATTCAACAATGATGTTCTAATTATGGGGTGCTCATAGACTACTTCCAGAAGGACCGAACTATCACCAGGAGTATTACACTTCACTACTAGACTAATTCAACAATGATGTTCTCATTATGGGGTGCTCATAGACTACTTCCAGAAGGACCGAACTATCACCAGGAGTATTACACTTCACTACTAGACTAATTGAACAATGATGTTCTCATTATGGGGTGCTCATAGACTACTTCCAGAAGGACCGAACTATCACCAGGAGTATTACACTTCACTACTAGACTAATTCAACGATGATGTTCTCATTATGGGGTGCTCATAGACTACTTCCAGAAGGACAGAACTATCACCAGGAGTATTACACTTCACTACTAGACTAATTCAACAATGATGTTCTCATTATGGGGTGCTCATAGACTACGTCCAGAAGGACCGAACTATCACCAGGAGTATTACACTTCACTACTAGACTAATTCAACAATGATGTTCTCATTATGGGGTGCTCATAGACTACTTCCAGAAGGACAGAACTATCACCAGGAGTATTACACTTCACTACTAGACTAATTCAACAATGATGTTCTCATTATGGGGTGCTCATAGACTACGTCCAGAAGGACCGAACTATCACCAGGAGTATTACACTTCACTACTAGACTAATTCAACGATGATGTTCTCATTATGGGGTGCTCATAGACTACTTCCAGAAGGACCGAACTATCACCAGGACTATTACACTTCACTACTAGACTAATTCAACAATGATGTTCTAATTATGGGGTGCTCATAGACTACTTCCAGAAGGACCGAACTATCACCAGGAGTATTACACTTCACTACTAGACTAATTCAACGATGATGTTCTCATTATGGGGTGCTCACAGACTACTTCCAGAAGGACCGAACTATCACCAGGAGTATTACACTTCACTACTAGACTAATGCAACGATGATGTTCTCATTATGGGGTGCTCACAGACTACTTCCAGAACGACAGAACTATCAGGGAATATTACACTTCACTACTAGACTAATTCAACAATGATGTTCTCATTATGGGGTGCTCACAGACTACTTCCAGAAGGACCGAACTATCACCAGGAGTATTACACTTCACTACTAGACTAATTCAACAATGATGTTCTCATTATGGGGTGCTCACAGACTACTTCCAGAAGGACCGAACTATCACCAGGACTATTACACTTCACTACTAGACTAATTCAACAATGATGTTCTCATTATGGGGTGCTCACAGACTACTTCCAGAAGGACCGAACTATCACCAGGAGTATTACACTTCACTACTGGACTAATTCAACAATGATGTTCTCATTATGGGGTGCTCACAGACTACTTCCAGAACGACAGAACTATCAGGGAATATTACACTTCACTACTAGACTAATTCAACAATGATGTTCTCATTATGGGGTGCTCATAGACTACTTCCAGAAGGACCGAACTATCACCAGGAGTATTACACTTCACTACTAGACTAATTCAACAATGATGTTCTCATTATGGGGTGCTCATAGACTACTTCCAGAAGGACAGAACTATCACCAGGAGTATTACACTTCATTACTAGACTAATTCAACGATGATATTCTCATTATGGGGTGCTCATAGACTACTTCCAGAAGGACCGAACTATCACCAGGAGTATTACACTTCACTACTAGACTAATTCAACGATGATGTTCTCATTATGGGGTGCTCATAGACTACTTCCAGAAGGACCGAACTATCACCAGGAGTATTACACTTCACTACTGGACTAATTCAACAATGATGTTCTTATTATGGGGTGCTCATAGACTACTTCCAGAAGGACCGAACTATCACCAGGAGTATTACACTTCACTACTAGACTAATTCAACGAAGATGTTCTCATTATGGGGTGCTCATAGACTACTTCCAGGAGTACCGAACTATCACCAGGAGTATTACACTTCACTACTAGACTAATTCAACAATGATGTTCTAATTATGGGGTGCTCATAGACTACTTCCAGAAGGACCGAACTATCACCAGGAGTATTACACTTCACTACTAGACTAATTCAACAATGATGTTCTCATTATGGGGTGCTCATAGACTACTTCCAGAAGGACCGAACTATCACCAGGAGTATTACACTTCACTACTAGACTAATTGAACAATGATGTTCTCATTATGGGGTGCTCATAGACTACTTCCAGAAGGACCGAACTATCACCAGGAGTATTACACTTCACTACTAGACTAATTCAACGATGATGTTCTCATTATGGGGTGCTCATAGACTACTTCCAGAAGGACAGAACTATCACCAGGAGTATTACACTTCACTACTAGACTAATTCAACAATGATGTTCTCATTATGGGGTGCTCATAGACTACGTCCAGAAGGACCGAACTATCACCAGGAGTATTACACTTCACTACTAGACTAATTCAACAATGATGTTCTCATTATGGGGTGCTCATAGACTACTTCCAGAAGGACAGAACTATCACCAGGAGTATTACACTTCACTACTAGACTAATTCAACAATGATGTTCTCATTATGGGGTGCTCATAGACTACGTCCAGAAGGACCGAACTATCACCAGGAGTATTACACTTCACTACTAGACTAATTCAACGATGATGTTCTCATTATGGGGTGCTCATAGACTACTTCCAGAAGGACAGAACTATCACCAGGAGTATTACACTTCACTACTAGACTAATTCAACAATGATGTTCTCATTATGGGGTGCTCATAGACTACTTCCAGAAGGACCGAACTATCACCAGGAGTATTACACTTCACTACTAGACTAATTCAACAATGATGTTCTCATGGTGTGGTGCTCACAGACTACTTCCAGAAGGACCGAACTATCACCAGGAGTATTACACTTCATTACTAGACTAATTCAACAATGATGTTCTCATAGTGTGGTGCTCACAGACTACTTCCAGAAGGACCGAACTAACACCAGGAGTATTACACTTCACTACTAGACTAATTCAACGATGATGTTCTCATTATGGGGTGCTCACAGACTACTTCCAGAAGGACCGAACTATCACCAGGAGTATTACACTTCACTACTAGACTAATGCAACGATGATGTTCTCATTATGGGGTGCTCACAGACTACTTCCAGAACGACAGAACTATCAGGGAATATTACACTTCACTACTAGACTAATTCAACAATGATATTCTCATTATGGGGTGCTCACAGACTACTTCCAGAAGGACCGAACTATCACCAGGAGTATTACACTTCACTACTAGACTAATGCAACGATGATGTTCTCATTATGGGGTGCTCACAGACTACTTCCAGAACGACAGAACTATCAGGGAATATTACACTTCACTACTAGACTAATTCAACGATGATGTTCTCATTATGGGGTGCTCACAGACTACTTCCAGAAGGACCGAACTATTACCAGGAGTATTACACTTCACTACTAGTCTAATTCAACAATGATGTTCTCATTATGGGGTGCTCATAGACTACTTCCAGAAGGACCGAACTATCACCAGGAGTATTACACTTCACTACTAGACTAATTCAACAATGATGTTCTCATTATGGGGTGCTCACAGACTACTTCCAGAAGGACCGAACTATCACCAGGAGTATTACACTTCACTACTGGACTAATTCAACAATGATGTTCTCATTATGGGGTGCTCACAGACTACTTCCAGAACGACAGAACTATCAGGGAATATTACACTTCACTACTAGACTAATTCAACAATGATGTTCTCATTATGGGGTGCTCATAGACTACTTCCAGAAGGACCGAACTATCACCAGGAGTATTACACTTCACTACTAGACTAATTCAACAATGATGTTCTCATTATGGGGTGCTCATAGACTACTTCCAGAAGGACAGAACTATCACCAGGAGTATTACACTTCACTACTAGACTAATTCAACAATGATGTTCTCATTATGGGGTGCTCATAGACTACTTCCAGAAGGACCGAACTATCACCAGGAGTATTACATTTCACTACTGGACTAATTCAACGATGATGTTCTCATTATGGGGTGCTCACAGACTACTTCCAGAATGACCGAACTATCACCAGGAGTATTACGCTTCACTACTAGACTAATTCAACGATGATGTTCTCATTATGGGGTGCTCATAGACTACTTCCAGAAGGACAGAACTATCACCAGGAGTATTACACTGCACTACTAGACTAATTCAACGATGATGTTCTCATTATGGGGTGCTCATAGACTACTTCCAGAAGGACCGAACTATCACCAGGAGTATTACACTTCACTACTGGACTAATTCAACAATGATGTTCTCATTATGGGGTGCTCACAGACTACTTCCAGAAGGACCGAACTATCACCAAGAGTATTACACTTCACTACTAGACTAATTCAACGAAGATGTTCTCATTATGGGGTGCTCATAGACTACTTCCAGGAGTACCGAACTATCACAAGGAGTATTACACTTCACTACTAGACTAATTCAACAATGATGTTCTCATGGTGTGGTGCTCACAGACTACTTCCAGAAGGACCGAACTATCACCAGGAGTATTACACTTCACTACTAGACTAATTCAACAATGATGTTCTCATGGTGTGGTGCTCACAGACTACTTCCAGAAGGACCGAACTATCACCAGGAGTATTACACTTCACTACTAGACTAATTCAACGATGATGTTCTCATGGTGTGGTGCTCACAGACTACTTCCAGAAGGACCGAACTATCACCAGGAGTATTACACTTCACTACTAGACTAATTCAACAGTGATGTTCTCATTATGGGGTGCTCATAGACTACTTCCAGAAGGACCGAACTATCACCAGGAGTATTACACTTCACTACTAGACTAATTCAGCAATGATGTTCTCATTATGGGGTGCTCATACACTACGTCCAGAAGGACCGAACTATCACCAGGAGTATTACACTTCACTACTAGACTAATTCAACGATGATGTTCTCATTATGGGGTGCTCACAGACTACTTCCAGAAGGACCGAACTATTACCAGGAGTATTACACTTCACTACTAGACTAATTCAACAATGATGTTCTCATTATGGGGTGCTCACAGACTACTTCCAGAAGGACCGAACTATCACCAGGAGTATTACACTTCACTACTACACTAATTCAACAATGATGTTCTCATTATGGGGTGCTCACAGACTACTTCCAGAAGGACCGAACTATCACCAGGAGTATTACACTTCACTACTGGACTAATTCAACAATGATGTTCTCATTATGGGGTGCTCACAGACTACTTCCAGAACGACAGAACTATCAGGGAATATTACACTTCACTACTAGACTAATTCAACAATGATGTTCTCATTATGGTGTGCTCATAGACTACTTCCAGAAGGACCGAACTATCACCAGGAGTATTACACTTCACTACTAGACTAATTCAACTATGATGTTCTCATTATGGGGTGCTCATAGACTACTTCCAGAAGGACAGAACTATCACCAGGAGTATTACACTTCACTACTAGACTAATTCAACAATGATGTTCTCATTATGGGGTGCTCATAGACTACTTCCAGAAGGACCGAACTATCACCAGGAGTATTACACTTCACTACTGGACTAATTCAACGATGATGTTATCATTATGGGGTGCTCACAGACTACTTCCAGAAGGACCGAACTATCACCAGGAGTATTACACTTCACTACTAGACTAATTCAACGATGATGTTCTCATTATGGGGTGCTCATAGACTACTTCCAGAAGGACAGAACTATCACCAGGAGTATTACACTGCACTACTAGACTAATTCAACGATGATGTTCTCATTATGGGGTGCTCATAGACTACTTCCAGAAGGACCGAACTATCACCAGGAGTATTACACTTCACTACTGGACTAATTCAACAATGATGTTCTCATTATGGGGTGCTCACAGACTACTTCCAGAAGGACCGAACTATCACCAGGAGTATTACACTTCACTACTAGACTAATTCAACGAAGATGTTCTCATTATGGGGTGCTCATAGACTACTTCCAGGAGTACCGAACTATCACCAGGAGTATTACACTTCACTACTAGACTAATTCAACAATGATGTTCTCATGGTGTGGTGCTCACAGACTACTTCCAGAAGGACCGAACTATCACCAGGAGTATTACACTTCACTACTAGACTAATTCAACAATGATGTTCTCATGGTGTGGTGCTCACAGACTACTTCCAGAAGGACCGAACTATCACCAGGAGTATTACACTTCACTACTAGACTAATTCAACGATGATGTTCTCATGGTGTGGTGCTCACAGACTACTTCCAGAAGGACCGAACTATCACCAGGAGTATTACACTTCACTACTAGACTAATTCAACAATGATGTTCTCATTATGGGGTGCTCATAGACTACTTCCAGAAGGACCGAACTATCACCAGGAGTATTACACTTCACTACTAGACTAATTCAACAATGATGTTCTCATTATGGCGTGCTCATAGACTACTTCCAGAAGGACCGAACTATCACCAGGAGTATTACACTTCACTACTAGACTAATTCAACGATGATGTTCTCATTATGGGGTGCTCACAGACTACTTCCAGAAGGACCGAACTATCACCAGGAGTATTACACTTCACTACTGGACTAATTCAACAATGATGTTCTCATTATGGGATGCTCACAGACTACTTCCAGAAGGACAGAACTATCAGGGAATATTACACTTCACTACTGGACTAATTCAACGATGATGTTCTCATGGTGTGGTGCTCATAGACTACTTCCAGAAGGACAGAACTATCAGGGAATATTACACTTCACTACTAACTAATTCAACGATGATGTTCTCATGGTGTGGTGCTAATAGACTACTTCCAGAAGGACAGAACTATCAGGGAATATTACACTTCACTACTAACTAATTCAACGATGATGTTCTCATGGTGTGGTGCTCATAGACTACTTCCAGAAGGACAGAACTATCAGGGAATATCACACTTCACTACTAACTAATTCAACGATGATGTTCTTATGGTGTGGTGCTCATAGACTACTTCCAGAAGGACAGAACTATCAGGGAATATCACACTTCACTACTAACTAATTCAACGATGATGTTCTCATGGTGTGGTGCTCATAGACTACTTCCAGAAGGACAGAACTATCAGGGAATATCACACTTCACTACTAACTAATTCAACGATGATGTTCTCATGGTGTGGTGCTCATAGACTACTTCCAGAAGGACAGAACTATCAGGGAATATTACACTTCACTACTAACTAATTCAACGATGATGTTCTCATTATGGGGTGCTCACAGACTACTTCCAGAAGGACCGAACTATCACCAGGAGTATTACACTTCACTACTAGACTAATTCAACAATGATGTTCTCATTATGGGGTGCTCACAGACTACTTCCAGAAGGACCGAACTATCACCAGGAGTATTACACTTCACTACTAGACTAATTCAACAATGATGTTCTCATTATGGGGTGCTCACAGACTACTTCCAGAAGGACCGAACTATCACCAGGAGTATTACACTTCACTACTAGACTAATTCAACAATGATGTTCTCATTATGGGGTGCTCATAGACTACTTCCAGAAGGACCGAACTATCACCAGGAGTATTACACTTCACTACTAGACTAATTCAACAATGATGTTCTCATGGTGTGGTGCTCACAGACTACTTCCAGAAGGACCGAACTATCACCAGGAGTATTACACTTCACTACTAGACTAATTCAACAATGATGTTCTCATGGTGTGGTGCTCACAAACTACTTCCAGAAGGACCGAACTATCACCAGGAGTATTACACTTCACTACTAGACTAATTCAACGATGATGTTCTCATTATGGGGTGCTCACAGACTACTTCCAGAAGGACCGAACTATCACCAGGAGTATTACACTTCACTACTAGACTAATGCAACGATGATGTTCTCATTATGGGGTGCTCACAGACTACTTCCAGAACGACAGAACTATCAGGGAATATTACACTTCACTACTAGACTAATTCAACAATGATGTTCTCATTATGGGGTGCTCACAGACTACTTCCAGAAGGACCGAACTATCACCAGGAGTATTACACTTCACTACTAGACTAATTCAACAATGATGTTCTCATTATGGGGTGCTCACAGACTACTTCCAGAAGGACCGAACTATCACCAGGACTATTACACTTCACTACTAGACTAATTCAACAATGATGTTCTCATTATGGGGTGCTCACAGACTACTTCCAGAAGGACCGAACTATCACCAGGAGTATTACACTTCACTACTGGACTAATTCAACAATGATGTTCTCATTATGGGGTGCTCACAGACTACTTCCAGAACGACAGAACTATCAGGGAATATTACACTTCACTACTAGACTAATTCAACAATGATGTTCTCATTATGGGGTGCTCATAGACTACTTCCAGAAGGACCGAACTATCACCAGGAGTATTACACTTCACTACTAGACTAATTCAACAATGATGTTCTCATTATGGGGTGCTCATAGACTACTTCCAGAAGGACAGAACTATCACCAGGAGTATTACACTTCATTACTAGACTAATTCAACGATGATGTTCTCATTATGGGGTGCTCATAGACTACTTCCAGAAGGACCGAACTATCACCAGGAGTATTACACTTCACTACTAGACTAATTCAACGATGATGTTCTCATTATGGGGTGCTCATAGACTACTTCCAGAAGGACCGAACTATCACCAGGAGTATTACACTTCACTACTAGACTAATGCAACGATGATGTTCTCATTATGGGGTGCTCACAGACTACTTCCAGAACGACAGAACTATCAGGGAATATTACACTTCACTACTAGACTAATTCAACAATGATGTTCTCATTATGGGGTGCTCACAGACTACTTCCAGAAGGACCGAACTATCACCAGGAGTATTACACTTCACTACTAGACTAATTCAACAATGATGTTCTCATTATGGGGTGCTCACAGACTACTTCCAGAAGGACCGAACTATCACCAGGACTATTACACTTCACTACTAGACTAATTCAACAATGATGTTCTCATTATGGGGTGCTCACAGACTACTTCCAGAAGGACCGAACTATCACCAGGAGTATTACACTTCACTACTGGACTAATTCAACAATGATGTTCTCATTATGGGGTGCTCACAGACTACTTCCAGAACGACAGAACTATCAGGGAATATTACACTTCACTACTAGACTAATTCAACAATGATGTTCTCATTATGGGGTGCTCATAGACTACTTCCAGAAGGACCGAACTATCACCAGGAGTATTACACTTCACTACTAGACTAATTCAACAATGATGTTCTCATTATGGGGTGCTCATAGACTACTTCCAGAAGGACAGAACTATCACCAGGAGTATTACACTTCATTACTAGACTAATTCAACGATGATGTTCTCATTATGGGGTGCTCATAGACTACTTCCAGAAGGACCGAACTATCACCAGGAGTATTACACTTCACTACTAGACTAATTCAACGATGATGTTCTCATTATGGGGTGCTCATAGACTACTTCCAGAAGGACCGAACTATCACCAGGAGTATTACACTTCACTACTGGACTAATTCAACAATGATGTTCTCATTATGGGGTGCTCATAGACTACTTCCAGAAGGACCGAACTATCACCAGGAGTATTACACTTCACTACTAGACTAATTCAACGAAGATGTTCTCATTATGGGGTGCTCATAGACTACTTCCAGGAGTACCGAACTATCACCAGGAGTATTACACTTCACTACTAGACTAATTGAACAATGATGTTCTAATTATGGGGTGCTCATAGACTACTTCCAGAAGGACCGAACTATCACCAGGAGTATTACACTTCACTACTAGACTAATTCAACAATGATGTTCTCATTATGGGGTGCTCATAGACTACTTCCAGAAGGACCGAACTATCACCAGGAGTATTACACTTCACTACTAGACTAATTGAACAATGATGTTCTCATTATGGGGTGCTCATAGACTACTTCCAGAAGGACCGAACTATCACCAGGAGTATTACACTTCACTACTAGACTAATTCAACGATGATGTTCTCATTATGGGGTGCTCATAGACTACTTCCAGAAGGACAGAACTATCACCAGGAGTATTACACTTCACTACTAGACTAATTCAACAATGATGTTCTCATTATGGGGTGCTCATAGACTACGTCCAGAAGGACCGAACTATCACCAGGAGTATTACACTTCACTACTAGACTAATTCAACAATGATGTTCTCATTATGGGGTGCTCATAGACTACTTCCAGAAGGACAGAACTATCACCAGGAGTATTACACTTCACTACTAGACTAATTCAACAATGATGTTCTCATTATGGGGTGCTCATAGACTACGTCCAGAAGGACCGAACTATCACCAGGAGTATTACACTTCACTACTAGACTAATTCAACGATGATGTTCTCATTATGGGGTGCTCATAGACTACTTCCAGAAGGACAGAACTATCACCAGGAGTATTACACTTCACTACTAGACTAATTCAACAATGATGTTCTCATTATGGGGTGCTCATAGACTACTTCCAGAAGGACCGAACTATCACCAGGAGTATTACACTTCACTACTAGACTAATTCAACAATGATGTTCTCATGGTGTGGTGCTCACAGACTACTTCCAGAAGGACCGAACTATCACCAGGAGTATTACACTTCATTACTAGACTAATTCAACAATGATGTTCTCATAGTGTGGTGCTCACAGACTACTTCCAGAAGGACCGAACTAACACCAGGAGTATTACACTTCACTACTAGACTAATTCAACGATGATGTTCTCATTATGGGGTGCTCACAGACTACTTCCAGAAGGACCGAACTATCACCAGGAGTATTACACTTCACTACTAGACTAATGCAACGATGATGTTCTCATTATGGGGTGCTCACAGACTACTTCCAGAACGACAGAACTATCAGGGAATATTACACTTCACTACTAGACTAATTCAACAATGATATTCTCATTATGGGGTGCTCACAGACTACTTCCAGAAGGACCGAACTATCACCAGGAGTATTACACTTCACTACTAGACTAATGCAACGATGAATTTCTCATTATGGGGTGCTCACAGACTACTTCCAGAACGACAGAACTATCAGGGAATATTACACTTCACTACTAGACTAATTCAACGATGATGTTCTCATTATGGGGTGCTCACAGACTACTTCCAGAAGGACCGAACTATTACCAGGAGTATTACACTTCACTACTAGACTAATTCAACAATGATGTTCTCATTATGGGGTGCTCACAGACTACTTCCAGAAGGACCGAACTATCACCAGGAGTATTACACTTCACTACTAGACTAATTCAACAATGATGTTCTCATTATGGGGTGCTCACAGACTACTTCCAGAAGGACCGAACTATCACCAGGAGTATTACACTTCACTACTGGACTAATTCAACAATGATGTTCTCATTATGGGGTGCTCACAGACTACTTCCAGAAGGACCGAACTATCACCAGGAGTATTACACTTCACTACTAGACTAATTCAACAATGATGTTCTCATTATGGGGTGCTCATAGACTACTTCCAGAAGGACCGAACTATCACCAGGAGTATTACACTTCACTACTAGACTAATTCAACAATGATGTTCTCATGGTGTGGTGCTCACAGACTACTTCCAGAAGGACCGAACTATCACCAGGAGTATTACACTTCACTACTAGACTAATTCAACAATGATGTTCTCATGGTGTGGTGCTCACAAACTACTTCCAGAAGGACCGAACTATCACCAGGAGTATTACACTTCACTACTAGACTAATTCAACGATGATGTTCTCATTATGGGGTGCTCACAGACTACTTCCAGAAGGACCGAACTATCACCAGGAGTATTACACTTCACTACTAGACTAATGCAACGATGATGTTCTCATTATGGGGTGCTCACAGACTACTTCCAGAACGACAGAACTATCAGGGAATATTACACTTCACTACTAGACTAATTCAACAATGATGTTCTCATTATGGGGTGCTCACAGACTACTTCCAGAAGGACCGAACTATCACCAGGAGTATTACACTTCACTACTAGACTAATTCAACAATGATGTTCTCATTATGGGGTGCTCACAGACTACTTCCAGAAGGACCGAACTATCACCAGGACTATTACACTTCACTACTAGACTAATTCAACAATGATGTTCTCATTATGGGGTGCTCACAGACTACTTCCAGAAGGACCGAACTATCACCAGGAGTATTACACTTCACTACTGGACTAATTCAACAATGATGTTCTCATTATGGGGTGCTCACAGACTACTTCCAGAACGACAGAACTATCAGGGAATATTACACTTCACTACTAGACTAATTCAACAATGATGTTCTCATTATGGGGTGCTCATAGACTACTTCCAGAAGGACCGAACTATCACCAGGAGTATTACACTTCACTACTAGACTAATTCAACAATGATGTTCTCATTATGGGGTGCTCATAGACTACTTCCAGAAGGACAGAACTATCACCAGGAGTATTACACTTCATTACTAGACTAATTCAACGATGATGTTCTCATTATGGGGTGCTCATAGACTACTTCCAGAAGGACCGAACTATCACCAGGAGTATTACACTTCACTACTAGACTAATTCAACGATGATGTTCTCATTATGGGGTGCTCATAGACTACTTCCAGAAGGACCGAACTATCACCAGGAGTATTACACTTCACTACTGGACTAATTCAACAATGATGTTCTCATTATGGTGTGCTCATAGACTACTTCCAGAAGGACCGAACTATCACCAGGAGTATTACACTTCACTACTAGACTAATTCAACGAAGATGTTCTCATTATGGGGTGCTCATAGACTACTTCCAGGAGTACCGAACTATCACCAGGAGTATTACACTTCACTACTAGACTAATTCAACAATGATGTTCTAATTATGGGGTGCTCATAGACTACTTCCAGAAGGACCGAACTATCACCAGGAGTATTACACTTCACTACTAGACTAATTCAACAATGATGTTCTCATTATGGGGTGCTCATAGACTACTTCCAGAAGGACCGAACTATCACCAGGAGTATTACACTTCACTACTAGACTAATTGAACAATGATGTTCTCATTATGGGGTGCTCACAGACTACTTCCAGAAGGACCGAACTATCACCAGGAGTATTACACTTCACTACTAGACTAATTCAACGATGATGTTCTCATTATGGGGTGCTCATAGACTACTTCCAGAAGGACAGAACTATCACCAGGAGTATTACACTTCACTACTAGACTAATTCAACAATGATGTTCTCATTATGGGGTGCTCATAGACTACGTCCAGAAGGACCGAACTATCACCAGGAGTATTACACTTCACTACTAGACTAATTCAACAATGATGTTCTCATTATGGGGTGCTCATAGACTACTTCCAGAAGGACAGAACTATCACCAGGAGTATTACACTTCACTACTAGACTAATTCAACAATGATGTTCTCATTATGGGGTGCTCATAGACTACGTCCAGAAGGACCGAACTATCACCAGGAGTATTACACTTCACTACTAGACTAATTCAACGATGATGTTCTCATTATGGGGTGCTCATAGACTACTTCCAGAAGGACAGAACTATCACCAGGAGTATTACACTTCACTACTAGACTAATTCAACAATGATGTTCTCATTATGGGGTGCTCATAGACTACTTCCAGAAGGACCGAACTATCACCAGGAGTATTACACTTCACTACTAGACTAATTCAACAATGATGTTCTCATGGTGTGGTGCTCACAGACTACTTCCAGAAGGACCGAACTATCACCAGGAGTATTACACTTCATTACTAGACTAATTCAACAATGATGTTCTCATAGTGTGGTGCTCACAGACTACTTCCAGAAGGACCGAACTAACACCAGGAGTATTACACTTCACTACTAGACTAATTCAACGATGATGTTCTCATTATGGGGTGCTCACAGACTACTTCCAGAAGGACCGAACTATCACCAGGAGTATTACACTTCACTACTAGACTAATGCAACGATGATGTTCTCATTATGGGGTGCTCACAGACTACTTCCAGAACGACAGAACTATCAGGGAATATTACACTTCACTACTAGACTAATTCAACAATGATATTCTCATTATGGGGTGCTCACAGACTACTTCCAGAAGGACCGAACTATCACCAGGAGTATTACACTTCACTACTAGACTAATGCAACGATGAATTTCTCATTATGGGGTGCTCACAGACTACTTCCAGAACGACAGAACTATCAGGGAATATTACACTTCACTACTAGACTAATTCAACGATGATGTTCTCATTATGGGGTGCTCACAGACTACTTCCAGAAGGACCGAACTATTACCAGGAGTATTACACTTCACTACTAGACTAATTCAACAATGATGTTCTCATTATGGGGTGCTCACAGACTACTTCCAGAAGGACCGAACTATCACCAGGAGTATTACACTTCACTACTAGACTAATTCAACAATGATGTTCTCATTATGGGGTGCTCACAGACTACTTCCAGAAGGACCGAACTATCACCAGGAGTATTACACTTCACTACTGGACTAATTCAACAATGATGTTCTCATTATGGGGTGCTCACAGACTACTTCCAGAACGACAGAACTATCAGGGAATATTACACTTCACTACTAGACTAATTCAACAATGATGTTCTCATTATGGGGTGCTCATAGACTACTTCCAGAAGGACCGAACTATCACCAGGAGTATTACACTTCACTACTAGACTAATTCAACAATGATGTTCTCATTATGGGGTGCTCATAGACAACTTCCAGAAAGACAGAACTATCACCAGGAGTATTACACTTCACTACTAGACTAATTCAACAATGATGTTCTCATTATGGGGTGCTCATAGACTACTTCCAGAAGGACCGAACTATCACCAGGAGTATTACACTTCACTACTGGACTAATTCAACGATGATGTTCTCATTATGGGGTGCTCACAGACTACTTCCAGAAGGATCGAACTATCACCAGGAGTATTACACTTCACTACTAGACTAATTCAACGATGATGTTCTCATTATGGGGTGCTCATAGACTACTTCCAGAAGGACAGAACTATCACCAGGAGTATTACACTTCACTACTAGACTAATGCAACGATGATGTTCTCATTATGGGGTGCTCACAGACTACTTCCAGAACGACAGAACTATCAGGGAATATTACACTTCACTACTAGACTAATTCAACAATGATGTTCTCATTATGGGGTGCTCACAGACTACTTCCAGAAGGACCGAACTATCACCAGGAGTATTACACTTCACTACTAGACTAATTCAACAATGATGTTCTCATTATGGGGTGCTCACAGACTACTTCCAGAAGGACCGAACTATCACCAGGACTATTACACTTCACTACTAGACTAATTCAACAATGATGTTCTCATTATGGGGTGCTCACAGACTACTTCCAGAAGGACCGAACTATCACCAGGAGTATTACACTTCACTACTGGACTAATTCAACAATGATGTTCTCATTATGGGGTGCTCACAGACTACTTCCAGAACGACAGAACTATCAGGGAATATTACACTTCACTACTAGACTAATTCAACAATGATGTTCTCATTATGGGGTGCTCATAGACTACTTCCAGAAGGACCGAACTATCACCAGGAGTATTACACTTCACTACTAGACTAATTCAACAATGATGTTCTCATTATGGGGTGCTCATAGACTACTTCCAGAAGGACAGAACTATCACCAGGAGTATTACACTTCATTACTAGACTAATTCAACGATGATGTTCTCATTATGGGGTGCTCATAGACTACTTCCAGAAGGACCGAACTATCACCAGGAGTATTACACTTCACTACTAGACTAATTCAACGATGATGTTCTCATTATGGGGTGCTCATAGACTACTTCCAGAAGGACCGAACTATCACCAGGAGTATTACACTTCACTACTGGACTAATTCAACAATGATGTTCTCATTATGGGGTGCTCATAGACTACTTCCAGAAGGACCGAACTATCACCAGGAGTATTACACTTCACTACTAGACTAATTCAACGAAGATGTTCTCATTATGGGGTGCTCATAGACTACTTCCAGGAGTACCGAACTATCACCAGGAGTATTACACTTCACTACTAGACTAATTCAACAATGATGTTCTAATTATGGGGTGCTCATAGACTACTTCCAGAAGGACCGAACTATCACCAGGAGTATTACACTTCACTACTAGACTAATTCAACAATGATGTTCTCATTATGGGGTGCTCATAGACTACTTCCAGAAGGACCGAACTATCACCAGGAGTATTACACTTCACTACTAGACTAATTGAACAATGATGTTCTCATTATGGGGTGCTCACAGACTACTTCCAGAAGGACCGAACTATCACCAGGAGTATTACACTTCACTACTAGACTAATTCAACGATGATGTTCTCATTATGGGGTGCTCATAGACTACTTCCAGAAGGACAGAACTATCACCAGGAGTATTACACTTCACTACTAGACTAATTCAACAATGATGTTCTCATTATGGGGTGCTCATAGACTACGTCCAGAAGGACCGAACTATCACCAGGAGTATTACACTTCACTACTAGACTAATTCAACAATGATGTTCTCATTATGGGGTGCTCATAGACTACTTCCAGAAGGACAGAACTATCACCAGGAGTATTACACTTCACTACTAGACTAATTCAACAATGATGTTCTCATTATGGGGTGCTCATAGACTACGTCCAGAAGGACCGAACTATCACCAGGAGTATTACACTTCACTACTAGACTAATTCAACGATGATGTTCTCATTATGGGGTGCTCATAGACTACTTCCAGAAGGACAGAACTATCACCAGGAGTATTACACTTCACTACTAGACTAATTCAACAATGATGTTCTCATTATGGGGTGCTCATAGACTACTTCCAGAAGGACCGAACTATCACCAGGAGTATTACACTTCACTACTAGACTAATTCAACAATGATGTTCTCATGGTGTGGTGCTCACAGACTACTTCCAGAAGGACCGAACTATCACCAGGAGTATTACACTTCATTACTAGACTAATTCAACAATGATGTTCTCATAGTGTGGTGCTCACAGACTACTTCCAGAAGGACCGAACTAACACCAGGAGTATTACACTTCACTACTAGACTAATTCAACGATGATGTTCTCATTATGGGGTGCTCACAGACTACTTCCAGAAGGACCGAACTATCACCAGGAGTATTACACTTCACTACTAGACTAATGCAACGATGATGTTCTCATTATGGGGTGCTCACAGACTACTTCCAGAACGACAGAACTATCAGGGAATATTACACTTCACTACTAGACTAATTCAACAATGATATTCTCATTATGGGGTGCTCACAGACTACTTCCAGAAGGACCGAACTATCACCAGGAGTATTACACTTCACTACTAGACTAATGCAACGATGAATTTCTCATTATGGGGTGCTCACAGACTACTTCCAGAACGACAGAACTATCAGGGAATATTACACTTCACTACTAGACTAATTCAACGATGATGTTCTCATTATGGGGTGCTCACAGACTACTTCCAGAAGGACCGAACTATTACCAGGAGTATTACACTTCACTACTAGACTAATTCAACAATGATGTTCTCATTATGGGGTGCTCACAGACTACTTCCAGAAGGACCGAACTATCACCAGGAGTATTACACTTCACTACTAGACTAATTCAACAATGATGTTCTCATTATGGGGTGCTCACAGACTACTTCCAGAAGGACCGAACTATCACCAGGAGTATTACACTTCACTACTGGACTAATTCAACAATGATGTTCTCATTATGGGGTGCTCACAGACTACTTCCAGAACGACAGAACTATCAGGGAATATTACACTTCACTACTAGACTAATTCAACAATGATGTTCTCATTATGGGGTGCTCATAGACTACTTCCAGAAGGACCGAACTATCACCAGGAGTATTACACTTCACTACTAGACTAATTCAACAATGATGTTCTCATTATGGGGTGCTCATAGACAACTTCCAGAAGGACAGAACTATCACCAGGAGTATTACACTTCACTACTAGACTAATTCAACAATGATGTTCTCATTATGGGGTGCTCATAGACTACTTCCAGAAGGACCGAACTATCACCAGGAGTATTACACTTCACTACTGGACTAATTCAACGATGATGTTCTCATTATGGGGTGCTCACAGACTACTTCCAGAAGGACCGAACTATCACCAGGAGTATTACACTTCACTACTAGACTAATTCAACGATGATGTTCTCATTATGGGGTGCTCATAGACTACTTCCAGAAGGACAGAACTATCACCAGGAGTATTACACTGCACTACTAGACTAATTCAACGATGATGTTCTCATTATGGGGTGCTCATAGACTACTTCCAGAAGGACCGAACTATCACCAGGAGTATTACACTTCACTACTGGACTAATTCAACAATGATGTTCTCATTATGGGGTGCTCACAGACTACTTCCAGAAGGACCGAACTATCACCAGGAGTATTACACTTCACTACTAGACTAATTCAACGAAGATGTTCTCATTATGGGGTGCTCATAGACTACTTCCAGGAGTACCGAACTATCACAAGGAGTATTACACTTCACTACTAGACTAATTCAACAATGATGTTCTCATGGTGTGGTGCTCACAGACTACTTCCAGAAGGACCGAACTATCACCAGGAGTATTACACTTCACTACTAGACTAATTCAACAATGATGTTCTCATGGTGTGGTGCTCACAGACTACTTCCAGAAGGACCGAACTATCACCAGGAGTATTACACTTCACTACTAGACTAATTCAACGATGATGTTCTCATGGTGTGGTGCTCACAGACTACTTCCAGAAGGACCGAACTATCACCAGGAGTATTACACTTCACTACTAGACTAATTCAACGATGATGTTCTCATTATGGGGTGCTCATAGACTACTTCCAGAAGGACAGAACTATCACCAGGAGTATTACACTTCACTACTAGACTAATTCAACAATGATGTTCTCATTATGGTGTGCTCATAGACTACTTCCAGAAGGACCGAACTATCACCAGGAGTATTACACTTCACTACTAGACTAATTCAGCAATGATGTTCTCATTATGGGGTGCTCATAGACTACGTCCAGAAGGACCGAACTATCACCAGGAGTATTACACTTCACTACTAGACTAATTCAACGATGATGTTCTCATTATGGGGTGCTCACAGACTACTTCCAGAAGGACCGAACTATTACCAGGAGTATTGCACTTCACTACTAGACTAATTCAACAATGATGTTCTCATTATGGGGTGCTCACAGACTACTTCCAGAAGGACCGAACTATCACCAGGAGTATTACACTTCACTACTACACTAATTCAACAATGATGTTCTCATTATGGGGTGCTCACAGACTACTTCCAGAAGGACCGAACTATCACCAGGAGTATTACACTTCACTACTGGACTAATTCAACAATGATGTTCTCATTATGGGGTGCTCACAGACTACTTCCAGAACGACAGAACTATCAGGGAATATTACACTTCACTACTAGACTAATTCAACAATGATGTTCTCATTATGGGGTGCTCATAGACTACTTCCAGAAGGACCGAACTATCACCAGGAGTATTACACTTCACTACTAGACTAATTCAACAATGATGTTCTCATTATGGGGTGCTCATAGACTACTTCCAGAAGGACAGAACTATCACCAGGAGTATTACACTTCACTACTAGACTAATTCAACAATGATGTTCTCATTATGGGGTGCTCATAGACTACTTCCAGAAGGACCGAACTATCACCAGGAGTATTACACTTCACTACTGGACTAATTCAACGATGATGTTCTCATTATGGGGTGCTCACAGACTACTTCCAGAAGGACCGAACTATCACCAGGAGTATTACACTTCACTACTAGACTAATTCAACGATGATGTTCTCATTATGGGGTGCTCATAGACTACTTCCAGAAGGACAGAACTATCACCAGGAGTATTACACTGCACTACTAGACTAATTCAACGATGATGTTCTCATTATGGGGTGCTCATAGACTACTTCCAGAAGGACCGAACTATCACCAGGAGTATTACACTTCACTACTGGACTAATTCAACAATGATGTTCTCATTATGGGGTGCTCACAGACTACTTCCAGAAGGACCGAACTATCACCAGGAGTATTACACTTCACTACTAGACTAATTCAACGAAGATGTTCTCATTATGGGGTGCTCATAGACTACTTCCAGGAGTACCGAACTATCACCAGGAGTATTACACTTCACTACTAGACTAATTCAACAATGATGTTCTCATGGTGTGGTGCTCACAGACTACTTCCAGAAGGACCGAACTATCACCAGGAGTATTACACTTCACTACTAGACTAATTCAACAATGATGTTCTCATGGTGTGGTGCTCACAGACTACTTCCAGAAGGACCGAACTATCACCAGGAGTATTACACTTCACTACTAGAATAATTCAACGATGATGTTCTCATGGTGTGGTGCTCACAGACTACTTCCAGAAGGACCGAACTATCACCAGGAGTATTACACTTCACTACTAGACTAATTCAACAATGATGTTCTCATTATGGGGTGCTCATAGACTACTTCCAGAAGGACCGAACTATCACCAGGAGTATTACACTTCACTACTAGACTAATTCAACAATGATGTTCTCATTATGGCGTGCTCATAGACTACTTCCAGAAGGACCGAACTATCACCAGGAGTATTACACTTCACTACTAGACTAATTCAACGATGATGTTCTCATTATGGGGTGCTCACAGACTACTTCCAGAAGGACCGAACTATCACCAGGAGTATTACACTTCACTACTGGACTAATTCAACAATGATGTTCTCATTATGGGATGCTCACAGACTACTTCCAGAAGGACAGAACTATCAGGGAATATTACACTTCACTACTGGACTAATTCAACGATGATGTTCTCATGGTGTGGTGCTCATAGACTACTTCCAGAAGGACAGAACTATCAGGGAATATTACACTTTACTACTAACTAATTCAACGATGATGTTCTCATGGTGTGGTGCTAATAGACTACTTCCAGAAGGACAGAACTATCAGGGAATATTACACTTCACTACTAACTAATTCAACGATGATGTTCTCATTATGGGGTGCTCATAGACTACTTCCAGAAGGACAGAACTATCACCAGGAGTATTACACTGCACTACTAGACTAATTCAACGATGATGTTCTCATTATGGGGTGCTCATAGACTTCTTCCAGAAGGACCGAACTATCACCAGGAGTATTACACTTCACTACTGGACTAATTCAACAATGATGTTCTCATTATGGGGTGCTCACAGACTACTTCCAGAAGGACCGAACTATCACCAGGAGTATTACACTTCACTACTAGACTAATTCAACGAAGATGTTCTCATTATGGGGTGCTCATAGACTACTTCCAGGAGTACCGAACTATCACAAGGAGTATTACACTTCACTACTAGACTAATTCAACAATGATGTTCTCATGGTGTGGTGCTCACAGACTACTTCCAGAAGGACCGAACTATCACCAGGAGTATTACACTTCACTACTAGACTAATTCAACAATGATGTTCTCATGGTGTGGTGCTCACAGACTACTTCCAGAAGGACCGAACTATCACCAGGAGTATTACACTTCACTACTAGACTAATTCAACGATGATGTTCTCATGGTGTGGTGCTCACACACTACTTCCAGAAGGACCGAACTATCACCAGGAGTATTACACTTCACTACTAGACTAATTCAACAATGATGTTCTCATTATGGGGTGCTCATAGACTACTTCCAGAAGGACCGAACTATCACCAGGAGTATTACACTTCACTACTAGACTAATTCAGCAATGATGTTCTCATTATGGGGTGCTCATAGACTACGTCCAGAAGGACCGAACTATCACCAGGAGTATTACACTTCACTACTAGACTAATTCAACGATGATGTTCTCATTATGGGGTGCTCACAGACTACTTCCAGAAGGACCGAACTATTACCAGGAGTATTACACTTCACTACTAGACTAATTCAACAATGATGTTCTCATTATGGGGTGCTCACAGACTACTTCCAGAAGGACCGAACTATCACCAGGAGTATTACACTTCACTACTACACTAATTCAACAATGATGTTCTCATTATGGGGTGCTCACAGACTACTTCCAGAAGGACCGAACTATCACCAGGAGTATTACACTTCACTACTGGACTAATTCAACAATGATGTTCTCATTATGGGGTGCTCACAGACTACTTCCAGAACGACAGAACTATCAGGGAATATTACACTTCACTACTAGACTAATTCAACAATGATGTTCTCATTATGGGGTGCTCATAGACTACTTCCAGAAGGACCGAACTATCACCAGGGGTATTACACTTCACTACTAGACTAATTCAACAATGATGTTCTCATTTTGGGGTGCTCATAGACTACTTACAGAAGGACAGAACTATCACCAGGAGTATTACACTTCACTACTAGACTAATTCAACAATGATGTTCTCATTATGGGGTGCTCATAGACTACTTCCAGAAGGACCGAACTATCACCAGGAGTATTACACTTCACTACTGGACTAATTCAACGATGATGTTCTCATTATGGGGTGCTCACAGACTACTTCCAGAAGGACCGAACTATCACCAGGAGTATTACACTTCACTACTAGACTAATTCAACGATGATGTTCTCATTATGGGGTGCTCATAGACTACTTCCAGAAGGACAGAACTATCACCAGGAGTATTACACTGCACTACTAGACTAATTCAACGATGATGTTCTCATTATGGGGTGCTCATAGACTACTTCCAGAAGGACCGAACTATCACCAGGAGTATTACACTTCACTACTGGACTAATTCAACAATGATGTTCTCATTATGGGGTGCTCACAGACTACTTCCAGAAGGACCGAACTATCACCAGGAGTATTACACTTCACTACTAGACTAATTCAACGAAGATGTTCTCATTATGGGGTGCTCATAGACTACTTCCAGGAGTACCGAACTATCACCAGGAGTATTACACTTCACTAATAGACTAATTCAACAATGATGTTCTCATGGTGTGGTGCTCACAGACTACTTCCAGAAGGACCGAACTATCACCAGGAGTATTACACTTCACTACTAGACTAATTCAACAATGATGTTCTCATGGTGTGGTGCTCACAGACTACTTCCAGAAGGACCGAACTATCACCAGGAGTATTACACTTCACTACTAGACTAATTCAACGATGATGTTCTCATGGTGTGGTGCTCACAGACTACTTCCAGAAGGACCGAACTATCACCAGGAGTATTACACTTCACTACTAGACTAATTCAACAATGATGTTCTCATTATGGGGTGCTCATAGACTACTTCCAGAAGGACCGAACTATCACCAGGAGTATTACACTTCACTACTAGACTAATTCAACAATGATGTTCTCATTATGGCGTGCTCATAGACTACTTCCAGAAGGACCGAACTATCACCAGGAGTATTACACTTCACTACTAGACTAATTCAACGATGATTTTCTCATTATGGGGTGCTCACAGACTACTTCCAGAAGGACCGAACTATCACCAGGAGTATTACACTTCACTACTGGACTAATTCAACAATGATGTTCTCATTATGGGATGCTCACAGACTACTTCCAGAAGGACAGAACTATCAGGGAATATTACACTTCACTACTGGACTAATTCAACGATGATGTTCTCATGGTGTGGTGCTCATAGACTACTTCCAGAAGGACAGAACTATCAGGGAATATTACACTTCACTACTAACTAATTCAACGATGATGTTCTCATGGTGTGGTGCTAATAGACTACTTCCAGAAGGACAGAACTATCAGGGAATTTTACACTTCACTACTAACTAATTCAACGATGATGTTCTCATTATGGGGTGCTCACAGACTACTTCCAGAAGGACCGAACTATCACCAGGAGTATTACACTTCACTACTAGACTAATTCAACGATGATGTTCTCATTATGGGGTGCTCATAGACTACTTCCAGAAGGACAGAACTATCACCAGGAGTATTACACTGCACTACTAGACTAATTCAACGATGATGTTCTCATTATGGGGTGCTCATAGACTACTTCCAGAAGGACCGAACTATCACCAGGAGTATTACACTTCACTACTGGACTAATTCAACAATGATGTTCTCATTATGGGGTGCTCACAGACTACTTCAAGAAGGACCGAACTATCACCAGGAGTATTACACTTCACTACTAGACTAATTCAACGAAGATGTTCTCATTATGGGGTGCTCATAGACTACTTCCAGGAGTACCGAACTATCACAAGGAGTATTACACTTCACTACTAGACTAATTCAACAATGATGTTCTCATGGTGTGGTGCTCACAGACTACTTCCAGAAGGACCGAACTATCACCAGGAGTATTACACTTCACTACTAGACTAATTCAACAATGATGTTCTCATGGTGTGGTGCTCACAGACTACTTCCAGAAGGACCGAACTATCACCAGGAGTATTACACTTCACTACTAGACTAATTCAACGATGATGTTCTCATGGTGTGGTGCTCACAGACTACTTCCAGAAGGACCGAACTATCACCAGGAGTATTACACTTCACTACTAGACTAATTCAACAATGATGTTCTCATTATGGGGTCCTCATAGACTACTTCCAGAAGGACCGAACTATCACCAGGAGTATTACACTTCACTACTAGACTAATTCAGCAATGATGTTCTCATTATGGGGTGCTCATAGACTACGTCCAGAAGGACCGAACTATCACCAGGAGTATTACACTTCACTACTAGACTAATTCAACGATGATGTTCTCATGGTGTGGTGCTCATAGACTACTTCCAGAAGGACAGAACTATCAGGGAATATCACACTTCACTACTAACTAATTCAACGATGATGTTCTCATGGTGTGGTGCTCATAGACTACTTCCAGAAGGACAGAACTATCAGGGAATATCACACTTCACTACTAACTAATTCAACGATGATGTTCTCATGGTGTGGTGCTCATAGACTACTTCCAGAAGGACAGAACTCTCAGGGAATATTACACTTCACTACTAACTAATTCAACGATGATGTTCTCATTACGGGGTGCTCATAGACTACTTTCAGAAGGACAGAACTATCAGGGAATATTACACTTCACTACTAACTAATTCAACGATGATGTTCTCATTATTGTGTGCTCATAGACTACTTCCAGAAGGACAGAACTATCAGGGAGTATTACACTTCACTACTAACTAATTCAACGATGATGTTCTCATTATGGGGTGCTCATAGACTACTTTCAGAAGGACAGAACTATCAGGGAATATTACACTTCACTACTAACTAATTCAACGATGATGTTCTCATTATGGGGTGCTCATAGACTACTTCCAGAAGGACAGAACTATCACGGAATATTACACTTCAGTACTAACTAATTCAACGATGATGTTCTCATGGTGTGGTGCTCATAGACTACTTTCAGAAGGACAGAACTATCATGGAATATTACACTTCACTACTAACTAATTCAACGATGATGTTCTCATGATGCGGTGCTCACAGACTACTTTCAGAAGGACAGAACTATCAGGGAATATTACACTTCACTACTAACTAATTCAACGATGATGTTTTCATTATGGGGTGCTCATAGACTACTTCCAGAAGGACAGAACTATCAGGGAATATTACACTTCACTACTAACTAATTCAACGATGATATTCTCATTATGGGGTGCTCATAGACTACTTCCAGAAGGACAGAACTATCACCAGGAGTATTACACTTCACTACTAACTAATTCAACGATGATACTCTCATGATGTGGTGCTCATAGACTACTTCCAGAAGGACAGAACTATCACCAGGAGTATTACACTTCACTACTAACTAATTCAACGATGATGTTCTCATGATGCGGTGCTCACAGACTACTTCCAGAAGGACCGAACTATCACCAGGAGTATTACACTTCACTACTAGACTACTTCAACGATGATGTTCTCATGATGCGGTGATCATAGACTACTTCCAGAAGGACCGAACTATCACCAGGAGTATTACACTTCACTACTAGACTACTTCAACGATGATGTTTTCATTATGTGGTGATCATAGACTACTTCCAGAAGGACAGAACTATCACCAGGAGTATTACACTTCACTACTAACTAATTCAACGATGATACTCTCATGATGTGGTGCTCATAGACTACTTCCAGAAGGACAAAACTATCACCAGGAGTATTACACTTCACTACTAACTAATTCAACGATGATACTCTCATGATGTGGTGCTCATAGACTACTTCCAGAAGGACAGAACTATCAGGGAGTCTTACACTTCATTATTGAACCAGTTGAAGGATGATACTCTCATGATGTGGTGCTCATAGACTACTTTCAGAAGGACAGAACTATCAGGGAGTATTACACTTCACTACTGGACCAATTGAAGGATGCTTTTCTCATGATGTGGTGCTCATAGACTACTTTCAGAAGGACAGAACTATCAGGGAGTATTACACTTCATTATTGAACCAGTTGAAGGATGATACTCTCATGATGTGGTGCTCATAGACTACTTTCAGAAGGACAGAACTATCATCAGGGAGTATTACACTTCATTATTGAACCAGTTGAAGGATGCTATTCTCATGATGTGGTGCTCATAGACTACCTCCAGAAGAACAGAACTATCACGGAGTATTGCACTTCACTACTGTACCAGTTGAAAGATGCTATTCTCATGGTGTGGTGCTCATAGACTACCTCCAGAAGGACAGAACTATCACAGGGCGTATCACATTTCACTACTGTACCAATTCAAGGATGCTTTTCTCATGGTGTGGTGCTCATAGACTACTTCCAGAAGGACACAACTATCACCAGGGAGTATTACATTTCAATTCTGGGTCAACTGAAGAATTCTATTCAGGGCAAACGCCCACAGCTTGCGATAAACAAGGTTTTCTTTCATCGTGGTAATGCCTCTTCATACGCGTCTGGGATTGTTGCTGCAAAACTGCATGATCTTAACTATCAAGTGCTTCCAAAGCCGCTATATGCACCGGGTTTGCCTCCCAGCGATTATGTTTTATCTCTAGCCTAAAGAAGTGGCTGACTGGACGAAAATTCACATTAAACGACGAGGTTGAACCTCAGACAGACACTTGTTTGTACAGTTAGACAAAGCTCATTTATTGAAGGTTTGAATATGCTGCACTTTCTTGGTCAGGTCGAAGACTTTTAAAAAGTCACCTCATGTATAGTCATTTATCACCATCATTGCTGACTTTGAAATGCTTTCCATTCAAGAGGTCTCCGCTGTATTTCAACATACAGAGAACAACAAACCCATACATAAATGCGCCTTCAGTATGGTTAGCAGCGTTCAAAGAGGTGTGATAGGGAACTAATTGGTAGTCTTGCTGTCTGCTCAGGTCAGAGCCAAAAGGAAGGAAATGTCATGGCATGTGATGACATTTGAGAACGTGAACTTTATGAACAACCACCTCGCAGAAATGAGTGGATAGTGCTTCATAACACTCGTGTATTGATACCAATCTCAAAATGTGAGAAAGTTTTGTTTTATTTTATTTGTACTTGTGTTGTAAACAAGTTAGCTTTGTATAAAGACAGAGCGTTGGAATCAGTGGACAAATTTTTTATAATTAACAACTGAGAAAAAGAAGAAGAAGATTGTTTTTCTCAACGGTCGTAGACCTCGCGTCTTTTAGTTGGTTAACCTGGTGGCCTGGGAGTGCGGAGGTTTCACATTCACCAGCTTCACCTCTATTTCGTTATATATTCTGTATTATGTGAAAACTGTGTGTCATTTAATAATTATGGGACCAGAGAGAAAGTACAAAATGTCACCTTCTGTAATTAGCTAAGAAGGACTCGGCCATTGCGAAGGATGATTGTTCCACCGCTAAAGCCACTTATTGGCTGTGCAGCACTTCCACAATTTGGAAGTCTGTTTGGAAATGTCAGGGACATTTTCGTCTCATATTAGTAATAGCCGAGGCTGGACAGTATTACAATTATAAGGGGTAAAGGGCAGGATTTACGATAGAAATCTCATAGATGATTGTAAAATTATCTCCTAAAGAGCGGGGAACACGAATGAGATGAATTAAATCGTCATTGGAGGAGGCACCAGTGTAACGCCGGGTAATCCAGATTCAGAGTGAGAAACAAGAAACTGCTTAAGGCAGCAGAAGCTCATTTTCTCCAGCATGTAGCACATTTAAGTTTCCAGAAAGTTAGAGTTTATATTTACTGAAAGTGATCTATTCCTAGGGTTCTGGCACCTACGAAAGGATGAAAGAAAGAACGGCACGTTGTGATTGGTAAGTCGTAAAACAAAAGAGAAACTAATCCTTCTGTTTCGCCGCAGGAAATTACGTTGCTGAGAGTGGAAATGAATACGCAGTTCCAATCGTAACATTACACTGCTTTCACTGAACACTCTTCACGGAGTGAAGGTAAAGTTATAAAGATGAGCTTCATCTCTGGGTTTTGCTTCACCGCCCTCTGATTGAACATAACGGCACTCAATGTCGGCGTCCTGGATAAAACAAACTCGTGATCTATCGTCTAAAACGTTATTTGCCTAACAGTCTATGGAACTCTTAGCTCTTGTGTCTATTTACATTTTTCAAAAATATGTATAATGTGATAATTTCGCATATATTGTAGTGGTCATATAAAAACCGCGGTGCTCGCATTCCTGGGTTCGATTCCTGACGCCGGCCACTCTAGCCAACACTTTTCCGTGGTTTTCAAGGCGAATGCTGGGATGGTTTTCCTTCTCCCCTGTCATTCTCAGGTAGGCTTAGGGACTGTGCAATCTCAGTTGCTGTCGGAGAGATGGCGCAGATGCTTGCTGTTGTTCTCGGCCCTGCCAGAGGGAAGCCTTCTGTGAGCAGCCCGCCAGCGTGACCGCGAACTTTGCACGTCTCTCTGTGCGGCCTATGGCCTCCTGGGAGGTGGTACCTAAGCACAAGGCGCTGGTCACTTATACAAAAGGTGATGCTTCTATCCACATACCTATTCTTACTTAGGAATGATTTAAACGTTTATTCCTGACAACAAGCCCTTGCGATGCAAACAAAAGAAAGGGTGGGAGGGAGAAAAAGCTATAATCACAAACTTTGTCCGTTAGATGACACTCGCCTTGGGATATTTCAACTTGGAATATTTAGAAAACGTCAAACACTACCATAAAAGTCTATTTGACATAAATTGTGTGTTTTAACGTATGTAAACATCTCAAATACATCACATTTTAATCAAAATCGTTACCAATTTTTAAGATCATAATAAATTTCGAGAAAGGGTACTTTGTTTCGGGGGAATTTTTTAATCTTCGCGTCGTGTTCTTCGAATACAATGAAGTTTAAGTTTGGTATTTAACCCCCTTTTCGCTTTTACTCTCCCTACCGTGTACATAGTAGGAGAGAAAGTACCTATTGCATTCCACTCAAAAATTGGATATCGATATTTCACCAGAAATACGTGTTTTGAGGCACCCTGAATCCAAATAAAGCACTTTAGGAAACATGTCCGTGTATGCGTGTGTCTGTCAACAGCATAACTCAGAAACGAAAAGCCAGATAAACACCAAACTTGGTATTTAAGTTCAGTATCTTCCAAGGATGCGACACGAACATCCTCCTACGTCCGACTATTCCTTATTTGGAACATTTTTCGAAAGTTTTGATTAAAATACCGTATACTAAGGATACTTACATGACAAAGTGAATATCTGGGAATAGCCTCTCAAGTCCACTTCATTTGGAAGCAATTTTATATAATCTTGGTAAAACTTAAGCGATACATGAAAACTGTAAGTGTCTTTAAAACACACAATTTGTTTCAAATAAGCCATTTCTGAGATATCCCTTATTCATGATTCCAATTGTTCATTTCTTGCTCATTCTCTTAAACTCCTGTCAACATTCACTTGTTTCTCGCGATGTCATGAAAACAGTATGGAATTTTAAGGCCAGCATATAGCGTCTACTTGTTAAACATTTGACTATCGCTGTTCTCTATAACGAAATGTGTAATGTAGCTGTTTCTGTAAAGGTTTATCTCGATTAAAATGAAGTAGATAGGATTACAGGCTTTAGTAAGAATAGGTAGAATCAGATGACTGAAAAATTCAATGCCATAGCCGGGATTTGAACCACGGATCATTAATTGACCTAATAGTGGTTGCAACTATAAAGCCCGGGACTTAAAGTACTTACAATAAATGTAAGTCGCCATTGGGGTATGGCATCTCAATACAATTTGAGATCTCCTTGTGGTTTACCGGGAAAAATGCGAATCAGCTGGAGAATTTAATGTCGTGTTGGCATGTTGCCATGGTAGCTCAGTGGTTAGAGCAACCGGACGGAGACCGGGAGATCCGTGGTTCAAATCCCGGCTATGGCATTGAATTTTTCAGTCATCTGATTCTACCTTTCCAACCCTGTCCAACACACGGCTTGTGTGAAAGAACAATTAATTCCTTTAGTAAGAATAGTTTGCATATCACTAATAAACATACAGGGTAGAGAAAGACATATAAATGTGTCATATCAGATTTTCGAGTTATTCTGTTCATAGACACACAAACGCACAGAGACAGAGCGAGACATTTTTAAAACACGTTTATGATTATTATTATTTATAATTATTCTGGGAGACTCAAAACGTGCATTTGCGGTGAAATTTTGGTGTGGAATTTTTGTCTACAATACAATACTTCCTTTTGTTTAGTACTGTTTAACACAAGTGTTATATGGCACCACAGGAGGTAGAGGGACCTCAGTCAGGGAGGACGGTTCTGGCGGGATTTGAAGACAGAAGCCAAGCCTTAAGGACCTCGACTATCCGTATCCTGTTTCCAGTTATACAGTGCTACCAACTCAGCAACTATAACTAACACGTTGCCTTAATTTGAGTCAATTGTTTGATTGTGCGATTCAGCAAGACTTGACACGTAGATATTGAAGAGACATGGAAAACTGGGCGCACGGTATTGATTGTTAAAAAATCTACAATGATGAATGAAATGTTTATTTATCTTTAATTAGTCTTCAGTAATGTTTGAGTGTTATTTTGTTCGAAGTGTAGTGTGGTATTACCGATTGCTAAATAAAGGCTTCAAGTATACATTGACAGCCTAGTGTACGTTGTATGACATTACAGCGACTGGGTTTCCTTGGAAACGAGTTCGTGTGCTGTGATTATAAGTTTCCCTCTCATCGGGAAGACGTACAAAACATATGATCGTGCAAAATAACTGTTTATTCAATCGTTGTTGATTAACTTCTTTTGTTTGTTATGCGGTGACACGAAACTGCCAGCTTCTGTGATTGGAACAGCGCCCCTGTTATAAAACTTATAGCGATCCCAAATGGACCGATCATCCTGTACGTTTGGGAAGATGCCTTGACTGCAGAGCCACCTTGAATAACTTATAATACAACCTTCTCTACCCATTATTACAAAAGCGTATTCTTCTGCCTACTTCATGTTAATCGAGGTAAACGTTTGCAGAAATGTCCTATTGCTATTTGCTTGTAAATAAAAGGAAATACGTAGGCTTAGGCGATAGTCACATCTTTTAAGAACGGGTCGCTATGTCATGGTTTTGAAATGCCGTTCTTTTTGGAAGACCAATAGCGATTTTCCTCTTGAAGGAAGTACAAGTATTAGAAAATTGACAGCAATAACAAAGTGTGGTTAACACCACAAGAAAGATATTGTGTACCGCGACGCGCCGTCACTGTGACTATGTGGTCACATCGCGACGGATCTGTTAGGAGAGGCTCGGTTAGCCTTCCCTGTAAGCTTCGTCACGTGTCAACAGAGGCCTTAGTGCTAGGCAACTGTACCTCTGCGTGTATACGTGATGCCGTCCAGTCTACTACCTGCTTTCATTACCTGTGGATAGATCACAGAACATTCGTCTATTTTCATTATGACTATTGTTTTAGAGCTAGGCTAGAACTTTGGGCCGTAGTATAAATACCAATCCGGTATTTTCCTTGCCCACTGAGGACAACCATGAAAAACCCCCAATCAGATTGGTAGGTCCACCGGATTTGAAACCGAGATTTCCCGAATACGGGCCGCAGACGTTACCACCTATGCCACTCCGCTCAGATACTTTTTTGTGTAGTAGGATTTTGTCCGCCTCTTGCGGTTTATCAGTTGTGCAAAAATTGATCAGAATAAAAAGGATTTCACAGGAACAACAATTATAATCAAAATATTTTAATCATATGGTACTCTTATCAAAATCCTTAGAGCCGTTTTTGAGAAAATAAAAACCTTTTTCGACGTAAAGGGTAGTTTAGGTGGGGGAGAGGATTTTCTTCAGAATCTTTGTGTAACATCCTTAGAAGGTCCTGAAATAAATACCAAGTTTCGCATTTAACCGAATCTTCACAGACACGTTCACACACACGGCCCTCTTTCTAAAAATGCTTTTTTGAGGATTCAGGAGCCTCGAAATGTGTGGTTCCGGTAATTTTTGGGTGAAATACAACACTTCGTCTACTTACTGTCAGCACGTCGTAGAGAAAGTATAATCTGTGTTTACAGGATTTGGTTCTCGTTTTTGAACCATGGTATTCTTCTTTATTTGCAGACTGACAGTTGAGCAACTCGAGTAGAGAGGGCGTCTCTGTTTCCAGCTTTGGTAAGTACGTTGTTTCATCGCTAGGATAAGGAAATCAATGGAAAGGGGACGATGGTGCCATTAAATATTTTATCCCCATTACGGTGCTGCTGCTGCTGCTGCAGGGAACGGAACTTGGCAGCTGATGATAAAAAAGAAACATTCTACAAGGCCGCGTGTCTATGGTCAGGCAGCTATCTTTAGAATGACCATGCGATGATTTGACCGCAACTTTCTGGCCTTATTAGTCGCTAATTCTGTAGACAAGAGTACTGACGTTCAGGAAAAGTTAATACATTCACATCGTACATGTTACTGCTTATAGGTTGAAAAAGTAGAATCAGACGACTGGAAAACTCAATGCCATAGCCAGGATTTGAACCACGGATCGTCCGGTTGCTCTAACTAACTGAGCTATTGTAGCAACCTGCCGCTACGACATTAAAAATCCCCATTCTTCCCGGTTAACCACAAAGACTTCTCAAACTATTTTGAGATGATATCCCCAAAGGGGTTTGAATTTTTCATTCGTCTGATTCTACCTTTCTAGCCTTGTCGCACACGGCTTATTTGGAAGAACAATTAATTACCTTTATAGCTGTTATTCGCTTTGAAATTGGCTTAAAATGCGTTACTTTATATACTACTGGGTGCAAAATCTGACTACTCGCGTCATGTTGTGTGTCAGAGCCAATGCCGACTGGCTTCTCGCTCTCACGACAGGCTTTCTGTCCTTCAGTTGCCACGTAGTCATTAGCATCGCTGGTCCACTTTCATTTGCGAAGATTGGAGGACACATATATTAGGAAGAAGGTATATAAGTATGTACATGTTACTTTAAATACGAATCCGCTCGTCGCGTTCATGAAGAATTCATCCTGAAGTTTCCTGCACAATTGCCTGCTTCCAGAACTTCAAATCACGATCTTGTGTATAAATGTGAGACTACTGGTTCAGTACAAAACAAAAAAAAAACACATGCGAAGAAGACGTACAGTGTTAACAGACTAAACATTAGATGACGTTGACGAAAATCTGAACGTAGGCCACGAACATCGCCATCAAAGTTGGGGTTTCAGTGGTTTGTGGACATACAGATCTTGCGGTGAGGGAACAGTTAATTTTCTTAGATATAATATACTGGTGCACATCTAAGAAGTGAAGAAGGCCGGCTGTGGCATGTCGTGCTACCCAGACGCAAATCCCTGGGTAAACGGTCAGGCTTTGTACCGAAGAACCTCTGCTTGCCCTTAGTGAGTACAAGAGTAAGAGTAGGGGCCCCTACACCGCAAGTGCCTCAGTGACCCTTTTTGCTTCTAACGTCACTCCTTTGAGGGAGGAGACCGCATCTGGGGGACGATGTGCGCAAGCGAAGGGTCCCGCCTCGTGACGCCGGTCCACCCTGTCCACAAGCCTCGAGCCCCACGGGATCCCTAAAGCCTAGTGATTCCTCTAGAAAGCGGGTCCAACCAACGGCAGATATAAACCTTTCCAAAGCACACATTCACCGTCCAGTCGCAACAAACCGAACGCCGCTCCTACAACCCTGAAACAGTTGATAGAACAGGTACCACCCCAGCATTCGCCTTCCGACCCGGGAAAACTACGAAAAAGCCCAAGGTCAGAACGGAAATTGAACCCAGGACCTCCCGAATGTAAGTAAATAGAGGAAGTACGGTATTACACCGAATGCACACGTTTGCTAAATGAAGGAAAAGAAAACTAGTTTTAGAGAAAGATCCGTGAGGTGCGTCTGCTGCTGCAAAATGACCTTCGCTGTAACATTTGCCTCCCAGCACAGTTAGACAAGTCTCACGTCATTGAAGGTATTAAAGATTTGTCTTTCATTCACATCACTTTCTCTATTCATAAACTATTTTATTACAGTTTATTCGTCCATTTATCGCTTGTTAATAGATAAACCTTCATAACACATTTCCTTCTAGGTATACTGTAGGCTACATTTTTAAAATTCTCGTCGCTATGTGAGGTCTGCTCTTTGTATGACCACGAGAAAAAACGTATAGTAACCTACCATTTGAAAATTCAAAATAATAAAGAAGAATATCTCGGAACTGGTTAACGCCAAGAAAAAACTATTTGACGCAAACTGTGTGGTTTAACGAGATCTTCGTCTTCTGCGTAGTAACATCTCTCACGATTTACATATCATACAAAAGTCATTCAGAAGAAAAGGGCTTCACAGACTCTTGCCACAAAATTCAACGTATGTGTACGCCGCTTTTAACAACTCGGCGGCTGCTTACCTATGGAGCAATTGCTCGTCGGCAATGTTCTTTGGGTTGTTACATTAAATTCACACTCAGTCATACTTCCAGACCCTAGGGAGGATTCGGAATAATTCGGGCTAAAGAAAAATTCTCACCCTCCAGCCGGGAGTCGAACTTGCACCTTTGGACTTGGAGGTTAGCAGGTTGACCACCAGAGCACAGAGGCAGACATGCTAATATCTAAAACTTAAGGTGTTTTAATCAGAATCGATTCAGCAATTTCTACGAAAATAAAAAATAACGAAAAATTGTTCTATGTAAAGTGTAGTTTTAGGGAGGGGGGATTTTGTTGTAAACTTTCGTGATGTCAGATATTTTAAGTTAAATGCCAAGTTTGGTATTTAACCAACTTTCGTTTTTGAATTGCGTTGTTCACACACACACACACACACACACACACATACGGACCTTGTTCTACAAATTATTTTTCGTATTCAGGGAACTTAAAACGTATATTTAAATGAAATTTCGGGGTGGAATGTAATACTTCTACTTAGTAAAGGTAACGGAGAGACCCCTTGTGCTTCTATCGTGTACCCCGTGCGCAAGCATGGACTGGGTCCCTGGTGTTTCCAGATTGAAGGCCATCGCCACCCGGGCTCATCCATAGGCCCTGACTCAGCGGGGGGGGGAAGGTTCCCCGAAGGAGTATCTGCACCCCGGAGCTGTCACTGAGCTGTCGCCATGTCAGGAGGAAACCTCTACAGTGTGCAAACCACTGCCTGGCCGCAACCCGCCGAACACCGTCACCTGGTCCTGAAACACATGACAAGGAAGATGGTGGGTACAGGAAATGGGAGGGGGCAGGAGAAGATGAACCACCCCAGGATTCGCCTGGCGACCCGGGTCAGAGTGTACGGTCACGGCGGATCGATCCCGGCACCTCCCGAAAACGAGTCTCTCACGTTACCGCGGTGCCGGTATTGCCTATAGCTAAGTTCTAGAGAAACATTATATCGTTTTTATGGATTGCAGTATTCCAAATTTGGCTTTCTTCCAGGAGATTGATTTTGTGCAAGGAGAGATGTCGGCCATCTAGCGTGCTTATGTGAGCAAGTGAAAAGTTAATATCTGGCACAGGAACAAGTGTTTGCTCTAACAACTTCGTAACCTCCCCTTTCATTAACGTCACAACATGTAATCCATCAGCGGTATAATGCTCATAAAACGAAGCTCGTTAATTGAGGCATCGGCGACAGTTTGATAGCACTCGTCAAGTTTCGAGAGTTTTCTCACAGCTCGAGCCTCCTCCATCCTTTCTGTGTTTCAAATGTTGCCTTTAGTAAGGCTCGAAAGTCCGTCCACTTTACTGATACAAGTAAATTTACGTAACAGTTTTCAAAGAAAATTCAGATATATAGTGATGCAGCGGCGATGACCCAAAGTTAGTTATCGGGCGCCAGGCAATAGGAAATAAAACAAGATAAGTAGCGCTCGCCAGCGTAAACACCGGGAGTGCTATCGTTAGATAACCAGAATTTTCTGGATGTTTCTCCTCGAACGTTCGAGAACCTGAGAAATTTTTCATTGGCTATATATAAGTGAGAGCTCTCGCGAGAGAAGTGGGCGAGTCATCTGTCAGCGGGCGAGTTAGTTGGCGGGTGAGTTTCCGGTGGACGAGGGGTGCCGTTCTCCGAGCGAGCTTGTGACGACTGAGTGTTGCTGCGGAGCGAGAGATTGTGGAAGTCTTGTATTAGACCCCACAGCGAGCGAACCATTCGAACAAGAGGTCCAGTAGGTATTGCATTATGCCGTACGTCGCGAAGGAAATTGAAGAAACAGGACAAATTGAACTAGATCACATTATTGAAGTGACAGTGAGAACTGCACCAGGTCTCACTGGTGTCAGGAGTGGTATTTAAGCGCCACGATGTCTTGTTTCAGTGTTGTAGGACCAGTTGAATGTTGGAGTGGTTCATCTCCTACCACGACTCTCCTGTACCCATCATCTTCCTTGTCACCTGTTTCAGTGTTGTAGGACCAGGTGAATGTTGGAGTGGTTCATCTCCTACCACGACTCTCCTGTACCCATCATCTTCCTTGTCACCTGTTTCAGTGTTGTAGGACCAGGTGAATGTTGAGGTGGTTCATCTTCTACCACGACCCTCCTGTACCATCATCTTCCTTGTCATGTGTTTCAGTGTTGTAGGACCAGGTGAATGTTGGAGTGGTTCATCTCCTACCACGACTCTCCTGTACCCATCATCTTCCTTGTCACCTGTTTCAGTGTTGTAGGACCAGGTGAATGTTGAGGTGGTTCATCTTCTACCACGACCCTCCTGTACCCATCATCTTCCTTGTCACCTGTTTCAGTGTTGTAGGACCAGGTGAATGTTGAGGTGGTTCATCTTCTACCACGACTCTCCTGTACCATCATCCTCCTTGTCACCTGTTTCAGTGTTGTAGGACCAGGTGAATGTTGAGGTGGTTCATCTTCTACCACGACTCTCCTGTACCATCATCTTCCTTGTCACCTGTTTCAGTGTTGTAGGACCAGGTGAATGTTGAAGTGGTTCATCTTCTACCACGACTCTCCTGTACCATCATCTTCCTTGTCATGTGTTTCAGTGTTGTAGGACCAGGTGAATGTTGGAGTGGTTCATCTTCTACCACGACTCTCCTGTATCATCATCTTCCTTGTCATATGTTTCAGTGTTGTAGGACCAGGTGAATGTTGGAGTGGTTCATCTTCTACCACGACCCTCCTGTACCATCATCTTCCTTGTCACCTGTTTCAGTGTTGTAGGACCAGGTGAATGTTGGAGTGGTTCATCTTCTACCACAACTCTCCTGTATCATCATCTTCCTTGTCACCTGTTTCAGTGTTGTAGGACCAGGTGAATGTTGAGGTGGTTCATCTTCTACCACGACTCTCCTGTACCATCATCTTCCTTGTCATATGTTTCAGTGTTGTAGGACCAGGTGAATGTTGGAGTGGTTCATCTTCTACCACAACTCTCCTGTATCATCATCTTCCTTCTCACCTGTTTCAGTGTTGTAGGACCAGGTGAATGTTGGAGTGGTTCATCTTCTACCACAACTCTCCTGTATCATCATCTTCCTTGTCACCTGTTTCAGTGTTGTAGGACCAGGTGAATGTTGGAGTGGTTCATCTTCTACCACAACTCTCCTGTATCATCATCTTCCTTGTCACCTGTTTCAGTGTTGTAGGACCAGGTGAATGTTGGAGTGGTTCATCTTCTACCACAACTCTCCTGTATCATCATCTTCCTTGTCACCTGTTTCAGTGTTGTAGGACCAGGTGAATGTTGGAGTGGTTCATCTTCTACCACAACTCTCCTGTATCATCATCTTCCTTGTCACCTGTTTCAGTGTTGTAGGACCAGGTGAATGTTGAGGTGGTTCATCTTCTACCACGACTCTCCTGTACCATCATCTTCCTTGTCATATGTTTCAGTGTTGTAGGACCAGGTGAATGTTGGAGTGGTTCATCTTCTACCACGACTCTCCTGTACCATCATCTTCCTTGTCATGTGTTTCAGTGTTGTAGGACCAGGTGAATGTTGGAGTGGTTCATCTTCTACCACGACTCTCCTGTACCATCATCTTCCTTGTCATGTGTTTCAGTGTTGTAGGACCAGGTAAATGTTGTAGTGGTTCATCTTCTACCACGACTCTCCTGTACCATCATCTTCCTTGTCATGTGTTTCAGTGTTGTAGGACCAGGTGAATGTTGGAGTGGTTCATCTTCTACCACGACTCTCCTGTACCATCATCTTCCTTGTCACCTGTTTCAGTGTTGTAGGACCAGGTGAATACTGGAGTGGTTCATCTTCTACCACGACTCTCCTGTACCATCATCTTCCTTGTCACCTGTTTCAGTGTTGTAGGACTAGGTGAATACTGGAGTGGTTCATCTTCTACCACGACTCTCCTGTACCATCATCTTCCTTGTCATATGTTTCAGTGTTGTAGGACCAGGTGAATGTTGAGGTGGTTCATCTCCTACCACGACTCTCCTGTACCATCATCTTCCTTGTCACCTGTTTCAGTGTTGTAGGACCAGGTGAATGTTGTAGTGGTTCATCTTGTACCACGACTCTCCTGTACCATCATCTTCCTTGTCACCTGTTTCAGTGTTGTAGGACCAGGTGAATACTGGAGTGGTTCATCTTCTACCACGACTCTCCTGTACCATCATCTTCCTTGTCACCTGTTTCAGTGTTGTAGGACCAGGTGAATACTGGAGTGGTTCATCTTCTACCACGACTCTCCTGTATCATCATCTTCCTTGTCACCTGTTTCAGTGTTGTAGGACCAGGTGAATACTGGAGTGGTTCATCTTCTACCACGACTCTCCTGTACCATCATCTTCCTTGTCACCTGTTTCAGTGTTGTAGGACCAGGTGAATACTGGAGTGGTTCATCTTCTACCACGACTCTCCTGTATCATCATCTTCCTTGTCACCTGTTTCAGTGTTGTAGGACCAGGTGAATACTGGAGTGGTTCATCTTCTACCACGACTCTCCTGTACCATCATCTTCCTTGTCACCTGTTTCAGTGTTGTAGGACCAGGTGAATACTGGAGTGGTTCATCTTCTACCACGACTCTCCTGTACCATCATCTTCCTTGTCATGTGTTTCAGTGTTGTAGGACCAGGTAAATGTTGTAGTGGTTCATCTTCTACCACGACTCTCCTGTATCATCATCTTCCTTGTCACCTGTTTCAGTGTTGTAGGACCAGGTAAATGTTGTAGTGGTTCATCTTCTACCACGACTCTCCTGTACCATCATCTTCCTTGTCACCTGTTTCAGTGTTGTAGGACCAGGTAAATGTTGTAGTGGTTCATCTTCTACCACGACTCTCCTGTATCATCATCTTCCTTGTCATGTGTTTCAGTGTTGTAGGACCAGGTGAATGCTGGAGTGGTTCATCTTCTACCACGACTCTCCTGTACCATCATCTTCCTTGTCATGTGTTTCAGTGTTGTAGGACCAGGTAAATGTTGTAGTGGTTCATCTTCTACCACGACTCTCCTGTATCATCATCTTCCTTGTCATGTGTTTCAGTATTGTAGGACCAGGTGAATGTTGGAGTGGTTCATCTTCTACCACGACTCTCCTGTATCATCATCTTCCTTGTCACCTGTTTCAGTGTTGTAGGACCAGGTGAATGTTGAGGTGGTTCATCTTCTATCACGACTCTCCTGTACCATCATCTTCCTTGTCACCTGTTTCAGTGTTGTAGGACCAGGTGAATGTTGAGGTGGTTCATCTTCTACCACGACTCTCCTGTACCATCATCTTCCTTGTCACCTGTTTCAGTGTAGTAGGACCAGTTGAATGTTGGAGTGGTTCATCTTCTACCACGACTCTCCTGTATCATCATCTTCCTTGTCATCTGTTTCAGTGTTGTAGGACCTGGTGAATGTTGAGGTGGTTCATCTTCTACCACGACTCTCCTGTACCATCATCTTCCTTGTCATCTGTTTCAGTGTTGTAGGACCTGGTGAATGTTGAGGTGGTTCATCTTCTACCACGACTCTCCTGTACCATCATCTTCCTTGTCACCTGTTTCAGTGTAGTAGGACCAGTTGAATGTTGGAGTGGTTCATCTTCTACCACGACTCTCCTGTATCATCATCTTCCTTGTCATCTGTTTCAGTGTTGTAGGACCTGGTGAATGTTGAGGTGGTTCATCTTCTACCACGACTCTCCTGTACCATCATCTTCCTTGTCATCTGTTTCAGTGTTGTAGGACCTGGTGAATGTTGAGGTGGTTCATCTTCTACCACGACTCTCCTGTACTATCATCTTCCTTGTCACCTGTTTCAGTGTTGTAGGACCAGGTGAATGTTGGAGTGGTTCATCTTCTACCACGACTCTCCTGTACCATCATCTTCCTTGTCACCTGTTTCAGTGTTGTAGGACCAGTTGAATGTTGGAGTGGTTCATCTTCTACCACGACTCTCCTGTACTATCATCTTCCTTGTCACCTGTTTCAGTGTAGTAGGACCAGTTGAATGTTGGAGTGGTTCATCTTCTACCACGACTCTCCTGTACCATCATCTTCCTTGTCATGTGTTTTAGTGTTGTAGGACCAGGTGAATGTTGAGGTGGTTCATCTTCTACCACGACTCTCCTGTACCATCATCTTCCTTGTCATATGTTTCAGTGTTGTAGGACCAGGTGAATGTTCTAGTGGTTCATCTTCTACCACGACTCTCCTGTACCATCATCTTCCTTGTCATGTGTTTTAGTGTTGTAGGACCAGGTGAATGTTCTAGTGGTTCATCTTCTACCACGACTCTCCTGTACCAACATCTTCCTTGTCATGTGTTTTAGTGTTGTAGGACCAGGTGAATGTTCTAGTGGTTCATCTTCTACCACGACTCTCCTGTACCATCATCTTCCTTGTCACCTGTTTCAGTGTTGTAGGACCAGGTGAATGTTGGAGTGGTTCATCTTCTACCACGACTCTCCTGTACCATCATCTTCCTTGTCATGTGTTTTAGTGTTGTAGGACCAGGTGAATGTTGAGGTGGTTCATCTTCTACCACGACTCTCCTGTACCATCATCTTCCTTGTCATGTGTTTCAGTGTTGTAGGACCTGGTGAATGTTGTAGTGGTTCAACTTCAACCACGACTCTCCTCTATCATCATCTTCCTTGTCATGTGTTTCAGTGTTGTAGGACCTGGTGAATGTTGTAGTGGTTCATCTTCTACCACGACTCTCCTGTACCATCATCTTCCTTGCCATCTGTTTCAGTGTTGTAGGACCAGGTGAATGTTGTAGTGGTTCAACTTCTACCACGACTCTCCTCTATCATCATCTTCCTTGTCATGTGTTTCAGTGTTGTAGGACCAGGTGAATGTTGGAGTGGTTCATCTTCTACCACGACTCTCCTGTACCATCATCTTCCTTGTCATGTGTTTCATTGTTGTAGGACCAGGTGAATGTTGAGGTGGTTCATCTTCTACCACGACTCTCCTGTACCATCATCTTCCTTGTCATGTGTTTCAGTGTTGTAGGACCAGGTGAATGTTGAGGTGGTTCATCTTCTACCACGACTCTCCTCTATCATCATCTTCCTTGTCATGTGTTTCAGTGTTGTAGGACCAGGTGAATGTTGGAGTGGTTCATCTTCTACCACGACTGTCCTGTACCATCATCTTCCTTGTCATCTGTTTCAGTGTTGTAGGACCAGGTGAATGTTGAGGTGGTTCATCTTCTACCACGACTCTCCTGTACCATCATCTTCCTTGTCATGTGTTTCAGTGTTGTAGGACCAGGTGAATGTTGGAGTGGTTCATCTTCTACCACGACTCTCCTGTACCATCATCTTCCTTGTCATGTGTTTCAGTGTTGTAGGACCAGGTGAATGTTGGAGTGGTTCATCTTCTACCACGACTCTCCTGTACCCATCATCTTCCTTGTCATGTGTTTCAGTGTTGTAGGACCTGGTGAATGTTGTAGTGGTTTATCTTCTACCACGACTCTCCTGTACCAGCATCTTCCTTGTCATGTGTTTCAGTGTTGTAGGACCTGGTGAATGTTGTAGTGGTTTATCTTCTACCACGACTCTCCTGTGCCATCATCTTCCTTGTCACCTGTTTCAGTGTTGTAGGACCAGGTGAATGTTGGAGTGATTCATCTTCTACCACGACTCTCCTGTGCCATCATCTTCCTTGTCACCTGTTTCACTGTTGTAGGACCAGGTGAATGTTGGAGTGATTCATCTTCTACCACGACTCTCCTGTATCATCATCTTCCTTGTCATCTGTTTCAGTGTTGTAGGACCTGGTGAATGTTGGAGTGGTTCATCTTCTACCACGACTCTCCTGTACCAGCATCTTCCTTGTCATGTGTTTCAGTGTTGTAGGACCAGGTGAATGTTGGAGTGGTTCATCTTCTACCACAACTCTCCTGTACCATCATCTTCCTTGTCACCTGTTTCAGTGTTGTAGGACCTGGTGAATGTTGTAGTGGTTCATCTTCTACCACGACTCTCCTGTACCATCATCTTCCTTGTCATGTGTTTCAGTGTTGTAGGACCAGGTGAATGTTGGAGTGGTTCATCTTCTACCACGACTCTCCTGTATCATCATCTTCCTTGTCATGTGTTTCAGTGATATAGGACCAGGTGAATGTTGGAGTGGTTCATCTTCTACCACGACTGTCCTGTACCATCATCTTCCTTGTCATGTGTTTCAGTGATATAGGACCAGGTGAATGTTGGAGTGGTTCATCTTCTACCACGACTCTCCTGTATCATCATCTTCCTTGTCATGTGTTTCAGTGTTGTAGGACCAGGTGAATGTTGGAGTGGTTCATCTTCTACCACGACTCTCCTGTACTATCATCTTCCTTGTCACCTGTTTCAGTGTTGTAGGACCAGGTGAATGTTGGAGTGGTTCATCTTCTACCACGACTCTCCTGTACTATCATCTTCCTTGTCACCTGTTTCAGTGTTGTAGGACCAGGTGAATGTTGGAGTGGTTCATCTTCTACCACGACTCTCCTGTACCATCATCTTCCTTGTCATTTGTTTCAGTGTTGTAGGACCAGGTGAATGTTGGAGTGGTTCATCTTCTACCACGACTCTCCTGTACCATCATCTTCCTTGTCATGTGTTTCAGTGTTGTAGGACCAGGTGAATGTTGGAGTGGTTCATCTTCTACCACGACTCTCCTGTACTATCATCTTCCTTGTCACCTGTTTCAGTGTTGTAGGACCAGGTGAATGTTGGAGTGGTTCATCTTCTACCACGACTCTCCTGTACTATCATCTTCCTTGTCACCTGTTTCAGTGTTGTAGGACCAGGTGAATGTTGTAGTGGTTCATCTTCTACCACGTGATGCAGTAATTTGTATCACAAATTACTTAAATGTAAATAATGAATGTAATATGAATATGCATTTTTATGTGACATTGATTTCAGATGTTTATTAATTGTAATTATTATTGGGAAATAAGTTTATACGGCCTTACTGAAACTGTCAATAATAGCGTGCAATAATGCAGCGAGGGGGGGTGAGTTGTTTATCATTATTGGAAACGAGGAAGTTACGTAATGTTGGCAAGTTTTCGGTAGAACCTTCTGGAATATTTGCTCCCTAAAGCATATGTATTCATAATTTTCATTGGATATTAAAGTAGACGCTAATGTTGGCGCGTTTTATTAGCCAATTGCAGCTCAGTTATAATCTTTAGGCGTATCTGGATGATGGAGTATAAATAGGGTAGGTTAGAGGTAGCTTGAGCTCAGTTCATCAAAAATCTGTGCACACTACACGTCGTCTTCAGTCAGTCAGTTCGTCATACATCGGATATAGATTCACAAGTCACGCGCAGCAGAATTATGAAAGATCTAAAGTATGGTAAAGTTAATTATACAAAAGATTGAAGTACGTGGATTAAAAGAATTATCAGTAAGAAGTTGTTATAACAGTTTCAGTTTGGCGAGTATCTAGATCAATGTGTAAAAGTGATAGTGAACGTGTTCGACAATAAAAATTATAAAACAAATTTCTTCATCAGTGTTCTTTTTGGACAAAAGATTCCTTTCCGTTTACACAACCCTGATCAAGAGACATGTTCGACCGAGAGATAATAGCTAGCCAGAGTACAGTAAACAAAATTTAAATCAAATAACAGTCGCATTCTTTCGAACACTAACATTGATGCAAATTGCTAACACAAGATGGAGCTACAAACCGAACAAATGAATGACGTCACAAGATGGCAACACATGAAGTAAACATAAATATCACAAGCATCAACATTATAAGTACTACCGTCACAAATTGGCTACCACAACGTGGGGCTACAATTAATGTTAAATAAATACAACATTAATACTGCATCACACGACTCTCCTGTACCATCATCTTCCTTGTCACCTGTTTCAGTGTTGTAGGATAATGCGAATGTTGAGGTGGTTCCTCTCCTACCACGATACTCCTGTACCATCACCTTCCTTGTCATGTGTTTCAGTGTAGTAGGACGAGGTTCATGTTGAGGTGGTTCATCTTCTACCACGATACTCCTGTACCATCACCTTCCTTGTCATGTGTTTCAGTGTAGTAGGACGAGGTTCATGTTGAGGTAGTTCATCTTCTACCACGATACTCCTGTACCATCACCTTCCTTGTCATGTGTTTCAGTGTAGTAGGACGAGGTTCATGTTGAGGTGGTTCATCTTCTACCACGATACTCCTGTACCATCACCTTCCTTGTCATGTGTTTCAGTGTAGTAGGACGAGGTTCATGTTGAGGTGGTTCATCTTCTGCCACGATACTCCTGTACCATCACCTTCCTTGTCATGTGTTTCAGTGTAGTAGGACGAGGTTCATGTTGAGGTGGTTCATCTTCTACCACGATACTCCTGTACCATCACCTTCCTTGTCATGTGTTTCAGTGTAGTAGGACGAGGTTCATGTTGAGGTGGTTCATCTTCTACCACGATACTCCTGTACCATCACCTTCCTTGTCATGTGTTTCAGTGTAGTAGGACGAGGTTCATGTTGAGGTGGTTCATCTTCTACCACGATACTCCTGTACCATCACCTTCCTTGTCATGTGTTTCAGTGTAGTAGGACGAGGTTCATGTTGAGGTGGTTCATCTTCTACCACGACTCTCCTGTACCATCATCTTCCTTGTCACATGTTTCAGTGTTGTAGGACCAGGTGAATGTTGGAGTGATTCATCTTCTACTGCGACTCTCCTGTACCATCATCTTCCTTGTCACCTGTTTCAGTGTTGTAGGACCAGGTGAATGTTGAGGTGGTTTATCTTCTACCACGACTCACGAGTACCATCATCTTCCTTGTCATGTGTTTCAGTGTAGTAGGACGAGGTTCATGTTGGAGTGGTTCATTTTCTACCACGATACTCCTGTACCATCATCTTCCTTGTCACCTGTTTCAGTGTAGTAGGACGAGGTTCATGCTGGAGTGGTTCATCTTGTACCACGATACTCGTGTACCATCATCTTCCTTGTCACCTGTTTCAGTGTAGTAGGACCAGGTGAATGTTGGAGTGGTTCATCTTCTACTGCGACTCTCCTGTACCATCATCTTCCTTGTCACCTGTTTCAGTGTTGTAGGACCAGGTTCATGTTGGAGTGGTTCATCTTGTACCACGATACTCCTGTACCATCATCTTCCTTGTCACCTGTTTCAGTGTTGTAGGACGAGGTTCATGTTTGAGTGGTTCATCTTCTACCACGATACTCCTATACCATCATCTTCCTTTTCACCTGTTTCAGTGTAGTAGGACGAGGTTCATGTTGGAGTGGTTCATCTTCTACCACGATACTCCTGTACCATCATCTTCCTTGTCACCTGTTTCAGTGTTGTAGGATAATGTGAATGTTGAGGTGGTTTATCTTCTACCACGACTCACTAGTACCATCATCTTCCTTGTCATGTGTTTCAGTGTAGTAGGACCAGGTGAATGTTGGAGAGGTTCATCTTCTACTGCGACTCTCCTGTACCATCATCTTCCTTGTCATGTGTTTCAGTGTAGTAGGACGAGGTTCATGTTGAGGTGGTTCATCTTCTACTGCGACTCTCCTGTACCATCATCTTCCTTGTCACCTGTTTCAGTGTTGTAGGACCATGTGAATGTTGGAGTGGTTCATCTTCTACTGCGACTCTCCTGCACCCATCATCTTCCTTGTCACCTGTTTCAGTGTAGTAGGACGAGGTTCATGTTGGAGTGGTTCATCTTCTACCACGATACTCCTGTACCATCATCTTCCTTGTCACCTGTTTCAGTGTTGTAGGATAATGTGAATGTTGAGGTGGTTTATCTTCTACCACGACTCACTAGTACCATCATCTTCCTTGTCATGTGTTTCAGTGTAGTAGGACCAGGTGAATGTTGGAGTGGTTCATCTTCTACTGCGACTCTCCTGTACCATCATCTTCCTTGTCATGTGTTTCAGTGTAGTAGGACGAGGTTCATGTTGAGGTGGTTCATCTTCTACTGCGACTCTCCTGTACCATCATCTTCCTTGTCACCTGTTTCAGTGTTGTAGGACCATGTGAATGTTGGAGTGGTTCATCTTCTACTGCGACTCTCCTGCACCCATCATCTTCCTTGTCACCTGTTTCAGTGTAGTAGGACGAGGTTCATGTTGGAGTGGTTCATCTTCTACCTCGATACTCCTGTACCATCATCTTCCTTGTCACCTGTTTCATTGTTGTAGGACCAGGTGAATGTTGAGGTGGTTCAATTTCTACCACGATACTCCTGTACCATTATCTTCCTTGTCACCTGTTTCAGTGTTGTAGGACCAGGTGAATGTTGAGGAGGTTCATCTTCTACCACGATACTCCTGTACCATCATCTTCCTTGTCACCTGTTTCAGTGTAGTAGGACCAGGTGAATGTTGAGGTGGTTCATCTTCTACCATGACTCTCCTGTACCATCATCTTCCTTGGTCACCTGTTTCAGTGTTGTAGGACCAGGTGAATGTTGAGGTGGTTCATCTTCTACCACGATACTCCTGTACCATCATCTTCCTTGTCACCTGTATCAGTGTTGTAGGACCAGGTGAATGTTGGAGTGGTTCATCTTCTACTGCGACTCTCCTGCACCCATCATCTTCCTTGTCACCTGTTTCAGTGTTGTAGCACCAGGTGAATGTTGGAGTGGTTCATCTTCTACTGCGACTCTCCTGTACCATCATCTTCCTTGTCACCTGTTTCAGTGTTCTAGGACCAGGTGAATGTTGGAGTGGTTCATCTTCTACTGTGACTCTCCTGTACAATCGTCTTCCTTGTCACCTGTTTCAGTGTAGTAGGACCAGGTGAATGTTGAGGTGGTTCATCTTCTACCACGATACTACTGTACCATCATCTTCCTTGTCACCTGTTTCAGTGTAGTAGGACCAGGTGAATGTTGGAGTGGTTCATCTTCTACCACGATACTCCTGTACCATCATCTTCCTTGTCACCTGTTTCAGTGTTGTAGGACCAGGTGAATGTTGAGGTGGTTCAATTTCTACCACGATACTCCTGTACCATCATCTTCCTTGTCACCTGTTTCAGTGTTGTAGGACCAGGTGAATGTTGAGGTGGTCATCTTCTACCACGATACTCCTGTACCATCATCTTCCTTGTCACCTGTTTCAGTGTTGTAGGACCAGGTGAATGTTGAGGTGGTTCATCTTCTACCACGATACTCCTGTACCATCATCTTCCTTGTCACCTGTTTCAGTGTTGTAGGACCAGGTGAATGTTGAGGTGGTTCATCTTCTACCATGACTCTCCTGTACCATCATCTTCCTTGTCACCTGTTTCAGTGTTGTAGGACCAGGTGAATGTTGAGGTGGTTCATCTTCTACCACGATACTCCTGTACCATCATCTTCCTTTCCACCTGTTTCAGTGTAGTAGGACCAGGTGAATGTTGAAGGTGGTTGATCTTCTACCACGATACTCCTGTACCATCATCTTCCTTGTCACCTGTTTCAGTGTAGTAGGACCAGGTGAATGTTGGAGTGGTTCATCTTCTACCACGATACTCCTGTACCATCATCTTCCTTTCCACCTGTTTCAGTGTAGTAGGACCAGGTGAATGTTGAAGGTGGTTCATCTTCTACCACGATACTCCTGTACCATCATCTTCCTTGTCACCTGTTTCAGTGTAGTAGGACCAGGTGAATGTTGGAGTGGTTCATCTTCTACCACGATACTCCTGTACCATCATCTTCCTTTCCACCTGTTTCAGTGTAGTAGGACCAGGTGATTGTTGAAGGTGGTTCATCTTCTACCACGATACTCCTGTACCATCATCTTCCTTGTCACCTGTTTCAGTGTAGTAGGACCAGGTGAATGTTGGAGTGGTTCATCTTCTACCACGATACTCCTGTACCATCATCTTCCTTTCCACCTGTTTCAGTGTAGTAGGACCAGGTGAATGTTGGAGTGGTTCATCTTCTACCACGATACTCCTGTACCATCATCTTCCTTTCCACCTGTTTCAGTGTAGTAGGACCAGGTGAATGTTGAAGGTCTTCATCTTCTACCACGATACTCCTGTACCGTCATCTTCCTTGTCACCTGTTTCAGTGTTGTAGGACCAGGTGAATGTTGAAGGTGGTTCATCTTCTACCACGATACTCCTGTACCATCATCTTCCTTGTCACCTGTTTCAGTGTAGTAGGACCAGGTGAATGTTGAGGTGGTTCATCTTCTACCACGATACTCCTGTACCATCATCTTCCTTGTCATGTGTTTCAGTGTTGTAGGACCAGGTGAATGTTGGAGTGGTTCATCTTCTACCACGATACTCCTGTACCATCATCTTCCTTGTCATGTGTTTCAGTGTAGTAGGACCAGGTGAATGTTGGAGTGGTTCATCTTCTACCACGATACTCCTGTACCATCATCTTCCTTTCCACCTGTTTCAGTGTAGTAGGACCAGGTGAATGTTGGAGTCGTTCATCTTCTACCACGATACTACTGTACCATCATCTTCCTTGTCACCTGTTTCAGTGTTGTAGGACCAGGTGAATGTTGAGGTGGTTCAATTTCTACCACGATACTACTGTACCATCATCTTCCTTGTCACCTGTTTCAGTGTAGTAGGACCAGGTGAATGTTGAGGTGGTTCATCTTCTACCACGACACTCCTGCACCATTATCTTCCTTGTCACCTGTTTCAGTGTAGTAGGACCAGGTGAATGTTGAGGTGGTTCATCTTCTACCACGATACTCCTGTACCATCATCTTCCTTGTCATGTGTTTCAGTGTTGTAGGACCAGGTGAATGTTGGAGTGGTTCATCTTCTACCACGACTCTCCTTTACCATCATCTTCCTTGTCATGTGTTTCAGTGTTGTAGCACCAGGTGATGTTGAAGTGGTTCATCTTCTACCACGACACTCCTGTACCATCATCTTCCTTGTCATGTGTTTGAGTGTTGTAGGGCCAGTTGAATGTTGAAGTGGTTCATCTTCTACCACGACTCTCCTGTACCCATCATGTTCCTTGTCATGTGTTTCAGTGTTGTAGGATCAGGTGAATGTTGGAGTGGTTCATCTTCTACCATGACTCTCCTGCACCCATCATCTTCCTTGTCACCTGTTTCAGTGTTGTAGGACCAGGTGAATGTTGGAGTGGTTCATCTTCTACTGCGACTCTCCTGTACCATCATCTTCCTTGTCACCTGTTTCAGTGTTGTAGGACCAGGTGAATGTTGGAGTGGTTCACCTTCTACTGTGACTCTCCTGTACAATCGTCTTCCTTGTCACCTGTTTCAGTGTAGTAGGACCAGGTGAATGTTGAGGTGGTTCATCTTCTACCACGATACTACTGTACCATCATCTTCCTTGTCACCTGTTTCAGTGTAGTAGGACCAGGTGAATGTTGGAGTGGTTCATCTTCTACCACGATACTCCTGTACCATCATCTTCCTTGTCACCTGTTTCAGTGTTGTAGGACCAGGTGAATGTTGAGGTGGTTCAATTTCTACCACGATACTCCTGTACCATCATCTTCCTTGTCACCTGTTTCAGTGTTGTAGGACCAGGTGAATGTTGAGGTGGTTCATCTTCTACCACGATACTCCTGTACCATCATCTTCCTTGTCACCTGTTTCAGTGTTGTAGGACCAGGTGAATGTTGAGGTGGTTCATCTTCTACCACGATACTCCTGTACCATCATCTTCCTTGTCACCTGTTTCAGTGTTGTAGGACCAGGTGAATGTTGAGGTGGTTCATCTTCTACCATGACTCTCCTGTACCATCATCTTCCTTGTCACCTGTATCAGTGTTGTAGGACCAGGTGAATGTTGAGGTGGTTCATCTTCTACCACGATACTCCTGTACCATCATCTTCCTTGTCACCTGTTTCAGTGTTGTAGGACCAGGTGAATGTTGAAGGTGGTTCATCTTCTACCACGATACTCCTGTACCATCATCTTCCTTGTCACCTGTTTCAGTGTAGTAGGACCAGGTGAATGTTGGAGTGGTTCATCTTCTACCACGATACTCCTGTACCATCATCTTCCTTTCCACCTGTTTCAGTGTAGTAGGACCAGGTGAATGTTGAAGGTGGTTCATCTTCTACCACGATACTCCTGTACCATCATCTTCCTTGTCACCTGTTTCAGTGTAGTAGGACCAGGTGAATGTTGGAGTGGTTCATCTTCTACCACGATACTCCTGTACCATCATCTTCCTTTCCACCTGTTTCAGTGTAGTAGGACCAGGTGAATGTTGAAGGTGGTTCATCTTCTACCACGATACTCCTGTACCATCATCTTCCTTGTCACCTGTTTCAGTGTAGTAGGACCAGGTGAATGTTGGAGTGGTTCATCTTCTACCACGATACTCCTGTACCATCATCTTCCTTTCCACCTGTTTCAGTGTAGTAGGACCAGGTGAATGTTGGAGTGGTTCATCTTCTACCACGATACTCCTGTACCATCATCTTCCTTGTCACCTGTTTCAGTGTAGTAGGACCAGGTGAATGTTGAAGGTGGTTCATCTTCTACCACGATACTCCTGTACCATCATCTTCCTTGTCACCTGTTTCAGTGTAGTAGGACCAGGTGAATGTTGGAGTGGTTCATCTTCTACCACGATACTCCTGTACCATCATCTTCCTTTCCACCTGTTTCAGTTTAGTAGGACCAGGTGAATGTTGGAGTGGTTCATCTTCTACCACGATACTCCTGTACCATCATCTTCCTTGTCACCTGTTTCAGTGTTGTAGGACCAGGTGAATGTTGAAGGTGGTTCATCTTCTACCACGATACTCCTGTACCATCATCTTCCTTTCCACCTGTTTCAGTGTAGTAGGACCAGGTGAATGTTGGAGTCGTTCATCTTCTACCACGATACTACTGTACCATCATCTTCCTTGTCACCTGTTTCAGTGTTGTAGGACCAGGTGAATGTTGGAGTGGTTCATCTTCTACCACGACTCTCCTTTACCATCATCTTCCTTGTCATGTGTTTCAGTGTTGTAGCACCAGGTGATGTTGAAGTGGTTCATCTTCTACCACGACACTCCTGTACCATCATCTTCCTTGTCATGTGTTTGAGTGTTGTAGGGCCAGTTGAATGTTGAAGTGGTTCATCTTCTACCACGACTCTCCTGTACCATCATCTTCCTTGTCATTTGTGCAGTGTTGTAGGACCAGGTGAATGTTGGTTCGGTTCATCTTGTACCACGACTCTCCTGTACCATCATCTTCCTTGTCATGTGTTTCAGTGTTATAGGACCAGGTGAATGTTGGTTCGGTTCATCTTGTACCACGACTCTCCTGTACCATCATCTTCCTTGTCATTTGTGCAGTGTTGTAGGACCAGGTGAATGTTGGTTCGGTTCATCTTCTACCACGACTCTCCTGTACCATCATCTTCCTTGTCATTTGCTTCAGTGTTATAGGACCAGGTGAATGTTGGTTCGGTTCATCTTGTACCACGACTCTCCTGTACCTTCATCTTCCTTGTCATTTGTGCAGTGTTGTAGGACCAGGTGAATGTTGGTTCGGTTCATCTTGTACCACGACACTCCTGTACCATCATCTTCCTTGTCTTTTGTGCAGTGTTGTAGGACCAGGTGAATGTTGGTTCGGTTCATCTTCTACCACGACTCTCCTGTACCATCATCTTCCTTGTCATCTGTTTCAGTGTTATAGGACCAGGTGAATGTTGGAGTGGTTCATCTTCTACCACGACTCTCCTGTATCATCATCTTCCTTGTCATCTGTTTCAGTGTTGTAGGATCAGGTGAATGTTGGAGTGGTTCATCTTCTACCATGACTCTCCTGTACCATCATCTTCGTTGTCACCTGTTTCAGTGTTGTAGGACCAGGTGAATGATGGAGTGGTTCATCTTCTACCACGACTCTCCTGTACCATCATCTTCGTTGTCATCTGTTTCTGTGTTGTAGGACAAGGTGAATGTTGGAGTGGTTCATCTTCTACCATGACTCTCCTGTACCATCATCTTCCTTGTCGCCTGTTTCAGTGTTGTAGGACCAGGTGAATGTTGGAGTGGTTCATCTTCTACCACGACTCTCCTGTACCATCATCTTCCTTGTCGCCTGTTTCAGTGTTGTAGGACCAGGTGAATGTTGGAGTGGTTCATCTTCTACCATGACTCTCCTGTACCATCATCTTCCTTGTCGCCTGTTTCAGTGTTGTAGGACCAGGTGAATGTTGGAGTGGTTCATCTTCTACCATGACTCTCCTGTACCATCATCTTCCTTGTCATCTGTTTCAGTGTTGTAGGATCAGGTGAATGTTGGAGTGGTTCATATTCTACCATGACTCTCCTGTACCATCATCTTCCTTGTCGCCTGTTTCAGTGTTGTAGGACCAGGTGAATGTTGGAGTGGTTCATCTTCTACCACGACTCTCCTGTATCCGTCATCTTCCTTGTCATGTGTTTCAGTGTTGTAGGACCAGTCGACGGTGTTCGGCGGTTTGCGGCTGGACGGTGGCTTGCGTTCTGTAGAGGCTTCTTACTGACATCGTCCAGGGACCATTGGATTTCTTATGCGCCTCTGGGAGCTTTAGAGCAGGCGTCTCTTCGGGAAACCTTCGGGGTTATGGAGGCGATAGAGGGGTACAATCTGGAAACATTAGGGACCCTTTCGTGCTTGCGCCCGTCGTCATCCGATCTGGTCGCGCTTCAGGCCTATTCCGTCACTGTCCCCTTCCAGGGTTCAAGGTAGAAGTACAAGGGGCCAGATGACCTACCTGTGGTAATCTACTGCAGTTTCCGGGTCCCTTCCGTTCATCAGAATACCTTTACATTCACGCTTTACTACAGGTAATTAGTAGAGAGTGTAAAAATGTCGACTCTGTAGATTAAATGTTGAGATGATTTGGTAAAGAACTTGAACAAGACGGTCGTCAGTAAGGTGAGGCAGGTTTCAGACCCGGGTAATCTGTTGTCAGGATATAGCTGTGTTGCGTGTCCTATAGATTGAGACGATTTGGTAAAGAGACCTTCAACAAGAGAGTAAGATGAGACCCGGGTACATCCCATGTCAGGATATAGCTGTGTTGCGTGTCCTACAGATTGAGACGATTTGGTAAAGAGACCTTCAACAAGAGAGTCGTCAGTAAGATGAGACCCGGGTACATCCCTTGTCAGTATATAGATGTGTTGCGTGTCCTGCAGATTAAACGTTTAGACGATTTGGTAAAACCTTCAACAAGAGCGTCATCAGTAAGGTGAGGCAGGTTTCAGACCCGGGTACATCCCTTGTCAGTATATAGATGTGTTGCGTGTCCTGCAGATTAAACTTATAGACGATTTGGTAAAACCTTCAACAAGAGAGTCGTCAGTAAGGTGAGGCAGATTTCAGACCCGGGTACATCTCTTGTCAGGATATAGCCGTGTTGCGTGTCCTACAGATTGAGACGATTTGGTAAAGAGACCTTCAACAAGAGAGTCGTCAGTAAGGTGAGACCCGGGTACATCCCTTGTCAGTATATAGATGTGTTGCGTGTCCTGCAGATTAAACGTTTAGACTATTTGGTAAAGACCTTCAACAAGAGAGTCGTCGGTAAGGTGAGGAATGTTTCAGACCCGGGTACATGCCTTGTCAGGATATAGCCGTGTTGCGTGTCCTACAGATTGAGACGATTTGGTAAAGAGACCTTCAACAAGAGAGTCGTCGGTAAGGTGAGCCCGGGTACACCCCTTGTCAGGATATAGCTGTGTTGCGTGTCCTACAGATTAAACGTTTAGATGATTTGGTAAAGACCTTCAACAAGAGAGTCGTCGGTAAGTTGAGGAATGTTTCGGACCCGGGTACATCCCTTGTCAGGATATAGCTGTGTTGCGTGTCCTGCAGATTAAACGTTTAGATGATTTGGTAAAGACCTTCAACAAGAGAGTCGTCGGTAGGGTGAGGAATGTTTCAGATCCGGGTACATCCCTTGTCAGGATAAAGCTGTGTTGCGTGTCCTGCAGATTTCTGAACGTAGCGTGTTGCTGGTATAAACGTGTAATGCAACAGCAAGCTAATGCTGTAAAAGAAATGGTGCGTGAACTATTGCATGAGAATAGACAATAGAGAAGGTCACGATCGGCCGAGGAGGAACAATAAAAACGTAGGGGCTTCTCAGAAGAGTCAAGTGAGATCGTAAACTTTCCTATTCTAAGCAAAACACCCTGTCTTTACGTCTTTCACACCAACTTCTTTTATTTTACACATCCATTTGTCTTTATTTCGGATCTTTTCCTTTTTTTTATGGTTCTACTTGATGGAGCAGCTCTGGGGTTCGATTCCAAACGGATGATTGGCAGTATTTCATCGCTATCTCAGACACACTCGTGCTGTATTCAGCATGCATGTGAAATAAGTGTTCTGAATAAAGAGTCGGTAGGTTTAATGGCCCATATGTAGCATAAATTTAAAATTCAGCTGAGAAATTCGCATTCTTAATTTAGAATTCAATAGCGAATGTACGAATACATCATCATATTTCTTTCTTGCTTTCTTTCTTTCTTTTGGTTGTCGGTCTGGGTGGTTCAGTTGGTTGGGTGCTGGCCTTCTGATCCCAAGGTTGCGAGTTCAAACTCGGCCCAAACAGATGGTTTCAAAATGTTCTTAAAAGTGACAGCTTCAAGTCAGTAGATCTACTAGGATGTAAAAACACTCACGCGGGACAAAATTCCAGCACACCGGCACATTTTTTTATCTGTAATTTTTACTTTCTCTACCATTTACCTACAGGGAGTAGAGAAACTATTTCATTCCAACCAAAACTTCAGTACCGAAATTTCATGCGAAATATATATTTTGAAACTCGTTGAATCATAAACAATTACTAATAGGCCCATGTCTGTGAATAGTGTAACAGAAAACGATTTTGAATAAAATACGATATATTTAATATTTTTGCATGATAAACAAAATGTCCATCTTGAATTTTCTGGGAATAGTCGCTGAAGGAATTCTGAAGGAATTTCTATAATATGGTAAACGATAAGGATAGACAAAAACTAACCGTAAAAAGTATATATCTCTTTAAAGCACACACTTATGTGAATCAAATTATTGATATAGCATCTATTTCAAAAATATGCGTTGTTATTCGTTTGAAGTTGTCAACACTTCATAATTTTTTAAGTGTTTTCGCTATCCAGTTGTTTCTCGCGGTGTTATGGAATTAGTATGACATTTCTAGGCCAGCATATAACGACCGGCTTTTAAACATTGGGCTATAGCTTCGGTTTTCTACATTCAGCTTGTACGGACAACGAAACGTATAATGAAATTATCATTTCTGCACAGTTTTATTTCAGTTAACATGAAGTGTATGTAAAAAAACGTTTTGTAAGAATAGAAAGGTAGAATGGTAATTAACTGTTGTTGCACACAAGCCGAGGTAGCATCAGACTGAAAACTTCAGTGCCATAGCCGGGATTTGAATCAAGGATCTTCAGCTAAGTCCCAATTGGAGTATGTCACCTCAGAATTAATTTGAGATCTCATTGTGCTTTAACTGAAAAAATACGAGTCAGTTGGGGAATTAAATGTCTTGCGGGCTCTGGTAGCTCCGTTGGTTAGAGCACGCACGGAAAGCGGAAGATCCGCGGTTCAAATCCTGACTATAGCATTGAACTTTTCAGTATAAAAAGTTCATTCAGGGCGTCCAAAAACCGCTACGAGCGACAACATTGTGACAAAAACTCACAATGCCGTACCCAATGATCGCCTATTGAAGATAGGCTAGTTGGTTTACCTTAGAAACACCTCGACATGTTACACCAGTTACCGGTATGAGAAATATTTCCTCTCGATAGGTGCCGCGTTTGTTTACAATAAACTAAAACGCTTTGGAATAAATATTTCTCAACCGCGTTTAGGCTTATTTAAACACAATTCCAGCGAGTTTCTCTGACATTATATGCAGTAGATAAAACACGGGTCATCACTGCACGCCAGAGACGAAGGAGCAATCCAAACAGTGAGTGGTAACAGAGAACGTGCACTAAAAGAATCAGAAATATTCAATCCGTAGGAAAAGGTATGACTACGGTTTTCTGCAATTCCCATAGTGTGATGCTCAAACACTACCATCAGAAGGGTAGAACCATCACCACGGAGTATTACGCTTCTACTACTGGACCAATTGAAGGATGCTGTTCAGGGTAAACGTCCACACCTTGCGAAAAAGAAAATTCTGATTCATCACGATAATGCACCTTCTTACACACGAATGTTGCTGCAAAACTGCACTACCTTCGCTTCCAAGTGCTTTCACATCCACCATATTCACCGGATTTGATATTACTTTTATCCCCAACCCTGAAGAAATGGCTGAAGGATGAAATATCACATTTAATGGTGAAGCTGAAAGAGCCACTCATCTTAATTTACAGAGTGTTAAAAGCCTGGAAAGCCGTTGGACTAAATGTCTTGATTTTCAGGGGTGACTATGTTCAAAAATATAAACAACATTTCTGTTAAAGTTTCAATCCTCTCGGTCAGATCTCGTAATGTCCATTAGTGCATGGACACCTGTTCTACGTCGGCTTGCGTTCCTCAGGTCTTTCGCTTCGCCTGGTTAAAGAAGTGTCGGGTGGATACTGATCAGTAAGTTGAATGGCGTACTCTCTGGTCGCTGCATTGTAAACTCAAAGATGATGTTCAAAATAAGAGCAATGCGACCCTCCTCATTAGCTACGCGAATTCTGTTCAAGAGGTAATTCTTGGTAAACACGACCTCTCATGACGAAGTCACAAAAGCGACGGTGGTCGGCGGGTTGCGACTTTTTCAGACGTAAAAATCCTTAGCATGGCTTGCTTCAGAAGAGAAGTAAAGCCGGCGATCCCGTGTCGTAGATTAACGGCACGCAAAAGAACCTCAAGCCTGATAAAGAACCCTCTGAGCAAAATTTCTGGTCTTTCACGTTCAATATAAAATGGGGCGCAAAGAACCATAGGAAATAAAGAGCGTTCATAAAAATTCAAGATTTTAAAGATTGCGGCTGACTATGCTCTTTGTGGGGGGGTTCCTCCTAACGTCATCCAGGGACCGCTCGCTTTGATATCCGGATCTCGGTGCTTTTCGCTCCTCGGGAGGCTCGGGGTCCAATGGATGGGCTCGGGGGCGTTGGAGAAGTTCGATCTGGAAACATCTCCCTTCTGTGCTTGCTTCCGTTGTCATCCTGATCTGGTCGCCCTTCGGATCTTATCCCTACCTCCCAGGGGTCACGGTAGAAGAACAAGGGGCCGGATGACCTGCTTCCGGTGCTCTGCCTCGGCTTCGGGGCCCCCCTTTACCATGAAGCTGCAGAGAAAGTAGTCCATGGGAGTAGGACCCAGGGATCGGGGGCGACTCTTGCAACGGGTCCAGTCCATCGACCGCATATATTGTATCCTCCGTGAGTGTACTGTTGTGTGTGCGGGAAAGAGCATGTCACATCCTTGCTTGTCTGGAGCCTGTCAACGTAATGGCAAACACTAAAACAACATTTTATAGCCCGCCTCTGTGGTAGCGTATCCACCGCACATTCAAGAGGTCCTCGGTCGAATCTCGGTTAGGGTGAGTTGCCCGGGTAAGGTTTCTTACCCGCGTTTTCCCTTAGGCTGAAAATATAAATGTTGTATAACTCAAGCTCTATGGATCCCCAACTCATTTCACCCATCCATTTATTCATCGTCCGATATGATCTAGACGGTTAAAGTACTTTAAAAAAACAATATGACAATTCGGGACGCTTTTGTAGTGCAGTGTTTTCGTTTCCGGCTCTCATACTGAGGGTCCAGGGTTCGATTCTCGGCTCTTGATTGGCGATTCTAAGTCAGCCCTATCCACGCCGTCACCTCTGACTTGCTCATGTAAAGTATGTGCAAGGCCCAACGTGGTTCGGAGTCCAGGGTAAAAGCTGTAGGTTCTCTCGTTCCAGCATCATCCTCATCACCACCCTACCATGGGAAGTAACAGATTCCACCTCAGTCATCTCTTGGAGGAATGAGATATAGGGCATATGGGGAGCGTAAAACCGCCGAAATGTCGTGGCCGCGACTGAACAACCACTCATAATAACAGAGCGCGATGCAGGAGGCTACGTGCTGCAGCTGAGCAGTACACGAGGACCCCGCGGAAGAACCACGAAGGGAGAGAGATACTCTCGCTCCCGAAGACGAGGGAGAGTTTGAGAATTCATTCAGAACAACGTTATCCCCCAGGGTGCAGTGTATCTTAATGACAAATGAAGCTAATATGTAAATACATGTTTGTTGTGATAAAAGTATTCAAGTATCACAATTACAGGACTTTCTCTACCTCTATCGGTTATTTTTATTTAACTTCTACAAATTAATTATTCTTCGAAAATTTATTTTTCTCTCTGCTTCATGTTAATGCAGAAGTAGTTTCATTGGACGTACAAGACTAAACCAAATCGATAGTCAGATGTTTAAAGGCGGGTCACTATATGTGGGCGTTGAAATTCCACATTCTTTCCTTGATATGACGAGAAACAACTGAATAACGTTAACACTTTAAAAAGGATGACGAAGGTATTGAAAATTAAAACTAATAATAACGGCTACCTCGGAAGTAGGTAATGCCACCAAAAGTATATTTAAAGTAAATTGTGTGTTTTAAAGAGATCTATATCATTTTTGTAGTATGTTTTTTACCAGGTATCCCTTCGGAATGAAATGGAGTTCACAGGCTATCCGCAGGAAATCAAAGATACACATTTTATTGCCATATAAATATCTTAAAACATGTGCTATTTTAATTAAAATGCGTAGTCAATTTGCAAAACTCTAAAGCTTCTAAGAAAGTTTTCAACATAAAGGGTATTTTGGGGTGAGTGGGGTTTCTTCAAAATCCTCATGTCACATCTTTGACAGATGCTGATCTTAAACCCAGGTTTGGACATTTGTGCTGTTCACACTTACACTGAGAGGGTCTCTCGGCGAAATCTCGACTTCAAATTCTTGGCTGGAATGCTATACTTCCCCTACTAGGAGAGATGTCCGCTGCAACATTAATAAAACAGCAGTGAAATGAAGCATTTGACACGCCCCCGCTTCACGCATCACAAATGAGTTGACCGCGTCGGTCGCGTGTGTGAAGCGGCAGATAATTTGATGATCATAGGACCACACCCAACAGCCTTCGTGACCTAACGTCCTCTCCAACACAATGACAATGGTCTGCGGTTATGCACCGTGTTGTTTATTCAACAGTTCGTAAAATAAAACAGTGTTACCAACTGCGGTAGGATCGCTACTAGAGGGGGAGAGGTGGGTGGTTGCACTGAAGTATCTCGAGTCGTGGTGTTGAATGAAGATGGCGCACATTTCATTCTCTCTCTCCCCCCCTCATTACGACCTGATCACACAATTCCAACTCTCAGATCACATGCCAACACGCTGTTTGTAGTATTGACTTGCTCTGCAGACCTCCTGAGCGATCTTGCCGAGCGAGAGGCTAGCATTTGTGTTCGGTTACCGCCGTCAGTTTCTTCCTGGTCTCCCCGAGCCAGTAAGGGATGCTTGCTCTTCTACCTCCTGTCCCCGTCATTCATCTGTTTCAGGTGTTCGGTGTGTTTCTCGCTGACGTTGGTTGGTGTACTGGCGGTGTCCCTGTATGGGGGCTCGGGGCTCGGAGCTCGTGGGCAGGACGACCGCGTTGGATGCGTTCAATGTAGAAGGGTTAGGAACGCCGTCCATGTTTTCGCACAACGTCGCCCGGGTGTACCTCTCAACCGTTCCTCTCTCCCAGCGGTCACGTCCACTCTGGCCTACTTGAGGTGCTCTTCCCGGTTTCAGAGCTCTCAGTAATATGTACTCTTATTCGTGGATGCAACAATACTTCGCTTCCCGCAGTAAGTCACGTGACATGTTTATTACAATTCTTCCTATTGGTGGTAAATATCACACACTCTGTTCTGTGAACCTAAAACATAAATGTTCTGAGAATATAAGCCACGTTCTTCTGAACCCTCAACTTTATCCTGGCACGTGACAATACAACTGAACAACCCGCGCAGTCGCAGCTTCAGGACGGTCTACTGTTGTGTTCTATAAGAGGGGATGTTTCTCACCCAACTTGTGTGTCTCTCCATGGGCCAAACTTACATATATTTAAAGCACACCATTTATTTCAAATAACTTTGAGTTATCAGCCATTTTCGAGATATCCGTTTCAATACTTCTGTCACGTTTTTAAAGTACCATCGTTATTCATTTGTTTCTCGCTATGTCTTGCAAGGGATGTGGAATTTGTAGGCCAGCGTATTGTGATTATCACAGGTTTATAAACCAACGACACTTAGAATGAAAATATCTCTGTAAACGCCTATCTTGATTAAAATGAAGGAGATCGAAAAATAAACTTTTCTAACTATAGTTTACGAAAGCTATATATAAATAAAAGAAGTGTGTTTGTGAAGGTATGTGAGTGCAACAAATCAGGTGTTTGTTTATTGAAACGCAATCATCGTCATCAGCTTTTCAGTCGTTCCGGCTTCTAGAAATTGCTAATTCCACGTTTCTTTGGCTCGTAGATAAAACTTATTCTGTTTATTTTCCCTCGAACATTCTTACTATATATTTTTCCTTTGTCTCTATATTGTTTAATAATTAAAACGTGTAATTATCTCATAATTTCTTAATTTCTAATGTGGTCCAGAACTTTGTTTCGTTTCTTCTTGTTTGATGTTTGGTTACTGTCCAGCATTCACTTCCTCGCTAGCTACAGCAAGGTGGGCAGAACCAGTGTTTTCTATAGCTAAGTTATAGCTTCCTTCCTAACTTTGTTTTTCAATGCACGTACCAGAGAAGTGTTATTCATTGTGTAATAAAACGTGGTGACCTGCTCTATTAGGGCTATTTTTGTTCTTATTGGTTCATATACCATGATGTTTGCTACTGCCGTGTTATATTGTTCAGTTCTTCTTCGGTACTATCCTCCGAAGAACCTATTATCACGTGGTCATCCCCCAAAAATATTGAAGTAAAATTTGCCTTATTTATTATAAATTGTCTGTTTAAAAATGTTAGTCATCTATTTACGACTTGTAGATACACATAATAAATAAAATAGGTGACAAAGGACACGTTTGTGTTACCGCTTGATTGAATTTCAAACGCAATGAAAGCCTCAATTATATGAAAATGTCGCTGTTATTGTTATGAAGGCCTTCGTTTGCCAGGAAAACAAAGGTAAGGGAATAACATGAATAGTTTATTTTTATCGTTACGCAGCATTGTCCTTCAGATGCGTAAGATATGCCCTTTGTGCTCGATAAAGTTCTCGGAGTATCGTGATAGAAGAAAGTTTGACTTTATCTCTGTTGCTTGTGTTCCATTGGGTAGTTCCTACCTGATGTATTAAGGAAAAGTGGTCTCCATGCCATTTTATAGCTCCTTGTCAGGCAAGTTCAAGGACAAGAGGGCATGTGAGGAATATACTCCAAATACGCCTTTGGTGAGACTGTGTGTGGCAATCTCAAAACCCACCCAGCCAACTTATTCTTTCTGACGGACATGGGCAATAAAACACCTAATTTCAATTCATAAATTATTAAAACACTGAAAGTATTCACAAACACTGTTTACAAGAATACAAACACAAACTCCGTGTATTACGATGTGACAAGTGCAGTGTTGTTACGCAGTCGAGGAATATTTCTACTTTCGAGATTGTCTGTTGCACTTGACACTAATTTTTTGTGCGGTCGCTTATTTTATTCTTTTTAATGAATATTTAATAAAACATTTGTAATGAAGTTCTGGTAACACGTTGCTACCGATTCAAAAGCTACAACTAACACGATGACTGTGACGGAGCAGACACGCAGCACCTCGACCACCACTTGATCCTTAGTGTGCACACGTCCGGCAGGAACGGATGGGCCGGCACAAGTCGACAGAGACGCGCGGAATTCCCTAATAGTTCCAGGCTTGGCCAGCAGAGGGTCGCTCGCAGACGTCCCTCTAGTAAGACCGGGGAAACACGACCCTGCAAGGGAGGCTCGACAGCCTTCTCTCTAACAGGGCCGAAAAGGAGTTCGAATTTGCGAGCCTCTGTGCTATCTGCCCGACACCAACAGAACCACAGTCCTGAAACATGAGAGGGAAATGAAATGAGACGAAATGGAGGAGAGAGGATAGAATAGCCTTCACCTTTGTCAATCAGGGAAAACCACGAAAAAGCCATAGCCAGAGTGGACGGACCTCCCGAAGCTTGCTCAGTAAGATAGTATAACTTGAGTCAATTGTTTGGACGATAGTAGAGTCTCGGTGTTTGAACAACACCTGCACATATCAAAGAGACGTCATTCATTGTTGAAAAATCTGTAATGTGGAATGAAATGTTTATTTAGCTTTAATTTCAGTTAATTATCTTTGAAAAAAAAACATAAGATATTGTGTTCTAAGTTACTGATTGCTAAATGAAGGTTTCAACTTCCCACATTAGGTGTGCTGTTGGTAGACATGAATTTCCTTGGAAACGAGTTCATTGTAAATTTGTTTTTGTGCAAGTATGATCGGTAGCAGGTAGTTAACAAGCTGATGTAAGAAAGTTTTGGTTCGTACTTGAGGTGTGATGGAGCTCGTTATCAGGGCATGCTAAACAATTGTATAAAGAGAACAGCTAACATCAGAAAAAGGAACCGATAGTTCATAAGTATTAACAATAACTTGCAAACTCCAGCCTAAGACTGGGGAATCTTCACATTCACAAGCTTTACCCTTATTTCTGTCTGGTCTTCTGTATTATCTATGTGAAAGTTATGTAGTTTTTGTGTCATCTGTAGGGGCGGGGGTTCAGCTACCGTGGTGCGGGCGCTGAGCACTCTTGGTACTTCTGACGTACGCTTGGCCGAATATTCCAGCTGTTCGGATTGGGTTGGACTCGGCGGGGCAGTGATTGGGTACGTCTGGCTGGTTTATCCGCCCAGGCAGGGTTGTGAGACGCCTCGATGTTCGCCGGCACCAACCATGAGTGAGAGTTGCTAGATTGCTGTCGGCCCTACCGAGGTTTTCGGTAGTCACTCTTTTTAAGGGCGACGTGCGTAAGTGGCGTATCCACTCCCAACCCCGCGAAAGTGGGGGGAATTTTAGGAAAGAAGGTGTTGTCCTTAATGGAAACCCCACGGTTGGAGAGCCGCTCGGATGGCGCTCGCTGACCCTGGGTTGTTAAGAGGGGGCTTGGGTTTAGGCTCTTGCCCGGGTAGACCTTCGAAGCAAAAAAGTCATTAAGTAACTATGGGACCAAAGAGAAGGCGTAAAGGCTTAAACTTCTGCCTAATGAAATTATCTAGCAAGTTATTCAACCATACCGGCCGATGATTGTTCCACCACCAAAGAGTACTTATATGCTATGCAGCATTTTCAGAACTTGGAAGACGTCGGAGGAGGTTAAGAAAGTCAGATATTGTGCCGATGTTTCATGTCCTTTTGTGTGAATATGGAGATTTTTCATGCATTATTAGGAATAGAGACGGCGCCATGGCAAGTTATTAGACCGCTCGCCTCTCACCAAGGCGGTCCGGATTCAATCTCGAGTGGGATTTGGGTGGTGAACGAAACGGCGTCTGGAGGGTTTTCTCCGCTTTCTCCTGCTGTTCATTCCATCATTTGCTCCATTTTCTTTCATCCATTTCACCTTCATTTTCTATCATCTTCTTCCTCACTCTTATTCCTGGCGACTAACCGATCCCCCGTTCCGGTATTTCATGTTCTGGTTGAATATCGTGGGCTCCTCTACAGGCGCGGGTGTAGGCCCTACTTGAGAGGAAGGTAAATAAGTATTAGGAGACTACAATTATAAGGGGTAAAGGGAAGGATTCGTCGTACAAATCCTATGAACAATAACTGCATAAAGAACGGTTAGATTGAAATTAATTAAATTGTCATTCTAGTTTAAAAGCTGACCATGCAACGTCAGGTGCTATGTTATATTTAAAATGTTTACGTGACAAATAAAATGTGTGCCTTGAAATTTCAGGGAGTAGCCAAGGAAGTCTTCAGTCAAAAGGAACTTTGTATAAACTTGTATAACTGGTAAATGTTAAAGAATAGACGAAATGTAGATCTGTTTAAAACACACAATTTATTTCAAATAATCTTTTGTGTGTAGCAGAAGCTGTTCCTGAAATATCTGTTATTAATGGTTTCAATTGTTCAATGCTCAGTAATTTTAAAAACTCCTGTCAACATTCAGTTGTTTCTCGTGATGTCATGGAAACAGTATGGAATTTTAAGCCAGCATATAGCGTCCAGTTGTTAAACAATTGACTATCGCTGTTCTCTATAACGTAATGCAGCTGTTTCTGCAAAGGTTTATCTCGATTAAAATGAAGTAGATAGGAGAATAATCTTTAGTAAGAACATTGCGTACACCCATTAATAAGCGACAGAGAGTAGAGAAAGTAATGTGAATGTTGCACATCAGATATTAGTGTCATTCAGTGTGCTTTTAACGCTTTGTGTTACATACGTTACTCTTATTGCACAGTTTTACATTTTTGTTGTGCTCTGAAGCTTTTTTGTGAGGAGGAACTGTTATCTAAACAAACTACTCGTGTATCGATTCAGGCTCGGCACTAACAGGTTTTAAGTAGACATTTCACTCCAAAAAGCCATTAGTGGGCAATCTTGCCCTAGTTGCATTACCCTCACCTCCCCTCAATAACAGTTCATTTGTATAAACAAGAGAAGCTATGTGAATACGCTTACAACGTTTACTTTCTCTAGTGTGAGTATAGCACGCCAACCAAACATTCTATAGAAATATTTCACTGAAAATACACGTTTTGAGGCTCCCTGAATAAAACTCAGATATGTTGCATACACATCACTTTCTCTACTGTAAGTATAGCAAGTGTTGCATGTCAGCCAAACATTCTATAGAAATATTTCACTGAAAATACACGTTTTGAGGCTCCCTGAATAAAACTCAGATATGTTGCATTCATATCACTTTCTCTACTGTAAGTATAGCAAGTGTTGCAGTTCAGCCAAACATTCTATAGAAATATTTCAGTGAAAATACACGTTTTGAGGCTCCCTGAATAAAACTCAGATATGTTGCATTCATATCACTTTCTCTACTGTAAGTATAGCAAGTGTTGCAGTTCAGCCAAACATTCTATAGAAATATTTCAGTGAAAATACACGTTTTGAGGCTCCCTGAATAAAAATCAGATATGTTGCATTCACATGACTTTCTCTACTGTAAGTATAGCAAGTGTTGCAGTTCAGCCAAACATTCTATAGAAATATTTCACTGAAAATACACGTTTTGAGGCTCCCTGAATAAAAATCAGATATGTTGCCTTGACATCACTTTCTCTACTGTAAGTATAGCAAGTGTTGCAGGCCAGCCAAACATTCTATAGAAATATTTCACTGAAAATACACGGTTTGAGGCTCCCTGAATAAAAATCAGATATGTTGCCTTGACATCACTTTCTCTACTGTAAGTATAGCAAGTGTTGCAGGCCAGCCAAACATTCTATAGAAATATTTCACTGAAAATACACATTTTGAGGCTCCCTGAATAAAAATCAGATATGTTGCATTCACATGACTTTCTCTACTGTAAGTATAGCAAGTGTTGCAGTTCAGCCAAACATTCTATAGAAATATTTCACTGCAAACACACGTTTTGAAACCCCTGAATAAAACCAGATATGTTGCATTCACATGGCTTTCTCTACTCACATTTCTATAAACTATTCTTACAGTATATGATTATTCTAGCTTGTTGATATTAATTAGATAAACTTACACATTTAGGTAATTCGATGAATGAATGACCGGGAAACACTTCACACCTCGACCCAACACGATCTTTTGTACTTACAACGCTCAGGATGAGGTGAAGGAACCGCCGGTCTCTAATCATTCCAAGCTTGATAACCAGTCCCACCGGCGGGCCCTGAAACGAGCAAGCTACTGTCATTATCTAACATTCCGACTGATGATTGTTCCACCACCAAAGGCTACTTGCACGCTGTGCAGCAGACTGTCGGAGTTTCACAACCTTTTGTGTGAATGTCGGGGGATTTTTCATCCTTTATTATGGATAGGCGGGGCTGTACGAAGTTACAATTATAAGGGGTGATGGGGAGGATTCCATAAAAGTCTTCTAGATGCGTGTAGAGTAGTTTCATAAAGAAGATAGGGAACATGACACACTCACAAATGTATAACCTTAAATAAAACATTGCTGCAGTTTTATTAATTGTAGAGTAAGCAGATTTCATACACTAGTTTATAAAGGCTTCCAAAAACAATAAAAGCTTTCACCGGAGTTAATCTAGGTACAGCAGAACCCGCTTAACTGAACTAAAGGGGCAGCGTCTTTTCTGACAATGCACTTTTCTCGGATAATCGATGTTAAACAGCGAGAGTAAGAAAACAATTGTATTCCAAATGCATGTAACAATGTTTAATAAAAACTATTATTGTATACAGTATTTAGAAATACTATTTCATAAAGTCAGTAATTGTTGTGAACGCTTGCGAGCAGCTGTATCACGTCACCCTTTGATCAACATTGTGTCACTGCTTTGTTTTACAGAACGTTTTGTGTTGTTGATAGTGACGTCACTCAATATTTCCCATTAATGTTTCAATACGAATTTGTAGTGTTTCTTACCTCTGCTCGTCCTCGAGTTTCTGGCCAAGCGCCTCTTTTCGCTCACATCTTAATACAAATAAATCACTGACCAGCACCAACAGTTATAGTGGTGCAGTATTTCTTGGAAAATGAGGTAAGGGATAAGGATTAACTACATACACTACCAAGCATGTACCTGTGGCGCCCCGGAAACGTTGCGACTTCCATTCGGCGGGTCCCGGGTTCGATCCTCTCTGATCTATGGGTTTTTCGGGCCGGCAGGCGAATGCTAGAGTAGTTCCTCTTCTACCATGATGTTTCTCCCCCCTCATTTCCTGTACCCATTATCTTGCTTGTCATCTGTTTCAGGATTGTTCGGCGGGTTGCGGCTGGAGAGTGACTTTGTGTTCTGTGGAGGTTTCTTCCTGACGTCGTCCAGGGACTGCTCGTTTGGATGTCCGTCTGGGTGCTTTCGGGCATCGCCCATTCGGGGACTCCTGAAGGCTCAGGTTCTAATGGAGGGTTCGAGCGGCGTTCGAGGCGTTAAATCTGGAAACATTAGGTACCCCTGTCATCTGGATCTGGTCGCTCTCCCCTCATCCCACCCTCCCTCCCAGGTGTCACGATACAAGCAGAAGGGATCCGACTGGCCTGCGTACGGTGCTCTGTCCCTGTTTCGGGGCTGCCTGCATCCGTACTTTTACCTGTATTGTAATTTAGGATCGGGGCAAGAGAACATTCTCAATGACACAGCGGCGTTGTTAGAGTGTACTTTCGCATTTCTTCTTTCATTGGTTTTACTTTTCGATTCTTTCGTTCTTTCTTTCTGTTATCCTCTCGTCCGTCGTTTCGTCTAAGCGGGGCTTTGCTCAGTAAGGATTGGCTTAATCACAGGGCTTATTGAAAATAGTAACTTTCACACATTAGCTAGATCCACAGCAGATTTAGTGACTCAGAGTGTAATACCAAAACTGTTACTGATCAACAATGTTCACTTTTTGGTTTACTAAGCACAAAGAAATCCTTAGCCTTGTTTAAATAATGCACAACATGCGGCGGATGTAGCGTGCACCAATTCCCAAAAGGAAGGCCGCATGTCTGTACGGCAAGAGCGCCGTTTTCCCGCGGGGATGGAGCGAGTGACATGTTTAATAGCCGGGCGAGCGTCGCTGTCCTTGCAGGAGTGATGTAAATATTGACGTAACCAAAGTTTCATTCACTCTGAAGACCACGAGCCAAGTCCCTTAGCATTGCTTGAGTCATTGTTCAATAATGTATTACGTTTTAATGGAGATAAACCTTTACAGAAACAGCTACATTACACATTTCGTTAAAGAGAACAGCGATAGTCAAATGTTTAACAACTGAACGCTATATGCTGGTCTTACTGTTTCCATGACATCGCGAGAAACAACTGAATGTTGGTAGGACTTCAAGAGAATGACCAAGTAATGAACCTTTAATAACGGATATCTCAGAAATAGCTTAAGCCACAAAAAGAACTTATTTGAAAGACATTGTGTAAGAATACTCCCCGTGGACACCAGCGGGCTGTTCAACTGGTGGGTCGTTCATCGCCCTCCCTCGGCGGCTCCGTGGGGACACAGTTTGGAAATGTTAGGGACTTCCGCGCGTCTCTCTGGCCTGTAGCTTCCTTCTCTTCCTCCTGGAGATGGTAGCCACAACTGATCTCTGTAGGTCGCGGTGTCGAGATGTTCCCTTCTGCGCGTCTCTCTGGCCTGTAGCTTCCTTCTCTTGCTCCTGGAGATGGTAGCCACAACTGATCTCTGTAGGTCGCGGTGTCGAGATGTTCCCTTCTGCGCGTCTCTCTGGCCTGTAGCTTCCTTCTCTTGCTCCTGGAGGTGGTAGCCACAACTGATCTCTGTAGGTCGCGGTGTCGAGATGTTCCCTTCTGCGCGTCTCTCTGGCCTGTAGCTTCCTTCTCTTCCTCCTGGAGATGGTAGCCACAACTGATCTCTGTAGGTCGCGGTGTCGAGGTGTTCCCTTCTGCGCGTCTCTCTGGCCTGTAGCTTCCTTCTCTTCCTCCTGGAGGTGGTAGACACAACTGATCTCTGTAGGTCGCGGTGTCGAGGTGTTCCCTTCTGCACGTCTCTCTGGCCTGTAGCTTCCTTCTCTTCCTCCTGGAGGTGGTAGACACAACTGATCTCTGTAGGTCGCGGTGTCGAGGTGTTCCCTTGTCTCTCTGGCCTGTAGCTTCCTTCTCTTCCTCCTGGAGATGGTAGCCACAACTGATCTCTGTAGGTCACGGTGTCGAGGTGTTCCCTTGTCTCTCTGGCCTGTAGCTTCCTTCTCTTCCTCCTGGAGGTGGTAGACACAACTGATCTCTGTAGGTCACGGTGTCGAGGTGTTCCCTTGTCTCTCTGGCCTGTAGCTTCCTTCTCTTCCTCCTGGAGATGGTAGACACAACTGATCTCTGTAGGTCACGGTGCCGAGGTGTTCCCTTGTCTCTCTGGCCTGTAGCTTCCTTCTCTTCCTCCTGGAAATGGTAGACACAACTGATCCCTGTAGGTCGCGGTGTCGAGGTGTTCCCTTGTCTCTCTGGCCTGTAGCTTCCTTCTCTTCCTCCTGGAGATGGTAGACACAACTGATCTCTGTAGGTCGCGGTGCCGAGGTGTTCCCTTGTCTCTCTGGCCTGTAGCTTCCTTCTCTTCCTCCTGAAGATGGTAGCCACAACTGATCTCTGTAGGTCGCGGTGTCGAGGTGTTCCCTTCCGCGCGTCTCTCTGGCCTGTAACTTCCTTCTCTTCCTCCTGGAGATGGTAGCCACAACTGATCTCTGTAGGTCGCGGAGTCGAGGTGTTCCCTTCTGCGCGTCTCTCTGGCCTGTAGCTTCCTTCTCTTCCTCCTGGAGATGGTAGCCACAACTGATCTCTGTAGGTCGCGGTGCGGAGGTGTTCCCTTGTCTCTCTAGCCTGTAGCTTCCTTCTCTTCCTCCTGGAGGTGGTAGCCACAACTGATCTCTGTAGGTCGCGGTGTCGAGGTGTTCCCTTGTCTCTCTGGCCTGTAGCTTCCTTCTCTTCCTCCTGGAGATGGTAGCCACAACTGATCTCTGTAGGTCGCGGTGTCGAGGTGTTACCTTGTCTCTCTGGCCTGTAGCTTCCTTCTCTTCCTCCTGGAGGTGGTAGCCACAACTGATCTCTGTAGGTCGCGGTGTCGAGGTGTTCCCTTGTCTCTCTGGCCTGTAGCTTCCTTCTCTTCCTCCTGGAGGTGGTAGCCACAACTGATCTCTGTAGGTCGCGGTGCCGAGGTGTTCCCTTGTCTCTCTGGCCTGTAGCTTCCTTCTCTTCCTCCTGGAGGTGGTAGCCACAACTGATCTCTGTAGGTCGTGGTGCCGAGGTGTTCCCTTGTCTCTCTGGCCTGTAGCTTCCTTCTCTTCCTCCTGGAGGTGGTAGCCACAACTGATCTCTGTAGGTCGCGGTGCCGAGGTGTTCCCTTGTCTCTCTGGCCTGTAGCTTCCTTCTCTTCCTCCTGGACATGGTAGACACAACTGATCTCTGTAGGTCGCGGTGTCGAGGTGTTCCCTTGTCTCTCTGGCCTGTAGCTTCCTTCTCTTCCTCCTGGAGATGGTAGACACAACTGAACTCCGTAGGTCGCGGTGTCGAGGTGTTCCCTTCCGCGCGTCTCTCTGGCCTGTAGCTTCCTTCTCTTCCTCCTGGAGGTGGTAGCCACAACTGATCTCTGTAGGTCGCGGTGTCGAGGTGTTCCCTTCCGCGCGTCTCTCTGGCCTGTAGCTTCCTTCTCTTCCTCCTGGAGATGGTAGCCACAACTGATCTCTGTAGGTCGCGGTGTCGAGGTGTTCCCTTGTCTCTCTGGCCTGTAGCTTCCTTCTCTTCCTCCTGGAGATGGTAGACACAACTGATCTCTGTAGGTCGCGGTGCCGAGGTGTTCTCTTGTCTCTCTGGCCTGTAGCTTCCTTCTCTTCCTCCTGGAGATGGTAGACACAACTGATCTCTGTAGGTCGCGGTGTCGAGGTGTTCCCTTGTCTCTCTGGCCTGTAGCTTCCTTCTCTTCCTCCTGGAGATGGTAGATACAACTGATCTCTGTAGGTCGCGGTGCCGAGGTGTTCCCTTGTCTCTCTGGCCTGTAGCTTCCTTCTCTTCCTCCTGGAGGTGGTAGACACAACTGATCTCTGTAGGTCGCGGTGCCGAGGTGTTCCCTTCTGCGCGTCTCTCTGGCCTGTAGCTTCCTTCTCTTCCTCCTGGAGGTGGTAGCCACAACTGATCTCTGTAGGTCGCGGTGCCGAGGTGTTCCCTTCTGCAGGTCTCTCTGGCCTGTAGCTTCCTTCTCTTCCTCCTGGAGGTGGTAGCCACAACTGATCTCTGTAGGTCGCGGTGCCGAGGTGTTCCCTTGTCTCTCTGGCCTGTAGCTTCCTTCTCTTCCTCCTGGAGGTGGTAGCCACAACTGATCTCTGTAGGTCGCGGTGCCGAGGTGTTCCCTTCTGCGCGTCTCTCTGGCCTGTAGCTTCCTTCTCTTCCTCCTGGAGGTGGTAGCCACAACTGATCTCTGTAGGTCGCGGTGCCGAGGTGTTCCCTTCTGCACGTCTCTCTGGCCTGTAGCTTCCTTCTCTTCCTCCTGGAGGTGGTAGACACAACTGATCTCTGTAGGTCGCGGTGCCGAGGTGTTCCCTTCTGCGCGTCTCTCTGGCCTGTAGCTTCCTTCTCTTCCTCCTGGAGGTGGTAGACACAACTGATCTCTGTAGGTCGCGGTGCCGAGGTGTTCCCTTCTGCGCGTCTCTCTGGCCTGTAGCTTCCTTCTCTTCCTCCTGGAGATGGTAGCCACAACTGATCTCTGTAGGTCGCGGTGCCGAGGTGTTCCCTTCTGCACGTCTCTCTGGCCTGTAGCTTCCTTCTCTTCCTCCTGGAGGTGGTAGACACAACTGATCTCTGTAGGTCGCGGTGCCGAGGTGTTCCCTTCTGCGCGTCTCTCTGGCCTGTAGCTTCCTTCTCTTCCTGCTGGAGGTGGTAGACACAACTGATCTCTGTAGGTCGCGGTGTCGAGGTGTTCCCTACTGCGCGTCTCTCTGGCCTGTAGCTTCCTTCTCTTCGTGCTGGAGGTGGTAGACACAACTGATCTCTGTAGGTCGCGGTGTCGAGGTGTTCCCTTCTGCGCATCTCTCTGGCCTGTAGCTTCCTTCTCTTCGTGCTGGAGGTGGTAGACACAACTGATCTCTGTAGGTCGCGGTGTCGAGGTGTTCCCTTGTCTCTCTGGCCTGTAGCTTCCTTCTCTTCCTCCTGGAGGTGGTAGACACAACTGATCTCTGTAGGTCGCGGTGTCGAGGTGTTCCCTTCTGCGCGTCTCTCTGGCCTGTAGCTTCCTTCTCTTCCTCCTGGAGATGGTAGACACAACTGATCTCTGTAGGTCGCGGTGTCGAGGTTTTCCCTTGTTTCTCTGGCCTGTAGCTTCCTTCTGTTCCTCCTGGAGATGGTAGCCACAACTGATCTCTGTAGGTCGCGGTGTCGAGGTGTTCCCTTGTCTCTCTGGCCTGTAGCTTCCTTCTCTTCCTCCTGGAGATGGTAGCCACAACTGATCTCTGTAGGTCGCGGTGTCGAGGTGTTCCCTTGTCTCTCTGGCCTGTAGCTTCCTTCTCTTCCTCCTGGAGATGGTAGACACAACTGATCTCTGTAGGTCGCGGTGCCGAGGTGTTCTCTTGTCTCTCTGGCCTGTAGCTTCCTTCTCTTCCTCCTGGAGATGGTAGACACAACTGATCTCTGTAGGTCGCGGTGTCGAGGTGTTCCCTTGTCTCTCTGGCCTGTAGCTTCCTTCTCTTCCTCCTGGAGATGGTAGACACAACTGATCTCTGTAGGTCGCGGTGCCGAGGTGTTCCCTTGTCTCTCTGGCCTGTAGCTTCCTTCTCTTCCTCCTGGAGATGGTAGACACAACTGATCTCTGTAGGTCGCGGTGCCGAGGTGTTCCCTTGTCTCTCTGGCCTGTAGCTTCCTTCTCTTCCTCCTGGAGATGGTAGACACAACTGATCTCTGTAGGTCGCGGTGTCGAGGTGTTCCCTTGTCTCTCTGGCCTGTAGCTTCCTTCTCTTCCTCCTGGAGATGGTAGACACAACTGATCTCTGTAGGTCGCGGTGCCGAGGTGTTCCCTTGTCTCTCTGGCCTGTAGCTTCCTTCTCTTCCTCCTGGAGATGGTAGACACAACTGATCTCTGTAGGTCGCGGTGTCGAGGTGTTCCCTTGTCTCTCTGGCCTGTAGCTTCCTTCTCTTCCTCCTGGACATGGTAGACACAACTGATCTCTGTAGGCCGCGGTGCCGAGGTGTCCCCTCCGTTGCTTATCCTCAACTTATTTAATTTTTCTAGGATGACAATCAAGAACAACTTTGAGACAAAAGATAAGCCATGTAAAAGTACCTATGTGATTGTGAAATTGCTCAAACAAATTATTTACTCCACTACTGTAAATATCCTAGTTGAATAATGTTAAAGTGATTCAATATGTAGTTAATCATTGCATTGTTACGTTAGCAAGGGGTGACATGACGTGCAAATGAATATGTATTAAGTGTTATAAAGGACACAGAATACGAGATTGTGCACCTTGCCAGGGAGAATCAACACTCGAGGTAACGTTTTCTCGACGAGATGGCTGGATGAAAAAAGGCGCCGCTTACTACAAAGGAATTAACATTTATTGTACGACAATATCGCAAACCTCAAGGACAATCCGCTGTAGTAACATATCAAATTTATTTGTATCGTTAACATTTACAAACAATAAAGCAGTTTGAATTCGATGTGATATGGTCCCCGCATATTTACGTGTATGCGCACATTATTTGTATGAAAGTTAAACATTTAGACCAAACGGGATGGCTCATGCGGTAACGACTGTGGCTCCCATTCGAAAGGTCTTGGGTCCAAAACCCCTGAGTCGACCAATCTGACCGAAGGCTTTTTCGCTGTGTTCCCCGGTCGCTAGGAAAATTTTTCTATGATCCCTTTCATCACTTCATTTCATTTCCATCTTCTTCACCGCTATGCCAAGCATTGCGTGCTCCTCGAAAAACATTAGGTTCATCACCCATCCTGGATATTGTGATCCAGAGTTTGCTTGCTCCTCGACAAACATTAGGCTGATCACCCATCCTGGATATTGTGATCCAGAGTTTGCTTGCTCCTCGACAAACATTAGGCTGATCACCCATCCTGGATATTGTGATCCAGAGCTTCCTTGCTCCTCGACAAACATTAGGCTGATCACCCATCCTGGATATTGTGATCCAGAGCTTCCTTGCTCCTCAACAAACATTAGGCTGATCACCCATCCTGGATATTGTGATCCAGAGTTTGGGTGCTCCTCGACAAACATTAGGCTGATTACCCATTCTGGATATTGTGATCCAGAGTTTGCTTGCTCCTCGACAAACATTAGGCTGATCACCCATCCTTGATATTGTGATCCAGAGTTTGGGTGCTCCTCGACAAACATTAGGCTGATCACCCATCCTGGATATTGTGTTCCAGAGTTTGCTTGCTCCTCGACAAACATTAGGCTGATCACCCATCCTGGATATTGTGATCCAGATTTTGCTTGCTCCTCGACAAACATTAAGCTGATCACCCATCCTGGATATTGTGATCCAGAGTTTGGGTGCTCCTCGACAAACATTAGGCTGATCACCCATCCTGGATATTGTTTCCAGAGTTTGCTTGCTCCTCGGCAAACATTAGGCTGATCACCCATCCTGGATATTGTGATCCAGAGTTTGGGTGCTCCTCGACAAACATTAGGCTGATGACCCATCCTGGATATTGTGATCCAGAGTTTGCTTGCTCCTCGACAAACATTAGGCTGATGACCCATCCTGGATATTGTGATCCAGAGTTTGCTTGCTCCTCGACAAACATTAGGCTGATCACCCATCCTGGATATTGTGATCCAGAGTTTGCTTGCTCCTCGACAAACATTAGGCTGATGACCCATCCTGGATATTGTTTCCAGAGTTTGCTTGCTCCTCGACAAACATTAGGCTGATGACCCATCCTGGATATTGTGATCCAGAGTTTGCTTGCTCCTCGACAAACATTAGGCTGATGACCCATCCTGGATATTGTGATCCAGAGTTTGGGTGCTCCTCGACAAACATTAGGCTGATGACCCATCCTGGATATTGTGATCCAGAGTTTGCTTGCTCCTCGACAAACATTAGGCTGATGACCCATCCTGGATATTGTGATCCAGAGTTTGGGTGCTCGTCGACAAACATTAGGCTGATGACCCATCCTGGATATTGTTTCCAGAGTTTGCTTGCTCCTCGACAAACATTAGGCTGATCACCCATCTTGGATATTGTGATCCAGAGTTTGGGTGCTCCTCGACAAACATTAGGCTGATGACCCATCCTGGATATTGTGATCCAGAGTTTGCTTGCTCCTCGACAAACATTAGGCTGATCACCCATCCTGGATATTGTGATCCAGAGTTTGGGTGCTCCTCGACAAACATTAGGCTGATCACCCATCCTGGATATTGTGATCCAGAGTTTGCTTGCTCCTCGACAAACATTAGGCTGTTCACCCATCCTGGATATTGTGATCCAGAGTTTGCTTGCTCCTCGACAAACATTAGGCTGATCACCCATTCTGGATATTGTGATCCAGAGCTTCCTTGCTCCTCGACAAACATTAGGCTGATCACCCATCCTGGATATTGTGATCCGGAGCTTCCTTGCTCCTCGACAAACATTAAGCTGATCACCCATCCTGGATATTGTGATCCAGAGTTTGGGTGCTCCTCGACAAACATTAAGCTGATCACCCATCCTGGATTTTGTGTTCCAGAGTTTGCTTGCTCCTCGACAAACATTAGGCTGATCACCCATCTTGGATATTGTGATCCAGAGTTTGCTTGCTCCTCGACAAACATTAGGCTGATCACCCATCTTGGATATTGTGATCCAGAGTTTGCTTGCTCCTCGACAAACATTAGGCTGATCACCCATCCTGGATATTGTTTCCAGAGTTTGCTTGCTCCTCGACAAACATTAGGCTGATCACCCATCTTGGATATTGTGATCCAGAGTTTGCTTGCTCCTCGACAAACATTAGGCTGATCACCCATCTTGGATATTGTGATCCAGAGTTTGCTTGCTCCTCGACAAACATTAGGCTGATCACCCATCCTGGATATTGTGATCCAGAGTTTGGGTGCTCCTCGACAAACATTAGGCTGATCACCCATCCTGGATATTGTGATCCAGAGTTTGTTTGCTCCTCGACAAACATTAGGCTGATCACCCATCCTGGATATTGTGATCCAGAGTTTGGGTGCTCCTCGACAAACATTAGGCTGATGACGCATCCTGGATATTGTGATCCAGAGTTTGCTTGCTCCTCGACAAACATTAGGCTGATCACCCATCCTGGATATTGTGATCCAGAGTTTGCTTGCTCCTCGACAAACATTAGGCTGATCACTCATCCTAGATATTGTGATCCAGAGCTTCCTTGCTCCTTGACAAACATTGGGCTGATCACCCATCCTGGATATTGTGATCCAGAGCTTCCGTGCTCCTCGACAAACATTCGGTGATCACCCATCCTGGATATTGTGATCCAGAGTTTGCTTGCTCCTCGACAAACATTGGGCTGATCACCCATCCTGGATATTGTGATCTAGAGTTTGGGTGCTCCTCAACAAACATTCGGTGATCACCCATCCTGGATATTGTGATCCAGAGTTTGCTTGCTCCTCGACAAACATTGGGCTGATCACCCATCCTGGATATTGTGATCCAGAGTTTGCTTGCTCCTTGACAAACTTTCGGTGATCACCCATCCTGGATATTGTGATCCAGAGCTTCCTTGCTCCTCGACAAACATTGGGCTGATCACCCATCCTGGATATTGTGATCCAGAGTTTGCTTGCTCCTCAAAAAACTTTCGGTGATCACCCATCCTGGATATGGTGATCCAGAGTTTGCTTGCTCCTTGACAAACATTAGGCTGATCACCCATCCTGGATATTGTGATCCAGAGTTTGCTTGCTCCTTGACAAACATTAGGCTGATCACCCATCCTGGATATTGTGTTCCAGAGTTTACTTGCTCCTCAACAAACTTTCGGTGATCACCCATCCTGGATATTGTGATCCAGAGTTTGCTTGCTCCTCAACAAACATTCGGTGATCACCCATCCTGGATATTGTGATCCAGAGCTTGCTTGCTCCTCAACAAACATTAGGTTGATCACCCATCCTGAATATTGTGATCCAGAGTTTGCTTGCTCCTTGACAAACATTAGGCTGATCACCCATCCTGGATATTGTGATCCAGAGTTTGCTTGCTCCTCAACAAACTGTCGGTGATCATCCATCCTGGATATTCTGATCCAGAGTTTGGGTGCTCCTCAACAAACATTCGTTGATCACCCATCCTGGATATTGTGATCCAGAGTTTGCTTGCTCCTCGGCAAACATTAGGCTGATCACCCATCCTGGATATTGTGATCCAGAGTTTGGGTGCTCCTCAACAAACATTCGGTGATCACCCATCCTGGATATTGTGATCCAGAGTTTGCTTGCTCCTTGACAAACATTAGGCTGATCACCCATCCTGGATATTGTGATCCAGAGTTTGGGTGCTCCTCAACAAACATTCGGTGATCACCCATCCTGGATATTGTGATCCAGAGTTTGCTTGCTCCTCGACAAACATTAGGCTGATCACCCATCCTGGATTGTGATCCAGAGTTTGGGTGCTCCTCAACAAACATTCGGTGATCACCCATCCTGGATATTGTGATATAGAGTTTGCTTGCTCCTCAACAAACTTTCGGTGATCACCCATCCTGGATATTGTGATCCAGAGTTTGGGTGCTCCTCAACAAACATTCGGTGATCACCCATCCTGGATATTGTGATCCAGAGTTTGCTTGCTTCTCGACAAACATTAGGCTGATCACCCATCCTGGATATTGTGATCCAGAGTTTGGGTGCTCCTCAACAAACATTCGGTGATCACCCATCCTGGATATTGTGATCCAGAGTTTGCTTGCTCCTCGACAAACATCAGGCTGATCACCCATCCTGGATATTGTGATCTAGAGTTTGCTTGCTCCTCTACAAACATTAGGCTGATCACCCATCCTGGATATTGTGATCCAGAGCTTCCTTGCTCCTCGACAGACCACTTACCCAGGATATTGGCTTGTAAGTTCTCCCTACAAAGAAGAGGTCAAGCAATTAAAGAAGAATGGGTTAAATATTGCTTATTAATACCGAAGCGAATTAATAATTGTCCGCGTAATAACATTGTTCTTATGTCTTTGCTCCAGAAGACATTCTCAACAAATAATGTTGTTTGAGAATAAATAAGACATTAATCATAAGAAACTTGATTTATCATTGGTACAACTAAGCGAGATACCTCCGCAGTAATTCGGGGAGTTCCGAATTGAATTCCCGGTGCCCGCCCATTCTGAACGTCGTTATTCGTGGTTTTCCCTGGTTGACATAGGTGAATGTTGGAGTAGTGTATTCTACCACGTATTTCCTCTCATTTCATTTCCATTCCATGTTTCGGTCGGTGCCGGGCAGACGGCGCAGAGACTTGCGCTTTTGATGGTTTCCTCGTTCCCACTAGAGAGACGACTCTAAGGGACCTCCCGTGGCCGGGTGGTCAAGTCTGGAAGCGTTAGGGAACTCTACGTGCCTCTGTCCACTTGCGTTAGCCTCGCTCTGCATTCCCTCACGTCAGACTTTCCTCCCAGGGTTTAGACACAATGATCCAATGTGGTCGCAGTGTTAGGTGTCATTGTTACCACCCACGCTGCACAGTAACACCAGAGTTACGTCAGGTTGCGACACCAGATTCTAAACTCTGCGAACACTGAAAGTAACTAATCCCGAGAAAGAGACTTCACCGGGAGACAGACGTAACAAATCTTATGCCACACTGTTACATAGCCACCGCTGCATCCAGAGGATGTAAACACGAGACAATTTTATATTGTGCCACAGACGATTCTGCTTGTACACAAAATGTCGACAATTTGTTGTTAACGTTATTCATGTACGTAAAGCAGTTTTCACTTTTATTGACAACCTAGAAATAGTATACTAAGATACGAGTGTGGGAAGTGTAGTATTGTCGCAACTAAAGTTGGACACAGGGGGGAATAACTGGAATCAGATGATAGAGAATTCAGAATTTGGATTAGCAAAACTATTATATTCTAGAACGTTACATTTTTATAGTGCGATTGTCGAGTTTACATTATCAGGGATGATGATGATACTGGCTAAATTATTATTATTATTATTATTATTATTATTTTTTATATTTATCTTAGAAGGCTTACCTTGAGGAACATGTCTCGTCGTGGATGAGGAGAGCCCATACTCGACACGACTTCGTCAAGCCGTTAGTGGTGTTAGAGGAAGCCATCCGGAGCGGCCGTGCCGCGGCCGTCGACGGGTACCATAGCGGTCCCGATAAATTTACAACACAAAAGTCCCCCGAGTCGAGACTGAGGGCTTGTTTATATAGGGCTAAATACCCGGGCAGCTATTACCAAATATGGTCTGCCACCGCCCTGGATTTGAAATATAGCAGCCAATCATAACTCGATACGTCAATGTTCTAGAACATTCTATGTGACGTATCGTGGTTTAAGGTGCAGCTAAAAGTCTGCAGAAAGACACGTACTCCTCAGGAAATGATGGCACGGTAACATCCCTTTGAAATTTCAAAGGAAATGACAACCACTGTGTTCCTGTCATATATACAATTTACTAAGTCTTTAGCATAATTAAGAATATAAAATATGTTTCTATATGAATTCAGAAACTTGTGACAGGTTAGTAAAATAATGGCGATTAATATAAAATAATAATTACAATACTCTCCTCAGTCACGTTCGTGACAGTATTAAGTGAGTAACAGTTTTAAAAGACGAGACGAAGTGTGTAAAGTGCATAAAAAGATCTCCATCACCGAGCTCTTCTTAAGCATTTTACACTTGTATTGCACACACTTACGTGTTTAAGTGTTTTCAATTAATTATTAAGAAAACAATTTCTAATTAACTTTCCCATCGGTACCTCGGATTTCCGGCAAGTGCCAATTAACAACTATAACTAATACGATGTCTTAGTGAGATACTATAATTTGAGTCCATTGTTTGATGCCGCGTTTGGACGATAATAGAGATTCAGTATTTCAAGAAGAATTTGACACGTTGATTATGAATTGGTTGCGCATCATTGATTCTTAAAAATCTAGAATGAGATATGAAATGTTGATTCACAGTTAGTGAGTTTTTAATAAAGTTTGAAAAAATATAGATAAGTATGTTTCTTTCACTGTAATGTCTTATTATTGATTATTAAACACATGTAAATTAAGGCCGCAAGTGTATTTTACTTGCAGCTCTAGTGAATATTGTGTGCTATTAGAGTCACCAAGTTTGTGTTGGTAGACATGGAAACGAATTTATGAGTTGGAATTCTAAATTTCCTTGTGTGTAAATATCATCGGCAGCAAATAGCGCAAAGAAAGAAAACAGTTTTATTGCCAATTTTTAAAATACCATATGAAGTAATGCGTTACATAGAGGGACCGAGTGAGTTGACGCCGCGGTAACGTGTGCGACTACATTCCAGAGATCCCGGGTTCGATCCTCGGCGACCGCGCACTCTGACCCATGGGTTTTTGGTGGTTTTCCCGGGTCGGCAGGTGAATGCTGCAGTGGTTCATCTTCTGCCCCTCCCCCATCTCCTGTCCCCATCATCTTCCTTATCATCTGGTTTCAGGGCTGTAGGACCAAGCGACGAAGTTCGGTGGTTGCGGCCGTGCGTTTCGTGGAGGTTTCTTCCTGACGTCGTCCAGGGACCGCTCAGTTGCATACCCGCCTCTGGGTGCTTTCGGTTAGGCGCCTGGGTGGATCAGACGATATTGCAGGTGTTCAATCTGGAAACATGAGGGACCCCGTCCGTGCTTACGTCCGTCGTCATCCGGATGTGGTCGCCCTTCTCTCCCGTCAACCCTCCCTCTCAGGGGTCACGGTAGAAGCACAGCGGGCCGGAATGGCCTGCGCGACGTGTTCTGTCCCGGTTTCGGGGCCCCTTCCGTTCGTCAGTACCTGTTACATAGAGGTGAAGAGAGGGATAGAGAATAGCATAGTGAGAGAGGGAGAGGGAGACAGATAGCGAACAAGAGATTGGAAGGGTAGAGTACATGGAGGTGTGTGTGTTCTCCCCCCCCCCCCTTAGTTTATTGGCGGCACGTCCTATTCATTACAGTCAATGAAATGTTGTATGTCTTCCTCTGTACTAAACACTCGTAGTATAATTTCATTGTAATCGCTTTCTTGTTCACTTTCTACTCTATGGATTTCTGAGCACCTACTTAAATGATCCCACCTGATTCAATTACTGCAGCTTCTATATCACTGTCTCAACATTTGTTCAGTTTAGATATCTGTGAAACGTATAGTGTCTTCTAGCGTGGATTAATTTCTGTAAATGTCACTTTCGAACACTGAAACAGTAGGTGGTCACTATATGCGTGACTGCCTTGCACCCATTTCTACCAAATTGGCCACACATATTCTTTAGATGAAGAGTGGAAATGCTGCCCAATGGTAACACAAAAACATTATAGAATTTCTCCACTCGTTCTTCAACAAAATACTGTTAAAATCTTATTCTCCGTCTACTTCATGTTAATCTTATTGCTAATTTTCTTGTAGGTGCAAGGAAATATGGTACACTTTAAGCGATAGTCGAATGTTTTAAGAGCTGGTTGCTATTAGATATCTTTCATATTCCGCTCCGTTTTCATGACCACGAGAAAAAAACGAATAACGACTTCTCGTTTAAGAAAAGTATAAGTATTTGAAAAATAAAAACAGTAACAAAGAAGATTTCATAAATGGTTAACAGTACAAAAAATGTTATTTGACATACACTGTGTATTAAAAGTCATCTACATTTTCATACATACAATTTTGTGTATCTCTTGCATTTTGCCAGTTATGAAAAAGTCTTTTAGAATGAAAAGATCTTCAGAAATTCAACATATGCATTTCATTTGTCATGAAAATATCTTAAACATATGATATTTTAATCAAAATCGTTTTAGAAATTTTTGAGAAAATAAAAATTTTGGAAAAATGTTGGATGTATGGACAGTTTTGAGTGATTTTCTTTAAAATGTTCATGTTCCGTCCTTAAAGATGCTGAACTTAAATACAAAGTTCAGTTTTAACCGACTAATCGTTTTTAAGTTAAGCTGTTCACAGACACAAATTCATCTATAAGTGCTTTTTGGTTCAGGGGGCCTCAAAAGCTGCATTTCCGGTGAAATCTCGGTGTCGAATTTTTGGGTGGAATACAATACTTCCTCTACTTGCTGTAGGAACGTATTATAAAATCCTCCAATGGAAGATGAGATATAAAACTTTGGGCGGCAGACAATTTTAACAATCCTCAGCCGGAAGGGTCCTGTTCTTTTTTCAATATTTTTTACTAAATAAAAACGTAAACGTTGTTCCGTTCTAATTTTAGGGCAAAGACCCTTCCCTAATGTGGCAATACAATCCGTGCAGTAGACGACAGGGAAACAGCCTCAATATTATGGAGGCATGTGTTGTATTTTGGACGGCACAACCTGTTGCTATGGCAACAAATTGCTTCCGATTTATCGAATACCACACATTGTACCTTACCTTTGACCTTCACATTGGCACCGACCCATGGTTTCAGGCAATAAAAGATTTATCATTAAAGAGAACAAAACCGCGTACCTTCAGGCTGAAATCAGTACCCAGACCAGCTATGCATTATTCAAATTGCAGCTTGGGCCAGGTGTTCTTCTGAACAAGAAGAGAGTAAAGTATTGTCAGTGAGATCCACGTAACTTTCTCTGCCAGAATTACTTGCTTCGAGACTCCCTCAATCCACAAAGCATTTATAACTGTTATTTGAGTTCAGCGTCTTCCAGAATGCTGCACGATTTAACAAAACTGCCGTTTACATGGACATTATTTCCTTATTTCGTTTTAATGGATCCAATGATTAAAATAACACATGTTTCAGAAATTTGCATGACAAACCAAATTAGATATACCAGCGAGTCAGCTGCTCCTATTTATTTTTGAATTTATGCAACGTGCTAAGCGACATATTTGACTTAGGCCTTTCTTGAATACCTTCTAATGGCTGATTTACATAACACTTTATAGAGGAGGAATAGATAACTCAGTGCATAAGTGTTTTACGGGGCAGAATGCAATCGCTATGTATGTCGATGCAAAAAACATCCCACCCTGACACTGGGAGCTGCAGTAGCACTTTTAGCCAATTTTACAAACTTTTATTATTTAGCATACATTTGAAAACGCTCCTCAAGGAACTACCTATCACATGCAACCATTGACAAAACCATTTGAAAACAAAATGGCATATCTACACAGTGCGACCAATTGGATTTAAGCCGTCAGTCAACGTTGTACAGCCTTGTCAAAACATGCTAATTTCTCTTATGTCACAAACTATGGCGTATTTCAGATCATACAGTAATTATTATGACTGATGCAGTTTATTTGTTTGAATTAAAACTACCAAACCGAGCTGAAAACACTGCATGACGTTGCAAAAAGCATGTAAAGATTCGAGTTCCGCGATTACTAATTTCAATAGGAACCTCAGCTCGCAAGGTAGCGTTGGCCGAATGGTTGCTTTAACACTGTCACTGAGTTCTGGTGCAAATCCTTCGTGGTAAGTTTGAACTTCTTATTACCTTTTGTTTCATCTCTTTGGGCCTATAATTTGATATTATGATATAAATAACATTATAAGTGTGTACAAAATAGAATAATCAACTTATTTTACACCGCAAAGCCCAAATCATCTACGGGCACACTCATACGTAAAGAATGCAGGCAGTTTAAACCGCGCATGTTACAGCATACAAGAAGGTCTCTCCGGCAACGTACACAACAAATGTGCATTGATGAAGGGTATCGTCATTTTGAACATTTACTTCGTTGATGATCCACACTCTTTAACAATTTATTATTCTATTTTCCCGTGAAATTAGCACATTTACAGCTCCTTTATCAGTAGAAGAAGTAAAGCATAAGGTTTAAACATTATATTTAATATCGTCGATATGCGCCCAAGAGAATGAAAGCTAACTACGTAACACGGTTTACAACACCAGATACGGTAGAAATTATTAGGGTAAACATGATTCACAATTATCTGATTGTAATTCTTGTGTCTTTGGCTCACAGGAGAGCCAATAACAAAAATAAATGAGTTAGTACACTAAAATACAGAAAGTAAGCACAAGGGGAAAATTAAAAAAGAACCAAAACAATTTGATGTTTGTATCAATTCGAACCTCCGAAGCTAACCTTTACTTCACCACATTCCGGCACTACACCACTCGGCCAGAACCCACGTAGTCTATCCCACTCTTCGGTAATACATTCCTCTTCTCCTTGCAAGCATTATATCCACGAAACACCGTCTTTTTTAAGGCTTTCGCAGCTCTTTGTTTCTCATTAATGTTAGTTGCGTATAGCACCGAGTGGAAGGGCAGAGCTGCAATAACAGTTTATTTGCTAAAAGAGTCACCTTACACTATAAACTGCGGGTTGCATAGATACGAATACCTAGGGGCAGCTGACTCGCCTGGTACATTGAATTTGTTTGCGAGTGGCCTGTGAAGTGCTTTTGTTAATTGTTAAACGCCAACAGATATACAAAGTATTAGTACACAAACAATGTAATGTCGTTAAGGGACACAATTTATGTGAAATAAAATGTTTTTGTGCGATAACTATTTCCGAAATATTATTAGTTTGAATTTTCAAATGATTTGTGTCTTCTCTACTATTTACCTATAGTTAGTAGAGAAGTGTTGCATAATTAAAACTGGGGTTTCACCGAAAATACAGGTTTTAGAAAAGGCTGCCTGAAATCCAAAAGAACTTTAACAACAAAAAGTCCGATTTGTGTGTGTGAGAGAGAGAGAGATAGAGAGAGAGATAGAGAGAGAGAATGCAGTATAACTCAGAAAGGAAATATCGGTTTAACACCAAAACTGTACAACACAAAAAACGTCGTCGTTTCTAACGCTCCCCAAGACTCACGACCTTCGGGAACACCTCATTCCACCAAACGATGACTGGACCCACTTCTGAGGTGAAGGCACCCAGCGGGGTATTCGTTGCCTTCAATGGTAAAGTGATAATGAGGGTTGCGGTGGAATGAGAGGACCTACAGCTTTTACACGTTGGACCTTGGGGATACTTCACGTGAGCAAGTAGAGGTAAAGGGTCGACTTAAAACTGCTACTTCAGAGTGGAAATCGAACCCCCGACACTCAGTACGAGAGCCGGAAACTAAATCAGTGTATATCCTCTTAAAACACAGTTTCCAGACATTCTTTGTTACTGGTTGTTTGTACTTCTTTCAGCTGGTAAGTCGCTATTCATTTATTTTCGTGGTCACACAAAGACCATGGAATTTCACTTAGCGACAAACATTTTAAACATGTGACCATCACTTTAGCCTTCTGTATTCTTGTTATAGCTACAACGAGATGTGTAATGAAAGTTTATCTGTGTTAACAACAAGTAGATACAAGAATAAGGTTTTGTAAGCATAGTTCATAGAAGAGTGGGTAGAGAAGGTCATGTGAAAGCAACGCATCAGCGTTCTCTTCTACTTCATATTAATCCAGATTGCATTACACAGTTGGTACAAGGGGGATACAGATAACGGAAGCAAAAGTCAGATGTCTAAAAGCGTGTTTCTATTAACTCCACAAAACTTGAAGTATTACTCTGAATCGTCGAGTGAGATACGTTGAAACAACAGCTGCTTGGACGTGAAGGAGATAATAGCGACCCTTTAGCGTAATCTGGATGTGAAAGAGCGACTTTGCACTTCTCGGAAGCAAGCCCTACCACAGTTTCCTGGAAATGGAAACTTATGTCGAGCACCAAGTGGCGTGGGTGGGATTCGATCACGGTTTCCCACACAGCTGTGCTGCGTTTGCAAAATAAATATTCATGTTTTCTCTGCCCGCGCTTGTTTTTGTGGGCGATCGGCTTTTGTTTCCTACGAAATTTGTGTATTCTTTTCTATATTATTTTGTTATTATTATTTTATTTTTTATTTCTCTACTGCTTACCTATAGTACGTAGAGTAACATATTCCACCCAAAAATTCAATACCGAGATACACGTTTTGAGGTCCTCATTTCCGCCGACGTGCAGGTGAATTTCCCAGTACTAATGTTCTTTTGTTTCTCGTGGGTTTTAACAAAGAGATGATAGTTTTAACAAACAGATGGTAGTCTTAACAAAGAGATGATTGTTTTAACAAACAGATGATAGTTTTAACAAACAGATGGTAGCTTTAACAAACAAGATGGTAGTTTTAACAAACAAGATGATAGTTTTAACAAACAGATGATAGTTTTAACAAACAAGATGGTAGTTTTAACAAACAGATGATTGTTTTAACAAACAGATGGTAGTTTTAACAAACAAAATGATAGCTTTAACAAACAAGATGGTAGTTTTAACAAAGAGATGATTGTTTTAACAAACAGATGATAGCTTTAACAAACAAGATGATAGTTTTAACAAACAGATGATAGTTTTAACAAACAAGATGGTAGTTTTAACAAAGAGATGATTGTTTTAACAAACAGATGGTAGTTTTAACAAACAGATGGTAGCTTTAACAAACAAGATGGTAGTTTTAACAAACAAGATGATAGTTTTAACAAACAGATGATAGTTTTAACAAACAAGATGGTAGTTTTAACAAACAAGATGGTAGTTTTAACAAACAAGATGGTAGTTTTAACAAATAGATGATAGTTTTAACAAACAGATGATAGCTTTAACAAATAGATGATAGTTTTAACAAAGAGATGATAGTTTTAACAAATAGATGATAGCTTTAACAAATAGATGATAGTTTTAACAAACAGATGGTAGCTTTAACAAACAAGATGGTAGTTTTAACAAACAAGATGGTAGTTTTAACAAAGAGATGGTAGTTTTAATACAAGCGTTATTATATCGAGGTAAACAAGAGACACACACATATGGGTGTGTGAAGCGCATCAATACACAATCGAAGAACAGCGTCCGTTATGTATTCCATACACACGTGTTTTTGTACGATCGTGAATTAGTAACAAAAATTCTAATAAAGTTACCCATGGGATTTCCCGTAACACAATGCTGCCAATCCAATAACTATAAGTAATACGATATTTAGCGAGAGTCAACTGTTTGATGCTGTGACTCAAAGCGCGTTGTTAGGACGATAATAGAGAAACTTGAGACGTGCATTGTGAAGACACGGATATTGAAAAGCTTCAAATAACATAACTTATTGTGTGTCATTACTTGTAATGACTTAAAAGTGTGTACTGTGTGAGGACGACGCCTAGCAGCTCGACCTCCAGTGGATCTTTTGTACGTGCACCCTGGGGGGAAAAACCGCAGGAGACGTATGGGTTGCAGAGCGAGGCCGGCGCCAGACGCGCAGAGTTCCCTAAACGTTCCAGGCTTGGCCACCTGGACACGGGAGGGTCGCTCGGAGTCGCCCCTCTAGTGGGACCGGGGAAACAGGACCCTGCAGTGGAGGCTTCCCTCTAGCGGGGCCGAGAAGAAGTTCCAAATCGCAAACCTCTGCGGTATCTGTCCGACACCGACCGAAGTCAACCTGAAACATGAAAGCCAAATGAAACGAGGGGAAATGGGGGAGAGAGGAAATCCGTAGTAGAATACATTTGCCTACGTGAACCAGGGAACACCACGAAAAACCCATGGCCAGAGTGGGCGGTCACCGGGACTCTTACCTCGAGCCCCACAGGAGCCCCACTATGTGTTATTACAATATTTGTGTTGGTATTTACTTGGAAACAAATTCATTTGTTGGAGTTGTAGGTTTCCGTTTGTATCGGGAAGATGCACACGATCTCAATGTTTATCGAGACCATTCCTTGTCTTGTTTAACAGTAAGTAGGCAGAAGAAACTCGACTTTCCGCGAAAAGCAGTGCATAGGCGTTGGTACAGAGAGTAAATCGTTTTATTTATTTTCTCAAGACCTCGATGACACTTCACTGTAAGTGCGCAGTTAAAGGTGGAAGACAAACCTTGCAGTGTTTTAACATTTTTTCCAGCCTTAATGGCTCCTAAATGTTCTTTTAATGGCAGGAAACCCTTCAAGTGCGGCATTTAGAGGTCGTCAGAAGAAATGTGTAAGCCCTTCAAGTATTTATAAAAGAAGGTTATGTCGGAACCCACAGAGAGCGGCGCTGTGATCTGTTTAAACAGTTGCACGTCACCACACAGGTTCCATGTTGCACTGTTTAATAAGTCACCTACGACCTGGTCACAATGTCTCCTGTGCGACCCATGCGAATGATTCACACAATATCTAAACAAAGTCATTCATCCATGAAGTCCAGTATTAGCAACATGCACGAAAATGTAATTATACTCACATGTGAGGTATTCTGATTGAAAATGTCGCGAGGAATCCGAAAATAACATCACTAAGTAAACATAATAAATCTTACTTATCATTAAATTACAACTTACGCTTCAAAGAAGTCACGTGAGGCAATAATGCATTCTTATTAATCTGACGTCACCGTGTATGTTGGCGCTACTAGCAGAGAGTGCTATGCCGCACTCTGTTTATTCTCTTTTATTTTGGTGCATTGTGGCAGTTTTTGTGCAACAATACATCACATACTTCTAGCAAATTGTTTTCAATCGCGTGCCAAGAAAGAAAACTGAAATCAAGAAGAAAATGATTTTTCCATGGCGAAGAAATATGAAGGATATCTCGGAGCTTCTACAATGTATTGTTGCGAGAATCATTTTGGTGCAAGTCAAATACTGTAACATTCTTCTCCTTTTTGTGTTTCTAATGTCAAGTCGTTGAAATCATATATTTAGTACCTTTAGGACTGCATTTAGGTTTCAGATGACTTCCATACGTATTTATTGCAATATTATTCAGAAATAACCTACATTTTCTCGTGCCAAGTTAAGAAATCATCCGATAACAATAAAAACTTCTGAACACTGTATTAACATTTCGTCATCAGCATCCTCGTGTAACAAAAGAAGATCTCGCTGATTTATTTTTTATTTTCTTCACGTTATCGTTACACGATGAAAGTAGTGCATTTGTGTGAACAAGTTTCACTCTCTCTCTCTCTCTCTCTCTCTCTCTCTCTCTCTGTGCAGTTCTGTGTTCCTGTCTAATGAAGAAGCCAGATGTTTGAGAAATACGCTCACCAGCTTCTGAAAGTGTTTCAAAACCAGCATCAGATTCCTTGTAACTTGTATAATACGTGGGTAAGGTATGCATGTGTTTTGATCCAAGAATTGCGGTGCCCACAAAACAGTGCTACCCTTAATGCACACAGAATACCCAATTGAAACATTCATCCCTTATTTTGAGGGTAAAATAAAGGTTTAACCAACAATATGGAAGCATATAGCACGAGCACACATAGTACTCGACGGTGACGTCACCGAGTGAGATGGCTGCGCGGTACCACGTGAGACTCGCATTCGGTAGGTCCCGTGCTCGATTCCCGTCCGACCGGTCACTTTGACTTTGTATCTTCCTTGGATCAGTAGGTGAATGCTGGGGTGGTTCCTCTTCTACCAGAAGTTGTAAGACCAGACGACTGCGTGCGGCTGGGCGATGGATGTGCGCTTTGGAAAGATTTCTCCGTGGCGTGGTTGGACTGCCAACGAACCAGCTTCCTGGAGGTATCCCTGGGCCTTAGGGGGGGCTCGGGGCTTGTGTGCAGGGCTGGAATTGGTCCGGATAATTTCTATCTGGAACCGTTATGGACCCCGCCCATGCTTGAGCACATATTCCCCCTTCGGATCTCTCCCTCATGTCTTCCTCCGAGGTCACGTTAAAAGCAAAAAGGGCCCCTCTGGTCTGATTATGGCGCTCGGGGGTCCTTCCATGATCAAGACTCAGGGTTATCAGGAGGTCGGAGATAAACATCGGTAGCAGGTAACCTGGAAATTACTTTCCTCCAGAACGTGTGTCGAGATAGTTCTAGAATGTTCTGTGTTCTCGTGATAGTCAATCTATTAGACGAAAAGTGCCGTTCTCCGAGCGAGTTTGTGCTACTGCGGATCGAGAGATTGTGTTCGACTCCCCAGCTAGTGAAGCGCACAGACGAACAGGCTGATGTAGTTTACAGTTTCTTTCCTCGCTTTCAAGAGAACAATGCAACATCATTTTCTGTTAATGAATTTTTAACACTCGTGCACGTGAGGGTTCCCCAACTTGGATCTCGATTGCCTACACCACAACACTTTCACTGGTACAGAGACCACGCAGAGCTTTTGTTTTCTGCTTGTTCACTGTTTCCCCCCATTGTTCCGGTTCACCTCACACACAGGTGGCAATGGATTCCACGTGGCCCCCATACACCATATTAAAAGTTCTATACAACCAATGTTAAATGTTGCAAAGTCATGAGCCGTTACGTCACAAAGTGTTATAAGACATCAGACTGACATTTTTACAGGGTGCCTTCTCAGTTCACGCATCCACTTTTATGTAATAAATTGGTTTATTAAGGAAGAAACGATATTTTCCTAAGCAGCTTTTAGTTAAAATTTATCAGCAATTTTTTAAACAATAAACAAGGATGTTATTAAAACCAAAGCAGATCCACAACAGCACTTAGAAGTTTAATCTAGCTATGTTCAGTACACCAGAGAATGTGATTGACAGAGAAAAACAAACTCGAGTATACTTGCAGAGGCTTGAGCACACAGAAACTACTGTGCTTAACAGTGGTACCAATTACTAGAGCAAAACTTTCCCTAAAACGCAGCCTGAGGTTTATCTCTCCAATCCAAACTGTTTACGAGTTGTTTGTTTCTGTGAAGAAACGCAGAATTGGTACAAAATGACATGCGCAGTAGCACTTTAGAACATATATTCAAATTGTAAGTATTGTGTCTATAAGTGTAAACTTACACAAAAATGTTAATTAATAACAATGCAGAAAAAGTAATTTTTATTATTATTACTTTTTTAATTTAAACCGGCGCCGTGGCCGAGTGGTTAGACCGCTCGCCTTCCACCGAGGCGGCCCGGGTTCAATCCCAGGGACCTGCATGTGGGATTTGTGGTGGACGAAGCGGCGTCTGGGCGGGTTTTCTCCGGGTTCTCCGGTTTCCCCCGCCATTCATTCCACCACTGCTCCATCATCACCTTTCCTTTCATCCATTTCACCATCGTTTCATCTACTTCCTTCATCCCGTACCAGGCATCGGGCTGATCCCCCATCCTGGCTGTTCTGTCTGATCCATGAGTGTCTGCTCCTCAACGGGCCTCTGACCCCAGGCATCCGCTTGTAAGTCCTGGGGGGTGTAAGTCCTACATAAGAGGAGGGTAAACAGATAATGAATGAATGAATAATTTAAACCATGTAGTATCCCCTTAATCGCCCTAGGGACCTTGGCCTCGCAATAACGCCGGTACGACCAGCAGAGCCCGGCTGGTTAGGCTGCACGCAGTACAAGTCACTAGATAATCACAAAACAAACTGTTCAAAATTCAGAAAACGAGAGGAGGTCGTAACCTGTAACCAAAATATCAGCAACTATTTGCTTATAAAATATCTTATGTGTTGCACTCACACACCTTTCTCTACTCAGTTCTCTAGAAACTATTGTTCTGTGCGCTTGTTAACAGAAACAAACTTTCATTACACATTTTGTGTGCTGTTTGAGTTTCGTGTTCTTTCTATGACCATGAGAAACAACGAATAGCGACTTTCCACTTGAAAAGTTTGAAGTATTTGAAAATTAAAACAAAAACACAGGATATCTTGGAAATGGTTAGCGCCACAAAAAAAATTCATTTGGCAAATGGCGTGTTACGGTCAACACAACATTCCTTCAGAATAACTCCCAGATATACGTTTTGTTTACCATACAAATATCTTAAATGTGGGCTCTTTTAGCCAGAATCGTTACAGAAATTGTCGTGAAAAACAACATGTAATGTGTAGTTTGTTGAAAATGCTCCTTTTAAATACCAGATTTGGTATTCACTGAACCTGTTGTTTTGAGTTCTGCTGTTCAGACACAGGGACATTTTACTGAAAACCTTTTTCTGTATTAAGGGAACCTCAACGCAGTAAATAAACAGAAGATCTGTGGTTCATATCCTGGTTGCTATGGCGTTGGATGTTTTAGTGTGATCTGACTTGCCAACCGTAGCCTACACATGTGAAAGCACGATTAAACATGGTTTTTGCACGATCTTCCCGATGACACCACACATTTAGAATACCAACACATGTGTTCGTTGCCAACGGAACCCAATAAATTTGGTGGTTGCAATAACATACAGCATGCATTAGGGCGGGGAGTAAAACACAACCCATCGAGCGAGGTGGCGCCGTGGTAACGCGTGCGACTCTCATTCGGGAGGTCCCGAGTTCGATCCCCGGCGGCCGCCCAATCTAACTTAGGCTTTTTCGTAGTTTTCCCTTCTGGTCAGGTGAATTCTGGGGTAATTTCTCTAATACTAAGAGTTTTTGTGGTCCTTCACTCCCCATCATTTCAATTACTATCACCTTTCGGAGTACGGGGCTTGACTGGGTAGTTTGGTGCTGTGTGGTGGATATGCGCTCTGTGACTGTTTCCTCTGGTATCGATCCTGGGCAGGAGTGTTTCCATCTGTGAACTTTAGGGACCCCGTACCTGCCGATACTTGGTCCCGGCAACACCCCTTCCTCCCGGAGGTTGGATACGGCACAATGGGTCTCTGGTCGCCGTGCTTACATTCTCCTCTGCCCCTCGCGAGGAAAAAAAATACAACCCAATTTTGCTTCACTATCTGCTCTTCATAATTCATGTCTCCGTCTTGAAGTTCTTGTTCAAATACTGATTCTCTAACAACCCACTTTGAGTCACGGCATCAAACAACTGACTCAAATTATAGTATCTTACTAATATCGTATTGGTTATAATTGTTGAATTGGCAGCATTGCGTTACCGGAAATCCGAGGTGACAATGGTTCATTACAATTCTTTTTTCATTAATAATTCATTCAAAATAACAAAACACACGATCATACAGTACATTGTGTGTGAAACACGTAGCATAGCCTCAAACAACTCCTGGGTTCTCTGATAATGCCCCTCCCACATGCGTATCTCAATATACTATTGTCATTAATTATTCTGTGAGCTCGTAGCTTATTGTAAGATTACATCACATGAGTGTTCACTGATACAATGTTAATGCTCTCAATGGCCTGTAAAGCAACGCCCTTGATTGGTCAAAAATAAAATGATAAACAACTGTGTGTGTTACATTCACATTACTTTCCCTACCTTCTGTTGTTGTTAGTGCGTATACATGGGTTTATTAGTGGTGTTCCATCCACGACATCGCGAGAAACAACTGACAGGACTTTAAAAGAAAACAAAGTATTGAACAATTCGAACCATTGGATATCTCGGAAATGGCTTATGCGACAAAAAAGTTATTTCAAATGTATTGTATATCTTAAAGAAATATACATTTTTGTTCAGTACTCACGTATTCGTTTATCAATTAACGTGTACCACTTATTCAAGATTATATAAAATTCCTTCCAAATGAACAGCAATTCACAGCTATTCCCAGAAAATTCAAGATATACATTTTATTTCTCATGTAAATACATTTAATGTATGGTATTTTAATCAAAGTTGTTAGAAGCATTTTTGAGAAAATCAAACATTTCGAAAAGTCTTCCATGTAAAGGGTAGTTTAGATATGTTAGAATTTTCTTGACAATCTTCGTGTCCGATCTTTGGAAGGTACTGAATTTAGAAGCGAGGTACCAGGTATGGTATTTATCTAAAAATGCGTTTTCTTTACATTCTTGGGGCCTGAAAACATGCATTTTCGATGAAATCTTGATATCGAATTTTTGGGTGGAATGCAATACCTAGTGTAGAGACAGGTAGCATTTAAAACCGGCTTCTTCAAAGAGCATGTTTATTTAACACCACGCTATTTCAAAGAACGACTTTGCGTCCCAGGCCTGTAGAAAACAACCAGAACAAGGAAGTGTAGAAGTCGTAAGGTTTCACAGCTCTAACACCAAAGAGCAATAATGAAATTGTGACCCACTGGTCCATTAGAAACGTGAAGTCTGACCTGAATTAGATGCACGTCTGCTATCGAATACCTTTTCATCGGAGTTTCTTTCTGGGATTATGACGTCATTGGCTAAGCTAGGCTTCATGTCACAAAACATGGCCTATGTAACCAAAACAATGGTAAAGTAAGTTTTAAACTTCATCCAAAAATTGTAGGTTGAAGTTTCAGAAAAACTTCCGTCTTTCTGTGAACAGCATAAATCTAAAACGAAACCTCGAATAAATGGTAATGTGATATGAACATTTTCAAGGAAATCTCCCATCCCGAAATACTCCGAACATGAAAAATGTTTCAAATTTTTATATTTTTCAAGAATGGCTGTAACGATTTTGATTAACATAGCGGGTAATTAAGATATTTGTATGACAAATAAAATGTATATATATTTTTAATTTTCTGGGAGTAGCCTCAAAGCGCTCTTCATTGTGAAATATTTTTGTATTACTAGTAAACAATAAAAGCTTATCACGAAAAAGTGTAGATCTGTTTCAAGTACACAATGTATTTAATATACAGTAGAACTCCGGTAAACCGAACAAAAGGAGCTCTGCCCAGCAGTTTCGGATAATCGATAGTAATCATTGCAGTGAAAGGAAGAAAATAATACAAATGCATGTAATAATGTTTAATTAAAAACGACTACTGTATACAGTATTTATAAAGACTATTTCCTAAGGTCAGTAGTTTTTTTCTGAACGTTGTTCCCGCAACGCTTGGGAGCAGCTATATCACGTCACCGTTTGATAAGCGTTATATCTGTTATTTCACTGCTTTATTTTATAAAACACAACGCAACCTAAAAACAAAAGCATTTGTGTTGATGATAGAGTGTAATTCAATATTTATCGGTAAGATGTAAATGTGAGTTGGTGGTATTTCTTAACTCTAATGCTTTGAACCCCTCAGCTTGAGTTTCTGTTTAATGTTTATTACAACAGGCTTTCTTTTGCTGACGTCTTAAACAGAAATAAACCACACTGACCGGCACCAACAGTAAAATAATAGTGGTTCTCAGCAGTTAACGCTTGTTATAGCTGTACAATAGGGGATGAGCATTAACTGCCTACTTGTGTTAGAATTTCGAGTGGACAACACTTAAATATACATTGATTATTATTATTTTAATGTATATTGAAACATTATGGGATGATTAACTTGGTCTTCGCTGCAAGTATTAGACCCTTACGACCTGAAGCTGTTGTATTCATCTTCGTCGTGTATCTCTGCGCCGCCGATATGGTGCTAATGCTGCCTAGGAAACGCCGAAGGTCGCACATGATCTCCTGTACTTCCCGTGTCACGTCTTCTCCCCCAATATTGATCTCACGTGTGCTGCCACTTCTTCGTTTCCAGTTTTAGGCCTATTGCGTCCTCACAGTTGAATTTTCAATGCAATGTTTCGTTGGACGACTCTACATCTGTGAGATGCAGTACAACATTTGTTCCGGTAATGTTGTATGTGATCAGTTACACATAAATAAATTATCCTTGCAGTTCATTCAAGGCTGTTGTGCTGCTGGCCCAATGCGGTGCGGTTCCCACCTTCACATAGTATAGCGTCAACAGTCGGTCCCAGGAGACCTACTTCACAATCCCTTGCAACATTTTAAACAAAACCATTTCTGAGAAAGTGTCCCTGTAAAGCATGGTTTCCGGCGAGGGGTTTCTTGCACATTTTCGTGTCGCATTTTTGGAAGCTACTACATTTAAATACCAACTTTTGGATATAGGGTCCTCAAAACATGTATTTCTGTGAAAATGTTATATTAAATAGGTACTTTCTCTGTTCACTAGGCACGTGGTAGGGAGTACTGAACAATTCGAGCCATTAACAACGAATATCTCGGAAATGGCTGATGCTACAAATCAACTATTTTAAAGAGGTCTACATTTTTTATAGTAACGTTTTGTCTATTGCTTATGGTTTACTAGTTGAACAAGAAAATAACGAGCGAGATATGGTACGCGGTAATGCTGAAGGTTCAAATTCGGGAGGTCCTGGGTTCGATTCTCGTCATGCCGGCCACCTTGACCATGGGTTTTTCCTGCTTTTCAAGGCGAATGCTAGGTGGTTTATCTTCTACCTCCAACTTTCTTTTATTTCCTATCATTTCGCTTCCCCTTTCATGTCTTTGTCGAGCTTAGGGGCGGTGCAGTAGGTCGGTGTCGGATACATGGCGTAGATGCTTGCTTCTTGGAATGTTCCTCTTGGCCCTGCCGGATGGAAGGCTTCTCTGAGCCGCCTGAGGTGGGTCGCCTTCCCTCCAGTTCCGCCAGAGGGAAGCCTTCTGTAAGCAGCCCGCCGGTGTGAGCGGGTCCTCAACCTTGGAATCGCTATGGATCTCTGTGGGCCGGCCTATAGCCTCCTGCGGTTTCTTCACCTCATCCCTTCCTCCTGGGAGTGCCAAGTACAACAGATCTGCGTTGGGTCCCCTCTGTTCCCTGTTCATAGTGAAACAAATTAATTCAGAATGAAGACCACTGCACAGGTTATTCCCAGAAAATTCACGGTTTACGTTTTATTAGTCATAAACTATTTTGAAATGTATTTTAATAAAAGTAGTTATAACAAAACATTTTAAAAAAAAGGCAAACTGTAGCTCAAAATCACGACACTAATTTGCTGGGCATCAGCGGACTGAACGTAAATCCTGTACTACGCGCATTATCCCATTTAAATGGATCAGAGCGCACCGCCTGGTGTGAAGCAAGCCCATGATTTATATGACAGACTCTTTTTTGTTTTGTTCATCAGCGCTAATAGGCGTTCATCGGGGGATATTAAAATATCTTGCATCAGCAACAGTTAAAACTGTGTCCGTACCTACCGTTAAGGGCACATCAAAGGTGCTATCATTGTTAAAATTGCTAAATTCATCTCGAAACCTGTTTAAAGTATCAGATTGACAGTTTTACAGCATGGACATAAATGCCTTGTAAGTTTACTGATCTGCTTTTATACAGTAAGTTTGTTTAATAAGGAATATAGGATTTTTTTTATAAATTATACCATCTTTTGATTTAATTTATCAGCAATATTATTACTTTCTCTACTAGTATAGGAAGAAGGGGAAGTACTGAGTTCCACTGAAAAATTAGACACCTAGATTTCACCGGAAATACATGTTTTGATGTCCCTTGAATCCAAATAAAGCATTTTTGGAGATTCTAATGTGTGCTTATGAACACCATAACTCAAAAACGAGAAGTCGGATAAATACCAAGCTTGTTATTTAGATTCAAAATCTTTAAAAAATGTGACACGAAGATTTTCAATAAAATCCCCCACCCCAAACTACCCTTTACATGGAATATTTTTAGCAAATTTTGATTTTCTACAAAATGTGTCTAACGATTTTGATTAAAATACCATATACGGAGGTTGTCCAGAAAGTAACCTCCGATCATGCATAGCACGAGAAGTAGTGGGGGTAGCGCCGCCATTTCGACATCAGCGTGCGCAGTGGTTCAGTACGCTTCTAGCTGCGCAAGGTGGAACACGGTACTGTCGCATGTTTGCTAGTTATAACCTAACAACATGAGCGCCGAAATAACAAATCCCGCCAAGTGTGAAGTGTGAAAAGGCTAAAGAGCAATCCAAAATAAGCGTCGTGGTCTTCTGACATTTGGTGCTGTGTTTTTGCATGACAACGCTCGCACTCACACAGCAAACAACACAAAAGAACTTTTGGCCAAGTTCAAATGGGACGTTTTAGACCATACCCCGCATAGCCCGGACTTGGCCCCTAGCGGCTTCCATCTATTCGCATACTTGAAAAAGTGGCTTACAGCTCAGCGGTTTGGAAACGACGGAAAGCTTCAAAACGCCGTGACAGGTTGGCTTAATTCAGAGGCGGCAGAATTTTATAAAGAGAGTATTTCAAAGACTGTGAAAAGCTATGACAAGTGCTTGAATCTGTTCGGAGACTGTGTAGAAAAGTAGAGAAAAGCTGAAGTTATGTATATAATAAAACTTTTGTATGTATACCTGTTTCATGTTTATTTCAAACAGGAGGTTACTTTCCGGACAGCCCTCATATTAAAGATATTTACATCGCAAATAAAATGTATATCGTGAGGTTTCGGGTACTAGCCTATGGAGCAGCTTTACTCGGAAGCAATTTTGTATAATATTGTATATCTGGTAAACCTTAAGCGATGGACTAAAAGGTACTGCCCACAAAAAAATGTACATCTCTTTGAAACGCACAATTTATTTAAAATAAGTTTTTGTGGCATTAACCGTTTCTGAGATATCCGTTATTAAAGGTTCGAATTGTTCAATTATTGATCATTCTCTTAAAGTCCTTTCAACATTGCCGGCCATCGTAGCCGTGGTTGCTGGAGTGTATAGCTCCGGTACTCCCCCAAGCTGAAGATCGCGGGTTCGAGTCCCGCCATGGGCATGGGTTTTTGTGTGTATGTCTGTGTGTGGTGTAATTGAGGTAATAAGCGGTAACGAAAACAGTAAAAGCACAGTAATAATTAACTGGGTAAAACAAGGGAACTTTATATTAAAGAAAAGAATGAAAAAAACAACAACATTCAGTTGTTTCTCGCGATGTCATGGAAACAGTATGGAATTTTAAGGCCAGCATATAGCGTCCAGTTGTTAAACATTTTACTATCGCTGTTCTCTATAACGAAATGTGTAATGTAGCTGTTTCTGTAAAGGTTTATTTGGATTAAAATTAAGTAGAAAAATAGGCTTCAGTAAGCAACATTTGTATACCCAGTAATAAACGATAGAGGTTAGAAAAAGTCGCGTGAATGTATCGCATCAGATAACCGAGCACGTTATTAACACAAAAGCGCTTATAAGTTTCCTTTATCATCGTAAAGTTTAATTTAGCTTTCTAAAATAGTTTCTGAGAAAATGGGATCATTCACAGAAAAAGTCTTTAAAAGCAATAACAAAACCATTTCGCATAAATGTAGAGAGTAACAAATGACATACTTAACAGAAGTACCAATTTGTAAAGAACAAGCTTTCCCTAAAGTTTACACTGTGTGTTTTTGCTGTGAAGCAGCGGCTGTGGTCCTCGGGAGGTCGCGCCAGACATTCGGAGATAAACAACGATAAGTAGCGCTCGCCAGCGTTAACACCGGAAGCGCTATCGCTAGACAACCAAAATCTTCTGGACGTTTCTCCCTCTCGAATTTCGAGAATCCTGTAACAATTGTTTTTGGCTATACTAGCTAGCGTTCTCGCGAGAGGAGTGACTCAGACAGTGAGTGCGCGAGCGAGGGTGCCGTTCTCCGAGTGAGTATGTGGCGCGCAGTGGAAGCTGCTGTGAAGCGAGAGATTGTGAAGGCTTTGTGTTCGACTCCTCAGCGAGTGAACCGTCCGGAATATTGGTCAACGTCGTGCGTATTGCACTACACTGCTACGTCAACAAGCGAAGTGAAGTGAAAAGGAAATTGAAGTGGTTGACATCAGTGAAGTGACAGTTGAAAAACCGGACAAAGTCACAGTACACAGTTTTTCTGTGGTAAGCTTTTGTGTATCTCTTATGGTTACCGTCATACAACATTGTATAGAATCCTTTGTGAATGAAGGTGTCTTCACGGACTATTCCGGAAAATTAAGGACATGCATCACCTATACAAATATGATATTTAAATAAAAATCCTTAAGTAGTTTTTTAGAAAACAAAAGTTCACCAAAAATGTTTCATGTATGCGGAAATTAAATACCGAGTTTGGCAGACGGACCTTTTGTTAAAAGGCCTCCCTTAACGATTCAGGGGCTCTCATAGCTTGTGCTTCCGCTCAAGTCTCGGTATCGAATGCTATACTTCCCCCACTAGTATGTAGGACTAGTCAGAGCCTCCTGTAACTAGAGCACGTATTCCATAGTGGGCCCTTTGTACCTCCAACGTGACCACTGTGAGGAAGGGGAGACCAGTTCCCGAGGACGATGTGCGCTAGCAAGTTTGGGCTCCCTAACGGTTCCAACATAACACCAATCCTGACGCCGACTAGCTACAACCAGGAGGTCCTGGGAATACCCGAGACAGCTCTTAGGAAAGAAGGGGGCCCTAAACACTCCCGACTAGCCATTCCTTAGCTAGTAACAACCAGGAGGTCCCGGGAATACCCGAGACAGTTCTTAGGAAGGAAGGGGGCCCTAAACACTCCCGGCTAGCCATTCCTTAGCTAGTAACAACCAGGAGGTCCCGGGAATACCCGAGACAGCTCCCAGGAAGGAAGGGGACCCTAAACACTCAGGACTAGCCTTCCATTAGCTAGTAACAACCAGGAGGTCCCGGGAATACCGAGACAGCTCCCAGGAAGGAAGGGGGCCCTAAACACCCCCGGCTAGCCATTCCTTAGCTAGTAACAAACAGGAGGTCCCGGGAATACCCGAGACAGCTCCCAGGAAGGAAGGGGCCCTAAACACTCCCGGCTAGCCATTCCTTAGCTAGTAACAACCAGGAGGTCCCGGGAATACCGAGACAGCTCCCAGGAAGGAAGGGGGCCCTAAACACCCCCGGCTAGCCATTCCTTAGCTAGTAACAAACAGGAGGTCCCGGGAATACCCGAGACAGCTCCCAGGAAGGAAGGGGGCCCTAAACACCCCCGGCTAGCCATACCATTAGCTAGTAACAACCAGGGGGTCCCGGAATACCCGAGACAGCTCTTAGGAAGGAAGGGCCCATGGCAGTCGCGGCAAACCCTGCCTTAGCTAGTAACAACCAGGGGGTCCGATAAATACCGGAGACAACTCTCAGAAAGCAAGGGGCCCCTAGTAGACCCACAAGCGCCAGGAAGAAATCTTGCCATATGGCATCGTTTGGTCCCAACACAGCAACCGCCGTCGCCTGATCCTACGATCCTGAACAGGGGACAGGAAATTCCTTATAGAAGGGGAACCACCCAAGTATTCGCCTATCTACCTGGGGAAACCACGAATAAAACTTTATTAGGGTATCCGGCCCAACGGGTATCGAACCCGGGAGCTCCCGAATGCGAGTTTCGCACGTTACCACAAAGCCATCTCGATCGGTTTACATAGCGGGTAAAAGTAAACAATAGGAGTGACAAATTAAGCGACAGTATAAATCAATTTTGTGTGAAAAGAAATGCTAAAAATAATTTCTAAGGAACATTTAAAAAGTATTTATGCGAAAAATAATAGGAAGAACAGGAAAATAGGTAGAAGAGAAACAGGTAAGTCGTGTTAATAATATTAATGTATTCAACCCATGCAGGACTACGCAAAGCACTTAGAGACGCTCCTTTGTTTTGTTTTTAATATTTTGTTCTCTCACTCTTTGATTGTGGGATTTCTTTCTCTCGTCCGTTCTTGTTGTTCAAGTTTTGTCCTCTTGGTCAACTTGCCACGTTCATTCTAAAGATACGATCTCTGTTCAGGACATCTTCTTGCGTACTTCCTGCCAACTTTAAGTAATTTTTACTTCACAGTATCCACTTATATTTTGGTACAACTCCATTACTTGTTTTCAGAGCTCATTGTTTTAATATGTCCATAAAAATAATCTCACTGCGAATATCCGCACGTATTTTTATTTAATTTTTAGTTCTAAGTCTGTATTGTTCACCTAAAATTGTTGTTATAATGTTGCATTCTTTTCTCACAATATTTTCAATGTCTGTTTTGGCGTTCAAAATTAACGTTTGTGCTCCATAGAGGCACTCCGGCTTAATTACGTCTCATTTTACTACGCTTAGACGTGCACTTTTTATTATAGATGCTTTGAGTAAGCCGGTTCGCCGTTTTCATTTTCTGACATCCACTTTTATTAGGTTTAGTTTCCATTCCACTTTCCTTAATTATTTGATTAAGGTATTTAAATTGTGGAACTCGTTTAATTTGTTCATATTTTGATATTTCTTTGTTGGACGAAATGCATTCAATTATTAAGTATTACTATAATTATTATTATTGTTATCATCGTCAAGAGCAATAGCAATGATAGCCTTATGTTCGCATACAGCTGGGTACGCCTTGTGATTTATTTTCTTGCTGTAAACTACCACACGCAACGCTTGAAGAACCGATATAGCTCGACTCAGCTCATTATATCAAACAATTGAGGTTTGATGTATCGATATTCCGGTACAATGGCTGCCCGCAGAGCATTCATTCACTGCCGCCGACTCGCAGTACAAGAGTTCCTGCAGTGTTTCACAGGCAAATAACAATAGAATTAACCATTGTCCATTATTCAGTCTTTATAACAACTTCTTTCAAACTGATAAATTCCTTTTCTCTGCCGCATTCCACGCAAAAGTTCCGTAATGAGATTTTAGGGACAATACATGTTTTGAGGTCCCTTGAATGAAAAATCAGTTCTAGAAAAAGGTCCGTGTTTGTGTGTATGTGAATAACGAACTTCGGATAAATACCAAAGTTGGTATTGACTTTGGCGTCTTCCAAATATACCACACGAAGACTTTTAAGAAAACCTCCCCACTCCAAACTATCGTCCATACGAATTTGTTCATTGCTTTTCATTTTCTCAAAAATACCCCTAACTATCATATATTTAAGATATTTCATGACAAATAAAATGTACAAGTCTGAGTTTTCTGGGAATAGCCTTTGAAGTCCTCTTCATTTTGAGTGACTGGTAAACTGTAAGAAATAGACAAAATATTAATAAACAGAATATCTAGGACTTTTTAAAAGACACAATTTATGCCAAATAAAAATTGTTTGTGGCGTAAAGCATTTTCCAGATATTCTTTGTTGTTTATTTGAATTTTTACGTATATGTTTGCAAGTGGAAAGTCGCTATTCGTTTTTTCTCGTACTCATGCTAGAGCATGGAATTTCAAAGCGAACCGTTTTTTAAAAATCTGACTATCGCTTTAGGCTACTGTACCCTTATACGTAGAAGGCAATTATAATGAAGGTTATCTCGATTAACAAGTAGATACAAGAGTAACAATTTAGAAGACTGAGTAGAGAAGAGCATGTGAATACAATACATCACAACTGTTTTAATCTTGAATAGTTGTGCGACCTCTTGCATTGTATTAGAAAGAAAAATGATGGTGATAAACTCGGTTTGATAACGGTAGGGGTATCTCCGCCGTTGGAAGCCTTTACCTAAATGCCCGCCTAGACGAAATAATGTACTAAACAAATACTCGATCGATGCCACGCTGATTCAAGCGGTGACGTCAAAACGTTGCCGCACGTTTTAACACTCATTACGTCTATTAGCATAAGTTACATTCCCATCATTCGAAACTATTGGCACAGTCTCATGTGTTGCACTCACACCACTTTCTCTATTCACTCTTCTGCAAACTATTCTTACTAAAGCTTATTCTTCTATTTACTTCTTGTTAACACAGATAAACTCCCATTGCACATTTCATTGTAGCTTTAAGAAGAATACAGTAGGCTAAAGTGACAGTCAAATGTTTTCAAAGCCGGTCGCTATCTGATGTCTTAGAAATGTTGTTCTCTTAACGTGAACATGAAAAAAGAGAACAAACAAAGAAAAGAATAGTGGTGTGCAGTTGAGAAAAGTATGAAGTTGTTGAAAATTCAAAACAATATCTCGGAAATGATTAACGCCACAAGAAATCATTTTACATAAGTTGCATACTTTAATGAAATCTACATTGTTTTTTTTCTTTTAAGACTTTGTGTATCTCTTACCACTTGTAGTTTATAAAAATGTCATTCAGAATGAAGAGGACTTCACAGCCTGTTCCCAGAATATTGAAGATGTGCATTTTCGTTGTCGTTTTTATGTCCTTTTTATCAAAATTGTTTCAGCTATTTTTGAGGAAATCAAAAACAACAAAAGTGTTCCATATAAAGGGTAGTTTTGGAGTAGGGAAATTTTCTTGACAATTTTCATGTCGCATCATTGGAAGATGCTGAACGTAAATACCAAGTTGGTATTTAACACTCTTTTCGTTTTGAGTTATGCGTAAGGAACTCTTTCTAAAATGTCATTTTTTGGATTCAGAGGGCTTCAAAACATGTATGGAGGTTTTGTATGGAGTAGAATTCTACCTAATACTCACTAGGTACGTGGTAAAGTAAAAATGCACGGCGCGTTAGTTAATATAAGTCATAATGGTAGTAATACTCCTAAGACGACAAGACACCTCGACCCAACACCGAGCTTTAGTACCTGCCACCCCAGGAGGAACATCAGGAGGCTACAGGCTGACCAACAGACGCGCAGAGGTCTCTATGAGTATGACCAGGGAACGGAGGGAACACCTCGACCCAACACCGAGCTTTAGTACCTGCCACCCCAGGAGGAACATCAGGAGGCTACAGGCTGACCAACAGACGCGCAGAGGTCTCTATGAGTATGACCAGGGAACGGAGGGAACACCTCGACCCAACACCGAGCTTTAGTACCTGCCACCCCAGGAGGAACATCAGGAGGCTACAGGCTGACCAACAGACGCGCAGAGGTCTCTATGAGTATGACCAGGGAACGGAGGGAACACCTCGACCCAACACCGAGCTTTAGTACCTGCCACCCCAGGAGGAACATCAGGAGGCTACAGGCTGACCAACAGACGCGCAGAGGTCTCTATGAGTATGACCAGGGAACGGAGGGAACACCTCGACCCAACACCGAGCTTTAGTACCTGCCACCCCAGGAGGAACATCAGGAGGCTACAGGCTGACCAACAGACGCGCAGAGGTCTCTATGAGTATGACCAGGGAACGGAGGGAACACCTCGACCCAACACCGAGCTTTAGTACCTGCCACCCCAGGAGGAACATCAGGAGGCTACAGGCTGACCAACAGACGCGCAGAGGTCTCTATGAGTATGACCAGGGAACGGAGGGAACACCTCGACCCAACACCGAGCTTTAGTACCTGCCACCCCAGGAGGAACATCAGGAGGCTATAGGCTGACCAACAGACGCGCAGAGGTCTCTATGAGTATGACCAGGGAACGGAGGGAACACCTCGACCCAACACCGAGCTTTAGTACCTGCCACCCCAGGAGGAACATCAGGAGGCTATAGGCTGACCAACAGACGCGCAGAGGTCTCTATGAGTATGACCAGGGAACGGAGGGAACACCTCGACCCAACACCGAGCTTTAGTACCTGCCACCCCAGGAGGAACATCAGGAGGCTATAGGCTGACCAACAGACGCGCAGAGGTCTCTATGAGTATGACCAGGGAACGGAGGGAACACCTCGACCCAACACCGAGCTTTTGTACTTGCCACCTCAGGAGGCTACAGGCTGACCAACAGACGCGCAGAGGTCTCTATGAGTATGACCAGGGAACGGAGGGAACACCTCGACCCAACACCGAGCTTTTGTACTTGCCACCTCAGGAGGAACATCAGGAGGCTATAGGCTGACCAACAGACGCGCAGAGGTCTCTATGAGTATGACCAGGGAACGGAAGGGACACCTCGCAACTCGATACAACACCGAGCTTTCGTACTTACCACCCCAGGAGGAACGGACGAGGTGGAAGAACCTCAGGAGGCTACAGGCTGACCAACAGACGCGCAGAGGTCTCTATGAGTATGACCAGGGAACGGAGGGAACACCTCGACCCAACACCGAGCTTTTGTACTTGCCACCTCAGGAGGAACATCAGGAGGCTATAGGCTGACCAACAGACGCGCAGAGGTCTCTATGAGTATGGCCAGGGAACGGAAGGGACACCTCGCAACTCGATACAACACCGAGCTTTCGTACTTACCACCCCAGGAGGAACGGACGAGGTGGAAGAACCTCAGGAGGCTACAGGCTGACCAACAGACGCGCAGAGGTCTCTATGAGTATGACCAGGGAACGGAGGGAACACCTCGACCCAACACCGAGATTTTGTACTTGCCACCTCAGGAGGAAGGGACGAGGTGGAGCAACCTCAGGAGGCGCGCAGAGGTTTCTAAGAATTCCAAAGTTTACGATCGCCTCAAAACGGCGAGCTGCTTAGAGAAGGCTGCCATCTGACAGGGCCGAGAAGAACTCTCCAATGAGTAAAGCATCTGCGCTATCTGCCGGACACTGCATAGCCCCTAGGTCTGCCTGAAACATGAAATTGGAAGCGAAATGATAGGAAATGAGAAAGGAAATCCCACCCCAGCATTGCCAACCAGGAAAATTATGAGAAACCTAAGGTGAGAGGGGCTGGCCTCGCGAATGCGAGCCTCGCACGTACTATCCGAGCAAATTAGATTAAAGTCAGTAACGTTGTTATTTGCAAAACAAGATGTACTATTTAATTTACTGGAAGTTAACAAAACTATTAGTATTTGTAAAGCTGTCATCACCAACTAATGTGGATAATGAAACAAATGAACTGTGGCCAGCTGCGAGTAACAAATCTACAATTACAATCACGGTTAAGGGGCGGATAATGCCAGCTCTTTGTTTTACTTGGATACAAGACCTGCTTTAATTCATTCACGTTTTGAACCTGCTTTAGTTTACAAGATTGATATCGATTGTAGTTTCACAAGATGTTTACACTTTTAGAAACACTATCTCCCTGTCAATTGTAAGGACCCCTTGCTCACGATAGTGTACGATGTCACTCTGTGTTAAAGCAGTGAGGGGTATTGCAGAATCGAGCGAGATGGCTACGCGGTAACGTGTGGGGTTCGCATTCGGGAGGCCCCCGGCTCGGTTCCCGATCGCTGTCCACTCTAACCTTGCATTTTTCGTGGTTTTTCCCGGTTGACAAAGGCGAGTGGTGTATTTTATCCCGGCTCTCCTCTCTCCCCATTTCCTCTCATTTAATTTCCCTGTCATGTTTCAGGTTGACTTCGGCGCTGTAGTTCGGTCGGTCGTACAGGGCTTCGTGGACGGGTGGTCAAGCATGAACGTCTCTGTCCAGTTGCGCCGGCGATTCCCTCACCTGATCCGTTCCTCACGGGGGTGTTCAGAGCCCTGAGGGTCACAGAGCTAGGCGTCCCCTCCGTTCACGACTGAGACACGATAATGCGATACTAAATACACAATGTATTCATCTCTTCAGTTCGCTGTTACTTTGTCTACTACTTACTACAGAAACTGCAGGAGGTGTTGCATTCCCCTAAAAAATTCTATTTCACGTCTTTTGATCCCCTGAATCTATAACAAGCTGCATGTATGCGTGCGCGCGTGTGTGTTACTTTCTTTCTCGACTCTTAAGTGTGCTTCGGTGTGTGATGGTGACGGACAGATGCTTGCTTCAAGGAAAGAGTATTTCCCGTGGATACTAGAGGGCTGCCTGGTTGGACGGGTCGTTCATCGCACTCTCTGGGAAACTGCACTAATAGGTGGGTGTTCGTGCTCGGAACTGATCACGTCTGCCTGCCTGCGGCCTGTAGCCTCCTGTGGTTCCTTCACTACATACCTTCCCCCAGGAGGGTGGTAACCGCAATAGACCTCTCGTAGGTCGCAGTGCGCGAGGTTAATAGGCAGGGGAAGTAGATATTGTACTGTATCCAAAAATTCCAATTCCAGATTTCACCGTAAACACATGTTTTAAAGTCCTTTGAAGCAAAGCGGAGCATTTTTAGAAAAAGATCCATGTATGTGCGTGTGAGAGAGAGGGAGAGAGTGAACCGTATACCTTAAATACGAAGAGTTAGTTAATAACAAAGCTGGTATTTAGGTTCAGCGTCTTGTAAAAATGCGCTACGAACATTTTGAACAAAATCCCCCCAGCCCAAACTACCCTTTACACGCAAAAGTTTTATATGTCTTCATTTTTTGAAAATAGCTTAACTATTTTAATGAGAATACTATATATGTAAGATATTTGCTGCACAAACAAAATGTATATCTTCAATTTTCTGGGAAGGGCCTCTTCATTCGGAATGACGTTGTTTGTACTTCTTTGTCACGTCTTAAACGTTGTTTCTTATTGTTTGAGTTTGCAAACACTTATTATATACTTTTTCAACTATTAAGTTACCATTCTTTTTAAAGAGCATGCAAGGACCTACTCTTTAAAATATGTCTTTATCGCTTTACCTCATTCTTCTTATAGCTAAAAGGAAATGTGTATGAAAGTGTTAATTTAGTATAGAACTCCTTCCCCCCCACACTCTTTGAGCAACTTATGATGTTGAAGCTTTGCGCTATTCCGTGACACAGGGCATTTCTTAAAATGAAGTTATACAACAGCAAATTGTTTGTTCTGTAACAATAAAGTAACGAGGACATTGTTTAGAACCGTAGGTATCTAGGAGTGAGTGGCTCACGGTAGGAATGTGTCGGCGTGTATACGATATTGAGCTGGGGAACATCTGCTTATTATCAGTATCAGCTTCCCTTTCTTGTGGACAGCCTCCAAAAACAACATTCCCTCTGGACTGCTGTTACAGGAATAGGTATATTAAACTTCAGGAAAAAACACAGTTTTGGATATCCCTAGCATAATGCGCAACCGTAACGAGAAAAAAGAGTATGTGATACATTCTCATAGTTTTCCTACCCTGTATCGTTTGCTTTTATATAGATCTTAGAAACTATAGGTTAATAAAAATTTTAAAAGCTCGACGCTATTTGCTGGCCTTAAAATTACATACTGGTTCCATTACATCGCGAGAAACAACTGAATAGTGACAGCACTTTAGAAGAATGACTAAAGTAGTGAAAAGATTAAACCAATAATAACGGTTACGTTGGAAATGGTCAATGACACAAAACGTTATTTCAAACAAATTCTATGTTTCAAAGAGACATGGACTTTTTGTGTAGCACGGTTCACCAACAGTACAAAATTTCTTCCCTGTAAATTCAAGAAATGATTTCATCAATAACGTAAATAGTTTAAACCGTCTTTTTTAACCAAAATCGTTGCAGCCATTTTTCAGAAAATAAGTTTCGAAAAAAATTCCATATAAACGATAGTTTTGGGGTGCGGGTATTTTCTTGAAAATCTTAGTGTCTCCTTTTATAAATATACGGCACTTAAACATCATTTGATATTCATCTGACATTTCGCTTTTGAGTTGTGTGTTTCACACACGCACGTGGACATTTATCTAAAAAATATCTTTTTTGAGAGCCTCAAAATGGTGTTTCCGTTGAAATCTCGGTGAACTATAACAATTCCTCTACCTTCTAGAAACTTGGCAGAGAAAGTAAAATGGGATAAGTTTGAAAATAAACATATTTCTGAATAGATGATGCCACAAAAAAGCTGTTGTATCTGCATTGTTCTGTATTTCGTACGGTTTGTCCTATTACAATTGCTTCCGAATGAAGAACGGGTTATTACCAGAAATAGTTTTCCATTTAAAAGGTAGTTTCGGGAGGGGTTTGAAAACCTTGCTATCACATTTTTGGTTTCGAGTTGTGATCACATGTGGACTGGAGGGAACACCAACACTGCCACCCCCGGAGACACGCGCAGACATGACCACTCGGCCAAGTGGGAAACACGGCTTCCCTCTGGCGGGGCCGAAAACAAGTTCCAAATCGCAAGCCTCTGCACCATCTGCCCGACACTGACCGAACCATAGCCCCGGAGTCAACCTGAAAAATGAAAGGAAATGGGGGAGAGAGTAGAGTCGTGGTAGAATACACCACTGCAGCATTCGCCTGTGTCAACTAGGGAAAACTACGAAAAACCCATGGTGAAAGTGAACGGTCGCGGGAATCGAAGCCGGGACTTCCCGAATGCGAGCCTCACACGTTACCGCGGAGCCATCTCGCTCGGTTGCACCTATATTTGCGGTGAAATCTCGATATCGAATTTTGTGTGGAATGCTCAGCCCACTTGGCACGTGGTACAGAAAGTGAAAATGTAACATTTTGCAATAGATACTAATGTTATTCTCACGAATTGGTGTTTGCTCCATGAAAGTATTTGCTGTGACAAGCCGCGAGAACTATAGCAGCTGAACACCAGCACCGTGTTACAAAAGTTTCCTAATCACTATTCATAAATACAACTTTCTGAACGTGTGCTAAATTGTGACGGAATATTCATTCCTATTTGCCAGCACAACTTCTCTCAGCGAAGGTCCATTCGTTCTCTCCTCGGCGCGTTTTCTAAATCATTTCTGCATACAGGAAGTGATAATGTATCTACTATTTACAATTAATTGTTACTTTCTGTACTGATTACCTAGAGTAAGTAGATAAAGTATTATGAGCAGTAGCTATCGGGAGGTCGGCGCCGGGCACTCGGAGCAAACAACGATAAGTACCGCTCACCAGCGTAAACACCGGGCGCGCTATAGGTACATAACTAGAACCTTGTGGAGGCTTCTTCCTCAAGAAAGTGTGTCGAACTAGTTGTACAATGTTCTGTAGAAGATTCTAGTTGTGTATAGGCGAGCGTTCTTGTGAGAGTGAGTTTCCTGTGCGACATCCGCAAGAGGAGCCTACGTCTCAAAGGAAGTGAAGTGACGCAGAATTGAAGTACTTCAGCTTAGTGAAGTGATACAGTAAAGTGAACTCCCAATGAAAGTTGAAGTAGATAAAAACAGTGCAATTGAGAACCGAGAGAGTGACAGTTGAAAGCTGGACAGTCACAGTATGGTATACCAACCACAAATTTTATAACGAGATTTCACCGGAAATACAGGTTTTAAGGTCCTCTGAATCCTCAAAAAGCTATTTTAGAAAAACGTCCGTGTATGTGTCTGTATGATTGTGAACCTAATAACTCAAAAATAAAAAATTGGATAAATATTCAAGTTGGTATTTAAGTTCAGTATCTTCCAAAGAAGACCCCTCCCCCAATCCCAACTAGCCTCTTTACATGGAAAATGTTTCAATACATTGTGATTGCTTTTAAATTTTTTCCCGCTATATCATGGAAAGAGTATGGAATGTTAAGCCTATTACGTAGGTAAATTTTAAACATCTGACTATCGATACAGTTTTCTTTTGTGTAATGAAAGTATTTATAAGAGGATATACCCGATAACAAATACTCATAGGAAATATTGCAAATAGGATTAAGAGTCGATGTTAATATTGGGAATAATTTAAAATGTGCAAAACCATCTTGTAACATTGCTGTAATTAGATCAGGCGCGCTAGCAAACGAGAGGTGAAAGTCCATCAACATACGCGCTAATGCGCACAGGGTTGAGGCTAAACACCGAATATAGTAGGACAGAGACATTGGGTTTTGCCGGAAAAGGCAGCAGGAAGTGTGACTTCAGAAATTTGGCACATGTTATTGTCATAGCATGCCATGTAAATCTACATAAGAACCAATGGAAATTGTTGTAACAAATAAAGGCGCGAATTCTGGTATCATAGGAACGTAGACAAAAGGTAGGAAGGCCTCGAGTTTACGCGACTCTCTGAGATACTCTCTTGGCATTAGTTTGTGTGCTACTACCGTAGCAACCGATATTAGAATCAGTGATGTAATTAAATTGTACAACCAGGTGGAAGATGCTGCCTCTGTGGGTGGGAACATCGTGTGACGAATTAGCTAGGTGCACAGAATAACATAACATGGTAGCGGGAAGGCTTAAGCTATAAGATTTAAAAAGCACTTCATAAGGGAAAATTGCTAGCCGGCTGTATAGACACAATTTTCTTCTAAAAATCAAGGTTATGGGAAAATCAGTTTATTATTTTGTCTTCAGCCACAAAATCGCAGAGATTATTATCCAACTGTATATGATAGGAATTATTTTCTCAGCTCTTCGACTGGCAGCCGGCAAGAACGTCTAGAAAACAACGGAGATCCACGAGATACATGAACCAACGCGCCAGTTTTAACATGTATCTTTCTCACTGACAGAGGGAGTCTGACGCTGACAACCCTTGTTACGATATGTCGTGTCCTTGACAGGCATTAACGTGTACTGGACGCTGCGGGGGTGGGGGCTAAAATCTCACCTTATACTAGTGTACGCATACTACCCTACAAGTACCGAGCGGTGGTTTTGTGGCCCCGTCACGATCGCGTGTATGCGTGCTTTCGGTCGTGTCCTTGACAGGCATTAACGTGTACTAAACGCTGCTGGGGGGGCGAAAATCTCACCTTATACTAGTTACTGCTCTACAAGTACCAAGCGGTGGTTTTGTGGCCCCGTCACGATCGCGTGTATGCGTGATTTCGGTCGTGTCCTTGACAGGCATTAACGTGTACTAAACGCTGCTGGGGGGGCGAAAATCTCACCTTATACTAGTTACTGCTCTACAAGTACCAAGCGGTGGTTTTGTGGCCCCGTCACGATCGCGTGTATGCGTGATTCGCTTGCACTACAGTGACCTCGGTATCTTCCGCTAGCAATCGTGCATCTCAAAAGTGAAAGTTTATCCAAACATCTGTGTTTTGTGTGAATTACTTTATTATTGTTGTCTTGTTATTAGTCTACAGAAAAATTCACGCTTCAAGAAAGAATTTTTATGTACATAAAAACCGAATCATGTAGAGAAAGTGTCAGATGTCTGGCTGCCTAGTGAGTGGGGCAACAGCTAAACCTAACAAGCAAAAAAAAAACAGATATTCTAACGGATTCTCTCCAAAGAAGTCCCTAAGACATGTTGCACAGCAAGTGGGTGTTTCATACAGCTGGTAAACTTTTAAAACTGAAACTGTACAGAGTGACTATTGTTCATGAACAACAGCCTCTTGACGACGAGGAATGAGAGTGCAGATGAACACCACTTATAACAAGGTTACTGCTCATTATAGTGCGTGTTACTAACACTCGAGAGTAACTAACGTGGGAGTTTTAGAACGGTAAACCCGTCTGTGTAGTAGACAGCACGCATAAGACAGCCGCTCCGTACAAACACCTCGCATTTGCCTGCTGTAGCATTATTTTCTGAAACGTGATGTATGCACACAATGCTAACAAATGCAGCATGTTAGTGAACAACGCGCAAATATTTGTAGGGGGAGGCTAGAAAATCAATTCAAGTGGGAGCTTGGGTTCAAACATTAAGGTATATATGTTCAAAAGGAAGTAGCCCGCCACTAACAAACACAATCACCACTTTGTTTCTAACAAATACATTTCTATTAAAGCAGACCAATAGCGCGTTTAACACGCAATTGTGAAACTTTGGTCATTCGTTACTAACAACCAGTTTTAATTTGGCGCATAAAAACACTCCATCCTTCAATACCGTAATGCAATTACTGAAGGTGGGACTAAATGTCAAAAGTGATCAAAAATTCATTCACATGACTTTCTCTACTCACCCTACTATAAACTATGCTGTACTGCAAAAGTAAATCTTATTGTTATATCTACTTCTTGTTAATACAGATAAAGTAGCTAAAGCGATAATCAGATCGTGTCACTGACTTTGCTCGACTACGAGAAGAACGCGAACAACAAGCTCCCATTTGAGAAACCGAGTAACGTCTGTGACCCAGGGACACGCGTTCGTTCCCCGACGACCACACTCTGACACATGGGTCTTCAAGCGAATGTTGAAGTGGTTTCTTGTCCTTCCATTAATAATTTCATTCATCCTTCACCTCGTTTGGTCTTTTTCAGTTGAAAGTGTCGACGATGGTGTTTTAGTGCAGCGTAAATTGAGTTTTATTTAACTGCTGTGGTTCTTAGTGTCCCATTCTATATTGTGTGTGAAAGACTGGAAATTTTGCTCAGAGGCCTCTTTATCAGGCTTGAGGTTCTTTTACATGCGTAAATCTACGACATGGGACCATCGGCTTTACTTCCCTTCCAAAGAAAGCCATATTAAGGATTTTTACACCCGAAAAAAATCCATCGCCGTCCGCCGGGTTTGAACCCGCGACCTTGGAAACTAGAAGCTAGCACAGTACCATTAGTGCAGCGTGGCAGCGAAAAAGGATGCTCTCTGTGAACGTTCTCCGGCCTTTGGTCTTCTTTACACCCCTGATCCCCGGGGTATACTGACCGATCTTTGGGAGGGGCGTTGGGCCCTATGTGGGGCGGGGTCCCTGATCTACCTGTCGGACTGCGGGACGTCCCAATCTGGAAACTGTAGGGACCCTGTCATTGCTGTGCCATCACTCCTGGTTCCAGCCGCCCAGTGTCTCCCTCCCGCTGACGTAGGTACAATATCCTCATTCCTGGATCCGTGCCGAATCCTCTCCGTCTCACAGTCGAATGCGATCCATTTGAGAAAAGTGTAAGTATTTGAAAATTCAAACCAATAACAACGAATACGTCGGAAGTAGTTAACTGCACCAAAAAGTATTTGATTTAAATTGTGTTAACAACATTCTGTGTGTAGTAACATTTTCTCTATATCTTACGTTTTATCTACCGATTAGGTATATAAACGTTAGTCAGAAGGATGATGACTTCAAAGGCTATTCACAGAAAATTCAAGATATACATTTTATTTGTCGTGCAAATATTTTATACATATATATATGCTATCTTATTCAAAATACATAGACCCATTTTTCACAAAATCAAAAATATCGAAGCGTTTTCAATGCAAAGTGTTTGGAGTGCGAGATTTTCCTGACAAACTTTGTGTCGCATCTTCGAAAGATGCTGAAATTAAGTAGCAATTTTGTTATATAAAGGAACCTTCGGTTTTGAGTTATAATGTTCACGCACCAATTTTGAAATATGCTACAGTACATTCATATTTTATTCTCATAAGGTGGGAATTTAGTAAAGTACGTCGATAATAATGAACCACATGACTCCAGGTTCCCTACACAAAACGCTGTGACACGTGTTTCATTATTTTCCATATAAAATTACTGACATAATTTCGGTTGCCTACTTTTGCGGTTTGCCCATAAGGAAGCTCAACCTTTTTACCTCTTTACGAAAAAAGAGACCTTATTATGACTCTGGGAAGATTCAAAGCGTTCCATATTTTCATCGCGGTCATCACAAAACAAATTGATTTGCAGTATATTGTAACTTAACACAACAGACTGAGTGATACTGCTATGATAGATCAGAGCTTCTGTGTGTCTATCTTTATCATGAGCATGGTCCACCTTCACTGGGCTGTAACAAAATGTATAGCACCACTGGTGACCTCTAGTAAATGTTATACAGTGCTATGATAGACCAGAGCTTATCTGTGTGTCTATCCTTCATCATGATCATGGTCCACCTTCACTGGGCTGTAACAAAATGTATAGCACCACTGGTGACCTCTAGTAAATGTTATACAGTGCTATGATAGACCAGAGCTTATCTGTGTGTCTATCCATCATGATCATGGCCCCTCTTCACTGGGCTGCAACAAAATGTATATCACCACTAGTGACCTCTAGTAAATGATATATAGTACTATGATAGACCAGAGCTTATCTGTGTGTCTATCCTTCGTCATGATCATGGTCCCTCTTCACTGGACTGTATCAAAATGTATAACACCACTGGTGACATGTAGTTAATGTTATACAGTGCTATGATAGACCAGACCTCATCTGTGTGTCTATCCTTCACCATGATCATGGTCCTCCTTCACTGGGCTGTGATAAAATATATAGCACCGCTAGTCACCTCTAGTAAATAGTATACATTGCTATGATAGACCAGAGCTTATCTATCCTTCATCAAACTCATGAAACCTCCTTGCTGGGCTTTAACAAAATGTATAGCACCACTAGTCACCTCTAAAAAAAAAATTGAGTTTTATTTATGGACGCTCTTTAACTACTATGGTTCTTAGCGTCCCATTCTATATTGGGCGTGAAACACCTGTAATTTTGCTCAGAGGCCTCTTTATCAGGCTTGAGGTTCCTTTACGTGCCGTAAATCTACGACACGGGACACCGGCTTTCCTTCCCTTCCGAAGGAAGCCGTGCTAACGATTTTTACGCCCGAAAAAATCCATCGCCCTCCGCCGGGTTTGAACCCGCGACCTTGGGAACTAGAGGCTAGCACGGTACCACTAGTCCACGGAGGACGACTAGTCACCTCTAGTAAATGGTATACAGTGCTATGATAGACCCGAGCTTATCTGTGTGTCTATCGTTCATCATGATCATGGTCCCTCTTCACTGGGCTACAACAAAATGTATAGCACCACTAGTGACCTCTAGTAAATGTTATACAGTGCTATGATAGACCAGAGCTTATCTGTGTGTCTATCCGTCATGATCATGGTCCCTCTTCACTGGGCTACAACAAAATGTATAGCACCACTAGTGACCTCTAGTAAATGTTATACAGTGCTATGATAGACCAGAGCTTATCTGTGTGTCTATCCGTCATGATCATGGTCCCTCTTCACTGGGCTACAACAAAATGTATAGCACCACTAGTGACCTCTAGTAAATGTTATACAGTGCTATGATAGACCAGAGCTTATCTGTGTGTCTATTCCGTCATGATCATGGTCCCTCTTCACTGGGCTACAAAAAAATGTATAGCACCACTAGTGACCTCTAGTAAATGTTATACAGTGCTATGATAGACCAGAGCTTATCTGTGTGTCTATACGTCATGATCATGGTCCCTCTTCACTGGGCTACAACAAAATGTATAGCACCACTAGTGACCTCTAGTAAATGGTATACAGTGCTATGATAGGCCAGAGCTTATCTGTGTGTCTATCCTTCATCATGATCATGGTCCCCCTTCACTGGGCTACAACAAAATGTATAGCACCACTACTGACCTCTAGTAAATGGTATACAGTGCTATGATAGGCCAGAGCTTATCTGTGTGTCTATCCTTCATCATGATCATGGTCCCCCTTCACAGAGCTACAACAAAATGTATAGCACCACTACTGAACTCTAGTAAATGGTATGCATTGCTATGATAGACCAGAGCTTATCTGTGTGTCTATCCTTCATCATGATCATGGTCCCCCTTCACTGGGCTACAACAAAATGTATAGCACCACTGGTTGCCTCTAGTAAATGGTATACAGTGCTATGATAGACCAGAGCTTATCTGAGTGTCTCTCATTCATCATGATCATTGGCCTCCTTCACTTGGCTACAACAAAATGTATAGCACCACTAGTGACCTCTAGTAAATGGTATACAGTGCTATGATAGATCAGAGCTTATCTGTGTGTCTATCCTTCATCATGATCATGGTCCCCCTTCACTGGGCTACAACAAAATGTATAGCACCACTGGTTGCCTCTAGTAAATGGTATACAGTGCTATGATAGACCAGAGCTTATCTGAGTGTCTCTCATTCATCATGATCATTGTCCTCCTTCACTTGGCTACAACAAAATGTATAGCACCACTGGTTACCTCTAGTAAATGGTATACAGTGCTATGATAGATCAGAGCTTATCTGTGTGTCTATCCTTCATCATGATCATGATCCCCCTTCACTTGGCTACAACAAAATGTATAGCAACACTAGTAAATGGTATACAGTGCTATGATAGATCAGAGCTTATCTGTGTGTCTATCCTTCATCATGATCATGGTTCCCCTTCACTTGGCTGCAACAAAATGTATAGCACCACTAGTGACCTCTAGAAAATGGTATACAGTGCTATGATAGATCAGAGCTTATCTGTGTGTCTATCCTTCATCATGTTCATGGTCCCCCTTCACTTGGATGTTACAAAATGTATAGAACCACTAGTAAATGGTATACAGTGCTATGATAGATCAGAGCTTATCTGTGTGTCTATCCTTCATCATGATCATGGTCTCCCTTCACTTGGCTACAACAAAATGTATAGCACCACTAGTGACCTCTAGTAAATGGTATACAGTGCTATGATAGATCAGAGCTTATCTGAGTGTCTCTCATTCATCATGATCATGGTCCCCCTTCACTTGGCTACAACAAAATGTATAGCACCACTAGTGACCTCTAGTAAATGGTATACAGTGCTATGATAGATCAGAGCTTATCTGTGTGTCTATCCTTCATCATGATCATGGTCTCCCTTCACTTGGCTACAACAAAATGTATAGCACCACTAGTGACCTCTAGTAAATGGTATACAGTGCTATGATAGATCAGAGCTTATCTGAGTGTCTCTCATTCATCATGATCATGGTCCCCCTTCACTTGGCTACAACAAAATGTATAGCACCACTAGTGACCTCTAGTAAATGGTATACAGTGCTATGATAGATCAGAGCTTATCTGTGTGTCTATCCTTCATCATGATCATGAACCATCCTTACTGGGCTGCAACAAAATGTATAGCACCACTACTGACCTCTAGTAAATGGTATGCATTGCTATGATAGACCAGAGCTTGTCTGTGTGTCTATCCTTCAAATGATCATGGTCCCCCTTCACTGAGCTACAACAAAATGTGTAGCACCACTGGTTACCTCTAGTAAATGGTATACAGTGCTATGATAGACCAGAGCTTATCTGTGTGTCTATCCTTCATCATGATCATGGTCCCCCTTCACTGGGCTACAACAAAATGTATAGTACCACTAGTGACCTCTAGTAAATGGTATACATTGCTATGATAGGCCAGAGCTTATCTGTGTACCTATCCTTCATCATGATCATGGTCCCCCTTCACTGGGCTACAACAAAATGTATAGCACCACTGGTTACCTCTAGTAAATGGTATACAGTGCTATGATAGATCAGAGCTTATCTGAGTGTCTCTCATTCATCATGATCATGGTCCCCCTTCACTTGGCTACAACAAAATGTATAGCACCACTAGTGACCTCTAGTAAATGGTATACAGTGCTATCATAGATCAGAGCTTATCTGTGTGTCTATCCTTCATCATGATCATGAACCATCCTTACTGGGCTGTAACAAAATGTATAGCACTACTAGTGACCTCTAGTAAATGGTATACAGTACTATGATAGAGCAGAGCTTATCTGTGTGTGTATCCTTCATCATGATCATGGTCCCCCTTCACTGGGCTACAATAAAATGTATAGCACCACTAGTGACCTCTAGTAAATGGTTTACAGTGCTATGATAGACCAGAGCTTATCTGTGTGTCGATCTTTCATCATGATCATGGTTCCCCTTCACTGGGCTACAATAAAATGTATAGCACTACTAGTGACCTCTAGTAAATGGTTTACAGTGCTATGATAGACCAGAGCTTATCTGTGTGTGTATCCTTCATCATGATCATGAACCATTCTTACTGGGCTGCAATACAGAGCATAGCGTGCAGAAAAAACTCTGAGTAATCTCTAGTAACGAGGACTAACATTCAGTAATGGTCGCTGAACTATAAAATAAAGTCCATAAATTGCTTTCTTATTCGCGTTCTATGGCTGCCGGATATAAGCTTCCTATTATTTGTAACAGTTTTTGTTTATAGTTTATATTTTAGTAAAATATGGACTAAAGATCTATGTAAGGTCTAGGATATCGTGTTCTTTGCTTTAACACGTATGTTTATTGTGGTACCAGGAAGATGTGTGACAGAAAGAAGCGGTACTAACAGATCCCTAGGGATTTTATAAACGAAATTCCCATTTATTTTACATAATATTTACTACAGTGAACATTTTACCACTTCTGAATTCCACGTCATAACAAAATTATTACGCTTTGCTGGATGAGGGAAAGTTTAATGGGTTTCAAATTTAGGAAGTTGGCAAGTATGCGAATGTGAGTGACAAAGTAGGAATTCCGCCAGGAATTTGTAATTGGAAGTGTGAAAGGGTGTTATTCAATTTTCCGATACTGATATTGCTTGCCAACAAAGCTAACATATTAATTTTGTATCTACGTTAACTGAATAAATCAACTTACGCCTGTAATGTAATATAGGAACCATAGAAATACGCAACATTTTCTGGCTGCAAATTATCATAAAAATCTGGTGTTTACATTCGCAGGCTCTCTCTGTTCCTCTTTTATAAGCTGCTTACCAAACTTTATTCTCCTATCTACTTATTGTTAACACAGATAAACTCTCATTACACATTTCGTTGTAGCTATAAGAAGAATACAGTAGGCCAAAGCTATAGTCAGAGTTTTCAAAAGGGAGTCGCTATGTGATAGCTTTGAAATTGCTTGTTCTTTACATTTCCACAAGAAAAAACGAATTGAGACTTACTACTTAAAGTAACTAAGTATTTGAAAATTAAAATCAATAACAAAGAATATCTCGGAAACGGTTCACGCCATAAAACTTTATCTTTACATAAATTGTTTGTTTTATTGTGATGTATGTTTTTGTATAGTAAGATTTTAAGACACACATTTTATATATAAAATATAATGTATTATGATGCAACTATGGGCCTCAGTTTGCGGTGAAGGCTCCGACTGACCGAGCGGCTGGCTGGCCGTTAGAAGAGATTAGGAGAAATAACGTTCTCGCACAGTTTATACACAAGTAGTATCGAAAATGTATTTTTCCCGCCCTCCGCCAACATTCTACAACTCTCTCCAGTGACTATGGATAAGCAAACGGACTCCCGAGTAAGCGAGTTGTTGATTTAACAAAGTGCTTTTCTACAAGTGAGGTTGCGACTTACAATGAGTGCTGTTGCTGAGAGAGATTAGGTAGGTCTTGTGTTCGACTCCCTAGCGAGTGAAGCGAAAGCAAAAACAGGCCGTGCGTTGCTGAGTCGCGAGGAAAAGTGACAATGAAAACGGGACAGTCACAATTTTTTAGTAAAACCGTTAGCCATTTTTTGAAAAAATAAGGACACCTATATTTTAAAAAAGTGGCAAATTAAGTGTCAGAGGTTTTCTATTTTCAGAGATTGTCATACTTTGATGGACACCACTTAAAGGCTTTAATCCATATATGATGAATTGTATGTGTTAATCATGAAACTCAAGTCGCTATGAACTTATACATCAATCCAATAGATACATTATCGCTAAGAAGAGGGAAGCCTTTGATCCATACAAACGTTTCTCATAATCCCAATACAGCATATTCCGTTTTCTTCACACACTAAAGGCGGCATTGACCGCGAGGTGGCTGACGCATGCCAACTTCGCTTGAGCATGATTTAGGGTTTTACTAATCTTGTATCGCCGAAAACAGCGGAAAAGATGTTATGAGGCCCGATAACTTAAAATGATAAGCATTTTTACAAAAAGGTGGACGTACGTTAATGTGTGTGTATGTGTTTGTCAACAGAATAATTGAAACGAAAAATTAGTTGAACACCAAACTTGTTATTTAAGTTCAGCGTTTTCTAAGGATGCAATACAAAGATTTTCGAGAAAATTCTCCCCACACCAAACTACACTTCATATGGAAAAATTTTAACTATTTTTTATTTTCTCAAAACGGCTCTAAAAGCTTTGACTACAATAACATATATTTAAGGCATTTCCAGAAAATGATATGTGTAACTTGAATTTTCTAGAAACAGCCTGTGAAGTCTTCTTCGTTGTGAACGACTTTTGTATAATTATCGAACACTAAGATGGGCAAAAAAAACAAACGTTGATCTCGTTAAATCACATTTGTTTGTGGCCTTGCACAAGTAAAGTATCCGCAAGGCCCAACACGGTTCCGAGCCCACGACCGTCCTCGGACCCTCTGGGTGTCTACCACTTCAGAAATGGGTCCAGTCATTGTCTGGTGGAATGAGGTATCCCCGAAGGTCATAGGCCATATGGGGCCGCTAGAAACGATGACGACATTTCTCTGTGGTGTTATCCATGTCCGAGGATTCTTTGTTATTGTTTTGAATTTTCAAATAACTATACATTTCTCAATTTGCAACTACTCTTTCTTATTTTCTTGTGGTCATAGATTGAACATGTCATTTCAAAGTCATCACATATCGACACATTTTTTAAAAATGTGATTATCTCTTTATCCTACTGTATTCTTGTTATAGCTACAACGAAACGTGCAATGAAAGTTTATCTGTGTTAACAACAAGTAGAGAGGAGAACAAGCTTCTGTAGGAATCGTTCGTAGAAGAGTAAATAGAGAAAGCAAGGATCACATATACAGGGGAATTCATAATTAAGAATAATGCAAATAAAGGTAAAATTAACTTAGTTTTTATAAATTGGTGGGATGACAAATTTAATATTTTAAAGGAAAATATTACAAAAAATAAATAAATGTTTCAGCCATTATTGTACAATATGTGACGTCATCCACATATTTTTCATTTCTTCTGAAAGCTAGGTGTCTTATTTATTTGCTGCTACGGGAACAGGTCTGTCCCCACTTGATGAGCATATTTAGTGTTAGTTACGAGGCCTGCTACTCGTGTGGAAGAGTTAGCATCAGATATATATCATCACCAGGGTTAGGGTTTTTAGGTGCAAGTTTCAGATGAAAAAAGGAAGGGAAAACGTGCTCAAATAAGGTGAAAAAATGGACAATAAGGTGCTGGTTTACTTAAGGGGATGCGCAACTGATATTGCTATTTTCTAAACTGTCCATTCAATTGGGCTGAAATTTTAACCACATGTCAGTCTGCTTTAGATATAATTGTTTTGTGAATTTCAATCCAAAATCTTAATTATTTTTAAGCTATTAATTTTCAAAATATAAAATTATGCGTATATGCAAAATGCAATACATGATGCATTTTAAAAAATATCTTATGTTGCTTCTCTGTCAAGGAACTACAACTCTGTCATATAATTTTTTCTACCATTCTTAGTTTAAGAGAAAAAAAAGTTTTCAGTTTTGTATTTGCATTTTTTTGTATACATTGTTATCTTCAAAACATTTTAGCGCAAAAACTATTCATTACGCAGAAAAATTATATCACAGTTTTATTTATTTAGGTTTTTTAAATAAGCATAAAAAATGTCAAGATGAAAAGATGAAAACTACATCGTATGGAACATTTTGAATATGCAGAAATGCTGAAAATGAGAAACGCCTTAAAATCAAGTTTTTAAAATATAAACAGCTAGCAAACAAATGAGCAAGAATATCTCGTAAATGCTTAACTCCACAAAGGAATGTTGTTTGACATAAGTGTGTGCTTTAACGAGATCATATCGGAACAATGAAATGATGCTGAAACGAGCCCGGGAAAAGATTCGAACTCGGGACCTCTTCAATGTGAGGCAGATACGCTACTTCTAGATCACAGATACAGGCTCCACATTTTTTGTAGAAACATTTGATATATCTCTTCCGGTTTACCAAAATTCATCACAATGAAGAAGACACATTCACAGATATATATTTCATCTGTGATGGTTTCCGAGAGTTCAACGAAAACAGACATTTTGTCTCTCCCTGAATCCCTCCCCAAAATGCCCGTGTGTATGTATATATTTCATGTGTGATGGTTTCCGAGAGTTCAACGAAAACAGACATTTTGTCTCTCCCTGAATCCCTCCCCAAAATGCCCGTGTGTATGTATGTGCCTCTGAAAAGCAAACTTCAAAAACGAAAAGTTGTTTAAATGTCTAACTTGGTTGTATTTAAGTTCAGGGTCTTCCAGGATGCGACACGAAGACTTTCATGAAAATCCTCCCACTACAAACCGTCCTTTATATCGAAAACTTGTTTTTAGTTTTTCAAAACTGTTCTAACGATTTTGATTAAAATACCATATGTTTAAGAGATCTGCATGCGAAGTAAACGTACAACTTGAATTTACTGGGAATGGCCAATGAAGTCCTCTTCATTCTGAATGACTTATGTAGTTGGTAAACCGAAACAGATGACGAAATCTTACTATTCCAAAAAATGTAGATATCATTAATGTCTAATGCGCATAGGACTAGGGGGGCACCCTGCACCTCGACCCCTCATGCATCTTTTGTGCACACATCCTCGGGAGGAACGGATGAGGTGAGGGAGCCGTAGGAGACATATAGAGATCGGTGCAAGTCGACACAGACGCGCAGCCTTCCCTAACATTTCCAGGTTTGACCACCCGTCCACGGGGAGGTGGCTCGGAGACGTCCCTCTAGTGGGACTGGGTCTAACACGACCCAGCAGAGGACAGGTTTCCCTCTAGCGGGGCTGAGAGGAAGTTCCAAATCGCAAGCCCCTGCGCCATCATCTGGAAACTGAGCGTATATATACCACATGACCCAAACAAGCCGTCCTTTGCAGTTTTATGTTTGCAAAAAAAAGTTGCCTCATCACTGATGTTCAAAGGGGCAGCGAAAGGTCACCGAGATAATGCTGCTGTCTGCAGGTGGTAGTGGTCACCTGCTTATAGTTCGAGCCAGGTAATGTTGACCAATAGCAAACACACAGATATGGCTACGGTTGTATTTTGAACACTTTCAGTCGCGGCATCTGTCTTCTGTGCACCGTTTTGAGCGGGGGATGCCCACAGAAATTATGGATCTTTCCAGGTAGAACGTGGGCCAGAGAGGCCCTTACATCAATTCGTCCACCATTGGGCGGACATGTTTATTATAATAATACACTAGTAGAAAATAGTTTAATTTTAACGCACCTTTAAGGGTACATAAATATAATAGAAATAGAATCTTGTTAAGTTTACGGCACCAATTGGTGCCATATAGTTGTACTGACTGTAGATTAAACACGTAGTCACAGGGCAATCCTGAATTCTTGTTAATGAGCGAATTGTTTATTAAAGAACCCCCACATTCAAACACCAGACTCTGGGCATACCGTGAAATGTTTTTGTTTAAAGACAACTTTCTGGAGTCCAACCGGGAATCGAACACGGAACACCTCATATAGCAGACAGTTTCTCTAACGAATGAGCTCTGGGACCAGTAATAGTACTTCAAGTATTCGTTTTCAAGCATTGGCCCCCTCTCTGTCGGTATGGAGTCCTCTTTTCAAACCTTCCGCGCTATTCGGCATAAAGTCACTTCAAGTAAGGACGGCTTGTGTGGGCCACTGGTATATTTGCATTAACCATTTCCGAGATATCTTCGTTATTGATTTGAATAATTGCTTGTACTTTCCTCAACTGCAAATCGCTGCTAGTTTGTTTTCGTTACTTTCTCTGCCAACTACCTATAACAGGTAGAGTACCCCACACAAAAACTTGAATGTCTTTATTTCGCTGGAAATACATGCGTTGGGCCGTTCTGAACCCAAGAAACAGCATTTCTAGAAAAAGGTCCGTGTGTTGTGTGTGTGTGTGTGTGTGTGTGTGTGTGTGTGTGAACAGTAGCTCAAAAACGAAAAGCCTGATTTAACTTCAATATGTTCCAAAAATGCGACACTAAATGTTTCGAGAAATGCCTTCACCGCAACTACCCCTTACGTGGAACACTTTTAAAAAGTGCCTCTAACGATTTTGATTAAAATACCATATGTTAAAGATATATTTTTCATGAGAAATAACGTTTTTGTCTTGAATTTTCTGGGATTAGCTTGTGAAGAGATCTTCATTCTGAAAGAGTTTAGCATAACTGGTAAACCATAACACATTGACAAAATCTTGCTACACAAAAATGTTTATCTCAATAAAGCCTACAATTTATGTGAAGTTTTTTGTGCAGTTAACCATTTCCAAGGTATTCCTTGTTATTGGTTTAAATTTTCCAATACTTAACACTTTTCTCAAATAGGAAGTGTTTACTCCCCCTCGAGCCTCTACATAACTGATGAATATTGCTGTACCTGCAAGGAAGTGTCTCCATTAACATGAAGTAGACAACAACCGAGCGGAGGCTGTGGCTTCGATTCCCCAGACAGAACTTCCCAGGTCGCCAGGCAAATGCTAGGAAGGATCCCCGGAATTTCCTGTCCCTCCATTCCATCTCCATTCTCATTTCACTTCACTTTCATCTGCTTGGTTGCAAGTGTCGGCGTGTGCATGGCAGGGGAAAAGGATGCTGTGAGGAAACCTTCGTGCCCCTGATAGGAGCGGTCTCCGTCACTGGCTACTGTGTGTAGTGAAGAAACAGAGGATGATGTGGCATCCCCATGCTATTGTCACCAGTATACGACCTTGGCCTCACTGTCTGCTGTGTGTAGCGAAGAAACAGAGGATGATATAGTGAAATACCCATGCTACTGTCACCAGTATACGACCTTGGCCTCATTGTCTACTGTGTGTAGTGAAGAAACAGAGGATGATATAGTGGCATCCTGCGGCAGTATCCTCCTCCTGTCCGTTGCTCGCGGCTTACCTTGCTGCATCCTCCATGTTGGCTCCAGATGTTCGCAGTGTGCTGGTTCTCTGCATTTTTTTATCCTCGGCTAGCTGCAGTAATTTTCTTTAAACCATGTGGGAGCATGTACTTATCCTTCGTAAAGGAAGTGTAGATCTCGGGCGGTGGTAAAAGGAGAAATAGACGTGCTTTAGTTATGAAAAGACGACACTGCTGTTTCTTTTATTTTGCTACTTCTCGTAGTACACAACACTGATATTGCCGCCGTTAAAACACTGTCCACTGCTGTTGAAACACGGCGCGGATATGACGCAAAGTTTATATATGCTTATTATATCTCTTTGCGCGTAGCGATTCTTATGTGTGTTGCGAAAACTGTCTTAATACACTTTTGGGCGCGATATCTCTTAAACATCCTGCAGCATCTCTCCCTACCTGTAGTTTAGCAACATGCCCCTCGATCAAATGACAAATCACCCACAAATGCCTCGAATTTGTTCCTAACAGACACATTTATAGTTGCAGGCTTCTGGGCCTGCTTCCTTTCCTATTGGTCCATTTTTTTAGCGCCACTCAACGCGTCTCACTACTTCATATAAACTTACAGGGATCTCATTGGTCCAAGTTTAACATAAATCGCGGCTTTTCCTAAATTTACCGTTAAGCTTGTTGTCTCTCTCACTTGGTCACAGCGAATTATCGTATAAAGGAACAAAGACTCTACACCCTCGCTGTATGAACAATGCCCCTGCGACCAGAGAGACATCGTAAAACTAGACTTTCTGCCTTCGAAGACACTTTTCTTGTAGCTAACAAATTTCGTCGTGGACAGTATTTTAACATAGCGATTAAATTATTTACATTAAACAATTTATAACTCCTCTAGTAATAGTAACCTAAATACATACATATCGTTAAATCACCCTTCTTAAACTATACAAGCAGTAGAAGAAAGAGATATGTACATAGTATGATTTAACATCAATAGTGAAGAAAAGGAGGATGATGTGGTGGCATCCCCGTGCTACTGTCTCCAGTATACGACTTGGTCTCACTGTCTGCTGTGTGTATTGAAGAAACAGAGGATGATGCATTGGCATCCCCGTGCTACTGTCTCCAGTATACGACTTGGTCTCACTGTCTGCTGTGTGTATTGAAGAAACAGAGGATGATGCATTGGCATCCCCGTGCTACTGTCTCCAGTATACGACTTGGTCTCACTGTCTGCTGTGTGTATTGAAGAAACAGGATGATGCATTGGCATCCCCGTGCTACTGTCTCCAGTATACGACTTGGTCTCGCTGTCTGCTGTGTGTATTGAAGAAACAGAGGATGTTATAGTGGCATCCCCGTGCTACTGTCTCCAGTATACGACTTGGTCTCGCTGTCTGCTGTGTGTAGTGAAGAAACAGAGGATGTTATAGTGGCATCCCCGTGCTACTGTCTCCAGTATACGACTTGGTCTCGCTGTCTGCTGTGTGTAGTGAAGAAACAGAGGATGTTATAGTGGCATCCCCATGCTACTGTCACCAGTATACGACCTTGGTCTCGCTGTCTACTGTGTGTAGTGAAGAAACAGAGGATGTTATAGTGGCATCCCCATGCTACTGTCACCAGTATACGACCTTGACCTCAGTGTCTGTTGTGTGAAGCGAAGAAACAGAGGATGATACAGTGGCATCCCCATGCTACTGTCACCAGTATACGACCTTGGCCTTACTGTCTGCTGTGTGTATTGAAGAAACAGAGGATGATGCAGTGGCATCCCCATGCTACTGTGACCAGTATACGACCTTAGTCTCGCTGTCTACTGTGTGTAGTGAAGAAACAGAGGATGTTATAGTGGCATCCCCAAGCTACTGTGACAGTGTATGACCTTGGTCTCGCTGTCTACTGTGTGTAGTGATGAAACAGAGGAAGATATAGTGGCATCCCCATGCTACTGTCACCAGTATACGACCTTGGTCACACTGTGTGCTGTGTGTAGTGAAGAAACAGAGGATGATGTGGTGGCATCCGCATGCTACTATCAGCAGTATACAACCTTGGACTCACTGTCTACTGTGTGTAGTGAAGAAACAGAGGATGATGTGGTGGCATCCGCATGCTACTATCAGCAGTATACAACCTTGGTCTCACTGTCTACTGTGCGTAGTGAAGAAACAGAGAATGATGTAGTGGCATCCCCATGCTACTGTCACCAGTATACAACCTTGGTCTCACTGTCTGCAGTGTGTATTGAAGAAACAGACGATGATGTGGTGGCATCCCCATGCTACTGTCACCAGTATACGACATTGGCCCCACTGTCTACTGTGTGTAGTGAAGAAACAGAGAAAGATATAGTGGTATCCCCATGCTACTGTCACCAGTATACAACCTTGGACTCACTGTCTCCTGTGTGTATTGAAGAAACAGAGGATGATGTAGTGGCATCCCCATGCTATTGTCACCAGTATACGACCTTGGCCACACTGTGTGCTGTGTGTAGTGAAGAAACAGAGGAAGCTATAGTGGCATCCCCATGCAACTGTCACCAGTATACGACCTTGGGGACACTATGTGCTGTGTGTAGTTAAGAAACAGAGGATGATATAGTGGCATCCCCATGCTACTGTCACCAGTATACGACATTGGCCCCACTGTCTACTGTGTGTAGTTAAGAAACAGAGGATGATGTAGTGGCATCCCCATGCTATTGTCACCAGTATACGACATTGGCCCCACTGTCTGCAGTGTGTATTGAAGAAACAGACGATGATGTGGTGGCATCCCCATGCTACTGTCACCAGTATACGACATTGGCCCCACTGTCTACTGTGTGTAGTGAAGAAACAGAGGAAGATATATTGGCATCCCCATGCTACTGTCACCAGTATACAACCTTGGACTCACTGTCTCCTGTGTGTAGTGAAGAAACAGAGGAAGATATATTGGCATCCCCATGCTACTGTCACCAGTATACGACATTGGCCCCACTGTCTACTGTGTGTAGTGAAGAAACAGAAGAAGATATATTGGCATCCCCATGCTACTGTCACCAGTATACGACATTGGCCCCACTGTCTACTGTGTGTAGTGAAGAAACAGAGGAAGATATATTGGCATCCCCATGCTACTGTCACCAGTATACAACCTTGGACTCACTGTCTCCTGTGTGTAGTGAAGAAACAGAGGAAGATATATTGGCATCTCCATGCTACTGTCACCAGTATACGACATTGGCCCCACTGTCTACTGTGTGTAGTGAAGAAACAGAGGAAGATATATTGGCATCCCCATGCTACTGTCACCAGTATACAACCTTGGACTCACTGTCTCCTGTGTGTAGTGAAGAAACAGAGGAAGATATATTGGCATCCCCATGCTACTGTCACCAGTACACAATCTTGGCCTCACTGTGTGCTGTGTGTAGTGAAGAAACAGAGGAAGATATCGTGGCATCCCCATCCTGCTGTCACCAGTATACAACCTTGGCCTCACTGTGTGCTTTGTGTAGTAAGAAACAGAGGATGATATAGTGGCATCCCCATCCTGCTGTCACCAGTATACGACTTTGGCCTCACTGTGTGCTGTGTGTAGTGAAGAAACACAGGAAGATATAATGGCATCCCCATGCTACTGTCACCAGTATAGGACCTTGGTCTCGCTGTCCGTTGTGTGTAGTGAAGAAACAGAGGAAGATATAGTGGTATTCCCATGCTACTGTCACCAGTATACGACCTTGGTCTCGCTGTCTGTTTTGTGTTGTGAAGAAACAGAGGATGATATAGTGGCATTCCCATGCTACTGTCACCAGTATAGGACCTTGGTCCCGCTGTCTGTTGTGTGTAGTGAAGAATCAGAGGAAGATTTAGTGGCATCCGCATGCTACTGTCATCAGTATGCGACCCTGGTCTCGCTGTCTGCTGTGTGTAGTGAAGAAACAGAGGATGATATAGTGGCATCCCCATGCTACTGTCACCAGTATACGACCTTGGTCTCGCTGTCGGTTGTGTGTAGTGAAGAAACAGAGGATGATATAGTGGCATCCCCATGCTACTGTCACCAGTATACGACCTTGGTCTCGCTGTCTGTTGTGTGTAGTGAAGAAACAGAGGATGATATAGTGGTATCCCCATTCTACTGTCACCAGTATACGACCTTGGTCATCGCTGTCATTTGTGTGTAGTGAAGAAAGAGAGGATGATATAGTGGCATCCCCATGCTTTACAGCCTAGTCCCCACTGTCTGCTGTGTGAATCGAAGAAACAGGGAATGATATAGTGGCATCCCCATGTTACTGTCACCAGTATACAACCTAGGCCCCACTGGCTGTTGTGGGAAGCGAAGAAACAGAGGAGGATATAGTGGCATCCCCATGCTACTGTCACCAGTATACAACCTAGGTCCCACTGGCTGCTGTGGGAAGCGAAGCAACAGGAGGATACAGTGGCATCCCCATGCTACTGTCACCAGTATACAACCTAGGCCCAACTGGCTGCCTTGGGAAGCGAAGAAACAGAGGAGGATATAGTGGCATCCCCAGGCTACTGTCACCACTATACAACCTAGGTCCCACTGGCTGCTGTGGGAAGCGAAGAAACAGAGGAGGATATAGTGGCATTCCCATGCTACTGTCACCAGTATACGACCTTGGTCTCACTGGCTACTGTGTGTAGTGAAGAAACAGAGGATGATGTGGTGGCATCCTCATGCTACTGTGACCAGTATACGACCTTGGTCTCACTGGCTACTGTGTGTAGTGAAGAAACAGAGGATGATATAGTGGCATCGCCATGCTACTGTCACCAGTATACAACCTAGGCCCCACTGGCTGCTGTGTGAAGCGAAGAAACAGAGGATGATATAGTGGTATCCTCATGCTACTGTCACCAGTATACAACCTAGCCCCACTGTCTGCTGTGTGTAGTGAAGAAACTGAGGATGATGTGGTGGCAGCCCCATGCTACTGCCTCTAGTATACACCCTAGCCCCACTTTCTGCTGTGTGAAGCGAAGAAACAGAGGATGATATAGTGGCATCCCCATGCTACTGTCACCAGTATACAACCTAGCCCCACTTTCTGCTGTGTGAAGCGAAGAAACAGAGGATGATATGCTGGTATCCCCATGCTACTGTCACCAGTATACAACCTAGCCCCACTGTCTGCTGTGTGTAGTGAAGAAACAGAGTATGATATAGTGGCATCGCCATGCTACTTTCACCAGTATACGACCTTGGCCTCACTGTCTGCTGTGTGTAGTGAAGAAACAGAGGATGATATATTGGCATCCCCATGCTACTTTCACCAGTATACGACCTTGGCCTCACTGTCTGCTGTGTGTAGTGAAGAAACAGAGGATGATATAGTGGCATCCCCATGCTACTTTCACCAGTATACGACCTTGGCCTCACTGTCTGCTGTGTGTAGTGAAGAAACTGAGGATGATATATTGGCATCCCCATGCTACTGTCACCAGTATACAACCTAGCACCACTGTCTGCTGTGTGAAGCGAAGAAACAGAGGATGATATAGTGGCATCGCCATGCTACTTTCACCAGTATACGACCTTGGCCTCACTGTCTGCTGTGTGTAGTGAAGAAACAGAGGATGATATAGTGGCATCCCCATGCTACTGTCACCAGTATACAACCTAGCCCCACTGTCTGCTGTGTGAAGCGAAGAAACAGAGTATGATATAGTGGCATCGCCATGATACTTTCACCAGTATACGACCTTGGCCTCACTGTCTGCTGTGTGTAGTGAAGAAACAGAGGATGATATAGTGGCATTCCCATGCTACTGTCACCAGTATACAACCTAGCCCCACTGTCTGCTGTGTGTAGTGAAGAAACAGAGGATGATATAGTGGCATCCCCATGCTACTTTCACCAGTATACAACCTTGGCCTCACTGTCTGCTGTGTGTAGTGAAGAAACAGAGGATGATATAGTGGCATCCCCATGCTACTGTCACCAGTACACAACCTAGGCCCCACTGGCTGCTGTGTGAAGCGAAGAAACAGAGGATGATATAGTGGTATCCTCATGCTACTGTCACCAGTATACAACCTAGCCCCACTGTCTGCTGTGTGAAGTGAAGAAATAGAGGATGATGTGGTGGCAGCCCCATGCTACTGTCACCAGTATACACCCTAGCCCCACTTTCTGCTGTGTGAAGCGAAGAAACAGAGGATGATATAGTGGCATCCCCATGCTACTGTCACCAGTATACAACCTAGCCCCACTTTCTGCTGTGTGAAGCGAAGAAACAGAGGATGATATACTGGTATCCCCATGCTACTGTCACCAGTATACAACCTAGCCCCACTGTCTGCTGTGTGTAGTGAAGAAACAGAGTATGATATAGTGGCATCGCCATGCTACTTTCACCAGTATACGACCTTGGCCTCACTGTCTGCTGTGTGTAGTGAAGAAACAGAGGATGATATAGTGGCATCCCCATGCTACTTTCACCAGTATACGACCTTGGCCTCACTGTCTGCTGTGTGTAGTGAAGAAACAGAGGATGATATAGTGGCAACCCCATCCTGATGTCACCAGTATACAACCTAGCACCACTGTCTGCTGTGTGTAGTGAAGAAACTGAGGATGATATATTGGCATCCCCATGCTACTGTCACCAGTATACAACCTAGCCCCACTGTCTGCTGTGTGAAGCGAAGAAACAGAGGATGATATAGTGGCATCGCTATGCTACTTTCACCAGTATACGACCTTGGCCTCACTGTCTGCTGTGCGTAGTGAAGAAACAGAGGATGATATAGTGGCATCCCCATGCTACTGTCACCAGTATACAACCTAGCCCCACTGTCTGCTGTGTGAAGCGAAGAAACAGAGTATGATATAGTGGCATCGCCATGCTACTTTCACCAGTATACGACCTTGGCCTCACTGTCTGTTGTGTGTAGTGAAGAAACAGAGGATGATATAGTGGTATCCCCATTCTACTGTCACCGGTATACGACCTTGGTCATCGCTGTCATTTGTGTGTAGTGAAGAAAGAGAGGATGATATAGTGGCATCCCCATGCTATACAGCCTAGTCCCCACTGTCTGCTGTGTGAATCGAAGAAACAGGGAATGATATAGTGGCATCCCCATGTTACTGTCACCAGTATACAACCTAGGCCCCACTGGCTGTTGTGGGAAGCGAAGAAACAGAGGAGGATATAGTGGCATCCCCATGCTACTGTCACCAGTATACAACCTAGGCCCCACTGGCTGCTGTGGGAAGCGAAGAAACAGAGGAGGATATAGTGGCATCCCCATGCTACTGTCACCAGTATACAACCTAGGTCCCACTGGCTGCTGTGGGAAGCGAAGCAACAGGAGGATACAGTGGCATCCCCATGCTACTGTCACCAGTATACAACCTAGGCCCAACTGGCTGCTTTGGGAAGCGAAGAAACAGAGGAGGATATAGTGGCATCCCCAGGCTACTGTCACCAGTATACAACCTAGGTCCCACTGGCTGCTGTGGGAAGCGAAGAAACAGAGGAGGATATAGTGGCATTCCCATGCTACTGTCACCAGTATACGACCTTGGTCTCACTGGCTACTGTGTGTAGTGAAGAAACAGAGGATGATGTGGTGGCATCCTCATGCTACTGTGACCAGTATACGACCTTGGTCTCACTGGCTACTGTGTGTAGTGAAGAAACAGAGGATGATATAGTGGCATCCCCATGCTACTGTCACCAGTATACAACCTAGGCCCCACTGGCTGCTGTGTGAAGTGAAGAAACAGAGGATGATATAGTGGTATCCTCATGCTACTGTCACCAGTATACAACCTAGCCCCACTGTCTGCTGTGTGTAGTGAAGAAACTGAGGATGATGTGGTGGCAGCCCCATGCTACTGTCTCTAGTATACACCCTAGCCCCACTTTCTGCTGTGTGAAGCGAAGAAACAGAGGATGATATAGTGGCATCCCCATGCTACTGTCACCAGTATACAACCTAGCCCCACTTTCTGCTGTGTGAAGCGAAGAAACAGAGGATGATATGCTGGTATCCCCATGCTACTGTCACCAGTATACAACCTAGCCCCACTGTCTGCTGTGTGTAGTGAAGAAACAGAGTATGATATAGTGGCATCGCCATGCTACTTTCACCAGTATACGACCTTGGCCTCACTGCCTGCTGTGTGTAGTGAAGAAACAGAGGATGATATATTGGCATCCCCATGCTACTTTCACCAGTATACGACCTTGGCCTCACTGTCTGCTGTGTGTAGTGAAGAAACAGAGGATGATATAGTGGCATCCCCATCCTGATGTCACCAGTATACAACCTAGCACCACTGTCTGCTGTGTGTAGTGAAGAAACTGAGGATGATATATTGGCATCTCCATGCTACTGTCACCAGTATACAACCTAGCCCCACTGTCTGCTGTGTGAAGCGAAGAAACAGAGGATGATATAGTGGCATCGCCATGCTACTTTCACCAGTATACGACCTTGGCCTCACTGTCTGCTGTGTGTAGTGAAGAAACAGAGGATGATATAGTGGCATCCCCACGCTACTGTCACCAGTATACAACCTAGCCCCACTGTCTGCTGTGTGAAGCGAAGAAACAGAGTATGATATAGTGGCATCGCCATGATACTTTCACCAGTATACGACCTTGGCCTCACTGTCTGCTGTGTGTAGTGAAGAAACAGAGGATGATATAGTGGCATTCCCATGCTACTGTCACCAGTATACAACCTAGCCCCACTGTCTGCTGTGTGTAGTGAAGAAACAGAGGATGATATAGTGGCATCCCCATGCTACTTTCACCAGTATACAACCTTGGCCTCACTGTCTGCTGTGTGTAGTGAAGAAACAGAGGATGATATAGTGGCATCCCCATGCTACTGTCACCAGTATACAACCTAGGCCCCACTGGCTGCTGTGTGAAGCGAAGAAACAGAGGATGATATAGTGGTATCCTCATGCTACTGTCACCAGTATACAACCTAGCCCCACTGTCTGCTGTGTGAAGTGAAGAAACAGAGGATGATGTGGTGGCAGCCCCATGCTACTGTCACCAGTATACACCCTAGCCCCACTTTCTGCTGTGTGAAGCGAAGAAACAGAGGATGATATAGTGGCATCCCCATGCTACTGTCACCAGTGTACAACCTAGCCCCACTTTCTGCTGTGTGAAGCGAAGAAACAGAGGATGATATACTGGTATCCCCATGCTACTGTCACCAGTATACAACCTAGCCCCACTGTCTGCTGTGTGTAGTGAAGAAACAGAGTATGATATAGTGGCATCGCCATGCTACTTTCACCAGTATACGACCTTGGCCTCACTGTCTGCTGTGTGTAGTGAAGAAACAGAGGATGATATAGTGGCATCCCCATGCTACTTTCACCAGTATACGACCTTGGCCTCACTGTCTGCTGTGTGTAGTGAAGAAACAGAGGATGATATAGTGGCAACCCCATCCTGATGTCACCAGTATACAACCTAGCACCACTGTCTGCTGTGTGTAGTGAAGAAACTGAGGATGATATATTGGCATCCCTATGCTACTGTCACCAGTATACAACCTAGCCCCACTGTCTGCTGTGTGAAGCGAAGAAACAGAGGATGATATAGTGGCATCGCCATGCTACTTTCACCAGTATACGACCTTGGCCTCACTGTCTGCTGTGTGTAGTGAAGAAACCGAGGATGATATAGTGGCATCCCCATGCTACTGTCACCAGTATACAACCTAGCCCCACTGTCTGCTGTGTGAAGCGAAGAAACAGAGTATGATATAGTGGCATCGCCATGCTACTTTCACCAGTATACGACCTTGGCCTCACTGTCTGTTGTGTGTAGTGAAGAAACAGAGGATGATATAGTGGTATCCCCATTCTACTGTCACCAGTATACGACCTTGGTCATCGCTGTCATTTGTGTGTAGTGAAGAAAGAGAGGATGATATAGTGGCATCCCCATGCTATACAGCCTAGTCCCCACTGTCTGCTGTGTGAATCGAAGAAACAGGGAATGATATAGTGGCATCCCCATGTTACTGTCACCAGTATACAACCTAGGCCCCACTGGCTGTTGTGGGAAGCGAAGAAACAGAGGAGGATATAGTGGCATCCCCATGCTACTGTCACCAGTATACAACCTAGGCCCCACTGGCTGCTGTGGGAAGCGAAGAAACAGAGGAGGATATAGTGGCATCCCCATGCTACTGTCACCAGTATACAACCTAGGTCCCACTGGCTGCTGTGGGAAGCGAAGCAACAGGAGGATACAGTGGCATCCCCATGCTACTGTCACCAGTATACAACCTAGGCCCAACTGGCTGCTTTGGGAAGCGAAGAAACAGAGGAGGATATAGTGGCATCCCCAGGCTACTGTCACCAGTATACAACCTAGGTCCCACTGGCTGCTGTGGGAAGCGAAGAAACAGAGGAGGATATAGTGGCATTCCCATGCTACTGTCACCAGTATATGACGTTGGTCTCACTGGCTACTGTGTGTAGTGAAGAAACAGAGGATGATGTGGTGGCATCCTCATGCTACTGTGACCAGTATACGACCTTGGTCTCACTGGCTACTGTGTGTAGTGAAGAAACAGAGGATGATATAGTGGCATCGCCATGCTACTGTCACCAGTATACAACCTAGGCCCCACTGGCTGCTGTGTGAAGCGAAGAAACAGAGGATGATATAGTGGTATCCTCATGCTACTGTCACCAGTATACAACCTAGCCCCACTGTCTGCTGTGTGTAGTGAAGAAACTGAGGATGATGTGGTGGCAGCCCCATGCTACTGTCTCTAGTATACACCCTAGCCCCACTTTCTGCTGTGTGAAGCGAAGAAACAGAGGATGATATAGTGGCATCCCCATGCTACTGTCACCAGTATACAACCTAGCCCCACTTTCTGCTGTGTGAAGCGAAGAAACAGAGGATGATATGCTGGTATCCCCATGCTACTGTCACCAGTATACAACCTAGCCCCACTGTCTGCTGTGTGTAGTGAAGAAACAGAGTATGATATAGTGGCATCGCCTAGCTACTTTCACCAGTATACGACCTTGGCCTCACTGTCTGCTGTGTGTAGTGAAGAAACAGAGGATGATATATTGGCATCCCCATGCTACTTTCACCAGTATACGACCTTGGCCTCACTGTCTACTGTATGTAGTGAAGAAACAGAGGATGATATAGTGGCAACCCCATCCTGATGTCACCAGTATACAACCTAGCACCACTGTCTGCTGTGTGTAGTGAAGAAACTGAGGATGATATATTGGCATCCCCATGCTACTGTCACCAGTATACAACCTAGCCCCACTGTCTGCTGTGTGAAGCGAAGAAACAGAGGATGATATAGTGGCATCGCCATGCTACTTTCACCAGTATACGACCTTGGCCTCACTGTCTGCTGTGTGTAGTGAAGAAACAGAGGATGATATAGTGGCATCCCCATGCTACTGTCACCAGTATACAACCTAGCCCCACTGTCTGCTGTGTGAAGCGAAGAAACAGAGTATGATATAGTGGCATCGCCATGATACTTTCACCAGTATACGACCTTGGCCTCACTGTCTGCTGTGTGTAGTGAAGAAACAGAGGATGATATAGTGGCATTCCCATGCTACTGTCACCAGTATACAACCTAGCCCCACTGTCTGCTGTGTGTAGTGAAGAAACAGAGGATGATATAGTGGCATCCCCATGCTACTTTCACCAGTATACAACCTTGGCCTCACTGTCTGCTTTGTGTAGTGAAGAAACAGAGGATGATATAGTGGCATCCCCATGCTACTGTCACCAGTATACAACCTAGGCCACACTGGCTGCTGTGTGAAGCGAAGAAACAGAGGATGATATAGTGGTATCCTCATGCTACTGTCACCAGTATACAACCTAGCCCCACTGTCTGCTGTGTGAAGTGAAGAAACAGAGGATGATGTGGTGGCAGCCCCATGCTACTGTCACCAGTATACACCCTAGCCCCACTTTCTACTGTGTGAAGCGAAGAAACAGAGGATGATATAGTGGCATCCCCATGCTACTGTCACCAGTATACAACCTAGCCCCACTTTCTGCTGTGTGAAGCGAAGAAACAGAGGATGATATACTGGTATCCGCATGCTACTGTCACCAGTATACTACCTAGCCCCACTGTCTGCTGTGTGTAGTGAAGAAACAGAGTATGATATAGTGGCATCGCCATGCTACTTTCACCAGTATACGACCTTGGCCTCACTGTCTGCTGTGTGTAGTGAAGAAACAGAGGATGATATAGTGGCATCCCCATGCTACTTTCACCGGTATACGACCTTGGCCTCACTGTCCGCTGTGTGTAGTGAAGAAACAGAGGATGATATAGTGGCAACCCCATCCTGATGTCACCAGTATACAACCTAGCACCACTGTCTGCTGTGTGTAGTGAAGAAACTGAGGATGATATATTGGCATCCCCATGCTACTGTCACCAGTATACAACCTAGCCCCACTGTCTGCTGTGTGAAGCGAAGAAACAGAGGATGATATAGTGGCATCGCCATGCTACTTTCACCAGTATACGACCTTGGCCTCACTGTCTGCTGTGTGTAGTGAAGAAACAGAGGATGATATAGTGGCATCCCCATGCTACTGTCACCAGTATACAACCTAGCCCCACTGTCTGCTGTGTGAAGCGAAGAAACAGAGTATGATATAGTGGCATCGCCATGCTACTTTCACCAGTATACGACCTTGGCCTCACTGTCTGCTGTGTGTAGTGAAGAAACAGAGGATGATATAGTGGCATCCCCATGCTACTGTCACCAGTATACAACCTAGCCCCACTGTCTGCTGTGTGTAGTGAAGAAACAGAGGATGATATAGTGGCATCCCCATGCTACTTTCACCAGTATACAACCTTGGCCTCACTGTCTGCTGTGTGTAGTGAAGAAACAGAGGATGATATAGTGGCATCCCCATGCTACTTTCACCAGTATACGACCTTGGCCTCACTGTCTGCTGTGTGTAGTGAAGAAACAGAGGATGATATAGTGGCATCCCCATCCTGCTGTCACCAGTATACAATCTAGCACCACTGTCTGCTGTGTGTAGTGAAGAAACAGAGGATGATATAGTGGCATTCCCATGCTACTGTCACCAGTATACAACCTTGGCCTCACTGTCTGCTGTGTGTAGTGAAGAAACAGAGGATGATATAGTGGCATCCCCATCCTGCTGTCACCAGTATACAACCTAGCACCACTGTCTGCTGTGTGTAGTGAAGAAACAGAGGATGATATAGTGGCATCCCCATGCTACTTTCACCAGTATACAACCTTGGCCTCACTGTCTGCTGTGTGTAGTGAAGAAACAGAGGAGGATATAGTGGCATTCCCATGCTACTGTCACCAGTATACAACCTTGGCCTCACTGTCTGCTGTGTGTAGTGAAGAAACAGAGGATGATATAGTGGCATTCCCATGCTACTGTCACCGGTATACAACCTTGGCCTCACTGTCTGCTGTGTGTAGTGAAGAAACAGAGGATGATATAGTGGCATTCCCATGCTACTGTCACCAGTATACAAACTTGGCCTCACTGTCTGCTGTGTGTAGTAAAGAAACAGAGGATGATATAGTGGCATCCCCATCCTGCTGTCACCAGTATACAACCTAGCACCACTGTCTGCTGTGTGTAGTGAAGAAACAGAGGATGATATAGTGGCATCCCCATGCTACTTTCACCAGTATACAACCTTGGCCTCACTGCTGTGTGTAGTGAAGAAACGGAGGATGATATAGTGGCATCCCCATGCTACTGTCACCAGTATACAACCTAGCCCCACTGTCTGCTGTGTGTAGTGAAGAAACAGAGGATGATATAGTGGCATCCCCATGCTACTTTCACCAGTATACGACCTTGGCCTCACTGTCTGCTGTGTGTAGTGAAGAATCAGACGATGATATAGTGGCATCCCCATCCTGCTGTCACCAGTATACAACCTAGCCCCACTGTCTGCTGTGTGTAGTGAAGAAACAGAGGATGATATAGTGGTATCCTCATGCTACTGTCACCAGTATACAACCTAGCCCCACTGTCTGCTGTGTGTAGTGAAGAAACAGAGGATAATATAGTGGCATCCCCATCCTGCTGTCACCAGTATACAACCTAGCCCCACTGTCTGCTGTGTGTAGTGAGGAAACTGAGGATGATATAGTGGCATCCCCATCCTGCTGTCACCAGTATACAACCTAGCCCCACTGTGTGCTGTGTGTAGTGATGAAACTGAGGATGATATAGTGGCATCCCCATGCTACTGTCACCAGTATACAACCTAGCCCCACTGTCTGCTGTGTGAAGCGAAGAAACAGAGGATGATATAGTGGCATCGCCATGCTACTTTCACGAGTATACGACCTTGGCCTCACTGTCTGCTGTGTGTAGTGAAGAAACAGAGGATGATATAGTGGCATCCCCATGCTACCTTCATCAGTATACGACCTTGGCCTCACTGTCTGCTGCGTGAAGCGAAGAAACAGACGATGATATAGTGGCATCGCCATGCTACTTTCACCAGTATACGACCTTGGCCTCACTGTCTGCTGTGTGTAGTGAAGAAACTGAGGATGATATAGTGGCATCTCCATGCTACTGTCACCAGTATACAACCTAGCCTCACTGTCTGCTGTGTGTAGTGAAGAAACAGAGGATGATGTGGTGGTATCCCCATGCTACTGTCACCAGTATACAACCTAGGCCCCACTCTCTGCTGTGTGAAGCGAAGAAACAGAGGAGGGAGATTGCATTAAATCAAGATTTGATTCCAGAGGCTCCCTTTGAAATGCTGCGGTCTGAAGGAAAGCTTTGTATCGATTTAAGAATTACACGGTTGAAACAAGAGAAGCACTTCAAGTACAGTTGTGTCGTCAGCTCTGTTTACCCTTGTGCTTGTGTGGTGTGCCGCAGTCTGTCGTGCGAAGCAAGCATTTCTTGCTCCAAATCTCTTTCTACTTTCTCTACTCAGTATCGTGTATTATTGTCAGCCTTCTAGGAACGTCGTTTACGAAATGTTGTCTTTCTGTTTGATTCACTTTAATGGAGGTAATACTTTCCAGAAACAATTTAATTACACATCTTGTTACATTCACAAGGGGGATAGAGGAAATTCAATCTTTAGTGAGGTGTTTAATAAAGGTCTTTATATCCTTGGCTTGAAATTGTATATTCCTACCATGACAGCGAGAACCAACTGAATAGCGACAGCTCTTTAATGAAGAGTCTGATATGTTGTGTTCGCTTTACCTTCTCTGCATACTGTCTTTTATTTTTGTATAGGGTCTACAACAGAAGGGGGAGACCTCGCGCACTGTGACCTACACCACGAAATATAGACTCTCGCCTGAAATATGATAACGAAACGGAATTTAAGGGAATGAGAGAAAGTAAATCGTAGAGATGAGAAACTACCCCAGCATTCACCTATGGACCGAGTAAAAGCAACAAAAACGCAAGGTGGTCTGAATGTGCAGTTGACGGGAATGACTCGGGACCTGTCGTTATCGCTCGGATTATTAACTTCAACGAAAGCTTATTTTTCTGTCTACTTCAGTTTAATCGCGAAGAACCTTTGAGACATAGTTTAATTGCAAATTGTGTTGTGGGTGCAAGAGGGATACAGGAAGCACAATCGATAGTCAGATATTTAAAAGTGGGTCGCTATATCCCAACCTTGAAATTATACTCTCTTTCCACGAGTTCGCCAGAAACAACGGAATAGCGACAGCTCTTTTAAAACATGAAGAAAGTATTGGTAAATTTCAAATCAATAATAACGATATCTCGGATATGGGTGATGACACAAAGCTGTATTTTAAATAAATTATGTATTTTTAACGATTCTATTGTTTTTGTTTGCCAGTTAAACAAATTTGTACATAATTCCTTCCGAATGAAGAGCTGTTCAGAGTATATTTTCAGAATATTCAAGACATACGTTTTATTATAAATATCTTAAATATATCGTATTTTAGTCAAAATAGATAGAGGGAATTTCGAAGAAACAAAAAAACCAAAAATGTCCCTAATAAAGAGTAATTTGAGTTATGGAGACGTTCTTGAAAACCTTCGTGTCGCATCCTTGATAGATGCTGAACGTTAATACCAAGTTTGGTATTTAGCCAACATTTCACTTTTGATTCATGCCTTTTTCTAAATGTAATACATCTCTCACACGTTTTAACAACATTTGTATTAACACGGTCAATAAATAGACAATAGTTTCAACATCATGCATTTTAGTACGCACACACGCAGTTTTATATCTCACATTTACTGTTCTCATTATGTTTTTAACATTTCGTAATTTTGTCACGTTTGAGCTGCAGTATTGGTTTTTTCTCCTTTAACTCGATCGTTTTCGTTTTATCCTTTAATAAAAGTGCCACACAACAGAAGGGAAACACACACTCGCAACTGCAACAACTCCTTTCTTTTGTCCTTGACAGTGTCTCCGCTCAGTGTACATTTACAAAGGAATATAATGTACCTCAATGGCCTACGCTTGCAGTTTCCTCCGAAGTACAGCTTATCAATTCGGGAGATACCGGGATCGGTGCCCGGCGACCGCCCACTCAAGCCCATCTCCCTGGGTCGCAGGCGAATTCTGGTGTGGTTTATCTTTTACCACGACTTTCCTTCCTCTCATTTCCTGTACCCATCATCTTCCTTGTCATTTGTTTCAGGTTTGTAGGACCGGCGACGGTGTTCTGCGGGTTGCGGTTGGGCGGTGGCTTGCGCTCTGTAAAGGTTTCTTCCCTGGGGACTCGTTAGGGACCCCGTCCATGCTTGCGCTCTGTAAAGGTTTCTTCCCTGGGGACTCGTTAGGGACCCCGTCCATGCTTGCGCTCTGTAAAGGTTTCTTCCCTGGGGACTCGTTAGGGACCCCGTCCATGCTTGCGCTCGTTGGCATCCGGATCTGGCCGCCCTTCGGATCTCTCCCCTTATGCTTCCTTCCAGAGGTCACAATGGGCCGACTGGCCTGCGTGCGGTGCTCTGGACACCTTCGTGATATGCACCTTTACCGTTTACAGTATATCTCAAAATAAAATCCATAAAACATTTGGAGTTTGTTCGGAAGTACACTATGTTCCAAAATAAGCTATATAATACAATTGCAGTTTCCTTGTAAGTACAGCATATCCCAAACAAATGCATTTTAATACTACATATTTCTGCTTTAAGCAGTGCAGACTACTTCGGTTTCCATGTTGATCAGTTTCGTGCTATTCGGTTCACTTAGACTTAAAACTAAATGATTTTCAACGAGACAAACCTTTTTTCGGAAATGGACAGAATTCCGGTTCATTCGGTGTTGAACTTTGTTAAGGAAATGCTGACATAAGTTCCATTATACAATCGTGACGCACGAATTACACTTCCGGTGCTGTGTTGCTTTATGGCATTGCCCCTCAAGATTCCCAGTAATTTGGCTGGAAACAATTAGACCACCGGCTGTGCGTTGTGCGACTGTTTCTTAATTGGAAGAAACTTCAGCGTTTGTTTCAATGAAGACGACCCGTCAAAGGAACAAGAAGTTAGCTTTATTGAACTATTGCGTTTCACAACTCACAGATAACTAATGTTCCATTATGTCAATTTCTTCTGTGACTTTTCAAGACGGGGGGAAAGGTGAGGTAAAACCGCCGTATTTACTTTCACCATCTATAGTGCTTATTACTTTTATTATCGAAGGGGACTCGACACCGATCCAGGGATGATATTGTACCTATGTTCCACAAGGGAGCGCTCTCGGAGGGAGGAGACACGGGCGTCTGGAACCAGGAGTGACGGTATAGCAATGCCAGGGTCCCTAGAGTTTTCAGATTGAGACGCTCAGACAGAAGACCAGGGACTCCGCCACACAGAGAGGGTCCAGCACCCCTTTCTGAAAGGGAGGTGTGTTATACCCGGACAACCAGCCGAAGGCCGAGGAACGGAGAAAGTTCCACAGAGAGCATCCTTTTTTCAAGCCACGCCGCACCGCTGACACTTCTACCCTGAAACAGATCTAACGGGTGAAGACGAATGAAATCGAGGGACAGGAAACTCATTCTGTTTCCTATCAGGGTCCGACATAAAATCAATAGTTAGTTTACTCCAGATCTCAAGATGAGCCCTCACAGTAAGTTGGATTACCTCATACTTGACACTTCTGGGAGATACAGCACAAACCTTGCGCCCCTGTTAGCAAGAAGTCCGTCATCGTGCCCAGGAACCCAAACAAGGGTAACAGAGTATATGCAGCATCCTTGGGCATTGCCACACCAGTTTGGATGTACTTTTGACTACTCTAAGAGCTATAAAAGCTGCCAGAGTATCTGAGTAGATATTCACCTCCGCCCGTATGCCTGGCAACGTAAACATACGCATAACACAAGCTAAAATTGCAAATATCTCAGCCTGAAAAACAGGGCCCCAGGCCTGGAAGCGGGAGACTTCAGGAGAGGCGCCGTCCCGCTCCTCCCTGGAAGGTATTAACACTGTGTATAAGATGGACTTGTCCCCCTCAGATCCCCTAAATTGAGGGTAAGGGGAGACATGTCCTCAGTTACAATCAGTGAGTGCCCCTAATAAGGGAGTTAGTGAGTGCGCTTCTGCTTCTGATTATTCAGTACGTTCTCCGAGTGAGGTTGTGACGCTGCTACTTTAGCAGATTATAGAGGCTTTGTGTTCGACTCCCAGCGAGTGAGGCTGCTCGCGTGTATGTCATTACACCGGCCAGTGAGGTGACACTGAGAACATAGTGAAGTGTCAGGGGTAAGGTCAACATGTAGCGACCCGATGTTAAACATTTGAGCATCGCTTAGGTTTCACCTTGTAGGTACAATGAAACTGTTAACTTCATGACGGGATGCCTCAGGCGATAACTCTTGTGGCCCGCATTCGGGAGGTCTCGGGTCGAACCTCGGCAACCACCCACTCTGGCCTGTGGGTGTTTCGTGATTTCCCCGGGTCGACAGGCGAATTCTGGGGTGGTTCATCTTCTAATACGACTCTCGTGCCTCTCATTCACCCTCCTTGTCGTCGGTTGTAGGACCAGGAGACGGTGTTCGGCGGGTCGCGGCTGTGCGTTCTGTAGAGGTTTCATCCCCACGTCCTCCAGGAACAGTTCAGTTAGGTCTCTCCTCCGAGTGGGCTCCGCCCCGGGGAGTGGAGTACTGCCGAAGATTCGGCGGGGACGAACGGTGTCGAATGCGTTCAATCTGGAAACATTAGGGACCTCGTCTGTGCTTGCGCCCGTCGTCATCGCATCTCTCCCCTCATCCCTCGCTCGCGCGGGTCACTAGTAGGAGCACAAGGGACCGACTGATCTGCGTGCGACCCCCCCCCCCGTTTACCTCATGATCGGTTATCTGACCCCAGGAATGAGATGGCAGAAGAGTTTATTGACAGCAGAGATAATTAGGTGTTGTATTTATTCTGCTCGTGACCAACAACATCGCTGCAAGTGTAAACAGATAATGTCTGCCCAACTGTTCTTATTGGCAGTCCACCTGGCAATGTGAGCCTTCCTTGTTTATTTCCACTTGCGTATCGAGTTTGTTTAATTTCCTCATGGACAAGCACGTGATCCAGTTAGACGCGATGAACGCGACCACGTGCTGTTTAACTCTGCGAGTGAAAACAATGAAGTTTTCGAGCAAATATCGCTACAATGACAACGAACAATGGATTGCAGTGCAAATGTTGAGATGTCTCTCACCTCTGATAGACCAGCATCCATGCTGTAACCTGGTAAAGCAGCGCAGCCTTTCTTCGTTATCGCTAATACGGTTTGAGGGGAGAGTAAATATCGGAAATAACCCAAAAATGACAGTATTTTGTTTTTCTGCCACCTACCTTGAGTAGAGAGCAGGAAGTATTGTATTCCAACCAAAAATTCAATATCGAGACCTCACCTCATATGTATGTTTTGAAACCTCCTGAATACAAAGATTTTTGAGAAAACTCCCACCCAAAACTATCCTTCACAAGGAACATTTTGTTTAAATATTTTTATTTTCTAAAAAATGGCTGCAACCATTTTTATCAAAATACCATGTATGAAAGATATTTACCTGACAAATAAAATGTGTATGCTTGATTTTCTGGGAATAGCCTGTGAAGTCCTCTTGGTATAATTGGTAAACCATAACAACACACCAACCAGCCAACAATGTTTCAAATAATCGTCTTGTGGAGACATCCGTTATTATTTCTTAGCTTTCCAATGCTTTGTCATTTTTTAAGTGCTGTCGTTATCCGTTTGTTTCTCGCGATGTCATGGAAAGAGTGGTCAAGGCAAGCATATAATGCCCTGGGATAAACATCTCGCTCACTTTCGAATCAGTATCGTGTACCCCCCCCCCTTGTATCTAGAACCAATGAAACTACATCTCGATTAACATGAAGTAGGTAGTCATGTGAATGTAACACAGCTTTTTCAGCCAATTTAATTGGAATTTCCTCTTCAATTTTATGTTTACACACATAGAACAACTGTAGGCAAACACATATGTAATGTAAAGCTGGTACTACATCTACCGTTTTGTACTGTGAATCGAGCAGAAACAAATGAGAAATCATGACGTGTGATAAAACAGCGCATGGAGATATTTGTTATTTCTGACTGCAGGTTTCTGAAACAAAAATGTTTGAAGTCTGCATTTCGTATAACACGTACCTAATTTATGGGAGTGTGTGGTAGACAGGCTTCATCCACAAACTTACTGTGTTTCCGAGTGTTATGTGGCTAATGGATGTGACACATTCACATGACTATCTTTATTAGTCGGTAAACAAACTGTTCTTACTAAAATTTATTTTCCTATCTACTTCATTTTAATATAAATAAACCTTTGCAGAAACAGCCACATTGCACATTTCGTTATAGATAACAGCGATAGTCAAATGTTTAACAACTGGACGCTATATGCTGGCCTTAAAATTCCATACTGTTTCCATGACATCGCGAGAAACAACTGAATGTTGACAGGACATTAAGAGAATGACCAAGTAATGAACAATTCGATACTTTAATAACTGATATCTCAGAAATGGCTAATGCTACAAAAATTCTGATGTGTTACACTCATATGACTTTCTCTACTCTTGTACAAACTATTTTTACAAACTCTTATTCTCCATATATTTCATATTAATCGAGATAAACATTTGCAGAAACGATCTTTTGACATGCAAAGAGAATTACGTTTTACACATAGCGACCAGTTCTAAAAATATTTGACTATCTCTTAAGGCGTACTATGTTCCCCCTTGTTTTGTATTTACAAGGGCAATATAGAAATACAGTAGCCTTTAAGCATAGACATATCTCTTAATAACTGGTTGCTAGGTGCAGCACCATTCTCTTTGCCACAGATTAATACTCCTTGCATATCCAAGTCAAAAAAATCTGATGTGTTACACTCACATGACTTTCTCTACTCTTGTACAAATTAGTTTTACGACCTCTTATTCTCCGTCTATTTCATATTAATCGAGATAAACATTTGCAGAAACGATCTTTTGACATGCAAAGAGAATTACATTTTACACATACGGACCAGTTCTAAAATTATTTGACTATCACTTAAGGCCTACTATGTTCCCCTTGTTTTGTATTTGCAAGGGCAATATAGAAATACAGTAGCCTTTAAGCATAGACATATCTCTTAATAGCTGGTTGCTAGGTGCAGCACCATTCCCTTTGCCACAGATTAATACTCTTTGCATATCCAAGACAAAAAAATGAATAACGAATTTCCATTTAAGAAAATAAGTATTGAAAAATTTAAGGAAATAACAAACAATATCTCGAAAATGGTTCACCCAACCAAAAAAATGTGTATGAAATAAATTGTGTATTTTAACGCGATGTGCATCTTTTGTGTAGTAAAATTTTGTCTATCTCTTATGGTTTACCAGTTATGCAAAAGTCGTTCACAATGGAGAATACTTTTGGAGACATTCCCAGAAAATTCAAGATATACATTTTATTCTTCGTGTCGCATCTCTGGAAGATACTGAACCTAAATACCAAGTTAGGTGTTTATCTGACTGTTCGTTTCTGAGTTATGCTGTTCACAGACACACAGACAGACACACACACACACAGACACACACGGACATGTTTCCAAAAATGCTTTTTTGTATTCAGGGGGTCTCAAAACATGTATTTCCGGTGAAATCTCGGTATCGAATTTTTGGGTGGAATACAATACTTCCCCTACTTACTATACGTAGTAGAGAAAGTAAAAATGAATAACGAATTCCCATTTGAGAAAATAAGTATTGAAAAATTTAAGGGAATAACAAGCACTATCTCCAAAATGGTTCACTCGACAAAAACAATGTATATGACATAAATTGTGTATTTTAACGTGATCTAGATTTTCTGTGTAGTAAAATTTTGTCTGTCTCTTATGGTTTACCAGTTATGCAAAAGTCGTTCACAATGAAGAATACTTTTGGTGACATTCCCAGAAAATTCCAGATATACATTTCATTTGTCATGAAAATTTCTTAAACATATGATATTTTAATCAAAATCGTTAGAGCCATTTTTGAGAAAATTAATTTTTTTTAAAAATGTTCCATGTAAAAGGTAATCTGGGGTGGGGGGATTTTCTTGAAAACCTCGTGTCGCATCTCTGGAAGATACTGAACCTAAATACCAAGTTTGGTGTTTATCCGACTGTTCGTTTCTGAGTTATGCTGTTCACAGACACAGAGACACACACACAGACACACGGACATGTTTCCAAAAATGCTTTTTTTTGGATTCAGGGGGTCTCAAAACATGTATTTCCGGTGAAATTTCGGTATCGAATTTTTGGGTAGAATACAATATTTCCCGTACTTACTATACGTAGTAGAGAAAGTAAAAAGTATTTTTGGAAACATGTCCATGTGTGTGTCTGTGTGTGTCTGTCTGTGAACTGCAAAACTTAGAAACGAACAGTCGGATAAGCACCAAACTTGGTATTTAGGTTCAGTATCTTCCAGAGATGCGACACGAAGGTTTTCAAGAAAATCCCCCCACCCCAGATTACCCTTTACATGGAACATTTTTCGAAAATTTTAATTTTCTCAAAAATAGCTCTAAGGATTTTGATTAAAATATCATATGTATATCATGACAAATAAAATGTATATCTGGAATTTTCTGGGAATGTGTCCAAAAGTATTCTTCATTGTGAGCGACTTTTGAATAACTGGTAAACCATAAGAGATAGACAAAATTTTACGCCACAAAAAATGTAGATCGCGTTAAAATACACAATTTATGTCGTATACATATTTTTGTTGAGTGAACCATTTCCGAGATATTGCTTGTTATTCCCTTAAATTTTCTAATATAGTTTTTCCCAAATGGGAATTCGTTATTCATTTTTTTTGTCCTGGTAATGCAAAGAGAACGGAATACTCCACATAGCAACCATGAGTGTAACACATAAGATTTTTGGCTTCAGAGGGCCTCAAAACATGTATTTCCTAAGTGGAATGTAATACGTTGTCTGCCTACTAAACACGTGGTAGAGAAAGTAAAAACAAAACACACATTTTATGTGCTGGTTGTGAATGCTACACATTATTTTAGTAGCTTGACTTTCATGTAAAACATATACGCGTGGTTTACATTTTCAAGATCGCAGAGTAAAGAAGAATTGTTTTTCTATGGATAGACAATCCTTTAAGAGAAGGTTTTCAGCATAACATATAGTTACATAAAAAGGGAAGCAAACAAATTATTATTATTATTATTATTATTATTATTATTATTATTATTATTGGTGGAATTAATTGTTGTTCCACACAAGGCGTGTGTTGGACAGGGTTGCAAACGTAGAATCAGGCGACTGAAAAATTCCATGCCATAGATCCGTGGTTCAAATGCGGACTTTGGTATTGAATTTTTAGTCGCGTATTATTATTAGCCTTGACTAACAATTGGGGATACATAACCTGTGGCATTATGAAGGTACACAAATTGCTGCGGATGGGAGTATGTGGAACAAGAATAGTTTTCGGAATTAGCATACAATATAAAATTGATTAGAAGCGTCTATACACAGAAAACTACTAACAAGAACATCTATCGCCTTTACAGTATCGATCATCGAGAAATAATGCTATCGTCTCATCACTAGTTTAAGACATATGCGAGTTTGTTTTCTCCATTTTTACTTTGAACAACTTCCTTTGTCTGTGAATGAAATTTTCTGTTATAAATGACCCGTTTTCTGAGAAATTGTTGAATTAAATTTTGGGATTATAAAAGTAACGTCTGAGTGTTGTTGTGTATCTAATTTGATGTTAATAAGAAGGTAATCACCGTATTCCTGATAAATTTTAATCAAAGGATGGTATCAATAATATTCCTACCTTCGTTAATAAACAAACCGACGTATGAAAGTGTATAACTGCGCTTAGAAAGCACGCATCTACAACCCATAAAAATCTTTAACACTTCATGGATTTAGCAGATTTAACATTGGTGAGATAACATTCTGATTAACTCTCTCTCAAAACATTAGTCGCTTTTGCTGAGAGCCGCGCCAGTTACTTTCTTCTGTTTTTACTCTCTGAATCTTCTTAGACGTTTACGTTTAAGACAACCACATTCTACCGGAATGATTCTGAATTAAGAACAATTCCTCGCCTCAGCAGGGCATCGAACAGGGACACAGAGGCAGTCATGTCCTGTAAATCAGTGATGTAATTATGTTAAAATATTGTTTAGCTGCATACATAACGGCGAACTTCGGTACACGTGTGCCAGTTGAACCCCCCCCCCCTGGTGTGTATTCTCGCTACGAATACTAACGTCGTCATAATACACGACAAAACTTCAACTTTCAATATAGAAATATTTCGAAAACAGCTAACGTGATACGAATTATGCGTTTTAATAATCTCTTCATTTTTCATATCTTAACTTTTTGTTTGTATTGTGCGGCAGCCTAATTATACAGAACTGTAGAGAACTCAATCCAAATAAAGTTCAGCAAACTTCCAAGGACAGATGACAAACTTCATAGCATACATGGGGGGAGGGGGAAGTCAACATGTGCATTTTATTTCAAATGTATTCTCATTAGAGCGTTTCTGATAAAATAAAATTGGAAAACTCTAATGTGTTACATTCACATGACTTTCTCTACGTATTCAACAAAAGCTTACTCTTTCACGTTAACTGAGATAATTGCTTCATTACATGTTTTCTTGAGGGTACAACGGGCAGGCTTAAGCGATGTTTGGTCGCTATGTAATGGCTTTGAAATTTTATTCTCTTTGTATTCAAAGGGCATGTACCACATATATAAAGACATAAATCAATATCAAACAGTAATTTTACTTAATAATATAATTCAGCAAGAAAGATGTTAGAATATTTAACAACCAAGAAATGTACAAAAGCAGATTATAACTTAGATAAGTAAGGGACGGGCGAGCTAGCTAATTCTAGGTATAGCCCACCTTGCACCAAGTTAATGAGCAGGGAACTGGTAGCAGTAAGGAGAAATAGAGAGACAGATACAGGAAGGAAAGAGACAGAGATATTACATCTTCTTCCGGACGCGTCACTGGGACGCGTATGCGAAATCTTTTGGAGCAGAATATTCTCATACAAAATAAGGTAACGAGGACCAATTAGAAATGTCGTTACATTTTGAGGCGCAAAAGCGAGCGTCACTAGGGTTAGGTATAAAAAGGGGAAGAAAGCCCCAGATTTTCAGCTTCTTATAGAATCTCGTCGACTCTCTGGACGACATTGTGTGCACAGTTAGACTAGGCTCCTAGTTGTTATAATGGGAAAAGCTAGCCGTCCGTAAGTAGGTATTCGATACTAAACCACATGTTTAATTTGCCTTACCTACGAGATTAGTTAGGACTGGAGAATACAGCAGCAATAGCCGTCCGTAAGTAGGTATTCGATAATAAACCACATGTTTAATTTGCCTTACCTACGAGATTAGTTAGGACAGGAGAATACAGCAGCAATAGCCGTCCGTAAGTAGGTATTCGATAATAAGCCACATGTTTAATTTGCCTTACCTACGAGATTAGTTAGGACTGGAGAATACAGCAGCAATAGCCGTCCGTAAGTAGGTACTCGATAATAAACCACATGTTTAATTTGCCTTACCTACGAGATTAGTTAGGACTAGAGAATACAGCAGCAATAGCCGTCCGTAAGTAGGTATTCGATAATAAATCACATGTTTAATTTGCCTTACCTACGAGATTAGTTAGGACTGGAGAATACAGCAGCAATAGCCGTCCGTAAGTAGGTACTCGATAATAAACCACATGTTTAATTTGCCTTACCTACGAGATTAGTTAGGACTGGAGAATACAGCAGCAATAGCCATCCGTAAGTAGGTATTCGATAATAAACCACATGTTTAATTTGCCTTACCTACGAGATTAGTTAGGACTGGAGAATACAGCAGCAATAGCCGTCCGTAAGTAGGTACTCGATAATAAACCACATGTTTAATTTGCCTTACCTACGAGATTAGTTAGGACTGGAGAATACAGCAGCAATAGCCGTCCGTAAGTAGGTATTCGATAATAAGCCACATGTTTAATTTGCCTTACCTACGAGATTAGTTAGGACTGGAGAATACAGCAGCAATAGCCGTCCGTAAGTAGGTACTCGATAATAAACCACATGTTTAATTTTCCTTACCTACGAGATTAGATAGATAGGCAATTGGTTAGAACTGGAGAATACAGCAGCAATAGCCGTCCGTAAGTAGGTACTCGATAATAAACCACATGTTGCGGTGGTATTATTTATAATGTTATTACTTTTGATGTTTGTGTATGTGTGTTTACTTCATGTGAAGCCATCTTGTGACGTCATTCATTTGTTCGGTTTGTAGCTCCATCTGGTGTTAGCAATTTGCGGCAGTATTAGTGTTCGAAAGAATGCGACTGTTATTTGATTTAATTTTTGTTTACTGTCCTCCGGCAAGCTATTATTTCTCGGTCGAACATGTCTCTTGATCAAGGTGTGTAAACGGAAAGGAATCTTTTATCCAAATATAACACTGATGAAGAAATTTGTTTTACACATTTATTGTCGAACACGTTAACTATCACATTTACATATTGATCTTGACACTCGCCAAACTGAAACTGTTATAACAACTTCTTACTGATAATTCTTTTAATCCACGTACTTCAATCTTTTGTATAATTAACTTTACCATACTTTCGATTTTTCAGAATTCTGCTACGCGTAACTTGTGAATCTATATCCGATGTATGCCGTACTAATACTTTCGACGAACTGACTGACTGAAGACGACGTGTAGTGTACACAGATTTTTGATGAACTGAACGACTGATGGACTTTACCTCTAACCTAGCTTCTATTTATACTCCCACTCCCCGATATGCCTAAAGATTATAACTGAACTGCAATTGGCTAATAAAACGCGCCAACATTAGCGTCTATTTTAATATCCAATGAAAATTATGAACACATATGCTCTAGGGAAATATTCCAGAAGATTCTCAACGGAAAAACGCGCCAACATTACGTAACTTCCTCGTTTCCAATAATGATAAACAGCTCACCCCCCCTCGCTGCATTATTGCGCGCTATTATTGACAGTTTCAGTAAGGCATTAAAAACTTACTTCTCAACAATAATTACAGTCAAGAAACATCTCAAATCAATGTCACATAAAAATGCATATTCATATTACAATCATTATTTACATTTAAGTAATTTGTGGTACAAATTACTGCATCATATGCCCCACTAGAAACATAATTATAAATATTTACAACTTGTTTGAAAATTTTATAATTGAGTTTTTAGTCTCCTAAATCTTGGAACACACGCTATCACTTTCACTTAACACTTCACACGTATTTAACACACGACATATGTTTTGTCTTTATCTTGCCACTACTTACTGGCTCTGGTCTAATGTGTTTAGACTTTAATCTGACATTACAAAAAAAAAAATTTTTATAGCAAATACTGTACCCTGAAGTATTTAATTACTGTTACAAAAAAATGGTTTAATTTCTTATATTGTTAACAAAAATTTATCAATTCAAGAATTTTTTGTAATTATTAAACATATTTACTAAAAATATTCACCCTTTACACAAATATATTGATATCTCTTAAATCTAGACAATGTTTCACCTTTTCTGTTTGCTACATAAGTATTTGTTTTTTTTTTAATTATTTTTACCCATTTTTGTTATTTTGTACTTTATTTTAACAATACTCTTGGAATTGTATTTACGTACTTTTACTTTAATATCTTATTAAGTTTCAATCTTTACATTCTTAATTTTCAAATACTGTTATAGTTACAAAAAAATGTTATTTTCCTTTTAAAAAAATTTAATTATGTCCAAAATTTTATTTCTCCTTTCACATGACGTACATATTTATTTAACCCTCTTACAATCCAATACATTTCTCTGCAAGTCATCTTTAACTATCCAGCATTTACTATTTATCATCTTTGTCTTCTGTTTCATCTTTATCGTCATTGTTGTATGGTTTCAGCATCTCAATATGGAACTTTCCAATGCTTTTTCGAGTTGTTGGATTACATAACACATATGTATTTGTTCCATATACTTCAACAACTTCATATGGTCCATGGTACTTGAGAAACATTCGCCAATAAAGTTTATTTGCTTTATCCGACAATTTCTTGGTTTTAACCAAAAGTAAATCTCCAATTTTGATCCTCCATTCCTTTCTCTTCTTTTCTTCATGTTTAATTTTTCTTTTTATGGCCTTTTTCTTCATCCTCTCGAATGCTTTTCGGAACATCTCTTCTTCTGTTTGTGGTATCGAGTGTGCATCTGGAATGGCTTCTGGAATTTTCTTACACATTGTATTGATCTTCTTTCCTAACTTAAGTTCACATGGTTTGTATCCAGTCACATTGTTTACTGTCTCATTTAATAGATTCTGAACGAAATTCACGTATGCATACCATTGGGTTTGTTTTCGATGACACAGCACCCTTAAATAATTTGAAATTTCCTTAATTTCCCTCTCCACTGGGTTGGAGTTCGGTCTGTATCTTGACGAAAAATATTGTTTAATGCCATTTTCTTTCAGTCCATCCATAAATTTTTTTCCTGTGAAGTATGAAGCATTATCGCTCAATACAGATTGAATAGGTCCTTCTTCTATCACATATGACTTGAGTAGTCTATTCAAACATGCTAAACCTGTAGGTTTTCTCAAAGGGTAAATTCTTACATATTTGTTGAATATATCATAACAGACAAATATATATTTATTTCCAAATTGACTTGGAGGCATCGGACCATGAATATCAATACTAATTACGCATCTCGGCTTATCCCTTATAACCGAATTAGTCTCAAATGCATATGCTGCATTTATTTGCTTTGCCTTCTGACATAGATTACAGCACGATATAAATTTTCGAACTTTCTGACGCAATTTGGATATGTGTAAATTCTCTAAAATCATAGAAGTTGTCCGGTCCGTCCCTGAGTGTGCTAACCCTTCGTGAAAATTCTTAATTAGTTCCTTTTCGATGCTTTTCGGAACCACTACCTTCCAACTAGGCACTTCTTTTCCATGCTTCTTGTATAATGTCCCATCCCGAATTGCTACAATTTCTTTCTTTGCATCTTCAATTAGTGGTGCCTTTTCTTTAAGTTCTAATAATTTTGCGTCCTCATTTTGAATTTCCCCTATATTTTTCAATTTTCTTATCATTTCTTTACTTAAGGGAATTTCAATTGTCAATATTTTGACTTCATTTCTAGGCCTATCAATATTTTCGGGAATTTGTGGGTTGTAGTTTAATCTTGATAGCAAATCACTGAAGGTATTATTTTTACCAGGAATGTGTATAATCTCAATATCGAATTCAGATATTGCATGAATGTATCTAGCAAGTTTTCCACTACATAATCTACACCGTTGTATGAAAGTTAAGCTGATGTGGTCTGAATATACTTTCACCTTTTGCTGATAAATATAGGTTTTAAAACGAATTAATGAGAAATATAGTGCTCCAATTTCTAACTGAGTCACTGAAGAATTCCGCTCAATATTTGTAAGTCCTCTAGAAGCTGTACTAATGACGTGAAAGTCATTGTTGATGTCTCGCTGTCCTAAAGTTCCGGCGTATCCTTGCATTGATGCATCGACATAAATCTCATATTCCAAATCTTTTTTGGGCCTCTCGAGTAATATGGACTTAGCAAAGAGTTCTTTTACTCTCTCAAAACATTTTTGATGATCCTCTGTCCATCTCCATTTATTGTTCTTTCGGAGTAGCTGCCGCAGTGGTTCTATTTCAGCCGAATATCTTGGTACGAACTTACTCTGAAAGTTCAATACCCCTAAGAGACGTCTAATTTGTTATACGTTCCTTGGTGATGGAATTTTCATTATTGCTTCTATTCTCTTCTGATCAGGTCTTATACCTCGTTCATCCACTACATAACCCAGAAAATTTATTTCCTTGACACAAAATTTTGATTTTAGTATGTTCACAGTCATACCATGTTGTTGCAGTTTATTTAACACATAATGGACATTATTCATGTGTTCTTCAAATGTTTGACTAATGATTAGGAAGTCGTCAATATACTTTATTAACAAGTCATCTGCAGAATTTCCAAAGATACTGTGAATGGCTCTCAAAAATCCACTTCCTGAGTTTTTTAAACCAAAAGGATTTACACAAAAACGATACTGGATCCCTGAGTACTGAAATGAAGTGTAATCACGCACTTGTGGATCTAATTTCACTTGCCAATATGAAGCAGTGAGGTCAATGGATGTAAAAAATCTCCCTCTTGAAAGTTTCGTAATTAATTGTTCAATTCCTTCACTTTGAAAATGATCAGGCTTCATATACTTGTTGACATATCTACCGTCTAATGTTAATCTCAAACTACCATCTCGTTTAATACTCCAGCAGATTGAATTTATGTACTGAGAATTGCTTTGCTCAGTAATCCCATTTTCTAACATGCTATTTATTAGTTGTCTAGCTTTGTCCCGAAGACTTATAGGTAAATTGTCATACTTGTGCCTATATGGTGGCACGTCTTCTACTTGAAATGTATGCTGATATAAATTACATCTGCCTGGAATATTACTAAATACTGAACTATTGTTCATCAAAACATCATGAAGGATTTGTTTTTGCATTACCGTAATATTATAAGCTTCTTCACACTTGTGTATTATTTCCTCATTTCTCTTCTCTTCCCAGCTGTTGTCTGTCTCGCTCACATGGTCGTCTTTTGTTTGGATTGTAAATTTCTCTACTTTCTCTGGCATTTCTGCTAGCTGTTGAAAATATGGCGTGGTATTCCCTTCATATTCTGTGACTACTTGCTTTATCTGACTATTTCTATCAGTTTCTGTTATTTGCACAAAAAACTCTTGGTCACAAAGATTTTTCTCATCCTTTGTCATCTCGATTACAGAAACTTTTTCTTTTATAAATGGTACCCTTATTTCTCTATCGTCTTTTGTCATTCTTAACTCTTCATGCTTAAAATCTATACTTGCTTCATATTCATGTAGGAAGTCACATCCTATAATTATGTCACAAATCAGATGGTTTACAATTAGAAACATAACCTCAAAATTCTCTCCGCCGATAAGTATGTTAAGTAGAGCTTGTGTTTTTATGACCTGTGTCGTTCTTCCGATTGCAACACGACAAACTAAATTACTAGTGGGAAGAGCCATAATTTTGTTACCTTCATTAATCAAATTTATGTAAAATTTCTGTGAACAAATTGAAGCTGACGAACCAGAATCTATAGTTGCAATGATCTCTTTCTTCGCAATTTCCATCCTAACATGAGGCGACTCAAAATTTTCTCCCTTATCTTTTGTTGCTGTAATCTTATTACAGGGTGTGTGTGTAGGCATATTATTTGTATTGGTAATGGATACTGAATTATTAAAGACGTCCTGAGAACCTACTACACAGGAGTCTATTAACAGTTTCCTGGTTATTTCCATGTTCACGTACGGGACTGCCATTCCTAACAGGCGCTAAATCTATCTCATTGTCGCTACCATTGTTTTGAGTTCCCCTTCCTCGAGTTCGAAATCCTCGATTTCTTAAATTATGTCCTCTTGGCACATAATTTTCTTGCCGTTCCTCAGATCTTTCCCGGTTATTGTTTTCCCTCCAGTGAGTGAAATTTCCCCTTTGTCTAATGTACCGCCTTCCATAATTTTGCCCTCTTTCAGGCAATCTTTCTGTCCTGACATAATTTATTTGTTCCAGTCGACCTGGTCTCCCATCTATCCTCGATCTTTCAAATTGTGGAACGTATGATTGATACCGTTGTCTGGTATTATTTTCATGACGCCTGTCTTGTCCTCTACTTTGCTGATAACTACCTTGGTAATTTCTTCTATCTCGCACATCTAAAAATCTATGTTCCCACTCTCGAGATATATCTTCTTCCTGTTGTTCCAAAGCTGTCATTAATTCTGTCATCTCATAGATGCTACGTGGGTTTGCAATTAATAAGTAATTTTGTATCCTTAAAGGATAATGCCTTGTGAGCAAACTCACAAGATCTTCCTCATTGATTGGAGGTGACAAGTTCCTAACCTGACTTGCATGTTTCAGTAAGTAATCAGTCATTGATATTCCCTCTCGTGGATCAAATTGACCATGACTAAGCATTGCTCGAATTCGGTGCTGTACCGTAACATTCCAAAAATCTGTTCATGAATAGCCTCTTAAAGGATTCATATGAAATTTCACCCCCTGATACCATTTGTAACCAATCTAAAGTTTTCTGGTCCAAACATCTTTTGACAACTATCATTTTCAATGCTTCAGGTATCTTTTTAATTTGAAAATACTCTGATAATTCTGCAATGAACTGTACTGGACTGGAGTTTTCATTAAATTTTGGAAGTGGAAAATCACTTAAGATATGATTGTAATTTTGCAAATTCCCTACTCCCATATTTAAATTCTCTAGTGTTACTTGTGCACTCTGAGTTTCAGCATTAGCTATAGATGAAGCTGCCGCATCACGCACATTATTTGTCATACCTGATGAACTACCTCTATTATTATTTTGTACATCAAATACATTCACATCACATATATTTGCCCTTGAATTCAATTCTAACCTATTTACAGTACCTTGCAGATTTTCTATTGTCTGTTCCAATTTTTTATTATTCTCATTTTGAACAGCTTGGTGTTTGTTAATTTCAGAAGTTAACTTTTGATTCAAATCTTTAGACAAATCTTTAACTTCCTCAGACAATTTATTTCTCTGTGTTCCTGACTCCTTCTGAATTTCAGATATTTCCCCTTTGAAATTAACTTGCACCTGAATTAAATCTGCATTTGTAGCCTCCATCATCTCTCTTAACTCACTTGAAATGCTATTCATTCGGCTACCTAACTCTGTACATTTTACATCAACATGTTCAAACTTAGTATTAACCTCACTTTTTTGGTTTGATATTTCCCTGCTCATTTCTGACATTTTCTTTGAAACCTCGCCTATCTCATTTGCTATCATTTCCTGATTTTCATTTCTCATTCTCATCATACTACTATCTAGCTCCATGAATTTCTTTTCAATTTCTTCCCTGTTTTGTTATAAGCTTTTACCAATATCTTCCCTCAATTCTCTCTTATTCTGATCTAGTTTTTGTTCTAAACTCCTATCAATATCTTCTCTTAATTCCCTATTATTCTTTTGCATATCTTCCCTGTTTTGATCTATTTTCTCATTATTCTTACAAATTTCTTCCCTTAATTCTCTATTATTTTGCCTTAGGTCTTCTAATTTCTCATTAGTTTTACCAATATCTTCCCTCATACTCTTAACAATATCTATCAGCATTTCCATCATCATACTAGCATCAAAATTAACATTTCCTGCTATTCTATTCTCACTTTCTGCACTAACATTTCCTCCCTCAAATTCTACAGTGTTTGAGCTATTTTCTGTAACCTGTATTGAATTACAGCTAACTGTTACATTATCCCCTTCCATCATTGTTTCTTCAATATTGTTAGTAGCCATTGTTTTCTTTATCCTACCACTCCTCAAGTACATTTGAATCTTATAATTTTATTTTAAAAAAAAATGACTATACTCTGACCTTGGTGATGCTGTCTGTTGCTGTTACTTTGATGTCCAGCTTCCTGCCCCTCTCTCCTAGGTTATATGTTGCTTCTGCGTTGTATTATGATGAATCTACGTCGTTTTGATGTTTTTGTGTCCACTCATCCGCGTAGTCTGTCGTTCCTATAGTTGTTTCTGGAATCTGCGTCTTCTCGATGTTTTTGTAGTTGAATTCCCCTGTTGCCTTGTAATCTCGGAATTACGATGTCCAATCATCCGCGTAGTCTGTCGTCCCTTTTGTTGTTTCTGGAATCTGCGTCTTGTAGTTCAATTCACTTCTCCATTCGTTCCACATCCTGGTTAATTCTGCTACTTTCCTGGTTAATTCTGCTACTTTCCTGGTCACTCTGTCCCTTTCCTGGTCACTTTGCCCCACGTTCTGGGTGCCAATTTGCGGTGGTATTATTTATAATGTTATTACTTTTGATGTTTGTGTATGTGTGTTTACTTCATGTGAAGCCATCTTGTGACGTCATTCATTTGTTCGGTTTGTAGCTCCATCTGGTGTTAGCAATTTGCGGCAGTATTAGTGTTCGAAAGAATGCGACTGTTATTTGATTTAATTTTTGTTTACTGTCCTCCGGCTAGCTATTATTTCTCGGTCGAACATGTCTCTTGATCAAGGTGTGTAAACGGAAAGGAATCTTTTATCCAAATGTAACACTGATGAAGAAATTTGTTTTACACATTTATTGTCGAACACGTTAACTATCACATTTACATATTGATCTTGACACTCGCCAAACTGAAACTGTTATAACAACTTCTTACTGATAATTCTTTTAATCCACGTACTTCAATCTTTTGTATAATTAACTTTACCATACTTTCGATTTTTCAGAATTCTGCTACGCGTAACTTGTGAATCTATATCCGATGTATGCCGTACTAATACTTTCGACGAACTGACTGACTGAAGACGACGTGTAGTGTACACAGATTTTTGATGAACGGAACGACTGATGGACTTTACCTCTAACCTAGCTTCTATTTATACTTCCACTCCCCGATATGCCTAAAGATTATAACTGAACTGCAATTGGCTAATAAAACGCGCCAACATTAGCGTCTATTTTAATATCCAATGAAAATTATGAACACATATGCTCTAGGGAAATATTCCAGAAGATTCTCAACGGAAAAACGCGCCAACGTTACGTAACTTCCTCGTTTCCAATAATGATAAACAGCTCACCCCCCTCGCTGCATTATTGCGCGCTATTATTGACAGTTTCAGTAAGGCATTAAAAACTTACTTCTCAACAATAATTACAGTCAAGAAACATCTCAAATCAATGTCACATAAAAATGGACATTCATATTACAATCATTATTTATATTTAAGTAATTTGTGATACAAATTACTGCATCAATGTTTAATTTGCCTTACCTACGAGATTAGTTAGGACTGGAGAATACAGCAGCAATAGCCGTCCGTAAGTAGGTACTCGATAATCAACCACATGTTTAATTTGCCTTACCTACGAGATTAGTTAGGACTGGAGAATACAGCAGCAATAGCCGTCCGTAAGTAGGTACTCGATAATAAACCACATGTTTAAGTTGCCTTACCTACGAGATTAGTTAGGACTGGAGAATACAGCAGCAATAGCCGTCCGTAAGTAGATACTCGGTAATAAACCAGATGTTTAATTTGCCTTACCTACGAGTTTAGTTAGGACTGGAGAATACAGCAGCAATAGCCGTCCGTAAGTAGGTACTCGATAATAAACCACATGTTTAAGTTGCCATACCTACGAGATTAGTTAGGACTGGAGAATACAGCAGCAATAGCCGTCCGTAAGTAGGTACTCGATAATAAACCACATGTTTAAGTTGCCTTACTTACGAGATTAGTTAGGACTGGAGAATACAGCAGCAATAGCCGTCCGTAAGTAGGTACTCGATAATAAACCACATGTTTAATTTGCCTTACCTACGAGATTAGTTAGGACTGGAGAATACAGCAGCAACAGCCGTCCGTAAGTAGGTACTCGATAATAAACCACATGTTTAATTTGCCTTACCTACGAGATTAGTTAGGACTGGAGAATACAGCAGCAATAGCCGTCCGTAAGTAGGTACTCGATAATAAACCACATGTATAATTTGCCTTACCTACGAGATTAGTTAGGACTGGAGAATACAGCAGCAATAGCCGTCCGTAAGTAGGTACTCGATAATAAACCACATGTTTAATTTGTCTTACCTACGAGATTAGTTAGGACTGGAGAATACAGCAGCAATAGCCGTCCGTAAGTAGGTACTCGATAATAAACCACATGTTTAATTTGTCTTACCTACGAGATTAGTTAGGACTGGAGAATACAGCAGCAATAGCCGTCCGTAAGTAGGTACTCGATAATAAACCACATGTTTAATTTGTCTTACCTACGAGATTACTTAGGACTGGAGAATACAGCAGCAATAGCCGTCCGTAAGTAGGTACTCGATAATAAACCACATGTTTAATTTGTCTTACCTACGAGATTAGTTAGGACTGGAGAATACAGCAGCAATAGCCGTCCGTATGTAGGTACTCGATAATAAACCACATGTTTAATTTGTCTTACCTACGAGATTAGTTAGGACTGGAGAATACAGCAGCAATAGCCGTCCATAAGTAGGTACTCGATAATAAACCACATGTTTAATTTGCCTTACCTACGGGGTTATTTAGGTCTGGAGAATACAGCAGCAATAGCCGTCCGTAAGTAGGTACTCGATAATAAACCACATGTTTAATTTGTCTTACCTACGAGATTAGTTAGGACTGGAGAATACAGCAGCAATAGCCGTCCGTAAGTAGGTACTCGATAATAAACCACATGTTTAATTTGTCTTATCTACGAGATTAGTTAGGACTGGAGAATGCAGCAGCAATAGCCGTCCGTAAGTAGGTACTTGATAATAAACCACATGCTTAATTTGTCTTACCTACGAGATTAGTTAGGACTGGAGAATACAGCAGCAATAGCCGTCCGTAAGTAGGTACTCGATAATAAACCACATGTTTAATTTGTCTTACCTACGAGATTAGTTAGGACTGGAGAATACAGCAGCAATATCCGTCCATAAGTAGGTACTCGATAATAAACCACATGTTTAATTTGCCTTACCTACGAGATTAGTTAGGACTGGAGAATACAGCAGCAATAGCCGTCCGTAAGTAGGTACTCGATAATAAACCACATGTTTAATTTGCATTACCTACGAGATTAGTTAGGACTGGAGAATACAGCAGCAATAGCCGTCCGTAAGTAGGTACTCGATAATAAACCACATGTTTAATTTGTCTTACCTACGAGATTAGTTAGGACTGGAGAATACAGCAGCAATAGCCGTCCGTAAGTAGGTACTCGATAATAAACCACATGTTTAATTTGTCTTACCTACGAGATTAGTTAGGACTGGAGAATACAGCAGCAATAGCCGTCCATAAGTAGGTACTCGATAATAAACCACATGTTTAATTTGCCTTACCTACGACATTAGTTAGGACTGGAGAATACAGCAGCAATAGCCGTCCGTAGGTAGGTACTCGATAATAAACCACATGTTTAATTTGTCTTACCTACGAGATTAGTTAGGACTGGAGAATACAGCAGCAATAGCCGTCCGTAAGTAGGTACTCGATAATAAACCACATGTTTAATTTGTCTTACCTACGAGATTAGTTAGGACTGGAGAATACAGCAGCAATAGCCGTCCGTAAGTAGGTACTCGATAATAAACCACATGTTTAATTTGTCTTACCTACGAGATTAGTTAGGACTGGAGAATACAGCAGCAATAGCCGTCCGTAAGTAGGTACTCGATAATAAACCACATGTTTAATTTGTCTTACCTACTAGATTAGTTAGGACTGGAGAATACAGCAGCAATAGCTGTCCATAAGTAGGTACTCGATAATAAACCACATGTTTAATTTGCCTTACCTACGAGATTAGTTAGGACTGGAGAATACAGCAGCAATAGCCGTCCGTAAGTAGGTACTCGATAATAAACCACATGTTTAATTTGTCTTACCTACGAGATTGGTTAGGACTGGAGAATACAGCAGCAATAGCCGTCCGTAAGTAGGTGCTCGATAATAAACCACATGTTTAATTTGTCTTACCTACGAGATTAGTTAGGACTGGAGAATACAGCAGCAATAGCCGTCCGTAAGTAGGTACTCGATAATAAACCACATGTTTAATTTGTCTTACCTACGAGATTAGTTAGGACTGGAGAATACAGCAGCAATAGCCGTCCGTAAGTAGGTACTCGATAATAAACCACATGTTTAATTTGCCTTATCTACGAGATTAGTTAGATAGGCAATTGGTTAGGACTGGAGAATACAGCAGCAGAGGAACAAGGTTTCCCGCTACAGTATGACCACGAGAAAAATTTGATGTGGCGCATTCTCGTGACTTTCTCTGTCCTCTATCGTTTATTAGTAGACACAGAAACTATTCTTACTAAACTTATTTTTCTATCTCCTACATCGAGATATACCTTTACAGAAACAGCTACATTACACATTTCGTTATAGAGAACAGCGACAGTCAAATGTTTAACAACTGGACGCTATATACTGTTTCCATGACATCGCGAGAAACAACTGAATCTTGACAATATTTTAACAGAATCACCGAGCAATGAACAGTTAGAACTTTTAATAAGGGGTATCTCAGAAATGGCTTATGCCACAGAAAAGCTTATTTGAAATAAATTGCGTGTTTTAAAGAGATCTACATTTTTTTGTGCAGTACGTTTTCGTCTATCACTTAAAGTTTACAAAGCTATACAAGATTATGAAGATAACTTTACAGTCTATTCCTAGAAAATGCAAGATATACATTTCATTTCTAATGAAAACATCTTATATGCTTGGTTATTTATTCAAAGTCGTTAGAGACATTTTGTAGAATATCAATATTATCGAAAAGTTTCCCTTGTGAAGGGTAGTTTGGGGTGGGAAAGGTTTTTTGAACATCGTGTCGTATCCTTGAAAGATGCTACACTTAAATATGAAATTTTGTATTTAACCGAGTTTTCGGTTTTAAGTTATAGACACACGGGGAGCTTTTTCTAAAAATGTTCTTTTATTCAGGGAGTCTCATTTTCGGTGAACTCTGCTTATCAAATCTTTATGTGGAATGTAATTCTTCCTCTACTTAATAGGTAAGCATTAGAAAAAATAAAAACGAAACTGCAGTGTGTAGTTTGGGGTGCAAGGAGTTTTGGAAAACTCTTTCGTATCGTTTCCTTTAAAGATACTGCATTAAATATGAAGTTTGGTATTTTCCCTGTCTGGTGCACATATGGACTTACCTTCTAAACCTAGCCTTTGATTTCAGGGCTCCTCAAAACGTGTACTTCCGTGACACCTGAGTTCCTCTACATACCATAGTTAAGTAAGGTATACAGTAGTGTCGACCAGCTCAAGGTAACTCTTCTTACTCACGGTATTGAACCTCGATACGGAGGTTGCACTGCTAATAATTGTTTTGGTGTTTCCTGAAGGCAGAGAAAAGTTCCGCTTGCGTGTGTCTGTGAACAGCATAAAGTCGGATAAATATCAAGCTTCAGTGCGACACCAACATTTTCAGTCTATTTCTGCAAAGCTTTATCTCTGTTAAAATGAAGTGGTTAGAAAAATAATTTGTATACCCACCAATAAACATAGAGGGTAGAGAAAGTCATGTGAACTGGGCGGATTAGAGTGATCTGGTACGTGATTTCACGTCTTGGCACATGTCCCCTGTAGTAGCCATCTTGTTCCGGTTCGAAAACAACAAGAAATATATCAAACAGTGACAGAGTGTATTACTCGTATACACCTCTTGCGATGTTACGAACGTTCCCTTTCGACAATCTCCGGATGTACATTATTACTGCAATATTCGCTTTACACATACGTAGTGTTCTATAACGGAATAAAAATAATAGCAGTCGTCATGTACAGCATAGTATACGCATTCTTTTGATACAACCTGTACGAGTACTGCGCCCGTTGTTTACATCTGGACTCAACATAAACAGACTACGGTATAAGGCAAGTTAACCTCATAAAAACGGTCACTCTGACGGTCCGCCCCTTATATAGGACCATGCATTTTTCTCAGCGGTGGTATCGTTCTTCTTGTATTTTTGCCGTCTGCCACACACAACTCACACCTCGCTAAACACTCATCGTAACTCTTATGGAGCGCTCGGCCGACGAAGTAGACTCCTACTTACACTCACGAAGCTGTCGTAATAACATCTCTTACTGAACATGAGACCTTTAATTGGACACTGGACTTTGTTTATTTCCTATTAGTTAATGTACGACCGTCCAGTCTCTCATAGCAGTTGCCAGTACTAGTTGGCAAGGCAACCACAAAACCAGGGACACCTCGCCACTGCGACCAGCTTCACCTCAGGAGCCAGGGATGAGATGAAGGAGTCATAGGGGATCTCAGGTCCGCAGATACACAGAAACGCACAGAAATCCCTAATATTTCCAGTTTGAATACCTCTGCCACCAGTAGAAGCGAACAGTACCGAGAGATGGCGACGGAGCGGGACAACGCACCCTTTCCAATATGCAAGCGTCCACGCCATCTGCCCGACACCGCCAGCAAAACGTGAAAGGGGGAGATGAAATGACAGGAAATGTGGGAAAGGAGAAATCGTAATAGAATACACCACCACGAAAAACCAAGATCAGAGTGAGCGGTCCCGGGAATCGAACCCGGGCTACAGGTGTTGGTGACGAGTCATCCCTCTCGGTGGCCGACTCCAGGAATCGAGGCCAGAACCTCTCGAATGCGAGCTCGTACGTTACCCCGCGGTAGCTAACCTATGTAGAAAGTTACAAATAACTAAAAACTTTAAAAAAAAAAAACAAGTAATGGATAAAAGTTCAAGTTAAGTAAATGGATATGAACACATGACCATCCCTTAATTCATATTTCAGAGTAACCGGGATAAAAATCGAAGAATAAAACGTTTCGTTCCACCGCCCCGGGTTTGTTTTTGGCCATATTGACGACGTCAGTCCCTGGGTGTAAATGTTAATAACGGAACTTGCCCATTGATAAGAGAACAATTAGTGGATCGGTCTGTACACGTTGTGTTTTAGGGCGGACAGCACAGCCTTACTGACATATACCCGTCTCGTTGTAGCTACGAGAACAACAACACAGTAGGCTAAAGCGATAGTCACGTTTTTGAAAAGCCTGTCGCTGTGTGATTACTTTCAAGTCGATACCTTTCACGTGACCACGGGAAAAAATTAACACTGACTTACCACTGGTTAAAGCCTATCTCGGAAATGGCTAAGTCCACAAAAAATTGTGCGCTTTAACGAGATGTAACATTTCGTGTACAATCTCTTGGTTATACAAACGTTATTGATAATCTCAGAACAATAGTGTCTTAAAATTGTGGTAGTAGTCATTGAACATTGTTTCAGGTAAGCGGCGTTTGAAAATGTTCGGCAATACGTCTAACTTCTATGCCAAGTTTGGTATTTAACCGACTTTTCGTTTTTGAGCTATTCTATTTATAGGCACACATTCACAGGACCTTTTCTAAAACCGATGTTTTGGTTTCAGGGAGTCTCAAAACGTGTATTTCCAGTCAAATCTCGGTTTTTTTTGGTGAAATACACAATTCTACTTCTAGTAGAGATACTAAAAAGTGTAAGCATTTGAACATTCAAACTTATAACAAAGAATATCTCGGAAATGGTTAAGGTCACAAAAATGTTATTTAACAAATTGTCTTTTAACGAGATCTACATTTTAGTGAAGTAAGAGTTGGTATATTTCTTACAAACTTCAGCCAGAATGAAGAGAACTTCACGGGCTAATCCCACAAAATTCAAGATATACATTTTGTTTCTCATGTAAATATATATTTTTTTACTTTATTTTATTTTACGTCACTTTATCTCCCTGGTCATATCGCGACGGATTTGTTGGTGAATAACTCTTAGAACGATATGTGATGGACAGTTAGCCTTCTAGGTCTCATTCCTGTAACAACCTGCTTCATGTCGTGCAGATGGCGTTAGGGTGCCGTCCAGTCTAACCGCCGCCCTCACACAGAAAGGCGGACAGTTAGCCTTCTAGGTCTCATCCCTGTAACCACCGTGCAGATGACATTAGGGTGCCGTCCAGTCTAACCGCCGCCCTCATACAGAAAGGCGGACAGTAAGCCTTCTAGGTCTCATCCCTGTAACCACCTGCTGCATGCCCTGCGAATGACATTAGGGTGCCGTCTAGTCTAACCACCGCCCTCACACAGCAAGGCGGACAGTTAGCCTTCTAGGTCTCATTCCTGTAGCCCCTGCTTCATGCCGTGCAGATGACATTAGGGTGCCGTCCAGTCTAACCACCGCCCTCACACAGCAAGGCGGACAGTTAGCCTTCTAGGTCTCATTCCTGTAACCACCTGCTGCATGCCGTGCAGATGACATTAGGGTGCCGTCCAGTCTAACCGTCGCCCTCACGCAGAAAGGCGGACAGTTAGTCTTCTAGGTCTCATCCCTGTAACCACCTGCTGCATGCCGTGCAGATGACATTAGGGTGCCGTCCAGTCTAACCACCGCCCTCACAGAGAAAGGCGGACAGTTAGCCTTCTAGGTCTCATCCCTGTAACCACCTGCTGTATGCCGTGCAGATGACATTAGGGTGCCGTCCAGTCTAACCACCGCTTCACAGAGAAAGGCGGACAGTTAGCCTTCTAGGTCTCATCCCTGTAACCACCTACTTCATGCCCTGCAGATGTCATTAGGGTGCCGTCCAGTCTAACCGCCGCCCTCACAGAGAAAGGCGGACAGTTAGCCTTCTAGGTCTCATCCCTGTAACCACCTGCTTCATGCCCTGCAGATGACATTAGGGTGCCGTCCAGTCTAACCCCCGCCTCATAGAGAAAGGCGGACAGTTAGCCTTCTAGGTCTCATCCCTGTAACCACCTGCTTCATGCCCTGCAGATGACATTAGGGTGCCGTCCAGTCCAACCACCGCCTCACAGAGAAAGGCGGACAGTTAGCCTTCTAGGTCTCATCCCTGTAACCACCTGCTGCATGCCGTGCAGATGACATTAGGGTGCCGTCCAGTCTAACCACCGCCTCACAGAGAAAGGCGGACAGTTAGCCTTCTAGGTCTCATCCCTGTAACCACCTGCTTCATGCCCTGCAGATGACATTAGGGTGCCGTCCAGTCTAACCACTGCCTCACAGAGAAAGGCGGACAGTTAGCCTTCTAGGTCTCATCCCTGTAACCACCTGCTTCATGCCCTGCAGATGACATTAGGGTGCCGTCCAGTCTAACCGCCGCCCTCACAGAGAAAGGCGGACAGTTAGCCTTCTAGGTCTCATCCCTGGAAATGCCATCTTGCTTTGTCACATCCCCACGGAGGCCCCCAGCGCATGGCGGCCGGATTTTCTGCTGCGTGCCGTGCAAATGGCGTTAGGATGCCGTCCAGTCTAACTGCTTACATTGTCTGTAGATAGATGACATAGCATTCGCTATTACCACTTATTTTTCATTTTACTATTTTTTTAGACTTAAGGTGGAACTTTGGGTCGTGGTATTAAATAATATCCAATCCGGTATTTACCTTGCGACTGAGGGAAAACCACGAAAAAATCTCAGACAGATTGGTCGGCCCACGGGATTTGAACCCGGGACCCCTCGAATGCGGGCCACAGGCTTTACAGGCTGAGCCATCTCGCTCAGGGTATATATCTTGAACACATGGCATTTTCATAAAAATTGTTAGAGATACCTTTAAGGAAATAAATAACGAAATGTTTGCATGACGTAAAAGGTAGTTTGGAGTCGATGACATTTTATCTACAGACACAGATGTTTTTCTAAAAAGGATTTTATTCATGGGGCCTTAAAACGTGTATTTTCGTGAAAATCAGTATTAATTTTTTTAGTAGAACGGAATATTTCCTCTACCTACTATTTTGCGATTGGTTTTCGTTTCTTTTTTTACTGTATTCCCGCAGCACGGTTCAACGACGGCTATGCGCGTGTGCACGTGATGATGTTTTTAGAACGCGCTGCGGTTGTTGATTTTACTGCGACCACCCGGAACTGCAGGCTTCTCTCACTTTTGTAAGTCAACATTTACCAGAAGCAACTTCAGAGCGGAAATAGTAACGTACTTTATGATTCTCTCAGGGGAGGACTAAGCAGCCAGTAATATAAATTGGAACTTTCTCTTTTTGATACACATTTTATCGGTCGGTATATTTAAAATTTATTTTCACTTTCTCCACCACGTACACAGATTCTCGAGATGTATATTTGTCATTTCCGCGGCCGGTTCATAATGGTGTCTCGGGACGCGTGCCTTTAGCTTCGTTCTTTCATAGAGTCCCGGCCACTCGATATGTGCTGACAGCCGAGCGTTTATAAGCAGGTACGCCTACCGAGATTCGTATCCTGAGCACATTTATTATAATAATAATTATTATTATTGTGCAAAGCATTGTGCTACGTAACGCTTATTGCACACATTGTTATATAATTACAATTATTAAGGCTCTGATTTCAAGGCATTTATACTCGCACACAAAAACTGAAACCAAACCAAATATGAAATAAGTAAATATTCGTATACTCCTGAATGAAAAAGCAAATAAAAATCGAAAGTAACTCAATATCGGGCGTGTAAGCCCTCTACTTCCATTACTGTCCTCATTCTACACTGCATGGATGATATCAAATGACTAGTCAAATTTTCACGAGAGGATACTTCCTCCCAAGTATCCTGTAAAACCTCTTATCTTACGTTGCTTGCAGACCAATTTAACTTTCTTCACGTCTGCCCACACATTTTCAACAGGAATCAAATCTGGTGAGCAAGAAGGCCAATCAATCACTGTGATATCTTTTCTTTGCGAGAACCAGTTTGAAACCTGTTGACACAATCATCCCATCGGGATATATAGTGCTTACAGAAGGAACCATAAAGTTTTGGAGAATGTCCTTATTATGCTGCTGGCTATTTAATGTGCCATCAAGCTGCCACAACACACCTAGACCATCTCGTGACTCCAACCCCAACCGTCACATATATGCGACGTTGGCGATCCATTTGTGCCACGTATTTTGCGCCGTAACGTTTTCCTCTTGGGCAGTAGACAATTACTTCCTCCCCCCCCCCATTTGGAGATGAAAATGTCACCTCGTCTGTGAATGTAACCCTATTCCAGTTATGGTTGGCAATTTCTTCTGCAAATCCGAGGTGCCATAATCTGTGATCGTCTTAAGGACGTGGCTTCTTAGTTGCCGCTCGAGCAAAGAGTGAAACGATGCAAGACTGTACGGTTCGACTCAGGGAATTACTTCTAATTGTGGACACATGCTGGAAGAGATTGCTGTCTGCCTCTTTTAGAAGTGCTATGTCCTGCTGATAAGTGGAGAAACATTTTCGATACGAACCAGATCAACGACGAACAGTCCCTTCCCGGGATAACCGAACTCACCTTGTAACCGTAGAGATACGAGGGCTGTCCCAGAAATACCCGACCTAACAAGGAAAACACAAAAAAAATTGGAAAAAGACATATTTATTTCTCTACACAGTCTCCTTTCAGCTCGATATACTTTTCCCAGCGATGTTCAATAGCTTCGATACCCTGTTTATAGTGAGAACCGTCGAGTTCTGCAAAATAGCCATCAACTGCAGACTCCACCTCTTCACTGTCGGCAAATATTTTACCACAAGCCATTTCTTCAACTTTGGAAACAGCAAACAATCAGAGGGGGTTAAGTCTGGCGAATAGGGCACATGAGGAAGCAATTCGAACTTTAACTCATTGGCCATGGTGATAATGGATATGTGAACTGATGCATTGTCTTGATGAAACAAAATTTTCTTTTTCGTTAAATGCGGCCGTTTTTGCTCGATTTCATCATTCAAATGCTGCAATAAGTTTGTATAATACTCGGCATTTAATGCTTTTTCCTTTTTGAACATAACCAATGAAAATTATCCCACGCGCATCCCAAAAAAGCTGACGCCATGACCCTGCCTGCTGCAGATGAAACTGCCTTCGCCTTCTTTGGAGCCGGTTCTCATCTTTCAATCCATTGTTTTGACTGTCCCTTCATCTCAGGTGTGAAGTGATGACTCATATTTCACCCATGGTTATGAATCGACGCGAAAAGTCGGCATTATTGTAGCGAAACATTACCAAACACTCGACTGAAATATCCTCACAACGCTACTTTTTTCCATTGTGAGTAAACGTGGCACCCATCTTGCGCACAGCTTTCTTATGTCTAAATTTTCAGTTAGTGTGCAATGTACGGCACTTTTTGAAATGCTTGCGATGTTTGCTAGCTCGCCAATTTCAGTCGACGGTCATCCAATATCATTTTATATATTTTCTTCACAATTTCTGGCGTGGTCACCCCATTTGGTCGACCACTGCGATGTTCGTCTTGGTAGCTGGTACGGCCTCGCTTAAACTCTGCCACCCAATATTTTACTGTTGTAAACGAAGGAGCAGACTCCCCCAGAGTAGAATATAGCTCAGCTTTAACATTAGTTGGACTAAGACCTTCCAACTGAAAGTATTGTATCACATAACGATGGCCAGTTTTATCCATGTTTACAAATTCGCTGAGAGAGTTCACTATTAATGGTTGCCAAACAATTAATACACAACGTAGCATCGTCAAACTTAAGCTTTATAAGGTTGGTACTTTATACCATAGTCATTTGTTTGAAACAACAACCGCTATGTATACGTCAGGTCGGGTACTTCTGGGACTGCCCTCGTAGGTACTTCAAGTGCCCTTGCAGGTGGGATACAAGAGTATCCTGCAACGTTCATAACGAAACGAGAGATGTCCGTGTATCTTCGTCTTTATGTGTGCGCTCAGCTATAGCAAAAGTCAGCATGACTGCTACATATCATGCAGAACTCTAAGGCTATTAGGTGCGCGCGCATTATCATGCCAGGGCCATTCATAGCTAAAGAATGAGAGTGTTTGCACATGCAATATTGAAACAATTGAATATTTGGTTTAGCTTTTCACTTTAGAATTCTTACTAATGCGGCATTTATTTTGAAAACGAAGACGGCAATGTGTGTTTTTATGCATAAATGTCTTAAAATTAATACATGGGAAACCTAACAAAAAGAATTGAGTTTTATTTAATGGACGGTCTTTATCTTCTGTAGTTCTTAGCGTTCCATTCCATATTAAGCGTGAAAGACCGGTAAATTTGCTCAGAGGCCTCTTTATCAGGCTTGAGGTTCTTTTACGTGCCGCGGTACCACCGGCTTTACTTCCCTTCCGAAGGAAGACATGCTAAGGACCCAAAAGGAAAACATGACGACATTATTTAACACAAACATTTAAGTAATAAAACGTATACGCCAAAGATACGAACTCAGTTACAAGTCACGTGCTACCATACACACTGAAAGATATCTTCCTACTTATCGTACACCTCGAGATGAACGCAGCGATGTTGGAACTCCCTCTCTCTCTCTCTGGTGTTGCTCATTAAATTTGTTGTGTCTTAGGCTGTACATGGTAGGAACAGCATTCCATATCGTGATTCTACTGGAAATACATGTTTGGAGGCCCTCTGAATCCAGAAAGAATCATGTTTAGAAAAAGATCCGTATGTGAACAGCTTAACTCAAAAACCAAATGTCGGAGAAATACCAAACTTGGTATTTAAATTCAGTATCTTCCAAAAGTGCGACACAGAGATCTCGCCAACCCAATCTATTCTTTCCATGGAACATTTTTAAAAACTTGTTGTTTTTATACAAAAAATGAACGATTTTGGCCAAAATACCACACATTGAAGACATTTACATGACAAATAAAATGTATATTTTGAATTTTCTGAGAAGTCCTCTTCATTGTCAACGGGATTTGTATAATCTTGTATAACTATAGCTGTAAGCGATAAACTACACAAACAAATGTATCTCTCCTTGAAACACACAATTTATTTCAAATAACTTTTTGTATGGCCTGAGGCATTTACGTGATATCCGTTATTAAAAGTTTCAATTGTTAAATCTTTGTCGTTCTTTTAAAATACTGTCGATATTCAATTGTTTCTGGCGATATCATGGAAACAGTATGGAATTTTAAGGCCAGCATATAGCGTCCAGTTGTTAAACATTTGACTATCGCTGTTCTCTTCGTATCTATAACGAAATATGTAATGTAGCTGTTTCTGTAAAGGTTTATCTCGAATAAAATAAAGTAGATACGAAAATAGTGCTTCGTAGGAATATTTTGTGTGCCCACTAATAAACAATAGAGGGTAGTCAATGTCATATGAGCGTAACATCAGATTATTTTTTCTCGTGGTCATAAAAAAAGCCTGGAATTTTAAGTCATCACATAGTGACACGCTTTTTTAAAAATTTGGCTATCCCTTTAACCTACTGTATTTATCTTATAGCTACAACAAAACGCGCAATGAAAGTTTATAGAAGAATGATCCATTGCTTTTGATGTAGAAACAAGTGAATCTCTTCACAGATTGTCCAGTTTTACTGATTAACCCCGCGAGATGACAGTTCACTACACAGATTGAATACTTGCCTGCAGGGAAGTGTATACGGCCTAGCACAAAGATGCACTGCAAAACAAAATTGCAAACATTTTCATTTCCAAGAATCACACAATGAAGAATGAGTTTGGAGCCGTTATGATACTGGAAAGAGTAATTTTTCATTTTGACATTTCTCCGGCAGTGAAAAAGATGCCCTAGAGGAGGATTTCGAAGAACCCATGGTCTCCCACGTGACGGTTACAAATAGGGCTGTATTCAGGTCTTTAACGTAAGGTAACACGCGGCATTGTTACACTCCGCAGTCATTGTCTGCAGCCGTTTGTTACGTGGAGTTGCGCCCCATATGCCTGGCTTACGACCAACAGCAGGTCAGCGCTGTCCCATACAAACAACATCCAAGCTGAGAATTTACCTTGTTTCAGAAATCATTCCCTTCTGAGACAGTAAGGTACACACTAATAAATAAATGAGCAAATATGATGCAAGTGATTCATATCAAATTGCAACGCAGAATAACAATGCTAAGAATAGGAAAATAAATGCTTAGTATTAATAATCGCAGATGATAATTTGCAGGAATTTAAATATTTCCGTAATAATTCTTATTTAAAACGTCGTGTAATATTTTCAGTAAGAATTAGAATCGGGAAAGAGAAACATTTGGTAGACGGGAAGTAATTAGTGGCTCAGGCATTAGCGAAATGCAAGGTAACGCTTCTATATTCCAGGTAGTTGCTGCAGTATTAAGAGATAAAGTCCTAAACCGGAAGACTGAGCGTATTTGAGAACTCACTTGCTGATTTTCATCAGTGTAGATGTTGTTGCACCCACTAGTAAGTGATAGCTTGGACGTAGTTTAATTCTTTGTTTCACTCGACACAAATGTAAATGTTGTATTCCCTAGTAAGTGATAGCTTGGACGTAATTTAATTCTTTGTTTCACTCGACACAAATGTAAATGTTGTATTCCCAAGTAAGTGATAGCTTGGACGTAATTTAATTCTTTGTTTCACTCGACACAAATGTAAATGTTGTTGTAACCTCTAGTAAGTGATATTTTGGACGTAATTTAATTTTTTGTTTCACTCGACACAAATGTAAATGTTGTATCCTGTAGTAAGTGATAGCATGGACGTAATTTAATTCTTTGTTTCACTCGACACAAACGTAAATGTTGTATCCCCTAGTAAGTGATAGCTTGGACGTAATTTAATTCTTTGTTTCACTCGACACAAATGTAAATGTTGTTGTAACCTCTAGTAAGTGATATTTTGGACGTAATTTAATTTTTTGTTTCACTCGACACAAATGTAAATGTTGTATCCTGTAGTAAGTGATAGCATGGACGTAATTTAATTCTTTGTTTCACTCGACACAAACGTAAATGTTGTATCCCCTAGTAAGTGATAGCTTGGACGTAATTTAATTGTTTGTTTCACTCGACACAAATGTAAATGTTGTTATATCCTGTAGTAAGTGATAGCTTGGACGTAGTTTAATTCTTTGTTTCACTCGACACAAATGTAAATGTTGTTATATCCTGTAGTAAGTGATAGTTTGGACGTAGTTTAATTCTTTGTTTCACTCGACACAAATGTAAATGTTGTTGTATCCTCTAGTGAGTGATAGCTTGGACGTAGTTTAATTCTTTGTTTCACTCGACACAAATGTAAATGTTGTATCCAGCAGTAAATGATAGCTTGGACGTAATTTAATTCTTTGTTTCACTCGACACAAATGTAAATGTTGTTATATCCTGTAGTAAGTGATAGCTTGGACGTAGTTTAATTCTTTGTTTCACACGACACAAATGTAAATGTTGTTGTATCCTCTAGTAAGTGATAGCTTGGACGTAATTTAATTCTTTGTTTCACTCTAAACAAATGTAAATGTTGTATCCCCTAGTAAGTGATAGCTTGGACGTAATTTAATTCTTTGTTTCACTCTAAACAAATGTAAATGTTGTATCCTCTAGTAAGTGATAGCTTGGACGTAGTTTAATTCTTTGTTTCACTCGACACAAATGTAAATGTTGTTGTATCCCCTAGTAAGTGATAGCTTGGACGTAGTTTAATTCTTTGTTTCACTCGACACAAATGTAAATGTTGTATCCCCTGGTAAGTGATAGCTTGGACGTAGTTTAATTCTTTGTTTCACTCGACACAAATGTAAATGTTGTATCCCCTAGTAAATGATAGCTTGGACGTAGTTTAATTCTTTGTTTTACTCGACACAAATGTAAATGTTGTATCCTCTAGTAAGTGATAGCTTGGACGTAGTTTAATTCTTTGTTTCACTCGACACAAATGTAAATGTTGTATCCTCTAGTAAGTGATAGCTTGGACGTAGTTTAATTCTTTGTTTCACTCGACACAAATGTAAATGCTGTTGTATCCTCTAGTAAGTGATAGCTTGGACGTAGTTTAATTCTTTGTTTCACTCGACACAAATGTAAATGTTGTTGTATCCTCTAGTAAGTGATAGCTTGGACGTAGTTTAATTCTTTGTTTCACTCGACACAAATGTAAATGTTGTATCCTGTAGTATGTGATAGCATGGACGTAATTCAATTCTTTGTTTCACTCGACACAAATGTAAATGTTGTTGTATCCCCTAGTAAGTGATAGCTTGGACGTAGTTTAATTCTTTGTTTCACTCGACACAAATGTAAATGTTGTTGTATCCCCTAGTAAGTGATAGCTTGGACGTAGTTTAATTCTTTGTTTCACTCGACACAAATGTAAATGTTGTTGTATCCTCTAGTAAGTAATAGCTTGGACGTAATTTAATTCTTTGTTTCACTCGACACAAATGTAAATGTTGTTGTATCCTCTAGTAAGTGATAGCTTGGACGTAGTTTAATTCTTTGTTTCACTCGACAGAAATGTAAACTGTAGCAGTGATGTGTTATTGTTTCGAAATCACTGTATTGACCACGAGACACCTCGCCAAACTTACCGCCACCAGGAGGAACCGCAGGAGGCTATAGACGGCCGACAGAGCCGCGCAGAGGTTCCTAACGATAACCCGGTCGCACCGTTGGGCTGCTCACAGAATGCTTCCCTCTGGCGGAACCGGGGATAACCACCTGAGGTGACTCAGAGCATGCCGCCATCTGACAGCGCAGAGAACGAGCAAGCATGTGCGTCATTTGTCCGATACTGACCAACACTACACAATCCCTAAGCCTACGTAAAACGTGAAAGCGAAATGATAGGAAATGAGAGATTGTAAATTTCCGTTAACGCGGAATCATCTCGCACCGGCCCCAGGAACCGAACCCAGATCGTTGTTAATGCGAGTCTTACAGGTTACCGCTGAACCATCTCGCTCTGTGAATCTCTGTTCCCGCGAGACGAACGAACAGTTACACCTTACACCACTTAACGCTTGGACATGACGCACATACGTCGCTCTTGACCACATGTATCATCTGCTTTCATAACAGCGCGTACTCTTTCCCCGTGTGGCATGAATAATGAAACTGAGTTCTGAATTACAAAGAGGATTTTGTCTACACTTGCTGAGCGTACTGCAACTTCATTTTCCATGTCATACATTACTGATAAAATATTGAAATAGTGTTATCCTTGGAATGTCATCGCTGAAGCACATTAAATATCACAAAATCAGGATAAATATTTCATCTCGGGTATAACGACTGGCATCTGTAATTAGACAGTTTGAAACCGGGAGAGATGGCTCCGCGGCAACGTGCGGGCCTCGCATTCGGTGTCGGACAGATGGCGCAGATACTTGCTGATTGGAAAATTTTTCTCGGCCCTGTCAGATACCAGCCTTATCTGAGCGGCCTCGGGAGGTGGAGTTCCCTCTGGTTCGGCCAGAGGGAAGCCTTCTGTGTGCAGCTCGTCGGTGTCATCCAGCTTAGAATCAATAGGGAACTCTGCGCGCCTGACTATGGCCTATCGCCTCCTTCATTAATCCGTTCCTCCTGGGGGTGGTAGAGACATAGATCCGCCTTGAGCCGAGGTGCAAGCGTCCTCTGTTACCTTGTCTCTGTCGGCCGGTCTGACTATGGCCTATCGCCTCCTTCATTAATCCGTTCCTCCTGGGGATGGTAGAGACATAGATCCGCCTTGAGCCGAGGTGCAAGTGTCCTCTGTTACCTTGTCTCTGTCGGCCGGTCTGACTACGGCCTATCGCCTCCTTCATTAATCCGTTCCTCCTGGGGGTGGTAGAGACATAGATCCGCCTTGAGCCGAGGTGCAAGTGTCCTCTGTTACCTTGTCTCTGTCGGCCGGTCTGACTACGGCCTATCGCCTCCTTCATTAATCCGTTCCTCCTGGGGGTGGTAGAGACATAGATCTGCCTTGAGTCGAGGTGCAAGCGTCCTCTGTTACCTTGTCTCTGTCGGCCGGTCTGACTATGGCCTATCGCCTCCTTCATTAATCCGTTCCTCCTGGGGATGGTAGAGACATAGATCCGCCTTGAGCCGAGGTGCAAGCGTCCTCTGTTACCTTGTCTCTGTCGGCCGGTCTGACTATGGCCTATCGCCTCCTTCATTAATCCGTTCCTCCTGGGGATGGTAGAGACATAGATCCGCCTTGAGCCGAGGTGCAAGTGTCCTCTGTTACCTTGTCTCTGTCGGCCGGTCTGACTACGGCCTATCGCCTCCTTCATTAATCCGTTCCTCCTGGGGGTGGTAGAGATATAGATCCGCCTTGAGTCGAGGTGCAAGCGTCCTCTGTTCCCTTGTCTCTGTCGGCCGGTCTGACTACGGCCTATCGCCTCCTTCATTAATCCGTTCCTCCTGGGGATGGTAGAGACATAGATCCGCCTTGAGCCGAGGTGCAAGTGTCCTCTGTTACCTTGTCTCTGTCGGCCGGTCTGACTACGGCCTATCGCCTCCTTCATTAATCCGTTCCTCCTGGGGATGGTAGAGACATAGATCCGCCTTGAGCCGAGGTGCAAGCGTCCTCTGTTACCTTGTCTCTGTCGGCCGGTCTGACTACGGCCTATCGCCTCCTTCATTAATCCGTTCCTCCTGGGGGTGGTAGAGATATAGATCCGCCTTGAGTCGAGGTGCAAGTGTCCTCTGTTACCTTGTCTCTGTCGGCCGGTCTGACTACGGCCTATCGCCTCCTTCATTAATCCGTTCCTCCTGGGGATGGTAGAGACATAGATCCGCCTTGAGCCGAGGTGCAAGTGTCCTCTGTTACCTTGTCTCTGTCGGCCGGTCTGACTACGGCCTATCGCCTCCTTCATTAATCCGTTCCTCCTGGGGATGGTAGAGACATAGATCCGCCTTGAGCCGAGGTGCAAGCGTCCTCTGTTACCTTGTCTCTGTCGGCCGGTCTGACTACGGCCTATCGCCTCCTTCATTAATCCGTTCCTCCTGGGGGTGGTAGAGATATAGATCCGCCTTGAGTCGAGGTGCAAGCGTCCTCTGTTACCTTGTCTCTGTCCAGATGCTTTGAAAAACAAAATGGTAGTAGTACACCATTCTCATGCCCAGAATCACGCTGAAAGAGCGCAGCATAATGAACATGGTCGACTATAACACAGGGAGAGAACATTCCTCTTCTTTTCTAACGCTGCAACTGGAAGGATAGGATTTAGAACAATTATCCCACACACAACACAACTTTTAACATCAGGAGATGTGTTCAATAAATTTGTTTTTAATGCGTTACACTCCCAGTATCCTGTATTTTATATACATTTTACAGACTATTCTTATAAAAGAATTGATTGTTCTTCTACACAAGCCATGTATGTGGGACGAAGTTGCAAAGGTACAATCACACGAGTGAAAAATTCAACGCCATAGCCGGAAGATCCGTGGTTCAAATCCCGGCTTTGACATTGAATTTTTCAGTCGTCTGATTCTACTTTCCTATTCTTATAAAATTTTGTTGTTCCATCTACTTCATGTTAACAGAGATAGCCTTTACCGAAATAGTTTCATTGCAAGTGCAGGAGGGACACAGGAAAACAAATGTATAACTGGCCTTGAAATTACATACTGTGATCGCGCGAGCGAGCTCATCTACCTGGTCGCAGGTTAGGCTAATGGGCTTGCGGAACAATAGCCGCTTACCTCTTCCACAACATCTACCTGGTCGCAGGTTAGGCTAATGGGCTTGCGGAACAATAGCCGCTTACCTCTTCCACAACATCTACCTGGTCGCAGGTTAGGCTAATGGGCTTGCGGAACAATAGCCGCTTACCTCTTCCACAACATCTACCTGGTCGCAGGTTAGGCTAATGGGCTTGCGGAACAATAGCCGCTTACCTCTTCCACAACATCTACCTGGTCGCAGGTTAGACTAATGGGCTTGCGGAACAATAGCCGCTTACCTCTTCCACAACATTCGTTTCGCCATCTTCTAGTGGGTTCCTTCACTAGAAAGTTCCGCTTTGTATGCGAGGTTTATAAAAGGGGCTGACCTTATACGGACAGTTCGGTTCTGTTAGTCAAGAAGTGACGAAGTGGACAGTGCAGAGATCCAGCAGTTCAGTTGTGATTTGATTCGACGGTTCAGATGTGTTCTGTTCGTGTGTGTGCCAGTGACAAGTGTAACGTTTGGCTACTTGAGTGTCTTGTGGTGTGTTTTCACAGTGACTCCTGTTCTCATTTGTTACAACACTCCTACTGTGACATCACGAGAAACAATTGAATAGGAACAGCATTTTAAAAAATTAAAAAGTATTGAAAAATCAAACAAATGTTAACGCATATCTCTGACCTGTTGACACAAAAGATTAAAGTTCTTTGAAATAAATTTGTTTTTTAAAGAGACCTAAGCATTTTGTGTAAACTTTGTCTATCTCTTACGTTTCACAGTTATACAAGATTATAAAAAATTCCTTCCGAACGAAGAGAACTTCCCAGAAAATTGAAGATGTACATTTTATTTGTCATGTATATATATTTAATATATAATGACGCAGAGGTTATGGCCCGGGCTTATCGGGAGGTTGGCCGGGAAGACATAAGCCGAGGGGACCACCGTTATCAAGAGATAACTCTCCCCGCCTGCCGAACATTCTAGAACTCTGTGGAAAATTCCAGCGGCTATATGAGCGAGTGCGTTTCGGATACGACGAAAAGTGTTGTTTGTGACGTACAGTACTGCTTCTAATGCCATAGATTAGAGAGGTCTTGTGTTCGACTTCCTAGTGAGAGAAGCGGATAAAGGAAGAGACTACTCCGCGCAAGTTTCATTACGACTGAACTGATAATGAAAGTTGAACTAGAAAACTGGGCACAGTCACAATATCGTATTTTAGTCAAAGTTGTTCGAATCCTGAAAATATTGTAATTTGGGGCGTGAGAAATTCTTGAAAATCTTCGTGTCGCATCCATGGAAGATCCTCATCTTAAATACCAACTTTGACATTTAACACACTTTTCGTTTTTAAGTTATGCTGTTTAAAATCAGAGAGGACGGACATGCATATGGGTATTTTCCAAAAATGGTTTCTTTGTTCAGGGGAGTTCAAAAAAATGTATTGGTGGAGGAAATGTTATGAAATGTTTTGGATGGAATGCAAAACTTGAATACTTACTATAGATAAGAGAAAGTAAAAAATGGAAACGAATATTCCACGTGACATTGCTGACCTCGATCATTAGACAAGACATTGATCAGCAGCCCACACTCAACTCACCTCGTGTATATTTAAAGATGAAAGATGGGAAATTGTGCACTTGTTTCCTGCCACTAACACGCTTACTCGACCCTGGTCTGCTTTACACCCCAACACAATCCACAAGCTTACTTTAACAGCTATCCGACATCATAGCGTTCAGCATTCCAAATCGTCTGAACCTTTTCATTTCGCTGATTCATCTATCACACTCGCACAACTTTGATAACATTGAGGTGCCAACATTTATGAAACTGACATATTTATGTGCTAAAGTAAATAAAACACCGTAAACCTCCACACGGGTTCAGCAAGACATTTTATACTTGTCAGGCGACCCACATCGAATCTCGGTTGGTCCTCTTTTTATCTGTGTGCATGTGTGTTTGTGTGGAGTGAAGCTAAAGCTTTGCAGGAACGGAGTCCGCCCCTGAAAACCTGGGCAGAGCACCACGCACAAGGCCATCCGGCCCTTTGCCTTCTACCGTGAACCCCGGGAGAGACCCAAGGCAACCAGATCCGGATGAAGACGGGCGGAAGCACAGACGATGTCCTTAACGTTTCCAACGCCGCCCGAGGCGACTCTACTGGGCTCCGATCCTCCGGGGATCCCTGAAGGAGCTGAAATCGCCCAGGTGGGTTCCAGCCGAGTAGTCCCTTAACGACATCAGGGTTAAACTCCCACAGCACGCACAGCCGCAACCCCTGAACACCGTCACCTGGTCCTACAACCCTAAAATACATGACAAGGAAGATGGTGGGGGCAGGTGAGTCGTGGTAGAAGATGATCTATTCTAGCTTTCGCTTGCTGACAGGGAAACCACGAAAACCCATGAATGAGAGAGAGCTTTCGCGGAGTATCGAACCCAGACCTCCGAAAAGCGAGTCGCATACGTTACCGCAGCGCGGTACCCAGCGCCCCTAATTTACTTTAATTATTTCTCTTTATTTGTGTGAAAACTGCAAACTTTGGAGCAGAAGGTTGGTTCAATGAAACAGAAAATGGTTAAAGCGAAGTTATTACTGCGGCTAGGAACAAAACACGAGCGGAAGTTGCAGGGCTTCTGCTTTGTGACCACGAAACATTCCCGGCGAGGGTACTGGTCACTTCAATGAACACAATCCAGAAACCTCGTTACTGTATCAATGTTTTAAGTAAACGGTTTGAGCCTTTCTGAGGCTTCCTGCTCTCAAAAGAGAATAATCAGCACGGCAGTCATCGTTTGCTACACGACTTTCCATCGTAGTTTACCTTTTGAAGTACAAGATGTGTTACATTCACATCATCTTCTCTACCCTTTATCGCTTATTAGTGAGCAAAAGCTTTTCTTACGAAACTTAATTTTTCAACCTACTTCATTTTAATCGAGATAAACCTTTACAGAAACAGTTACATTACACATTTCGTTATAGAGAACAGCGATAGTCAAATGTTTAACAACTGGACGCTATATGCTGGCCTTAAAATTCCATACTGTTTCCATGACATCGCGAGAAACAACTGAATGTTGACAGGAGTTTATAAGAATGAACAAGTATTGACCAATGCCACAAAAAGGTTATCTGAAATAAAGTGTCTGTTTTAAACAGATCTACATTTTATTTGTGTCTATGGCTTAAGGTTTACCAGTTATACAAGATTATATAAATTTCCTTTCTAATTAACAGGACTTCACAACTTATTCCCAGAAAATTCAAGATAGGCATTTTATTTGGCATCTTTAATATATGGTATTTTAATCAAAATTGTTAATGTTATTTTTCACAAAATAAAGGTACTCGAAAAATGTTGCATGTAAAGTGAGGCAGTATTTTTATCGCCTAAGTGATATCAATCTAATTATATGATATAAAAAATAACAGCCCGCCTTAAAACAATATGCATATATTATAATATAAAGTGTATATTACAGTCATTGTACTATGTTTATTTTATTATGTACATGTATAAAATGTTAATTGAATGTATTACGTAGTTTAACAATGTAGGAGCTGTGAGAATAGAAGCAAGCTGCCTTTCGTAGCAAACAGAATTACAAAGTAGAAGCCGAAAGTTGCTAACAGTAAGGTAACCTTGAGAACAACAATAAATTAGAAAGTTAAAAAAAAGGCTATTAATAGTCCTTGGAACAACAATAATGTAACATTTAAAACAGTTTATAAATGGTCACGTGGATGTGTAAAGAAAAGCTAAAGTAAAATAAAGAATTCTATTGGAGTATGCTTAGCCAATCAGAAACTAGAGAAGCTAAAGTAAAATAAAGTATTCTATTGGAGTAGGCTTAGCCAATCAGAAACTAGAAATAGAGAAATGTACAAATTCAAACAGTTGACGCTAGAAGATAGCGTACCCAGGCAGTTAGATTCGGTACGGATTCAGTGATTGTATGCGAGACATGAAAATTAATTGCGGTGAGGATAATATAAAGTTTACCTGTTAAAACAATAATCTCACAACTCTACAGTAGGATACATCAGTGAAGTGTTATTTAATCGTGTGAAGGATTAATAAAAGAAGTAAAATACAATTATAATTTGTATAAACTTTATTCTTCAGCCGTACCAGCCTTATTAAGAGAAACTTGCTCTAAACCAAATACTACTGACGCAGCCGAGGCATAAATAATAAATAAATAAGCATTAAAAATAATTATTACAAATAAAATTAAAACAACTGGACGCTATATGCTGGCCGCAAAAGGTGCTTCGTAAACGTGGGGCGAAGACCACCGGCAAGTTTTGTACCCAAAGCGTGGGGCGAACACTCCTAGAAACACATCTCCCGCAAACTGGCATCCATACGTGGGGCAACTAAAGGACAGTTGCTGCACCTTGGAAGATACTGAAGTGGTTATCCGACACTTCGTTTTGAGTTATACTGTTCAAAGACACACGGACATTCAGGGCCCTCAAAACCATATTTTCGGTGAAATTTCGATATGTAACTTTGCAAGTAGCCACAGGTAGCTTTTAAAACCCGCTGTCCCATAAGTTGGAATGTTCTCTATAATTTGTATTGTAGTCTGAACACCTATATTTTGAAAGGGCACACTTTCGAGTAGAGAGGTAGGTACATTTTAGCTAATCCTACATGTAGCAGCTTTCGTGAAATGTGACATTTTCTTCATTTTCACTTCCTCTACTACGCACTTAAGGTAGGGGAAGTATTGCATTCTATCCAAAATTTGATACCGACATTTCACCGGAAATACGTGCTTTGAGACTCCTTGAATCCAAAAGAAAAGTGTTTTTAGAAAAAGGTCCGTGTGTATGTCAACAGCATAACTCAAAACTGAAAGCCCAACTTGATATTTAAGCTCAGCATCTTCAAAGGAGAGGGCACAAAGATTTTCAAGAAAATACCGCCACTCCAAGCTACGCTTTACGTGGAAAAATTAAAGAAAATTTTAATTTTCTCAAAAATGACTAACGATTTTGAATAAAACATTATTATGCTTAAGATATTTACATAATAAATTAAATGTTTATCTTGAATTTTCTCGGAATATCCCGTGAAGTCCTTTGCGTAACTGGTAAACTGTAAGAGATAGATGAAATCTACTACACAAGAAATGTAAAACACAATTTTTGTCAAATATTTTCACATAGCTCGACGAGGTAGCTGTCGTACTGAGGGTCTGAGCTGCTGACTAAGACCCAACGTGGTTCAGAGTCGACGGTAAATGCTGTAGGTCCTCTCATTCCATCGCTGGATGCCTCCACCTCGGAAATGGGTCCAGTCATTTCTTGGTGGGACGAGTTAGGATGTGAAACATCGGCGGAACGACAGTTCTGCAAATGCTGCAGAGGGTGTACGTACCTTTTGGAAGTGGAACAATCATCGGTCGAGTAGTTTTAACCTCCTGTAGCAAGTATTGTATTCCACCCAGAAATTAGATTCCAAACATGTGACACACACTCCCACCCCAAACTACCCCTTATATGCAAGATTTTGTGGAATGTTTCGATTTTCTCAAAAATGACTCTAAACTATGCTATTTTAATCAAAAGCGTACAATATATTTACATGATATATAAAATGTATGTCATAGATTTTCTGGGAATAATTGTGAAGTCCTCTTCATTTGGGACGAATTTTTTATAATTGGTAAACCGTAAAATACAGACAAACGTATTACACAAAAAATGTAATCTTATTATAATACAGAATTTATTGCCAAAAACTTTTTTGTGTCATTAGCCATTTCATAGATTACGTTGTTTTGGTTTGAATTTATGAATACTTTGTCAGCATTTCAAATACTGTCCCTACTTAGTTGTTTCTCGCGATGTCATGAGAAGTGTATGCAATTTCTACGTTAGCATTTGCCGACTAGCTTTAAAACATCTGACTATCGACTCCATCCCTCTTGAACGTACAACGAAATGCGTAATGGAACCATTTTGTAAACGATTAACACGGAGAAAATAGAAAAACAAGTTTTCGAAGGAATACCTTATAGAAGATGCATAAAAATAACCGATAGTGGGTAGAGAAAGTCAATGAATGTAACACATAAGAGGTTCTTTTAGTCGTTACCGCATCATGAAGAGACATGACACGTGACAGACACAAAAGTGTGTGAACGGGACGTCGCGTCCTCCAGGACTGGCAGTGACAGTTTTGAGATGACGCCGACGCCCGTTTTGTAGTGGCACATAACATGATTATATAATAGCATCGCAAAGCTCCGACACCTGACAACACACACACACACACACACACACATGCGAAGCATTATTACCAGCTTCTTATAAACCGGGTCGTTATGCGATGACTTTCAAATTCCAAGCTTTTTGGATGAGCAGGAATTGCGACTTGCGTATTCAAAACAATAACAAAGAATATCTCAGAAATGGTTAACTCCACAAGAATATTGACTTAAATGGTATGCCTTAGCCACCTCTACTTTTTTATATAACAACATTTTGTCTATGTGTTATGGTTTACCAAGTCTTTTAGAGCAATTCACAGCATATTCCCAGAAAACTCATATATATATATATATATATATGCACATTATTTCTTCATACAATAATCTTAAACATACCAGGCGTGTTTTTAAAGAAGCACCGTTTTAATATTTTGCCGCTGCAGCGCTGCAGTCGTGACTTCCTCCATTCATTAGGAAGCCAGACGCAGCGTTGAGGATCGTCACTTTGTGTTTTCCTGTTGTTAGAGGGTTTCGAAATGTTCAACACAATCGAACGACAGTGACGTCAGATCAATGATTCCTTTTGTTTTGGTTATTTTTTTGAATGCCAGAAATGTTACACCAGCAAACAATGAGTGATGAAATGGTGAGGAAGTGGTTAGACACACAGCTAAACAAACGCAAGATCTGACCGCATCATTTCGTTGGGAACAACCCGACCATCCTCACTAGAATCCGGCATTGGCACCAAGCGATTTTCATCTGTTTCTTCATGTGAAGAAATTCCTTGGTGGAAAACATTTTAAAGACGACGCTGTTGTGAAACAAGAAGTGCAGACTTGCACAGGTGGCATCATTCTTTGACGAAGGCATAAAAAAACGGGTTATGACAAGAGCCTCAATAACTGCGGTGACTATGTAGTGTAAGCTAATGAATGAAAGTATTTGGGAAATAATGCCGTTTTTAATAAATTATATGCAATTTAAAAGTACACCTAGTATTTTAATCATAACCGTTAGAAGCATTTTTGAGAAAATGAAAAAACCAAAGTTTTTCTATGTAAACGCTAGTAAAATTAAAGTATGGACGAAAAGAGGGCCCCCGTTAGCCGGGCAGAACACCGCAACTAGGGCGTTTCGTTTCTACCGCGGCCCCTTCGAGGAGGAGATAAGAACCGAAGGACAACCAGATCCGGCTGACGATGGGGGCAAGTGAGACGGGGTCCATAAAGTTTCCAGTTCGAATGCTCCCGGGTTCACCCACAATCCTTCTAAACCCCAGCAGTCCCCCTTCCGTAACAATGCGCGCAGGCCAACCGTCCAGCCGCAACCCGCCAAATATCGTCGCCTGCTCCTACAAGCCTGAAACAGATGAAAAGGAAGATGATGGGTATAGGAGAGTCATGGTAGAAGATGAACCACTCCAACCTTCACATGGTCCTACAACACTGAAACACATGACAAGGAAGATGATGGTACAGGAGAGTCGTGGTAGAAGATGAATCACCTCAACATTTACCTGGTCCTACAACACTGAAACAAATGAAAAGGAAGATGATGGTACAAGAGAGTCATGGTAGAAGATGAACCACCTCAACATTTGCCTGGTCCTACAACACTGAAACAAATGAAAAGGAAGATGATGGTACAGGAGAGTCGTGGTAGAAGATGAATCACCTCAACATTTACCTGGTCCTACAACACTGAAACAAATGAAAAGGAAGATGATGGTACAAGAGAGTCATGGTAGAAGATGAACCACCTCAACATTTGCCTGGTCCTACAACACTGAAACAAATGAAAAGGAAGATGATGGTACAGGAGAGTCGTGGTAGAAGATGAACCACCTCAACATTTACCTGGTCCTACAACACTGAAACAAATGACAAGGAAGATGATGGTACAGGAGAGTCGTGGTAGAAGATGAACCACCTCAACATTCACCTGGTCCTACAACACTGAAACACATGACAAGGAAGATGATGGTACAGGAGAGTCGTGGTAGAAGATGAACCACCTCAACATTCACCTGGTCCTACAACACTGAAACAGGTGACAAGGAAGATGATGGTACAGGAGAGTCGTGGTAGAAGATGAACCACTCCAACATTCACCTGGTCCTACAACACTGAAACACATGACAAGGAAGATGATGGTACAGGAGAGTCGTGGTAGAAGATGAACCACTCCAACATTCACCTGATCCTACAACACTGAAACACATGACAAGGAAGATGATGGTACAGGAGAGTCGTGGTAGAAGATGAACCACTCCAACATTCACCTGGTCCTACAACACTGAAACAGGTGACAAGGAAGATGATGGTACAGGAGAGTCGTGGTAGAAGATGAACCACTCCAACATTCACCTGGTCCTACAACACTGAAACACATGACAAGGAAGATGATGGTACAGGAGAGTCGTGGTAGAAGATGAACCACCTCAACATTCACCTGGTCCTACAACACTGAAACAGGTGACAAGGAAGATGATGGTACAGGAGAGTCGTGATAGAAGATGAACCACTCCAACATTCACCTGATCCTACAACACTGAAACACATGACAAGGAAGATGATGGTACAGGAGAGTCGTGGTAGAAGATGAACCACTCCAACATTCACCTGGTCCTACAACACTGAAACAGGTGACAAGGAAGATGATGGTACAGGAGAGTCGTGGTAGAAGATGAACCACTCCAACATTCACCTGGTCCTACAACACTGAAACACATGACAAGGAAGATGATGGTACAGGAGAGTCGTGGTAGAAGATGAACCACCTCAACATTCACCTGGTCCTACAACACTGAAACAGGTGACAAGGAAGATGATGGTACAGGAGAGTCGTGGTAAAAGATGAACCACTCCAACATTCACCTGATCCTACAACACTGAAACACATGACAAGGAAGATGATGGTACAGGAGAGTCGTGGTAGAAGATGAACCACTCCAACATTCACCTGGTCCTACAACACTGAAACAGATGACAGGGAAGATGATGGTACAGGAGAGTAGTGGTAGAAGATGAACCACTCCAACATTCACCTGATCCTACAACACTGAAACACATGACAAGGAAGATGATGGTACAGGAGAGTCGTGGTAGAAGATGAACCACTCCAACATTCACCTGGTGCTACAACACTGAAACAGATGACAGGGAAGATGATGGTACAGGAGGGTCGTGGTAGAAGATGAATCATTCCAACATTCATCTTGTCCTACAAGCCTGAAACAGACGACAAGGAAGATGAGGTTCAGGAGAGTCGTGGTAGAAGATGAATCATTCCAACATTCATCTTGTCCTACAAGCCTGAAACAGACGACAAGGAAGATGAGGTTCAGGAGAGTCGTGGTAGAAGATGAACCACTCCAACATTCACCAGGTCCTACAACACTGAAACAGGTGACAAGGAAGATGATGGTACAGGAGAGTCGTGGTAGAAGATGAACCACCTCAACATTCACCTGGTCCTACAACACTGAAACAGGTGACAAGGAAGATGATGGTACAGGAGTATCGTGGTAGAAGATGAACCACCTCAACATTCACCTGGTCCTACAACACTGAAACAAATGACAAGGAAGATGATGGTACAGGAGAGTCGTGGTACAAGATGAACCACCTCAACATTCACCTGGTCCTATAACACTGAAACAAATGACAAGGAAGATGATGGTACAGGAGAGTCGTGGTAGAAGATGAACCACCTCAACATTCACCTGGTCCTACAACACTGAAACAGGTGACAAGGAAGATCATGGTACAGGAGAGTCGTGGTACAAGATGAATCATTCCAACATTCATCTTGTCCTACAAGCCTGAAACAGACGACAAGGAAGATGAGGTTCAGGAGAGTCGTGGTAGAAGATGAACCACTCCAACATTCAGCTGGTCCTACAACACTGAAGCAGATGAAAAGGAAGATGATGGTACAGGAGAGTCGTGGTAGAAGATAAACCACCTCAACATTTACCTGGTCCTACAACACTGAAACAAATGACAAGGAAGATGATGGTACAGGAGAGTCGTGGTAGAAGATAAACCACCTCAACATTTACCTGGTCCTACAACACTGAAACAAATGACAAGGAAGATGATGGTACAGGAGAGTCGTGGTACAAGATGAACCACTCCAACATTCATCTGGTCCTACAAGCCTGAAACAGATGACAAAGAAGATGAGGTACAGGAGAGTCGTGGTAGAAGATGAACCACCTCAACATTTACCTGGTCCTACAACACTGAAACAAATGACAAGGAAGATGATGGTACAGGAGAGTCGTGGTAGAAGATGAACCACCTCAACATTTACCTGGTCCTACAACACTGAAACAAATGACAAGAAAGATGATGGTACAGGAGAGTCGTGGTAGAAGATAAACCACCTCAACATTTACCTGGTCCTACAACACTGAAACAAATGACAAGGAAGATGATGGTACAGGAGAGTTGTGGTAGAAGATGAACCACCTCAACATTTACATGGTCCTACAACACTGAAACAAATGACAAGGAAGATGATGGTACAGGAGAGTCGTGCTAGAAGATGAACCACCTCAACATTTACCTGGTCCTACAACACTGAAACAAATGACAAGGAAGATGATGGTACAGGAGAGTCGTGGTACAAGATGAACCACTCCAACATTCATCTGGTCCTACAAGCCTGAAACAGATGACAAAGAAGATGAGGTACAGGAGAGTCGTGGTAGAAGATGAATCATTCCAACATTCACCTGGTTCTACAACACTGAAACAGGTGACAAGGAAGATGATGGTACAGGAGAGTCGTGGTAGAAGATGAACCACTCCAACATTCATCTGGTCCTACAACACTGAAACACATGACAAGGAAGATGATGGTACAGGAGAGTCGTGGTAGAAGATGAATCACTCCAACATTCACCTGGTCCTACAAAACTGAAACAGGTGACAAGGAAGATGATGGTACAGGAGAGTCGTGGTAGAAGATGAATCACTCCAACATTCATCTGGTCCTACAACACTGAAACACATGACAAGGAAGATGATGGTACAGGAGAGTCGTGGTAGAAGATGAACCACCTCAACATTTACCTGGTCCTACAACACTGAAACAAATGACAAAGAAGATGAGGTACAGGAGAGTCGTGGTAGAAGATGAATCACTCCAACATTCACCTGGTCCTACAACACTGAAACCGGTCACAAGGAAGATGATGGTACAGGAGAGTCGTGGTAGAAGATGAATCACTCCAACATTCATCTGGTCCTACAACACTGAAACAGGTGACAAGGAAGATGGTGGTACAGGAGAGTCGTGGTAGAAGATAAATCACTCCAACATTCATCTGGTCCTACAACACTGAAACACATGACAAGGAAGATGATGGTACAGGAGAGTCGTGGTAGAAGATGAACCACCTCAACATTTACCTGGTCCTACAACACTGAAACAAATGATAAAGAAGATGAGGTACAGGAGAGTCGTGGTAGAAGATGAATCACTCCAACATTCATCTGGTCCTACAAGCCTGAAACAGATGACAAAGAAGATGAGGTACAGGAGAGTCGTGGTAGAAGATGAATCACTCCAACATTCATCTGGTTCTACAACACTGAAACAGATGACAAGGAAGATGATGGTACAGGAGAGTCGTGGTAGAAGATGAATCACACCAACATTCATCTGGTCCTACAAGCCTGAAACAGGTGACAAGGAAGATGATGGTACAGGAGAGTCGTGGTAGAAGATGAATCACTCCAACATTCATCTGGTCCTACAAGCCTGAAACAGATGACAAAGAAGATGAGGTACAGGAGAGTCGTGGTAGAAGATGAATCACTCCAACATTCATCTGGTTCTACAACACTGAAACAAATGACAAGGAAGATGATGGTACAGGAGAGTCGTGGTAGAAGATGAATCACTCCAACATTCATCTGGTTCTACAAGCCTGAAACAGATGACAAAGAAGATGATCGTACAGGAGAGTCGTGGTAGAAGATGAATCACTCCAACATTCATCTGGTTCTATGAGCCTGAAACAGGTGACAAGGAAGATGATGGTACAGGAGAGTCGTGGTAGAAGATGAATCACTCCAACATTCATCTGGTTCTACAAGCCTGAAACAGATGACAAAGAAGATGAGGTACAGGAGAGTCGTGGTAGAAGATGAATCACTCCAACATTCATCTGGTTCTACAACACTGAAACAGATGACAAAGAAGATGAGGTACAGGAGAGTCGTGGTAGAAGATGAATCACTCCAACATTCATCTGGTTCTACAACACTGAAACAGGTGACAAGGAAGATGATGGTACAGGAGAGTCGTGGTAGAAGATGAATCACTCCAACATTCATCTGGTCCTACAACACTGAAACAGATGACAAGGAAGATGCTGGTACAGGAGAGTCGTGGTAGAAGATGAATCACTACAACATTCATCTGGTTCTACAACACTGAAACAGGTGACAAGGAAGATGCTGGTACAGGAGAGTCGTGGTAGAAGATGAATCACTCCAACATTCATCTGGTTCTACAACACTGAAACAGGTGACAAGGAAGATGCTGGTACAGGAGAGTCGTGGTAGAAGATGAATCACTCCAACATTCATCTGGTTCTACAACACTGAAACAGGTGACAAGGAAGATGCTGGTACAGGAGAGTCGTGGTAGCAGATGAATCACTCCAACATTCATCTGGTTCTACAACACTGAAACAGGTGACAAGGAAGATGCTGGTACAGGAGAGTCGTGGTAGAAGATGAACCACTCCAACATTCACCTGGTCCTACAACACTGAAACACATGACAAGGAAGATGATGGTACAGGAGAGTCGTGGTAGAAGATGAACCACCTCAACATTCACCTGGTCCTACAACACTGAAACAGGTGACAAGGAAGATGATGGTACAGGAGAGTCGTGATAGAAGATGAACCACTCCAACATTCACCTGATCATACAACACTGAAACACATGACAAGGAAGATGATGGTACAGGAGAGTCGTGGTAGAAGATGAACCACTCCAACATTCACCTGGTCCTACAACACTGAAACAGGTGACAAGGAAGATGATGGTACAGGAGAGTCGTGGTAGAAGATGAACCACTCCAACATTCACCTGGTCCTACAACACTGAAACACATGACAAGGAAGATGATGGTACAGGAGAGTCGTGGTAGAAGATGAACCACCTCAACATTCACCTGGTCCTACAACACTGAAACAGGTGACAAGGAAGATGATGGTACAGGAGAGTCGTGGTAGAAGATGAACCACTCCAACATTCACCTGATCCTACAACACTGAAACACATGACAAGGAAGATGATGGTACAGGAGAGTCGTGGTAGAAGATGAACCACTCCAACATTCACCTGGTCCTACAACACTGAAACAGATGCCAGGGAAGATGATGGTACAGGAGAGTAGTGGTAGAAGATGAACCACTCCAACATTCACCTGATCCTACAACACTGAAACACATGACAAGGAAGATGATGGTACAGGAGAGTCGTGGTAGAAGATGAACCACTCCAACATTCACCTGGTGCTACAACACTGAAACAGATGACAGGGAAGATGATGGTACAGGAGGGTCGTGGTAGAAGATGAATCATTCCAACATTCATCTTGTCCTACAAGCCTGAAACAGACGACAAGGAAGATGAGGTTCAGGAGAGTCGTGGTAGAAGATGAATCATTCCAACATTCATCTTGTCCTACAAGCCTGAAACAGACGACAAGGAAGATGAGGTTCAGGAGAGTCGTGGTAGAAGATGAACCACTCCAACATTCACCAGGTCCTACAACACTGAAACAGGTGACAAGGAAGATGATGGTACAGGAGAGTCGTGGTAGAAGATGAACCACCTCAACATTCACCTGGTCCTACAACACTGAAACAGGTGACAAGGAAGATGATGGTACAGGAGTATCGTGGTAGAAGATGAACCACCTCAACATTCACCTGGTCCTACAACACTGAAACAGGTGACAAGGAAGATCATGGTACAGGAGAGTCGTGGTACAAGATGAATCATTCCAACATTATTCTTGTCCTACAAGCCTGAAACAGACGACAAGGAAGATGAGGTTCAGGAGAGTCGTGGTAGAAGATGAACCACCTCAACATTCACCTGGTCCTACAACACTGAAACAGGTGACAAGGAAGATGATGGTACAGGAGAGTCGTGGTAGAAGATGAACCACCTCAACATTCACCTGGTCCTACAACACTGAAACACATGACAAGGAAGATGATGGTACAGGAGAGTCGTGGTAGAAGATGAACCACTCCAACATTCACCAGGTCCTACAACACTGAAACAGGTGACAAGGAAGATGATGGTACAGGAGAGTCATGGTAGAAGATGAACCACCTCAACATTTGCCTGGTCTTACAACACTGAAACAAATGAAAAGGAAGATGATGGTACAGGAGAGTCGTGGTAGAAGATGAACCACCTCAACATTTACCTGGTCCTACAACACTGAAACAAATGACAAGGAAGATGATGGTACAGGAGAGTCGTGGTAGAAGATGAACCACCTCAACATTCACCTGGTCCTACAACACTGAAACACATGACAAGGAAGATGATGGTACAGGAGAGTCGTGGTAGAAGATGAACCACCTCAACATTCACCTGGTCCTACAACACTGAAACAGGTGACAAGGAAGATGATGGTACAGGAGAGTCGTGGTAGAAGATGAACCACTCCAACATTCACCTGGTCCTACAACACTGAAACACATGACAAGGAAGATGATGGTACAGGAGAGTCGTGGTAGAAGATGAACCACTCCAACATTCACCTGATCCTACAACACTGAAACACATGACAAGGAAGATGATGGTACAGGAGAGTCGTGGTAGAAGATGAACCACTCCAACATTCACCTGGTCCTACAACACTGAAACAGGTGACAAGGAAGATGATGGTACAGGAGAGTCGTGGTAGAAGATGAACCACTCCAACATTCACCTGGTCCTACAACACTGAAACACATGACAAGGAAGATGATGGTACAGGAGAGTCGTGGTAGAAGATGAACCACCTCAACATTCACCTGGTCCTACAACACTGAAACAGGTGACAAGGAAGATGATGGTACAGGAGAGTCGTGATAGAAGATGAACCACTCCAACATTCACCTGATCCTACAACACTGAAACACATGACAAGGAAGATGATGGTACAGGAGAGTCGTGGTAGAAGATGAACCACTCCAACATTCACCTGGTCCTACAACACTGAAACAGGTGACAAGGAAGATGATGGTACAGGAGAGTCGTGGTAGAAGATGAACCACTCCAACATTCACCTGGTCCTACAACACTGAAACACATGACAAGGAAGATGATGGTACAGGAGAGTCGTGGTAGAAGATGAACCACCTCAACATTCACCTGGTCCTACAACACTGAAACAGGTGACAAGGAAGATGATGGTACAGGAGAGTCGTGGTAGAAGATGAACCACTCCAACATTCACCTGATCCTACAACACTGAAACACATGACAAGGAAGATGATGGTACAGGAGAGTCGTGGTAGAAGATGAACCACTCCAACATTCACCTGGTCCTACAACACTGAAACAGATGACAGGGAAGATGATGGTACAGGAGAGTAGTGGTAGAAGATGAACCACTCCAACATTCACCTGATCCTACAACACTGAAACACATGACAAGGAAGATGATGGTACAGGAGAGTCGTGGTAGAAGATGAACCACTCCAACATTCACCTGGTGCTACAACACTGAAACAGATGACAGGGAAGATGATGGTACAGGAGGGTCGTGGTAGAAGATGAATCATTCCAACATTCATCTTGTCCTACAAGCCTGAAACAGACGACAAGGAAGATGAGGTTCAGGAGAGTCGTGGTAGAAGATGAATCATTCCAACATTCATCTTGTCCTACAAGCCTGAAACAGACGACAAGGAAGATGAGGTTCAGGAGAGTCGTGGTAGAAGATGAACCACTCCAACATTCACCAGGTCCTACAACACTGAAACAGGTGATAAGGAAGATGATGGTACAGGAGAGTCGTGGTAGAAGATGAACCACCTCAACATTCACCTGGTCCTACAACACTGAAACAGGTGACAAGGAAGATGATGGTACAGGAGTATCGTGGTAGAAGATGAACCACCTCAACATTCACCTGGTCCTACAACACTGAAACAGGTGACAAGGAAGATCATGGTACAGGAGAGTCGTGGTACAAGATGAATCATTCCAACATTCATCTTGTCCTACAAGCCTGAAACAGACGACAAGGAAGATGAGGTTCAGGAGAGTCGTGGTAGAAGATGAACCACTCCAACATTCAGCTGGTCCTACAACACTGAAGCAGATGAAAAGGAAGATGATGGTACAGGAGAGTCGTGGTAGAAGATAAACCACCTCAACATTTACCTGGTCCTACAACACTGAAACAAATGACAAGGAAGATGATGGTACAGGAGAGTCGTGGTAGAAGATGAACCACCTCAACATTTACCTGGTCCTACAACACTGAAACAAATGACAAGGAAGATGATGGTACAGGAGAGTCGTGGTAGAAGATGAACCACCTCAACATTTACCTGGTCCTACAACACTGAAACAAATGACAAGGAAGATGATGGTACAGGAGAGTCGTGGTACAAGATGAACCACTCCAACATTCATCTGGTCCTACAAGCCTGAAACAGATGACAAAGAAGATGAGGTACAGGAGAGTCGTGGTAGAAGATGAACCACCTCAACATTTACCTGGTCCTACAACACTGAAACAAATGACAAGGAAGATGATGGTACAGGAGAGTCGTGGTAGAAGATGAACCACCTCAACATTTACCTGGTCCTACAACACTGAAACAAATGACAAGGAAGATGATGGTACAGGAGAGTCGTGGTAGAAGATAAACCACCTCAACATTTACCTGGTCCTACAACACTGAAACAAATGACAAGGAAGATGATGGTACAGGAGAGTTGTGGTAGAAGATGAACCACATCAACATTTACATGGTCCTACAACACTGAAACAAATGACAAGGAAGATGATGGTACAGGAGAGTCGTGCTAGAAGATGAACCACCTCAACATTTACCTGGTCCTACAACACTGAAACAAATGACAAGGAAGATGATGGTACAGGAGAGTCGTGGTACAAGATGAACCACTCCAACATTCATCTGGTCCTACAAGCCTGAAACAGATGACAAAGAAGATGAGGTACAGGAGAGTCGTGGTAGAAGATGAATCACTCCAACATTCACCTGGTTCTACAACACTGAAACAGGTGACAAGGAAGATGATGGTACAGGAGAGTCGTGGTAGAAGATGAACCACTCCAACATTCATCTGGTCCTACAAAACTGAAACAGGTGACAAGGAAGATGATGGTACAGGAGAGTCGTGGTAGAAGATGAATCACTCCAACATTCATCTGGTCCTACAACACTGAAACACATGACAAGGAAGATGATGGTACAGGAGAGTCGTGGTAGAAGATGAACCACCTCAACATTTACCTGGTCCTACAACACTGAAACAAATGACAAAGAAGATGAGGTACAGGAGAGTCGTGGTAGAAGATGAATCACTCCAACATTCACCTGGTCCTACAACACTGAAACCGGTCACAAGGAAGATGATGGTACAGGAGAGTCGTGGTAGAAGATGAATCACTCCAACATTCATCTGGTCCTACAACACTGAAACAGGTGACAAGGAAGATGGTGGTACAGGAGAGTCGTGGTAGAAGATAAATCACTCCAACATTCATCTGGTCCTACAACACTGAAACACATGACAAGGAAGATGATGGTACAGGAGAGTCGTGGTAGAAGATGAACCACCTCAACATTTACCTGGTCCTACAACACTGAAACAAATGATAAAGAAGATGAGGTACAGGAGAGTCGTGGTAGAAGATGAATCACTCCAACATTCATCTGGTCCTACAAGCCTGAAACAGATGACAAAGAAGATGAGGTACAGGAGAGTCGTGGTAGAAGATGAATCACTCCAACATTCATCTGGTTCTACAACACTGAAACAGATGACAAGGAAGATGATGGTACAGGAGAGTCGTGGTAGAAGATGAATCACTCCAACATTCATCTGGTCCTACAAGCCTGAAACAGGTGACAAGGAAGATGATGGTACAGGAGAGTCGTGGTAGAAGATGAATCACTCCAACATTCATCTGGTCCTACAAGCCTGAAACAGATGACAAAGAAGATGAGGTACAGGAGAGTCGTGGTAGAAGATGAATCACTCCAACATTCATCTGGTTCTACAACACTGAAACAAATGACAAGGAAGATGATGGTACAGGAGAGTCGAGGTAGAAGATGAATCACTCCAACATTCATCTGGTTCTACAAGCCTGAAACAGATGACAAAGAAGATGATCGTACAGGAGAGTCGTGGTAGAAGATGAATCACTCCAACATTCATCTGGTTCTATGAGCCTGAAACAGGTGACAAGGAAGATGATGGTACAGGAGAGTCGTGGTAGAAGATGAATCACTCCAACATTCATCTGGTTCTACAAGCCTGAAACAGATGACAAAGAAGATGAGGTACAGGAGAGTCGTGGTAGAAGATGAATCACTCCAACATTCATCTGGTTCTACAACACTGAAACAGATGACAAAGAAGATGAGGTACAGGAGAGTCGTGGTAGAAGATGAATCACTCCAACATTCATCTGGTTCTACAACACTGAAACAGGTGACAAGGAAGATGATGGTACAGGAGAGTCGTGGTAGAAGATGAATCACTCCAACATTCATCTGGTCCTACAACACTGAAACAGATGACAAGGAAGATGCTGGTACAGGAGAGTCGTGGTAGAAGATGAATCACTCCAACATTCATCTGGTTCTACAACACTGAAACAGGTGACAAGGAAGATGCTGGTACAGGAGAGTCGTGGTAGAAGATGAATCACTCCAACATTCATCTGGTTCTACAACACTGAAACAGGTGACAAGGAAGATGCTGGTACAGGAGAGTCGTGGTAGAAGATGAATCACTCCAACATTCATCTGGTTCTACAACACTGAAACAGGTGACAAGGAAGATGCTGGTACAGGAGAGTCGTGGTAGAAGATGAATCACTCCAACATTCATCTGGTTCTACAACACTGAAACAGGTGACAAGGAAGATGCTGGTACAGGAGAGTCGTGGTAGAAGATGAATCACTCCAACATTCATCTGGTCCTACAACACTGAAACAGATGACAAGGAAGATGCTGGTACAGGAGAGTCGTGGTAGAAGATGAATCACTCCAACATTCATCTGGTTCTACAACACTGAAACAGGTGACAAGGAAGATGCTGGTACAGGAGAGTCGTGGTAGAAGATGAATCACTCCAACATTCATCTGGTTCTACAACACTGAAACAGGTGACAAGGAAGATGCTGGTACAGGAGAGTCGTGGTAGAAGATGAATCACTCCAACATTCATCTGGTTCTACAACACTGAAACAGGTGACAAGGAAGATGCTGGTACAGGAGAGTCGTGGTAGCAGATGAATCACTCCAACATTCATCTGGTTCTACAACACTGAAACAGGTGACAAGGAAGATGCTGGTACAGGAGAGTCGTGGTAGAAGATGAACCACTCCAACATTCACCTGGTCCTACAACACTGAAACACATGACAAGGAAGATGATGGTACAGGAGAGTCGTGGTAGAAGATGAACCACCTCAACATTCACCTGGTCCTACAACACTGAAACAGGTGACAAGGAAGATGATGGTACAGGAGAGTCGTGATAGAAGATGAACCACTCCAACATTCACCTGATCATACAACACTGAAACACATGACAAGGAAGATGATGGTACAGGAGAGTCGTGGTAGAAGATGAACCACTCCAACATTCACCTGGTCCTACAACACTGAAACAGGTGACAAGGAAGATGATGGTACAGGAGAGTCGTGGTAGAAGATGAACCACTCCAACATTCACCTGGTCCTACAACACTGAAACACATGACAAGGAAGATGATGGTACAGGAGAGTCGTGGTAGAAGATGAACCACCTCAACATTCACCTGGTCCTACAACACTGAAACAGGTGACAAGGAAGATGATGGTACAGGAGAGTCGTGGTAGAAGATGAACCACTCCAACATTCACCTGATCCTACAACACTGAAACACATGACAAGGAAGATGATGGTACAGGAGAGTCGTGGTAGAAGATGAACCACTCCAACATTCACCTGGTCCTACAACACTGAAACAGATGCCAGGGAAGATGATGGTACAGGAGAGTAGTGGTAGAAGATGAACCACTCCAACATTCACCTGATCCTACAACACTGAAACACATGACAAGGAAGATGATGGTACAGGAGAGTCGTGGTAGAAGATGAACCACTCCAACATTCACCTGGTGCTACAACACTGAAACAGATGACAGGGAAGATGATGGTACAGGAGGGTCGTGGTAGAAGATGAATCATTCCAACATTCATCTTGTCCTACAAGCCTGAAACAGACGACAAGGAAGATGAGGTTCAGGAGAGTCGTGGTAGAAGATGAATCATTCCAACATTCATCTTGTCCTACAAGCCTGAAACAGACGACAAGGAAGATGAGGTTCAGGAGAGTCGTGGTAGAAGATGAACCACTCCAACATTCACCAGGTCCTACAACACTGAAACAGGTGACAAGGAAGATGATGGTACAGGAGAGTCGTGGTAGAAGATGAACCACCTCAACATTCACCTGGTCCTACAACACTGAAACAGGTGACAAGGAAGATGATGGTACAGGAGTATCGTGGTAGAAGATGAACCACCTCAACATTCACCTGGTCCTACAACACTGAAACAGGTGACAAGGAAGATCATGGTACAGGAGAGTCGTGGTACAAGATGAATCATTCCAACATTATTCTTGTCCTACAAGCCTGAAACAGACGACAAGGAAGATGAGGTTCAGGAGAGTCGTGGTAGAAGATGAACCACCTCAACATTCACCTGGTCCTACAACACTGAAACAGGTGACAAGGAAGATGATGGTACAGGAGAGTCGTGGTAGAAGATGAACCACCTCAACATTCACCTGGTCCTACAACACTGAAACACATGACAAGGAAGATGATGGTACAGGAGAGTCGTGGTAGAAGATGAACCACTCCAACATTCACCAGGTCCTACAACACTGAAACAGGTGACAAGGAAGATGATGGTACAGGAGAGTCATGGTAGAAGATGAACCACCTCAACATTTGCCTGGTCCTACAACACTGAAACAAATGAAAAGGAAGATGATGGTACAGGAGAGTCGTGGTAGAAGATGAACCACCTCAACATTTACCTGGTCCTACAACACTGAAACAAATGACAAGGAAGATGATGGTACAGGAGAGTCGTGGTAGAAGATGAACCACCTCAACATTCACCTGGTCCTACAACACTGAAACACATGACAAGGAAGATGATGGTACAGGAGAGTCGTGGTAGAAGATGAACCACCTCAACATTCACCTGGTCCTACAACACTGAAACAGGTGACAAGGAAGATGATGGTACAGGAGAGTCGTGGTAGAAGATGAACCACTCCAACATTCACCTGGTCCTACAACACTGAAACACATGACAAGGAAGATGATGGTACAGGAGAGTCGTGGTAGAAGATGAACCACTCCAACATTCACCTGATCCTACAACACTGAAACACATGACAAGGAAGATGATGGTACAGGAGAGTCGTGGTAGAAGATGAACCACTCCAACATTCACCTGGTCCTACAACACTGAAACAGGTGACAAGGAAGATGATGGTACAGGAGAGTGGTGGTAGAAGATGAACCACTCCAACATTCACCTGGTCCTACAACACTGAAACACATGACAAGGAAGATGATGGTACAGGAGAGTCGTGGTAGAAGATGAACCACCTCAACATTCACCTGGTCCTACAACACTGAAACAGGTGACAAGGAAGATGATGGTACAGGAGAGTCGTGATAGAAGATGAACCACTCCAACATTCACCTGATCCTACAACACTGAAACACATGACAAGGAAGATGATGGTACAGGAGAGTCGTGGTAGAAGATGAACCACTCCAACATTCACCTGGTCCTACAACACTGAAACAGGTGACAAGGAAGATGATGGTACAGGAGAGTCGTGGTAGAAGATGAACCACTCCAACATTCACCTGGTCCTACAACACTGAAACACATGACAAGGAAGATGATGGTACAGGAGAGTCGTGGTAGAAGATGAACCACCTCAACATTCACCTGGTCCTACAACACTGAAACAGGTGACAAGGAAGATGATGGTACAGGAGAGTCGTGGTAGAAGATGAACCACTCCAACATTCACCTGATCCTACAACACTGAAACACATGACAAGGAAGATGATGGTACAGGAGAGTCGTGGTAGAAGATGAACCACTCCAACATTCACCTGGTCCTACAACACTGAAACAGATGACAGGGAAGATGATGGTACAGGAGAGTAGTGGTAGAAGATGAACCACTCCAACATTCACCTGATCCTACAACACTGAAACACATGACAAGGAAGATGATGGTACAGGAGAGTCGTGGTAGAAGATGAACCACTCCAACATTCACCTGGTGCTACAACACTGAAACAGATGACAGGGAAGATGATGGTACAGGAGGGTCGTGGTAGAAGATGAATCATTCCAACATTCATCTTGTCCTACAAGCCTGAAACAGACGACAAGGAAGATGAGGTTCAGGAGAGTCGTGGTAGAAGATGAATCATTCCAACATTCATCTTGTCCTACAAGCCTGAAACAGACGACAAGGAAGATGAGGTTCAGGAGAGTCGTGGTAGAAGATGAACCACTCCAACATTCACCAGGTCCTACAACACTGAAACAGGTGATAAGGAAGATGATGGTACAGGAGAGTCGTGGTAGAAGATGAACCACCTCAACATTCACCTGGTCCTACAACACTGAAACAGGTGACAAGGAAGATGATGGTACAGGAGTATCGTGGTAGAAGATGAACCACCTCAACATTCACCTGGTCCTACAACACTGAAACAGGTGACAAGGAAGATCATGGTACAGGAGAGTCGTGGTACAAGATGAATCATTCCAACATTCATCTTGTCCTACAAGCCTGAAACAGACGACAAGGAAGATGAGGTTCAGGAGAGTCGTGGTAGAAGATGAACCACTCCAACATTCAGCTGGTCCTACAACACTGAAGCAGATGAAAAGGAAGATGATGGTACAGGAGAGTCGTGGTAGAAGATAAACCACCTCAACATTTACCTGGTCCTACAACACTGAAACAAATGACAAGGAAGATGATGGTACAGGAGAGTCGTGGTAGAAGATGAACCACCTCAACATTTACCTGGTCCTACAACACTGAAACAAATGACAAGGAAGATGATGGTACAGGAGAGTCGTGGTAGAAGATGAACCACCTCAACATTTACCTGGTCCTACAACACTGAAACAAATGACAAGGAAGATGATGGTACAGGAGAGTCGTGGTACAAGATGAACCACTCCAACATTCATCTGGTCCTACAAGCCTGAAACAGATGACAAAGAAGATGAGGTACAGGAGAGTCGTGGTAGAAGATGAACCACCTCAACATTTACCTGGTCCTACAACACTGAAACAAATGACAAGGAAGATGATGGTACAGGAGAGTCGTGGTAGAAGATGAACCACCTCAACATTTACCTGGTCCTACAACACTGAAACAAATGACAAGGAAGATGATGGTACAGGAGAGTCGTGGTAGAAGATAAACCACCTCAACATTTACCTGGTCCTACAACACTGAAACAAATGACAAGGAAGATGATGGTACAGGAGAGTTGTGGTAGAAGATGAACCACCTCAACATTTACATGGTCCTACAACACTGAAACAAATGACAAGGAAGATGATGGTACAGGAGAGTCGTGCTAGAAGATGAACCACCTCAACATTTACCTGGTCCTACAACACTGAAACAAATGACAAGGAAGATGATGGTACAGGAGAGTCGTGGTACAAGATGAACCACTCCAACATTCATCTGGTCCTACAAGCCTGAAACAGATGACAAAGAAGATGAGGTACAGGAGAGTCGTGGTAGAAGATGAATCACTCCAACATTCACCTGGTTCTACAACACTGAAACAGGTGACAAGGAAGATGATGGTACAGGAGAGTCGTGGTAGAAGATGAACCACTCCAACATTCATCTGGTCCTACAACACTGAAACACATGACAAGGAAGATGATGGTACAGGAGAGTCGTGGTAGAAGATGAATCACTCCAACATTCACCTGGTCCTACAAAACTGAAACAGGTGACAAGGAAGATGATGGTACAGGAGAGTCGTGGTAGAAGATGAATCACTCCAACATTCATCTGGTCCTACAACACTGAAACACATGACAAGGAAGATGATGGTACAGGAGAGTCGTGGTAGAAGATGAACCACCTCAACATTTACCTGGTCCTACAACACTGAAACAAATGACAAAGAAGATGAGGTACAGGAGAGTCGTGGTAGAAGATGAATCACTCCAACATTCACCTGGTCCTACAACACTGAAACCGGTCACAAGGAAGATGATGGTACAGGAGAGTCGTGGTAGAAGATGAATCACTCCAACATTCATCTGGTCCTACAGCACTGAAACAGGTGACAAGGAAGATGGTGGTACAGGAGAGTCGTGGTAGAAGATGAATCACTCCAACATTCATCTGGTCCTACAAGCCTGAAACAGGTGACAAGGAAGATGATGGTACAGGAGAGTCGTGGTAGAAGATGAATCACTCCAACATTCATCTGGTCCTACAAGCCTGAAACAGATGACAAAGAAGATGAGGTACAGGAGAGTCGTGGTAGAAGATGAATCACTCCAACATTCATCTGGTTCTACAACACTGAAACAAATGACAAGGAAGATGATGGTACAGGAGAGTCGTGGTAGAAGATGAATCACTCCAACATTCATCTGGTTCTACAAGCCTGAAACAGATGACAAAGAAGATGATCGTACAGGAGAGTCGTGGTAGAAGATGAATCACTCCAACATTCATCTGGTTCTATGAGCCTGAAACAGGTGACAAGGAAGATGATGGTACAGGAGAGTCGTGGTAGAAGATGAATCACTTCAACATTCATCTGGTTCTACAAGCCTGAAACAGATGACAAAGAAGATGAGGTACAGGAGAGTCGTGGTAGAAGATGAATCACTCCAACATTCATCTGGTTCTACAACACTGAAACAGATGACAAAGAAGATGAGGTACAGGAGAGTCGTGGTAGAAGATGAATCACTCCAACATTCATCTGGTTCTACAACACTGAAACAGGTGACAAGGAAGATGATGGTACAGGAGAGTCGTGGTAGAAGATGAATCACTCCAACATTCATCTGGTCCTACAACACTGAAACAGATGACAAGGAAGATGCTGGTACAGGAGAGTCGTGGTAGAAGATGAATCACTCCAACATTCATCTGGTTCTACAACACTGAAACAGGTGACAAGGAAGATGCTGGTACAGGAGAGTCGTGGTAGAAGATGAATCACTCCAACATTCATCTGGTTCTACAACACTGAAACAGGTGACAAGGAAGATGCTGGTACAGGAGAGTCGTGGTAGAAGATGAATCACTCCAACATTCATCTGGTTCTACAACACTGAAACAGGTGACAAGGAAGATGCTGGTACAGGAGAGTCGTGGTAGCAGATGAATCACTCCAACATTCATCTGGTTCTACAACACTGAAACAGGTGACAAGGAAGATGCTGGTACAGGAGAGTCGTGGTAGAAGATGAACCACTCCAACATTCACCTGGTCCTACAACACTGAAACACATGACAAGGAAGATGATGGTACAGGAGAGTCGTGGTAGAAGATGAACCACCTCAACATTCACCTGGTCCTACAACACTGAAACAGGTGACAAGGAAGATGATGGTACAGGAGAGTCGTGACAGAAGATGAACCACTCCAACATTCACCTGATCATACAACACTGAAACACATGACAAGGAAGATGATGGTACAGGAGAGTCGTGGTAGAAGATGAACCACTCCAACATTCACCTGGTCCTACAACACTGAAACAGGTGACAAGGAAGATGATGGTACAGGAGAGTCGTGGTAGAAGATGAACCACTCCAACATTCACCTGGTCCTACAACACTGAAACACATGACAAGGAAGATGATGGTACAGGAGAGTCGTGGTAGAAGATGAACCACCTCAACATTCACCTGGTCCTACAACACTGAAACAGGTGACAAGGAAGATGATGGTACAGGAGAGTCGTGGTAGAAGATGAACCACTCCAACATTCACCTGATCCTACAACACTGAAACACATGACAAGGAAGATGATGGTACAGGAGAGTCGTGGTAGAAGATGAACCACTCCAACATTCACCTGGTCCTACAACACTGAAACAGATGACAGGGAAGATGATGGTACAGGAGAGTAGTGGTAGAAGATGAACCACTCCAACATTCACCTGATCCTACAACACTGAAACACATGACAAGGAAGATGATGGTACAGGAGAGTCGTGGTAGAAGATGAACCACTCCAACATTCACCTGGTGCTACAACACTGAAACAGATGACAGGGAAGATGATGGTACAGGAGGGTCGTGGTAGAAGATGAATCATTCCAACATTCATCTTGTCCTACAAGCCTGAAACAGACGACAAGGAAGATGAGGTTCAGGAGAGTCGTGGTAGAAGATGAATCATTCCAACATTCATCTTGTCCTACAAGCCTGAAACAGACGACAAGGAAGATGAGGTTCAGGAGAGTCGTGGTAGAAGATGAACCACTCCAACATTCACCAGGTCCTACAACACTGAAACAGGTGACAAGGAAGATGATGGTACAGGAGAGTCGTGGTAGAAGATGAACCACCTCAACATTCACCTGGTCCTACAACACTGAAACAGGTGACAAGGAAGATGATGGTACAGGAGTATCGTGGTAGAAGATGAACCACCTCAACATTCACCTGGTCCTACAACACTGAAACAGGTGACAAGGAAGATCATGGTACAGGAGAGTCGTGGTACAAGATGAATCATTCCAACATTATTCTTGTCCTACAAGCCTGAAACAGACGACAAGGAAGATGAGGTTCAGGAGAGTCGTGGTAGAAGATGAACCACCTCAACATTCACCTGGTCCTACAACACTGAAACAGGTGACAAGGAAGATGATGGTACAGGAGAGTCGTGGTAGAAGATGAACCACCTCAACATTCACCTGGTCCTACAACACTGAAACACATGACAAGGAAGATGATGGTACAGGAGAGTCGTGGTAGAAGATGAACCACTCCAACATTCACCAGGTCCTACAACACTGAAACAGGTGACAAGGAAGATGATGGTACAGGAGAGTCATGGTAGAAGATGAACCACCTCAACATTTGCCTGGTCCTACAACACTGAAACAAATGAAAAGGAAGATGATGGTACAGGAGAGTCGTGGTAGAAGATGAACCACCTCAACATTTACCTGGTCCTACAACACTGAAACAAATGACAAGGAAGATGATGGTACAGGAGAGTCGTGGTAGAAGATGAACCACCTCAACATTCACCTGGTCCTACAACACTGAAACACATGACAAGGAAGATGATGGTACAGGAGAGTCGTGGTAGAAGATGAACCACCTCAACATTCACCTGGTCCTACAACACTGAAACAGGTGACAAGGAAGATGATGGTACAGGAGAGTCGTGGTAGAAGATGAACCACTCCAACATTCACCTGGTCCTACAACACTGAAACACATGACAAGGAAGATGATGGTACAGGAGAGTCGTGGTAGAAGATGAACCACTCCAACATTCACCTGATCCTACAACACTGAAACACATGACAAGGAAGATGATGGTACAGGAGAGTCGTGGTAGAAGATGAACCACTCCAACATTCACCTGGTCCTACAACACTGAAACAGGTGACAAGGAAGATGATGGTACAGGAGAGTCGTGGTAGAAGATGAACCACTCCAACATTCACCTGGTCCTACAACACTGAAACACATGACAAGGAAGATGATGGTACAGGAGAGTCGTGGTAGAAGATGAACCACCTCAACATTCACCTGGTCCTACAACACTGAAACAGGTGACAAGGAAGATGATGGTACAGGAGAGTCGTGATAGAAGATGAACCACTCCAACATTCACCTGATCCTACAACACTGAAACACATGACAAGGAAGATGATGGTACAGGAGAGTCGTGGTAGAAGATGAACCACTCCAACATTCACCTGGTCCTACAACACTGAAACAGGTGACAAGGAAGATGATGGTACAGGAGAGTCGTGGTAGAAGATGAACCACTCCAACATTCACCTGGTCCTACAACACTGAAACACATGACAAGGAAGATGATGGTACAGGAGAGTCGTGGTAGAAGATGAACCACCTCAACATTCACCTGGTCCTACAACACTGAAACAGGTGACAAGGAAGATGATGGTACAGGAGAGTCGTGGTAGAAGATGAACCACTCCAACATTCACCTGATCCTACAACACTGAAACACATGACAAGGAAGATGATGGTACAGGAGAGTCGTGGTAGAAGATGAACCACTCCAACATTCACCTGGTCCTACAACACTGAAACAGATGACAGGGAAGATGATGGTACAGGAGAGTAGTGGTAGAAGATGAACCACTCCAACATTCACCTGATCCTACAACACTGAAACACATGACAAGGAAGATGATGGTACAGGAGAGTCGTGGTAGAAGATGAACCACTCCAACATTCACCTGGTGCTACAACACTGAAACAGATGACAGGGAAGATGATGGTACAGGAGGGTCGTGGTAGAAGATGAATCATTCCAACATTCATCTTGTCCTACAAGCCTGAAACAGACGACAAGGAAGATGAGGTTCAGGAGAGTCGTGGTAGAAGATGAATCATTCCAACATTCATCTTGTCCTACAAGCCTGAAACAGACGACAAGGAAGATGAGGTTCAGGAGAGTCGTGGTAGAAGATGAACCACTCCAACATTCACCAGGTCCTACAACACTGAAACAGGTGATAAGGAAGATGATGGTACAGGAGAGTCGTGGTAGAAGATGAACCACCTCAACATTCACCTGGTCCTACAACACTGAAACAGGTGACAAGGAAGATGATGGTACAGGAGTATCGTGGTAGAAGATGAACCACCTCAACATTCACCTGGTCCTACAACACTGAAACAGGTGACAAGGAAGATGATGGTACAGGACAGTCGTGGTAGAAGATGAATCATTCCAACATTCATCTTGTCCTACAAGCCTGAAACAGACGACAAGGAAGATGATGGTACAGGAGAGTCGTGGTAGAAGATGAATCATTCCAACATTCATCTTGTCCTACAAGCCTGAAACAGACGACAAGGAAGATGATGGTACAGGACAGTCGTGGTAGAAGATGAATCATTCCAACATTCATCTTGTCCTACAAGCCTGAAACAGGTGACAAGGAAGATGATGGTACAGGAGAGTCGTGGTAGAAGATGAACCACCTCAACATTCACCTGGTCCTACAACACTGAAACAGGTGACAAGGAAGATCATGGTACAGGAGAGTCGTGGTACAAGATGAATCATTCCAACATTCATCTTGTCCTACAAGCCTGAAACAGACGACAAGGAAGATGAGGTTCAGGAGAGTCGTGGTAGAAGATGAACCACTCCAACATTCAGCTGGTCCTACAACACTGAAGCAGATGAAAAGGAAGATGATGGTACAGGAGAGTCGTGGTAGAAGATAAACCACCTCAACATTTACCTGGTCCTACAACACTGAAACAAATGACAAGGAAGATGATGGTACAGGAGAGTCGTGGTAGAAGATGAACCACCTCAACATTTACCTGGTCCTACAACACTGAAACAAATGACAAGGAAGATGATGGTACAGGAGAGTCGTGGTAGAAGATGAACCACCTCAACATTTACCTGGTCCTACAACACTGAAACAAATGACAAGGAAGATGATGGTACAGGAGAGTCGTGGTACAAGATGAACCACTCCAACATTCATCTGGTCCTACAAGCCTGAAACAGATGACAAAGAAGATGAGGTACAGGAGAGTCGTGGTAGAAGATGAACCACCTCAACATTTACCTGGTCCTACAACACTGAAACAAATGACAAGGAAGATGATGGTACAGGAGAGTCGTGGTAGAAGATGAACCACCTCAACATTTACCTGGTCCTACAACACTGAAACAAATGACAAGGAAGATGATGGTACAGGAGAGTCGTGGTAGAAGATAAACCACCTCAACATTTACCTGGTCCTACAACACTGAAACAAATGACAAGGAAGATGATGGTACAGGAGAGTTGTGGTAGAAGATGAACCACCTCAACATTTACATGGTCCTACAACACTGAAACAAATGACAAGGAAGATGATGGTACAGGAGAGTCGTGCTAGAAGATGAACCACCTCAACATTTACCTGGTCCTACAACACTGAAACAAATGACAAGGAAGATGATGGTACAGGAGAGTCGTGGTACAAGATGAACCACTCCAACATTCATCTGGTCCTACAAGCCTGAAACAGATGACAAAGAAGATGAGGTACAGGAGAGTCGTGGTAGAAGATGAATCACTCCAACATTCACCTGGTTCTACAACACTGAAACAGGTGACAAGGAAGATGATGGTACAGGAGAGTCGTGGTAGAAGATGAACCACTCCAACATTCATCTGGTCCTACAACACTGAAACACATGACAAGGAAGATGATGGTACAGGAGAGTCGTGGTAGAAGATGAATCACTCCAACATTCACCTGGTCCTACAAAACTGAAACAGGTGACAAGGAAGATGATGGTACAGGAGAGTCGTGGTAGAAGATGAATCACTCCAACATTCATCTGGTCCTACAACACTGAAACACATGACAAGGAAGATGATGGTACAGGAGAGTCGTGGTAGAAGATGAACCACCTCAACATTTACCTGGTCCTACAACACTGAAACAAATGACAAAGAAGATGAGGTACAGGAGAGTCGTGGTAGAAGATGAATCACTCCAACATTCACCTGGTCCTACAACACTGAAACCGGTCACAAGGAAGATGATGGTACAGGAGAGTCGTGGTAGAAGATGAATCACTCCAACATTCATCTGGTCCTACAGCACTGAAACAGGTGACAAGGAAGATGGTGGTACAGGAGAGTCGTGGTAGAAGATGAATCACTCCAACATTCATCTGGTCCTACAAGCCTGAAACAGGTGACAAGGAAGATGATGGTACAGGAGAGTCGTGGTAGAAGATGAATCACTCCAACATTCATCTGGTCCTACAAGCCTGAAACAGATGACAAAGAAGATGAGGTACAGGAGAGTCGTGGTAGAAGATGAATCACTCCAACATTCATCTGGTTCTACAACACTGAAACAAATGACAAGGAAGATGATGGTACAGGAGAGTCGTGGTAGAAGATGAATCACTCCAACATTCATCTGGTTCTACAAGCCTGAAACAGATGACAAAGAAGATGATCGTACAGGAGAGTCGTGGTAGAAGATGAATCACTCCAACATTCATCTGGTTCTATGAGCCTGAAACAGGTGACAAGGAAGATGATGGTACAGGAGAGTCGTGGTAGAAGATGAATCACTTCAACATTCATCTGGTTCTACAAGCCTGAAACAGATGACAAAGAAGATGAGGTACAGGAGAGTCGTGGTAGAAGATGAATCACTCCAACATTCATCTGGTTCTACAACACTGAAACAGATGACAAAGAAGATGAGGTACAGGAGAGTCGTGGTAGAAGATGAATCACTCCAACATTCATCTGGTTCTACAACACTGAAACAGGTGACAAGGAAGATGATGGTACAGGAGAGTCGTGGTAGAAGATGAATCACTCCAACATTCATCTGGTCCTACAACACTGAAACAGATGACAAGGAAGATGCTGGTACAGGAGAGTCGTGGTAGAAGATGAATCACTCCAACATTCATCTGGTTCTACAACACTGAAACAGGTGACAAGGAAGATGCTGGTACAGGAGAGTCGTGGTAGAAGATGAATCACTCCAACATTCATCTGGTTCTACAACACTGAAACAGGTGACAAGGAAGATGCTGGTACAGGAGAGTCGTGGTAGAAGATGAATCACTCCAACATTCATCTGGTTCTACAACACTGAAACAGGTGACAAGGAAGATGCTGGTACAGGAGAGTCGTGGTAGCAGATGAATCACTCCAACATTCATCTGGTTCTACAACACTGAAACAGGTGACAAGGAAGATGCTGGTACAGGAGAGTCGTGGTAGAAGATGAACCACTCCAACATTCACCTGGTCCTACAACACTGAAACACATGACAAGGAAGATGATGGTACAGGAGAGTCGTGGTAGAAGATGAACCACCTCAACATTCACCTGGTCCTACAACACTGAAACAGGTGACAAGGAAGATGATGGTACAGGAGAGTCGTGACAGAAGATGAACCACTCCAACATTCACCTGATCATACAACACTGAAACACATGACAAGGAAGATGATGGTACAGGAGAGTCGTGGTAGAAGATGAACCACTCCAACATTCACCTGGTCCTACAACACTGAAACAGGTGACAAGGAAGATGATGGTACAGGAGAGTCGTGGTAGAAGATGAACCACTCCAACATTCACCTGGTCCTACAACACTGAAACACATGACAAGGAAGATGATGGTACAGGAGAGTCGTGGTAGAAGATGAACCACCTCAACATTCACCTGGTCCTACAACACTGAAACAGGTGACAAGGAAGATGATGGTACAGGAGAGTCGTGGTAGAAGATGAACCACTCCAACATTCACCTGATCCTACAACACTGAAACACATGACAAGGAAGATGATGGTACAGGAGAGTCGTGGTAGAAGATGAACCACTCCAACATTCACCTGGTCCTACAACACTGAAACAGATGACAGGGAAGATGATGGTACAGGAGAGTAGTGGTAGAAGATGAACCACTCCAACATTCACCTGATCCTACAACACTGAAACACATGACAAGGAAGATGATGGTACAGGAGAGTCGTGGTAGAAGATGAACCACTCCAACATTCACCTGGTGCTACAACACTGAAACAGATGACAGGGAAGATGATGGTACAGGAGGGTCGTGGTAGAAGATGAATCATTCCAACATTCATCTTGTCCTACAAGCCTGAAACAGACGACAAGGAAGATGAGGTTCAGGAGAGTCGTGGTAGAAGATGAATCATTCCAACATTCATCTTGTCCTACAAGCCTGAAACAGACGACAAGGAAGATGAGGTTCAGGAGAGTCGTGGTAGAAGATGAACCACTCCAACATTCACCAGGTCCTACAACACTGAAACAGGTGACAAGGAAGATGATGGTACAGGAGAGTCGTGGTAGAAGATGAACCACCTCAACATTCACCTGGTCCTACAACACTGAAACAGGTGACAAGGAAGATGATGGTACAGGAGTATCGTGGTAGAAGATGAACCACCTCAACATTCACCTGGTCCTACAACACTGAAACAGGTGACAAGGAAGATCATGGTACAGGAGAGTCGTGGTACAAGATGAATCATTCCAACATTATTCTTGTCCTACAAGCCTGAAACAGACGACAAGGAAGATGAGGTTCAGGAGAGTCGTGGTAGAAGATGAACCACTCCAACATTCAGCTGGTCCTACAACACTGAAGCAGATGAAAAGGAAGATGATGGTACAGGAGAGTCGTGGTAGAAGATAAACCACCTCAACATTTACCTGGTCCTACAACACTGAAACAAATGACAAGGAAGATGATGGTACAGGAGAGTCGTGGTAGAAGATGAACCACCTCAACATTTACCTGGTCCTACAACACTGAAACAAATGACAAGGAAGATGATGGTACAGGAGAGTCGTGGTAGAAGATGAACCACCTCAACATTTACCTGGTCCTACAACACTGAAACAAATGACAAGGAAGATGATGGTACAGGAGAGTCGTGGTACAAGATGAACCACTCCAACATTCATCTGGTCCTACAAGCCTGAAACAGATGACAAAGAAGATGAGGTACAGGAGAGTCGTGGTAGAAGATGAACCACCTCAACATTTACCTGGTCCTACAACACTGAAACAAATGACAAGGAAGATGATGGTACAGGAGAGTCGTGGTAGAAGATGAACCACCTCAACATTTACCTGGTCCTACAACACTGAAACAAATGACAAGGAAGATGATGGTACAGGAGAGTCGTGGTAGAAGATGAACCACCTCAACATTTACCTGGTCCTACAACACTGAAACAAATGACAAGGAAGATGATGGTACAGGAGAGTTGTGGTAGAAGATGAACCACCTCAACATTTACATGGTCCTACAACACTGAAACAAATGACAAGGAAGATGATGGTACAGGAGAGTCGTGCTAGAAGATGAACCACCTCAACATTTACCTGGTCCTACAACACTGAAACAAATGACAAGGAAGATGATGGTACAGGAGAGTCGTGGTACAAGATGAACCACTCCAACATTCATCTGGTCCTACAAGCCTGAAACAGATGACAAAGAAGATGAGGTACAGGAGAGTCGTGGTAGAAGATGAATCACTCCAACATTCACCTGGTTCTACAACACTGAAACAGGTGACAAGGAAGATGATGGTACAGGAGAGTCGTGGTAGAAGATGAACCACTCCAACATTCATCTGGTCCTACAACACTGAAACACATGACAAGGAAGATGATGGTACAGGAGAGTCGTGGTAGAAGATGAATCACTCCAACATTCACCTGGTCCTACAACACTGAAACAGGTGACAAGGAAGATGATGGTACAGGAGAGTCGTGGTAGAAGATGAATCACTCCAACATTCATCTGGTCCTACAACACTGAAACACATGACAAGGAAGATGATGGTACAGGAGAGTCGTGGTAGAAGATGAACCACCTCAACATTTACCTGGTCCTACAACACTGAAACAAATGACAAAGAAGATGAGGTACAGGAGATTCGTGGTAGAAGATGAATCACTCCAACATTCACCTGGTCCTACAACACTGAAACCGGTCACAAGGAAGATGATGGTACAGGAGAGTCGTGGTAGAAGATGAATCACTCCAACATTCATCTGGTCCTACAACACTGAAACAGGTGACAAGGAAGATGGTAGTACAGGAGAGTCGTGGTAGAAGATAAATCACTCCAACATTCATCTGGTCCTACAACACTGAAACACATGACAAGGAAGATGATGGTACAGGAGAGTCGTGGTAGAAGATGAACCACCTCAACATTTACCTGGTCCTACAACACTGAAACAAATGATAAAGAAGATGAGGTACAGGAGAGTCGTGGTAGAAGATGAATCACTCCAACATTCATCTGGTCCTACAAGCCTGAAACAGATGACAAAGAAGATGAGGTACAGGAGAGTCGTGGTAGAAGATGAATCACTCCAACATTCATCTGGTTCTACAACACTGAAACAGATGACAAGGAAGATGATGGTACAGGAGAGTCGTGGTAGAAGATGAATCACTCCAACATTCATCTGGTCCTACAAGCCTGAAACAGGTGACAAGGAAGATGATGGTACAGGAGAGTCGTGGTAGAAGATGAATCACTCCAACATTCATCTGGTCCTACAAGCCTGAAACAGATGACAAAGAAGATGAGGTACAGGAGAGTCGTGGTAGAAGATGAATCACTCCAACATTCATCTGGTTCTACAACACTGAAACAAATGACAAGGAAGATGATGGTACAGGAGAGTCGTGGTAGAAGATGAATCACTCCAACATTCATCTGGTTCTACAAGCCTGAAACAGATGACAAAGAAGATGATCGTACAGGAGAGTCGTGGTAGAAGATGAATCACTCCAACATTCATCTGGTTCTACAAGCCTGAAACAGGTGACAAGGAAGATGATGGTACAGGAGAGTCGTGGTAGAAGATGAATCACTCCAACATTCATCTGGTTCTACAAGCCTGAAACAGATGACAAAGAAGATGAGGTACAGGAGAGTCGTGGTAGAAGATGAATCACTCCAACATTCATCTGGTTCTACAACACTGAAACAGATGACAAAGAAGATGAGGTACAGGAGAGTCGTGGTAGAAGATGAATCACTCCAACATTCATCTGGTTCTACAACACTGAAACAGGTGACAAGGAAGATGATGGTACAGGAGAGTCGTGGTAGAAGATGAATCACTCCAACATTCATCTGGTCCTACAACACTGAAACAGATGACAAGGAAGATGCTGGTACAGGAGAGTCGTGGTAGAAGATGAATCACTCCAACATTCATCTGGTTCTACAACACTGAAACAGGTGACAAGGAAGATGCTGGTACAGGAGAGTCGTGGTAGAAGATGAATCACTCCAACATTCATCTGGTTCTACAACACTGAAACAGGTGACAAGGAAGATGCTGGTACAGGAGAGTCGTGGTAGAAGATGAATCACTCCAACATTCATCTGGTTCTACAACACTGAAACAGGTGACAAGGAAGATGCTGGTACAGGAGAGTCGTGGTAGCAGATGAATCACTCCAACATTCATCTGGTTCTACAACACTGAAACAGGTGACAAGGAAGATGCTGGTACAGGAGAGTCGTGGTAGAAGATGAATCACTCCAACATTCATCTGGTCCTATAACACTGAAACATATGACAAGGAAGATGATGATACAGGAGAGTCGTGGTAGAAGATGAATCACTCCAACATTCATCTGGTCCTATAACACTGAAACATATGACAAGGAAGATGAGGTACAGGAGAGTCGTGGTAGAAGATGAATCACTCCAACCTTCATCTGGTTCTACAACACTGAAACCGGTCACAAGGAAGATGATGGTACAGGAGAGTCGTGGTAGAAGATGAATCACTCCAACATTCATCTGGTCCTACAACACTGAAACCGGTCACAAGGAAGATGATGGTACAGGAGAGTCGTGGTAGAAGATGAATCACTCCAACATTCATCTGGTCCTACAACACTGAAACACATGACAAGGAAGATGATGGTACAGGAGAGTCGTGGTAGAAGATGAATCACTCCAACATTCATCTGGTCCTACAACACTGAAACCGGTCACAAGGAAGATCATGGTACAGGAGTGTCGTGGTAGAAGATGAATCACTCCAACATTCATCTGGTCCTACAAGCCTGAAACAGATGACAAAGAAGATGAGGTACAGGAGAGTCGTGGTAGAAGGTGAATCACTCCAACATTCATCTGGTCCTACAAGCCTGAAACAGATGACAAAGAAGATGAGGTACAGGAGAGTCGTGGTAGAAGATATATCACTCCAAGATTCATCTGGTCCTACAACACTGAAACAAATGAAAAGGAAGATGATGGTACAGGAGAGTCGTGGTACAAGATGAACCACCTCAAGATTCACCTGGTTCTACAACACTGAAACAGGTGACAAGGAAGATCATGGTACAGGAGAGTCGTGGTAGAAGATGAACCATCTCAACATTTACCTGGTCCTACAACACTGAAACAAATGAAAAGGAAGATGATGGTACAAGAGTGTCATGGCAGAAGATGAACCACCTCAACATTTACCTGGTCCTACAACACTGAAACAAATGAAAAGGAAGATGATGGTACAGGAGAGTCGTGGTACAAGATGAACCAACTGAGCATTCACCTGGTTCTACAACACTGAAACAGGTGACAAGGAAGATCGTGGTACAGGAGAGTCGTGATAGAAGATGAACCACCTCAACATTTACCTGGTCCTACAACACTGAAACAGGTGACAAGGAAGATCGTGGTACAGGAGAGTCGTGGTAGAAGATGAACCACCTCAACATTTACCTGGTTCTACAACACTGAAACAGGTGACAAGGAAGATCGTGGTACAGGAGAGTCGTGGTAGAAGATGAACCACCTCAACATTTACCTGGTCCTACAACACTGAAACAAATGAAAAGGAAGATGATGGTACAGGAGAGTCGTGGTATAAGATGAACCACCTCAACTTTCACCTGGTCCTACAACACTGAAACAAATGACAAGGAAGATGAGGTTCAGGAGAGTCGTGATAGAAGATGAATCACTCCAACATTCATCTGGTCCTACAACACTGAAACAGACGACAAGGAAAATGCTGGTACAGGAGAGTCGCAGTAGAAGATGAATCATTCCAACATTCATCTGGTCCTACAACACTGAAACAGACGACAAGGAAAATGCTGGTACAGGAGAGTCGTGATAGAAGATGAATCACTCCAACATTCATCTGGTCCTACAACACTGAAACAGACGACAATGAAGATGATGGTACAGGACAGTCGTGATAGAAGATGAATCACTCCAACATTCATCTGGTCCTACAACACTGAAACAAATGACAAGGAAGATGATGGTACAGGACAGTCGTGATAGAAGATGAATCACTCCAACATTCATCTGGTCCTACAACACTGAAACAGACGACAATGAAGATGATGGTACAGGACAGTCGTGATAGAAGATGAATCACTCCAACATTCATCTGGTCCTACAACACTGAAACAAATGACAAGGAAGATGATGGTACAGGACAGTCGTGATAGAAGATGAATCACTCCAACATTCATCTGGTCCTACAACACTGAAACAGACGACAATGAAGATGATGGTACAGGACAGTCGTGATAGAAGATGAATCACTCCAACATTCATCTGGTCCTACAACACTGAAACAGACGACAAGGAAGATGCTGGTACAGGAGAGTCGCAGTAGAAGATGAACCACTCCAACATTCATCTGGTCCTACAACACTGAAACAGGTGACAAGGAAGATGATGGTACAGGACAGTCGTGATAGAAGATGAATCACTCCAACATTCACCTGGTCCTACAACACTGAAACACATGACAAGGAAGATGCTGGTACAGGAGAGTCGTGGTAGAAGATGAACCACTCCAACATTCACCTGGTCCTACAACACTGAAACACATGACAAGGAAGATGCTGGTACAGGAGAGTCGTGATAGAAGATGAATCACTCCAACATTCATCTGGTCCTACAACACTGAAACACATGACAAGGAAGATGCTGGTACAGGAGAGTCGTGATAGAAGATGAATCACTCCAACATTCACCTGGTCCTACAACACTGAAACACATGACAAGGAAGATGATGGTACAGGACAGTCGTGATAGAAGATGAATCACTCCAACATTCATCTGGTCCTACAACACTGAAACACATGACAAGGAAGATGATGGTACAGGACAGTCGTGATAGAAGATGAATCACTCCAACATTCACCTGGTCCTACAACACTGAAACACATGACAAGGAAGATGCTGGTACAGGAGAGTCGTGGTAGAAGATGAACCACTCCAACATTCACCTGGTCCTACAACACTGAAACACATGACAAGGAAGATGCTGGTACAGGAGAGTCGTGATAGAAGATGAATCACTCCAACATTCATCTGGTCCTACAACACTGAAACACATGACAAGGAAGATGATGGTACAGGAGAGTCGTGGTAGAAGATGAATCACTCCAACATTCATCTGGTCCTACAACACTGAAACCGGTCACAAGGAAGATCATGGTACAGGAGTGTCGTGGTAGAAGATGAATCACTCCAACATTCATCTGGTCCTACAAGCCTGAAACAGATGACAAAGAAGATGAGGTACAGGAGAGTCGTGGTAGAAGGTGAATCACTCCAACATTCATCTGGTCCTACAAGCCTGAAACAGATGACAAAGAAGATGAGGTACAGGAGAGTCGTGGTAGAAGATATATCACTCCAACATTCATCTGGTCCTACAACACTGAAACAAATGAAAAGGAAGATGATGGTACAGGAGAGTCGTGGTACAAGATGAACCACCTCAAGATTCACCTGGTTCTACAACACTGAAACAGGTGACAAGGAAGATCATGGTACAGGAGAGTCGTGGTAGAAGATGAACCATCTCAACATTTACCTGGTCCTACAACACTGAAACAAATGAAAAGGAAGATGATGGTACAAGAGTGTCATGGTAGAAGATGAACCACCTCAACATTTACCTGGTCCTACAACACTGAAACAAATGAAAAGGAAGATGATGGTACAGGAGAGTCGTGGTACAAGATGAACCAACTGAGCATTCACCTGGTTCTACAACACTGAAACAGGTGACAAGGAAGATCGTGGTACAGGAGAGTCGTGATAGAAGATGAACCACCTCAACATTTACCTGGTCCAACAACACTGAAACAGGTGACAAGGAAGATCGTGGTACAGGAGAGTCGTGGTAGAAGATGAACCACCTCAACATTTACCTGGTTCTACAACACTGAAACAGGTGACAAGGAAGATCGTGGTACAGGAGAGTCGTGGTAGAAGATGAACCACCTCAACATTTACCTGGTTCTACAACACTGAAACAGGTGACAAGAAAGATCGTGGTACAGGAGAGTCGTGGTAGAAGATGAACCACCTCAACATTTACCTGGTTCTACAACACTGAAACAGGTGACAAGGAAGATCGTGGTACAGGAGAGTCGTGATAGAAGATGAACCACCTCAACATTTACCTGGTCCTACAACACTGAAACAGGTGACAAGGAAGATCGTGGTACAGGAGAGTCGTGGTAGAAGATGAACCACCTCAACATTTACCTGGTTCTACAACACTGAAACAGGTGACAAGAAAGATCGTGGTACAGGAGAGTCGTGGTAGAAGATGAACCACCTCAGCATTCACCTGGTTCTACAACACTGAAACAGGTGACTAGGAAGATGATGGGTACAGGAGAGTCGTGATAGAAGATGAACCACCTCAGCATTCACCTGGTTCTACAACACTGAAACAGGTGACAAGGAAGATGATGGGTACAGGAGAGTCGTGGTAGAAGATGAACCACCTCAGCATTCACCTGGTCCTACAACACTGAAACAGGTGACAAGGAAGATCGTGGTACAGGAGAGTCGTGGTAGAAGATGAACCACCTCAACATTTACCTGGTCCTACAACACTGAAACAAATGAAAAGGAAGATGATGGTACAGGAGAGTCGTGGTATAAGATGAACCACCTCAACATTCACCTGGTCCTACAACACTGAAACAAATGACAAGGAAGATGAGGTTCAGGAGAGTCGTGATAGAAGATGAATCACTCCAACATTCATCTGGTCCTACAACACTGAAACAGACGACAAGGAAAATGCTGGTACAGGAGAGTCGTGATAGAAGATGAATCACTCCAACATTCATCTGGTCCTACAACACTGAAACAGACGACAATGAAGATGATGGTACAGGACAGTCGTGATAGAAGATGAATCACTCCAACATTCATCTGGTCCTACAACACTGAAACAGACGACAATGAAGATGGTGGTACAGGACAGTCGTGATAGAAGATGAATCACTCCAACATTCATCTGGTCCTACAACACTGAAACAGACGACAAGGAAAATGCTGGTACAGGAGAGTCGTGATAGAAGATGAATCACTCCAACATTCATCTGGTCCTACAACACTGAAACAGACGACAATGAAGATGATGGTACAGGACAGTCGTGATAGAAGATGAATCACTCCAACATTCATCTGGTCCTACAACACTGAAACAAATGACAAGGAAGATGATGGTACAGGACAGTCGTGATAGAAGATGAATCACTCCAACATTCATCTGGTCCTACAACACTGAAACAGACGACAATGAAGATGATGGTACAGGACAGTCGTGATAGAAGATGAATCACTCCAACATTCATCTGGTCCTACAACACTGAAACAGACGACAATGAAGATGATGGTACAGGACAGTCGTGATAGAAGATGAATCACTCCAACATTCATCTGGTCCTACAACACTGAAACAAATGACAAGGAAGATGATGGTACAGGACAGTCGTGATAGAAGATGAATCACTCCAACATTCATCTGGTCCTACAACACTGAAACAAATGACAATGAAGATGATGGTACAGGACAGTCGTGATAGAAGATGAATCACTCCAACATTCATCTGGTCCTACAACACTGAAACAGACGACAATGAAGATGATGGTACAGGACAGTCGTGATAGAAGATGAATCACTCCAACATTCATCTGGTCCTACAACACTGAAACAAATGACAAGGAAGATGATGGTACAGGACAGTCGTGATAGAAGATGAATCACTCCAACATTCATCTGGTCCTACAACACTGAAACAGACGACAATGAAGATGATGGTACAGGACAGTCGTGATAGAAGATGAATCACTCCAACATTCATCTGGTCCTACAACACTGAAACAGACGACAATGAAGATGATGGTACAGGACAGTCGTGATAGAAGATGAATCACTCCAACATTCATCTGGTCCTACAACACTGAAACAGACGACAATGAAGATGATGGTACAGGACAGTCGTGATAGAAGATGAATCACTCCAACATTCACCTGGTCCTACAACACTGAAACAAATGACAAGGAAGATGGTGGTACAGGACAGTCGTGATAGAAGATGAATCACTCCAACATTCATCTGGTCCTACAACACTGAAACAAATGACAAGGAAGATGGTGGTACAGGACAGTCGTGATAGAAGATGAATCACTCCAACATTCATCTGGTCCTACAACACTGAAACAGACGACAATGAAGATGATGGTACAGGACAGTCGTGATAGAAGATGAATCACTCCAACATTCATCTGGTCCTACAACACTGAAACAGACGACAAGGAAGATGCTGGTACAGGAGAGTCGCAGTAGAAGATGAACCACTCCAACATTCATCTGGTCCTACAACACTGAAACAGGTGACAAGGAAGATGATGGTACAGGACAGTTGTTATAGAAGATGAATCACTCCAACATTCACCTGGTCCTACAACACTGAAACACATGACAAGGAAGATGCTGGTACAGGAGAGTCGTGGTAGAAGATGAACCACTCCAACATTCACCTGGTCCTACAACACTGAAACACATGACAAGGAAGATGCTGGTACAGGAGAGTCGTGATAGAAGATGAATCACTCCAACATTCATCTGGTCCTACAACACTGAAACACATGACAAGGAAGATGCTGGTACAGGAGAGTCGTGGTAGAAGATGAACCACTCCAACATTCACCTGGTCCTACAACACTGAAACATATGACAAGGAAGATGATGGTACAGGAGAGTCGTGGTAGAAGATGAATCACTCCAACATTCACCTGGTCCTACAACACTGAAACACATGACAAGGAAGATGATGGTACAGGACAGTCGTGATAGAAGATGAATCACTCCAACATTCATCTGGTCCTACAACACTGAAACACATGACAAGGAAGATGATGGTACAGGACAGTCGTGATAGAAGATGAATCACTCCAACATTCACCTGGTCCTACAACACTGAAACACATGACAAGGAAGATGCTGGTACAGGAGAGTCGTGGTAGAAGATGAACCACTCCAACATTCACCTGGTCCTACAACACTGAAACACATGACAAGGAAGATGCTGGTACAGGAGAGTCGTGATAGAAGATGAATCACTCCAACATTCATCTGGTCCTACAACACTGAAACACATGACAAGGAAGATGCTGGTACAGGAGAGTCGTGATAGAAGATGAATCACTCCAACATTCATCTGGTCCTACAACACTGAAACACATGACAAGGAAGATGATGGTACAGGACAGTCGTGATAGAAGATGAATCACTCCAACATTCATCTGGTCCTACAACACTGAAACACATGACAAGGAAGATGCTGGTACAGGACAGTCGTGATAGAAGATGAATCACTCCAACATTCATCTGGTCCTACAACACTGAAACACATGACAAGGAAGATGCTGGTACAGGAGAGTCGTGGTAGAAGATGAACCACCTCAACATTCACCTGGTTCTACAACACTGAAACAGGTGACAAGGAAGATGCTGGTACAGGAGAGTCGTGGTAGAAGATGAACCACCTCAACATTCACCTGGTTCTACAACACTGAAACAGGTGACAAGGAAGATGCTGGTACAGGAGAGTCGTGGTAGAAGATGAACCACCTCAACATTCACCTGGTTCTACAACACTGAAACAGGTGACAAGGAAGATGCTGGTACAGGAGAGTCGTGGTAGAAGATGAATCACTCCAACATTCATCTGGTCCTACAACACTGAAACAGGTGACAAGGAAGATGGTGGTACAGGAGAGTCGTGGTAGAAGATGAATCACTCCAACATTCATCTGGTCCTACAACACTGGAACAGGTGACAAGGAAGATGGTGGTACAGGAGTGTCGTGGTAGAAGATAAATCACTCCAACATTCATCTGGTCCTACAAGTCTGAAACACATGACAAGGAAGATGATGGTACAGGAGAGTCGTTGTAGAAGATGAACCACCTCAACATTCACCTGGTCCTACAACACTGAAACCGGTGACAAGGAAGATGATGGGTACAGGAGAGTCGTTGTAGAAGATGAACCACCTCAACATTCACCTGGTCCTACAACACTGAAACAGGAGACAAGGAAGATGATGGTACAGGACAGTCGTGGTAGAAGATGAACCACTCCAACATTTACCTGGTTCTACAAGCCTGAAACAGATGACAAGTACGATGGTGGGTGCAGTAAATGATAGCCAGGAGAGTCGTGGTAGAAGATGAACCACTCCAACATTTACCTGGTTCTACAAGCCTGAAACAGATGACAAGTACGATGGTGGGTGCAGTAAATGATAGCCAGGAGAGTCGTGGTAGAAGATGAACCACTCCAATATTCATCTGGTCCTACAAGCTTGAAGCAGATGACAAGGAAGATGGTGGTTGCAGTAAATGATAGCCAGGAGTGTGGTGGTAGAAGATGAACCACTCCAACATTTACCTGGTCCTACAAGCTTGAAACAGATGACAAGGAAGATGGTGGGTGCAGTAAATGATAGCCAGGAGTGTGGTGGTAGAAGATGAACCACTCCAACATTTACCTGGTCCTACAAGCTTGAAACAGATGACAAGGAAGATGGTGGGTGCAGTAAATGATAGCCAGGAGTGTGGTGGTAGAAGATGAACCACTCCAACATTTACCTGGTCCTACAAGCTTGAAACAGATGACAAGGAAGATGGTGGGTGCAGTAAATGATAGCCAGGAGTGTGGTGGTAGAAGATGAACCACTCCAACATTCATCTGGTCCTACAAGCTTGAAACAGATGACAAGGAAGATGGTGGGTGCAGTAAATGATAGCCAGGAGTGTGGTGGTAGAAGATGAACCACTCCAACATTCATCTGGTCCTACAAGCTTGAAACAGATGACAAGGAAGATGGTGGGTGCAGTAAATGATAGCCAGGAGTGTGGTGGTCGAAGATGAACCACTCCAACATTTACCTGGTCCTACAAGCTTGAAACAGATGACAAGGAAGATGGTGGGTGCAGTAAATGATAGCCAGGAGTGTGGTGGTAGAAGATGAACCACTCCAACATTCATCTGGTCCTACAAGCTTGAAACAGATGACAAGGAAGATGGTGGGTGCAGTAAATGATAGCCAGGAGTGTGGTGGTAGAAGATGAACCATTCCAGCACATGCCTTTTGACCCGGGTAAATACGAATAATCCATGGGTCTCCGCGATCGAACCAGGTACTCCCCGAATGCGAGTCGCAGCGCCACCTCGCTCGGCATAGTTTGACGTAGGAAGAATTACCTGAATATCTTCGTGTCGCATCCTTGAAGAATACGAAGCTGGTCTTTAACCAACTTTTCGTTTTTGAACTATGGTGTTCACATACGTGCATACATTGAAGAGGTATTTCAAAAAATGCTTTTTTTCATCTAGGTAGTTTCAAAACGTGTATTTGCATTGAAACCTCAGTATCGAATTTTTCAAAACTTTGTCATTGTTCAGTCCTTTCTCTCGATGTCATGGAAACAGTATGACAGCATATAGCGTCCAGTTGTTAAACATTTGACTGTCGCTGTTCTCTTTGTATCTATAACGAAATGTGTAATGTAGCTGTTTCTGTAAAGATTTATTTTGATTAAAATACACTTTAGTAGGAATAGTTTGCAGAGTGTATATAAATATACAGGACAGGGTATACGACGGAGTGAAGACCTCGCGGCTACCAAGGCGGAGGGATGAAGTGAAGGAAACATAAGGCTATAGGTTGCAGGTAGACAGGCCACAGGGACGCCCGGAAGTCCCTAACGGTTCGAAGCCCGAAGACTTCCCAGAGAGCGATGACCGACCCGTCAACTAAGCAGCCCTCTGGTGTTCACGGAGAATACTCTTTTTTCTGTCCTGTGCGGCACCGACGAAACCTGAAAGATGAGAAGGTAACGGAATGAAAGGAAATTGTGATAGATGAAAATCCAGCCTAGCATTTGCCTATCGACCAGAAAAAACGACGAAAAACCCACGTTCATAGTGGGCAGTCCGAGACCTCTTGAATGCGATCATCACACGTTACCGCGGGCCAACTCGTTCGATAATATGATACTTGTGTAGAAAGTCATGTGAATGTAACACATCAGATTTTTATTTTCGGAATGCAAGAACTTTTATTTTAAAGAGATAGATTCATAGGTCAATGTAATAGTATAATAGAAGTGGTTAAAACATTTGTCTGGTTACTCCGTCTTATAAAATCCGTTTTTCGTTTTCTAGAGCGCTCTTACCTTCTGCATTTTAATTAATGGCTTGAAGCTCATTCCCACTCTCAAAGCATTTAATTTGTGGTTCTGCTATTTCTTTTCTATTGTTGACCTTTTCCTTTGAACATTTTATTTCATATCCCGAGAGGAGCGGTTTCTCTGTTTACAAGGCGTGCATTTGTTTAACGTGGCATTAATATGGAATTATGACACTAGGGGCTCTGCAATGCAACAAACCACATTAATATACGTGTTCACTCACGCCCCTGACTACTGCATGTATCTGGTGTGTTACATTCAGTATCGCTCAGTTTTATGTGGTGTCTGCAAACTGAAACCAGAAATCGTTTCATTACACATATTCCGGTCTAGGTACAAGAGAAATCCGAATCAATAGTCAGATGTTTAAAAGCGGGTTCCTTATGCTGTCCTTGAAGTGTCATACATATTCCGGTCTAGGTACATGAGAAATCCGAATCAATAGTCAGATGTTTAAAAGCGGGTTCCTTATGCTGTCCTTGAAGTGTCATACATATTCCGGTCTAGGTACAAGAGAAATCCGAATCAATAGTCAGAAGTTTAAAAGCGGGTTCCTTATGCTGTCCTTGAAGTGTCATACATATTCCGGCCTAGGTACAAGAGAAATCCGAATCAATAGTCAGATGTTTAAAAGCGGGTTCCTTATGCTGTCCTTGAAGTGTCATACATTTTCCATGACGATCCTACAAAAAAGAAAGGTTATTTGAAATACTCATTGTGTGTTTTAATGACATCTATATCTGTACCACGTACCAAGGTATTGCATTCCACCCGAAAATCGTTACCGAGATTTCACCCGAAATACATGTTTTGAGGTGCCATGAATCCAAATAAAGCATTTTTAAAAAAGTTCCGTGTGTTTGTGTGCTTGCAAACAGCATAAGTAAGAAAACTAAAAGTCGAATAAATACCAAACTTGGTATTTAGGTGCAATACCTTCTAGAGATGCGACACCAAGATTTTCAAGAAAATCTCCCACCCCAAACTATCCCTTACATGCAATATTTTTCGAAAATTTATATTTTCTCAAAAATGGTCTAGCGATATTGACTAAATTAAAATACATATATGAATGCATTTACATGAACAAAATTTATATGTGAATTTTTTGCGAATAGTCTATTAAGTTCTCTTCACTCGGAAGAAATTTTGTATAATCTTGTATTACTGGTAAACGTTAAGCGACAGACAAGAAATGTACATCGCTTTAAAACACACAATTTATTTCAATTAACTGTTTTTTGGCATCAGCCATTTCCGAGGTATCCGTTATTCATGGTTCGAATAGTTCAATACACTTGGCCATTCTTTTAAAATCCTTTCAACATTCACTTGTTTCTCGCGATGTCATGGAAACAGCATATAGCGTCCAGTTGTTAAACATTTGACTATCGCTGTTCTCCATAACGAAATGTGTAATGTAGCTGTTTCCGGAAAGGTTATCTCGAGTAAAATAATTTAGATATGGAAATAAAATTTCATTAGAATAAGTGACAGAGCGCAGAGAATTGCATGTGAATGTAACACATAAGTAGGGCAAGGCATTTAATGAATTTGCATCTTTTTTGTATGAAGGTTGAAACATTGCTTGCATGTATGAAAATGTACGCCATTTAATAACCGGTTAAATAAAAACATTTTGTCAGAGCATTGTTTTGCATTTTCGTAATTTTTTAGGAATGGGCAATTTTTTGGCTATTTCTAGTTCAACTTAAGCATTTTAGCACTTTTCCAGTAGCTATGAAATTATTTGTATTTAATTCGAAATGTTAATTATAATCGAGTATTCTTCCTTGTCAATCCAATTTCTTGGAATTGAGTAGATCTCGTGCCAGCTCCTACCCCGCTTATCAAGGAATATGCTTGCCCACACAACCGTCTCCAGGTATACCAACGTTGTTAAGTGAGGTAGTCAGTTGTTCCTAGCCATCTTACACGAACACCACAACGCCTAAAGTAAAGGAAAGTAATTGTGTTGAATGAAGGTCATTTGTTTCAAAATATGGAGAACATATTTTTCTACGGACGGTGCTGTGTTGTTCCGCAAGATCTGCGACATGACAGCGGGTACTGAAACAAACTTTACGGTAGAACAGGTGGACTGCAGAGACTTGAAAATACACCTATTGTAAAATTAGGCAGGTGTTTCTGGGGAAACTCGTTTAACATTTTGTAAGAAATCATGTGAAGCATTTTTACCCGCCGATATTCCATTTCCAAGGTGCGCGTTTTCTTATAAGAGGAGACCAGAAAACCAGTTCCAGAATATTGGGAAGAACCTATGCAAAACTGCAACAAACAAGAGAAAGTGTTGGAAAAAAGATTCGTGTTCATCGAGCAGACAACACACTGTGTAGCGACTGTTATTGTTGGAGTTCCAGAAGCACGCGGCCCTGGAGAAGAACCTCAACTACATCGTGAGCAGCTGGACAAGTGAACGACTCAAGGATCCGCTTCACATGTCGCCATACATGAGAACAATTTGGGGTTCGGGCACATGCTGCTTCTTTAAGTGCACTCTACTACATCGTGAGCAGCTGGACAAGTGAACGACTCAAGGATCCGCTTAACATGTCGCCATACATTGAGAACACTTTGGGGTTCGGACAAATGTTGGTTCTTTAAGTGCACTCTACTACATCGTGAGCAGCTGGACAAGTGAACGACTCAAGGATCCGCTTAACATGTCGCCATACATTGAGAACAATTTGACGTTCGGACACATGTTGCTTCTTTAAGTGCACTCTACTACATCGTGAGCAACTGGACAAGTGAACGACTCAAGGATCCGCATAACATGTCGCCATACATTGAGAACACTTTGGAGTTCGGGCACATGTTGCTTCTTTAAGTGCACTCTACTACATCCTGAGCAGCTGGACAAGTGAACGACTCAAGGATCCGCTTAACATGTCACCATACATTGAGAACACTTTGGAGTTCGGACACATTTTGCTTCTTTAAGTGCACTCTACTACATCCTGAGCAGCTGGACAAGTGAACGACTCAAGGATCCGCATAACATGTCGCCATACATTGAGAACACTTTGGAGTTCGGACACATTTTGCTTCTTTAAGTGCACTCTACTACATCCTGAGCAGCTGGACAAGTGAACGACTCAAGGATCCGCTTAACATGTCGCCATACATTGAGAACACTTTGGAGTTCGGACACATGTTGCTTCTTTAAGTGCACTCTACTACATCGTGAGCAGCTGGACAAGTGAACGACTCAAGGATCCGCTTAACATGTCGCCATACATGAGAACACTTTGGAGTTCGGACACATTTTGCTTCTTTAAGTGCACTCTACTACATCCTGAGCAGCTGGACAAGTGAACGACTCAAGGATCCGCATAACATGTCGCCATACATTGAGAACACTTTGGAGTTCGGACACATTTTGCTTCTTTAAGTGCACTCTACTACATCCTGAGCAGCTGGACAAGTGAACGACTCAAGGATCCGCTTAACATGTCGCCAGACATTGAGAACACTTTGGGTTTCGGACACATGTGGCTTCTTTAAGTGCACTCTACTACATCGTGAGCAGCTGGACAAGTGAACGACTCAAGGATCCGCTTCACATGTCGCCATACATGAGAACAACTTGAAGTTCGGACACATGTTGCTTCTTTAAGTGCACTCTACTAAATCGTGAGCAGCTGGACAAGTGAACGACTCAAGGATCCGCTTCACATGTCGCCATACATGAAAACACTTTGGGGTTCGGACACATGTTGCTTCTTTAAGTGCACTCTACTACATCCTGAGCAGCTGGATAAGTGAACGACTTAAGGATCCGCTTAACATGTCGCCATACATTGAGAACACTTTGGGGTTCGGACAAATGTTGCTTCATTAAGTGCACTCTACTACATCGTGAGCAGCAGGACAAGTGAACGACTCAAGGATGCCCTTAACATGTCGCCATACATTGAGAACACTTTGGGGTTCGGACACATGTTGCTTCTTTAAGTGCACTCTACTACATCGTGAGCAGCTGGACAAGTGAACGACTCAAGGATCCGCTTCACATGTCGCCATACATGAGAACAATTTGAAGTTCGGACACATGTTGCTTCTTTAAGTGCACTCTACTACATCGTGAGCAGCTGGACAAGTGAACGACGCAAGGATCCGCTTAACATGTCGCCATACATTGAGAACACTTTGGGGTTCGGACAAATGTTGCTTCATTAAGTGCACTCTACTACATCGTGAGCAGCAGGACAAGTGAACGACTCAAGGATGCCCTTAACATGTCGCCATACATTGAGAACACTTTGGGGTTCGGACAAATGTTGCTTCATTAAGTGCACTCTACTACATCGTGAGCAGCAGGACAAGTGAACGACTCAAGGATCCGCTTAACATGTCGCCATACATTGAGAACAATTTGAAGTTCGGACACATGTTGCTTCATTAAGTGCACTCTACTACATCGTGAGCAGCAGGACAACGGAACGACTCAAGGATCCGCTTAACATGTCGCCATACATTGAGAACAATTTGAAGTTCGGACACATGTTGCTTCATTAAGTGCACTCTACTACATCGTGAGCAGCAGGACAAGTGAACGACTCAAGGATCCGCTTAACATGTCGCCATACATTGAGAACACTTTGGGGTTCGGGCACAGCACCTCACATGTTGCTTCTTTAAGTGCACTCTACTACATCGTGAGCAGCTGGACAAGTGAACGACTCAAGGATGCCCTTAACATGTCGCCATACATTGAGAACACTTTGGGGTTCGGACAAATGTTGCTTCTTTAAGTGCACTCTACTACATCGTGAGCAGCAGGACAAGTGAACGACTCAAGGATGCCCTTAACATGTCGCCATACATTGAGAACACTTTGGGGTTCGGACAAATGTTGCTTCATTAAGTGCACTCTACTACATCGTGAGCAGCAGGACAAGTGAACGACTCAAGGATCCGCTTAACATGTCGCCATACATTGAGAACACTTTGGGGTTCGGGCACAGCACCTCACATGTTGCTTCTTTAAGTGCACTCTACTACATCCTGAGCAGCTGGACAAGTGAACGACTCAAGGATCCGCTAAACATGTCGCCATACATTGAGAACACTTTGGGTTTCGGACACATGTGGCTTCTTTAAGTGCACTCCACTACATCGTGAGCAGCTGGACAAGTGAGCGACTCAAGGATCCCCTTAACATGCCGCCATACATTGAGAACACTTTGAGGTGCGGACACATGTTGCTTCTTTAAGTGCACTCTACTACATCGTGAGCAGCAGGACAAGTGAACGACTCAAGGATCCACTTAACATGTCGCCATACATTCAGAACACTTTGGGGTTCAGATACATTTTGCTTCTTTAAGTGCACTCTACTACATCGCGAGCAGCTGGACAAGTGAACGACTCAAGGATCCCCTTAACATGTCGCCATACATGAGAACAATTTGTGGTTTGGGCACACCACCTCACATGTTGCTTCTTTAAGTGCACTCTACTACATCGTGAGCAGATGGACAAGTGAACGACTCAAGGATCCGCTTAACATGTCGCCATACATGAGAACAATTTGTGGTTTGGGCACACCACCTCACATGTTGCTTCTTTAAGTGGACTCTACTACATCGTGAGCAGATGGACAAGTGAACGACTCAAGGATCCGCTTAACATGTCGCCATACATGAGAACAATTTGTGGTTTGGGCACACCACCTCACATGTTGCTTCTTTAAGTGCACTCTACTACATCGTCAGCAGCTGGACAAGTGAACGACTCAAGGATCCGCTTCACATGTCGCCATACTTTGAGAACACTTTGGGGTTCGCGCACAGCACCTCACATGTTGCTTCTTTAAGAGCACTCTACTACATCGTCAGCAGCTGGACAAGTGAACGACTCAAGGATCCGCTTCACATGTCGCCATACTTTGAGAACACTTTGGGGTTCGCGCACAGCACCTCACATGTTGCTTCTTTAAGTGCACTCCACTACATCGTGAGCAGCTGGACAAGTGAACGACTCAAGGATCCGCTTCACATGTCACCATACATTGAGAACAATTTGAAGTTCGGACACATGTTGCTTCTTTAAGTGCACTCTACTACATTGTGAGCAGCTGGACAAGTGAACGACTCAAGGATCCGCTTAACATGTCGCCATACATTGAGAACACTTTGGGGTTCGGACACATGTTGCTTCTTTAAGTGCACTCTACTACATCGTGAGCAGCTGGACAAGTGAACGACTCAAGGATCCGCTTAACATGTCGCCATACATTGAGAACACTTTGGGGATCGGACACATGTTGCTTCTTTAAGTGCACTCTACTACATCGTGAGCAGCTGGACAAGTGAACGACTCAAGGATCCGCTTAACATGTCGCCATACATTGAGAACACTTTGGGGTTCGGACACATGTTGCTTCTTTAAGTGCACTCTACTACATCGTGAGCAGCTGGACATGTGAACGACTCAAGGATCCCCTTAACATGTCGCCATACATTCAGAGCACTTTGGGGTTGAGACACATGTTGCTTCTTTAAGTGCACTCTACTACATCGTGAGCAGCTGGACAAGTGAACGACTCAAGGATCCCCTTAACATGTCGCCATACATTCAGAGCACTTTGGGGTTGAGACACATGTTGCTTCTTTAAGTGCACTCTACTACATCGTGAGCAGCTGGACAAGTGAACGACTCAAGGATCCGCTTCACATGTCACCATACATTGAGAACAATTTGAAGTTCGGACACATGTTGCTTCTTTAAGTGCACTCTACTACATTGTGAGCAGCTGGACAAGTGAACGACTCAAGGATCCGCTTCATATGTCGCCATACATTGAGAACAATTTGAAGTTCGGACACATGTTGCTTCTTTAAGTGCACTCTACTACATCGTGAGCAGCTGGACAAGTGAACGACTCAAGGATCCGCTTCACATGTCGCCATACATTGAGAACACTTTGGGGTTCGGACACATGTTGCTTCTTTAAGTGCACTCTACTACATCGTGAGCAGCTGGACATGTGAACGACTCAAGGATCCGCTTCACATGTCGCCATGCATGAGAACAATTTGGGGTTTGGACACATGTTGCTTCTTTAAGTGCACTCCGCTACCGGAAGATGATGCATGCGTTATGTTTATCACATGGATCACACAGGGTCGCGGAAGAACTACGTGCGAATTTTCCTGAACTGGATAAATTAATTGCACGCGTGAAGAAACCGTTCCTGGAAGCCCCTTCTGGAGGTGTAGCATTTAAAACAGAAGCTCCAGAAATTCAAGTGCCCTATTCACCTGTTTTGACTAGACGTGGCTCGAGGCTTGTTGAACAAAGCGGTTCGTTCCTTCGAAGACAGACACTGTCGGTGAAAACAGGCAAGAACTCCTGGCTGAGAGAGAAATCGCAGATAAACTTTGACATAAACACAATTTTTGGATTCCTTCCTGATGCCGTAACTTCTCTGGAAAAATCTCAAGTGACGTTAGTGGAACAGCTACAAATAATGAGCCGTGCATGTGGTAAAGTGGGTGTCAATGAAACTGAAGCAGGTGGGATTGTATTCAACTGGCCGTGAGTTAAACCCAGCGTGCTCCAGTTGTTTCCGTTCAAGTAGAGATGAGCTTTATAAGTCTTTACTAGCAGACAATCATTGTTGTTTGATAATCGCCGCCAAGTTTTGACTGTTAACTGAAACTCAAAATTAAACTACACTGAAGTCGATCTTCAACAATAAAAGGTTTTTAGGTAAGTTTTAAACTGTATTATGTTTCATAAGGACAGTTAAAACTCAAATGATTTAAAACATTCTTTTCATTTCTTATGTCATCTTATATTTTATATAACTTAGTAAGCAAGCGGGTGTTTAATGTAATACATGTTGGCATTTTAATCGGCAATTCTTTACTTTTTATTGGTTATTTTTTAAATTTTTAGTCACTTTGTGCTCTTATGATCATAAATGCATTTTTATTTTGCATTCTTTACCAAATTATAGGTCATTAAATGCCTTGTCCTACACAATATTTTTTGTGTAGTAGGTTCGTCTGTCGCTTAACGTTTACTAGTTATACAAACTTCCTTCCGAATGAAAAGTGCTTCACGGGCTATTCCCAGAAAATTGAGGATATATGTTTTTTTTCTCAAGCATATATATTAAATGTGTGCTATTAAGAATATCTACTAAGTACACGAAGTGTCTTACAACCCTTGTTTTCTAGCCCTTGCTTACAATTAGCTCGCATTTGTTTTTTTATAGTCCCTGTTACTGGGAAGACACATTTGCAATACAATGTTGCAGAATGCAGATGGCGAGCTTTCTCGAAGTGTAGCCAGTGAAAGCCTCTTCCACAGCTTGGCCGACTCTATTAGAATTACAACAAAATTTCCGTGTAAAGTGGAGTTGGTGTGACGAACTTCTTTATCTTCTTGGCGCTTCTTTCGACGATCTCAACTTAAATACTAAATTTAGTATTTCTCCTACTTTTCGTTTCAGTTAATGCTGCTCAAAGGCGCGCGCCTGCGCGCACGCACACACCTGGATCTTTATAAAATAACCTTTTTTAGGGTTTTGGCGGTCTTTAAAGATGTAATTAGGTGAAATCTTAGATTCACATTTTTCGCTATATAAATTGAGTTTTATTTATGGACGCTCTTTAGCTGCTGGAGTTCTTAGCGTCCCATTATATATTGGGCGTGAAAGACTGGTAATTTTGCTGAGAAGCCTCTTTATCAGGCTTTAGTTTCTTTTCCGTGCCATAAATCTACGACACGGGACCACCGGCTTCACTTCCCTTCCCAAGGAAGCCATGCTACGGATTTTTACGCCCGAAAAAATCCATCGCCCTCCGCCGGGTTTGAACCCACGACCAAATTTTTGGCTGGAACGCAATACTTCGTTTACCTGATAGACACGTAGTAGAGAAACTAAAAATGAAATAAAATATTGAAGAATTCAAACGAATAACGATGGATATTATTTAAAATAAATTGTGTGCTTTAAAGAGATGTGCCCACTTTTCCTGTGTACTAACTTTTTATATCGTTTATGGTTTACGACTTATACGAAATTCTTTCTGAATTCATGAACTCTTGGTATAGAAATGAAATTAAACATGTTATTTACTATGTAAATATATGGTATGTTAAAATTGTTAAGTGTCGTTTTTGAGAAAATAAAAAACTAAGGAGTTGTCCATGTAGAGGTTACTTTGGAGTAGGGTGCCGTACCTTTGGAATATAATGAGCTTAAATACTAACGTTGGTGCTGCTCATACTCCTACATACGCACTTTTTCTAAAAACGCTCTTTGCATTTTAAGAATTGTTCTCATAATTGCCAGTTCACAAGTTCTGCAGAGCGTTAAGCCAAGTGCAGAAAATAACAATCTTGTGAACATGTACTAGTCTGTCACGATATGAATGCGCTGGAGGTAGGCGCCACTGTTTTTGTTGACAATCAAGACTAGAGATCAGAGGGGCAAGGAGATAGGGAACTGTACAAATACTAGTACAGCCTCGCTAGCAAATACAACCCGGAGCTGCGGACCGTTCTTCCACTTGTTTCATTACTCCCACCACACGCACTCATATCGTAGCCGACTAGTACAAAGTTTGAGCGAGCCTACTGTCAGTGTTGTGTGCTTCAAAATAACCAGAGCACGGTAGCTGTCCGTTTTTTTCCTTTGTTTACAACCACAGGCTTTATATGTATATGTTTCATGCTGCTGGAGTAGAATAAACTCATTTTATAGTGCCTATGTTCATAGCATGTGCCTCTTCGTTGTTATAAACGCTTATTTACTAATGTGATGTTAGGCTTCATATTTCGCGCTCCGAGCCGTTGTTAACAACGTGCCTGAGGACGTTTGTAACGCAATTGCACGTTGTTTCGTGTAGGAACAAAACACTGGCTACTGTTGCTTTGAAACAGGGAAATCGATACTTTTAGCATTAAATCTTCGTTTTATTGCTTTCCATTTCCCACAAAACCACGGTATGTACTACCTAAAAAGAGGAGACAAGAACAATAAGATGCTTACCAGCGTGGAAATCTAAAATATATTCAAGAGAGAAACTACCTAATTAAAAATTGACAATAAGGCTTGCCATAAAAAAAACACAGTAACCGAGGAGTGCAAATTTAAAGAAATGATGTTTACACTTCATTAAGACAATTTAGTAAATGTAATATATGGGATATTTCTATACTGTTCTGTCGTGTCAAAATGTGTTTTAAGTGCTAAACGAATAACTGATTGTTCCCACTTCAATATTTATCATTTGCCTGTCTATTTTTATCGCCGAACTCTAGATATAATGCACACTTACCAATGACAGTGCCCCTTGAAACCAGGTATTGAACTTCGGTTTTTACCCCGACCGTAAATAAATGTGGACTGGCTCGCACGATAAAAATTAAATGTGCAATCCTCTCCACCGGCTGCTGACGTGTGAATAATTAACGCTCTAAGTGGTTCTCCTCCAGGAACGTGACAGAGCATGTTATGAGAAAACAAAACCTGCATACAGTTAGAGCTACACATCTTTTAAATGCTGAATCATATGGCCGCTGCCAACCCGTATATAAACCTTATGAAACCAATGTCAAAAACAATTAACACGAGTTGCATGCAACGTTTTAAGCAATTCTAACGTCATAAACTATAATTTACTAATTATGTTTATGTAGATATGTGATCCAGTTCAGTTCTCACTGTCACTTCACTAATGTGATCTAGTTCAGTTTTCACTGTCACTTCACTAATGTGATTTAGTTCAATTCTCACTGTCACTTCACTAATGTGATCTAGTTCAGTTCTCAATGTCACTTCACTAATGTGATTTAGTTCAGTTCTCAATGTCACTTCACTAATATGATCTAGTTCAGTTCTCAATGTCACTTCACTAATGTAATCTAGTTCAGTTCTCAATGTCACTTCACTAATGTGATCTAGTTCAGTTCTCAATGTCACTTCACTAATGTGATCTAGTTCAGTTCTCAATGTCACTTCACTAATGTGATCTAGTTCAGTTCTCAATGTCACTTCACTAATGTGATCTAGTTCAGTTCTCAATGTCACTTCACTAATGTGATCTAGTTCAGTTTTCACTGTCACTTCACTAATGTGATGTAGTTCAGTTCTCAATGTCACTTCACTAATGTGATGTAGTTCACTTCTCAATGTCACTTCACTAATGTGATTTAGTTCAGTTCTCAATGTCACTTCACTAATGTGCTTTAGTTCAGTTCTCATTGTCACTTCACTAATGTGATTTAGTTCAGCTCTCAATGTCACTTCACTAATGTGATTTAGTTCAGTTCTCATTGTCACTTCACTAATGTGATTTAGTTCAGCTCTCAATGTCACTTCAGTAATGTGATCTAGTTCAGTTCTCAATGTCACTTCACTAATGTGATCTAGTTCAGTTTTCACTGTCACATCACTAATGTGATCTAGTTCAGTTCTCACTGCATATCACTAATGTAATCTAGTTCAGTTCTCACTGTCACATCACTAATGTGATTTAGTTCAGTTCTCACTGTCACATCACCAATGTGATCCAGTTCAGTTCTCACTGTCACATCACTAATGTGATTTAGTTCAGTTCTCACTGTCACATCACTAATGTGATTTAGTTCAGGTCTCACTGTCACATCACTAATGTGATTTAGTTCAGTTCTCACTGTCACATCACTAATGTGATTTAGTTCAGTTCTCACTGTCACATCACTAATGTGATTTAGTTCAGTTCTCACTGTCACATCACTAATGTGATTTAGTTCAGTTCTCACTGTCACATCACTAATGTGATTTAGTTCAGTTCTCACTGTCACATCACTAATTTGATTTAGTTCAGTTCTCACTGTCACATCACTAATGTGATTTAGTTCAGTTCTCACTGTCACATCACTAATGTGATTTAGTTCAGTTCTCAGTGTCACATCACTAATGTGATTTAGTTCAGTTCTCACTGTCACATCACTAATTTGATTTAGTTCAGTTCTCACTGTCACATCACTAATGTGATTTAGTTCAGTTCTCACTGTCACATCACTAATGTGATTTAGTTCACTTCTCAATGTCACTTCACCAATGTGATTTAGTTCACTTCTCAATGTCACTTCACTAATGTGATTTAGTTCACTTCTGAATGTCACTTCACTAATGTGATTTAGTTCAGTTCTCATTATCAACTTCACTAATGTGATCTAGTTCAGTTCTCAGTGTCACATCACTAATGTGATCTAGTTCAGTTCTCAGTGTCACATCACTAATGTGATCTAGTTCAGTTCTCACTGTCACTTCACTAATGTGATCTAGTTCAGTTCTCATTGTCACTTCACTAATGTGATCTAGTTCAGTTCTCAGTGTCACTTCACTAATGTGATCAAATTCACTTCTCGCTGTCACATCACTAATATGATCTAGTTCAGTTCTCACTGTCACATCACTAATGTGATCTAGTTCAGTTCTCACTGTCACATCACTAATGTGATTTAGTTCAGTTCTCACTGTCACATCACTAATGTGATTTAGTTCAGTTCTCACTGTCACATCACTAATGTGATCCAGTTCAGTTCTCACTGTCACATCACTAATGTGATCTAGTTCAGTTCTCACTGTCACATCACTAATTCGATCTAGTTCAGTTCTCACTGTCACATCACCAATGTGATTTAGTTCAGTTCTCACTGTCTCATCACCAATGTGATTTAGTTCAGTTCTCACTGTCACATCACCAATGTGATCCAGTTCAGTTCTCACTGTCACATCACTAATGTGATTTAGTTCAGTTCTCACTGTCACATCACCAATGTGATCCAGTTCAGTTCTCACTGTCACATCACTAATGTGATTTTGTTCAGTTCTAACTGTCACATCACTAATGTGATTTAGTTCAGTTCTCACTGTCACATCACTAATGTGATTTAGTTCAGTTCTCACTGTCACATCACTAATGTGATTTAGTTCAGTTCTCACTGTCACATCACTAATGTGATTTAGTTCAGTTCTCACTGTCACATCACTAATGTGATTTAGTTCAGTTCTCACTGTCACATCACTAATGTGATCTAGTTCAGTTCTCACTGTCACATCACTAATGTGATTTAGTTCAGTTCTCACTGTCACTTCACTAATGTGATTTAGTTCAGTTCTCACTGTCACATCACTAATTTGATTTAGTTCAGGTCTCACTGTCACATCACTAATTTGATTTAGTTCAGTTCTCACTGTCACATCACTAATGTGATTTAGTTCAGTTCTCACTGTCACATCACTAATGTGATTTAGTTCAGTTCTCACTGTCACATCACTAATGTGATTTAGTTCAGTTCTCACTGTCACATCACTAATGTGATTTAGTTCAGTTCTCACTGTCACATCACTAATGTGATTTAGTTCAGTTCTCACTGTCACATCACTAATGTGATTTAGTTCAGTTCTCAGTGTCACATCACTAATGTGATTTAGTTCAGTTCTCACTGTCACATCACTAATGTGATTTAGTTCAGTTCTCACTGTCACATCACTAATGTGATTTAGTTCAGCTCTCACTGTCACATCACTAATGTGATTTAGTTCAGTTCTCACTGTCACATCACTAATGTGATTTAGTTCAGTTCTCACTGTCACATCACTAATGTGATTTAGTTCAGTTCTCACTGTCACATCACTAATGTGATTTAGTTCAGTTCTCACTGTCACATCACTAATGTGATTTAGTTCAGTTCTCAGTGTCACATCACTAATGTGATTTAGTTCAGTTCTCACTGTCACATCACTAATGTGATTTAGTTCAGTCACTGTCACATCACTAATGTGATTTAGTTCAGTTCTCACTGTCACTTCACTAATGTGATTTAGTTCAGTTCTCACTGTCACATCACTAATTTGATTTAGTTCAGTTCTCACTGTCACATCACTAATTTGATTTAGTTCAGTTCTCACTGTCACATCACTAATGTGATTTAGTTCAGTTCTCACTGTCACAACACTAATGTGATCTAGTTCAGTTCTCACTGTCACAACACTAATGTGATTTAGTTCAGTTCTCACTGTCACGTCACTAATGTGATTTAGTTCAGTTCTCACTGTCACTTCACTAATGTGATTTAGTTCAGTTCTCATTGTCACATCACTAATGTGATTTAGTTCAGTTCTCACTGTCACATCACTAATGTGATCTAGTTCAGTTCTCATTGTCACATCACTAATGTGATTTAGTTCAGTTCTCACTGTCACATCACTAATGTGATTTAGTTCAGTTCTCACTGTCACATCACTAATGTGATCTAGTTCAGTTCTCATTGTCACATCACTAATGTGATTTAGTTCAGTTCTCACTGTCACATCACTAATGTGATTTAGTTCAGTTCTCACTGTCACATCACTAATGTGATTTAGTTCAGTTCTCACTGTCACATCACCAATGTTATTTAGTTCAGTTCTCACTGTCACATCACCAATGTGATTTAGTTCAGTTCTCACTGTCACATCACCAATGTTATTTAGTTCAGTTCTCACTGTCACATCACTAATGTGATTTAGTTCAGGTCTCACTGTCACAACACTAATGTGATCTAATTCAGTTCTCACTGTAATAGCACTAATGTGATTTAGTTCAGTTCTCACTGTTACAACACTAATGTGATCTAATTCAGTTCTCATTGTCACATCACTAATGTGATCTAATTCAGTTCTCACTGTCACATTACTAATGTGATCTAGTTCAGTTCTCACTGTCACAACACTAATGTGATTTAGTTCAGTTCTCACTGTCACAACACTAATTTGATCTAGTTCAGTTCTCACTGTCACTTCACTAATGTGAGTTTGTTCAATTCTCACTGTCACATCACTAATGTGATTTAGTTCAGTTCTCATTTTCACTTCACTAATGTGATCTAGTTCAGTTCTCACTGTCACTTCACTAATGTGATCTAGTTCAGTTCTCACTGTCACTTCACTAATGTGATCTAGTTCAGTTCTCACTGTCGCTTTACTAATGTGATCTAGTTCAGTTTCTACTGTCGCTTCACTTTTCTTCGTGACGTAGACGCATAATGCAATACGCGTGAAGTAGTCTTTTCTTCACTCGCTGGGGAGTCGAACACAAGACTATTTTAATCTCTTGCAGTAACAGCAATTACTGTGCGTCAGAAAAGTGGTCACAAACGCGCTCGTAGAACAATATCCTTTGTCGCATCCATTATCTTATTAAGTGTCCCCCTCGCAAGAACGCTTGCCTATATAGCAAACGGAATTTTCCACAATACATTCTAGAATGTTCTGGAGCAGGGAGAAGGGAAACTTCCGGAAGATTCTAGTTTACAGTGGTCATCTGTGTTTACAATGTACTAGAGCGCTGAAGCGTCTATTTACATCTCCGACCTCCAGTGAAAGCACCACCGCGTCTGTTTATGTCCCCGACTGTCCAGCGAGAGAACCACCGCGTGTTTTATGTCCCGGATTGTCCAGCGAGAGCACCACGGCGTCTGTTTATTTCCCCGACTGTCCAGCGAGAGCACCACCGCGTGTTTTATGTCCCCGAAAGTCCAGCGAGAGCACCACCGCGTGTATTTGTGTTCCAAACTGTCCAGCAAAATCGCTACCGCGTCTATTTGTGTCCCCGACTGTTCAGCGAGAGCGCTACCGCGTATGCTTAAGTGTCTGATTGTAGGCCGAGTTTTTTTTCAGGAGGTGGCCCCACACCCGCCGCCCCCGATGACGATCATCCTCAGAGGCTCCAATCTTCTGCCCATGCACATGCCGTTAGTAGGCTAATCATGCAGGATGCAGGGGATGCTTTGTTCGTATTAGTGCCTTAGTTAATCGGGTTCCGCAGAAGCATCGCTGTTAGGATCGGTTGTTAGTATTGCTGGCACGCAGGGCATGCAAGCATGTCAAAGGAGTTACCAGGGGTCCACACATGACCGAGGCCCTGTGTGTGTCGCTGGGATTACTGATGCAAAATGCAGTGTGTTTGTATTTCCGTGGTGTTAGGGGTCTGTGTTTGTGATTAGTGTAAGTGTGAGAGGGGTTCGGTTTTCTAAAAGTGTTATTTAAGCATACATTAACGTACATATATACAAGGTGGGGCAGTCGTCAGCTTACCGTTGTGTAGCCTTTCTGGTACCTTTGGTGCGTCATTAAAGTTTCTGTAGAGCTGGTGGCCGCTGAGCTTTGTGGTGGTTAAGTGCCTGGAACTCAGAACAGACACTGCGCGGAGTTAGTCGATGTAGCCCGCAACGCGGGTGAGATGGACACGTGCGTCTGTGGAATCTGTATTTGGTGTGAGTGTGTGTCGTAAATGAATAATGGACGGTGGTGTTTATTATGTGAGGTGTCATAGGTACCCGGGTTTCGCAGGAGCGGATTTGTGGTAAGTTGGAACTTGGCATATATGTCCGTGGCTACTCTTTTTTTAATAAATTCTTCAATGGAGTGTAATTTGGGTTCATGGTGTAGCCTATCGGCACGCGCTGTTCGTGGAACCTTCGCTACGATACGAAGTACTCGGTTTTGGATTCTCTGTAGTTTAGCCATGTGAGTGGGCGCGGCGTACCCCCACACGGGGGCAGCGTAGGTTAAGTGGGACGGGTAGGTGTCTTATATAGGATAAGACCGGTAGTTAGTTGTAGGCTATTGCTGTAGTGGAGTAATAGATAGAATTTCCGAAGTTGGACAGCGGGCTTGTTACGTGCGTCGCGAATGGTGTCGGCCCATGTGAGACCTTGGTCATGGGATAGTCCTAGATAGGTGACCACTGGTCTCCAGGGGATGTTCTCCCCGAAGAGCGTGAGGGGATGTGTCGGGTAGCGGTGTTGGTTGTAACGAGTGAAGACTATAGCTTGGGTTTTCGCGGTGTTCACCAGAGGGCGAGCCAAGGCGTGAGGTTATCTAACACGTTTTGTAGATATCCACGGATGAATTGCGGCTGCGTCGAGTGGGTCATAAAGGACGTGTCGTCGGCATAGAGGAGTTTAATGGTAAGTGGAGAGTTAGGTATGTCGTTCATGTAGATGTTAAATAGGACAGGCCCAGCACGCTACCCTGATGGACGCCTGCTAGAATGTTTCTCGGGGTGGAATGTGTGTGGTCGACGACCGATTGGAAGTGGCGGTCCGTGAGATAATTGGATATTAACTTGATAAGGGTATCAGAGAATTGGAGGTCCGAAAGCTTGCGTAATAGGCCAGGGTGCCAGACTATCGAATGCGCGTTCAATATCAAGAAATACTGCACCGGTAGAGCGGTTAGTATTGAACCGTGGGTAATGAATTCGGTGGCACGGAGGAGCTGGTGCGTGGTGGAGTGACTCTCGCGGAAGCCGAATTGCTCATCAATTATGGTGTTTTTGAAAATGTGAGCGCTACTGCGTTTAAGTATGATTTTTTGGAAGAGTTTGCTGAGTGAGTTGAGTAGTTGTCTGGGTTGGAGTGGTCCTTGTTGCGCTTGGGAAAGTGGCAGCCTCCCATGCAGTCGATAAAATCCCCTTCAAGAGGACGAAATTGAAAATGATTTCTTGAGCTGTGGTCGCAGCTGGTGGAAGGCGCTTGAGCGTTATGTTGGTAATTTTGTCCGGGCCAGGTGCCTTTCGGTTGGGCAGATGTTTAATTGGGAGCTGGTCTAGCGTATGCAGTTGTGAGTCTGTCGCTGGCCGAAATGACATGTGAGATTTTCGGTCTCTGTTGTGATTGTTAGGGAGGATGGCTGTTCATTGGGCCGGAGGGTTTTTTAGAGGGCGTCAGCCTTTTCTGTGTCTTTGGAGGCAATGTGCTGATTGTGGCGAAGGGGGGTACTGAATGAGTTTCCCTAACCAGGGTTTTTGCAATGCGCCAGAGGGAGCGTGTTCCGGGTTGAGGTCCCGGAGTGTGTGGTCCCACTGTTGGTTAAGTACTGTTGCCGTGGCTTGTTGAAGGAGCCGATTGTTTCTACGGTGGTTCTCAAGGTCCACAGGGTGACGAGACCTCTGTCATTTGCGGCGAGCTTGATTACGTTTGTGGTTTAGGTCCTTGTTGTCCTTAGGTAGTGGTCGATAGTTGCGTCGTGGTTGGTTCAGGGGCAGGGAGTCGGCTATGGCTTCTTTGATGGTATGCTCGAGATGCAGGGTGGATTGTTCGAGATCGTCGGAGGAGTGAATGGGATTGACATTCAGCCGGGTGGTTATGGTTTCCTCGAACTGCAGCCATTTGGCTTTGTTGAAGTTATAACGGAGTGGCAGTTGAGTGATGGCCAGGGAGCCTTCAAGTGTTATGATGAGGGGCAGATGGTTGGAGCTCAGTTCGTTGATTACCTGGATGTTTGCACGGTGCGCCAGTTGGAGCAGTAGAGCCAGATCTAAGGTGCTGGGATTGATTTTTGGTCGTGCAGGTATATAGCTGGGTTCATCGGGAGAGCAGATTATAAACTCAGAGTCGTTTTCAAGTGCAAGCAATTTGATTCCGGCTGGGTTGTTTGAATCACAGCCGCAGAGTAAATGTTTAGCATTAAGGTCTCCTGCAATGAGCACGCGGTGGTCTAGTTGTAGGAGGAAGTTTATGTCTGCGGGGATCAAATCGCCTGGCGGATTGTAGGCTGCGATAACGGTGGCATTTATGTCGTTAAATGAAACGCAAATGGCAGTGGCTTCAACGCGGGTGAGTGGGGGGACTTGTACCTGATGATAAGCAACGCTCAGTCTGACTGCTATTGCAATGTCGTCGCCGCGTCCGTTACGGTCGGTACGGTAAATGCTGCATCCGGGTATAAATGTGTTTCTGTGAGGAGAGCTATGTTTCGGGAGGAAATCCGTCAAGGCGGCTTTCTGACGACGTATCCCGTTAGCAGTCCAGGTCATTAACCTGATAGCGCGGTCGTTGTCCATTGTGAAAAATTGTGAGGTGCTTAAGAAGAGTCCGTTTGGATCTTGCGTGGGTCGCAGTGCTTAATTGTCCCTGAAGGCCCCAGGCACCGCGGAAATGGCGAAGAACTGGGCATATTCGCTCACTAACTGGGGAGTCTCCAGGGGCCTCGAGAGCAGGAGCGTTAGGACATCAATGACCAGCTCTCTGGTCACGTGCCAGGGCACGTTGCCTCGTGCAAGATTGTTATGCAAAGCTGTAGCATACGCTTGCTGAGACAACAGGACCTGCACGTGGCTGCGTACGGGTTGAAAGACATCGGGACGTGGTGCGAGCGGGTGTCTAGATATGGCAGGCCTTTCTGTAGGTGCCGCTAGCGGGCTGGCCCCGGGGAGGCATTGATGTTGTCTGCTCTTTGCGGGAGGCCAGTCGCTGCGGTGCGTCATAAGAGCTCGTGTGCTCGTGGAAGTGGGTGTTCGGAAGCCGCTTTTGCGGGGCATGGCGGCCAGTTGTGCGCCTGTACTCAGCGCACGCCCTCCAATGAGCACCGTGGCCGCACTGTGAGCAAAGAGCACAGCGTCTCTCTCGTATGGGCGCTGATGATGATGATGACGATGATGATGATATGCGGTTTAACGGCGTTAAACTGCTAAGGTCATCAGCGCCCTTACAATGTATAAAATATAAGGTCAAAATATAAAAGACAGGTAAAAGAACCGCATAATTAAAAAACGGGACACAAACCCGCGATGTCCATAAAGCTAAAAATAACAATAATATAACAATGACAATAATAACAATAGCACCAGTAATAACAATAACAACAATAACAATAATAACAATAACAACAATAATAACAATACAAATATCTGAAAAACCAACACACTAAAAGCATAGGCAATAAAAGATTAAAACGTGTCAAGAACTGTAGAATGCGAGGGACATGAGCGCCATATGTCCACTGGGGATTAGAGTCCCCATAAAAACAGACAGAATAAAATTACTAAGCTAAAAGACGCTCAACGCTTTAAATGCGCAGATTAAAATCACTGTCATGAATAAAACGTAAAACACATTCTACAGCACGCGTGTCGTCTGCCAAAACGTTGGCTAGGCCAACAGGCAGACCCACACGAGCACGCAATGCAGCTAAAACCTGACACTCTGTTAAAATGTGACGCACCGTTAAGGGCACGTCACACTGCCCACAGAGTGGTGCGGGGTCACCACTGAGCAAATACCTATGACTAAAAACACAATGTCCAATTCGTAAACGAGCTAAAATTACCTCTTCCCGACGACACGAACGAGAAGAGGTACCCCAGATCAACGGGAAAGGCTTAACCTCCCGCAACTTGTTCCCCCGGAGGGGCGTCCACTCATCGCGCCAGCGCGAGAGGATGCGGCGACGTAAAATAACACACGAATCTGACGAGGGAACAACAGAAGTAAAAAATCTGGGTAATAAAATCGCCGATTTCGCAGCGGCGTCGGCAGACTCATTACCTGAGATGCACACATGACCTGGAATCCACATGAAGGACACGCTGATGCCAGAGACACCAAGCGAGTGGAGCAGGTCATGTATGCGCTGTACGAGTGGGTGGTAATGGTACACCGCATGAATAGTCTGAAGGGCACTCAGAGAGTCCGTACAAATAAAACAGTGCCGTAAGTCGTGCCGCTGAATGTATAAAACACATTGATAAATGCTAAAAAGTTCGGCGGTAAAAATTGAACATTGTCCAGGTAAACGAAACTTAAAACTACAGTGACCAAAAACAAAGGCACATCCAACTCCAGCTTCAGTCTTAGATCCATCGGTAAAGATAAAATGGAAGTCCCCGAATTGAGCCCGTACTTCTAAAAAAGCCGATCTAAAGACTGAAGCAGGGGTCTCAGTCTTCGGCATCGACGTTAGCCCAAGGTGACAGTGGGCCTCAGCGCGGGACCATGGAGGAAAACGCGTTTCCCCCCGTGGAAGGGCCGGCGCTGGCGGAACGTCTAAATGCCGAAGGAGCTGTCGAAAGCGAACCCCTGGTGGGAGCAAAGCAGAGGAGCTAATGAAATAGTGACGATCAAGCGACTCCTCGAAAAATAACTCGAAGGACGGGTGGTCAGGCAAGCTTGAGAGTCGACAGGCATAGCTGCAAAGGAGCATCTCACGCCTGAAGGACAGCGGAGGCTCTGCAGCTTCACCATACAGGCTAAGAACAGGGCTGGTTGGAAAGGCCCCTGTAGCGACTCTTATGCCACGATGGTGAATGGCATTCAATCGACGTAACACAGATGGACGTGCCGACGAATAAACAATACACCCGTAATCAAGCTTGGATCGGACCAAAGAGCGATAAAGGCGAAGAAGGACGGTCCGATCAGCTCCCCAGGATGTGCCACTTAAAACACGTAAAATATTAAAGAGAACGGTCACACTTTGCTTTTAAAAAGGAAACGTGCGAGGTCCAACACAACTTCCTATCAAAAATCAACCCCAAAAATTTCGCCTCGTCTGCAAACGGAAGTATCCCTGGCCCAAGATGGAGAGATGGCGGAGGGAAATACTTCCGGCGCCAGAAGTTGATGCAGACGGATTTCTCGGCGGAGAAATTAAAGCCGTTGGCGTTACTCCAGGCGTAGAGACGGTCGACAAAGCTCTGGAGACGGCGTTCGAGTAGACAGGTCCGCCGTGAACTGCAATAAATAGCAAAATCGTCAACAAAAAGCGACGATGACATGCCAGGTGGAATACAATCAACAATGGGGTTGATAGCAATCGCAAAAAGTGTGACACTGAGTACAGAGCCGTGCGGTACTCCGTTCTCTTGAATAAAATGACGAGATAAAACCGAGCCCACACGTACACGAAAAACGCGGTCCGTCATGAACTCCCGAAGAAATATGGGAAGACGACCGCGTATATTCCATGCGTGAAGTGTACGTAAAATGCCGCCCCTCCAACAAGTGTCATAAGCTTTCTCCAGGTCAAAAAACACAGCCACGGTTTGACACATTCTCAGAAATCCATTCATAACGTGCGTCGACAGGGACACCAAATGGTCGACGGTAGAGCGATAGCGACGAAATCCGCACTGAGCGTTCGCTAGAAGTTTCTGAGACTCAAGCCACTATGTCAACCACCCGTTGATCATGCGCTCCATCATCTTGCAAATGCAACTGGTGAGGGAGATAGCGCGGTAGCTGGGAGGTAGTTGGCGATCCTTCCCAACCTTAAGAATAGGGGCAATGGTGGCTTCGCGCCAAACGGAAGGAAAAATGCCGTCTTGCCAAATACGGTTATAGACCTGTAAGAGAAAGAGTTTACTGTCGGCTGAAAGGTGCTTTAACACCAGGACATGAATGCCGTCCGGCCCAGGAGCAGAGTGCCTAGAGCAATGAAGAGCGTGCTCCAGCTCCCTCATTGTAAAAAGTTCGTTATAACATTCAGTGTTAGCAGACCGAAAAGTATATGTTGCGGAATCCAGCCGGTCCTTAATACAGCGAAAACCGGCGGAATAATGGTCTGAACAGGAAACCGCCTCAAAGGCAGATCCTAGGGTGTTAGCGATGGCAGCCGGATCTACTATGATGGCATTGGGAACCTGAAGGCCAGAAACAGTACAATGCGACACTTTACCTGAGAAGCGACGAAGTTTATCCCAAACAACGGATGAAGGCGTAAAGCGATTAAAAGACTCGACAAAACGAGTCCACGACGCCTTCTTGCTATCCTGAATAATGCGACGTGCCCTGGCGCGCGATTGTTTAAAAGTCACCAAATTATCAAGTGTAGGGTGTCGCCGAAACACCCTAAGTGCAGTCCTTCGGGCACGAACAGCGTCCCGACAATCCTCGTTCCACCACGGAACAGGTGGCCGCCGAGGTTGAGAGGATGAACGGGGAATTGCGCGTTCGGCGGCAGAGAAAATTGTAGACGTAAGGTGCTGCACTAGGTGGTTAATGTCGGCGAAGGGCTGATCGTAAAAATGCACGAGGCTGGAATACAAGCTCCAGTCGGCTTTTGGGAATATCCAGGTAGGTACTCTGGAACGCTGTACGTGGTGCGACAGAAGAGAAACGATGCAGGGGTAATGGTCGCTGGAGTAGGTGTCAGCGACGACGTTCCACTGAAGACGATGAGCAAGCTGGAGGGAGCAAATGGCAAGGTCCAGGTGAGAGAATGTACCAGAAGAATCAGAAATAAAAGTAGGTGCACCTGTATTGAGGATGGAAAGATTGAACTGATAAAAAATGTCGGAAAGAAGAGTTCCCCTCGCACAAGCCCTTGGCGAACCCCATAGTGGGTGATGGGCATTAAAATTTCCCAACAGAAGAAATGGTGTTGGGAGAGCGGACAGGAGAGCTCGAATGTCCGCGGGAGCGAGGGGAGACGATGGAGGTGAATACACAGAGCAAACAGAAAACAAAAAGTCGGGTAAGTGAAGGCGAGCGGCAACAGCTTGCAAGTCGGATGTAAGTGTGACAGGTTTAAAATGAACGTCGTTACGCACTAACAACATGACACCTCCATGAGCAGGAGTACCCTCCTCCGGTTCAAGGTCGTAGCGAACCGGAGTATATCCTCGGAGATCAAAAGGATCGTGAGGGCGAAGCTGAGTCTCCTGCAAACATACGACCATAGGCGAATGGGAACGCAAATAAAGTTGCAGTCCCGCCCTATGCGATCGTACACCACGTACATTCCAGGTCAGGATAGCCATGAATAAAAGGGATAAACGGTCTACTTAGAAGGGCGGCTTAAAAGAATCTTGTGCTTAACCTTTGGGCTCGGGCTTTTTGTATGGAGTTGGTCGGACTCCATAGCTTCCTCGGAGGGAGGGCCCACGCGCTCAGTGCCAGAAACCGATTCAAGCGCCGTGAATCGGTTCTGGGTGGCGATGGGTGAGGGGTGCCCCTGAGCGCGGCTTGTCCCAGGACCTTCCTGGGACAGCGACCTCCGAGGAGGAGAAGGTGAACTTTTGTTACCGCGCGCACGCGGAGGGTCATTTAGAAAATCTTCCCTACGAAGTTTCTGCTTGGGTTTCTTTTCAGTGGCTTGCGACTTCATTGACTTGGGACCAGGTTTATACGGCTTGGTAACTGTAGCCTTAATGGACGGCCGGATGGTAGTGGCGGTTAATCCAGTCATGGTCCTCGTGGTACTTTCGATGCAACAACAGAACTAAATGTGCCAGATCGCAGGAGTGAAGTTTGGCGCGCATGGTAACGCCTCCGGGCTTCAGCGAAGGAGAGTTTTTGCTTTACCCGGATCTCCTGGATCGCCTTCTCGTCCAAGTACCGCGGACAGTCGGCAAACGAAGCAGAATGTGACCCTTTACAATTAACGCAGACGGGGGCTGTTGAACAGGTACCTTCGTGTGAGGGCTGGCTACATGTTGCACAGATGTTAACGGCACTCTTACATGAGACTTGCGTATGCCCAAAACGTTGGCATTTAAAACAACGCAGAGGTCTAGGAATATAAGGCCTCACAGAAATCCGTTCGTACCCTGCGGAAATGCTCGTGGGCAGATCGACGCCATCAAATGTAATAAAGAGGGTACGAGTGGGTACCAATACGCCGTCGCGTTTGGCCTGCACTCGATGGACCGCTGTCACGTTCTGGTCTGCAAGATATTTACCAGGTCCTCGTCCGATATACCATCGAGGCTATGGGTGGTAATGACGCCCCGACAGGAATTCAATGTGCGGTGCTTCTCCACACGGATGGGATAGCCGTGGAGAAGCGTAGCGCGCAACAAGGTCTTACTTTGCTGATCGGATTTCGTTTGGGCTAATAAGGAACCATTCCGTAGACGAGTGCAGGACTGAACCGCACCAGCAATAGTATCAATGCCCTTCTGTATGATAAAAGGGTTCACCTTCTAGAATGATTGTCCTTCCTCTGTACGGGTAATCACTAAGTAACAACCAGCTGTTGGCGGTGCTACTTCTGTTACTAAAGTTTTTCGGCGCTTGTTGTTTATAATGGAGAAAGGGTGCTCCATAGCGAAAAAAATCCTCCACCATTGCAACCGTCTCTGACCTCGGGCTCTGACTTCCCGGGCGTTACCCCGGCTTGGGTGAGTGGCCTATCTATACCTAGCTCACCCCAGGGTCACACCTCCCAGAACATAGACAGAGGGACCCAATCGCCGTCGGAAGTCAGTAGCTCATGCAATGGCTCCCCCGCGGGACTGCAGTTGAACAGCGGATACGAACACAAACCCTACATGACGACCCCGGGTGGTGGGGATGACGCCATTACCCACTCACCCAGCTGGGTATCTGTCAGGCTGTGTCCACGGAGGATTAAAAGAAAGATAAAAGAAACTAAAACTGTGTGGGCGTTTCGCACGCAAGGTAGGCCGGCGAAGAAGTAAAATAGAGGCGTAAATGAGTGAACGTGGTGCGAAATGCGCAGAAATAGAGGAGAAGAAAGAAACGATAGTGAGGTGCGGTATGAATGTGATGCAAAGAACGCACGAGAGCCTACCTTGTGTCCACCGGCCACGAGAAGAACCCACCTCGACCGGATGGGGGTGAGGGGATGAATGTGGCGATGATTGGCTCGGGAACCCCCGGGTGCGCCAAAAACCCGTACTCACATAAGGTGAGCCCCTGAGGGGGTATGGGTGCTGATGGATGTGCATTTCACATGCGCATTTCGAGCACACTTCCCTTGGGGTGCAACAGTTGTCGGCCTTGTGCCCGAGACGCTGGCATTTATTGCACTGAACCGTGCAATGCAGTAGTTCGTCTATTTCAAGGATACGGTGCCTGTCTCCGACTGGACCTCCTCCATGTAAATGGGGAGGGGCGTTCGCTGGCGATCTAAACGGCAAAGCTGTTCAAGTGGCATCGCGTGTATCTCTTTAGCACGCAGTTCCTCCAGCAGAGTATTTTCAGCTCCGTGCATGTAAATACTCTTTATTGCCAGCCTGCAGCTGCGGCTGCCGTGATACTGAATGTCACACCTCGGGCTTCAAGGAATCTCGTTAAATGGTTATGGTCGCGAGGGGTTCTTAGCTGGAAATCGTGCGAGACTGCAGCTCAAGTGACGCGGTATCTGCTGTTAGGTTACTGCTGGTCAAAGTCTCGCAGAACACTGTTGAGGTCCGAGGCATAGCTCTGTGCTACGTAAATCTGTGGCTGCATGCGCGTGTCACCCCATCTGCATAAGATACGGCGCCCTGCTGCTGATCGTTGGAGCCGTCAGCAAGCATAAGTGCGGCAAAAGCGGCGGCTCTTTGGTTTCTGTGAAGGTTCCCGCAGCTTGGAAGGGGCCCTTGGTTATTGGGTTGGGAATCTGGTGAGGTGGTACGTGTAAGGTCGACAGTGATCGGGAGAGTTGGATGGGAGGAGGAGTGGGGCTGGAGGTCAGAAGGTTGAGGAATTGGGAGGAAAGTTTTGGGTAAGGAAGGAGTAGGCAGGGAAACAGGTGGGGAGGGGGAGCGAAGGTAGATGGAGGGGCGGAGGAGGTACAAGGAGCTAGAATTATGGAGTCAACAGAGGAGAAAGAATCGTTGGGCGTGGAGACACTGAGTGGCAGGATATGGAGGTTCAGAACGTTGAGGAATTGGGAGGGAAGTTTTGGGTAAGGAAGGTAGGCTGGGAAACAGGTGGGGAGGGAGAGCGGAGGTAGATGGAGGGGCGGAGGAGGTAGAAGGAGCTGGAATTATGGAGTCAACAGAGGAGAAAGAATCGTTGGGCGTGGAGACACTGAGTGGCAGGATCTGGAGGTTTAGAAGTTTCAGAGGGTGTGCGTGATTGCGGTGGAGGCTGTGTGGTTTTTCTGCGCGTGGCAGGCGCCATGGTGTGTGAACGCGCGTGGAGGCAGACTACAAAAAAGAGAAGAGAAAAGGACCGCAGGGCTACCAGTTCTCGAAAGAAATGTCCACCTAGAGGGGAAGCCTGTAGGGAGTAGGATAGAAAAGAGGAAAGACAGAAAAAAAGAGGTAGCCAGCGGCTGCTGAGAAGCGCGAGGAACAGCGGGGTACGTCGTTACTCGTCAACTGGGACGAGGGCTATGGCCTTGTTCCTCTACCGGCAGAGCTACAAATAGTGGTCGCCTGGAGTAGGCCGTGGTCTAGCGGCCAATCCAGCAAACATGAGATGGCGCCAAGTTCTGCGGCGACTGGTCGAGCACTGAGCGGTCGTGCCGCTGACTTCTTCGGGCGAAGATAACCTCGCTGGTCAGCGGTGAAGACTGGCTGCACTCTCTACCGCGTCTATTTCTCTCTCCGGCTGCCCCGCGCCCACCTCCTGCAGATCTTGGGACTCAGCCGCAGCGTCAGAATGCTTTAAAACTTATGTAAATGTTTACATTGATCTAACTGAATATATCTTAACCATGTTCAGTTTCAGTCGTAAAGTTGCGGTGAGGTGACGCTACGGTGGGAATTTTAGCTAAACATGTTTGTTTATTTTTGCAGATATCTGTGTTAATTGGCTTAATGAGTCATTTCCCCGCGTGCCGTAATTAGACGTTCATGCATCATTGTGAGTATTATAACAATGTTACGATACCATAGATGCAAATTTATTTCGCCATTTTACAAATATTCGATTTTACTTCATTATTGTGTCATTTTCTTGCCCTTTGGGTTATTATTTTCTTGCATTTACATTGAATACACAAAGAGGTTTATCTTATTACATTTTACCTAAGGATAACTTTTCAAAGAAATTGTTTAGTATTCAACTGAGAAATAAGGGCAACTTTGTACATTCTTTACTGGCATTCCTGGGAATAATCACATTTCTGGAGAGTTGCTTGAAGGTGGAGGGGTTACTACTGTAAGGTTTGAATAAGTCTCCCAAACTAGCGATGGCAGAGGACACTTTTCCCTCTTTTGCACTAAAAAGTATGTACCGTCAGGTTCCTATTGTAGTAGTCCTCCTCATTCGCTATCAAGGTTCTATAACTTGAGAACTCAAAACAGTTTATGCTATGTTTTGTAAGACCTGCTTCAAAACCTATTTTCTTTTCACATTCTTGAAACAAATATATAATTTAATTAGGTTTCTAATATCATATCACAATTACTCTCGTATCTACCTTTTAAGGACCTATGAATATCGAATGTGCCGATAAACAGTATTCTTCTCGCTGCCAAAAATCTCCCGTTAAGCCGGCCACACATCCAGACGAAGGCTATGTATTTCACGCACATATAAAAATAAGCAAAGCAACATAAGGAGGCAACATACAGAAATAGCATACTGGCAAGCATAAGAACAGATTCCATGTTTTATCTCAACACATGTAGTAATAACGAATATCGTCACATTGCTCGACCGAGAGATAACCAACAATGCTGACATATACAGTATATCTGAAAACAACCTTTTGTTCCGGTGAGATTTATAGTTCTAGCTTCAGAGATTTTTACTGACTCTCCATGTCTCTTCACTGTCAGAGTAGTAACAGTCAAGTATTATCTTAGCACTAGGACATCTGTACTTTATGTAACAATTACTGTGTCACTTTTACTGACTCTCCATGTCTCTTCACTGTCACAGTAGTAACAGTCAAGTATTATCTTAGCACTAAGTCATCTGTACTTTATGTAACAATTACTGTGTCACTTTTACTGACTCTCCATGACTCTTCACCGTCACAGTAGTAACAGACAAGTATTTTCTTAGGACTAAGTCATCTGTACTTTATGTAACAATTACTATGTCACTTTTACTGACTCTCCATGACTCTTCACCGTCACAGTAGTAACAGACAAGTATTTTCTTAGGACTAAGTCATCTGTACTTTATGTAACAATTACTATGTCACTTTTACTGACTCTCCATGACTCTTCACCGTCACAGTAGTAACAGTCAAGTATTTTCTTAGGACTAAGTCATCTGTACTTTATGTAACAATTACTGTGTCACTTTTACTGACTCTCCAAGACTCTTCACCGTCACAGTAGTAAGAGTCAAGTATTTTCTTAGGACTAAGTCATTTGTACTTTATGTAACAATTACTATGTCACTTTTACTGACTCTCCATGACTCTTCACCGTCACAGTAGTAAGAGTCAAGTATTTTCTTTGGACTAAGTCATTTGTACTTTATGTAACAATTACTGTGTCACTTTTACTGACTCTCCATGACTCTTCACCGTCACAGCAGTAAGAACAAGTATTTTCTTAGGACTAAGTCATCTGTACTTTATGTAACAATTACTATGTCACGTTTATGTCTTTCTAAGAAGGATCTAGGATGAGTCGAGGTATTTAGGTTTTAAGGATATGGCGTTTTTTATTGCAGGTTCATTTTATAACGAAGGTCTTGAACGGAGTTGAAAGTTATATTGTCCGAATTAAACCCGCCATATTTAATTGTAATATTACAAAGTCACAGTTATACTAACACGAACACTCGCAAGGAAGATAACATTGCCAGTGTGCAATATACACGCATGACTATACGTATGTCTTGAGGCAGTATTTTTAACACTTAAATGATTTCAGTTTCATTATATAATATAAAATGTGAATGTATTACGTTATTTAATAATGTAGGAGCTGTGAGAATAATAGGTTAAAAGTTGCTAACAGTGAGGTAAAAATGAAGTAGCCTTGAGGCAATAATGAATTAGGAGGTTTAATAATGCTATTAGTCATTCTTGGAAACAATAATGTAATTTTTTAGACAGTTTATAGAACAGCCAATCAGCAACCAGAAAGAAGTTTAAGTTAAATGAAAGTATTCTATTGGGGTAGGATTAGCCAATCATAAACTGAAATAGGACAAATTGTACAAATGCAGAAGTCAGTTGCTTATAGCCAACGTTTCTAACCGGACGCGAGACACGTCCTGAAGAAGTTTAATATGTATTCAGTGTGAGACGAAAATAGTTTGCGTGTTTAAAAAGTGCAAGTATTTAATAAAAGAATCATACAGCTCTCTATATCAGTAATGTGTTATTTAAATCGTGTCAAGAAGTAATAAAAAGGAGTGAAATACAAGTTATAATGTGTGTAGGCCTATACTCTTAGCCGCAAAGAAATCCATGTCTCTAACAATAATACTGACGCAGCCGAGGCAAACATAAATATATAATATTTAAAGAAACAGTCAAATTACAAAGTTAATATTTTTTAAACTTGGGGCGAAGGCTACCGGAAACTTTTTACCATACGTGCGGTTGCAAGTACTTCAGGTCAAACTACAATACAACACCACCAGCCTACCCTGGCTAGTATTTGAGCATGTGCAGGTAGGCATATGACAAAGAGCTTCTAGAAGCCGGCTTCGGAAGGAAAGTGAATGTAACAGTACAACATGTTATTTTTATCAGAAACAGAGCAGATACACAAGGTAGTGTCTGTTCGAGAGGGACAGCTTTGTGCGAAATATATAATAATTATACATAAGTTATTTATGTACAATAAAAGACACTCATTATATTTAAATGTGACGGAGCTCTGAAAACCCAAATCAGCTAAACCAATGTATCATAATTCAGCATAGACAGTATCTATTTACCGTGACGTCATCCCACAACTACTCTCTGTGGAATTATTCATAATTTAACACACCTCTTACGGAAATGAGTATAGACAGGCTTCAGCAGAATATGCGACACTCGCGCTGGCTTCTAAATCCAGAATAACTGATTTCAGTTCTCGGGTGTTCGAGAGAAATTCTCTTTAATTATAAACATTGGCTACTCTAGACGTCCCACAAGTTTATGTGAAGGTTTACGTCTGTGAGGAGAAACGCTGAAAATGTTCGTTCAGCGCTGCATTTTAAGAGAATTCCTTCTGTGACGAAAATAATGCAGTAGCTCTAATAAAATACAATACTTTGGGAAACTCTGAGGAAACCCTCCAAATAATTTGTCCTTGTTTTGCAGCGACTGGGAATAAATTTGAAATGTTTCGAGGTTTTTACTTCCCCTGTTTCTTGCCCATAACAAGTATTGCATTCCACTAAAAATGGAGATTTCGTCCGGAGATGTGCTTTTAGAATCACTAAACCAAAAAGCGCATTTTTAGAAAAAAGGTGCGGGTGGGGAATTGTCTGAAGATCTTGATGTGGCATCCTTGTAGAACGCTCAAGTAAATACCAAACTTTGTATTTAACCGCCTTTGTAGGATACACGGACATACACACACATGGGGTTTTCCTAAATGTACTTTTTTTGGATTCATGGAAACGTTTTTTTCGGTAAAGTCTCGTTATCGAAATTTCTGGATTGAATATAACACCTTCTCTACCTAGGCACGTGGTAGAGAAAGTAATAAAATACAGTATCTTATAGGTCATAATTAAACATGACTCCCATGATTAGATAGAGTCCTATTACTTGCCTGACTGGGGTTCGATACCACACTAAAAACGTAATTGATTTTCTTCCTTAATGATTAATCGTATTTTAAACCATTTGCCTGATTTGTCTACGACCATAATTATTATTAAAAGTCTGATGTGTTGCACTCACATGACTTTCTCTACTCTTCTACAAACTATTTTTACAAACGCTTATTCTCCATGTGTTTCATGTTAATCGAGATGTCAATCTTATTGGTAATTTTCTTGTAAGTGCAAGGGAATATGGTAGGTTTTAAGCGATAGTCAAATGTTTTAAGAGCTGGTTGCTATGTGGAACATTCCATTCTCTTTGCATGTCCAGGACATAAAAAAACGAAAAACGAATTCCCATTTGAAAAATGTATAAGTATTGGAAAATTCAAACAAATAACAAGGAATATCTCGGAAATGGCCCAACAAAAGAAAATGTATGCGACATAAATTGTGTGTTTTAACGCGATCTACAATGTTTTGTCTATCGCTTACGGTTTTCCTATGCAGAATTCACTCAGAATAAAGACGACGTTTGGGGACATTCCCAGAAAATTCATGATATACATTTCATTTGCCATAAACATATGATACTCTAATTAAAACCGTTAAAGCCATTTGTAAGAGTCAACATTTTCAAAAAAAAATGTTCCATGTAAAGGGTAATCTGGGGTAAAAGGATTTTCTTAAAAATCTTCGTGTCGCATCTTTGAAAGATACTGAACCTAAATACCAAGTTTGGTATCCGACTTTTCGTTTTTGAGTTATGCTGTTCACAGACACACACATGGATCTTTTTCTAAATTTTAATTTGGATTAAGGTGCCTCAAAACATGTATTTCCGGTGAAACCTTGATGTCGAATTTTTGGGTAGAATACAACACTTCCCCTACTTACTATACGTAGCAGAGAAAATAAAAATGGGAGGTTTCTGCGCGGCATGAAATGAATGTAGACTCGACAGCCAGCTGGACACAAGGTAAACAAACAAGGCCACTGCCTTGCAAACATCCAAAGACATAACAATAATACAAGAAGTGTCAGAAAAGTCAAGAAAGAACCTCTGGGACCGCACACAGAGGACAAAGAATAAATGGCAAACCTTTGTACAGAAAAATAAGTTATTTTTCAATTTGTAACATGTTGAAGATGCGGGGGTATTATTGTTGTTCGCCCCACATTGGGGAAACAATATGTAGTGGTATTAATGTTGGTAGTTTAAAGATGCTACTGTTTATCTGCCGCACGTATGAAAGACAATTTGTCGCGGTCACTTCGTGTTATCTTTTACTAAGCGCCTGTTATTGTATTTAATGTTGGGTTCACTGTCCTCCGGCTAGCTATGATTTCTCGGTCAAGCACTTCTATTGTACAGGGTGTGTAAACGGAAAGGAGTTTTTATCCAAAGATAACACTGATAAAAGAATTTGTTTTACACTTTTATTGTCGTAACACATTATTCACTTTCACCTATTAATCTTGACACTCGCCAAACTGAAACTGTTATAATAACTTCTTTACTGCACATTATTAATTCGCGTACTTCAACTTTTTGTGTAATTAACTTTACGACACGAGAGATTTTTCGCAAATTTGCTACGCGTAACCTTGATGAACTTCGTGCGACGCATACACCATGACTGCCTCCGTTGAACTCATCGATGTCTTATACGCGAATACTTCTGTTGGACTACGTGAAACTTGACCCTGACACTGGATTTATACTTCCTCGCCCCGATATGCCTAAAGATTATAACCGAGCTGCTATTGGTTAATAAAACATTAGCGTCTATATTAATATCCAATGAAAATTACGAAAACATATGCTCTGGGGAAAATGTTCCCGAAAATTCTAAGAAAAACACGCCACTCTGACGTCATTTGCTCGTCTCTAATAATGATAAACAGCTCACCCCCTCGCTACATTATTGCACGCTATTATTGTCAGTTTCAGTAAGGCCGTATAAACCCACTTCTCAACAATGATTACAATCAACAAACATCTCAAATCAATGTCACACAACAATGCATATTCACACTACAATCACTCTGACATTTACATTTTTGTGGTACAAATTACTGCGTCAAAGAATACAAAATCACTAGAGAATAGCATATGCACCGTTAACGTGCTGTGACGTTCTCGCAGTTCAAAAACTGTTTAACACTGACATTTGACATTCGATAATGTCTACAGCAGTTATGTCTCTGAAGCTTGAAAGGGATATACCACACATATATAAGAATTACACATAGTAGTAATATAATTCACCAAGAAACATGTTAAAATATTCAACAACAAGAATTGTACAAAGCGGAGCTAGCAAATTCTAAGTAGAGTCCACCTTTCACCAAGCTAATGAACAGGGAGCCGGTAGCGGTAAGGAGACATAGAGAGAGACAGATAGAGAAAAGAAAGAGAAGGAGATATTGAATCCGATTCATGACGCGTAAGCGCAAAACTTTGGACTAGAATATTCTCATACGTGGTCTGAGGACCAATTAGAAACGTCGTTACATTTTGAGGCGCGGAGATAAGCGTCACTAGGCTCAGGTATATAAAGGCGAACAAAGCCCCAGATTTGCACTCTCTTCTAGAATCTCGTCGACACAAAGTGCTACGTTCTTGGCGACAGATGCACGTGTGTGCACATGGGTGGGGAGACGTGTGCAGTTAGTTTAGGCTCCTGATTTATTCAAATGGTGGAAATTGGTATAATGGGAAAACGTTAGCCACCCACAAATATTTAAATTGATAATAAACCACATTTATTAAGCGAAATGCAGTATATTTTTAATTTGCCTCACCCACTATAACCCTGAGATCCAAGAACTAACTATATAGGGAAAGATTAGGAATGGAAAACACAGCAGCCGACGAGCATCCATAGCCGAGGACAGAACACTGCAGCAGATAGCATCAACCAGAGGAACGACGATTTCGCGCTACAAATGTCGACCAGCATGCGTTCCCCGCTACAAGCTGTGGATAACTTAGAACTTTATTGATGTTTCAACTTATCCCTCATATTGTTATCTGCTAGACCTTAACGGAGTGTTGCATTTCTCAGACTATGCGTCTGGGCACGCAGCTGTATAACTTCTAAGCACACGCAACCTGACCCGCACAAACCCCTCGTCTTTAATTATAACACTTTTTGTTTTAAAAGAATTAGGATGAACTGAGGTATGTATGTCAGGACAACACCTGTGCTAACGCTAAAAGTAGCGATACATTTATAAAACATCCCATCACACAAGGTGGGCGTCTACAGGGATACGTTCACCTTATACTGGACTAAGGGTGAAGGCGTATATCACTGCCACTGCAGGTTTATCGTCAACAAACACGTCGCAGCAGGAGCGAGATGCACAACTTCAAGTTGAAACACCGCATTAACATAAACTTCCAGTAAATCCTATACCGCCACTTGTCAGTTGCAGTTATGCAGCTCTCTCTGCCTTAGCCACTGAAAACATTTACTTTTGATTTAAACTGCTATATAATCGTTTTTGTTTTCAAGATTCACGACAAAGTGTGTGATGTAAGCGCCGTACAAGAGCGTATTGTAATGTAAGGTCACAAAAGTGGGGACGGTAGGGAGTGAGCAACACTCACATAACCTTCTCTACGCACAACTCTACAAATGCTCCTTACGAAGGCTTGTTCAACTGTAAGATTCATGTTAACGAAGAAATGGTATTCTCACCCATTAGATTCTGTATCTGCTGCTGCACTGGTAGATTTTTAAACTGAAGTCTTCATTTAACTCCCCCTCTTCTTCATGCAATTATTGCACAATAAATCTAGAAGGTTTTTTTTTATAGAAAATCCTCCCCTTTACCCTTATAAGGGATGCAAAATTCCCTGATATTCACACAAGAGAATGTGGAAGGTCTGACTACCTTAACCTCCCCCGACAGTCTCCAAGTTGTGGAAATCCTGCTCCATAGCGTGTAGGTACTACTTACTGGTGGAACAATCATCAGTCGGAACAACTGACTTACTTAACCTCCCCCGACAGTCTCCAAGTTGTAGAAATCCTGCTCCATAGCTTGTAGGTACTACTTGCTGGTGGAACAATCATCAGTCGGAACAACTGACTACCTTAACCTCCCCCGACAGTCTCCAAGTTGTAGAAATCCTGCTCCATAGCGTGTAGGTACTACTTGCTGGTGGAACAATCAACAGTCCGAACAACTGACTTACTTAACCTCCCCCGACAGTCTCCAAGTTGTGGAAATCCTGCTCCATAGCGTGTAGTCACTACTTGCTGGTGGAACAATCATCAGTCAGAACAACTGACTTACTTAACCTCCCCCGACAGTCTCCAAGTTGTGGAAATCCTGCTCCATAGCGTGTAGGTACTACTTGCTGGTGGAACAATCATCAGTCGGAACAACTGACTTACTTAACCTCCCCCGACAGTCTCCAAGTTGTAGAAATCCTGCTCCATAGCTTGTAGGTACTACTTGCTGGTGGAACAATCATCAGTCGGAACAACTGACTACCTTAACCTCCCCCGACAGTCTCCAAGTTGTAGAAATCCTGCTCCATAGCGTGTAGGTACTACTTGCTGGTGGAACAATCAACAGTCCGAACAACTGACTTACTTAACCTCCCCCGACAGTCTCCAAGTTGTAGAAATCCTGCTCCATAGCGTGTAGGTACTACTTGCTGGTGGAACAATCAACAGTCCGAACAACTGACTTACTTAACCTCCCCCGACAGTCTCCAAGTTGTGGAAATCCTGCTCCATAGCGTGTAGGTCCTACTTGCTGGTGGAACAATCATCAGTCAGAACAACTGACTTACTTAACCTCCCCCGACAGTCTCCAAGTTGTGGAAATCCTGCTCCATAGCGTGTAGTCACTACTTGCTGGTGGAACAATCATCAGTCAGAACAACTGACTTACTTAACCTCCCCCGACAGTCTCCAAGTTGTGGAAATCCTGCTCCATAGCGTGTAGGTACTACTTGCTGGTGGAACAATCATCAGTCAGAACAACTGACTTACTTAACCTCCCCCGACAGTCTCCAAGTTGTGGAAATCCTGCTCCATAGCGTGTAGTCACTACTTGCTGGTGGAACAATCATCAGTCAGAACAACTGACTTACTTAACCTCCCCCGACAGTCTTCATGTTCCGGAAGTGTAGTCACTACTTGGTGGTGGAACAATTATCAGTCGGAACAACTGACTTACTTAACCTCCCCCGACAGTCTTCATGTTCCGGAAGTGTAGTCACTACTTGGTGGTGGAACAATTATCAGTCGGAACAACTGACTTACTTAACCTCCCCCGACAGTCTTCATGTTCCGGAAGTGTAGTCACTACTTGGTGGTGGAACAATTATCAATCGGAACAACTGACTTACTTAACCTCCCCCGACAGTCTTCAAGTTGTGGAAATGCTACTACATAGCGTGTGGTGTAGTCACTACTAGCTGGTGGAACAATTACCAGTCGGAACAACTAAGTTACTTAACCTCCCCCGACAGTCTTCATGTTCCGGAAGTGTAGTCACTACTTGCTGGTGGAACAATCATCAGTCCGAACAACTCACTTACTTAACCTCCCCCGACAGCCTTCAAGTTGTGGAAATGCTACTACATAGCGTGTGGTGTAGTCACTACTAGCTGGTGGAACAATTACCAGTCGGAACAACTAAGTTACTTAACCTCCCCCGACAGTCTTCATGTTCCGGAAGTGTAGTCACTACTTGCTGGTGGAACAATCATCAGTCGGAACAACTCACTTACTTAACCTCCCCCGACAGTCTTCATGTTCCGGAAGTGTAGTCACTACTTGCTGGTGGAACAATCATCAGTCGGAACAACTCACTTACTTAACCTCCCCCGACAGTCTTCATGTTCCGGAAGTGTAGTCACTACTTGCTGGTGGAACAATTACCAGTCGGAACAACTCACTTACTTAACCTCCCCCGACAGTCTTCACCTTGTGGAAATGCTACTACATAGCGTGTGGTGTAGTCACTACTTGCTGGTGGAACAATTACCAGTCGGAACAACTGACTTACATAACCTCCCCCGACAGTCTTCATGTTCCGGAAGTGTAGTCACTACTTGCTGGTGGAACAATCATCAGTCGGAACAACTCACTTACTTAACCTCCCCTGACAGTCTTCATGTTCCGGAAGTGTAGTCACTACTTGCTGGTGGAACAATTACCAGTCGGAACAACTCACTTACTTAACCTCCCCCGACAGTCTTCAAGTTGTGGAAATGCTACTACATAGCGTGTAGTGTAGTCACTACTAGCTGGTTGAACAATTATCAATCGGAACAACTGAGTTACTTAACCTCCCCCGACAGTCTTCAAGTTGTGGAAATGCTACTACATAGCGTGTAGTGTAGTCACTACTAGCTGGTGGAACAATTATCAGTCCGAACAACTGACTTACTTAACCTCCCCCGACAGTCTTCAAGTTGTGGAAATGCTACTACATAGCGTGTGGTGTAGTCACTACTAGCTGGTGGAACAATTATCAGTCCGAACAACTGACTTACTTAACCTCCCCCGACAGCCTTCAAGTTGTGGAAATGCTACTACATAGCGTGTAGTGTAGTCACTACTAGCTGGTGGAACAATTATCAGTCCGAACAACTGACTTACTTAACCTCCCCCGACAGTCTTCACGTTGTGGAAATGCTACTACATAGCGTGTAGTGTAGTCACTACTAGCTGGTGGAACAATTATCAGTCCGAACAACTGACTTACTTAACCTCCCCCGACAGTCTTCAAGTTGTGGAAATGCTACTACATAGCGTGTAGTGTAGTCACTACTAGCTGGTGGAACAATTATCAGTCCGAACAACTGACTTACTTAACCTCCACCGACAGCCTTCAAGTTGTGGAAATGCTACTACATAGCGTGTAGTGTAGTCACTACTAGCTGGTGGAACAATTATCAGTCCGAACAACTGACTTACTTAACCTCCCCCGACAGTCTTCACGTTGTGGAAATGCTACTACATAGCGTGTAGTCACTACTAGCTGGTGGAACAATCAATAGTCCGAACAACTGACTTACTTAACCTCCCCCGACAGTCTTCACGTTGTGGAAATGCTGCTACATAGCGTGTAGTGTAGTCACTACTAGCTGGTGGAACAATTATCAGTCCGAACAACTGACTTACTTAACCTCCCCCGACAGCCTTCAAGTTGTGGAAATGCTACTACATAGCGTGTAGTGTAGTCACTACTAGCTGGTGGAACAATCATCAATCGGAACAACTGACTTACTTAACCTCCCCCGACAGTCTTCAAGTTGTGGAAATGCTACTACATAGCGTGTGGTGTAGTCACTACTAGCTGGTGGAACAATTATCAGTCCGAACAACTGACTTACTTAACCTCCCCCGACAGCCTTCAAGTTGTGGAAATGCTACTACATAGCGTGTAGTGTAGTCACTACTAGCTGGTGGAACAATTATCAGTCCGAACAACTGACTTACTTAACCTCCCCCGACAGTCTTCACGTTGTGGAAATGCTACTACATAGCGTGTAGTCACTACTAGCTGGTGGAACAATCATCAGTCCGAACAACTGACTTACTTAACCTTCCCCGACAGTCTTCAAGTTGTGGAAATGCTACTACATAGCGTGTAGTGTAGTCACTACTAGCTGGTGGAACAATTATCAGTCCGAACAACTGACTTACTTAACCTTCCCCGACAGTCTTCAAGTTGTGGAAATGCTACTACATAGCGTGTAGGTACTACATGCTGGTGGAACAATCATCAGTCCGAACAACTGAGTTACTTAACCTCCCCCGACAGTCTTCACGTTGTGGAAATGCTACTACATAGCGTGTAGGTACTACATGCTGGTGGAACAATCATCAGTCCGAATAGTCTGGTGATGTTCAGATAATCACTTACAGTACGCGACATTCTAATCTTTGTACCTTCTCTTTGGTCCCACAGGTATTTAACAACATAAAAGCTACACAGTTTTCAAATAATACGGAAACTATTTATATATACAACCAAATATAGGTGAGGCTGGTTAATATGAAGATTCCGGGCCACCTCTTTGGAAGAGACAGATAGCGTGCGACCATCCAGAGAAATCATATATTGAGTTGTTACTAATTAAATTTCGGACACAATGTTCTTTAACATGCCTTGGTGACGGTGTTTATTTTAACACACTCACTTGAAGGTAGTGGCACTGGTATCGCATGCCGTTATAATCAGATCGATTCTCTTTTGTTTTACTATCTTAGTTGCTAAATCGGGACCATCTAAACCGGGTGGAAGGGAAGTCATTACGTTAATTTAAACCAGTTACAGATCTCGTTATTCTAAACATCATTTGCATTTTTCAGTTTGTTCTATGACTGTTTTCTGCGCAGATATTTTAGGTTTCTCGAGAACATAAAACGCTGGCAACGTTGCAGCGGCAGCGGATCGGTAGCTGGCACTTTCATTTTCCAAACCAGAAGCAGGTCAGCGCGTAAACCGGTTTCACCTTCGCTGTATGGCGCGTGGTGGTTATGCACTAAACACAGCTCTGGTTCTTTTGTCGCTACACCTGTGAGTTTCAATGCGTAGTACCACGTTACTCTAATAATGACTAAACTTCTAGTGGAGCTGACAAACAGGGCGTACTTTTCAGTCAGCGACTGGGAAATGCTTATTGGACGATGAAGGCATTTCTTCCATACTGTTAGTGTAGGCCAATAGCAACCAAGTTGTACTTGTCATTTCTTCAAAACATTACACCTCCCTTTCGTCTTGTTTGTTTGGATGGAAAGTCGTGTGGAGAACAAAACTGCTAGTTCCCCATCTCCCAGTTCAGGTGTGGTGTTTTCTTTACATCCGGGAGCCGCTTCTCACACTGACTTACCTTGATCTAGCAACGTTGCCTAATCGTCCTCCGTAGTCTAAGTGTACCATGCTAGCCTCTAGTTCCCGAAGTCGCGAGTTCAAGCCCCGCGGAGGCCGATGGATTTTTTGGGCGTAAAAATTCTTAGCATGGCTTCCTTCGAAAGGTATGTAAAGCCGGTAGTCTCGTGTCGTAGATTTGCGGCACGTAAAAGAATGTTAAATCTGATAGAGACCTCTGAGCAAAATTTCCAGTCTTTCACGCACAATATAGAATAGGACGCTAAGAACCACAGGAGCGAGCGAGCGAAGTTGTTGGCAGGCTGAGGGCAGCCAGAAGAAGTGTTATGTAGTGCACCTACCCTTGCTAGGGTTTAACCACTGGTAGGTAGGAAAGGGTTTTGCTGGATGTCGGTTGAGATTGAGGTTGTGGGGGGTGATAGGAGGTAGCATTGAGCTTCTCGACGACTGCAAGTCAGGGTGCAACGGCCCTAGTGCACCGCTGGTGGATGATATTATCGAAATTGTTTGGATTAAATTTTGAATTTACCAAGCAACTCATGGTAGGACTATAAGGAGTTCATCTTTTGCTGCTGGTTGGAGTAACTCCTTTGTTACAGAGGATGCCCCAAGCCATGCGGGGAACCCGGTGACGCCTCAAGCAGCGTTCTCTGGGGTTATAGTCCCCTAGAGACCGAACGAGGGCACTCCGATGGAATGGCAACTGGTCGTATAGTTTTCTAGCCCGGCGCCTAATTTCATCCTCCAGGTATGGAAGAGACGAGGCTTCGTGGAGTAGTCTCACGGGGAAAGCGCGGCATACAGAATAGATGACTCTGTACCCGCTGCAGTTGTAGCAGACTGGAGTCTGCAGCCATGCCCCAGATCTCGCAGGCGTAGAGCAGGACGGGGATTATAAGTGCTCTGAAGAGACACAACTTGAGCGAGCGGTATCGGCATCAAGCATCCCAGCATGGGGTACAGGGAGGCCGTAGCCGCCATGCCCCGACGCGAGAGGTATCCGCGATGTGACCCCGGAAAGTTAGACGCCTATCTAACTGAACACCCAAATAGGAGATGGAATTCGTCCACTCTATCTTAAGTCGGAGGTAAATAAATGAGGGGAAGTTGGCGGGATACGAACCACAGGAGTTAAAGAGTGTCCATAAATAAACAACTCAATTTCAGTAATAAAGCACATGTTCAAAGTAGTTACCGCAACAAAAGATGTTACTCTCTTAACGAGATACCGTGTATCGGTTGAGCTAGTACGCAAGTCAGCAAGAATCACGCTGTTTGCAGGAAATTCAACATATACATTACATTTATCATGCAAATATATTAAAGGTTTAATAAAAATGGTTAACATTACTTTTTTTACAAAATAAAAAAATAACGAACTATTTGCCGTGTAAAGGGTATTTTGGTCTTTCTTCAAAATCTTTGGGTCGCATTCTTGGAATAGGCTGAACTTCAACTTTTCGTTTTCGAGTTGTTCTGTTCACAAACACACACACCCGGAACTTTTTCTAAAGATCCAACTTTAAATTCCGGTAATCTCAAAACGTGCATTTCCGGTGAAATCTCGGTATCGGATTTTTGGGTGGAATACTGGTACTTTGAGACAGTAACTATGGTTATATACGCCATATATATAATAATGTGAATTATAATGTGAAACGGTATTAATAAGAAAAATACTTGTTGTATAAATAGAAGTTAAGGCGTAAGTTTTATGTATGTGCAAGTGTAGCTGGAGCTGTGGAATCCTTGTTAAAAGCCGACAAACATATCTTTGTGTTAAAATTAGGGCCCAGGCAAAAAGGACTTGTACGGGAAAGTCATAAAAGCCAGACCTTGAGTCTTTGTGAAATAGAAAAAGGCGACAAGCGAAAACAACATATGTTTAGAGAGGCCGCATGTTTGCAAACGTAGAACAATAGCCGGGTAAGTCTTCTGGAAGGTTCCAAGCTGAACGAAGACAGACAATGAAATTTTAAGGAAGAATATGTTTAAAATCTTCAAGGGGAGTAATGTTAGTTCTAGCGTCTCCATCAGCCAGGGCAGTTGAGTATAAGGTGCTGCGATGTGAATAAGATACATGTAAGCTCTCAGAAGCAGGCGATATTATTTACTTCTTATAATGTAGTAGGAACGGTGAAAGGTTATTGATCTAAAGGTTTATAGGAACGTGTGATAAATATTACAATTATTTCTAGAGCACGTATAAAATACTTGTTTGCTCAGCGACCGCAAGTTTGGCTTACGAACGTGGTAGGGCTAGACCGTTCTACAGCTCCAACTAACTTAACAACTGTGTAGATTATTACTAAGATATTCAATGCGTGTGCCATTAAAGCATAGTGTTCTTCAATAACTTAATCTATTGTTAGAGTTGTTACTTATTACCTTCCTTCCCGTATCACACCCTGCAAAGTTATACAAGCTTTACCAAAACCTAAATAACAGCAGCCGTGGCAAGAAATAAAAATAAACAATAAGAGTAACAACTAAAACATCAGATATTTAACAACATTAGCATAGTTCATATATTAATATATCGGAGATACTGCGAGTTATGCTCTCCCTCCACGAGTATACCGCAACTTCCCCTGCCTACTATAGACAAGTAGTGGAGAAAGTAACTACACTGGTAGATGCCTGTGCTTGGATGAAATGTATGCGTTCGAAACTCTCCATTGGTTACTACAAATGTAGTCGTTGAAATTCAATAATTGTTGTAGAATATTCATAAAATAATTGTTTCGCTTTACTAATGTAGCTGTAGCATCATTGAGATACGAGAGGAAGTTCTCTGCTTGCTACAAACAATGATTCCTAAATTCTGCTCGTCCCACAATTCCCTCATTTGAGCGCAAAGGAATGGTTGAAAAGGGCGGATACAGGTCATTAAGTTAATTTAACAGCGGAAGCAAACAGGGCCGCAGATTGCCTGGCCCTACATGTGAGCTCTGCTTGTCAACAAGCACATTTTGGTTTGTTTGAATGAGGACCTCGTGTATCTGACAGCTGTACACAACAGGTCAGGCCGGCTTCTGTTTAATTCGAAAAATGATTATCGGCTCGGGATTACAAATAAACAATAATTTATCACAATCAAAGTATACATTTTATTTGTTATGTAAGTATTGTGAACGTATAGTATTTTAATCAAAATCGCTAAAGACATTTATGAGAAAGTCAAAATAATGCAAACTTTTCCATGTAAAGGAATATAACACAAAAATAATTTATCACATTTTTACTTTGTTTACCACAATAGTACAAAAACTATTGTATTCCACCAAAACAATTCGACACCAAAATTTCACCGGAAATACATATTTGGTCCCCTGAGCCCTGTATATCTGTGTGTGTGTATGTGTGTGTGTGTGTGTGTGTCTGAACAGCAAAACTCAAACACGATAAGTCGTTTAAATACCAAACTTGGGACTAATCTGTATTGACTCTTAGGTTCATCCGGGCCAAAACAAAACCCAGGCGACCAGTGCACCGTTATAAAGTATCCTTCCGTCAGAAATGTTGCCATACTTTTACGACACGCGGCATGTCATGCAGAAAGAACACAGCCTCTATTCCCACAACTTAAACAGTGACTAGGAAATAAGATTGACAGTTACAACAAAAATAAAAGCTTGCAATATAATAATAGTTATTTCTAAGAGAAACGGGGAAAAGGAAAGTAACAGGAATGCGATAACTTACATTTCTTCGCTCTCCGGAGGCGCACTTTATCACCTGTTGGCGACTCATTTTTAAAAAGCGAAATTGTGCATTGTTACGCAAATTGCATTCTTCACGAAATCGTTACATTCTTACATCGCGTATTTCACACGCTTCCTTTTTTTCCCGGGTGTAACACTTTTCCTGTTTCAGGTTTTTCTGCACAAGCACTGTTTATACTTGTATTCGAAACACCGGTGAACTCGGAAGTTAACTTCACCATTTCTTTCACCGTAAGTGTTGGGACATTTCTCCCATGATTTGTAATAAACATTCAAGATAATTCTTTTTTTCACTACTGGTTTGTCCGGCTTATGTTATGTGTAAGTGGCGAAGACGCGAGAGTAAATTCACCGTCCTCAGTGATACTAAACAGAAACTGCTGGTTTCAGACTGTAAACAATATTCTGCGCATACTCGGATCAACTCGCTCATGCGAATTGCATTGTTTAACTGTAGCTTGTTTATCAGTATAAATCAGTGTTAATTAAACTCTTAGGTATTGGTATAAAATATTATAATTTAAGGATACATTCATTCTAAAATTTAGATTAGCATGGGACTATAATTGGCGCAACAGTTCTAGACATGTGAAAATCCTAATGAGAGCTATGAAGCGAGTTACTTACCAGATCAGGAGGTGACCGGTCGTCTGCATGTTGCAGGAGGGCGTGTCCCACGTCATTGTCACATATCCGCACTCCGGTTATGTACTGCGCTGCGCTGATAAACTTAGTTATATACAGTATATTAAAATCCACGCTGTAGAAAGCGCTTAATATAAAAACACTATCAATCATTGCCTCCAATTGTTCCACACCGAACAACCCTTCCTCTTCTGCGGAATCACTCACATTATTGCCGTCATTAGTTTCTGCTCCATTATCCTGGATGAGAATTCTTTCTATTTGATTTTCTGCAATTCCGTATTTTTCGAAATAATGATTCTTAATTTATTCAACATGTCTACATACATTTTCCCATTCTGGCCTTCCAATTTCAGCAAATTTCTGGCGTTATAAACCGTTCCACATATATTAATTTAAACGTGATATTTCTGCATGCCACCCATTTTTTGATATCAACCCAGATTAATTCGATTGGGTTTATATCTGGGCGATATGATGGCAGTCTAAGTACATTATGGCGATGTTTTATTACTATCTGGTCAAGTATGTATGACTTCTGAAGCTGTTTGTTGGCGTTAATTAAGTTATATAGCTTTGCTTTACTCATTCTTTCATCTAAAGCTATATCATGCCTAAGTAACCAAGCTCTCATTTCTTCTTTCAAGGAATTTGAGGTAGGTGGTTTGTCAATTTGAGTGTTGACGCATTGTAAAGCATTGTCGATAACCAGAACAGACACAGCAGGCATATTAGGTCTCAACATGGCATTGATTCACTTCATGTAACTTTCCGTATTCATTTCTTGATGAAAATCTCCTGTTTTTGTCGCGACTTGTAAAAGAAGGGCATTTGGAACGAAGCCGATCTTTCCAACAGCATGAACGATAATAAGTATTTGCCCTTTGGCAACAGGTGCCTGCAAACCTAATTCGCTATCGTCACTCCAACTTTTAGATGCTGTATGATCGCTGTGTATGTATGACTCCTCTTCATACACTATTATTTTTCTGAGATTTGTAGCACCACCTTGAAAGTTTCTGCTGTCTTTCAGCTTGATGAGCAATCTGCTTATTGTTAGCACAGTTTTTTCTTCCACATAGGAATTGTGAATCGTGCGCCGAATGACGCATTTGTCGAATTCGTCTATTTCTGTAATACGTTTAGGGACCTTATGTTTCTTCCCAGGTGTGTCAAATGGTACTCTTTCATTCATATGTTTTTTTCTCTTATCTTTGAGAACTCTGGAAACGGAACTCGGTGAAACACCAGTTGCTTTGACTACTCTTTCTTTCACTCTCTTAAGGCTTTTGTGGAACATAAATTTTCTTCCTTCAACTCTGCTTCTTGATTCATGAAGTCGAGGACATATGCAATTATTTCCCTACTTAGACTATTTAATACCTTACCACTTAACTTTGAAAACGTAGGAGCCATGGTTATAAATATAACAAATATAAAATAAACACTATTTAAGTACTGCTCTCTTTAAAATAACAACCAGATGCAGACACTTTACTGTATGTGTTACGCACTGTGAGTAAGCAAAGGTATTATATCGCTTTCGTTGATTAAGCTAAACATAAACCGCTCGGCAGCTGGGGTGGCAGACAGGGTCACGATTCCAGAAGTTTTACGCGTGTCGTACTAGTCATGTGGGTTTGTTTTTGGCGCGGATCAACCTAAGAGTGAATACCCTTATATGGAAACTTTCTCAAACATGGTTCTAACGATTTTGATTAAAATACCACATATTTAAAATATTTGCATGGTAAGTGAAATTTCTGCGAATAGCCTCTCAATTCCTCTTCATTCCGAGTGACGTTTGTATAAGGACAGAGATCTTGCTGCACAAAATATGTAGATCTCGTTTAAGCACGCAATTTATGTTCGTTTTTTATTTGGTGATCGTTTTCGAGACATTTCCTGTTATTGGTTTGAATTTTCAAATACTTTTCTCAAATGGGAAGTCGTTATTTGTTTTTCTCGTAGCCATGCAAAGACAACGGAATTTCAAAGTCATCAAATACCTTAAGCCTACTGTATTACCTTATTCCTGTTCTGTATACAAGGAAATATGTAATAAAATAAAATGCTCTCCATCAACATTAGTTACATAGAAGAATAAGCTTTTGTAAGATCAGTTTGCTGAAGAATGATTAGAGAAAATCATGTGAATGTAACAATGTATTTTTTGTTCGTGATATTGAGATACCCGGAATAGCAGAATTATTGCAGTAGGAATACTAGTGTTAATAAATGCTTGCTTAGGTCAGTTGCGAATAACGTTACTACAGGAAGGCAGCTGCAAACTCCAGGCAGAGTAAATGTGGTCAATAAGGCAGTGCGCCACTTACTACCATCGCACCTCAGCCACTACTATTTGTGTAAGGAGCCCAGTGCACCCCTGCCTCAAGAGTCCCATGCCGTTACCGACAATCGAACTCGGGTCCCCTCAGCACTTAGTGGGCGGATGATGATATAGCCCGCCTCACGTCTGCCTCACATCCAAGTAGGAATCTCGGTTAGGGTGAGTAACCCTGATAAATCTTTGCAGGGTTTTCCCTTATCAAGAGAAGTTGACTGTCGGGTAAATTTTAGCTCTAAGGACCCCGGGCACATTTCATTCATTTACGTCCAATATGACGGTTTACCAGTGACGTAAAAGTCGTCATTTAAAACTTTAGTGATAGGGCGACACTCAGTTCTTCGCTGAATTATGCTCTTATACGAGTAGAACGAGTGGTGGTGGTGGTGAGGGTGGTGGTAGTGGAGGGGGTGGTGGTGGTGGTGGTAGCGATGGTGGTGGAGGTCATGGTGGTAGTGGCAGTGGTGGTGGTGGTTGTGGTAGTAGTGGTAGTGGTGGTGGTAGTTGTGGTAGTAGTGGTGGTGATAGTTGTGGTAGTGGTGGTAGTTGTGGTGGTGGTTGTGGTAGTAGTGGTAGTGGTGGTGGTGGTAGTTGTGGTAGTAGTGGTAGTGGTGGTAGTGGTAGTAGTGGTAGTGGTGGTGGTGGTTGTGGTAGTAGTGGTAGTGGTGGTGGTAGTGGTGGTGGTAGTGGTGGTGGTAGTGGTGGTGGTAGTGGTGGTGGTGGTTGTGGTAGTAGTGGTAGTGGTGGTGGTAGTAGTGGTGGTGGTAGTTGTGGTAGTGGTGGTGGTAGTGGTGGTGGTGGTAGTGGTGGTGGTGGTGGTAGTTGTGGTAGTGGTTGTGGTAGTAGTGGTAGTGGTGGTGGTGGTAGTGGTAGTGGTGGTGGTAGTTGTGGTAGTGGTGGTAGTTGTGGTAGTGGTGGTGGTGGTGGTAGTGGTGGTGGTGGTAGTAGTGATAGTGGCGGTGGTGGTAGTGGTGGTGGTGGTGATGGTGGTAGTGGCAGTGGTGGTGAGGGTGGTGGTAGTTGCGGTAGTTGTGGTAGTGGTGCTAGTGGTGGTGGTAGTTGTGGTAGTAGTGGTAGTGGTGGTGTTGGGGGTGGTTGTGGTAGCGGTGGTGGGGATGGTGGTGGTAGTGGTGGTGGTGGTTGTGGTAGTGGAGGTGGTGGTGGTATTGGGGGTGGGGGTGGTATTGGGGGTGGGGGTGGTGGTGGGGAGGTTGTTGTAGTGGTGATGGAGTGGTAGTGGTGGTGGTGTTCGGGTGGTTGTGGTAGTGGTAGTGGTGGTGGTAGTGTGAGTGGGGGTGTTGGTGGGAGGGTTGTGGTAGTGGTGGTGGGGGTGGTAGTGGTGGTGGGGGTGGTAGTGTGAGTGGGGTGGTTGTGGTAGCGGTGGTAGTGATGGTGGTGGGGTGGTAGTGGTGGTAGTGGTGGGGTGGTTGTGGTAGTGGTGGTGGTGGGGTGGTAGTGGTGGTGGTGAGGTGGTAGTGGTGGTGGGGTGGTTGTGGTAGTGGTGGTGGTGGGGGTGGTGGTAGTGATGGTAGTTGTAGTTGTGGTGGTGGGGGTGGTGGTAGTGGCGGTGGTGGTAGTTGTGGTAGTGGTGGTGGTAGTTGTGGTGGGGTGGTGGTGGGGGTGGTATTGGTGGTAGTGGTGGTGGTAGTGGTGGTGATGTGGTTGTGGTGGTGGGGGTTGTTGTGGTGGTGGTGGTGGTTGTGGTAGTAGTGGTAGTGGTGGTGGTGGTAGTAGTGGTGGTGGTAGTTGTGGTAGTAGTGGTAGTAGTGGTGGTAGTTGTGGTAGTGGTGGTGGTGGGGTGGTGGTGATAGTGGTGGTGGTAGTGGTTGTGGTGGTGGTAGTGGTTGTGGTGGTGGTAGTTGTGGTGGTGGGGTGAGGGTGGTGGTGGTAGTAGTAGTGGTGGTGGTGATAGTATGGTGGTGGGGTGGGGGTGGTGGTTGTAGTAGTGGTGGTAGTGGTGGTGGTGGTAGTTGTGGTGGTAGTGGTGATGGGGGGTGGTAGTGGAGGTAGTGGAGGTGGGAGTGGAGGTAGTGGTGGTGGGGGGTGGTGGTAGTGGTGCTAGTTGTGGTGGTGGGGGTGGTGGTAGTGGTGCTAGTTGTGGTGGTAGTGGTGGTGGTGGTAGTTATGGTAGTGGTGGAGGTGGTGGTGGTAGTGTTGGTGGTGGTGTATGTCACCCAAAAATGTCGTTACACGTTTTGAGGCACCCTGAATCAAGGAAATAGCATTTTAGAATAAGCTCCTTCAGCGCCGGTGTGTGAGCTTCCCAGCATAACTGATAAACGGAGTCATTAAGTACCAAAACTGGAGTTTAAGTTTAACATCCTCCAAGGATATGTTAACGTCCGGGGTACGGAAGGTTACATTTCATATCTTCTCAAAAACTGCTCTTAACGATCTTCATGTACCTTTAACATACATGTTTAACAAATAAAGTGTACATTTTCTGCTCTTCATTCAGAATGACTTTTGTAGAATTGAAAATCGTAAGAGATTGAGCAAATCTTGCTGCACAACAAATGAAGATCTCGTTAAGGCACACGATTAATGTTAAATACATCTTTTGTGGCGTTAACCATTTCCGAGATATTCTTTGTGATTAGTTTGAATTTTCAAATCCCTATAGTTGTTTCAAGTGATAAATCGCTACTCGTTTTTTCTGGATGCCATGTAAAGAAGATGGATTTCAAAGTGATGACATAGCGACTGCGTTATTCTTGTAACTACTTCCTGTTGATCTCTCTACAGATTAATGTGCTTTTGTAAGAAGTTTGTAGAGGTGTGATCAGAGAATGTAACACATCATCTAATTCAATTTCATTGGCAGGGGACATAACATTTATCTTTACGAAACATTCTTTAGAGCAATATGTTACCGGTAGAGTTCAGTCGTTCAGAAATATTTGCTTCAGGCTCATTGCTGAAGTCCCCACACACTACGCTATAAAATTACCCTTTATGCCTTTTCGGTTGTCAGGTGAACTGCCAAGAATTTACATAAAGTGGGGATTCTCAGTGGCGTAGCGTAAGGTTAGACAGTGAGACCGACTTTACCTAAATAAATTAGTTAGAAACTAAGTAAATTTTTAAACATATGAATAAAGAAGCCTTAAACAAGTGATGTAAAACTAATTAATACAACCACCTTCACCGCTGCTTACCCCAACGTCCGAACCCCTAATGCTAAGTGTCAGATTGTAGTGCTGCTTCGAAATGTCATGATGCGGCAGCAAGTCTCATCAAGAGTGGAGTTATATAGCTTTCACTCTCGTTGTAGGAAGACATGACTATAGTTTGTTGTGCATTAAGGCAGCAGCAGACACTTAACACGTTTAGTCTGTGTACGTGCTCTCTCCAGGGTCAGAAACAGGACAATAGGGGCAGTGTAACAAACATTTCATTCCTCAGTTATTGGTGAACCAGCATTATGTGCGTGCAACCGTGCAGTACAGTGAAATGTTAATTTTACGTAAACCTGTGTATTGTTTTCATTGTGCGTGTTTTATTTCTGATTTTAGAAATATGGACAATTCCATCGATTTAGTGGATTACTTATTAAAAACTCAGCAACAAATGCAATTTTAGACTTATTAGATTAGAGTTACTTGTTGAACAATAAGGTGTATACAGAGAACAGTAAATTATTGCGACTAGTGTTAACATCGCCTGCCACTACAGCAGCAGTGAATGCAGTATGAGCAAGTTTAAAAGAATTAAAACTTATTTGAGGAACTCTATGACAAACGAAAGACTCTCACGTTTAGCCACATCAGCAACTGAAAAACAGTTATTAAGTGAAATGTGTGGTGACCATACCTTTAAAGTATGTGTGACTGACAGTTTCGCGAAGAAGAGAAACGCCGACTGGAGCTTATATACAAGAAAATCTAAGTGAGGGCATAAATTGTTTTCATGATTTACAGTCGTTTGTCAACAGTTTGTAAATTCACAGCTAACACTATGTTCTATAATCAACTTTAGTTTAAAATATATGTTCAGTCAATTACAGCAATCAGTAATGATGCTAATGACAACCAAATCAACTAAATAATAATCTAACCTATAAGGACAATTCACATTATTTTATGAACCACTGATGTATGGGAATTTTTGCATCATTTAAAACATTGTAAATTCACTTTTTAAAATCTAGTAATTGTGAGCTACGCCACTGGTGATTCCTAAGTTATACGACCGCTATTACACGCACGCTCATAAGGATTCGCTTGTTTTGTGGCGGGCTCCACTTCCACACCAACCCCAACAGTTGACCACTAGTGTTCGAAGATAATCTCTTTCGCTCTAAGTTAGCATTCTTGCTTTCTCTGCCATGTACATGCCTAGTAGGTGTGGAAGGTATTCCACTCCTCCCAAACATTTCACACTGAAATTTCACCGGAAACATGTTCTGAAGCAACCTGAATAAAAAAAAAACAGTTTTAGAAAAGGATCGGTGAGAGTGCCTGTCTGTGCGTGTGCAAAAAGATATTAAATATATTTACATGACAAATATAATGTATATCAGGGTTTTTTCTGGGAACAGCGTCTGAAGACTTCATTCAGAAACAATTTTGAATAGCCCTGTATAACTGGTGTACAGAAAAGCGATAGACGAAAACGTTTTACACAAAAAATGTAGATCTCCTTATAACACACAATTTATTTAAAAGGAGCCCTTGTGGCATTAGCCATATCCGAGATACACTTTATTAATGGTGATAAGTAATCCGTACTTCAGCTAAATATTACTATGTCACTTTACTGACTCTCCATGACTTTTCACTGTCACAGTAGTAACAGTCAAATATTTTCATAGAACTAAGTCATCTGTACTTTATGTAACAATTACTGTGTCACTTTTACTGACTCTCCCTGACTCTTTTCTGTCACAGTAGTAACAAACAAGTATTTTCTTAGGACTAAGTCATCTGTACTTTATGTAGCAATTACTGTGTCACTTTTACTGACTCTCCCTGACTCTTTTCTGTCACAGTAGTAACAAACAAGTATTTTCTTAGGACTAAGTCATCTGTACTTTATGTAACAATTACTGTGTCACTTTTACTGACTCTCCCTGACTCTTTTCTGTCACAGTAGTAACAAACAAGTATTTTCATAGAACTAAGTCATCTGTACTTTATGTAACAATTACTGTGTCACTTTTACTGACTCTCCCTGACTCTTTTCTGTCACAGTAGTAACAAACAAGTATTTTCATAGAACTAAGTCATCTGTACTTTATGTAACAATTACTGTGTCACTTTTACTGACTCTCCCTGACTCTTTTCTGTCACAGTAGTAACAAACAAGTATTTTCATAGAACTAAGTCATCTGTACTTTATGTAACAATTACTGTGTCACTTTTACTGACTCTCCATGTCTCTTCACTGTCACAGTAGTAACAAACAAGTATTTTCATAGAACTACGTCGTCTGTACTTTATGTAGCAATTACTGTGTCACTTTTACTGACTCTCCATGACTCTTCACTGTCACAGTAGTAACAAACAAGTATTTTCATAGAACTAAGTCATCTGTAGTTTATGTAACAATTACTGTGTCACTTTTACTGACTCTCCATGTCTCTTCACTGTCACAGTAGTAACAAACAAGTATTTTCATAGAACTAAGTCATCTGTAGTTTATGTAACAATTACTGTGTCACTTTTACTGACTCTCCATGTCTCTTCACTGTCACAGTAGTAACAAACAAGTATTTTCATAGAACTAAGTCATCTGTAGTTTATGTAACAATTACTGTGTCACTTTTACTGACTCTCCATGACTCTTCACTGTCACAGTAGTAACAGTCAAATATTATCTTAGCACTAAGTCATCTGTACTTTATGTAGCAATTACTTTGTCACTTTTACTGACTCTCCATGACTCTTCACCGCCACAGTAGAAACAGTCAAATATTATGTTAGCACTAAGTCATCTGTACTTTATGTAACAATTACTATGTCACATTTACTGACTCTCCATGACTCTTCACTGTCACAGTAGTAACAAACAAGTATTTTCATAGAACTAAGTCATCTGTAGTTTATGTAACAATTACTGTGTCACTTTTACTGACTCTCCATGACTCTTCACTGTCACAGTAGTAACAAACAAGTATTTTCATAGAACTAAGTCATCTGTAGTTTATGTAACAATTACTGTGTCACTTTTACTGACTCTCCATGTCTCTTCACTGTCACAGTAGTAACAAACAAGTATTTTCATAGAACTAAGTCATCTGTAGTTTATGTAACAATTACTGTGTCACTTTTACTGACTCTCCATGACTCTTCACTGTCACAGTAGTAACAAACAAGTATTTTCATAGAACTAAGTCATCTGTAGTTTATGTAACAATTACTGTGTCACTTTTACTGACTCTCCATGTCTCTTCACTGTCACAGTAGTAACAAACAAGTATTTTCATAGAACTAAGTCATCTGTAGTTTATGTAACAATTACTGTGTCACTTTTACTGACTCTCCATGTCTCTTCACTGTCACAGTAGTAACAAACAAGTATTTTCATAGAACTAAGTCATCTGTAGTTTATGTAACAATTACTGTGTCACTTTTACTGACTCTCCATGACTCTTCACTGTCACAGTGGTAACAGTCAAATATTATCTTAGCACTAAGTCATCTGTACTTTATGTAACAATTACTTTGTCACTTTTACTGACTCTCCATGACTCTTCACTGTCACAGTAGTAACAGTCAAATATTATGTTAGCACTAAGTCATCTGTAGTTTATGTAACAATTACTGTGTCACTTTTACTGACTCTCCATGTCTCTTCACTGTCACAGTAGTAACAGTCAAATATTATCTTAGCACTAAGTCATCTGTACTTTATGTAGCAATTACTTTGTCACTTTTACTGACTCTCCATGACTCTTCACTGTCACAGTAGCAACAACAAGTATTTACTTAGAACTAAGTCAACTATACTTTATGTAGCAATTACTTTGTCACTTTTACTGACTCTCCATGACTCTTCACTGTCACAGTAGCAACAACAAGTATTTACTTAGAACTAAGTCAACTGTACTTTATGTAGCAATTACTTTGTCACTTTTACTGACTCTCCATGACTCTTCACTGTCACAGTAGCAACAACAAGTATTTACTTAGAACTAAGTCATCTGTACTTTATGTAACAATTACTTTGTCACTTTTACTGACTCTCCATGACTCTTCACTGTCACAGTAGTAACAGTCAAATATTATCTTAGCACTAAGTCATCTGTACTTTATGTAACAATTACTGTGTCACTTTTACTGACTCTCCATGACTCTTCACTATCACAGTAGTAACAGTCAAATATTATCTTAGCACTAAGTCATCTGTACTTTATGTAGCAATTACTTTGTCACTTTTACTGACTCTCCATGACTCTTCACCGTCACAGTAGTAACAGTCAAATATTATGTTAGCACTAAGTCATCTGTACTTTATGTAGCAATTACTTTGTCACTTTTACTGACTCTCCATGACTCTTCACCGTCACAGTAGTAACAGTCAAATATTATCTTAGCACTAAGTCATCTGTACTTTATGTAGCAATTACTTTGTCACTTTTACTGACTCTCCATGACTCTTCACCGTCACAGTAGTAACAGTCAAATATTATCTTAGCACTAAGTCATCTGTACTTTATGTAGCAATTACTTTGTCACTTTTACTGACTCTCCATGACTCTTCACTGTCACAGTAGTATTAGTCAAATATTATCTTAGCACTAAGTCATCTGTACTTTATGTAGCAATTACTTTGTCACTTTTACTGACTCTCCATGACTCTTCACTGTCACAGTAGTAACAGTCAAATATTATCTTAGCACTAAGTCATCTGTACTTTATGTAGCAATTACTTTGTCACTTTTACTGACTCTCCATGACTCTTCACTGTCACAGTAGTAACAGTCAAATATTATCTTAGCACTAAGTCATCTGTACTTTATGTAGCAATTACTTTGTCACTTTTACTGACTCTCCATGACTCTTCACTGTCACAGTAGTAACAATCAAATATTATGTTAGCACTAAGTCATCTGTACTTTATGTAGCAATTAGTTTGTCACTTTTACTGACTCTCCATGACTCTTCACCGTCACAGTAGTAACAGTCAAATATTATGTTAGCACTAAGTCATCTGTACTTTATGTAACAATTAGTTTGTCACTTTTACTGACTCTCCATGACTCTTCACCGTCACAGTAGTAACAGTCAAATATTATGTTAGCACTAAGTCATCTGTACTTTATGTAACAATTAGTTTGTCACTTTTACTGACTCTCCATGACTCTTCACCGTCACAGTAGTAACAGTCAAATATTATGTTAGCACTAAGTCATCTGTACTTTATGTAACAATTAGTTTGTCACTTTTACTGACTCTCCATGACTCTTCACCGTCACAGTAGTAACAGTCAAATATTATGTTAGCACTAAGTCATCTGTACTTTATGTAACAATTAGTTTGTCACTTTTACTGACTCTCCATGACTCTTCACCGTCACAGTAGTAACAGTCAAATATTATGTTAGCACTAAGTCATCTGTACTTTATGTAGCAATTACTCCGTCTCTTACGTCTTTCTGAGAAGGCGTCTAGAACGGGCCGACGTATTTAACGTTTTAAACACGGCGTTTTTTATTCTAAAGTTCATTTTTATAATGAGGGTCTGATTCAAGTGGAACGGATTCTGAAGCTCTATTGTCCGTATTAATCTCGCCACATTTGTGTTAATACACAGCTTTAAATGTCACAGATACACTAACACAAACACTCGCAAGAAAGATAGCATTGTGTCAGTGGTCCATATACACATGGCTAGATTCCAAGGATTTGTACGAGTCCGTTTTCTTGTCTTGCTCTAAGACAATTCCTCGTTGGAAGTTTGATACTGTACGTTGATCTTCTTACTTCCGGAACATTTTCAAAGATTATGGTGCATTCGTTAAGTTCTTTTTTAAATTATTCTATAGTGGTATAGGGGAGTTTTATGATGCATCCTCCCCTTTGTCCCTTATAATTACAATTTCGTAGAGCCCCGGGTATTCCTAATAGCGGATGAACTATCCCCTGTTGTTGGATGTGAAACGTCCGACTCCCCCAACAGTCTTCCAAGTTCTGGCAACTGTGCATAGCGTATAAGTACACTTTGGTGGTGGAACAATCATCGGTCGGAATGGTCGAGTAAGTTTTTACATTATCCCATAAGTAACATTTTAAAAGTTAGCCTTCTCTTTGGTCGCATAGTTATTTAATAACATAATTCATAGACTGTTAGCACACACAACCAGACAGAGGTGCAGCTGATGATTATGAAGACTCCGCACTAGAGATCACCAAGTTAAATGTTTGCCTTCTCCTAGGTCGCATAGTTATTTAATAACATAATTCATAGACTGTTAGCACACACAACCAGGCAGAGGTGCAGCTGGTGATTATGAAGACTCCGCACTAGAGATCACCGAGTTAAACTGCGACCATCGAGAAAAATAACATTTTTCAATTGTTAATTCTAAAATACAGGTTGTCTGATGGCTGGCTGAACACGATTTTCTCTCCTTATATAATTATTTGGCATACGATCTTAATTACAACATAGAAAAGAAATAATGGCGGCGCTTTCTTGCATGAGGGATATTAAAGTGTTTTGGCATTAATGCGTGTCGTTCCGCTATCTTTTGTTTTGCTGGTTGCGACCAAATGTGTAAGACGAGTATGACGGCAACAAGGTCGCAGAGACGCGCAGAGGTCTCTAACAATTGCAAGCTTGACCACACCGTCCGGTTGATCAGAGAAGGCTTCCCTCTGGTGCGGTCGACGCGCAAGCGTCTGCGCCATCTGTCCTCCATCTACTGAAGCATGAAAGGGAATACGAAACGAGAGGACAGGACATTCGCCTACTAACCCGGGAAGACCACGAAAAATCCCATGCTGAGATTCACCGACCCGAACCCGTGTTCTCCCTAATGTGAGCCCCAAATGCTACCGCAGAGCTACCTCGCGGCATTTGTCTCTTTTTGTACACATTCTCGTGAAGTAACAATGTTTTCTTCTTAATTAACTCCAATGTGTTCCTATTCTAGTACATGGCTTTTACTAATTTATGATTTGAATTCAGAAGGTGTTTTATAGGTCATGTCCTTCAGAAATAATAGAACTTATCAAATTCGATTGAATGGTTTTTGAGAGATCACCAGACCCTCTAGAATGAACGGACGTCACACTGGGTTCGAGGTTGAGAAAAATGGCGCCGGTAGTCGGTGGTGTGTTTTGCATGATTTGTTGTTTTCTATTAACTCCGGCATAAGTTTGTTATCACATTAGCGAAGCAGTAGTGTTTGCACGTGTTATTGGTGTTTACTAATGAATTCCATGCACACTATGGCTACATTATGTATTAATTTATCCATTAAAGTGTTGTATTTACACCCTGGTAGTACTTGTGGAGTTTCCCGACGGGTGCCACTTCCTCCGCCTTGCTGAGCTAGCTTCAACTGCAAAGCTGCCAACATATGACTAGCAAACAGCGCCAACATTTCGCGAATTGCGGATACTCCTCGCAGCTCTTTATTCGCAGTAGCGGCCTTAGCATTAGCAACCAGTGGCCACGCGCGTGTGTCTGGTGTAATGGATTATCAACAATACGCTGACCTGGCATTTAGCAGCACGCGGTGATTTAGCAAAGTTGCCTATCTGCGATAGGTTGGCAATTCCCTACGCGCATGCCCACTATCGATAAAATGGAGAAGTTTGTTGTGGTTAATCAACAATGTTACTACAACAGAACGGATCCTTTAAAGGGTGGTGAATATCTACTACAAAATTCAATTCTAAGATAATCTGACTAGTTATTTTACGTTTTTCGACACCATTTAACGATACTATAGATACGAGACAACAGTTTCACAAATTGGAGAATATAGTTTGTGTCACGGTTACTATGGTGATATAAAGAAGAAGAAGTTACAGTAGCGGACGTTATAGCCGTAAGTATACTTTACCTGAAACATTTCAACACTATTATGTTTCCAGGCCTAAATCGGATTACAGTAAAGATGAATCATTGGTCCATCTCTTATATTTCTAGAAGAATAATATTCAAGAGAAAAAGGGATCAGATGCATAAATCGTGAACACTTAAGGCCTTCGAAGGATTCAACTGTATGCACACTTCATTTTGCTTTCCTTGTGGTGATGGTTCTTTAATGACAGTTCCAAGAATTACAGCACAATGCATTTCGAACAATTTCTGAAAATCAACTATAGTATTTATGTTGCTTCATGAAAAACTGCAGATTGCATGAATGTTGTTTTGCTGTGCTGGTTTAACGCTATGTATTTCATATATTTCACTTAAAGTTAAGGTTATGTATTTCATATATTTCGGTTGCAGTGTTGGTTTAACGTTATGTATTTCCTATATTTCAGTTGCAGTGCTGGTTTAAGGTTATGTATTTCCTATATTTCAGTTGCAGTGTTGGTTTAAGGTTATGTACTTCCTATATTTCAGTTGCAGTGTTGGTTTAAGGTTATGTATTTCTTATATTTCAGTTGCAGTGCTGGTTTAACATTATTTATTTCATATATTTCACTTATAGTGCCGGTTTAAGGTTATGTATTTCATATATTTCACTTACAGTGCTGGTTTAAGGTTATGTATTTCCTATATTTCACTTACAGTGCTGGTTTAACATTATTTATTTAATATATTTCACTTATAGTGCCGGTTTAAGGTTATGTATTTCATATATTTCACTTACAGTGCTGGTTTAAGGTTATGCATTTCCTATATTTCAGTTGCAGTGCTAGTTTAACATTATGTATTTCATATATTTCACTTACAGTGCTGGTTTAAGGTTATGTATTTTCTATATTTCAGTTGCAGTGCTGGTTTAACATTATTTATTTCATATATTTCACTTATAGTGCCGGTTTAAGGTTATGTATTTCCTATATTTCACTTACAGTGCTGGTTTAAGGTTATGCATTTCCTATATTTCAGTTGCAGTGCTGGTTTAACATTACTTATTTCATAAATTTCACTTACAGTGCTGGTTTAAGGTTATGCATTTCCTATATTTCAATTGCAGTGCTGGTTTAACATTATTTATTTCATATATTTCACTTATAGTGCTGGTTTAAGGTTATGTATTTCCTATATTTCAGTTGCAGTGCTGGTTTAACATTACTTATCTCATATATTTCACTTACAGTGCTGGTTTAAGGTTATGTATTTCCTATATTTCAGTTGCAGTGCTGGTTTTACATTATTTATTTCATATATTTAACTTATAGTGCTGGTTTAAGATTATGTATTTCCTATATTTCAGTTGCAATGCTGGTTTAACATCATTTATTTCATGTATTTCACTTACAGTGCTGGTTTAAGGTCATGTATTTCCTATATTTCACTTACAGTGCTGGTTTAACATTATTTATTTCGTATATTTCACTTACAGTGCTGGTTTAAGGTTATGTATTTCCTGTATTTCACTTACAGTGCTGGTTTAACATTATTTATTTCATATATTTCACTTACAGTGCTGGTTTAAGGTTATGTATTTCCTATATTTCAGTTGCAGTGCTGGTTTAACATTATTTATTTCATATATTTCACTTATAGTGCCGGTTTAAGGTTATGTAATTCCTATATTTCACTTACAGTGCTGGTTTAAGGTTATGCATTTCCTATATTTCAGTTGCAGTGCTGGTTTAACATTACTTATTTCATATATTTCACTTACAGTGCTGGTTTAAAGTTATGCATTTCCTATATTTCAATTGCAGTGCTGGTTTAACATTATTTATTTCATATATTTCACTTATAGTGCTGGTTTAAGGTTATGTATTTCCTATATTTCAGTTGCAGTGCTGGTTTAACATTACTTATCTCATATATTTCACTTACAGTGCTGGTTTAAGGTTATATATTTCCTATATTTCAGTTGCAGTGCTGGTGTTAATTATTTATTTCATATATTTCACTTATAGTGCCGGTTTAAGGTTATGTATTTCCTATATTTCACTTACAGTGCTGGTTTAAGGTTATGCATTTCCTATATTTCAGTTGCAGTGCTGGTTTAACATTATTTATTTAATATATTTCACTTACAGTGCTGGTTTGAGGTTATGTATTTCCTATATTTCAGTTGCAATGCTGGTTTAACATTATTTATTTCATATATTTCACTTATAGTGCTGGTTTAAGGTCATGTATTTCCTATATTTCACTTACAGTGCTGGTTTAACATTATTTATTTCATATATTTCACTTACAGTGCTGGTTTAAGGTTATGTATTTCCTATATTTCACTTACAGTGCTGGTTTAACATTATTTATTTCATATATTTCACTTACAGTGCTGGTTTAAGGTTATGTATTTCCTATATTTCACTTACAGTGCTGGTTTAACATTATTTATTTCATATATTTCACTTACAGTGCCGGTTTAAGGTTATGCATTTCATATATTTCAGTTGCAGTGTTGGTTTAAGGTTATGTATTTCCTATATTTCAGTTGCAGTGCTGGTTTTACATTATTTATTTCATATATTTCACTTATAGTGCCGGTTTAAGGTTATGTGTTTCCTATATTTCAGTTGCAGTGTTGGTTTAAGGTTATGTATTTCCTATATTTCAGTTGCAGTGTTGGTTTAAGGTTAAGTATTTCTTATATTTCAGTTGCAGTGCTGGTTTAACATTACTTATTTCATATATTTCACTTACAGTGCTGGTTTAACATTATTTATTTCATATATTTCACTTACAGTACTGGTTTAAGGTTATGTATTTCCTATATTTCACTTACAGTGCTGGTTTAACATTATTTATTTCATATATTTCACTTACAGTGCCGGTTTAAGGTTATGCATTTGCTATATTTCAGTTGCAGTGCTGGTTTAACATTATTTATTTAATATATTTCACTTACAGTGCTGGTTTAAGGTTATGCATTTCATATATTTCAGTTATAGTGCTGTTTAAGGTTACTTAGTTGTAATATTTCAGTCTTTCGGTGTGCGCTCTCTCTACGAAACCTAGTAAAGAAGTGCTATAAGAGGTAAGTATTAGGTATATTTTGGAGTAATCATTGGAAACCTGGAAATGAAAAGCTATCAGTGAAAGCAAAAGCAAAATTCCATCCTAAAGCTTCCAAATTCGGTAGCTAATTAATGTAAACATTTACGCATTTCGTGCGTCAGCATCCAGTGTGACAAACAGTGTAAATAGTGACACATAATTTTAAGTGAACTCCATTAGTGTCAACAGTTCTGTTTCATGCAAGCTGTGTGGTGCTCGCAGTTTATAAAAATACGTCCTTTGTAATTTTAAATACGTAACTGTCGTTTAGAAACGCTGTTAAGTTATTGCGTGCAAAACCGTGGACTACATGAATGTTTAAGGCTGTGTAAGTATTTCATTTGTCACCATTTAATCTTAAACTGTATTTAGTTTACCTTTGAGACAGTATTTTTGTGTACAACAGAGAAATGTCGCATTAAGTCTGACAAATTGCCAGCACATACGACCGTCAGTGACAGGTCAGACGGAGGCCTACACTTTTTATAATATTAATATAGGCATGAAACGGATGCAGTAAACCATTTCTCTCTTCAGTCACATTGTTGTTCACTAAGACAGAACAAACAGCAAGTCAACTGAAAGACTTTACCTAGAGATTTGACTTGCTGAGCGGAAGCCAATTTTCCAAGTTTCCTTTCATATCCATCTTCGTCGGGGGACAGGCCAGGATTCCCAGAAATGATGTGCAAAAGCTGCTTTGCCTTTCATCGATCCGTCCTATCCATAAGAGTAGACGACCTCTCATTTTCGTTACGTTACCTTTGAACTTTACAACAAAATCCCAACTGATTTAACTGATACAGACTTACCAACGGAACTCCATCGTTTTACTCAGAAACTCAATACTATCGTTTATTTTTCTATAGCTACCATAATACTATTCTAACAAAACATTTTTTGTATCCGCTTGAAGTTAATCGCTATTTGCTGGCCTTGAAATTCCGTGACATCTTGAGAAACAATTGAACGTGATAGCACTTTAAAAATGACAAATTATTGAAGCTCTCAAACAAATAACGGATACCCCTAAAATGGCTGATCTTTAAAATAGTTTGCGGATTTTAAAGAGACCTGCATTTTCCGTTCACTAAGTTCGTATGTTCTACCAATGATAAAAATCCTTCCAAATAAACTTATTGCCAGAAAATTGTTCATATGCATTTTATTTTGCTCACAAATATGTTAAATAAATACACTTTAATCAAATTCGTTATAGTCATCTTTGTTAATATAAAAAAATTCAAAAATTCCCAATGTGAGGCGTAATTTGTGAGGAGAGATGATCTTGAAAATGTTTGGAGGATACCGATCTTAAATGCCAATTTTGTTATTTATCGGACATTTCCGTTTTACTTAGTTGTTGATAAACGCGCGCGTGAAGGTTATTCTAAAAGGATTTTTGATTCAGGGGCCTCAAAGCCCCGTACTTCGGATGAAATCTCGCGCTCGAGTTTTTGAGTGCCCAGCGGAGAATGAACTTGTGGTTTGTGATTGCCTGTAGCAAGTCGATACAGAGATTTCGCTGCAAATACGTGTCTTCAGAGCCTATCAATCTCGCGCCTGTGTCTGGCAACAACATAACACAAATACGAAATGTCCGATAGATAGCAAACTTGGCATCTAGGTTCCAAGCGTGCAACGGGAACATTTTCAAGAAAATCTTTAGACTACCCTTTATATTCAACAATTTCGAAATGTTTATTTTCTCAAATGTGACTAACTGTTTTGATGAACACACCATATATTTAAGACATGTATGTACATCACAAATAAAATGTATATCTTGAAATTTCTGGGAAAACTTTGTGAAGTCCTCTTCATTTGTAAGAAACCCTGTATAATTTTGTATCACAGCTACAATCCATAAGAGACAGACAAAAAGTATCTCACACAAATTGTTTCAAATAACTTTTTTGTGACATCAGTCATTTTCGAGATATATTTCTTATTGATCCCAACTTTTCAATGCCTTTGTGATTGTTTTGAACTGTTGTTGCTATTTAGTTTTTTCCTGTAACGTCATGGAAAGACTATGGTATTTCTAGACCCGCTTTTAAACATCTGACTATTGAAGCGGTTACCTCTAACCCCCCTTTAACTACAACGAAATGTGTAACATATACGTATAGGTTATACAACGGAGGGGCATCTCGCGCACAGATATATTGTCTCTACCACCCCCAGGAAGAGGGAATGAAGTGAAAGAACCACAGTAGGCTACAGTGTACGGTATATAACGGAGGACCTACAAGGATCCACTGTGTCTGCCACCTCCAGTAAGAGGGGATGAAGTGAAGGACCCACACGTACACGCACGCCTGAAATACGAGAAGGAAACGGAAAAGAGAGAGGAAATCGTGATAGTTGCAATATCCTAGGTCAGGGTGGGTGGTCGACGGAATCGAACCCGGAACTTCTCGAACGCGAACCTTGCACGCTACCACGAAGCCGTAAGAATACTTTGTAGATATTACATGGAAGTCGGTAGAGAAAGTCACGTGAATGTAATATGAGTTTTGTTCACTCACGAGACTATTGTTTCGTTGCACAAGATCCAGACATCGTGTTGCGTACTGGTTTGTGGTCATTTTAATTAAACTGCTACCACGTGACTATTTGTTTTGCCAGACGGCATTCAGTTGTTATTTTTCTACTGTTTGTTGATCGATGTAATCACGATACGGACGCAATAGAACACGCTTTAATGCGCAATGGTGCAGACGAACGGTGACGATCCCAAATAAAATATGCAACACGTCAAAGGCAGTGAAGGTCGTACTCGTTAAACATTAAACACCAGCAGGAATACGTGCGACTTTGGCGGTTTGGCGATTCATCAATTTTTTATATATATTTGCTTATTTACACTCAAGGGGGGAGCAAACGGCGAAATTAATATCTTCTTCTCTTTTGCATTCTTATAAATTGTAATTTCGCATTTAATTTGACATATATTCTATCATTATAGACAGATTAATTGCATTTTAAAAATGCATCTGCTATTTTGTACTCTGAATTCTGCACCTCTTTACAGTTAAAAAGTCTACTCTTTGGAGTAGAGACGAGAAGCTTTGTTCTACAAACTGGACCGTTTGGAAATGTCCATGTGTTTAAAAAATGTGATCCATCTTTGTAAACATATCCTCATCTCTTCATGGATTAGGAGATACATTGTAACCTACCTTACCCTCTATCTTTATTAGTGCACAAACTATCCTTACTAAAGCTTATTTTGTAGCTATTTCCTTTTAATTCGAAAGAAAATTTTCCAGAAACAGCTACATTACACATTTCGTTATAGAGAACAGCGATAGTCAAATGTTTAACAACTGGACGCTATATGCTGCCATACTGTTTCCATGACATCGCGAGAAACAACTGAATGTTGATAGGAGTTTAAAAGATTGGTTAAGTATTAAACAGTTCACACCATCAATAACGGATATCTGGGAAGTGGTTGATGCCACAAAAAGGTTATCTGAAATAAATTGTGTATTTTAGAGAGATCTGTGTTTCTCCTGCAGTAATTTTTCCGCCTATCGCTTAAAGTTTACCAATTATACAAGATTGTACAAAAGTCCTTCCTATTGAAGAGGACTTCAAAGGCTATTCCCGGAAAGTTCAACACATACATTTTATTTGCATGTAAATATCTTTAATTTATGATATTTTAATCAAAATCGTTAGAGACATGTTTTATAAAATCAACAATTTCGAAAAAATGTTTCATGTAAAGGGTAGTTTGGAGTGTGGGGATTTTCTTGAAAATCTTTGTGTGGCATGTTTGGAAGGTAGTGAACCTAAATACCAACTTTTGGTGTTGATCGGACTTTTCGTTTTTGATTTATGCTGTTCAGAGTGATACACACACACACACGGATCTTTCCCTAAAATTGCCTTCTTATTTTGTTTTTTGTTCAGGGCCTCAAAACTTGTATTTCCGGTGAAATGTGTGTATGGAAGTTCTGGGTGGAATGCAATATGTTTTCTCCCTAGTAGGTAGAGAAAGTAAAAATGAATTGCTGATAAATGTTAATTAAAAGAGTGTAATAAAGAAACAATAAAGCGAACGAGCTGCACACGTTTCAATGTGATACTTTAATGAATTACTACTTTCTCCACCACACAGAGAAGGTATTGCATTCCACCCAAAAATTATATATCGAGATTTCAGCAGAAATACACATTTTCATGCCCCTGAATGCAAAAAAAAAAAGCATTTTTAGAATAAGCTCCGTGTGTGCGTGTGAACAGCATAACTAAAAAACAAAACGTTGACTAAATACCAAACTTGGTGTTTACGTTCGGTACCTTCCAAATATTTTCAAGAAAATCCCCCACCACAAACTACCCTTTACATGGAACATTTTTCAAAATTGTTTATTTTCTAAAGAACTGACTGTAAAGAATTTAATTAAAATAGCATATTACGCATATGCGTATATACAGCGTATCCTGAATTTTCTGGGAATATCCTGTGAAGTCCTCTACATTCGAAGGAATTTGTATTATTTCGTATAACTGGTAAACGTTAAGCGATAGACAAAACGTACTACACAAAAAATGTAGATGTCCTTAAAACACACAATTTGTATCAAAGAAGTTTCTTGTGCAATAAGTATCGCCGAAATACCACTTACTAATGGTTCGAATTGTTCAATACTTTGTCATTCTTTTAACCTCCTGTCGATTTTCAGTTGTTTCTTGCGATGTCATGGAAACAGTATGGAATTTTGAGGCAGCATATAGCGTCCAGATCTTAAACATTTGACTATCGCTGTTCTCTTTGTATCTGTAACGAAATGTTTGATACAGAAAGCTTTATTACATTAAAATGAAGTGTATATAAAAAATCTGATGTGTTACACTCACATGACTTTCTTTACTCTTGTAAAACTATTTTTACAAACGCTTATTCTCCATCTACTTCATGTTAATCGAGATAAACATTTGCAGACTCTATCTTATTGCTAATTTTCTTGTAGATGTAAGGGGAATGTATATTTACAAGGGCAATATAGAAATACAGTAGCCTTTAAGCACATACATATCTCTTAATAGCTGGTTGCTAGGTGCTGCACCATTCCCTTTGCCACAGACTAATACTCTTTGCATATCCAAGACAAAGAATGAATAACGAATTCCCATTTCAGAAAATAAGTATTGAAAAATTTAAGGGAACAACAAGCAATATCTCAAAAATGGTTCATTCAACAAAAAAATGTATATGACATAAGTTGTGTATTTTAAAGCGATCTACATTTCTTGTGTAGTAAAATTTTGTCTATCTCTTATGGTTTACCAGTTATGCAAAAGTCGTTCACAATTAAGAATACTTTTGGAAAATACAGAGATATACATTTTATTTGCCATAAAAATATCTTAAACATATGATATTTTAATCAAAATCGTTAGAGCCGTTTTTGAGAAAATTAAAATTTTCGAAAAATCTTCCATGTAAAGGGTAATTTGGGGTGGGGGGATTTTCTTGAAAACCTTTGTGTCGCATCCTTGGAAGATACTGAACCTAAATACCAAGTTTGGTGTTTATCCGACTGTTCGTTTCTGAGTTATGCTGTTCACAGACACACACACACACACACACACACACACACACACACACACACGCGCGGGTGATACCGCACTTTTGGAATGAATGCAATATTTCCTCTACCTACTTTAAGTAAACAAAAATTTCACTTTCATGTAAGGCAGTCGGAGTGCTTCCACATGAAGACGACGTGCTTTACCACAATTAACTTGCACGATGGCGGTGTAATGTTATCTCCACGTCGCAGACGTTCTTCTTTAATGACAGCGGAGCGAGTAAGTTTCTGCAAGGAATTTAACATCACCCGGGATTAATGGCACCTGTAATTAAGCTCTTATTATTACTGAAATCTCCTAGGCTTCTGAGTGAATTTCTAACAATTTTGAGTTATAACAAGTCATACAAGATGCTAAAAATGTTTCTTATGAGTTAGAAATATGTAGTATATTGCGATAGGAGTGTGAGAAGTGCATTATTACAGAGGCGAGAATTACTTTGAGACCCTGCTATGTATTTCACACTGTTGTTGCGCGTGTTTTATTATGTTGAATGAATTATTAACAAAATTAAAAATTTATAATAAACCTGCCCATCGTCTGCTCGGATTTCCCATAACGCAATGCTGCCAATTCAACATGCTGCTTTAGTACCGAGCGTGGTGCTCCCGGGTTCGATCCCCGGCGCATGTGTTTTTCGTGGCTTTCTCGGGGTCGGCAAGCGAACGTTGGGGTGGTTTCTTCTCTACCATCATTTCCCTTTCATTCCGTTTCCTTCTCATCTTTCAGGTTTCATGGATACCAGAGGGCTACTTGATTGGTGGGTCGTTCATCGCCCTGTCTCGGTGGCTCCAGCAGTAGGACGGGTCTGCGAGCTGGGCACTTTCGCACGTCTCTGTGGCGCCTTCACCTTATCCCCTCCTCCTGGGGGTGGTAGCCCGTGAGGTGTCGCCTCCCCTTGGTAAGATACGATAACTTAGAAGACTGAGTCAATTGTTTGATGCCGGTGTTTGAACGTAACAGAGCGAGTCTGATATGAGGACCCAGATATTGAAGAGACGTGGAAAATAAACAGTTTACAGTTAATTGGTGTAGAGCTTTTCCAGAATGAATGACGCGAGCTCTTCTAACACAATAACTTAGTTTGTTATTCCAAACGTTGTTGAAAACGTTTAAGGTACGAACAAGTTGGCTACATTTCGTGTATTAATCAAGAGTGACTTTACTGCATTGTTATGTCAGAAGGCAGTGTATTTAATTACGACACTACAACATAACATATAAGGTGTGCCATTCACTGTAATGTGTTGTTGTTATTATGATTACTGATCGCTAAATTAAGGGTTCAGCTGTATTTTAATTCCCGCCGTAGTTATACTATGTTTTACAGTCATACGTTGGTAAACATGGTTTTGGAGTATTTATTTTTGCCATACTGCTAACATCAGTCGCTCTTCATATTATAAATATTAAAATTTTAAAATATATTAATTTAAAAGAAACTATCACATAAAATAATGTACAACACACGTTTGTGTATCCGAGGGGACTCCAATGATTGAGGATATTGCACCTACACTCCTCGAGGGGGGATGAGAGGAGACACCGGGCGGGCGGAACCAGCACTGAAGTTTCTGGCAGTCGGAGAACCCGCCACATACAGAGGGCTCAACGTTCCCCAAGGGGCGGTCCGTCTACCCCAGCAACCAGCCGAAGGCAGAGGGACGGAGAAAGTTCTAAAGAGAGCATCCTTTACCCTGCCACGCCACACCGAAATACCATCGCCGTCACTTCCAATGCTGAAACAGACCCAACGGTGAGTGAAATAATTAGAACGAGATAAAGGGGCTGAGAGAAACCACTTCAGCATTCATTCGCCTGACGACCCGGGAAAACTCCCGGTAGCCGAGAATGGAACCCAGGGCCTCCTGAATGCAACACGTTTCTAAAGTAGATTACAGAATCTCTCTCTCCAATGTGCGGGAACATCGCAATACAGTGTGTACGCTGATCTACAAGTTGCGTTGTCACACTCGTCCGTTACAGTCTATGTACTTGTGTATAGCGTACTGGCGTGCGGCAAAAACTCAATACTCACAGAAAATACACGTTTCAGCATATTCCGACACGAAGTTTCTCAACACAAATTACCATTAATATAGAGAAATTGTTTAATTTCTCAAAAATGACTAACGATTTTCATTAAATGCCATAGGTGTGTTTAAGATACTTACATGACAAATAAAATGTATGTCTTTGTTTCCTGAGAAGTATTCTTCATTCGGAAGCAATGTTATGTAACTGGTAAACGTAAGACAGGCAAGAAAGTATAGATTTCTTTAAAGCACACGATTTCTGTTAAAACCATTTCCGATATATATATGTTATTGGTTTACATTTTCAAATACTTGAGCTCCTTTCAGTGGTAAGTCGCTGTTCGTTTGTTCTTGTTGACTACACTCCCCGTTGTTAGACTTACAAGCGAGAGCCAGGATGGGTGATCATCCCGAATCCCGCATACGCCTCACTAGGATTGAACCGAGAGGCGATCGGTCTAACCAGTGGGCCACGGCGCTGCCTGTTGCTTTATTCTCCAGATCCTAACACATAACTGTCCACGCTTGGTCATTTGCCGTCGCGGGTCAACTACGTAATTCTTGTTAAGAGACAGAAGCTTGAAGGTGTAAGAAGGGTAAAGTGTTTAAAAAGCGGGTCGTTATGTGATAGCTTTTGTTTTATCTTGAGTTAAGAACCATTTAGCCTTCAGGATGTCACATTTCTGGCTTACTTTAATGATAAATTAACGTCCAATAACGGGGCGGGTCACACCAGACGGAGAGTGAACCAAATGGTCGAAATGGGCCCGGAGTCTCTAGTGTTTATAGTCATTACACGTTCGTCTTTTCAGGATAAGGAAAAGCCCCGGAAAAAATTATCCAGGTAATTCGCCCTAACCGACATTCAAACTCGGGACCTTTTGAATGCGAGGCAGACTCGCTACCCTCATGCCACGTAGGTGGGCAGTGATGGCTTTAAAATTCCGTTCTGTGCACAAGAACAAATGTTAAAAAAGGGTATGTGTATTTGAAAAATTCAAAGCCATAACAGAATATTTCGGAAAAGGCTAATGCCACGAGAACATTTGACATAACTGCGTGCTTTAGAGAGATCTACATTTCTTGTGTAGTAAGAGGTTTAATAATTCTACAGAAGTCACTCAGAATGAAGAGAACTTCACAGGCTAGTGCAGAAAACTCAAGATATACATTTTATTTGTGATGAAAATATCCTATATTTATAGTATTTTAATGAAAGTCGTTAAAACCATTTTTGATAAAATAAAAATTAAAGATAGCTTTTACATGTAATAGAGTACTTTGGGATGATAGAATTTTCTTGAAAATCTTTGCGTCGAATCCTTGGAAGATTCTGAATTTAACCCAAGTTTTTTTTATTTAGGGAGCTTCAGAAGATGAAATCTCAGCATGAACTTTTTGGCTGGAATACACTAATTCTCCTACCTGCTAGATACAGTAAAGGTGCTCTCCATTTCTTTTAAATGTAGACGCGTACGTTCCCTGAACACTAGACAGCGGTGATTTACTGTTCTTGAACGTAATGAATGTTGATGACTGTGCGGCCGAGAGGCGCAGCTCGCACAGTATGTTCGGTGCGAGCTTTAATTCGCCTCTGACGTGTCACTGCTTAAAGGCAACCAAGGCGTGAGCCAGTAGTGGAGGGTGGGGTCCTATATCTTCCAAGTGGCAACTGGTACAGTTGTTGTGTTATAGAGAGCATCTTTTTCCATGCTCCCACCGACACTTGTTACCCTGAAACAACCGAGCAGGTCGAGGAGGGACAGGAAATTCGGGGATATAATCAAGCTTCCCAGCATTCACCACGGGAATGAAACCCACGACGTCCCAAATGCGTGTCTGAATTCACCTCGCGAGTAAGCAGAAGAAGTGTTGCATTCTACACACAATTTCAATATAAACACTTCACCGGTATGTAGATTCCCGTTTTAAGGTTCTGTGAATTCAGAAAAGAATTGTTAGAAAAACGTCCATGTGCATGTCTGTCTGTCTGTGAACAGCATAACACAAAAAGTCGGTTAAATACCATCTTCCAAGGATGCGACACGAACATTTTCAAGAACTCCCCCCCCGACCCCAAACTACACTACATTTTCAACATTTCTGATGTCAAAAATAGCTGTAACGATTTTGATCCAAATACCATATACTAAGTTATTCGCATGCATATCTTGAATTTTCTGGAAAAGCCTGTGAAGTCCCCTTCGTTCTGAATGACTTTTGTATAAACTGGTAAACCGCAAGTGAGAGACAAAATGTTACTGCATTAAAGCGTACAATTTATGTCAAATAATGTTTTGTGACATTTACGATTCCCAAGATGTTTCAACTTTTTGTTTCAAGTGGTAGGCCACTACTGGCTTTTCTATGGCCATACAAAAAGTATGCAATTTCAAAGCTACACACTTTATCCTACTGTATTCTTCCTATAGGTACAAGGAAACGGCAATGAAAGTTATCTGTATTAATAAGATCGCTATGTGAAGGCTCTGAAATTACAGGGGAGGGAACGAAGGGCGACTTAATAGTTAAAAGGAGTATAAGCACTTAGAAATAGAAACAAGCACATGAATTATTACACAAGTTCTCTGCGACCAATCACATATCTCTCGGTGCCATGTTCCACTGTTTGTGACAGGTTTTATTTGTTTGTTTCAGTGAGGATGCAGAAGGAAACGGAAATGCGAATCCCAGAGCCTGCGATCCTGTCCACAAGGTAGTGCACACCTCAGTCTAGACCACTACAGGTAAGTGTTCAGTGGCGCGAACACAATCATGCCAATTGAAACTCTGTATATTATAGGGTCTTTCAACAAGAGTGTCCTATTTTTGAACTTAAATAAAACACGTTCTATAAATGATAGAGGTTTATTTCTTTTTTATTTTGGAACATAATTAATGTCATTACGTGTGGAAGAGAACATCAGTTAAGTGACCGCCGCGACTTCGTTGGGTTGCGCGTATACGGTTGACCCAATTTTCAATGACAGAAGAACGTAAATTAGGTCCAACTTCACGAATAACACGTTATTGATGTTATTCATAAGATCATTTACTGTTTCTGGCTTGTTGACATAAACTCGAGATTTAACATAACCACACAAGAAGTAATCCAACGGCGTTAAATCACATGACCTCGGGGGCCAGTTAACATCACCACCACGGGAAATGATCAAACCTCTGAACTTCTCCTTCAAAAGATCGAGTATTTTGAGGCAGTATGACATCTGACACCATCTTGCTGGAGCCAGATGTTTCTGAGATCCATACCATCCAATTGAGGGCAAAAATAGTCCCTTATAAGAGCCCGGCATCTTTCTCCATAGAGCTTCTGCATCTTCATCTTGGAAAAAATATGCACCAATGATTCTACCATACCAAAATCCACACCACACAGTAACCTTTTGGGGATGAAGTGGTCGTTCTTGAATCTGCATTGGATTGCGATTGCTCCAATAGCGGCAATTTTGTTTGTTAACACAACCATCTATCCAAATGTGGGCTTCGTCGCTGAAGATGACTTTTCGATAAAAATTCGGGTCAGCTTCCAATTGCTCCATAGCCCAGTCAGCGAATACACGGCGCAACGTATGGTCGTTGGGCTTTAGTTCTTGAGTTAACACCATTTTGTAAGCGTGAAACTTCAAGTCCAGATGCAGAATTCCCAAGTTGTGGTCGGTGAAAGCCCCAATTCTTGCGCTCGACGAGCAATTGATTTGTTTCCGTTCTGGCGTACACTCTCACAAACGGTGCCTATGTTTTCGTTGGAGCGCTTACGTCAATTACGTACAGGCGTTCTTTGTTCGCTGACAGAACCACTTCTTTAGAATTTATCGATCAAACGCCGAATCGTTCTCCCACAGGGACGATTATGCACACCATAAACTTCAGGAATACACGGAAGGTTTGTATGATCCATTTTGATAATACATTTTCACAATTTCTACGCGTTGCTGAATACTGTAACGTTCCATGGCTATTTGTCAATAACAACTGTAACCACGTGACTGTTGTAACTCAATAACAACGGCAGCTATCACATGTTAAAGATACGACACTCTTGTTGAAAGACCCTTTATATTGTTTTTAAGAAAACATTAAGTAACAAACAATAACTTCAAAATTTAATTTCTCTACCTTCTATATTGTAGTCTGATGATTAGAAAAAGCGTTGCAGAGGTATCAAAATGATAACACTGAAAGCAAATTTTTGGTTATTTACTGTTCCAGAGATACTGAACCTCTAGTGTGGTAATGCTGTTACACTTTGCACCACTCACAATACATGACTGCACAGTCAACTTTTTATTTCTTAGCTTTCTAAAGGAAGTATTGTATTCCATTAAAAGTTTCGATACCGAGATTTAACCGAAAATACATGTTTTGAGACTTCGTAAATCCAGAAAAGAAAAGCGTTTTTACAAAAAGGCCCGTGTGTGAAGAGCTTAATTCAAAAACGAAAAGTCGGTATTTAAGTTGTGTATCTTGCAAGTATACAACACGAGGATTCCCTACCTCGAACTACACCTTACAGGCAAACGTTTTCAAGAACGTTGATTTTCTCAAAAATGGCTCTAATGATTTTAATTCAACTGCTATGTCATTACAAATGAAAGGTACGTCTGGGAACAGCCCGTGAAGTCCTCTTCGTTCTGTATAATTGATAATTTAGAACCCAACAAAATACACAATCTATGTTTGACAAAGTTTTCTTGTGACATTAATGGCATTCGAAATATTCTTTGTTATTGGCTTCAACTTCTAAGTTCTTGTACAGTAGAACCCCGCTTAACCGTCGGGCGTCAAATTCCTTAACATGGCTTCCTGCGGAAGGGAATAAAGCCGGGGTCCCGTATCGCAGATTTACGGCAGGTAAAAGAACCGCAAGCCTGATAAAGAGACCTCTGAGCAAAACTACCGGTCTTTCACGTCCAGTATAGAATGGGACGCTAAAGACCACAGCAGTTAAAGAGCGTCTAAAATAAAAATCAACTTAAATTTAATTTTCGCTTAAGCGAACTAAAGAGGCAGAGCTGTTTCGGCTAAAGCACTTTTTCGTATAATCGATGACAAAGCAGCGACAGGAAGAAAACAATTGTATTCCAAATGTTTAATAAAAATTCGACTAGTGTATAAGTATTAAAATATGCATTACAGTATTTACAAAGACTGTTTCATACAATCAGTCATTTGTTCTGAACTTTCTTCCTGCAACGCTTGTGAGCAGCTATATCACGTCACCGTTTGATAAGCGTTATATCTGTTGATTCACTGCTTTGTTTCACAAGGCAACCTGTGCTGTTAATAGTGACGTAATTCATCATTTCCCGTTAACACTTGAATACGAATTTGTAGTGTTTCTTATCTCTAATGCTTTAAATCCTGGTCCTCGAGTTTCTGTTCAATACGCCATCTTAAACAGAAATAAACCACACTGACCAACACCAATAGTAAACTAAGGTAAGATGGGTGTGCAAGCAGTCAAAACTTGTTACAACGGTACAATATTTCTTGGAATGTGGAGTGAAAGTTAACAATACCAAGCACTGTATTGAAATTTAGGGTTCGGGCAAAATATTACCAATTGTCGTAGCAACGCTGCCAGTGCGAATTTGAGCGTGTCGCATTTCTTCGTTCATTCTTTCTTACGTGTCTTTCTCCTTCCCTGTTTCGGTTAAGCGGGATTTTGAAGTGCTTTTTCAAGGATAAGTCGACATTTTGTTTCTCGTGCTCATACAGAGCGCGTGTAATTTCAAAGACATCACATAGCGATCTGCTTTTTAAAAATCAGACTATCGCTTTAGCTTCTTGTGTCTTAAGCAGGTGGCACGTAGATAAAATGAAAACAACTCCACTTCCGCGAGGTAACTTCTGGCTTCAGTCAGCTGTTAATGGAAATAGCATTTTGGTTGACTAGAGGACCCTCTTAGCGGTTACTAAGTTTGAAACAGGCTCCAGATTGAACTACAATACTTCCAGAGACAATATCACACCGTTAATACCACCGTCTGACCTATGACCAGGAAACTGAAGAGACATCTCGCATACCATCCCCACGAGGAAGGGACGAGCTCAAGGCTGCCATGAACGAAAGGTGCCAGGGATCTTTCCATTAGGCGATACCTACTTTATACACCGCCCTCCTTGCTTTTACAGCGACGAAGTGCATACGCCACTTACACGCATCAGCCCCATATGTGGATGACTACCGGGGGGGGGGGGACAACAGTGTCTAGACACTGACTACCAGCTTTCCAGATTGGTGCCCGAGGACAATAAGGCGTCACACATCCCCGCCTAGGCTTAGCCAGACGTAGCCAATCTCCTATGGGCTTCCGGAACCACTGTCCCGCCGATGATGATGATATGGGGTTAAGGGCGCTAAACATCAAAGGTCATCAGCGCCCTTTCAACGTGTAAAATATAAAATTCAAGAACTAAAATAAGGAAAAAACCTCAAGGTCAAAAACGCTAAAAAAAACACGCACACAAATGCTAAAACCACCACACTAAAACATGTTAAACAAGACAATAAAAGAGTAAAACCACGTGTCAAGAACTGTAGAACGCATGGGACATGAGCGCCGTATGTCCACTGGGGAGTAGAGTTTCCATTAAAACAGACAATATAAAATTACAAAGCTAAAAATGCGCCGATTAAAATCACTGTCACTAATAACACGTAAAACACATTCTACAGCACGCGCGTCGCCTGCCAAAACGTTGGCTATGCCAACAGGCAGACCCACACGAACGCGCAATGGAGCTAATACTTGACACTCTGTTAAGATGTGACGCACCGTTAAGGGCGCATCACACTGCTCACATACTGGTGCAGGGTCACCACTAATCAGGTATCTATGACTAAAAATGTAATGTCCGATTCGTAGACGGGCTAAAAGTACCTTTTCTCGACGAGAAGAACGAGAAGAGGTACCACAGACTAACGGAAGAGGTTTAACCTCCCGCAGCTTGTTCCCCCGGAGGGCCGCCCACTCATCGCTCCAAAGCGAGAGGATGGGGCGACGTAAAATAATAAACCAATCTGACGAGGGAACAACACAGGTAAAACTTCTGGGTGATAAAATCGTCAATCTGGCAGCGGCGTCGGCAGACTCGTTCCCTGAGATGCCCACATGACCTGGAATCCACGCGAAGGAGACGCCGATGCCGGAAACACCAAGCGAGTGGAGCAGGTCATGAATACGCTGTACGAGCGGGTGGTAACTGTACAGCGCGCTAAGACTTTGAAGAGCACTCAGGGAGTCTGAACAAATAAAACAGTGCCGTAAGTCGTGCCGCTGAATGTATAAAAGAGACTGATAAATGCTAAAAAGTTCGGCGGTAAAAATCGAACATTGGCCCGGTAAACGAAAGGTAAAACTATTTCCACCACAAACAAAGGCACACCCTACTCCATCATCAGTCTTAGATCCATCGGTAAAGATAAAATGAAAGTCCCCGAATTGCGTCTGAAGTTCTAAAAACGCTGATCTAAAGACTGAAGAAGGGGTGTCATTCCTCGACATCGACGCTAACCCAAGGTGGCAGTGGGCCGCAGCGAGCAACCATGGAGGAAAACGCGCTTCCCCCTTGGATGGGCCGGCGCTGGCGTAACGTCCAGATGTCGAAGAAGCTGTCGAAATCGAACCCCTGGAGGGAGCAATGCAGAGAAGCTAATTAAATATTGCCGATCAAGTGACTCCGTGAAAAATAACTCGAAGGACGGGTGGTCAGGCAAACTTGAGAGTCGACAGGCATAGTTGCAGAAAAGCATCTCACGCCCGGAGGACAGCATACAGACTGGGTACAGGGCTAGTTGCAAAGGCCCCTGTAGCGACCCAAATACCACGATGATGAATGGCATTTAAGCGACGTAACACAGATGGACGTGCCGATGAATAGACAATGCACCCGTAATCAAGTTTGGATCGCACCAAAGAGCGATAAAGACGTAGAAGGACGGTCCGATCAGCTCCCTAGGATGTGCCACTTAAAACACTTAAAATATTAAGGGAACTGTAACACTTTGCTTTTATAAAGGAAATGTGCGAAGTCCAGCTCAGCTTTTGATCAAAGATCAACCCCAAAGATTTCACCTCGTCTGCAAATGGCAGGACCTCCGGCCCAAGATGGAGCGAGGGCGGAGGGAAAGCCTTCTGGGCCAGAAATTAATACAGACGGATTTCTCGGTGAAGAAATTAAAGCCGTTGGCGTCACTCCAGGCGTAGAGACGGTCGATACAGCTCTGGAGACGGCGTTCGAGTAGACAGGTCCGTCGTGAACTGCAATAAATGGCAAAATCGTCAACAAAAAGGGACGATGACATGCCAGGTGGAATACAATCAACAATGGGGTTGATAGCAATCGCAAAAAGTGTGACACTGAGTACAGAGCCCTGTTGTACTCCGTTCTCTTGAATAAAATGACGAGATAAACCGAGCCCACACGTACACGAAAAACACGGTCCGTCATGAACTCCCGAAGAAATATGGGAAGACGACCGCGGATATTCCATGCGTGAAGTGTACGTAAAATGCCGCCCCTCCAACAAGTGTCATAAGCTTTTTCCAGGTCAAAAACACAACCACGGTTTGACACTTTCTCAGAAATCCGTTCATAATATGCGTCGACAGAGACACCGGATGGTCGACGGTAGAGCGATAGCGACGAAACCCGCACTTAGCGTTCGCTAGAAGTTTCTGAGACTCAAGCCACCATGTCAAACGCCCGTTGATCATACGCTCTATCACCTTGCAAATGCAACTGCTGAAGGAGATAGGGCGGTAGCTGGAAGGTAGTTGGCGATCCTTCCCAGGCTCAAGAATAGGGACAATGGTGGCTTCGCGCCAAACGGAAGGAAAAATGCCGTCTTGCCAAATACGGTTATAGACCTGTAAGAGAAAGAGTTTACTGTCGGCTGAAAGGTTCTTTAACATCAGGACATGAATGCCGTCCGGCCCAGGAGCGGAGTGCCTAGAGCAATGAACAGCGTGCTCCAGCTCCCTCATTGTGAAAAGCTCATTATAGCACTCAATATTAGCAGACCGAAAATTAAAGGTGTCGGAATCCAGCCGGTCTTTGATAGGGCGAAAGTCGGCGGAATAATGGCCTGAACCGGATACCGCCTCAAAGGCAGCACCCAGAGTGTTAGCGATGGCAGCCGGATCCTCTATAGTGGCATTGGAAACCTGAAGGCCAGAAACAGTACAATGCGACACTTTACCTGAGAAGCGACGAAGTTTATCCCAAACAATGGATGAAGGCGTAAACCGGTTAAAAGACTCGACAAAACGTGTCCACGACGCCTTCTTGCTATCCTGAATAATGCGACGAGCCCTGGCGCGCGATTGTTTAAAAGTCACCAAATTATCAAGTGTAGGGTGTCGCCGAAACACCCTAAGAGCAGTCCTACGGGCACGAACGGCGTCCCGACAATCCTCGTTCCACCACGGAACAGGCGGTCGTCGAGGTTGAGAGGATGAACGGGGAATTGCGCGTTCGGCGGCAGAGGAAATCGTAGACGTAAGGTGCTGCACTAGTTGGTTAATGTCGGCAAAGGGCTGATCGTAAAAATCCACGAGGCTGGAATACAAGCTCCAGTCGGCATTTGTGAATATCCAGGTAGGTACTCTGGAATGCTGTACGTGGTGTGACAGAAGAGAAACGATGCAGGGGTAATGGTCGCTGGAGTAGGTGTCAGCGACGACGTTCCACTGAAGACGACTAGCAAGCTGGAGTGAGCAAATGGCAAGATCCAGGTGAGAGAATGTACCAGAAGAATCAGAAATAAAAGTAGGTGCACCTGTGTTGAGGATCGAAAGATTGAACTGGTAACAAATGTCGGAAAGAAGAGTTCCCCTCGCACAAGCCCTTGGCGAACCCCACAGTGGGTGATGGGCATTAAAATCTCCCAACAGAAGAAATGGTGTTGGGAGAGCAGACAGGAGAGCTCGAATGTCCGCGGGAGCGAGGGGAGACGATGGAGGTGAATACACAGAGCAAACAGAAAACAAAACGCCGGGTAAGTGAAGGCAAACGGCAACAGCTTGCAAGTCGGATGTAAGTGTGATAGTTTGAAAATGAACGTCGTTACGCACCAAAATCATGACACCACCATGAGCAGAAGTATCCTCCTCCGGTTCAAGGTCGTAGCGAACCGGAGTATATCCTCGGAGATCAAAAGGATCATGAGGGCGAAGCTTGGTCTCCTGCAAACACACGACCATAGGTGAATGGGAACGCAATAAAAGTTGCAGTTCCGCCCTATGCGATCGTACACCACGTACATTCCAGGTCAGGATAGCCATGAATAAAAGGGATAAACTGTGTACTTAGAAGGGCGGCTTAAAATTACCTTTCGTTTAACCTTTGGGCTCGGGCTTTTGGTATGGAGTTGGTCAGACTCCATAGCCTCCTCGAAGGGAGGGCCCACGCGCTCAGAGGCAGAAACCGGTTCAAGAGCCATGAATCGGTTCTGGGTGGCGATGGGTGAGGGGGGCCGCTGAGCGCGGCTTGTTCCAGGAGCTTCCTGGGAATGCTACCTCCGAGGAGGAGAAGGTGAACTTTTCTTACCGCGCGCACGCGGAGGGTCCTTCAGAAAATCTTCCCTACGAAGTTTCTGCTTGGGTTTCTTTTCAGCGGCTTGCGACTTCATTGACTTTGGACCAGGTTTATAGGGCTTGGTAACAGTAGCTTTAATGGACGGCCGGATGGTAGTGGCGGTTAATGCAGTCATGGTCCAGGTCTGAGTTTCGGCATCTACTCGTGGAACTGGCGAGGCAACAACAGAACTAAATGTGCCAGATCGCAGGAGTGAAGGTTGTCGCGCATGATAACGCCTCCGGGCTTCAGTAAAGGAGAGTTTTTCCTTCACCCGGATCTCCTGGATCGCCTTCTCGTCCAAGTACCGCGGACAATCTGCAAACGACGCCGAATGAGACCCTTTACAATTAACGCAGACGGGGGCTGTTGAACAGGTACCTTCGTGTGAGGGCTGGCTACATGTTGCACAGATGTTAACGGCACTCTTGCACGAGACTTGCGTATGCCCAAAACGTTGGCATTTAAAACAACGCAGAGGTCTAGGAATATAAGGCCTCACAGAAATCCGTTCGTACCCTGCGGAAATGCTCGTGGGCAGATCGACGCCATCAAATGTTAGAAACAGGGTACGAGTGGGTACCAATACGCCGTCGCGTTTGGCCTGCACTCGATGAACTGCCGTTACCTTTTGTTCGGAAAGATATTCCACTTAGCTCTTCGTCTGACATACCATCGAGGCTATGAGCGGTGATGACGCCTCGACAGGAATTCAAGGTACGGTGCTTCTCTACACGGATAGGATAACCGTGGAGAAGCGTGGCGCTCAACAAGGACTTACTTTGTGCCTCGGACTTGCTTTGCACTAACAGCGAACCATTACGAAGACGAGTGCAGGAAAGAACCGGACCAGCAACTGAGTCAATGCCCTTCTGGATGATAAAAGGGTTCACCTTCTCGAATGATTGTCGTTCCTCTGTACGGCTAATCAGTAAGTAACAACCAGGTGTTGGCGGTGCTACATCTGTTACTAAAACTTTTCGGCGCTTGTTGTTAATAATGGAGAAAGGGTGCTCCATAGCGAAAAAAATCCTCCACCATTGCAACCGTCTCCGACCTCGGGCTCTGACTTCCCGGGCGTTACCCCGGCTTGGGTGAGTGGCCTATCTATACCTAGCTCACCCCAGGGTCACGCCTCCCACAACATAGACAGAGGGACCCAATGGCCGTCGGAAGTCAGCAGCTCATGCAATGGCCCCCCCGCGGGACTGCAGTTGAACAGCGGATACGAACACAAACCCTACATGACGACCCCGGGTGGTGGGATGACGCCATTACCCACTCACCCAGCTGTGCACCCAGTGCGCGGGTATCCGTCAGGGTGTGTCCACGGAGGATTAAAATAAAAGATTAAAAGAAACTAAAACTGTGTGGGCGTTTCGTACTCAAGGTAGGCCGGCGAAGAAGTAAAAGAGATGTGTAAATGAATGGGCGTGGGTCGAAATGTGCAGAAATAGAAGAGAAGAAAGAAGCGATGGCGAGGGTCGAGATGGAATGAAGTGCACAGAACGCACGAGTGCCTACCTTGAGTCCCCCGGTCACGAGAACGAACCCACCTCGAACGGACGGGGATGAATGGGTGAAAATGGCTATCAATGGCTCGGGTACCCCGGGTGCGCCTAACCCGTACTCACAAAAGGTGAGCCCCTGTGGATCAAGCGCCGAGAATCGGTTCTGGGTGGCAATGGGTGAAGGTGGCCGCTGAGCGCGGCTTGTCTCAAGGAGCATCCTGGGACTGCGACCTTCGAGGAGGAGAAGGTGAACTCTTCTTACCGCGTGCACGCGAGTGTCTTTCAAAAAATCTTCTCTACGAAATTTCTGCTTCGATTTTTTCTCAGTACCTTGTGACTTCATAACCTTTGGACCAGGTTTAGAGGGTTTGATAACTGTAGCTGAAATGGACGGCCGGATGGTAGTGGCGGTCAATGCAGTCATGGTCCATGTTTGAGTCTCTGCATCCTTCTGTTGTACTGGCGAGGCAACAGCAGAACTGAATGTTCCCGATCGCAGGAGCGAAGGTTGGCGCGCATGGTAACGCCTCCGGGCTTCGGCGAAGGAGAGTTTCTCCTTTACCCGGATCTCCTGAATCGCCTTCTCGTCCAAGTACCGCGGACAGTTGGCAAATGAAGTAGAATGAGACCCTTTGCAGTTAACGTAGACGGGTCTGGGTGAACAGGTACCATCGTGTGACGGCTGGCTACATGAGGCACAGATAGTAACGGCACTCTTACATGAGACTTGCGTATGCCCAAAACTTTTGCATTTGAAACAATGCAGAGGTCTAGGAATATAGGGCCTCACAGCAATACGTTCGTACCCTGCTGTTATACTAGTTGGCAGATCGACGCCATCGAACGTGAGAAACAGGGTTCGAGTTGGTACCAATACTCCGTCGGGTTTACCCTGCACTCGATGAACCGCTGTCACCTTTTGTTATGTAAGATATTCCACTAGGTCATCATCCAATATACCGTCGAGGCTATACGTGGTGACGACGCCTCCACAAGAATTCAGGGTGCGGTGCTTCTCAACACGGATGGGATAACCGTGGAGAAGCGTAGCGCGCAACAAGGTCTTAGTCTATTGGTCGGACTTGCTTTGTACCAATAATGAACCGTTTCTAAGACGAGAGCAGGACTGAACCGCACCTGCAATTGAGTCAATGCTCTTCTGTACTATAAAAGGGTTCGCCTTCTCAAACGATTGTCCTTCCTCTGTTCGCGTAATGACTAAGTAACAACCAGATGTCGATTGTGCTACTTCCGTTACCAAAACTTTACGGCCCTTGTTATTAATTATGCAGAAAGGGGGCTCCATAGCGAAATAAATCCTCCACCATTGCAACCGTCTCCGACCGTCTCGGGCTCTGACTTCCCGGGCGTTACCCCGGCTTGGGTGAGTGGCCTATCTATACCTAGCTCACCCCAGGGTCACACCTCCCAGAACATAGACTGAGGGACCCAATCGACGTCAGAAGTCAGCAGCTCATGCAATGGCCACCCGCGGGACTGCAGTTGAACAGCGGATACGAACACATACCCCACATGACGACCCCGGGTGGTGGGGATGACGCCACTCACCCAGCTGCGCACCCAGTGCGCGGGTATCCGTCAGACTGTGTCCACGGAGGATTAAAATAAAATGTAAAATAAATAAAACTGTGTGGGCGTTTCGCACGCAAGGTAAGCCGGCGAAGAAGTAAAATAGATGTATGAATGAATGGAGGTGGGGCGAAATGTGCATAAATAGAAGAGAGAATAAAGAAACGGTGGCGACGGCGACATGGAATGAAATGCACAGAACGCACGAGAGCCTACCTTGAGTCCCCCGGTCACGAGAACGAACCCACCTCGACCGGACGGGGATGAATGGATGAAAATGGCGATGAGTGTCTCGGGCACCCCCGGATACGCCAAACCCGTACTCACATAAGGTGAGCCCCTGAGGGATGTCCCACCAAGTCCAACCAAATCCGAACAACTACCTTCCGGGAGGGACTCGGATGTTTGTCCCGGCGTACTTCTGGTAACGTCAGAAGTACCACGCAGGAGGCTTTAGTCCGGCCGACGAAGACGCGGAGAGGTTCCCAACACTTCCGAGCTTGATGACTGGACACACTGCAGGCTGCTATCTGCGGGAACGAAGAACTATCCAACGAGCAAGTATACGTGCCATTTATCCGATACTGCACACACCCTTAGCCTATCTGAAACATGCAAGGGGAACCGAAATGATGGAAAATGAGGGAAAGGAAATTCGTGGCCGAAGAGAAACCACCCCAGCATTCGCCTTGCCAAACAGGAAAAATCCATGTTCAGAGCGTCCGGCCCGAGGAAGTGAACCCAAGACCTCCCGAATGCACGTTACTCGATCATTCACTGTTAGGAGACGACAGAACAAAGGCGGGCGAATCAATGCCCTAGTCAAGTCGTACTCTGTAGCAGCAGGTAACACTGTGCTGAGGGACCAGGTTTATTATACGATCAGACAAATGTGACGAGACCAGTCACTGTTAGGAGACGACAGAACAAAGGCGGGCGAATCAATGCCCTAGTCAAGTCGTACTCTGTAGCAGCAGGTAACACTGTGCTGAGGGACCAGGTTTATTATACGATCAGACAAATGTGACGAGACCAGTCACTGTTAGGAGACGACAGAACAAAGGCGGGCGAATCAATGCCCTAGTCAAGTCGTACTCTGTAGCAGCAGGTAACACTGTGCTGAGGGACCAGGTTTATTATACGATCAGACAAATGTGACGAGACCAGTCACTGTTAGGAGACGGCAGAACAAAGGCGGGCGAATCAATGCCCTAGTCAAGTCGTACTCTGTAGCAGCAGGTAACACTGTGCTGAGGGACCAGGTTTATTATACGATCAGACAAATGTGACGAGACTAGTCACTGTTAGGAGACGGCAGGACAAAGGCGGGCGAATCAATGCCCTAGTCAAGTCGTACTCTGTAGCGGCAGGTACCAGGTGCTGAGGGACCAGGTGTAATATACGATCAGACAAATGTGACGAGATCAGCCACTGTTAGGAGACGGCAGAGCAAAGGCGGGCGAATCAATGCACTAGTCAAGTCATACTCTGTAGCAGCAGGTAACACTGTGCTGAGGGACCAGGTATATTATACGATCAGACAAATGTGACGAGACCAGTCACTGTTAGAAGACGGCAGAACAAAGGCGGGCGAATCAATGCCCTAGTCAAGTCGTACTCTGTAGCAGCAGGTACCACTGTGTTGAGGGACCAGGTTTATTATACGATCAGACAAATGTGACGAGACCAGTCACTGTTAGGAGACGACAGAACAAAGGCGGGCGAATCAATGCCCTAGTCAAGTCGTATTCTGTAGCAGCAGGTAACACTGTGCTGAGGGACCAGGTGTATTATACGATCAGACAAATGTGACGAGATCAGTCACTGTTAGGAGACGGCAGAACAAAGGCGGGCGAATCAATGCCCTAGTCAAGTCGTACTCTGTAGCAGCAGGTACCACTGTGTTGAGGGACCAGGTGTATTATACGATCAGACAAATGTGACGAGACCAGTCACTGTTAGGAGACGACAGAACAAAGGCGGGCGAATCAATGCACTAGTCAAGTCGTACTCTGTAGCAGCAGGTAACACTGTGCTGAGGGACCAGGTGTATTATACGATCAGACAAATGTGACGAGACCAGTCACTGTTAGGAGACGACAGAACAAAGGCGGGCGAATCAATGCCCTAGTCAAGTCGTACTCTGTAGCAGCAGGTAACACTGTGCTGAGGGACCAGGTTTATTATACGATCAGACAAATGTGACGAGACTAGTCACTGTTAGGAGACGGCAGAACAAAGGCGGGCGAATCAATGCACTAGTCAAGTCGTACTCTGTAGCAGCAGGTAACACTGTGCTGAGGGACCAGGTTTATTATACGATCAGACAAATGTGACGAGACCAGTCACTGTTAGGAGACGGCAGAACAAATGCGGGCGAATCAATTCACTAGTTAAGTCGTACTCTGTAGCAGCAGGTAACACTGCTGAGGGACCAGGTGTAATATACGATCAGACAAATGTGACGAGACCAGTCACTGTTAGAAGACGGCAGAACAAAGGCGGGCGAATCAATGCCCTAGTCAAGTCGTACTCTGTAGCAGCAGGTACCACTGTGTTGAGGGACCAGGTTTATTATACGATCAGACAAATGTGACGAGACCAGTCACTGTTAGGAGACGGCAGAACAAATGCGGGCGAATCAATTCACTAGTTAAGTCGTACTCTGTAGCAGCAGGTAACACTGTGCTGAGGGACCAGGTTTATTATACGATCAGACAAATGTGATGAGACCAGTCACTGTTAGGAGACGGCAGAACAAAGGCGGGCGAATCAATGCCCTAGTCAAGTCGTACTCTGTAGTAGCAGGTAACACTGTGCTGAGGGACCAGGTTTATTATACGATCAGACAAATGTGACAAGTTCCTTGCATCACCTGAGAAAAAGATTACCTATGAGTATTTGAATATGTTGGACATGCTTAATACCACAAAAATTCCAAATTGACATTAATTGTGCACTTTAACCAGACTGCAATTTGTCGATTCATTACGGCTTACGAGCTATAGAGATCTGATGTGTTGCACTCACATGACTTTCTGTGCAGACTATTTTTAGAAATGCTTATTCTCTGTCTACTTCATCTTATTGCTAATTTTCTTGTAGATGCAAGGGGAATATGGTAGCCTTTAAGCGATAGTCAAATGTTTTAAGAGCTGGTTGCTATGTGGCGCATTGTATTCTCTTTGTGTGTCCAGGACAAAAAAAATGATAAACGAATTCCCATTTGAGAAAAAGTATACCTAATGGAAAATTCAAACAAATTAACTAAGAATATCTCGGAAATGGTTCAATCGAAAAATAAAATGTATATGACGTATTGTGTTTTAACGAGATCTACAGTAAACTTTTGTCTGTCTCTTACGGTTTACCAGTTGAACGAAAGTAATTCGGAATACAGAGCACTCTTTTGGGGACATTCCCAGAAAATTCAAGATATACGTTTCATTTGCCATAAAAACGTCTTAAATATATGACATTTTACTGTGAAAAGTTGGAGCCATTTTTAAGAAAATCAAAATTTTCGAAAAATGTTTTATGTAAAGTTCCATGGATTTTCTTGAAAATCTTCGTGTGGCATCCTTGGAAGATACTTAACTCTAATACCAAGTTTGGTATTTATTCGACTTTTCGTTTTTGAGTTATGCTGTTCACAGACAGACATGTTTCCAAAAATGCTTTATTTGGATTCAGGGTACCTCAAAACATGTATTTCCGGTGAAATCTCGGTATCGAATTTTTGGTTAGAATGCAATACTTCCTACACATAGTACAGTCATTCAGAATGATGAGGAATCCTCAGAAAACTCGGGATGATATCTTAAACATACGGTATTTTAATTAAAAATGTTAGAGCCATTTTAGGATACCAAAAACAACGAACTTTTCTCCATATAACGGTCGTTTGGTATATCCGACACCAGGGGCTGCACGGCCCCCGTGTGACCAGGGTGGAAGTGTGTGCGCGCGTCAACCCCAGAAGGGGAACAAGCTCGGTGAGGTCTCTCACCTTGGGGTAGTTTTAGGATAGAATCTTTTTGTCGAATGCTTGGAGTATACTGAGCTGGTATTTACCGACTTTTGGTTTTTGAGTTACGATACTCACACATACTACTTTTTAAAAAATGCTTATTTTTGTATTCGGGGAGCATGAAAATGTACATTACGGTGAAACGTTACAATACTTTGTTTAGACAACCGAGCGAGTGGCGCTGCGCTCGCATTCTCAGGGCCCCGACTACCGCCCATGGGTGTTCCTTTCTTGTCACCTGCAACGGTGCTGTGCGCTATGTGCAACTTTGTTGCTGAAGTCGTCCAGGGAGCACTCGGCTGGAACCCGCCCCTGGGTGCTTTAGGGCGGGAGCGCTATAGGACGGGCTCTGGCGGCGTTAGAACCGTGGAAACATCTGTGCTTGCGCCCGTCGTCATCGGAATCCCGGTCTGTCCCCTCACTCTTCCGTACCGAGGGTCGGGGTAGAAGCTCTGTCTGGGCCCCCTCCGTTCGTCAGTACCTGTCTGGATGTAAAGGCAACAAATCTCGTTCAGCCATTGCGGCAGTGAAACGCCATTATCGGGAAAATGTATGTAAACAAACACACATCGGGTATATCAAATATTGACCGCCTATAAATTAATCTATATATTGCTTCTATTCCCTGAACGACGATGATTTAGCTAAATATCACATGCCACTTTGTGCAGTATTTACCTTTTCGCCCCTACCAGAAACTTTTCAATTTGAATACTGCAATCCGTTCATCGTCATGAAAACGTGTGATTTTAGTTGCATGTTTGTGAAAATTACTGCTCAAACAAGCAGCAGAGACAAATATTACGTTTAAAAGTTTATATGTTACATCCACATGACTTTGTCTATCCAGTTTCGTTTATTTATATATAGTTGTTGCAAACTATTCATAGGAAAGCTTAATTTGTCTATGTACTTCATGCTAAAGGTTGCAGAAATGCCTTGATTGCACATTTCGTTATAACTACAAAGGGCATGCTAATAGTCAAATATATACTATAAGATAGTTTCAATTTCTGATCTTTGCTTGACTTCGGGAGGCACAATAATGGAAGTGAATGCTGTCATCACGAATGTCTCGAAATGCCTTATTGTGTGTTTTAAAGATATCTATACATTTTGTGTAGTCTTCTATGATTTACGAGTACACAAAGCTATAGAACATTTTCTCCGAATAAATTGGACTTTACAGGTTATTCCCAGAAAATTCAATATGTATATTTTGTGTGTCGTATAAATATTTGAAACACATACTATCAAAAATGTTTGAGCCGTTTTTGAGGAAATCAAAACTGTAGAACCATTTTCGGTGTAGAGTGTCCTTTAGGGTGGGGGAATCTACGTGTCGCATCTTTGAAAGATACTGAACTGAAATACCAGGTTTAGTATTTATCCACTGTTTCATTTTCAGAGTTTTGCCGTTCACAGGCACACACACACACACCAACACGGTCCTTTTCTACAAATGCCTCTTTAAATTCAGGGGCCTCAAAACATGTATTTGCAGTGGAATCTCGGTATCAATACTTCTCTACTTACTATAGCTAAGCAGCAGAGAAAGTAAAAAACATAACATTTTCGTAATTTATGCTTACAATGACACATGGATCAACAAACATAAGACTGCCTGTGTGGCCAAGCACTCACCATTCTGCTTGTCGACAGAGTTCAGTTAATTGTGACTGAAGCAGTTTTAGTTTCTATGCCCTGCAGGTATTCCACTCGATGTCAACATTTCACAGGAAATACATACTTGGAGGATATATGTGTGTGAACAACATAACTGAAATATCGATTAAATAAAAAGTTTCATTTTTAAGTTGTAACGGTAATTATTGACCGGAATAAATAAATAATGAAATAAAGAAACTATAGTATGATATATAAATAATCGCAATAAATAATTTCGTATATTAAGTCAATGTATAATGCAATAAGCCTGTGTTGTAATATTTTTCCAAGGAGAAGGTCATTAGCAACAGCGTGAGGAGCGAAAGTATTACCTTAAGTATTCTTAGAAGGCGGTTTAGAGTTAAGTTTAGTATTGAAGATTTCGTAGACAGAAATTTTAAGAAAGAGAAGTGAAAGGTATTTCTGAGAGTTTAGCCAGGCCTCCATAGCAACGAAGTAACAGACGCACAAGTGAAAATTGTAAGGTTGGCTCCGCGCAAGAAGGGATGTTGGTAAGGGTAGTTCTAAGGTAGGCGGAGCTTAGGTAAGATGAGGGCGTGCAACCTAATCAGACTTGAAGCTGTCTTGCTCAAATGTCCGATGAGCAGCTCTTATGCTGCAGAGTAACTAGGTTTACCACGTTGCAATGCAGACTGCGATTCGCGTTTATTCATAGTTTATTAATTTCTCACTTTACAGGCAAGAATGTTCTCGTAGCAAAGACTAACTGAGAGCTTTACGTTCACTAAATAAAAACAAAACTCGCTCCCAATTATCCCGGCGACATATAAAAAACTTAAATGCTCCCGGAATATTAGCATCTTTATTTATCATGATCACATCTTGAACACGTGCTCGTGGATATAAGTATACTCGCCGAAGTCACGTTTCTCTCCAATTTATACAAAATTTTTACCCACGCGCTACGGGGTTTACATTTAGACTCGAACCCAGCCAGTATGACGCTATGCAGGGCTAGGCTCTCTTTTGTGTAGCGGCTAATAATAATGAAATAGTGCTTCAGACTTAATCTGGTGATAGTCGTGTGTTATTTTAAGCGCCCAGTGTTGGAGTAACATTTAGCAACTCAGGGCAAGTTGCGCTGCTAGTTTCTTTTATTGAGGAAACAGTTATTTCAAACCGTGAAATTGACACTGCAGAAATTAGCAGGTATAATAATTCAACATTCTTTATATTCAAGCGCTCGGCAATAGCTCAAATATTAGATTACAGTCAATTTAAACTGATGTCATCGCTTCACACGCATACCCTGATCTCATAGAATACCACTGGAGCAGCTGGCACAGGAGATATCGACAACATCAGAAGCTTGCGCGGCTTTAAACATTGAGATAACGAGTCGGGTATGTTCTAAGGTTGCGACAAGGCCATTTTCAACAAAATTCTCCACTCTAACTGCCCTTTACATGTAGAAACTTCCTTCCTTTTGTTTTTTAAAAAATCTGATGTGTTACACGCACATGCCTTTCTCTACTCTTGTACAAACTATTTTTACAAACGTTTATTCTCCATATGCTTCATGTTAATCGAGATAAAATTTGCAGAGTCTATCTTATTGCTAATTTTCTTGTAGATGCAAGGGGAATATGGTAGGTTATAAGCGATAGTCAAATGTTTTAAGAGCTGGTTGCTATGTGGCGCATTCCATTCTCTTTGCATGTCCAGGGCATAAAAAAAATCTGATGTGTTACACTTACATGACTTTCTCTACTCTTGTACAAACTATTTTTACAAACGTTTATTCTCCATATGCTTCATGTTAATCGAGATAAAATTTGCAGAGTCTATCTTATTGCTAATTTTCTTGTAGATGCAAGGGGAATATGGTAGGTTATAAGCGATAGTCAAATGTTTTAAGAGCTGGTTGCTATGTGGCGCATTCCATTCTCTTTGCATGTCCAGGGCATAAAAAAAATCTGATGTGTTACACTTACATGACTTTCTCTACTCTTGTACAAACTATTTTTACAAACGTTTATTCTCCATATGCTTCATGTTAATCGAGATAAAATTTGCAGAGTCTATCTTATTGCTAATTTTCTTGTAGATGCAAGGGGAATATGGTAGGTTATAAGCGATAGTCAAATGTTTTAAGAGCTGGTTGCTATGTGGCGCATTCCATTCTCTTTGCATGTCCAGGGCATAAAAAAAATCTGATGTGTTACACTTACATGACTTTCTCTACTCTTGTACAAACTATTTTTACAAACGTTTATTCTCCATATGCTTCATGTTAATCGAGATAAAATTTGCAGAGTCTATCTTATTGCTAATTTTCTTGTAGATGCAAGGGGAATATGGTAGGTTATAAGCGATAGTCAAATGTTTTAAGAGCTGGTTGCTATGTGGCGCATTCCATTCTCTTTGCATGTCCAGGGCATAAAAAAAATCTGATGTGTTACACTTACATGACTTTCTCTACTCTTGTACAAACTATTTTTACAAACGTTTATTCTCCATATGCTTCATGTTAATCGAGATAAAATTTGCAGAGTCTATCTTATTGCTAATTTTCTTGTAGATGCAAGGGGAATATGGTAGGTTATAAGCGATAGTCAAATGTTTTAAGAGCTGGTTGCTATGTGGCGCATTCCATTCTCTTTGCATGTCCAGGGCATAAAAAAAATCTGATGTGTTACACTTACATGACTTTCTCTACTCTTGTACAAACTATTTTTACAAACGTTTATTCTTCATATGCTTCATGTTAATCGAGATAAACATTTGCAGAGTCTATCTTATTGCTAATTTTCTTATAGATGTAAGGGGAATATATATTTACAAGGCCAATATAGAAAAACAGTAGCCTTTAAGCACATACATATCTCTTAATAGCTGGTTGCTAGGTGCAGCACCATTCCCTTTGCCACAGATGAATACTCTTTGTATATCCAAGACAAAAAAATGAATAATGAATTCCCATTTGAGAAAATAATTATTGAAAAATTTAAGGGAATAACAAGTAATATCTCGAAAATGGTTCACTCAACAAAAAAAAATGTATATGACATAAATTGTGTATTTTAACGCGATCTACATTTTTGTGTAGTAAACTTTTGCCTATCTCTTATGGTTTACGAGTTATGCAAAAGTCGTTCACAATAAAGAATACTTTTGGAGACATTCCCAGGAAATTCAAGATATACATTTTATTTGTCATAAAAATATCTTAAACATATGATATTTTAATCAAAATGGTTAGAGCCATTTTTGAGAAAATTAAAATTTTCGAAAAATGTTCCATGTAAAGGGTACTATGGGGTGGGGTGATTTTCTTGAAAGCCTTCGTGTCGCATCCTTGGAAGATACTGAACCTAAATACCAAGTTTGGTGTTTATCTGACTGTTCGTTTCTGAGTTATGCTGTTCACAGACAGACACACACACACACACACACACACACACACACACACACACACACACACACACACACACAGACACACACACGGACATGTTTCCAAAAATGCTTTTTTTGGATTCAGGGGGTCTCAAAACATGTATTTCCGGTGAAATCTCGGTATCGAATTTTTGGGTGGAATACAAAAAATGAATAACGAATTTGAGAAAAAGTATAAGTATTGAAAAATTTAAGGGAATAACAAACAATATCTCGAAAATGGTTCACTCAACAAAAAAAAAATGTATATGACATAAATTGTGTATTTTAACGCGATCTACATTTTTTGTGTAGTAAAATGTTGTCTATCTCTTATGGTTTACCAGTTATGCAAAAGTCGTTCACAATGAAGAATACTTTTGGAGACATTCCCAGAAAATTCGAGATATACATTTCATTTGTCATGAAAGTATCTTAAACATATGATATTTTAATCAAAATCGTTAGAGCCATTTTTGAGAAATTAAAATATTCGAAAAATGTTCCATGTAAAGGGTACTCTGGGGTGGGAGGATTTTCTTGAAAACCTTCGTGTCGCATCTCTGGAAGATATTGAACCTAAATACCAAGTTTGGTGTTTATCTGACTGTTCGTTTCTGAGTTATGCTGTTCACACACAGACAGACACACACACGGACATGTTTCTAAAAATGCTTTTTTTTGATTCAGGGGGTCTCAAAGCATATATTTCCGGTGAAATCTTGGTATCGAATTTTTGGGTGGAATAAAATACTTCCCCTACCTACTATACGTAGTAGAGGAAGTAAAAATGGCTGTAATTTTGATCGAAATACGATGTTTAAGATGACCAATAAAATTTATATTATCTTGAATTTTCTGGGAATAGCCTCTTCACTCTGAATACTTTTGTATAACTGCTAAACCGTAAGAGAAAGACAAATGTTACGGAACAAAAAATGTAGATCTCGTTGAAACACACGATTGGTGTTAAACATCTACCTTCTTTATGGCACTAACCATTTCCAAGGTAGTGGTCAGGCATGCCTCGTACTCAATAGCGTTATCTAAAGGACCATGTCTAAGGGGCAACGGCTAGAACTGAAAGTAGGAACTAGGGAAACACAGGTGAAGTGTTACATATATTTTGTGTTTATTTGACACAGCGTTTCACAAAATGATATACCTTGTTAGATACAGCAGTAGAAACTATCGGTTGAAAATCAGTAGTACAATATTACGTAATATTAACGAACAGGGAGGCTTATGCTGCAATTACAAACCCTTTTAACTGCTGTCCACCTTAGACTAGCCTAAACACAATACGCCCGACTTCCCGTGAGGCGGTAAATGGATAATTTACAAAGCCAACCCTAAAATAAGCTTTACACACATCAACAATTAAACCTAAGAATAACCATTTAATAAACACTGGAGAAGAAACTAACAATTTTAATAAGCAGCCAAATGTAACATATTTACGTAAACTGCCATACATTTATATACAAAACTTGTGGACATGACAGTTCTAAAAACCTGTCAAATAAGCTAACATGTTTATCTAAAACTGACAATGGAATCCAAAATTGCGAACAGAATACAACTTTAACAGTAATTAAATTTAACATCTGTGGCTGCATTAAATATTCCCTTTCATACAAGACAGCGGCCTTCAGAAAGTGACGAAGTTACTAAGCCATTCGGAATTCGCCAAGCTCAAGTTGTCCCATAGTGCCAGTACTAAACAAGGAACTGCCGTAAAACAGAACCGAACCCAAGCTTGGAAAAGCACCGGGGGAAAGTGAATTAGTAGGAATTTAAAGTTCGCGAGAGAAAAATGTGCGATGGCACAGGTTTCATATACTTTTTTCCAAATGATACGTCACTGTTCCTGGTCACAAAAAGAGCGTGGAATTTGAATGCATCACATTGTAATCCGGTTTTTTTTAAAAAATTCTTATATGTTACATTCACATGACTTTCTCTATCCTCTATCGCATACTAGTGGGTATAGAGATTATTCTTACTAAAGCGTATATTTTTCTATCTACCTCATTTTAATGGAGATAAACCTTTACAGAAACAGCTACATTACACATTTCGTTATAGAGAACAGTGATAGTCAAATGTTTAACAACTGGACGCTATATGCTGGCCTTAAAATTCCATAGTGTTTCCACGACATCACGAGAAACAACTGAATGTTGACACGACTTTAAGAGAATGTCCAAGAAATGAACAATTCGAAACTTTAATAGCGGATATCTCAAAATGGCTTATGCCACAAAACAATTATTTGAAACAAATTGTGTGATTTAAAGAGATCTATATTTCTTGTGTTGTAATTTTCGTGTATCGCTAACGTTTACCAGTTACAGATTATACAAAATTGCTTCCGAATGAAGAGGACTTCACAGACTATTCCCAGAAAATCCAAGATATACATTTTATTTGCTATGTAAATATCCTTAATATATGATATTTTAATCAAAATCGTTATAGCCATTGTTTAGAAATTCAGAATTTTCGAAAAATGCTTTATGTAAAAGGTAGTAGGGGTGGGAGATTTTCTTGAAAATCTGTGTCGCATCCTTGGAAAACACTGAACTCAAAGTATTTTTCGGACTTTTCGTTTTTAAGTTATGCTGTTCACACAGGACATGCTTTGTGTTCAGAGGGCTCAAAACATGTATTTCCGGTATTGGATTTTTCTGTACCTACTACTATGCACGTGGCTGAGAAATAAAAATTTGACTATCGCTTAAATGGCACTCAAAAGTGAAATTTCTAAATCTTGCAGTTTTTATTTGAATCTTTTCAAAATTTTGTCACATGGTGCTCTATCACAATTATAAGTGTGTGTTTAAGTTCATGCGGATTTTTTAATAGTTTTTGAGAAAAACATTTTATTTTATTATGTTAATTATTCAGGTGTTCCGCGCAAGGCAGAAACCGTAATTTTGAAAAATAAATAAAAACAAGTACCATTTTGTGATCGTTATAATTTTATTTTCACAGATTTTGATAAATATGATTTTACACGGTTCTAGATATTCAGGACAAACTTTGTTTAAATAAAGCCAGGAAATTGTCTTTAGATTCTTGCCAGTCATTTTCCGGATGTTGAAGTAAGCAGAGATTAGATGACACGCGGTTTAACGTAAAAGGATCGCTTCTTGTCCGACACGTGATGAGTTACGTAATTTCTGCTGACCTACGCTTACGCCAGTTACTAGCTAGGCACTAATCAGCATTTTGTGGGTATTCAAACTTAGGGATTTTTACCGGCGGGCTCTCGACTAACCATGTGCCTAGCAGGAACCTTAGCTGCTCAGAATTTTAAAGTCATTTAATGTTAATTTGCAATTGCGATGCAGGCACTAGGCCCGACGTCGATGGTCTTCCTCTGCCATGCAGTTAAATCCACCATTCTTTCTTTTTGAAATGTAGTTCAGGTTATATTAGATAAATTAAAGATTAGAAAGATTGGAAGCAAAAGTTGCATGTCTTATGAAGTCACCCTTCCAAGTACCACCTTGTGCTACGTGACACCTGGTGTAGTCGCCGGTACCGTTACGTCACAATATCATTTAAGTGCAATAATACAAAACTGGCATATAGGCTTTTTTTCACTCTTCTGGTTGTGTCAGAAAAATATTTAAATATATCTTTTTACAATTTATTCTCAACGATCGGATTAATATCTTATATCTTGAGCAATTTAAAAGTGTAGTAAAGTATATACCCGTTTTTAACTTGATTCTCTCTCTTTCTGTTGAAAATTTGAACAATATTGATTACAAATATCATCATATGCTCATAAGTGCAAGAAAAATCAACATGGAGTTGGTCGTGTGCTCTTGGACATTTAAATGGTCACGTGTTGAAGCCTGAAGGGGCTTTCAGACCAAAAGCCATAGTATGTAATTGAAGGCAAACTTCAGTGTGTTTTTGGATATAAAAGTTCTGACCAGATTTCAGCAATGGGTACGAAGTGTATACTGAAAGTTAACCCGGATTAACAAGCAGCAGATAGACAAATAACTTTTCGCAAGAATAGTTTATAGGAGGGCGGAGTCACCTCCTCGATTGGCTCCTATCGCCCGGGGTCTCTCTTAGGTTGGCTGCTATCGCCCGGGGTCTCTCTTTGGTTGGCTGCTATCGCCCGGGGTCACTCTTAGCTTGGCTGCTATCGCCCGGGTCTCTCTTCGGTTGGTTGCTATCGCCCGGGGTCACTCTTAGGTTGGCTGCTATCGCCCGGGGTCTCTCTTCGGTTGGCTGCTATCGCCCGGGGTCTCTCTTCGGTTGGCTGCTATCGCCCGGGGTCACTCTTCGGTTGGCTGCTATCGCCCGGGGTCTCTCTTCGGTTGGCTGCTATCGCCCGGGGTTTCTCTTCGGTTGACTACTATCGCCCGGGGTCGCTCTTCGGTTGGCTGCTATCGCCCGGGGTCTCTCTTGGGTTGGTTGCTATCGCCCGGGGTCTCTCTTCGGTTGGCTGCTATCGCCCGGGGTCACCTCTTCGGTTGGCTGCTATCGCGCGAGGTCACTCTTCGGTTGGCTGCTATCGCCCGGGGTCTCTCTTCGGTTGGCTGCTATCGCCCGGGGTCACCTCTTCGGTTGGTTGCTATCGCCCGGGGTCACCTCTTCGGTTGACTACTATCGCCCGGGGTCGCTCTTCGGTTGGCTGCTATCGCCCGGGGTCACCTCTTCGGTTGGTTGCTATCGCCCGGGGTCACCTGTTCGGTTGGCTGCTATCGCCCGGGGTCACCTCTTCGGTTGACTACTATCGCCCGGGGTCGCTCTTCGGTTGGCTGCTATCGCCCGGGGTCTCTCTTGGGTTGGTTGCTATCGCCCGGGGTCTCTCTTCGGTTGGCTGCTATCGCCCGGGGTCACCTCTTCGGTTGGCTGCTATCGCCCGAGGTCACTCTTCGGTTGGCTGCTATCGCCCGGGGTCTCTCTTCGGTTGGCTGCTATCGCCCGGGTTCCCTCTTCGGTTGGCTGCTATCGCCCGGGGTCTCTCTTGGGTTGGCTGCTATCGCCCGGGGTCTCTCTTCGGTTGGCTGCTATCGCCCGGGGTCTCTCTTCGGTTGGCTGCTATCGCCCGGGGTCTCTCTTCGGTTGGCTGCTATCGCCCGGGGTCTCTCTTCGGTTGGCTGCTATCGCCCGGGGTCTCTCTTCGGTTGGCTGCTATCGTCCGGGGTCACTCTTCGGTTGGCTGCTATCGCCCGGGGTCTCTCTTCGGTTGGCTGCTATCGTCCGGGTCACTCTTCGGTTGGCTGCTATCGCCCGGGGTCTCTCTTCGGTTGGCTGCTATCGTCCGGGGTCTCTCTTTGGTTGGCTGCTATCGCCCGGGGTCTCTCTTGGGTTGGCTGCTATCGCCCGGGGTCACTCTTCGGTTGGTTCGTATCGCCCAGGGTCTCTCTTCGGTGACAAAGAAATCATTTGTTGCACGGAGACATCGACGAATTTTACGCTAGACGCAAAGAGTACTCAAACAGGTTTTACTTGAGTCTCTGGTTTTACTCCCACAACCTTTAACCCTATCCTGATTGAATGAATGACTAGGGGACACCTCGCACCTCCAACCAATGCGAATATTTTGACTTACCCCCCACGAGGAACGGATGAGGTGAAGGAACCGCAGACGACTGTAGGTCGGACCATTCCAAACTTGATGATCCGGTAACGCCGCGGGCTCCTCAGGGAAGAATTCCCTCTGGCGGAATCCACGAGAGCTCGACCCACCTGAGGCGGTTCAGATAAAGGCGAGAAGAACTTTCCAAAGAGCAAGCATCTACGCTCCTCTCCGACACCGCGCAGGGTAATCAAATGAGGGAAAGGAAATTCTTGGTAGAAGAGAAACCACCAGGATCTGCCGAAAGCGAGCCAAGCGATGATTTCACTGCGGTAGAACACATCCCAGTTCTACTTGGCTGATACACTATTGGTTGTTTTTCAGAGTTGTCGTGAACTGCTTCTACCTGCACCCGCGACACACACTGCTTCATGTGTGAAGCGTACAGGCGTGGCTACGCTGGCGCTTCACCTCTAAAGTCGCTGATATCGCAGTAATGATCCAGAAAAATAACGGTATGACCCACTTGTGGCAATCACAACCAAGTTAAATTAATGTAAACCGCACACCCGATTATATTAATAGCTATGGTTATCGGCATAGGTAACCGACGTCGTTAAGACACGGAGTCGTGAACAGGAAATCCGCAGGACCAGCGTTCCTGACTGGGACCTCTTTCCTCAATCTTCATAACGGGGAAATACTGTGGAGGTGCTCTAAACTTAGGCTTCGAACGTTTCCTTCCCCAATTATCATTCCATTTCATGTATCACTACTTTCCACCACCTGCGGTGCCGTATGGAGTAACGACCAGGTTAAACATTACAAAAATAAAAAGTAAAGAAATGGTGGAAGAGAATTTAGGCGCCTATTGTGTTTCTGGAAACCTCCAGGAGGGCGACCGGATCCGGGATGGAAGACGGGTCCCTAACCTCTCCAGATATTACATCCTCATTTCCCACAGCACTATCTCTCGTAAAAGATGGGTCCCTCTGAGGACCAGGACAGACAGTTTCTCAAAGCACACTTCAACGCCATATGACTCATCCGCCGTCCAGTTGCGTAATCCGTCCTCCCCGAAATAAAATTAAATTACAGGAAAATTCTCAGCATTATATAATGCACCACAGCGTTCGCCTACCACCAAGAAAAACCGCGGGAAAATGCAAAGTTGCAGTAGCCGAAACAACGGGAATCGAACCAGGGGCCACCGAATTTGAGCCTCAAACTTCAGCGCAAAACATCTCGCTTAACAATTATTATTATTATATAACATTAATACATCGTGGGTTTTCGTTTATGTATCTTTTCTCCCGCGGTTATATCTATCGCTGATTCCTCATTGTATCAAATTCTGTATAAATCTCAAACAATAATACAAAGCAGCTCATACAGTTAAAGAGATATAAACATTTGTAACTTCAGCAATCTTTTCCGAATTACAGACTTAATTTTGAGAACTCCTCAGCGCAGATGTTGAATACCTTTTGTCCTTTGGAAGATTTCACAAATTATGTGTTGAAAATCCCTTCCACCCTACAAAGATTCCTCAGAGTAAATGTTGAAAGTCTCTTCCACCTTTGGAGGATTCCTCAGAGTAAATGTTGATAGTATTGTCCACCTTTGGAGGATTCCTCAGAGTAAATGTTGATAGTACTGTCCACCTTTGGAGGATTCCTCAGAGTAAATGTTGATAGTATTGTCCACCTTTGGAGGATTCCTCAGAGTAAATGTTGATAGTATTGTCCACCTTTGGAGGATTCCTCAAGGTAAATGTTGATAGTATTGTCCACCTTTGGAGGATTCCTCAGAGTAAATGTTGATAGTATTGTCCACCTTTGGGGGATTCCTCAGAGTAAATAATGATAGTATTGTCCACCTTTGGAGGATTCCTGAGAGTAAATGTTGATAGTATTGTCCACCTTTGGAGGATTCTTCAGAGTAAATGTTGAAAGTATTGTCCACCTTTGGAGGATTCCTCAGAGTAAATGTTGAAAGTATTGTCCACCTTTGGAGGATTCCTCAGAGTAATTGTTGATAGTATTGTCCACCTTTGGAGGATTCCTCAGAGTAATTGTTGATAGTATTGTCCACCTTTGGAGGATTCCTCAGAGTAAATATTGATAGTATTGTCCACCTTTGGAGGATTCCTCAGAGTAAATGTTGATAGTATTGTCAACCTTTGGAGGATTCCTCGGAGTAATTGTTGATAGTATTGTCCACCTTTGGAGGATTCCTCAGAGTAATTGTTGATAGTATTGTCCACCTTTGGGGGATTCCTCAGAGTAAATGTTGAAAGCATTGTCCACCTTTGGAGGATTCTTTAGAGTAAATATTGATAGTATTTTCCACCTTTGGAGGATTCCTCAGAGCAATTGTTGATAGTATTGTCCACCTTTGGAGGATTCCTCAGAGTAAATGTTGAAAGTATTTTCCACATTAGGAAGATTCTTTAGAGTAATTGTTGATAGTATTGTCCACCTTTGGAGGATTCCTCAGAGTAATTGTTGATAGTATTGTCCACCTTTGGAGGATTCCTCAGAGTAATTGTTGATAGTATTGTCCACCTTTGGAGGATTCCTCAGAGTAAATGTTGATAGTATTGTCCACCTTTGAAGGATTCCTCAGAGTAAATGTTGAAAGAATTGTCCACCTTTGGAGGATTCCTCAGAGTAAATGTTGAAAGAATTGTCCACCTTTGGAGGATTCCTCAGAGTAATTGTTGATAGTAATGTCCTCCTTTGGAGGATTCCTCAGAGTAATTGTTGATAGTATTGTCCACCTTTGGAGGATTCCTCAGAGTAATTGTTGATAGTATTGTCCACCTTTGGAGGATTCTTTAGAGTAAATGTTGATAGTATTTTCCACATTTGGAGGATTCTTTAGAGTAAATGTTGATAGTATTGTCCACCTTTGGAGGATTCCTCAGAGTAATTGTTGATAGTATTGTCCACCTTTGGAGGATTCCTCAGAGTAAATGTTGAAAGTATTGTCCACATTTCGAGGATTCTTTATAGTAAATGTTGATAGTATTTTCCACATTTGGAGGATTCTTTAGAGTAATTGTTGATGGTATTGTCCACCTTTGGAGGATTCCGCAGAGTAATTGTTGATAGTATTGTCCACCTTTGGAGGATTCCTCAGAGTAATTGTTGATAGTATTGACCACCTTTGGAGGATTCTTTAGAGTAAATGTTGATAGTATTTTCCACATTTGGAGGATTCTTTAGAGTAAATGTTTATAGTATTGTCCACATTTGGAGGATTCCTCACAGTAAATGTTGAAAGTATTGTCCACCTTTGGAGGATTCCTCAGAGTAATTGTTGATAGTATTGTCCACCTTTGGAGGATTCCTCAGAGTAATTGTTGATAGTATTGTCCACCTTTGGAGGATTCCTCAGAGTAAATGTTGATAGTATTGTCCACCTTTGGAGGATTCCTCAGAGTAAATGTTGAAAGTATTGTCCACCTTTGGAGGATTCCACAGAGTAATTGTTGATAGTAATGTCCTCCTTTGGAGGATTCCTCAGAGTAATTGTTGATAGTATTGTCCACCTTTGGAGGATTCCTCAGAGTAAATGTTGAAAGTATTGTCCACCTTTGGAGGATTCCTCAGAGTAATTGTTGATAGTATTGTCCACCTTTGGAGGATTCCTCAGAGTAATTGCTGAAAGTATTGACCACCTTTGGAGGATTCCTCACAGTAAATGCTGAAAGTATTGTCCACCTTTGGAGGATTCCTCAGAGTAAATGTTGAAAGTATTGTCCACCTTTGGAGGATTCCTCAGAGTAAATGTTGAAAGTATTGTCCACCTTTGGAGGATTCCTCAGAGTAATTGTTGAAAGTATTGTCCACCTTTGGAGGATTCCTCAGAGTAAATGTTGAAAGTATTGTCCACCTTTGGGGGATTCCTCAGAGTAATTGTTGATAGTATTGTCCACCTTTTGAGGATTCCTCAGAGTAAATGTTGAAAGTATTGTCCACCTTTGGAGGATTCTTTAGAGTAAATATTGATAGTATTTTCCACCTTTGGAGGATTCCTCAGAGATATTGTTGATAGTATTGTCCACCTTTGGAGGATTCCTCAGAGTAAATGTTGAAAGTATTGTCCACCTTTGGAGGATTCCTTAGAGTAAATGTTGATAGTATTTTCCACATTAGGAAGATTCTTTAGAGTAATTGTTGCTAGTATTGTCCACCTTTGGAGGATTCCTCAGAGTAATTGTTGATAGTATTGTCCACCTTTCGAGGATTCCTCAGAGTAATTGTTGATAGTATTGTCCACCTTTGGAGGATTCCTCAGAGTAATTGTTGAAAGTATTGTCCACTTTGGAGGATTCTTTAGAGTAAATGTTGAAAGTATTGTCCACCTTTCGAGGATTCCTCAGAGTAATTGTTGATAGTATTGTCCACCTTTGGAGGATTCCTCAGAGTAATTGTTGATAGTATTGTCCACCTTTGGAGGATTCCTCAGAGTAAATGTTGAAAGTATTGTCCACATTTCGAGGATTCTTTATAGTAAATGTTGATAGTATTTTCCACCTTTGGAGGATTCTTTAGAGTAAATGTTGATAGTATTGTCCACCTTTGGAGGATTCCTCAGAGTAAATGTTGATAGTATTGTCCACCTTTGGAGGATTCCTCAGAGTAAATGGTGAAAACCTTTTCCACCTTTGGAGGATTCCTCAGAGTAATTGTTGAAAGTATTTTCCACCTTTGGAGGATTCCTCAGAGTAAATGTTGAAAGCATTTTCCACCTTTGGAGGATTCTTTAGATTAAATGTTGAAAACCTTTTCCACCTTTGAAGGATTCCTCAGAGTAAATGTTGAAAGTATTGTCCACCTTTGGAGGATTCCTCAGAGTAAATGTTGAAAGTATTGTCCACCTTTGAGGATTCCTTAGAGTAAATGTTGATAGTATTTTCCACATTAGGAAGATTCTTTAGAGTAATTGTTGATAGTATTGTCCACCTTTGGAGGATTCCTCAGAGTAATTGTTGATAGTATTATCCACCTTTCGAGGATTCCTCAGAGTAATTGTTGATAGTATTGTCCACCTTTGGAGGATTCCTCAGAGTAATTGTTGAAGGTATTGTCCACATTTCGAGGATTCTTTATAGTAAATGTTGATAGTATTTTCCAAATTTGGAGGATTCTTTAGAGTAATTGTTGATGGTATTGTCCACCTTTGGAGGATTCCTAAGAGTAATTGTTGATAGTATTGTCCACCTTTGGAGGGTTCTTTAGAGTAAATATTGATAGTATTTTCCACCTTTGGAGGATTCCTCAGAGCAATTGTTGATAGTATTGTCCACCTTTGGAGGATTCCTCAGAGTAAATGTTGAAAGTATTGTCCACCTTTGGAGGATTCCTTAGAGTAAATGTTGATAGTATTTTCCACATTAGGAAGATTCTTTAGAGTAATTGTTGATAGTATTGTCCACCTTTGGAGGATTCCTCAGAGTAAATGTTGAAAGTATTGTCCACATTTCGAGGATTCTTTATAGTAAATGTTGATAGTATTTTCCAAATTTGTAGGATTCTTTAGAGAAATTGTTGATGGTATTGTCCACCTTTGGAGGATTTCTCAGAGTAATTGTTGATAGTATTGTCCACCTTTGGAGGATTCCTCAGAGTAAATGTTGATAGTATTGTCCACCTTTGGAGGATTCCTCAGAGTAAATGTTGATAGTATTGTCCACCTTTGGAGGATTCCTCAGAGTAAATGTTGATAGTATTGTCAACCTTTGGAGGATTCCTCGGAGTAATTGTTGATAGTATTGTCCACCTTTGGAGGATTCCTCAGAGTAATTGTTGATAGTATTGTCCACCTTTGGAGGATTCCTCAGAGTAAATGTTGAAAGCATTGTCCACCTTTGGAGGATTCTTTAGAGTAAATATTGATAGTATTTTCCACCTTTGGAGGATTCCTCAGAGCAATTGTTGATAGTATTGTCCACCTTTGGAGGATTCCTCAGAGTAAATGTTGAAAGTATTGTCCACCTTTGGAGGATTCCTTAGAGTAAATGTTGATAGTATTTTCCACATTAGGAAGATTCTTTAGAGTAATTGTTGATAGTATTGTCCACCTTTGGAGGATTCCTCAGAGTAATTGTTGATAGTATTGTCCACCTTTCGAGGATTCCTCAGAGTAATTGTTGATAGTATTGTCCACCTTTGGAGGATTCCTCAGAGTAATTGTTGAAAGTATTGTCCACTTTGGAGGATTCTTTAGAGTAAATGTTGAAAGTATTGTCCACCTTTCGAGGATTCCTCAGAGTAATTGTTGATAGTATTGTCCACCTTTGGAGGATTCCTCAGAGTAATTGTTGATAGTATTGTCCACCTTTGGAGAATTCCTCAGAGTAAATGTTGAAAGTATTGTCCACCTTTGGGGGATTCCTCAGAGTAATTGTTGATAGTATTGTCCACCTTTGGAGGATTCTTTAGAGTAAATGTTGATAGTATTTTCCACCTTTGGAGGATTCTTTAGAGTAAATGTTGATAGTATTGTCCACCTTTGGAGGATTCCTCAGAGTAAATGTTGATAGTATTGTCCACCTTTGGAGGATTCTTTAGAGTAAATGTTGATAGTATTTTCCACCTTTGGAGGATTCTTTAGAGTAAATGTTATTAGTATTGTCCACCTTTGGAGGATTCCTCAGAGTAAATGTTGATAGTATTGTCCACCTTTGGAGGATTCCTCAGAGTAAATGGTGAAAATCTTTTCCACCTTTGGAGGATTCCTCAGAGTAATTGTTGAAAGTATTTTCCACCTTTGGAGGATTCCTCAGAGTAATTGTTGATAGTATTGTCCACCCTTGGAGGATTCCTCAGAGTAAATGTTGAAAGATTTGTCCACCTTTGGAGGATTCCTCAGAGTAATTGTTGATAGTATTGTCCACCTTTGGAGGGTTCTTTACAGTAAATATTGATAGTATTTTCCACCTTTGGAGGATTCCTCAGAGCAATTGTTGATAGTATTGTCCACCTTTGGAGGATTCCTCAGAGTAAATGTTGAAAGTATTGTCCACCTTTGGAGGATTCCTTAGAGTAAATGTTGATAGTATTTTCCACATTAGGAAGATTCTTTAGAGTAATTGTTGATAATATTGTCCACCTTTGGAGGATTCCTCAGAGTAATTGTTGATAGTATTGTCCACCTTTGGAGGATTCATCAGAGTAAATGTTGAAAGTATTGTCCACCTTTGGAGGATTCCTCAGAGTAATTGATGATAGTCATGTGCTCCTTTGGAGGATTCCTCAGAGTAATTGTTGATAGTATTGTCCACATTTGGAGGATTTCTCAGAGTAAATGTTGAAAGTATTGTCCACCTTTGGAGGATTCCTCAGAGTAATTGTTCATAGTATTGTCCACCTTTGGAGGATTCCTCAGAGTAATTGCTGAAAGTATTGTCCGCCTTTGGAGGATTCCTCACAGTAAATGCTGAAAGTATTGTCCACCTTTGGAGGATTCCTCAGAGTAAATGTTGAAAGTATTGTCCACCTTTGGAGGATTCCTCAGAGTAATTGTTGAAAGTATTGTCCACCTTTGGAGGATTCCTCAGAGTAAATGTTGATAGTATTGTCCACCTTTGGAGGATTCTTTAGAGTAAATGTTGATAGTATTTTCCACCTTTGGAGGATTCTTTAGAGTAAATGTTGATAGTATTGTCCACCTTTGGAGGATTCCTCAGAGTAAATGTTGATAGTATTGTCCACCTTTGGAGGATTCCTCAGAGTAAATGGTGAAAATCTTTTCCACCTTTGGAGGATTCCTCAGAGTAATTGTTGAAAGTATTTTCCACCTTTGGAGGATTCCTCAGAGTAAATGTTGAAAGCATTTTCCACCTTTGGAGGATTCTTTAGATTAAATGTTGAAAACCTTTTCCACCTTTGAAGGATTCCTCAGAGTAAATGTTGAAAGTATTGTCCACCTTTGGAGGATTCCTCAGAGTAATTGTTGATAGTATTGTCCACCTTTGGAGGATTCCTCAGAGTAAATGTTGAAAGTATTGTCCACCTTTGGGGGATTCCTCAGAGTAATTGTTGATAGTATTGTCCACCTTTGGAGGATTCCTCAGAGTAATTGTTGATAGTATTGTCCACCTTTGGAGGATTTCTCAGAGTAAATGTTGAAAGTATTGTCCACTTTTGGGGGATTCCTCAGAGTAATTGTTGATAGTATTGTCCACCTTTGGAGGTATCTTTAGAGTAAATGTTGATAGTATTGTCCACCTTTGGAGGATTCCTCAGATTAATTGTTGATAGTATTGTCCACCTTTGGAGGATTCTTTAGAGTAAATGTTGAAAGTATTGTGCACATTTGGAGGATTCCTCAGAGTAAATGTTGAAAGTATTGTCCACCTTTGGAGGATTCCTCAGAGTAATTGTTGATAGTATTGTCCACCTTTGGAGGATTCCTCAGAGTAAATGTTGAAAGTATTGTCCACCTTTGGGGGATTCCTCAGAGTAAATGTTGAAAGTATTGTCCACCTTTGGGGGATTCCTCAGAGTAATTGTTGATAGTATTGTCCACCTTTGGAGGATTCCTCAGAGTAAATGTTGAAAGTATTGTCCACCTTTGGAGGATTCTTTAGAGTAAATATTGATAGTATTTTCCACCTTTGGAGGATTCCTCAGAGCAATTGTTGATAGTATTGTCCACCTTTGGAGGATTCCTCAGAGTAAATGTTGAAAGTATTGTCCACCTTTGGAGGATTCCTTAGAGTAAATGTTGATAGTATTTTCCACATTAGGAAGATTCTTTAGAGTAATTGTTGATAGTATTGTCCACCTTTGGAGGATTCCTCAGAGTAATTGTTGATGGTATTGTCCACCTTTGGAGTATTCCTCAGAGTAATTGTTGATAGTATTGTCCACCTTTGGAGGATTCCTCAGAGTAATTGTTGAAAGTATTGTCCACTTTGGAGGATTCTTTAGAGTAAATGTTGAAAGTATTGTCCACCTTTGGAGGATTCCTCAGAGTAATTGTTGATAGTATTGTCCACCTTTGGAGGATTCCTCAGAGTAATTGTTGATAGTATTGTCCACCTTTGGAGGATTCCTCAGAGTAAATGTTGAAAGTATTGTCCACATTTCGAGGATTCTTTATAGTAAATGTTGATAGTATTTTCCACATTTGGAGGATTCTTTAGAGTAATTGTTGATGGTATTGTCCACCTTTGGAGGATTCCTCAGAGTAATTGTTGATAGTATTGTCCACCTTTGGAGGATTCCTCGGAGTAATTGTTGATAGTATTGTACACCTTTGGAGGATTCTTTAGAGTAAATGTTGATAGTATTTTCCACATTTGGAGGATTCTTTAGAGTAAATGTTGATAGTATGGTCTACCTTTGGAGGATTCCTCAGAGTAAATGTTGAAAGTATTGTCCACCTTTGGAGGATTCCTCAGAGTAATTGTTGATAGTATTGTCCACCTTTGGAGGATTCCTCAGAGTAAATGTTGAAAGTATTGTCCACCTTTGGAGGATTCCTCAGAGTAATTGTTGATAGTATTGTCCACCTTTGGAGGATTCCTCAGAGTAAATGTTGAAAGTATTGTCCACCTTTGGGGGATTCCTCAGAGTAATTGTTGATAGTATTGTCCACCTGTGGAGGATTCCTCAGAGTAAATGTTGAAAGTATTGTCCACCTTTGGATGATTCCTCAGAGTAAATGTTGAAAGTATTGTCCACCATTGGAGGATTCCTCAGAGTAAATTTTGAAAGTATTGTCCACCTTTGGAGGATTCCTCAGAGTAAATGTTGAAAGTATTGTCCACCTTTGGAGGATTCCTCAGAGTAAATTTTGAAAGTATTGTCCACCTTTGGAGGATTCCTCAGAGTAAATGTTGATAGTACTTTCCACCTTTGGAGGATTCTTCAGAGTAATTGTTGATAATATTTTCCATCTTTGGAGGATTCCTCAGAGTAAATGTTGATAGTATTGTCAACCTTTGGAGGATTCCTCGGAGTAATTGTTGATAGTATTGTCCACCTTTGGAGGATTCCTCAGAGTAATTGTTGATAGTATTGTCCACCTTTGGAGGATTCCTCAGAGTAAATGTTGAAAGCATTGTCCACCTTTGGAGGATTCTTTAGAGTAAATATTGATAGTATTTTCCACCTTTGGAGGATTCCTCAGAGCAATTGTTGATAGTATTGTCCACCTTTGGAGGATTCCTCAGAGTAAATGTTGAAAGTATTGTCCACCTTTGGAGGATTCCTTAGAGTAAATGTTGATGGTATTTTCCACATTAGGAAGATTCTTTAGAGTAATTGTTGATAGTATTGTCCACCTTTGGAGGATTCCTCAGATTAATTGTTGATAGTATTGTCCACCTTTTGAGGATTCCTCAGAGTAATTGTTGATAGTATTGTCCACCTTTGGAGGATTCCTCAGAGTAATTGTTGAAAGTATTGTCCACTTTGGAGTATTCTTTAGAGTAAATGTTGAAAGTATTGTCCACCTTTCGAGGATTCCTCAGAGTAATTGTTGATAGTATTGTCCACCTTTGGAGGATTCCTCAGAGTAATTGTTGATAGTATTGTCCACCTTTGGAGAATTCCTCAGAGTAAATGTTGAAAGTATTGTCCACCTTTGGGGGATTCCTCAGAGTAATTGTTGATAGTATTGTCCACCTTTGCAGGATTCGTTAGAGTAAATGTTGATAGTATTTTCCACCTTTGCAGGATTCTTTAGAGTAAATGTTGATAGTATTGTCCACCTTTGGAGGATTCCTCAGAGTAAATGTTGATAGTATTGTCCACCTTTGGAGGATTCCTCAGAGTAAATGGTGAAAACCTTTTCCACCTTTGGAGGATTCCTCAGAGTAATTGTTGAAAGTATTTTCCACCTTTGGAGGATTCCTCAGAGTAAATGTTGAAAGCATTTTCCACCTTTGGAGGATTCTTTAGATTAAATGTTGAAAACCTTTTCCACCTTTGAAGGATTCCTCAGAGTAAATGTTGAAAGTATTGTCCACCTTTGGACGATTCCTCAGAGTAATTGTTGATAGTATTGTCCACCTTTGGAAGATTCCTCAGAGTAAATGTTGAAAGTATTGTCCACCTTTGGAGGATTCCTCAGAGTAATTGTTGATAGTATTGTCCACCTTTGGAGGGTTCTTTAGAGTAAATATTGATAGTATTTTCCACCTTTGGAGGATTCCTCAGAGCAATTGTTGATAGTATTGTCCACCTTTGGAGGATTCCTCAGAGTAAATGTTGAAAGTATTGTCCACCTTTGGAGGATTCCTTAGAGTAAATGTTGATAGTATTTTCCACATTAGGAAGATTCTTTAGAGTAATTGTTGATAGTATTGTCCACCTTTGGAGGATTCCTCAGAGTAATTGTTGATAGTATTGTCCACCTTTGGAGGATTCATCAGAGTAAATGTTGAAAGTATTGTCCACCTTTGGAGGATTCCTCAGAGTAATTGATGATAGTCATGTCCTCCTTTGGAGGATTCCTCAGAGTAATTGTTGATAGTATTGTCCACATTTGGAGGATTTCTCAGAGTAAATGTTGAAAGTATTGTCCACCTTTGGAGGATTCCTCAGAGTAATTGTTCATAGTATTGTCCACCTTTGGAGGATTCCTCAGAGTAATTGCTGAAAGTATTGTCCGCCTTTGGAGGATTCCTCACAGTAAATGCTGAAAGTATTGTCCACCTTTGGAGGATTCCTCAGAGTAAATGTTGAAAGTATTGTCCACCTTTGGAGGATTCCTCAGAGTAATTGTTGAAAGTATTGTCCACCTTTGGAGGATTCCTCAGAGTAAATGTTGAAAGTATTGTCCACCTTTGGGGGATTCCTCAGAGTAATTGTTGATAGTATTGTCCACCTTTGGAGGATTCTTTAGAGTAAATGTTGATAGTATTTTCCACCTTTGGAGGATACTTTAGAGTAAATGTTGATAGTATTGTCCACCTTTGGAGAATTCCTCAGAGTAAATGTTGATAGTATTGTCCACCTTTGGAGGATTCCTCGGAGTAAATGTTGAAAATCTTTTCCACCTTTGGAGGATTCCTCAGAGTAATTGTTGAAAGTATTTTCCACCTTTGGAGGATTCCTCAGAGTAAATTTTGAAAGCATTTTTCACCTTTGGAGGATTCTTTAGATTAAATGTTGAAAACCTTTTCCACCTTTGAAGGATTCCTCAGAGTAAATGTTGAAAGTATTGTCCACCTTTGGAGGATTCCTCAGAGTAATTGTTGATAGTATTGTCCACCTTTGGAGGATTCCTCAGAGTAAATGTTGCAAGTATTGTCCACCTTTGGGGGATTCCTCAGAGTAATTGTTGATAGTATTGTCCACCTTTGGAGGATTCCTCAGAGTAATTGTTGATAGTATTGTCCACCTTTGGAGGATTTCTCAGAGTAAATGTTGAAAGTATTGTCCACCTTTGGGGGATTCCTCAGAGTAATTGTTGATAGTATTGTCCACCTTTGGAGGTATCTTTAGAGTAAATGTTGATAGTATTGTCCACCTTTGGAGGATTCCTCAGAGTAATTGTTGATAGTATTGTCCACCTTTGGAGGATTCTTTAGAGTAAACGTTGAAAGTATTGTGCACATTTGGAGGATTCCTCAGAGTAAATGTTGAAAGTATTGTCCACCTTTGGAGGATTCCTCAGAGTAATTGTTGATAGTATTGTCCACCTTTGGAGGATTCCTCAGAGTAAATGTTGAAAGTATTGTCCACCTTTGGGGGATTCCTCAGAGTAAATGTTGAATGTATTGTCCACCTTTGGGGGATTCCTCAGAGTAATTGTTGATAGTATTTTCCACCTTTGGAGGATTCCTCAGAGCAATTGTTGATAGTATTGTCCACCTTTGGAGGATTCCTCAGAGTAAATGTTGAAAGTATTGTCCACCTTTGGAGGATTCCTTAGAGTAAATGTTGATAGTATTTTCCACATTAGGAAGATTCTTTAGAGTAATTGTTGATAGTATTGTCCACCTTTGGAGGATTCCTCAGAGTAATTGTTGATGGTATTGTCCACCTTTGGAGGATTCCTCAGAGTAATTGTTGATAGTATTGTCCACCTTTGGAGGATTCCTCAGAGTAATTGTTGAAAGTATTGTCCACTTTGGAGGATTCTTTAGAGTAAATGTTGAAAGTATTGTCCACCTTTGGAGGATTCCTCAGAGTAATTGTTGATAGTATTGTCCACCTTTGGAGGATTCCTCAGAGTAATTGTTGATAGTATTGTCCACCTTTGGAGGATTCCTCAGAGTAAATGTTGAAAGTATTGTCCACATTTCGAGGATTCTTTATAGTAAATGTTGATAGTATTTTCCACATTTGGAGGATTCTTTAGAGTAATTGTTGATGGTATTGTCCACCTTTGGAGGATTCCTCAGAGTAATTGTTGATAGTATTGTCCACCTTTGGAGGATTCCTCGGAGTAATTGTTGATAGTATTGTACACCTTTGGAGGATTCTTTAGAGTAAATGTTGATAGTATTTTCCACATTTGGAGGATTCTTTAGAGTAAATGTTGATAGTATGGTCCACCTTTGGAGGATTCCTCAGAGTAAATGTTGAAAGTATTGTCCACCTTTGGAGGATTCCTCAGAGTAATTGTTGATAGTATTGTCCACCTTTGGAGGATTCCTCAGAGTAAATGTTGAAAGTATTGTCCACCTTTGGAGGATTCCTCAGAGTAATTGTTGATAGTATTGTCCACCTTTGGAGGATTCCTCAGAGTAAATGTTGAAAGTATTGTCCACCTTTGGGGGATTCCTCAGAGTAATTGTTGATAGTATTGTCCACCTTTGGAGGATTCCTCAGAGTAAATGTTGAAAGTATTGTCCACCTTTGGAGGATTCCTCAGAGTAAATGTTGAAAGTATTGTCCACCATTGGAGGATTCCTCAGAGTAAATTTTGAAAGTATTGTCCACCTTTGGAGGATTCCTCAGAGTAAATGTTGAAAGTATTGTCCACCTTTGGAGGATTCCTCAGAGTAAATTTTGAAAGTATTGTTCACCTTTGGAGGATTCCTCAGAGTAAAGATTGATAGTACTTTCCACCTTTGGAGGATTCCTCAGAGTAATTGTTGATAATATTTTCCATCTTTGGAGGATTCCTCAGAGTAAATGTTGAAAGTATTTTCCACCTTTGGAGGATTCTTTAGAGTAAATGTTGAAAGTATTTTCCACCTTTGGAGGATTTCTCAAGGTAAATGTTGAAATTATTGTCCACCCTTGAAAGATTCCTGAGAGTAAATGTTGAAAACCTTTTCCACCTTTGGAAGATTCCTCAGAGTAATTGTTGAAAACCTCTTCCACCTTTGGAAGATTCCTAGAGTAAATGTTGATAGTATTTTCCACCTTTGGAGGATTCCTCAGAGTAAATGTTGATAGTATTTTCCACCCTTAAAAGATTCCTGATAGTAAATGTTGAAAACCTTTTCCACCTTTGAAAGATTCCTCAGAGTAAATGCTGAAAACCTTTTCCACCCTTGAATTATTCCTCAGAGTAAATGTTGAAAACCTTTTCCACCCTTGAGAAATTCCTCAGAGTAAATGTTGAAAACCTTTTCCCCCCTTGAAATATTCCTCAGAGTAAATGTTGAAAACCTTTTCCACCCTTGAGAGATTCCTCAGAGTAAATGTTGAAAACCTTTTCCACCCTTGAGAGATTCCTCAGAGTAAATGTTGAAAACCTTTTCCACCCTTGAAAGATTCCTCAGAGTAAATGCTGAAAGTATTTTCCGCCTTTGAGGATTCCTCAGAGTAAATGTTGAATGTATTGTCCACCTTTGGAGGATTCCTCAGAGTAAATTTTGAAAGTATTGTCCACCTTTGGAGGATTCCTCAGAGTAAATGTTGAAAATATTGTCCACCTTTGGAGGATTCCTCAGAGTAATTGTTGATAGTATTTTCCACCTTTGGAGGATTCCTCAGAGTAAATGTTGAAAGTATTGTCCACCTTTGGAGGATTCCTCAGAGTAATTGTTGATAGGATTGTCCACCTTTGGAGGATTCCTCAGAGTAAATGTTGAAAGTATTGTCCACCTTTGGAGGATTCCTCAGAGTAATTGTTGATAGTATTGTCCACCTTTGGAGGATTCTTTAGAGTAAATGTTGAAAGTATTGTGCACCTTTGGAGGATTCCTCAGAGTAAATGTTGAAAGTATTGTCCACCTTTGGAGGATTCCTCAGAGTAATTGTTGATAGTTTTGTCCACCTTTGGAGGATTCCTCAGAGTAAATGTTGAAAGTATTGTCCACCTTTGGGGGATTCCTCAGAGTAATTGTTGATAGCATTGTCCACCTTTGGAGGATTCCTCAGAGTAATTGTTGATAGTATTGTCCACCTCTGGAGGATTTCTCAGAGTAATGTTGAAAGTATTGTCCACCTTAGGGGATTCCTCAGAGTAATTGTTGATAGTATTTTCCACCTTCGGAGGTATCTTTAGAGTAAATGTTGATAGTATTGTCCACCTTTGGAGGATTCCTCAGAGTAATTGTTGATAGTATTGTCCACCTATGGAGGATTCCTCAGAGTAAATGTTGAAAGTATTGTCCACCTTTGGGGGATTCCTCAGAGTAATTGTTGATAGTATTGTTCACCTTTGGAGGATTCCTCAGAGTAAATGTTGAAAGTATTGTCCACCTTTGGAGGATTCCTTAGAGAAAATGTTGATAGTATTTTCCACATTAGGAAGATTCTTTAGAGTAATTGTTGATAGTATTGTCCACCTTTGGAGGATTCCTCAGAGTAATTGTTGATAGTATTGTCCACCTTTGGAGGATTCCTCAGAGTAATTGTTGATAGTATTGTCCACCTTTGGAGGATTCCTCAGAGTAATTGTTGAAAGTATTGTCCACTTTGGAGGATTCTTTAGAGTAAATGTTGAAAGTATTGTCCACCTTTGGAGGATTCCTCAGAGTAATTGTTGATAGTATTGTCCACCTTTGGAGGATTCCTCAGAGTAATTGTTGATAGTATTGTCCACCTTTGGAGGATTCCTCAGAGTAAATGTTGAAAGTATTGTCCACATTTCGAGGATTCTTTATAGTAAATGTTGATAGTATTTTCCACATTTGGAGGATTCTTTAGAGTAATTGTTGATGGTATTGTCCACCTTTGGAGGATTCCTCAGAGTAATTGTTGATAGTATTGTCCACCTTTGGAGGATTCCTCGGAGTAATTGTTGATAGTATTGTACACCTTTGGAGGATTCTTTAGAGTAAATGTTGATAGTATTTTCCACATTTGGAGGATTCTTTAGAGTAAATGTTGATAGGATGGTCCACCTTTGGAGGATTCCTCAGAGTAAATGTTGAAGTTATTGTCCACCTTTGGAGGTTTCCTCAGAGTAATTGCTGATAGTATTGTCCACCTTTGGAGGATTCCTCAGAGTAAATGTTGAAAGTATTGTCCACCTTTGGAGGATTCTTTAGAATAAATGTTGAAAGTATAGTGCACCTTTGGAGGATTCCTCAGAGTAAATGTTGAAAGTATTGTCCACCTTTGGAGGATTCCTCAGAGTAATTGTTGATAGTATTGTCCACCTTTGGAGGATTCTTTAGAGTAAATGTTGAAAGTATGGTGCACCTTTGGAGGATTCCTCAGAGTAAATGTTGAAAGTATTGTCTACCTTTGGAGGATTCCTCAGAGTAATTGTTGATAGTATTGTCCACCTTTGGGGGATTCCTCAGAGTAATTGTTGATAGTATTGATCACCTTTGGAGGATTCCTCAGAGTAATTGTTGATAGTATTGTCCACATTTGGAGGATTTCTCAGAGTAAATGTTGAAAGTATTGTCCACCTTTGGGGGATTCCTCAGAGTAATTGTTGATAGTATTGTCCACCTTTGGAGGTATCTTTAGAGTAAATGTTGATAGTATTGTCCACCTTTGGAGGATTCCTCAGAGTAAATGTTGAAAGTATTGTCCACCTTTGGAGGATTCCTCAGAGTAAATTTTGAAAGTATTGTCCACCTTTGGAGGATTCCTCAGAGTAAAGATTGATAGTATTTTCCACCTTTGGAGGATTCCTCAGAGTAATTGTTGATAATATTTTCCATCTTTGGAGGACTCCTCAGAGTAATTGTTGATAGTATTTTCCACCTTTGGGGGATTCCTCAGAGTAAATGTTGAAAGTATTGTCCACCTTTGGAGGATTCCTCAGAGTAATTGTTGATAGGATTGTCCACCTTTGGAGGATTCCTCAGAGCAAATGTTGAAAGTATTGTCCACCTTTGGAGGATTCCTCAGAGTAATTGTTGATAGTTTTGTCCACCTTTGGAGGATTCCTCAGAGTAAATGTTGAAAGTATTGTCCACCTTTGGGGGATTCCTCAGAGTAATTGTTGATAGTATTGTCCACCTTTGGAGGATTTCTCAGAGTAAATGTTGAAAGTATTGTCCACCTTAGGGGGATTCCTCAGAGTAATTGTTGATAGTATTTTCCACCTTTGGAGGTATCTTTAGAGTAAATGTTGATAGTATTGTCCACCTTTGGAGGATTCCTCAGAGTAATTGTTGATAGTATTGTCCACCTTTGGAGGATTCCTCAGAGTAAATGTTGAAAGTATTGTCCACCTTTGGGGGATTCCTCAGAGTAATTGTTGATAGTATTGTTCACCTTTGGAGGATTCCTCAGAGTAAATGTTGAAAGTATTGTCCAGCTTTGGAGGATTCTTTAGAGTAAATATTGATAGTATTTTCCACCTTTGGAGGATTCCTCAGAGCAATTGTTGATAGTATTGTCCACCTTTGGAGGATTCCTCAGAGTAAATGTTGAAAGTATTGTCCACCTTTGGAGGATTCCTTAGATTAAATGTTGATAGTATTTTCCACATTAGGAAGATTCTTTAGAGTAATTGTTGATAGTATTGTCCACCTTTGGAGGATTCCTCAGAGTAATTGTTGATAGTATTGTCCACCTTTGGAGGATTCCTCAGAGTAATTGTTGATAGTATTGTCCACCTTTGGAGGATTCCTCAGAGTAATTGTTGAAAGTATTGTCCACTTTGGAGGATTCTTTAGAGTAAATGTTGAAAGTATTGTCCACCTTTGGAGGATTCCTCAGAGTAATTGTTGATAGTATTGTCCACCTTTGGAGGATTCCTCAGAGTAATTGTTGATAGTATTGTCCACCTTTGGAGGATTCCTCAGAGTAAATGTTGAAAGTATTGTCCACATTTCGAGGATTCTTTAAAGTAAATGTTGATAGTATTTTCCACATTTGGAGGATTCTTTAGAGTAATTGTTGATGGTATTGTCCACCTTTGGAGGATTCCTCAGAGTAATTGTTGATAGTATTGTCCACCTTTGGAGGATTCCTCGGAGTAATTGTTGATAGTATTGTACACCTTTGGAGGATTCTTTAGAGTAAATGTTGATAGTATTTTCCACATTTGGAGGATTCTTTAGAGTAAATGTTGATAGGATGGTCCACCTTTGGAGGATTCCTCAGAGTAAATGTTGAAGTTATTGTCCACCTTTGGAGGTTTCCTCAGAGTAATTGCTGATAGTATTGTCCACCTTTGGAGGATTCCTCAGAGTAAATGTTGAAAGTATTGTCCACCTTTGGAGGATTCTTTAGAATAAATGTTGAAAGTATAGTGCACCTTTGGAGGATTCCTCAGAGTAAATGTTGAAAGTATTGTCCACCTTTGGAGGATTCCTCAGAGTAATTGTTGATAGTATTGTCCACCTTTGGAGGATTCCTCAGAGTAAATGTTGAAAGTATTGTCCACCTTTGGGGGATTCCTCAGAGTAATTGTTGATAGTATTGTCCACCTTTGGAGGATTCCTCAGAGTAATGGTTGATAGTATTGTCCACCTTTGGAGGATTTCTCAGAGTAAATGTTGAAAGTATTGTCCACCTTTGGGGGATTCCTCAGAGTAATTGTTGATAGTATTGTCCACCTTTGGAGGTATCTTTAGAGTAAATGTTGATAGTATTGTCCACCTTTGGAGGATTCCTCAGAGTAAATGTTGTAAGTATTGTCCACCTTTGGAGGATTCCTCAGAGTAAATTTTGAAAGTATTGTCCACCTTTGGAGGAATCCTCAGAGTAAAGATTGATAGTATTTTCCAACTTTGGAGGATTCCTCAGAGTAATTGTTGATAATATTTTCCATCTTTGGAGGACTCCTCAGAGTAAATGTTGAAAGTATTTTCCACCTTTGGAGGATTCTTTAGAGTAAATGTTGAAAGTATTTTCCACCTTTGGAAGATTCCTCAAGGTAAATGTTGAAATTATTGTCCACCCTTGAAAGATTCCTGAGAGTAAATGTTGAAAACCTTTTCCACCTTTGAAAGATTCCTCAGAGTAAATGTTGAAAACCTTTTCCACCCTTGAAATATTCCTCAGAGTAAATGTTGAAAACCTTTTCCACCCTTGAGAAATTCCTCAGAGTAAATGTTGAAAACCTTTTCCACCCTTGAAATATTCCTCAGAGTAAATGTTGAAAACCTTTTCCACCCTTGAGGGATTCCTCAGAGTAAATGTTGAAAACCTTTTCCACCCTTGAGAGATTCCTCAGAGTAAATGTTGAAAACCTTTTCCACCCTTGAAAGATTCCTCAGAGTAAATGCTGAAAGTATTTTCCGCCTTTGAGGATTCCTCAGAGTAATTGTTGATAGTATTGTCCACCTTTGGAGGATTCCTCAGAGTAATTGTTGATAGTATTGTCCACCTTTGGAGGATTTCTCAGAGTAAATGTTGAAAGTATTGTCCACCTTTGGAGGATTCCTCAGAGTAAATTTTGAAAGTATTGTTCACCTTTGGAGGATTCCTCAGAGTAAAGATTGATAGTACTTTCCACCTTTGGAGGATTCCTCAGAGTAATTGTTGATAATATTTTCCATCTTTGGAGGATTCCTCAGAGTAAATGTTGAAAGTATTTTCCACCTTTGGAGGATTCTTTAGAGTAAATGTTGAAAGTATTTTCCACCTTTGGAGGATTTCTCAAGGTAAATGTTGAAATTATTGTCCACCCTTGAAAGATTCCTGAGAGTAAATGTTGAAAACCTTTTCCACCTTTGGAAGATTCCTCAGAGTAAATGTTGAAAACCTCTTCCACCTTTGGAAGATTCCTAGAGTAAATGTTGATAGTATTTTCCACCTTTGGAGGATTCCTCAGAGTAAATGTTGATAGTATTTTCCACCCTTAAAAGATTCCTGATAGTAAATGTTGAAAACCTTTTCCACCTTTGAAAGATTCCTCAGAGTAAATGCTGAAAACCTTTTCCACCCTTGAAGTATTCCTCAGAGTAAATGTTGAAAACCTTTTCCACCCTTGAGAAATTCCTCAGAGTAAATGTTGAAAACCTTTTCCCCCCTTGAAATATTCCTCAGAGTAAATGTTGAAAACCTTTTCCACCCTTGAGAGATTCCTCAGAGTAAATGTTGAAAACCTTTTCCACCCTTGAGAGATTCCTCAGAGTAAATGTTGAAAACCTTTTCCACCCTTGAAAGATTCCTCAGAGTAAATGCCGAAAGTATTTTCCGCCTTTGAGGATTCCTCAGAGTAAATGTTGAATGTATTGTCCACCTTTGGAGGATTCCTCAGAGTAAATTTTGAAAGTATTCTCCACCTTTGGAGGATTCCTCAGAGTAAATGTTGAAAATATTGTCCACCTTTGGAGGATTCCTCAGAGTAATTGTTGATAGTATTTTCCACCTTTGGAGGATTCGTCAGAGTAAATGTTGAAAGTATTGTCCACCTTTGGAGGATTCCTCAGAGTAATTGTTGATAGGATTGTCCACCTTTGGAGGATTCCTCAGAGTAAATGTTGAAAGTATTGTCCACCTTTGGAGGATTCCTCAGAGTAATTGTTGATAGTATTGTCCACCTTTGGAGGATTCTTTAGAGTAAATGTTGAAAGTATTGTGCACCTTTGGAGGATTCCTCAGAGTAAATGTTGAAAGTATTGTCCACCTTTGGAGGATTCCTCAGAGTAATTGTTGATAGTTTTGTCCACCTTTGGAGGATTCCTCAGAGTAAATGTTGAAAGTATTGTCCACCTTTGGGGGATTCCTCAGAGTAATTGTTGATAGCATTGTCCACCTTTGGAGGATTCCTCAGAGTAATTGTTGATAGTATTGTCCACCTCTGGAGGATTTCTCAGAGTAAATGTTGAAAGTATTGTCCACCTTAGGGGGATTCCTCAGAGTAATTGTTGATAGTATTTTCCACCTTCGGAGGTATCTTTAGAGTAAATGTTGATAGTAATGTCCACCTTTGGAGGATTCCTCAGAGTAATTGTTGATAGTATTGTCCACCTATGGAGGATTCCTCAGAGTAAATGTTGAAAGTATTGTCCACCTTTGGGGGATTCCTCAGAGTAATTGTTGATAGTATTGTTCACCTTTGGAGGATTCCTCAGAGTAAATGTTGAAAGTATTGTCCACCTTTGGAGGATTCCTCAGAGTAATTGTTGATAGTATTGTCCACCTTTGGAGGATTCCTCAGAGTAATTGTTGATAGTATTGTCCACCTTTGGAGGATTCCTCAGAGTAAATGTTGAAAGTATTGTCCACATTTCGAGGATTCTTTATAGTAAATGTTGATAGTATTTTCCACATTTGGAGGATTCTTTAGAGTAATTGTTGATGGTATTGTCCACCTTTGGAGGATTCCTCAGAGTAATTGTTGATAGTATTGTCCACCTTTGGAGGATTCCTCGGAGTAATTGTTGATAGTATTGTACACCTTTGGAGGATTCTTTAGAGTAAATGTTGATAGTATTTTCCACATTTGGAGGATTCTTTAGAGTAAATGTTGATAGGATGGTCCACCTTTGGAGGATTCCTCAGAGTAAATGTTGAAGTTATTGTCCACCTTTGGAGGTTTCCTCAGAGTAATTGCTGATAGTATTGTCCACCTTTGGAGGATTCCTCAGAGTAAATGTTGAAAGTATTGTCCACCTTTGGAGGATTCTTTAGAATAAATGTTGAAAGTATAGTGCACCTTTGGAGGATTCCTCAGAGTAAATGTTGAAAGTATTGTCCACCTTTGGAGGATTCCTCAGAGTAATTGTTGATAGTATTGTCCACCTTTGGAGGATTCTTTAGAGTAAATGTTGAAAGTATGGTGCACCTTTGGAGGATTCCTCAGAGTAAATGTTGAAAGTATTGTCCACCTTTGGAGGATTCCTCAGAGTAATTGTTGATAGTATTGTCCACCTTTGGGGGATTCCTCAGAGTAATTGTTGATAGTATTGATCACCTTTGGAGGATTCTTCAGAGTAATTGTTGATAGTATTGTCCACCCTTGGAGGATTTCTCAGAGTAAATGTTGAAAGTATTGTCCACCTTTGGGGGATTCCTCAGAGTAATTGTTGATAGTATTGTCCACCTTTGGAGGTATCTTTAGAGTAAATGTTGATAGTATTGTCCACCTTTGGAGGATTCCTCAGAGTAAATGTTGAAAGTATTGTCCACCTTTGGAGGATTCCTCAGAGTAAATTTTGAAAGTATTGTCCACCTTTGGAGGATTCCTCAGAGTAAAGATTGATAGTATTTTCCACCTTTGGAGGATTCCTCAGAGTAATTGTTGATAATATTTTCCATCTTTGGAGGACTCCTCAGAGTAATTGTTGATAGTATTTTTCCACCTTTGGAGGATTCCTCAGAGCAAATGTTGAAAGTATTGTCCACCTTTGGAGGATTCCGCAGAGTAATTGTTGATAGTATTGTCCAGCTTTGGAGGATTCTTTAGAGTAAATGTTGAAAGTATTGTGCACCTTTCGAGGATTCCTCAGAGTAAATGTTGAAAGTATTGTCCACCTTTGGAGGATTCCTCAGAGTAATTGTTGATCGTTTTGTCCACCTTTGGAGGATTCCTCAGAGTAAATGTTGAAAGTATTGTCCACCTTTGGGGGATTCCTCAGAGTAATTGTTGATAGTATTGTCCACCTTTGGAGGATTTCTCAGAGTAAATGTTGAAAGTATTGTCTACCTTAGGGGGATTCCTCAGAGTAATTTTTGATAGTATTTTCCACCTTTGAGGTATCTTTAGAGTAAATGTTGATAGTATTGTCCACCTTTGGAGGATTCCTCAGAGTAATTGTTGATAGTATTGTCCACCTTTGGAGGATTCCTCAGAGTAAATGTTGAAAGTATTGTCCACCTTTGGGGGATTCCTCAGAGTAATTGTTGATAGTATTGTTCACCTTTGGAGGATTCCTCAGAGTAAATGTTGAAAGTATTGTCCAGCTTTGGAGGATTCTTTAGAGTAAATATTGATAGTATTTTCCACCTTTGGAGGATTCCTCAGAGCAATTGTTGATAGTATTGTCCACCTTTGGAGGATTCCTCAGAGTAAATGTTGAAAGTATTGTCCACCTTTGGAGGATTCCTTAGAGTAAATGTTGATAGTATTTTCCACATTAGGAAGATTCTTTAGAGTAATTGTTGATAGTATTGTCCACCTTTGGAGGATTCCTCAGAGTAATTGTTGATAGTATTGTCCACCTTTGGAGGATTCCTCAGAGTAATTGTTGATAGTATTGTCCACCTTTGGAGGATTCCTCAGAGTAATTGTTGAAAGTATTGTCCACTTTGGAGGATTCTTTAGAGTAAATGTTGAAAGTATTGTCCACCTTTGGAGGATTCCTCAGAGTAATTGTTGATAGTATTGTCCACCTTTGGAGGATTCCTCAGAGTAATTGTTGATAGTATTGTCCACCTTTGGAGGATTCCTCAGAGTAAATGTTGAAAGTATTGTCCACATTTCGAGGATTCTTTAAAGTAAATGTTGATAGTATTTTCCACATTTGGAGGATTCTTTAGAGTAATTGTTGATGGTATTGTCCACCTTTGGAGGATTCCTCAGAGTATTTGTTGATAGTATTGTCCACCTTTGGAGGATTCCTCGGAGTAATTGTTGATAGTATTGTACACCTTTGGAGGATTCTTTAGAGTAAATGTTGATAGTATTTTCCACATTTGGAGGATTCTTTAGAGTAAATGTTGATAGGATGGTCCACCTTTGGAGGATTCCTCAGAGTAAATGTTGAAGTTATTGTCCACCTTTGGAGGTTTCCTCAGAGTAATTGCTGATAGTATTGTCCACCTTTGGAGGATTCCTCAGAGTAAATGTTGAAAGTATTGTCCACCTTTGGAGGATTCTTTAGAATAAATGTTGAAAGTATAGTGCACCTTTGGAGGATTCCTCAGAGTAAATGTTGAAAGTATTGTCCACCTTTGGAGGATTCCTCAGAGTAATTGTTGATAGTATTGTCCACCTTTGGAGGATTCCTCAGAGTAAATGTTGAAAGTATTGTCCACCTTTGGGGGATTCCTCAGAGTAATTGTTGATAGTATTGTCCACCTTTGGAGGATTCCTCAGAGTAATGGTTGATAGTATTGTCCACCTTTGGAGGATTTCTCAGAGTAAATGTTGAAAGTATTGTCCACCTTTGGGGGATTCCTCAGAGTAATTGTTGATAGTATTGTCCACCTTTGGAGGTATCTTTAGAGTAAATGTTGATAGTATTGTCCACCTTTGGAGGATTCCTCAGAGTAAATGTTGTAAGTATAGTCCACCTTTGGAGGATTCCTCAGAGTAAATTTTGAAAGTATTGTCCACCTTTGGAGGATTCCTCAGAGTAAAGATTGATAGTATTTTCCACCTTTGGAGGATTCCTCAGAGTAATTGTTGATAATATTTTCCATCTTTGGAGGACTCCTCAGAGTAAATGTTGAAAGTATTTTCCACCTTTGGAGGATTCTTTAGAGTAAATGTTGAAAGTATTTTCCAGCTTTGGAAGATTCCTCAAGGTAAATGTTGAAATTATTGTCCACCCTTGAAAGATTCCTGAGAGTAAATGTTGAAAACCTTTTCCACCTTTGAAAGATTCCTCAGAGTAAATGTTGAAAACCTTTTCCACCCTTGAAATATTCCTCAGAGTAAATGTTGAAAACCTTTTCCACCCTTGAGAAATTCCTCAGAGTAAATGTTGAAAACCTTTTCCACCCTTGAAATATTCCTCAGAGTAAATGTTGAAAACCTTTTCCACCCTTGAGGGATTCCTCAGAGTAAATGTTGAAAACCTTTTCCACCCTTGAGAGATTCCTCAGAGTAAATGTTGAAAACCTTTTCCACCCTTGAAAGATTCCTCAGAGTAAATGCTGAAAGTATTTTCCGCCTTTGAGGATTCCTCAGAGTAATTGTTGATAGTATTGTCCACCTTTGGAGGATTCCTCAGAGTAATTGTTGATAGTATTGTCCACCTTTGGAGGATTTCTCAGAGTAAATGTTGAAAGTATTGTCCACCTTTGGGGGATTCCTCAGAGTAATTGTTGATAGTATTGTCCACCTTTGTAGGTATCTTTAGAGTAAATGTTGATAGTATTGTCCACCTTTGGAGGATTCCTCAGAGTAAATGTTGAAAGTATTGTCCACCTTTGGAGGATTCCTCAGAGTAATTTTTGAAAGTATTGTCCACCTTTGGAGGATTCCTCAGAGTAAAGATTGATAGTATTTTCCACCTTTGGAGGATTCCTCAGAGTAATTGTTGATAATATTTTCCATCTTTGGAGGATTCCTCAGAGTAAATGTTGAAAGTATTTTCCACCTTTGGAGGATTCTTTAGAGTAAATGTTGAAAGTATTTTCCACCTTTGGAAGATTCCTCAAGGTAAATGTTGATAGTATTTTCCACCCTTGAAAGATTCCTGAGAGTAAATGTTGAAAACCTTTTCCACCTTTGAAACATTCCTCAGAGTAAATGTAGAAAACCTTTTCCACCCTTGAAATATTCCTCAGAGTAAATGTTGAAAACCTTTTCCACCCTTGAGAAATTCCTCAGAGTAAATGATGAAAACCTTTTCCACCCTTGAAATATTCCTCAGAGTAAATGTTGAAAACCTTTTCCACCCTTGAGAGATTCCTCAGAGTAAATGTTGAAAACCTTTTCCACCCTTGAGAGATTCCTCAGAGTAAATGTTGAAAACCTTTTCCACCCTTGAAAGATTCCTCAGAGTAAATGCTGAAAGTATTTTCCGCCTTTGAGGATTCCTCAGAGTAAATGTTGAAAGTATTGTCCACCTTTGGAGGATTCCTCAGAGTAAATGTTGAAAGTATTGTCCACCTTTGGAGGATTCCTCAGAGTAAATGTTGAAAATATTGTCCACCTTTGGAGGATTCCTCAGAGTAATTGTTGATAGTATTTTCCACCTTTGGAGGATTCCTCAGAGGAAATGTTGAAAGTATTGTCCACCTTTGGAGGATTCCTCAGAGTAATTGTTGATAGTATTGTCCACCTTTGGAGGATTCCTCAGAGTAAATGTTGAAAGTATTGTCCACCTTTGGAGGATTCTTTAGAGTAAATGTTGAAAGTATTGTGCACCTTTGGAGGATTCCTCAGAGTAAATGTTGAAAGTATTGTCCACCTTTGGAGGATTCTTTAGAGTAAATGTTGAAAGTATTTTCCACCTTTGGAAGATTCCTCAAGGTAAATGTTGAAAACCTTTTCCACCTTAGGAAGATTCCTCAGAGTAAATGTTTTTAGTATTTTCGACCTTTGGAGGATTCCTCAAAGTAAATGTTGATAGTATTGTCCACCTTTGGAGGATTCCTCAGAGTAATTGTTGATAGTATTGTCCACCTTTGGAGGATTCCTCAGAGTAAATGTTGAAAGTATTGTCCAGCTTTGGGGGATTCCTCAGAGTAATTGTTGATAGTATTGTCCACCTTTGGAGGATTCCTCAGAGTAATTGTTGATAGTATTGTCCACCTTTGGAGGATTTCTCAGAGTAAATGTTGAAAGTATTGTCCACCTTTGGGGGATTCCTCAGAGTAATTGTTGATAGTATTGTCCACCTTTGGAGGTATCTTTAGAGTAAATGTTGATAGTATTGTCCACCTTTGGAGGATTCCTCAGAGTAAATGTTGAAAGTATTGTCCACCTTTGGAGGATTCCTCAGAGTAAATTTTGAAAGTATTGTCCACCTTTGGAGGATTCCTCAGAGTAAATGTTGAAAGTATTGTCCACCTTTGGAGGATTCCTCAGAGTAAATTTTGAAAGTATTGTCCACCTTTGGAGGATTCCTCAGAGTAAAGATTGATAGTATTTTCCACCTTTGGAGGATTCCTCAGAGTAATTGTTGATAATATTTTCCATCTTTGGAGGATTCCTCAGAGTAAATGTTGAAAGTATTTTCCACCTTTGGAGGATTCTTTAGAGTAAATGTTGAAAGTATTTTCCACCTTTGGAAGATTCCTCAAGGTAAATGTTGAAAACCTTTTCCACCTTAGGAAGATTCCTCAGAGTAAATGTTTTTAGTATTTTCGACCTTTGGAGGATTCCTCAAAGTAAATGTTGATAGTATTTTCCACCCTTGAAAGATTCCTGAGAGTAAATGTTGAAAACCTTTTCCACCTTTGAAAGATTCCTCAGAGTAAATGTTGAAAACCTTTTCCACCCTTGAAATATTCCTCAGAGTAAATGTTGAAAACCTTTTCCACCCTTGAGAAATTCCTCAGAGTAAATGTGGAAAACCTTTTCCACCCTTGAAATATTCCTCAGAGTAAATGTTGAAAACCTTTTCCACCCTTGAGAGATTCCTTAGAGTAAATGTTGAAAACCTTTTCCACCCTTGAGAGATTCCCTCAGAGTAAATGTTGAAAACCTTTTCCATCCTTGAAAGATTCCTCAGAGTAAATGCTGAAAGTATTTTCCACCTTTGAGGATTCCTCAGAGTAAATGTTGAAAACCTTTTCCACCTTTGGAAGATTCCTCAGAGTAAATGTTGAAAACCTTTTCCACCTTTGGAAGATTCCTCAGAGTAAATGTTGAAAACCTTTTCCACCTTTGGAAAATTCCTCAGAGTAAATGTTGAAAACCTTTTCCACCTTTGGAAGATTCCTCAGAGTAAATGTTGAAAACCTTTTCCACCTTTGGAAGATTCCTCAGAGTAAATGTTGAAAACCTTTTCCACCTTTGGAAGATTCCTCAGAGTAAATGTTGAAAACCTTTTCCACCTTTGGATGATTCCTCAGAGTAAATGTTGAAAACCTTTTCCACCTTTGGAAGATTCCTCAGAGTAAATGTTGAAAACCTTTTCCACCTTTGGAAGATTCCTCAGAGTAAATGTTGAAAACCTTTTCCACCTTTGGAAGATTCCTCAGAGTAAATGTTGAAAACCTTTTCCACCTTTGGAAGATTCCTCAGAGTAAATGTTGAAAACCTTTTCCACCTTTGGATGATTCCTCAGAGTAAATGTTGAAAACCTTTTCCACCTTTGGAAGATTCCTCAGAGTAAATGTTGAAAACCTTTTCCACCTTTGGAAGATTCCTCAGAGTAAATGTTGAAAACCTTTTCCACCTTTGGAAGATTCCTCAGAGTAAATGTTGAAAACCTTTTCCACCTTTGGAAGATTCCTCAGAGTAAATGTTGAAAACCTTTTCCACCTTTGGAAGATTCCTCAGAGTAAATGTTGAAAACCTTTTCCACCTTTGGAAGATTCCTCAGAGTAAATGTTGAAAACCTTTTCCACCTTTGGAAGATTCCTCAGAGTAAATGTTGAAAACCTTTTCCACCTTTGGAAGATTCCTCAGAGTAAATGTTGAAAACCTTTTCCACCTTTGGAAGATTCCTCAGAGTAAATGTTGAAAACCTTTTCCACCTTTGGATGATTCCTAAGAGTAAATGTTGAAATTATTTTCCACCCTGGAAAGGTTCCTCAGAGTAAATGTTGAAATTATTTTCCACCCTGGAAAGGTTCCTCAGAGTAAATGTTGATAGTATTTTCCACCCTGGAAAGGTTCCTTAGAGTAAATGTTGAAATTATTTTCCATCCTGGAAAGGTTCCTCAGAGTAAATGTTGATAGTATTTTCCACCCTGGAAAGGTTCCTCAGAGTAAATGTTGAAATTATTTTCCACCCCGGAAAAGTTCCTCAGAGTAAATGTTGAAAATATTTTCCACCTTTGAAAGATTCCTCAGGGTAAATATTGAAAAATACTTATACCTTTGGAAGATCTCTCAAACTGAACGTTGAAAATTGCTTTAATCTTTGGAAGATTCGTAATAATAAATGTTGAAATTTTTTTCCACCTTCGCAAAGTTCATTAGAGTAAATGTTAAAAGTCTCATGATACTTATTACTTTTTGACACTTTAGAATACAAAAACTTTGAATATACGCCAAAACGCCAATCATATTGTGATTTAGTTCATTGTTTCAACCGTCACTTCTCTAACTTCTCAATGTCACTTCACTGGTTTATCTAGTTCAACTTAACGAGACTTCTCCTAGTTCACTGTGTCATTTCACTAATGTTCTCCAGTTCAGTTTCTACCCCACTTTATTTTAGCGGCGTAATGCAATAGGCAAACATGGCGAATTCTTCTGGACGGTTCACTCGCCAGGAAGTCGAACACAAGATACTGTAGAATTTCTATCCGTAATAGCACTCACTACGCGTCCAAGTTGTCAACAGAAACTCGCTCGGAGAACCGCACCAGCTCGTTTACTCACCCACTGACCGCCTCAAGTGACTGTCTCTTGTGAGAACGCTCGCTCAGAGAAGCGCACCAGCTAGTTAACTCACCCACTGAGCGACTCAAGCGACTGTCTCTTGTGAGATCGCTCGCTCGGAGAAGCGTACCAGCTCGTTAACTCACCCACTGACCGACTCAAGCGACTGTCTCTTTTGAGAACGCTCGCTCGGAGAAGCGCACCAGCTCGATTACTCACCCACTGACCGACTCAAGCGACTGTCTCTTGTGAGATCGCTCGCTCGGAGAAGCGCACCAGCTAGTTAACTCACCCACTGACCGACTCAAGCGACTGTCTCTTGTGAGATCGCTCGCTCGGAGAAGCGCACCAGCTAGTTAACTCACCCACTGACCGACTCAAGCGACTGTCTCTTGTGAGATCGCTCGCTCGGAGAAGCGCACCAGCTCGTTAACTCACCCACTGACCGACTCAAGCGACTGTCTCTTGTGAGAACGCTCACTTGGAGAAGCGCACCAGCTCGTTAACTCACCCACTGACCGACTCAAGCGACTGTCTCTTGTGAGAACGCTCACTTGGAGAAGCGCACCAGCTCGATTACTCACCCACTAACCGACACAAGTGACTGTCTCTTGTGAGATCGCTCTCTTATATAGGCAATGGAATCTTCCACAGAATTTTCTAGAACCATCTCTTTACACGTTTTGAAGGAGGGGGAAAGAAACTCCAAAACTATCTGCCGATAGCGCCCCTGTGTTTACGCTGGTGAGCGCAACTTATCGTTGTTTACTTCCGACTGCCCGGCGCCGATCTCCCGATAACCACTGCCTTACAGTATGTCTCAGTAGAACGCCACACTTAACGGTTTGAAGAATCCCCATATGAAATGCAGAGGGCTGGATTAAGATTTGAGGGGCCGAAGCCCTCTCTGTATAGATTGATGCAGTATCGGAGAGCGCTCGCGGTTTGGTTATAGACCGTGTTAAATATTTGGTCATGAAGCTAATATTGTAGGTTAACTGTTTGTCTGCAGCACGGATACCTTTGTCTATTTGCGTTTGCACTAATTACACGAGCTTCGAGTGGTCCATTCCACTGCCCATCATGGCTCCATTCTCGGTGAAAGCAGAGCAATGCGTTTACAGGTACAGTGTGCACCTTCTGCACACCAAGTATCCGGGTCTCGCGCTCTTTTATAACTTTTGTTACGTTCACGCAACTTTCCCTACCTAATAGCGTTTAGTTTTATACAGCTTCTATAAACTATTGTTACGAAAGCTTTCCCCCCCTTTTCTTTCTAATTCATGTTAATGCAGATGAACGTTTGCAGAAATAGTCAAATGTTTAAAAAGCGAGTCTCTATATACTGGGTCTGAAATTCCGTACTCTCCCCACGATATGTCAAAGAAACAAGTGAATATCGACAGTACTTTAACTCGCTACAAATTGTTGAGAAATTCAAACCAAAAATACTGACGAATATCTCGGAAATGGCCGATTGCAAACAATTTTGATGACCGATTTCTTTTCTGTAGTGTGGTTCCGTCTATCGCTTAGAGTTTACTAGTTTACAAAATCATACAAATGTTTTGTATTTTTGAGGAAACCAATCATTTGGAAACTTTTCCGTGTAAAGGGTAGTATGGGTTGGGGCGTTTTCTTAAAACCTTCGTGTTACATCTTTGGAGGCCACTGAAATTTTATACCAAGTTTGGTATTTAACTGACTTTTCGTTTTTGAGTTGTTCTACTGACAAAGACTCGCACTCATGCGGACCTTGGATTCAGCAGACCTCAAAACATGCATTTTCAGTGAAAACTCAGTATCAGATTTTTCCTCTAAGCTTCTGAACCACTGTAAAACAAATTATTTAAATCGCCATTTGTGATTTAAGAAGTGACGAGTGAAATGCTGGGTGTTTCTTGAAGTGCACCTCAGCAATGATAAGTCACCGACAAAACTGTCCTTACTGACTAGTCCTGACACAGGATCCTTTAATTAATAACGAGGCGTGTTCCAAAACTAAGGTCCGGTGAACAATATTTAACGGATGGTAGGCTTGAATGACGTTTCACGCCTGCAGCGCTGTCTACCGACTCCTAAGGGACCTACCGCAGTGCTAGTGTGACGCAGTAGCGACAATCTTAGTTCCCGCCAGATGTTAAGTGCGCGGTGTGCATCGTGAGATATGCCTCGTGCATGGACCGGACAGCATCCACCCGCCGATCCGAAAAAAACCACGTAAAACTCATGAGTCAGAGTGAACGGTCGCTGGAATCGAACTAGGGAGCTTCCGAATGCGAGTCGCATACGTTACCCCAGCGCCACTTCGCTAGGTATGGAGAAGTTGTTCTAAGCCACCAGAAAGTAAAAGGCATTCTAGAGGACGGTTCGTGTGCGTGTAAAGTCCTCTTCATTCGGAAGGAATGTTGTATAATTGTTTAGAATCACAGAAACGTACTTTCTGTTAAAAACCACAATTTATTTCAAATAACTTTTTGAGGCCTGAGCCATTTCGAGATATTGTTATTAAATTGGTTGAAGTTAACAATCGATGTGAAGAAACGTATAAAAATAAACGAAAATACGGCAAAAGTCATGTTAATGCATCAATCGAGATTTTTGCGTGCATTTTGGTATATACCTAAACTATTACGTTTTTACCAGATCTCAGCATTTTCTGAACCAATTTTGCTCCTCATGTAAGATAATACTACAGTTCTGGAGCGATTGTGTGTTTCCCTTGCTGCCGGAGTGACATCAGAAGCAGTGTTGATATCTGACAGTGAGACCAGCCTCAGCTCATTTACCGTTAAACAGGGGACGAGCACTCGTAACAAAGATTCCTGATGAAGAAAACGTTGATGGAAATGCTACAGCTACTGCCTTCGAGGTGTAAAGTTCCGGCATTGCATCGAGCCCTACTGAAGTAAAGCTGCAACAGTTTGTCGTTAACATCTTTGCTGTTTATTTGTCTCCACAGCGACAACATGAAGCTCTGTTTAACACTGGCAGCCACACCCGATGTTCGCGCGCGTGGCTTTTTAAATGACGCTTTAATTACATTCACTCTTTATGAAATGATTGTATAATCTACAGCGGCCGTTATTGAGAGGTCGGTGCCGGGCGGTCCGAGTAAACAACGATAACGCCACTTGCCAGCGTAAACACCAGAAGCGCACTTGCAAGATAATTAGAACCTTTTGGAAGCTTTATCTCCCCCTCCTCCGGAAAGTGTGTCGAGATAGTTGTAGAATGTTCTCCGGAGCATTCCATTTCCTATATAAGCCAGCGTTCTCGCGAGAGGAGTGAGTGAGTGAGCTTGTTTCTGCTGCGACATCAAGTGCTGTTCTGCGAGAGTTGTAGAGGTACTGTGTTCGACTCCCCAACGAGTGAAACGTCCGTCACGAAGAGAGTGAAGTAACGGGTAAGCTGAACCAGATCAAGGCAGAGACAGTGACAGTTGAAAAATCGGACAAAATCACAATATGTACCTCGAATTTTCTGGGAATAGCTGAATCACTTTTGTAAACCGCAAGAGATAGACAAAGTCTTACAACATAAATATGTAGATTTCGAAAAAAAATAGGTATTTCTGACATTAACCATTTCCGAGATACTATATACTGTTGTTTTTAATTTCCAAATACTTAGTTTTTTCAAGGGTGAGTTATTTTATTGCAAAGAACGTGGAATTACAAAGTCATCACATAGCAACACGATTTTTAAACATTTGACTATCACTATATCCTTATTATACCTTCAATAATGAAAGTTTATTCGAGAGAGTAGAAAAGAATTTATCTGATAAAACTGGGACTTATTAACACGCTTCCATAAATCAAATGTAAATAATATCTACTTTATTGCTTAAGCTGTTTAAAATCACATCAACATTCTGTCATGCATACTACATGAATGTGTTATGGAATACTAACCAATGCTACCAACGGTACGAATGAGAAAATAACTTCAAAATTAAGGTAGGTTAAAATCAGAAGACAACAGACACCCTTTTTAATGAATAACACAATTTATTTGGAAATTAACACTATTTGAATAATCATTGATTAAAACAGAATTTTCAAAGTTCAAACTTGAAAACATATGCTGGTTTTTGGTAATGCAAATCGTAGTGAGTTAAGGTAGTGGGATTTCGTACTTGATGAGCGGCGCTTACCTGCAGATATGGCTTCAGTGTCAGGACCTGTTATTTTATTAATCCTACAATCATGTTTTATACTGCTGTCGAGATGATAGCCTTATTCACTGTATACTGATACAATAATTACACTTCAGGAACGAGCTGACATTTCACCGCGTCCTTGCAATCGTATTGTAAGATACAGGACCGTGATTGGTCGAAGCACATACGCGACGTATGAACAGAAGGTCTCCATTAAAGTAACTGTTCTGTCTTCTAAACCCAGCGGCAAGTTTACATGCGAGAGAAATGTGAATGTAGTTCACCTTAAAAGTGATCTTAAGATAATCGAATGTCTTATACTCACATCACTTTCTCTATTCATTCTTCACCAAACTATTCTTGCTAAAGCTTATTCTCCATCTACTTCATGTTAATCGAGATAAACATTTGCAGAAACTATCTTATTGCTAATTTTCTTGTAGGTGCAAAGGGAATATGGTAGGCTTTAAGTGATAGTCAAATGTTTTAAGAGCTGGTTGCTATTTGATGTTTTTGAAATTCCGTTCTCTTGCATTAACACGAGGAAAAAAAGACAAATAGGGACTTCCCATTTTTGAAAACTGAAACCAATAACAAGGAATACCTCGGAAATTCCTAACCTCACAAAAAAGATGTACTGGACATAAATTTTGTGCCTTAACAGTATCTACATTTTTGTATTTTAACATTATATCCATTTCTTACGGTTTGCCAAATATACAAAAGTCATTCACAATAAAGAGAACCTCGCAGGAAAAAGATAAACATGCGGTAGTACACCACACACCTTTTTACAAAATGCTTCTTTTTTGGATTCAGAGTATCTCAAAACATGTATTTCCGGTGAAATCTCGGTATCAAACTTTTTGTATCCAATATAATAATTCCTCTGCTTACTATACGTAATGAGTAGAGAAATGTGATGTGTTACATTCACACGACTTTCTCCTCCCTCTAAATTAAATTAAATTGAGTTTTATTTACGGACGCTCTTTAACTGCTGTGGTCCTTATCGTCCTATTCTATATTGGGCGTGTTTGCTTAAAGGCCTCTTTGTCAGGCTTGAGGTTCTTTTACGTGCCGTAAATCTACGACACGGGACCACTGGCTTTACTTAGCCATGCTAAGGATTTTTACGCCCGAAAAAAGCCCATCGCCCTCTGCCGGTTTGAACCCGCGACTTCGGGGACTAGAGGCTAGTATGGTAACCATTACACCACGAGGACGACTCTACCCTCCATCGATTATTAGTGGGTATACGAATTGCTCTTACGAAACTTTATTCTCCTATCTACTTCATTTTAATGAAGATAAACCTTTACAGAAACAGCTACATTACACATTTCGTTATAGAGAACAGCGATAGTCAAATGTTTAACAACTGAACGCTATATGCTGGCCTTAAAATTCCATACTGTTTCCATGACATCACGAGAAACAGCTACATTACGTTATAGAGAACAGCGATAGTCAAATGTTTAACAACTGAACGCTATATGCTGGCCTTAAAATTCCATACTGTTTCCATGACATCACGAGAAACAGCTACATTACACATTTCGTTATAGAGAACAGCGATAGTCAAATGTTTAACAACTGGACGCTATATGCTGGCCTTAAAATTCCATACTGTTTCCATGACATCACGAGAAACAGCTACATTACACATTTCGTTATAGAGAACAGCGATAGTCAAATGTTTAACAACTGGACGCTATATGCTGCCCTTCCATACTGTTTCCATGACATCACGAGAAACAGCTACATTACACATTTCGTTATAGAGAACAGCGATAGTCAAATGTTTAACAACTGGACGCTATATGCTGGCCTTAAAATTCCATACTGTTTCCATGACATCACGAGAAACAGCTACATTACACATTTCGTTATAGAGAACAGCGATAGTCAAATGTTTAACAACTGGACGCTATATGCTGGCCTTAAAATTCCATACTGTTTCCATGACATCGCGAGAAACAGCTGAATGTTGACAAGACTTTAAAAAATGGCTAAGTATTGATCAATTGGAACCATAACAACGTTTATCTCGGAACTGGCTGGTGCCATAAAAAGTTATTTGAGATAAATTGTGTTTTTTAAAGAGATCTGTGTATTTCGTGTAGTAGGGTTTCGTCTATCGCTTAACATTTACCAGTTATACAAGATTATACGAATTTTTTTCCGAATGAAGAAGACTTCACAAGCTGTTGCCAGAAAATTTAAGATCTACATTTTATTTCTCATGTTATATATCTGATATTTCAATCAAAATCCTTAGAAATATTTTTCAAAAAATCTTCCATGTAAAGGGTAGTTTGCGTGCAGGGGATTTTCTTGAAAATCTTCAAGGTACTTAACCTAAACAGTTTTGTATTTATCCGTCTTCTCGTTTTTAATTATGCGATTCACACACTCAGAGACCTTTTTCTAAAAATGCTATTTTTATTCAGGGATCCTCAAAACATGTATTTCCGGTTACATTTCGTATAGAACTTTTTAGTGGAATGCAATACTTCTGTACCTACCATGTAAGCGGTAGAGAAAGTAACAATGAGAGAATGAAACAGAGAAAGCAGAAGGAACAATAAGCGTGTGTCAATATTTTGTAGAGGAGTGAGCAGAGAAACTCATGTGAATGCAACACATCAGAATTTTTTAATTACGTTCACGACACATGTCTTTGTGTCATAAAGTTGTACTTATTCCGATGATAATTAATGTATCATACAGAATGACTGTGGAAAATCCACTCAGGCATCTGTCCAGCGGCAGTCCTGATATACAACCAGCTTCAAGCAGTATCCAAGTGAGTCCTGTCCAATCGCTGTTGTTCCACCGTTTAGTCAAAGCAATAATGATTGTGACCACAGAATAATAAAATGGTAAGGCTTCACGTCGTCCTGAAGCCATAACATTAATTATGTGAGAGTGCCTGAGGAAGAAAACCCTTAGTTGCATGCTGAGGCTTGCGAAAGTGTTTATTTTTATTAGGTGCAGGCAGCAGCTACATGCTTGCTCAGCGTGCAAAAGAACAATGCTTCTCATTACTCGGCGCATCCACCCTCTCAAAATGGAAATGGTGTAGGTATCGATGTCCAAGATCGATAGTAGCCGGCTGCTGAAGGCAGCTTCATTAACAAGGTAACATCATTATAATGTCGTGAAAGTGTCTACACTACCCTCACTAAAAGTCACATAGGTACACCAAAGGTAGATTTGCAGGCCATTTTACGATTTTACAGCAAATCAGATGCCCTTACAACATTGTGGGCATATTCAAAGTGTTACAGATTTTCACCACGCACATGACAAAGCATTTTGTTGTATTATATTGTAACTTAATATTACAGACTGAATGGTATATAGTGCTATCTATCTGTCTATCCATCATGATCATGGTTACCCTTCACTGGACTGCAATAAAACGTATAGCACTACTAGTGACCTCTAGTAAATAGTATACAGTGCTACGATAGACCAGAGCTTATCTGTGTGTCTATCCTTCATCATGATTATGGTCTCACTTCACTGGACTGCAATAAAACGTATAGCACTACTAGTGACCTCTAGTAAATAGTATACAGTGCTACGATAGACCAGAGCTTATCTGTGTGTCTATCCTTCATCATGATCATGGTCTCACTTCACTGGGCTGCAACAAAACGTATAGCACTACTAGTGACCTCTAGTAAATGGTATAAAGTGCTATGGTAGACAGAGCTTATCTGTGTGTCTATACTTCATCATGATCATAGTCCCCCTTCACTGGGCTGCAACAAAGTGTATAACACCACTAGTGACCTCTAGTAAATGGTATACAGTGCTATGATAGACCAGAGCTTATCTGTGTGTCTATCCTTCATCATGATCATGGTCTCACTTCACTGGGCTGCAACAAAACGTATAGCACTACTAGTGACCTCTAGTAAATGGTATACAGTGCTATGATAGACCAGAACTTATCTGTGTGTCTATCCGTCATGATCATGGTGCCTCTTCACTGGACTACAACAAAATGTATAGCACCACTAGTGACCTCTAGTAAATGGTATACAGTGTTATGATAGACCAGAGCTTATCTGTGTGTCTATCCTTACTTACGATCATGATCTCCGTTCACTGGGCTGTAAGAAAGGCATTATGTGATGAGCTCTAGTAACCAGGGCGCGAACATTCAGTAATGGACGACGTGAATTGTAATGTTAGTTTCCTCGTGTTAGATTTTTGTGTTATTGGCTGCGGGATATAAGCTTCCCATGTTTACCTTCTCTACTGCTTAGCTGTAGTTTACTGTAATGCATCCAAAACTTATATTTCACCAAAATACATGTTTTGAGTTCCCTTAATCGAAATAAAGGTCTTTTTCTAAAAAGCCAGTGTTGTGTATGCCTGGAACAGCATGACACAAAAACAAAATTTCGTATTGAAGGTTAGGATCCTGCAAGGATACGAAACGAGAATTTTAAAGCAGCACTCCTCAAACTATCTTAACATAAACAAATTTTACTTTATTTTTAATTTCCCCCATAATGGCTGTAACGATTTAGATTAAGATACCACGTGTTTAAAATATGTACATGTTGAATGTTCCAGGAAGAGCATGTAAAGTCCTCTTCCGTGCATTCTGAATCCTTTTGGTAACCCTTCAGAGATGATGTAAAGAGCATGGGATAGCGACCCGCTTTCTAAACATCTGACTACTGTATTCAAGGAAGGCTTCTCTACTAACAAGTAGAAGAAGAACAGTTGAGAAGCGTTCTTGTTAATTCTTAATAACTTAACTAAAACAAGAATAAAGTAATCCTAGATGACATGGGAACCGCGGATATTGGCAAACTGAAAGCTGTCTAGTTCCAAACTTTAGTCGCTTATTTTATTAACAAATGATTCTAAATCATGTCTCAAAAAGAACAAGTAATAAATGAATATAATCAGTAACAAAAGGGAGAATAAACTAGTCCAAACTCTGCACTGTAATGAACAAGTTACTATTCCTTTCGCTGTTTGTGGCTTGAAAGCTTTAAGGTGAAACAGAAAGGCACTAACAGCGTGCCTACATAACGTGGTGCAAAAGTAGGACACAAACCCAGTTCCGTACTGTCTCTCTCTCTCTCACACACACAAAATGTGCCTCAACTAGCAATAATAGTCACATGAACCTGCACGATTTAATTTACACTGGCATTGGAATAATTTGGAGGCTGTTAAAAAACTTTCGCATAACTGAGATAATGAAGCCTATGAAGAAATAAACACCACAAATACAATGCTTGATGTTAACTGCAAATGGCTAATAGTAGATATAAAGGGTATGTTTGGGCACAGAGAGAGATGCCGACAAGCGATAAGGTTCTTTGTTCTACGCCGACAAGCCCCGCCCCCTCCCTTTGAGGGCTTACATGCCGCCAGGTCTCGTGTCGTTAGGCTCCGCCCCCTCTCGCTTTGTGTGCTTACCTAATGCCGACAGTGTCTGTGCTAACAGGTCCTACCCCCTCCCCCATGCGTTCTACTGTGGCGTCCTGACTTGAGGGAATTGTTTTCTCGAGGCCTGCTGCCCCTCGGCAAATTAATTAGGTAATGTTCGTCAAACATTTTTTATGACTACTAAGACCTGCACATTGCATCCTCGAGCAATTAAGTTTTTTGAATAATGAATTGTTGACTCGAGCGTGAGTATAAGTAGTCCTCACGGGAACAGTCTGTACTGTAATGAAAACACAGGAGTCTTCTTCTATCTGGGGAAAGCGCTTGTCCATTAGCTGACAATGTTAGACGCTTTCACCACATTAATAGACTTTTAAGTTTGCATTCCGGATCTGTTTACATACATTAGCGAACAACCTACTTCTGCATGGTGGTAACGGTGACCTACATTAGCTGACCACGTTAGACGCTTTCACCACATTAGCGAACAATGTCAGTAATTGTTTTCCTAAGTGCTCTGCATAACTCTCACCACTTCAGCTTTAGCGGGGGAAATGATATAAAAAGCAGCAGCTTCTCCAATGAGTTCCAAGTTGACCGGGATGGCCGGGATCGAATCCTAGGAGTGATTACAAATTCAGCTTCTAATAACTCAGAGACTAATTACGATAAAGACGTCAAATAAAGTTTATTACATTATTGTCATTAGGTAGTTTCTTGTGAGTGTATATTTGGTTACATGGTGTCCAGGGTTCGAATACCGATAAAATGTAATTTAATTATAAATTTAATAACTCCTAAACTAATTAAGATAAAGACGCCAAATAAACTTTATTGCCTTTACGTTATTAGGTAGTATCTTGTGGATGTATATTTGGGTACCAGGTGTTCTGGGTTCAATCCTTAATTTTTTAAATCGTCATTATCTCAGAAACTAAGAGAGATAGAGGAGTGGACCAAAGCATGATTGATAGCTCCTGTAATGGGTAATTAATACTGTATATAATTTTCAATCAGTTGTCCTTATTTCGAATCCCGATCTTTCAATCACTTACTTATTTTTTTCTCTATACTCTAGAATATATCACTTAGATTGACGCTGCAAGTGTATACAGCACCTTTAAACATATCAAACTAATATTGTAAATAATTATGTTTCTGGTGTCCAGGGTTCGAATACCGATAAAATGTAATTTAATTATAAATTTAATAGCTCCTAAACTAATTAAGATAAAGTCACCAAATAAACTTTACTGCGTTTATGTTATTAGGTAGTATCTTGTGGATGTGTAATTAGATACCTGACGTTCTGGGTTCAATCCTTAATTTTTTAAATCGTCATTATCTCAGAAACTAAGAGAGGTAGAGGAGTGGACCAAAGCATGATTGATAGCTCCTATGATGGGTAATTAATACTGTATATAATTTTCAAACAGTTGTTCTTATTTCGAATCCCGATCTTTCAATCACTTACTTATTTTTCTCTATACTCTAGAATATATCACTTAGATTGATGCTGTAACTGCATACAGCCCCTTTAAACATATCAAACTAATATTGTAAATATTTTTGTTTCTGGTGTCCAGGGTTCGAATACCGATAAAATGTAATTTAATAACTCCTAAACTAATTAAGATAAAGACGCCAAATAAACTTTTATAGGGGGAAAGGATGCTCTCCTGAAACATTAAGCCTCTAGACAGAAGCATTTATAGGGGAGAGATAGGGAATACCAGGGCTGATGCTAGGCTAGTCATATGCTAAAGGAGGGAGGGATATGCTTTATACGAGAGAGATAGGGAATACAAGGAAAGATGCTATACTAAACAGGACTTGAAGGGTAGAATATGAGCGATATAGCGAACCGAGGAGAGGTATTAGGATAGGAGTTTTGAATGATGGAGTAGGCGTTTATATGCGAGAGATAGGGAATACGAGGGTCGATGCTAGGCTAGACGGTGTTGAATGAGGGAATGCATCTTATATGAGAGAGGTAGGGGAATATGAGGAGAAGTGCTAGGCTAGTCGGGAAGGTCTGAATGAGAGAGTATACGTCTATATGGGAAAAGATAAGGAAAACGAAGGTAGGTGCTAGGTTGAGAGAGTCTTCAAGGAGGAAAATGCATTTATGAGAGCGGTAGGGCATACGAGGAGAGGTGCTAGTCTAGACATGGTTTGAGGATTAGAGTATACGTTTATATGGGAGAAATATGGGAAACGGGAGAGATACAAGGATAGACAGAGATTGAAGGAGGAGGAATGTAGGTTTATACTGTAATATAGAGAGTAATTCGATTATAAAACTTTTCTCATCCAGCGTTACAACACTTTTATATACTTATTTTCTAAACCTTACAAACTTTATATTTGTTAAACAGTAGTGCGCGAGACGGAGAGGGACAAACAGTATATCGGTTTACAGTGAAGTATACGTCCTAACCTATTCCCACCTTGTTTGTTCTGGATCTTCTCATTGTCTATCATCATCTAACGTAACCACGTAACAAGACGTCACACAGGAAATCATACATATGGCACATTAATAAAAAAATAAATACATAAAGGTATATATAATGAAACATAAACAAGTCGACAGAGGGTCATCGATACATAGAAAACCAGGAGTTGTATGTACTGAGACCATAGATTAGTATAGGCAAACAACAAAGAAGTGAATTTATAGTGTAAATAGCCTAATATTTTCAAATATTATTATAGTCTAAAAGTATATAACTTAATTATGTATCGAGTATTGAGAAATAAACGTTATTCATTATTCACTAATCTCAGATCACTGCAAATGTATTGAATCAATTCACAATTGCTAATGCCATTCAACTTTCATTTGTCTCTGATACATAAACAAATTGCAAAAATGGAGAAGGACGAAAGTAACAAAAAGACTCAGGCAGCAAATTTTAAGAAAGAAGAGAAAGATATATGACCGACATTGTTTTGGAACACAAATTAGTGTTGAAAATAAAATGACTGATAGCTCTGCTAAGCATAAGGAAGAGACATGGAAATAAATTGCAAATGAGTACAATTCTAGGACGATCATCCAGTGTGAATGAAAATCCTTGAAATTATATTATGAGAACATAAAGAAAAGAATGAAGCAAGCAAATGCCATTGACAAGGTACGATGGTACAAAACTGGAGGTGTATGTATGTACCGCCTTTCTTAGACAATAGTAGCCAAATAACAATTGTTGCTCTTCTATTCAATCGCCAATGAGTTTGATGATGAAGTTGGATTCCATTCAGAAGTAATCACCACAGTGAAGGACATTGAAATAGTAAATCCAGATCCAACATGTCCTTCAGCAATTTTAATAACAGGTAAGGAATTTGAAAAAGAGTAAAGTGTAAAGGTGGCGTCTGCAGTTCCCATACAGAACTTTCAACTCCATTGCCTGAAAAGAACAAAGTTGGCATAAGAGAGGGTTTTTTATGAGAGGAGGCTTGAGTGTTTGGAAGAAGAGTACACAGTGAAAATGAAGATCTTGAAATTGGAACTAGAAATGAAAGAATCTCAGAAAAATTAAGCGTTGTTAATAACGTATACAACCATAAATATATTACAAAAAGGTAATGAAACAGCCAAGGAATGATATGGATAAAGAAACTGTTAAGCAGATCTACTACAGTACATTTTAATTTGCAAACAACGATTACATTTCAAAATGTTGGTATTCGGACGATCCAGTGTTAATTATGATAGGCACAAAAGTGTTTCTCGAAATCTAAAAACGCTTAGCAATTTAAGATATCTATGTATTAATCTTTAGAGAGAAGCTGTAGTTTTACTCAAAGTGTTTAATAACTTTTAAAGCTAGAGAATGTCATTTAAGGTTTCCACCTCCCATAAAAATTCTGATTTCTCAGAATTGCGCAATTTTCATTACACGCTGTTATTTATTTTCGTAACTATTCAAAAAATTGCACACGTGAGCTTTTTTCCCTTAATTGCATTCAGTTAATCATACCTTCCATAATACTTATACATTGCCTACACGAGCTCAGGAGAAACATGGCAAGGCTGCTTAATACTCCAAAAGTATCCCTTAAATTACTAGGGAATTCCTGCGAACAGGAGTATTTCGGAAATGGTTAATGTCACAAAAATATTTATTTAAAATAAATTGTATTTATCTAATAAGATATTCATTTCTTCAGCAGTAAGTTATACAGATTCCCTGGAAATAAAGAAAACTTTATAGAACTTTTGATACGCATTTTATTTTTCAGAAAATCAAATATAAGGAATCGCAGTCACTGGCATCTTTAAAGAGCGTCCAACTCCAGAATGAAATTTAGCATTTATCTGGCTTTTCTTATGATGTTACGCTGTTCACAGAGATTTACGAGTTGAAAGACTAAAAACACGTAAACATGTATATGCACAAGCGCGCGCACACGCACACACACATATGTACGAAGCTCTTTGCTTTCGTTTACAGGACCTCAGAACATGCCTTACGCTGCGTGTCCCTAGCGTTTCCAGCTCCTGAATCGTTCCAGCTAGTGGAATGCCTCTACCATCTTCATGTCAACGATCTGTTACTCTGAATTAAAGTTTGGTGATCTGTATAGACCTGTACAACATGCATTACGCTGTGTAACAGACTCATCACGCTATGTAACAACATGATCACGCTATGTAACAACATGATCACGCTATGTAACAACATGATCACGCTATGTAACAACCTGATCACGCTATGTAACAACATTATCACGCTAGGGACACGCAGCGTAATGCATGTTCTGAGGTCCTGTAAACGAAAGCAAAGAGCTTCGTACATATGTGTGTGCGTGTGCGCGCGCTTGTGCATATACATGTTTACGTGTTTTTAGTCTTTCAACTCGTAAATCTCTGTGAACAGCGTAACATCATAAGAAAAGCCAGATAAATGCTAAATTTCATTCTGGAGTTGGACGCTCTTTAAAGATGCCAGTGACTGCGATTCCTTATATTTGATTTTCTGAAAAATAAAATGCGTATCAAAAGTTCTATAAAGTTTTCTTTATTTCCAGGGAATCTGTATAACTTACTGCTGAAGAAATGAATATCTTATTAGATAAATACAATTTATTTTAAATAAATATTTTTGTGACATTAACCATTTCCGAAATACTCCTGTTCGCAGGAATTCCCTAGTAATTTAAGGGATACTTTTGGAGTATTAAGCAGCCTTGCCATGTTTCTCCTGAGCTCGTGTAGGCAATGTATAAGTATTATGGAAGGTATGATTAACTGAATGCAATTAAGGGAAAAAAGCTCACGTGTGCAATTTTTTGAATAGTTACGAAAATAAATAACAGCGTGTAATGAAAATTGCGCAATTCTGAGAAATCAGAATTTTTTGGGAGGTGGAAACCTTAAATGACATTCTCTAGCTTTAAAAGTTATTAAACACTTTGAGTAAAAGTACAGTTTCTCTCTAAAGATTAATACATAGATATCTTAAATTGCTAAGCGTTTTTAGATTTCGAGAAACACTTTTGTGCCTATCATAATTAACACTGGATCGTCCGAATACCAACATTTTGAAATGTAATCGTTGTTTGCAAATTAAAATGTACCGTAGTAGATCTGCTTAACAGTTTCTTTATCCATATTATTCCTTGGCTGTTTCATTACTTTTTTGTAATATATTTATGGTTGTATAAGTTATTAACAACGCTTAATTTTTCTGAGATTCTTTCATTTCTAGTTCCAATTTCAAGATCTTCATTTTCACTGTGTACTCTTCTTCCAAACACTCAAGCCTCCTCTCATAAAAAACCCTCTCTTATGCCAACTTTGTTCTTTTCAGGCAATGGAGTTGAAAGTTCTGTATGGGAACTGCAGACGCCACCTTTACACTTTACTCTTTTTCAAATTCCTTACCTGTTATTAAAATTGCTGAAGGACATGTTGGATCTGGATTTACTATTTCAATGTCCTTCACTGTGGTGATTACTTCTGAATGGAATCCAACTTCATCATCAAACTCATTGGCGATTGAATAGAAGTGCAACAATTGTTATTTGGCTACTATTGTCTAAGAAAGGCGGTACATACATACACCTCCAGTTTTGTACAATCGTACCTTGTCAATGGCATTTGCTTGCTTCATTCTTTTCTTTATGTTCTCATAATATCATTTCAGGGATGTTCATTCACACTGGATGATCGTCCTAGAATTGTACTCATTTGCAATTTATTTCCATGTCTCTTCCTTACGCTTAGCAGAGCTATCAGTCATTTTATTTTCAACACTAATTTGTGTTCCAAAACAATGTCGGTCATATATCTTTCTCTTCTTTCTTAAAATTTGCTGCCTGAGTCTTTTTATTACTTTCGTCCTTCTCCATTTTTGCAATTTGTTTATGTATCAGAGACAAATGAAAGTTGAATGGCATTAGCAATTGTGAATTGATTCAATACATTTGCAGTGATCTGAGATTAGTGAATAATGAATAACGTTTATTTCTCAATACTCGATACATAATTAAGTTATATACTTTTAGACTATAATAATATTTGAAAATATTAGGCTATTTACACTATAAATTCACTTCTTTGTTGTTTGCCTATACTAATCTATGGTCTCAGTACATACAACTCCTGGTTTTCTATGTATCGATGACCTCTGTCTACTTGTTTATGTTTCATTATATATACCTTTATGTATTTATTTTTTTTATTAATGTGCCATATGTATGATTTCCTGTGTTACGTCTTGTTACGTGGTTACGTTAGATGATGATAGACAATGAGAAGATCCAGAACAAACAAGGTGGGAATAGGTTAGGATGTATACTTCACTGTAAACCGATATACTGTTTGTCCCTCTCCGTCTCGCGCACTACTGTTTAACAAATATAAAGTTTGTAAGGTTTAGAAAATAAGTATATAAAAGTGTTGTGACGCTGGATGAGAAAAGTTTTATAATCGAATTACTCTCTATATTACAGTATAAACCTACATTCCTCCTCCTTCAATCTCTGTCTATCCTTGTATCTCTCCCGTTTTCCATATTTCTCCCATATAAACGTATACTCTAATCCTCAAACCATGTCTAGACTAGCACCTCTCCTCGTATGCCCTACCGCTCTCATAAATGCATTTTCCTCCTTGAAGACTCTCTCAACCTAGCACCTACCTTCGTTTTCCCTATCTTTTCCCATATAGACGTATACTCTCTCATTCAGACCTTCCCGACTAGCCTAGCACTTCTCCTCATATTCCCCTACCTCTCTCATATAAGATGCATTCCCTCATTCAACACCGTCTAGCCTAGCATCGACCCTCGTATTCCCTATCTCTCGCATATAAACGCCTACTCCATCATTCAAAACTCCTATCCTAATACCTCTCCTCGGTTTGCTATATCGCTCATATTCTACCCTTCAAGTCCTGTTTAGTATAGCATCTTTCCTTGTATTCCCTATCTCTCTCGTATAAAGCATATCCCTCCCTCCTTTAGCATCTGACTAGCCTAGCATCAGCCCTGGTATTCCCTATCTCTCCCCTATAAATACTTCTGTCTAGAGGCCTAATGTTTCAGGAGAGCATCCTTTCCCCCTATAAAAGTTTATTTGGCGTCTTTATCTTAATTAGTTTAGGAGTTATTAAATTACATTTTATCGGTATTCGAACCCTGGACACCAGAAACAAAAATATTTACAATATTAGTTTGATATGTTTAAAGGGGCTATATGCAGTTACAGCATCAATCTAAGTGATATATTCTAGAGTATAGAGAAAAATATGTAAGTGATTGAAAGATCGGGATTCGAAATAAGAACAACCGTTTGAAAATTATATACAGTATTAATTACCCATCATAGGAGCTATCAATCATGCTTTGGTCCACTCCTCTACCTCTCTTAGTTTCTGAGATAATGACGATTTAAAAAAATTAAGGATTGAACCCAGAACGTCAGGTATCTAATTACACATCCACAAGATACTACCTAATAACATAAACGCAGTAAAGTTTATTTGGTGACTTTATCTTAATTAGTATAGGAGTTATTAAATTTATAATTAAATTACATTTTATCGGTATTCGAACCCTGGACACCAGAAACATAATTATTTACAATATTAGTTTGATATGTTTAAAGGTGCTGTATACAGTTACAGCGTCAATCTAAGTGATATATTCTAGAGTATAGAGAAAAAAATAAGTAAGTGATTGAAAGATCGGGATTCGAAAAAAGGACAACTGATTGAAAATTATATACAGTATTAATTACCCATCATAGGAGCTATCAATCATGCTTTGGTTCATCCCTCTAGCTTTCTTAGTTTCCTAGATAATGACGATTTAAGAATTAGGATCGAACCCAGAACACCAGGTACCCAAATATACATCCACGAGATACTACCTAATAGCATAAAGGCAATAAAGTTTATTTGGCGTCTTTATCTTAATTAGTTTAGGAGTTATTAAATTTATAATTAAATTACATTTTATCGGTATTCGAACCCTGGACACCAGAAACAAAATTATTTACAATATTAGTTTTATATGTTTAAAGGTGCTGTATGCAGTTACAGCTTCAATCTAAGTGTTATATTCTAGAGTATAGAGAAAAAAATAAGTAAGTGATTGAAAGATCGGGATTCGAATTAAGGACAACTGATTAAAATTATATACAGTATTAATTACCCATCATAGGAGCTATCAATCATGCTTTGGTCCACTCCTCTATCTCTCTTAGTTTCTGAGATAATGACGATTTAAAATATTAAGGATTGAACCCAGAACACCTGGTACCCAAATATACATCCACAAGATACTACCTAATAACATAAACGCAATAAAGTTTATTTGGCATCTTTATCTTAATTAGTTTAGGAGTTATTAAATTTATAATTAAATTACATTTTATCGGTATTCGAACCCTGGACACCATGTACCTAATATATGCATTCACAAGAAACTACCTAATGACATTAATGTAATAAACTTTATTTGACGTCTTTATCGTAATTAGTCTCTGAGTTATTAGAAGCTGAATTTGTAATCACTCCTAGGATTCGATCCCGGCCATCCCGGTCTACTTGGAACTCATTGGAGAAGCTGCTGCTTTTTATATCATTTCCCCCGCTAAAGCTGAAGTGGTGAGAGTTATGCAGAGCACTTAGGAAAACAATTACTGACATTGTTCGCTAATGTGGTGAAAGCGTCTAACGTGGTCAGCTAATGTAGGTCACCGTTACCACCATGCAGAAGTAGGTTGTTCGCTAATGTATGTAAACAGATCCGGAATGCAAACTTAAAAGTCTATTAATGTGGTGAAAGAGTCTAACATTGTCAGCTAATGGACAAGCGCTTTCCCCAGATAGAAGAAGACTCCAGTGTTTTCATTACATTACAGACTGTTCCCGTGAGCAGACTACTTATACTCACGCTCGAGTCAACAATTCATTATTCAAAAAACTTAATTGCTCGAGGATGCAATGTGCAGGTCTTAGTAGTCATAAAAAAATGTTTGACGAAATTTACCTAATTAATTTGCCGAGGGGCGGCAGGCCTCCAGAAAACAATTCCCTCAAGTCAGGACGCCACAGTAGAACGCATGGGGGAGGGGGTAGGACCTGTTAGCACAGACACTGTCGGCATTAGGTAAGCACACAAAGCGAGAGGGGGCGGAGCCTAACGACACGAGACCTGGCGGCATGTAAGCCCTCAAAGGGAGGGGGCGGGGCTTGTCGGCGTAGAACAAAGAACCTTATCGCTTGTCGGCATCTCTCTCTGTGCTCAAACATACCCTTTATATCTACTGCTAATAAAACAAGAAGGCCAGCTGTACAAAGAATTTTAGAAACTTAATGAACTGAAAGTTAAGGCCTTCAGCACATTCATGTAAAGCATAGCAGAACTGCAATCCCTTAGCTCTACCACAAACCTTTAGAAACCAAAGTGTACATTATACTTATAGAGGTCAAGATAAAAGTTAATTCTTAAGTCACGTTAATGTATTTTAGAAAAGGTCATCAAAGGGACAGCAAATGATGCAGGTTTAAAGACTGATATCATTATACAAATGCAACACTGTGTTAATGCAGAGAAATAAGTAAAGAAAGTGAAAGCTCTACACACCTGATGTCAAGAACCCTAAAGTGTGCACAAATATAAAACCATGCGCTGTATTTGCCACCGACTGCATTCACATAAAGTTGCAAGAATAAAGTTTAGAAGTGACATTATAGGAAAATTGAAAAGCACCTCCATGGAATAATTTACAGGTTGAATAAGATACCTTGGTCGTATCCAGGAAACATGTATATATTAACTATATTCAAGAAGAAAACCCTGAATAGGCCACGACTCAGGAGTGAACGTGAGTGCGCTACGAGATAATTTTAAATAGTTCGTAGGCACAAATTCTGAACCACTCAAACAAACTACCAAGTCTGTACCATATTGTGCTTTTAGGTGGTCTTCATTTAAAACGCTGAAAAAGGCAAGAGGAATGGAGTAAATTGCCTTAAGAGTGAGTTTATAAGTAGATGTGATCTCATCCATACCTTTGCGATATGAACACAACAAACGTAGCCATCTTCTCGCTAATACACACAGTGCCAACCTAAATAACAAGTGAAATAAGCGATGTTGTATTGACTTTTGCAAGGAAATTCTGCCGAGTGAATCATTCCAGTTTGAGACGCGCAGATCCCTTGAGGATGAGTGGCTTACCGGCTTTAGTTATTCAAAGTGACATCTGTAGGACACATAAGACATCGCTGTTGAAGACCACCCCATAGTGTTGTAAAGGGTTCACTTAAATAAGCACAAAACTAAGCCAAACTCAGTGCCGCGTAAGATGATAGAGTTACACATTAAATAGCCACAGCAGGTATATCACTTCACCTTCCCTTACAACAAACTTTCGTTACATAGCTGTTACAAACAACATAAAGGTAAACTGGAACACGCATGCAACTTGGACTGCCCAAGCACAATCCCGACCCACACACATAAATACATTTATTTGCATGGAAATTTAGAAATGTTGGTTTTCAATAAAGATATATATTTTCTGCCGGCTTCACCTTTTGTTAAAAAAAAGTAGATAATGATATAAATTAAATTAGGCGTAAGAGATGAAAATTCCGCCATTGACCAGTTAAGAGGTAGCTGCACGTTTACAAAACAGAGAGTGATAAATGTCGTTACCTTTTTACAAACAGCAACTCTCAAACATTCACAGTACAAGAAACATTCAGAGGAAGTCTCACACCGCCTGTCTTCCAACAGATGGTTAAGGCGAGCTAATTACGCGCAGTCTAGTGGCAAAATCGAGAAACATGCAAAGAAGGCACTAAACCAACATACGGATAACGCGGGAACTAGCATCGCGTATTTTCTAGCGAGAATTATGGCGTATGTGTTAAATAGTAAAATAACGATATACCTGCAAGTAACGGCACACAGTTCAAGCAAGAAAAATACCGAGTGGGGATGGCCTATGGCCCACATTCGGGAGGCCCGGGTTCGATCCCCGGCGACCGTCGTCAGGCAAATGCTGGAGTGCTTTCTTTCATCCCCCGACTTTCTCGTCCCTCAATTTCGCTCCATTTAATGATAATCCCTTTGATCTATTTTAGGGTTGGAAGTTCGGCGATGGTGTTTTGGTGCAGCGTGGTAGGGAATAAGCATACTTTCTGTGATCTTTCTCCCTAACTCGGCCTTCAGCTGGTTGCCGAGGTTGCCCCTTGGAGAGGGGGGCGCTGGACCCTGTGTGGGGTGAGGTTCCCGGTCTGCCAGGGCATCCCTGTCATTGCTGGTGTCTCCCTCCCTCCCGCCCCCCCTCGTAGAGCGTCGTACAAAATCCTCATCCTAACAGACAAGCCATGTGAATGCAACACATCAGATTTTTTGTTTGTAGTTGATGTTACGAGAAACCTCTGTATAGTGGTGATCTTTGCTTTAACAGTTTCAGCAAGTATTCTTATAAAGCAGAAGTTTCGTACATTTAGTGCACGGAACATTTTACGTCTGGACGACTTTCGATTTCAGAAGCTAGTGTGTGTGTGTGTGCACTTTTATAAACATTACAACTTTTGTATCAAAGAGAGCGATGTACTTTCAGTGTTATATTCTAGCTGTTCTTTGTCCATTGACACATAGAAGTCAAGATTCCTCTCCAGGCGTCTCAACTGAACATTTAACTTCTTCATACGCCAAAGAAGTTTCTCAGTTCAGGGAACAGATGGAAGCCTAAAGGAGCTAAATCGGGGGAAGGTGTACATATCACAGAAGGGCCCCCGAAGCCGGGGGAGAGCTCCGCAAGTTGGCCACAGTAGCCAGTTTTCTTCTAATGTGATCCCTGGGAGAGGGAGAGATCAAGGCGAGAGCCGAAAGACGACCAAATCCTGTCGACAATGTGAACAAGATTGGACGGGGTTCCTAACGGCTTCAGATAGAATCTTTTCGGATGCCGGACAACCCTACCGACACGTCCGGAGCCTCTCGGGAGCCCCTAAAGCCGATCTGTCAGTTGATGTTGATGTTACGAGGACGAAAGCCCAACCAACTTCAGGAAAAAACCTTTTCAAAGCGCATTTCCACCGCACAGCCGCAACACACAGAACGTCATCGCCGGGTCCTACAACCCTGAAACAGATGGCAAGGAACATGATGGTACTGGAGAGTCGTGGTAGAAGATGAACCACTCCAACATTCACCTGGTCCTACAACACTTAAACACATGACAAGGAAGATGCTGGTACAGGAGACTCGTGGTAGAAGATGAACCACTCCAACATTCACCTGGTCCTACAACACTTAAACACATGACAAGGAAGATGATGGAACAGGAGAGTCATGGTAGAAGATGAACCACTCCAACATTCACCTGGTCCTACAACACTGAAACACATGACAAGGAAGATGATGGTACAGGAGACTCGTGGTAGAAGATGAACCACTCCAGCATTCACCTGGTCCTACAACACTGAAACAGACAACAAGGAGGATGATGGTACAGGAGAGTCGTGGTAGAAGATGAACCACTACAACATTCACCTGGTCCTACAACACTGAAACAGACAACAAGGAGGATGATGGTACAGGAGAGTCGTGGTAGAAGATGAACCACTCCAACATTCACCTGGTCCTACAACACTGAAACACATGACAAGGAAGATGATGGTACAGGAGGGTCGTGGTAGAAGATGAACCACTCCAGCATTCACCTGGTCCTACAACACTGAGACACATGACAACGAAGATGATGGTACAGGAGACCCGTGGTAGAAGATGAACCACTCCAGTATTCACCTGGTCCTACAACACTGAAACAGACAACAAGGAGGATGATGGTACAGGAGAGTCGTGGTAGAAGATGAACCACTCCAGCATTCACCTGGTCCTACAACACTGAAACAGACAACAAGGAGGATGATGGTACAGGAGGGTCGTGGTAGAAGATGAACCACCTCAACATTCACCTGGTCCTACAACACTGAAACACATGACAACGAAGATGATGGTACAGGAGACCCGTGGTAGAAGATGAACCACTCCAGTATTCACCTGGTCCTACAACACTGAAACAGACAACAAGGAGGATGGTGGTACAGGAGAGTCGTGGTAGAAGATGAACCACTCCAGTATTCACCTGGTCCTACAACACTGAAACAGACAACAAGGAGGATGATGGTACAGGAGACCCGTGGTAGAAGATGAACCACTCCAGTATTCACCTGGTCCTACAACACTGAAACAGACAACAAGGAGGATGGTGGTACAGGAGAGTCGTGGTAGAAGATGAACCACCTCAACATTTACCTGGTCCTACAACACTGAAACAGACAACAAGGAAGATGATGGTACAGGACAGTCGTGGTAGAAGATGAACCACCTCAACATTCACCTGGTCCTACAACACTGAAACAGACAACAAGGAGGATGGTGGTACAGGAGAGACGTGGTAGAAGATGAACCACTCCAACATTCACCTGGTCCTACAACACTGAAACAGACAACAAGGAGGATGATGGTACAGCAGAGTCGTGGTAGAAGATGAACCACTCCAACATTCACCTGGTCCTACAACACTGAAACAGACAACAAGGAGGATGATGGTACAGGAGGGTCGTGGTAGAAGATGAACCACTCCAACATTCACCTGGTCCTATATCACTGAAACAGACAACAAGGAGGATGATGGTACAGGAGGGTCGTGGTAGAAGATGAACCACTCCAACATTCACCTGGTCCTACAACACTGAAACAGACAACAAGGAGGATGATGGTACAGGAGAGTCGTGGTAGAAGATGAACCACTCCAACATTCACCTGGTCCTATATCACTGAAACAGACAACAAGGAGGATGATGGTACAGGAGGGTCGTGGTAGAAGATGAACCACTCCAACATTCACCTGGTCCTACAACACTGAAACAGACAACAAGGAGGATGATGGTACAGGAGAGTCGTGGTAGAAGATGAACCACTCCAACATTCACCTGGTCCTATATCACTGAAACAGACAACAAGGAGGATGATGGTACAGGAGAGTCGTGGTAGAAGATGAACCACTACAACATTCACCTGGTCCTACAACACTGAAACAGACAACAAAGAGGATGATGGTACAGGAGAGTCGTGGTAGAAGATGAACCACTCCAGTATTCACCTGGTCCTACAACACTGAAACACATGACAACGAAGATGATGGTACAGGAGAACCGTGGTAGAAGATGAACCACTCCAGTATTCACCTGGTCCTACAACACTGAAACAGACAACAAGGAGGATGATTGTACAGGAGAGTCGTGGTAGAAGATGAACCACTCCAGTATTCACCTGGTCCTACAACACTGAAACAGACAACAAGGAGGATGATGGTACAGGAGGGTCGTGGTAGAAGATGAACCACTCCAGTATTCACCTGGTCCTACAACACTGAAACAGACAACAAGGAGGATGATGGTACAGGCGACTCGTGGTAGAAGATGAACCACTCCAGTATTCACCTGGTCCTACAACACTGAAACAGACAACAAGGAGGATGATGGTACAGGAGACTCGTGGTAGAAGATGAACCACTCCAGTATTCACCTGGTCCTACAACACTGAAACAGACAACAAGGAGGATGGTGGTACAGGAGAGTCGTGGTAGAAGATGAACCACCTCAACATTTACCTGGTCCTACAACACTGAAACAGACAACAAGGAAGATGATGGTACAGGACAGTCGTGGTAGAAGATGAACCACCTCAACATTCACCTGGTCCTACAACACTGAAACAGACAACAAGGAGGATGGTGGTACAGGAGAGACGTGGTAGAAGATGAACCACTCCAACATTCACCTGGTCCTACAACACTGAAACAGACAACAAGGAGGATGATGGTACAGCAGAGTCGTGGTAGAAGATGAACCACTCCAACATTCACCTGGTCCTACAACACTGAAACAGACAACAAGGAGGATGATGGTACAGGAGGGTCGTGGTAGAAGATGAACCACTCCAACATTCACCTGGTCCTATATCACTGAAACAGACAACAAGGAGGATGATGGTACAGGAGGGTCGTGGTAGAAGATGAACCACTCCAACATTCACCTGGTCCTACAACACTGAAACAGACAACAAGGAGGATGATGGTACAGGAGGGTCGTGGTAGAAGATGAACCACTCCAACATTCACCTGGTCCTACAACACTGAAACAGGCGACAAGGAAGATGGTGGTACAGGAGAGTCGTGGTAGAAGATGAACCACTACAACATTCACCTGGTCCTACAACACTGAAACAGACAACAAGGAGGATGATGGTACAGGAGAGTCGTGGTAGAAGATGAACCACTCCAGTATTCACCTGGTCCTACAACACTGAAACACATGACAACGAAGATGATGGTACAGGAGACCCGTGGTAGAAGATGAACCACTCCAGTATTCACCTGGTCCTACAACACTGAAACAGACAACAAGGAGGATGATGGTACAGGAGAGTCGTGGTAGAAGATGAACCACTCCAGTATTCACCTGGTCCTACAACACTGAAACAGACAACAAGGAGGATGATGGTACAGGCGACTCGTGGTAGAAGATGAACCACTCCAGTATTCACCTGGTCCTACAACACTGAAACAGACAACAAGGAGGATGATGGTACAGGAGACTCGTGGTAGAAGATGAACCACTCCAGTATTCACCTGGTCCTACAACACTGAAACACATGACAAGGAAGATGATGGTACAGGAGAGTCGTGGTAGAAGATGAACCACTCCAGTATTCACCTGGTCCTACAACACTGAAACACATGACAAGGAAGATGATGGTACAGGAGAGACGTGGTAGAAGATGAACCACTTCAACATTCACCTGGTCCTACAACACTGAAACACATGACAGGGAAGATGATGGTACAGGAGAGTCGTGGTAGAAGATGAACCACTCCAACATTCACCTGGTCCTACAACACTGAAACAGACAACAAGGAAGATGGTGGTACAGGAGAGTCGTGGTAGAAGATGAACCACTCCAGTATTCACCTGGTCCTACAACACTGAAACACATGACAAGGAAGATGATGGTACAGGAGAGTCGTGGTAGAAGATGAACCACTCCAGTATTCACCTGGTCCTACAACACTGAAACACATGACAAGGAAGATGATGGTACAGGAGAGTCGTGGTAGAAGATGAACCACTCCAGTATTCACCTGGTCCTACAACACTGAAACACATGACAAGGAAGATGATGGTACAGGAGAGTCGTGGTAGAAGATGAACCACTCCAGTATTCACCTGGTCCTACAACACTGAAACAGACAACAAGGAGGATGGTGGTACAGGAGAGTCGTGGTAGAAGATGAACCACTCCAGTATTCACCTGGTCCTACAACACTGAAACAGACAACAAGGAAGATGGTGGTACAGGAGAGTCGTGGTAGAAGATGAACCACTCCAGTATTCACCTGGTCCTACAACACTGAAACACATGACAAGGAGGATGGTGGTACAGGAGAGTCGTGGTAGAAGATGAACCACTCCAGTATTCACCTGGTCCTACAACACTGAAACAGACAACAAGTAGGATGGTGGTACAGGAGAGTCGTGGTAGAAGATGAACCATGTCAACATTCAACTGGTCCTACAACACTGAAACAGACAACAAGGAGGATGATGGTACAGGAGAGTCGTGGTAGAAGATGAACCACTCCAACATTCACATGGTCCTACAACACTGAAACACATGACAAGGAAGATGATGGTACAGGAGAGTTGTGGTAGAAGATGAACCACCTCAACATTCACCTGGTCCTACAACACTGAAACAGACAACAAGGAGGATGATGGTACAGGAGAGTCGTGGTAGAAGATGAACCACCTCAACATTCACCTGGTCCTACAACACTGAAACAGACAACAAGGAGGATGATGGTACAGGAGAGTCGTGGTAGAAGATGAACCACTAAAACATTCACCTGGTCCTACAACACTGAAACAGGTGACAAGGAAGATGATGGGACAGGAGAGTCGTGGTAGAAGATGAACCATGTCAACATTCAACTGGTCCTACAACAGTGAAACAGACAACAAGGAGGATGATGGTACAGGAGAGTCGTGGTAGAAGATGAACCACTCCAACATTCACATGGTCCTACAACACTGAAACAGACAACAAGGAGGATGATGGTACAGGAGAGTCGTGGTAGAAGATGAACCACTCCAACATTCACATGGTCCTACAACACTGAAACAGACAACAAGGAGGATGATGGTACAGGAGAGTCGTGGTAGAAGATGAACCACTCCAACATTCACATGGTCCTACAACACTGAAACAGACAACAAGGAGGATGATGGTACAGGAGAGTCGTGGTAGAAGATGAACCACTCCAACATTCACATGGTCCTACAACACTGAAACAGACAACAAGGAGGATGATGGTACAGGAGAGTCGTGGTAGAAGATGAACCACTCCAACATTCACATGGTCCTACAACACTGAAACAGACAACAAGGAGGATGATGGTACAGGAGAGTCGTGGTAGAAGATGAACCACTAAAACATTCACCTGGTCCTACAACACTGAAACACATGACAAGGAAGATGATGGTACAGGAGAGTCGTGGTAGAAGATGAACCATGTCAACATTCAACTGGTCCTACAACACTGAAACAGACAACAAGGAAGATGATGGGACAGGAGAGTCGTGGTAGAAGATGAACCACTAAAACATTTACCTGGTCCTACAACACTGAAACAGACAACAAGGAAGATGATGGTACAGGAGAGTCGTGGTAGAAGATGAACCATGTCAACATTCACCTGGTCCTACAACACTGAAACAGACAACAAGGAAGATGATGGTACAGGAGAGTCGTGGTAGAAGATGAACCACCTCAACATTCACCTGGTCCTACAACACTGAAACAGATGACAAGGAAGATGATGATACAGGAGAGTCGTGGTAGAAGATGAACCATGTCAACATTCACATGGTCCTACAACACTGAAACACACAACAAGGAGGATGATGATACAGGAGAGTCGTGGTAGAAGATGAACCACTCCAACATTCGCCTGGTCCTACAACACTGAAACAGACAACAAGGAAGATGGTGGTACAGGAGAGTCGTGGTAGAAGATGAACCATGTCAACATTCAACTGGTCCTACAACACTGAAACAGACAACAAGGAAGATGATGGGACAGGAGAGTCGTGGTAGAAGATGAACCACTACAACATTCACCTGGTCCTACAACACTGAAACAGACAACAAGGAGGATGATGGGACAGGAGAGTCGTGGTAGAAGATGAACCACCTCAAAATTCACCTGGTCCTACAACACTGAAACACATGACAGGGAAGATGATGGCACAGGAGAGTCGTGGTAGAAGATGAACCACCTCAACATTTACCTGGTCCTACAATACTGAAACACATGACAAGGAAGATGATGTTACAGGACAGTCGTGGTAGAAGATGAACCACCTCAACATTTACCTGGTCCTACAACACTGAAACACATGACAAGGAAGATGATGGCACAGGAGAGTCGTGGTAGAAGATGAACCACCTCAACATTTACCTGGTCCTACAACACTGAAACACATGACAAGGAAGATGATGGCACAGGAGAGTCGTGGTAGAAGATGAACCACCTCAACATTTACCTGGTCCTACAACACTGAAACATATGACAAGGAAGATGATGATACAGGAGAGTCGTGGTAGAAGATGAACCACTCCAACATTCACCTGGTCCTACAACACTGAAACATATGACAAGGAAGATGATGTTACAGGACAGTCGTGGTAGAAGATGAACCACCTCAACATTTACCTGGTCCTACAACACTGAAACACATGACAAGGAAGATGATGGCACAGGAGAGTCGTGGTAGAAGATGAACCACCTCAACATTTACCTGGTCCTACAACACTGAAACACATGACAAGGAAGATGATGGCACAGGAGAGTCGTGGTAGAAGATGAACCACCTCAACATTTACCTGGTCCTATAACACTGAAACACATGACAAGGAAGATGATGGCACAGGAGAGTCGTGGTAGAAGATGAACCACCTCAACATTTACCTGGTCCTACAATACTGAAACACATGACAAGGAAGATGATGTTACAGGACAGTCGTGGTAGAAGATGAACCACCTCAACATTCACCTGGTCCTACAACACTGAAACACATGACAGGGAAGATGATGGCACAGGAGAGTCGTGGTAGAAGATGAACCACCTCAACATTTACCTGGTCCTACAATACTGAAACACATGACAAGGAAGATGATGTTACAGGACAGTCGTGGTAGAAGATGAACCACCTCAACATTCACCTGGTCCTACAACACTGAAACACATGACAGGGAAGATGATGGCACAGGAGAGTCGTGGTAGAAGATGAACCACCTCAACATTTACCTGGTCCTACAATACTGAAACACATGACAAGGAAGATGATGTTACAGGACAGTCGTGGTAGAAGATGAACCACCTCAACATTTACCTGGTCCTACAACACTGAAACACATGACAAGGAAGATGATGGCACAGGAGAGTCGTGGTAGAAGATGAACCACCTCAACATTTACCTGGTCCTACAATACTGAAACACATGACAAGGAAGATGATGGTACAGGAGAGTCGTGGTAGAAGATGAACCACCTCAACATTCACCTGGTCCTACAACACTGAAACAGATGACAGGGAAGATGATGGTACAGGACAGTCGTGGTAGAAGATGAACCACCTCAACATTCACCTGGTCCTACAACACTGAAACAGATGACAGGGAAGATGATGGTACAGGACAGTCGTGGTAGAAGATGAACCACCTCAACATTCACCTGGTCCTACAACCCTGAAACAGATGACAGGGAAGATGATGGTACAGGACAGTCGTGGTAGAAGATGAACCACTCCAACATTCACCTGGTCCTACAACACTGAAACACATGACAAGGAAGATGATGTTACAGGAGAGTCGTGGTAGAAGATGAACCACTCCAACATTCACCTGGTCCTACAACACTGAAACAGACGACAAGGAAGATGATGGTACAGGAGAGTCGTGGTAGAAGATGAACCACTCCAACATTCACCTGGTCCTACAACACTGAAACAGATGACAGAGAACTTCTAAACGTGCTTTCCAAACAAATCTCAATCTATAATTATTGGGTACAAAACAATACTTACTGCAGGCAGGTAGCAGAGAAAGTGCTGTAGTCGCATTTTCTTGGTTATGCGCTCTCCCTGTTTGGGATTATGTGTGTGTCCTCTCGCTTTAGTTATAATATACGCTTCGTGGCAAGGAAACATTCACAAGATAATTAAAAACCGGCTTATACAGGTCACACGTAAAGGTCGTTTACCAAGCGAGATGGCTCCATAGCGACACGATGCTCACATTAGCGAGGTCCTGGGTTCCATTACTGGAGCGGACACGCTAACGAGCAAGATGGCTCTGTGGTAGGCTCTCGATAGCGAGGTCCTGGGTTCCATTACTGGAGCGGTCACGCTAACGAGCAAGATGGCTCTGTGGTAGGCTCCTATTAGCGAGGTCATGGGTTCCATTACTGGAACGTTCACTCTAACGAGCAAGATGGCTCTGTGGTAGGCTCCTATTAGCGAGGTTTGGGTTCCATTACTGGAGCGGTCACTCTAACGAGCAAGATGGCTCTGTAGTAGGCTCCTATTAGCGAGGTCCTGGGTTCCATTACTGGAGCGGTCACGCTAACGAGCAAGATGGCTCTGTGGTAGGCTCCTATTAGCGAGGTCATGGGTTCCATTACTGGAACGGTCACTCTAACGAGCAAGATGGCTCTGTGGTAGGCTCGCGGTATAGAGGTCATGGGTTCCATTACTGGAGCGGTCACTCTAACGAGCAAGATGGCTCTGTGGTAGGCTCGCGGTAGCGAGGTCATGGGTTCCATTACTGGAGCGGTCACTCTAACGAGCAAGATGGCTCCGTGGTAGGCTCCTATTAGCGAGGTCATGGGTTCCATTACTGGAGCGGTCACTCTAACGAGCAAGATGGTTCCGTGGTAGGCTCCTATTAGCGAGGTCATGGGTTCCATTACTGGAACGGTCACTCTAACGAGCAAGATGGCTCTGTGGTAGGCTCCTATTAGCGAGCTCCTGGGTTCCATTACTGGAGCGGTCACTCTAACGAGCAAGATCGCTCCGTGGTAGGCTCGCATTCAGGAGATCCTGGGTTCAATTTCTAAGGCCGGCAAATCTGAACATATTTTGTGGGTTTCCAAGGTTGTTCTAGTCAACTTTATCAAGCGCAATATGAGAGTGGCCGGGAACCAAGCCCCAGACATTAGGGCGGAGTAATAAATGACACATCACACACGGACTGTGTTTGCTCAAACATTCACAATTGCATTGAATTAATTAAAACTGGGTCACAGATGTGGAATATTATCATTTGCAGGGACATTACCGAGCGTGCCAGGCTCGCATTCGGGAGGCCCTGGGTTCGGGTCCTGGAACCGGCCACTCCCACCGCGAATTTTTCTCGTTAGCAAGTCGAATGCTGGAGTGACTTCTCTTCTTCCACGAATTCCTTTTGCCCAATTTCCTATCATTTCACTTCCAGTCAGGCTAAGCGGCAATGTGTAGGACAGATGGTGCAAATAATTGCTCGTTGGAAACTTCTTGTCGTCCCTGACAACCTTCCCTGAGCAGTCTCAGGTGAGTCGCGTTGTCCCCAGTTCTGCTAGATGACAGCCTTCCCTGAGCAGTCTCAGGTGGGTCGCGTTGTCCCCAGTTCTGCCAGATGACAACCTTCCCTGAGCAGTCTCAGGTGGCTCGCGTTGTCCCCAATTCTGCCAGATGACAACCTTCCCTGAGCAGTCTCAGGTGAGTCGCGTTGTCCCCAATTCTGCCAGATGACAGCCTTCCCTGAGCAGTCTCAGGTGAGTCGCGTTGTCCCCAATTCTGCCAGATGACAACCTTCCCTGAGCAGTCTCAGGTGGGTCGCGTTGTCCCCAGTTCTGCTAGATGACAACCTTCCCTGAGCAGTCTCAGGTGAGTCGCGTTGTCCCCAATTCTGCCAGATGACAGCCTTCCCTGAGCAGTCTCAGGTGAGTCGCGTTGTCCCCAGTTCTGCTAGATGACAGCCTTCCCTGAGCAGTCTCAGGTGGGTCGCGTTGTCCCCAATTCTGCCAGATGACAACCTTCCCTGAGCAGTCTCAGGTGGGTCGCGTTGTCTCCAGTTCTGCTAGATGACAGCCTTCCCTGAGCAGTCTCAGGTGGGTCGCGTTGTCCCCAGTTCTGCTAGATGACAACCTTCCCTGAGCAGTCTCAGGTGAGTCGCGTTGTCCCCAATTCTGCCAGATGACAGCCTTCCCTGAGCAGTCTCAGGTGAGTCGCGTTGTCCCCAGTTCTGCTAGATGACAGCCTTCCCTGAGCAGTCTCAGGTGGGTCGCGTTGTCCCCAATTCTGCCAGATGACAACCTTCCCTGAGCAGTCTCAGGTGGGTCGCGTTGTCTCCAGTTCTGCTAGATGACAGCCTTCCCTGAGCAGTCTCAGGTGGGTCGCGTTGTCCCCAGTTCTGCCAGATGACAACCTTCCCTGAGCAGTCTCAGGTGGCTCGCGTTGTCCCCAATTCTGCCAGATGACAACCTTCCCTGAGCAGTCTCAGGTGGGTCGCGTTGTCTCCAGTTCTGCCAGATGACAACCTTCCCTGAGCAGTCTCAGGTGAGTCGCGATGCCCCCAGTTCTGCCAGATGACAACCTTCCCTGAGCAGTCTCAGGTGGGTCGCGTTGTCCCCAATTCTGCCAGATGACAACCTTCCCTGAGCAGTCTCAGGTAGGTCGCGTTATCCCAGTTCTGCCAGATGACAGCCTTCCCTGAGCAGTCTCAGGTGAGTCGCGTTGTCCCCAGTTCTGCTAGATGACAACCTTCCCTGAGCAGTCTCAGGTGAGTCGCGTTGTCCCCAGTTCTGCCAGATGACAGCCTTCGCTGAGCAGTCTCAGGTGAGTCGCGTTGTCCCCAGTTCTGCCAGATGACAACCTTCCCTGAGCAGTCTCAGGTGAGTCGCGTTGTCCCCAGTTCTGCCAGATGACAACCTTCCCTGAGCAGTCTCAGGTAGGTCGCGTTATCCCAGTTCTGCCAGATGACAACCTTCCCTGAGCAGTTTCACGTGAGTCGCGTTGTCCCCAGTTCTGCCAGATGACAACCTTCCCTGAGCAGTCTCACGTGAGTCGCGTTGTCCCCAGTTCTACCAGATGACAACCTTCCCTGAGCAGTCTCACGTGAGTCGAGTTGTCCCCAGTTCTGCCAGATGACAACCTTCCCTGAGCAGTCTCACGTGAGTCGCGTTGTCCCCAGTTCTGCTAGATGACAACCTTCCCTGAGCAGTTTCACGTGAGTCGCGTTGTCCCCATTTCTGCTAGATGACAACCTTCCCTGAGCAGTCTCACGTGAGTCGCGTTGTCCCCAGTTCTGCTAGATTACAGCCTTCCCTGAGCAGTCTCAGGTGGGTCGCGTTGTCCCCAATTCTGCTAGATTACAACCTTCCCTGAGCAGTCTCACGTGAGTCGCATTGTCCCCAATTCTGCCAGATGACAGCCTTCCCTGAGCAGTCTCAGGTGGGTCGCGTTGTCCCCAATTCTTCTAGATGACAGCCTTCCCTGAGCAGTCTCAGGTGGGTCGCGTTGTCCCCAATTCTGCTAGATGACAGCCTTCCCTGAGCAGTCTCAGGTAGGTCGCGTTATCCCAGTTCTGCCAGATGACAGCCTTCCCTGAGCAGTCTCAGGTGAGTCGCGTTGTCCCCAGTTCTGCCAGATGACAACCTTCCCTGAGCAGTCTCAGGTGAGTCGCGTTGTCCCCAGTTCTGCCAGATGACAACCTTCCCTGAGCAGTCTCAGAGAGTCGAGTTGTCCCCAGTTCTGCCAGATGACAACCTTCCCTGAGCAGTCTCACGTGAGTCGCGTTGTCCCCAGTTCTGCTAGATGAAAGCCTTCCCTGAGCAGTTTCACGTGAGTCGCGTTGTCCTCATTTCTGCTAGATGATAACCTTCCCTGAGCAGTCTCACGTGAGTCGCGTTGTCCCCAGTTCTGCTAGATGACAACCTTCCCTGAGCAGTTTCAGGTGGGTCGCGATGTCCCCAATTCTGCTAGATTACAGCCTTCCCTGAGCAGTCTCAGGTGGGTCGCGTTGTCCGCATTTCTGCCAGATGACAGCCTTCCCTGAGCAGTCTCAGGTGGGTCGCGTTGTCCCCAGTTCTGCCAGATGACAGCCTTCCCTGAGCAGTTTCAGGTGGGTCGCGTTGTCCCCAGTTCTGCCAGATGACAACCTTCCCTGAGCAGTCTCAGGTGAGTCGCCTTGTCCCCAGTTCTGCTAGATGACAGCCTTCCCTGAGCAGTCTCAGGTGAGTCGCGTTGTCCCCAGTTCTGCCAGATGACAACCTTCCCTGAGCAGTCTCAGGTGAGTCGCGTTGTCCCCAGTTCTGCTAGATGACAGCCTTCCCTGAGCAGTCTCAGGTGAGTCGCGTTGTCCCCAGTTCTGCCAGATGACAACCTTCCCTGAGCAGTCTCACGTGAGTCGAGTTGTCCCCAGTTCTGCCAGATGACAACCTTCCCTGAGCAGTCTCACGTGAGTCGCGTTGTCCCCAGTTCTGCTAGATGAAAGCCTTCCCTGAGCAGTTTCACGTGAGTCGCGTTGTCCCCATTTCTGCTAGATGACAACCTTCCCTGAGCAGTCTCACGTGAGTCGCGTTGTCTCCAGTTCTGCTAGATTACAGCCTTCCCTGAGCAGTCTCAGGTGGGTCGCGTTGTCCCCAATTCTGCTAGATTACAACCTTCCCTGAGCAGTCTCACGTGAGTCGCATTGTCCCCAATTCTGCTAGATTACAGCCTTCCCTGAGCAGTCTCAGGTGAATCGCGTTGTCCGCATTTCTGCCAGATGACTGCCTTCCCTGAGCAGTCTCAGGTGGGTCGCGTTGTCCCCAATTCTTCTAGATGACAGCCTTCCCTGAGCATTCTCAGGTGGGTCGCGTTGTCCCCAATTCTGCTAGATGACAGCCTTCCCTGAGCAGTCTCAGGTAGGTCGCGTTATCCCAGTTCTGCCAGATGACAGCCTTCCCTGAGCAGTCTCAGGTGAGTCGCGTTGTCCCCAGTTCTGCCAGATGACAACCTTCCCTGAGCAGTCTCAGGTGAGTCGCGTTGTCCCCAGTTCTGCCAGATGACAACCTTCCCTGAGCAGTCTCAGAGAGTCGAGTTGTCCCCAGTTCTGCCAGATGACAACCTTCCCTGAGCAGTCTCACGTGAGTCGCGTTGTCCCCAGTTCTGCTAGATGAAAGCCTTCCCTGAGCAGTTTCACGTGAGTCGCGTTGTCCTCATTTCTGCTAGATGACAACCTTCCCTGAGCAGTCTCACGTGAGTCGCGTTGTCCCCAGTTCTGCTAGATGACAACCTTCCCTGAGCAGTTTCAGGTGGGTCGCGATGTCCCCAATTCTGCTAGATTACAGCCTTCCCTGAGCAGTCTCAGGTGGGTCGCGTTGTCCGCATTTCTGCCAGATGACAGCCTTCCCTGAGCAGTCTCAGGTAGGTCGCGTTGTCCCCAGTTCTGCCAGATGACAGCCTTCCCTGAGCAGTTTCAGGTGGGTCGCGTTGTCCCCAATTCTGCTAGATGACAGCCTTCCCTGAGCAGTCTCAGTTGGGTCGCGTTGTCCCCAATTCTGCTAGATGACAGCCTTCCCTGAGCAGTCTCAGGTGGGTCGCGTTGTCACCAATTCTGCTAGATGACAGCCTTCCCTGAGTAGTCTCAGGTGGGTCGCGTTGTCCCCAATTCTTCTAGATGACAGCCTTCCCTGAGCAGTCTCAGGTGGGTCGCGTTGTCCCCAGTTCTGCTAGATGACAGCCTTCCCAGAGCAGTCTCAGGTAGGTCGCGTTATCCCAGTTCTGCCAGATGACAGCCTTCCCTGAGCAGTCTCAGGTGAGTCGCGTTGTCCCCAGTTCTGCTAGATGACCGGTTTATCTGATCCCTCTCAGGTGGGTTGCGTTGTTCCCAGTTTTGCGAGATGACAGCCTTATCTGAACAGTCTCAGGTGGGCCGCGTTGTTCCCAGTTCTACTAGATGACAGCCTTTTCTGATCAGTCTAAGGTGGGCCGCGTTATTCCTAGTCCTGCTAGATGACAGCCTTATCTGAGCAGTCTCAGGTGGGCCGCGTTGTTCCCAGTTCTGCTAGATGACAGCCTTATCTGAGCCGTCTCAGGTGGGTCGCGTTGTTCCCAGTTCTGCTAGATGACAGCCTCATCTGAGCCGTCTCAGGTGGGTCGCGTTGTCTCCAGTTCTGCTAGATGACAGCCTTCTCTGTGCCGTCTCAGGTGGATCGAGTTGTCCCCAGTTCTGCCAGATGATAGCCTTCTCTGAGCCGTCTCAGGTGCGTCGAGTTGTCCCCAGTTCTGCTAGATGACAGCCTTCTTTGAGCCGTCTCAGGTGGGTGGAGTTCTACCCAGTTCTGCCAGATGACAGCCTTCTCTGAGCAGTCGCAGGTGCGTCAAGTTGTCCCCAGTTCTGCTAGATAACAGCCTTCTTTGAGCCGTCTCAGGTGGGTGGAGTTCTACCCAGTTCTGCCAGATGACATTCTTCTCTGAGCCGTCTCAGGTGCTACGAGTTGTCCCCAGTTCTGCTAGATGACAGCGTTATATGAGCAGTCTCAGGTGGGCCGCTTTGTTCCCAGTTCTACTAGATGACAGCCTTATCTGAGCCGACTTAGGTGGGTCGCGTTATCCCCAGTTCTGCCAGATGACAGCCTTCTCTGAGCAGTCTCAGGTGAGTCGCGTTGTCCCCAGTTCTGCTAGATGACAGGTTTATCTGATCCGTCTCAGGTGGGTCGCGTTGTTCCCAGTTCTGCCAGATGACAGCCTTCCCTGAGCAGTCTCAGGTGTGCCGCGTTGTTCCCAGTTCTACTAGATGACAGCCTTATCTGAGCCGTCTCAGGTGGGTCGCGTTGTTCCCAGTTCTGCTAGATGACAGCCTTCTCTGATCCGTCTCAGGTGGGTCGCGTTGTTCCCAGTTCTGCTAGATGACAGCCTTATCTGAGCAGTCTCAGGTGGGTCGTGTTGTTCCCAGTCCTGCTAGATGACAGCCTTCCCTGAGCAGTCTCAGGTGGGTCGCGTTGTCACCAATTCTGCTAGATGACAGCCTTATCTGAGCCGTCTCAGGTGGGTCGCTTTGTTCCCAGTTCTGCTAGATGACAGCCTTAACTGAGCCATCTCAGGTGGGTCGCATTGTTCCCAGTTTTGCTAGATGAGAACCTTATCTGAGCCGTCTCAGGTGGGTCAATTTTTCCCCAGTTCTGCTAAATGACAGCGTTATCTGAGCAGTCCCAGGTGGGTCGCGTTGTGTCCAGTTCTGCTAGATGACAGCTCTCTCTGATCCGTCTCAGGTGGGTCGAGTTCTCTCTAGTTCTATTAGATGACAGCCTTCTCTGAGCCGTCTCAGGTGGGTCGAATTGTTCCCAGTTCTGCCAGATGATAGCTTTCTCTGAGCCGTCTCAGGTGGGTGGAGTTTCCCCCAGTTCTGCTAGATGACAGTCTTCTCTGATCCGTCTCAGGTGGCTGGAGTTCTCCCCAGTTCTGCTAGATGACAGCCTTCTCTGAGCCGTCTCAGGTGGGTCAAGTTGTCCGCAGTTCTGCCAGATGACAGCCTTCCATGAGACGTCTCAGGTGGGTGGAGTTCTCCCCAGTTCTGCCAGATGACAGCCTTCTCTGAGCCGTCTCATGTGCGTCGAGTTGTCCCCAGTTCTTCTAGATGACAGCCTTCCCTGAGCAGTCTCAGGTGAGTCGCGTTGTCCCCAGTTCTGCTAGATGACAACCTTCCCTGAGCAGTCTAAGGTAGGTCGCGTTATCCCAGTTCTGCCAGATGACAGCCTTCCCTGAGCAGTCTCAGGTGAGTCGCGTTGTCCCCAGTTCTGCTAGATGACAACCTTCCCTGAGCAGTCTCAGGTGAGTCGCGTTGTCCCCAGTTCTGCTAGATGACAGCCTTCCCTGAGCAGTCTCAGGTGAGTCGCGTTGTCCCCAGTTCTGCCAGATGACAGCCTTCGCTGAGCAGTCTCAGGTGAGTCACGTTGTCCCCAGTTCTGCCAGATGACAACCTTCCCTGAGCAGTCTCAGGTGAGTCGCGTTGTCCCGAGTTCTGCCAGATGACAACCTTCCCTGAGCAGTCTCAGGTAGGTCGCGTTATCCCAGTTCTGCCAGATGACAACCTTCCCTGAGCAGTTTCACGTGAGTCGCGTTGTCCCCAGTTCTGCCAGATGACAACCTTCCCTGAGCAGTCTCACGTGAGTCGCGTTGTCCCCAGTTCTGCCAGATGACAACCTTCCCTGAGCAGTCTCACGTGAGTCGAGTTGTCCCCAGTTCTGCCAGATGACAACCTTCCCTGAGCAGTCTCACGTGAGTCGCGTTGTCCCCAGTTCTGCTAGATGACAACCTTCCCTGAGCAGTCACACGTGAGTCGCGTTGTCCCCAGTTCTGCTAGATTACAGCCTTCCCTGAGCAGTCTCAGGTGGGTCGCGTTGTCCCCAATTCTGCTAGATTACAACCTTCCCTGAGCAGTCTCACGTGAGTCGCATTGTCCCCAATTCTGCCAGATGACAGCCTTCCCTGAGCAGTCTCAGGTGGGTCGCGTTGTCCCCAATTCTTCTAGATGACAGCCTTCCCTGAGCAATCTCAGGTGGGTCGCGTTGTCCCCAATTATGCTAGATGACAGCCTTCCCTGAGCAGTCTCAGGTAGGTCGCGTTGTCCCCAGTTCTGCCAGATGACAACCTTCCCTGAGCAGTCTCAGAGAGTCGAGTTGTCCCCAGTTCTGCCAGATGACAACCTTCCCTGAGCAGTCTCACGTGAGTCGCGTTGTCCCCAGTTCTGCTAGATGAAAGCCTTCCCTGAGCAGTTTCACGTGAGTCCCGTTGTCCTCATTTCTGCTAGATGACAACCTTCCCTGAGCAGTTTCAGGTGGGTCGCGATGTCCCCAATTCTGCTAGATTACAGCCTTCCCTGAGCAGTCTCAGGTGGGTCGCGTTGTCCGCATTTCTGCCAGATGACAGCCTTCCCTGAGCAGTCTCAGGTGGGTCGCGTTGTCCCCAATTCTGCCAGATGACAGCCTTCCCTGAGCAGTTTCAGGTGGGTCGCGTTGTCCCCAGTTCTGCCAGATGACAACCTTCCCTGAGCAGTCTCAGGTGAGTCGCCTTGTCCCCAGTTCTGCTAGATGACAGCCTTCCCTAAGCAGTCTCAGGTGAGTCGCGTTGTCCCCAGTTCTGCCAGATGACAACCTTCCCTGAGCAGTCTCAGGTGAGTCGCGTTGTCCCCAGTTCTGCTAGATGACAGCCTTCCCTGAGCAGTCTCAGGTGAGTCGCGTTGTCCCCAGTTCTGCCAGATGACAACCTTCCCTGAGCAGTCTCACGTGAGTCGAGTTGTCCCCAGTTCTGCCAGATGACAACCTTCCCTGAGCAGTCTCACGTGAGTCGCGTTGTCTCCAGTTCTGCTAGATGAAAGCCTTCCCTGAGCAGTTTCACGTGAGTCGCGTTGTCCCCATTTCTGCTTGATGACAACCTTCCCTGAGCAGTCTCACGTGAGTCGCGTTGTCCCCAGTTCTGCTAGATTACAGCCTTCCCTGAGCAGTCTCAGGTGGGTCGCGTTGTCCCCAATTCTGCTAGATTACAACCTTCCCTGAGCAGTCTCACGTGAGTCGCATTGTCCCCAATTCTGCTAGATTACAGCCTTCCCTGAGCAGTCTCAGGTGGGTCGCGTTGTCCGCATTTCTGCCAGATGACTGCCTTCCCTGAGCAGTCTCAGGTGGGTCGCGTTGTCCCCAATTCTTCTAGATGACAGCCTTCCCTGAGCATTCTCAGGTGGGTCGCGTTGTCCCCAATTCTGCTAGATGACAGCCTTCCCTGAGCAGTCTCAAGTAGGTCGCGTTATCCCAGTTCTGCCAGATGACAGCCTTCCCTGAGCAGTCTCAGGTGAGTCGCGTTTTCCCCAGTTCTGCCAGATGACAACCTTCCCTGAGCAGTCTCAGGTGAGTCGCGTTGTCCCCAGTTCTGCCAGATGACAACCTTCCCTGAGCAGTCTCAGAGAGTCGAGTTGTCCCCAGTTCTGCCAGATGACAACCTTCCCTGAGCAGTCTCACGTGAGTCGCGTTGTCCCCAGTTCTGCTAGATGAAAGCCTTCCCTGAGCAGTTTCACGTGAGTCGCGTTGTCCTCATTTCTGCTAGATGACAACCTTCCCTGAGCAGTCTCACGTGAGTCGCGTTGTCCCCAGTTCTGCTAGATGACAACCTTCCCTGAGCAGTTTCAGGTGGGTCGCGATGTCCCCAATTCTGCTAGATTACAGCCTTCCCTGAGCAGTCTCAGGTGGGTCGCGTTGTCCGCATTTCTGCCAGATGACAGCCTTCCCTGAGCAGTCTCAGGTAGGTCGCGTTGTCCCCAGTTCTGCCAGATGACAGCCTTCCCTGAGCAGTTTCAGGTGGGTCGCGTTGTCCCCAATTCTGCTAGATGACAGCCTTCCCTGAGCAGTCTCAGTTGGGTCGCGTTGTCCCCAATTCTGCTAGATGACAGCCTTCCCTGAGCAGTCTCAGGTGGGTCGCGTTGTCACCAATTCTGCTAGATGACAGCCTTCCCTGAGTAGTCTCAGGTGGGTCGCGTTGTCCCCAATTCTTCTAGATGACAGCCTTCCCTGAGCAGTCTCAGGTGGGTCGCGTTGTCCCCAGTTCTGCTAGATGACAGCCTTCCCAGAGCAGTCTCAGGTAGGTCGCGTTATCCCAGTTCTGCCAGATGACAGCCTTCCCTGAGCAGTCTCAGGTGAGTCGCGTTGTCCCCAGTTCTGCTAGATGACCGGTTTATCTGATCCCTCTCAGGTGGGTTGCGTTGTTCCCAGTTTTGCGAGATGACAGCCTTATCTGAACAGTCTCCGGTGGGCCGCGTTGTTCCCAGTTCTACTAGATGACGGCCTTTTCTGATCAGTCTAAGGTGGGCCGCGTTATTCCTAGTCCTGCTAGATGACAGCCTTATCTGAGCAGTCTCAGGTGGGCCGCGTTGTTCCCAGTTCTGCTAGATGACAGCCTTATCTGAGCCGTCTCAGGTGGGTCGCGTTGTTCCCAGTTCTGCTAGATGACAGCCTCATCTGAGCCGTCTCAGGTGGGTCGCGTTGTCTCCAGTTCTGCTAGATGACAGCCTTCTCTGTGCCGTCTCAGGTGGATCGAGTTGTCCCCAGTTCTGCCAGATGATAGCCTTCTCTGAGCCGTCTCAGGTGCGTCGAGTTGTCCCCAGTTCTGCTAGATGACAGCCTTCTTTGAGCCGTCTCAGGTGGGTGGAGTTCTACCCAGTTCTGCCAGATGACAGCCTTCTCTGAGCAGTCGCAGGTGCGTCAAGTTGTCCCCAGTTCTGCCAGATAACAGCCTTCTTTGAGCCGTCTCAGGTGGGTGGAGTTCTACCCAGTTCTGCCAGATGACATTCTTCTCTGAGCCGTCTCAGGTGCTACGAGTTGTCCCCAGTTCTGCTAGATGACAGCGTTATATGAGCAGTCTCAGGTGGGCCGCTTTGTTCCCAGTTCTACTAGATGACAGCCTTATCTGAGCCGACCTAGGTGGGTCGCGTTATCCCCAGTTCTGCCAGATGACAGCCTTCCCTGAGCAGTCTCAGGTGAGTCGCGTTGTCCCCAGTTCTGCTAGATGACAGGTTTATCTGATCCGTCTCAGGTGGGTCGCGTTGTTCCCAGTTCTGCCAGATGACAGCCTTCCCTGAGCAGTCTCAGGTGTGCCGCGTTGTTCCCAGTTCTACTAGATGACAGCCTTATCTGAGCCGTCTCAGGTGGGTCGCGTTGTTCCCAGTTCTGCTAGATGACAGCCTTCTCTGATCCGTCTCAGGTGGGTCGCGTTGTCCCCAGTTCTGCCAGATGACAGCCTTCCCTGAGCAGTTTCAGGTGGGTCGCGTTGTCCCCAATTCTGCTAGATGACAGCCTTCCCTGAGCAGTCTCAGTTGGGTCGCGTTGTCCCCAATTCTGCTAGATGACAGCCTTCCCTGAGCAGTCTCAGGTGGGTCGCGTTGTCACCAATTCTGCTAGATGACAGCCTTCCCTGAGTAGTCTCAGGTGGGTCGCGTTGTCCCCAATTCTTCTAGATGACAGCCTTCCCTGAGCAGTCTCAGGTGGGTCGCGTTGTCCCCAGTTCTGCTAGATGACAGCCTTCCCAGAGCAGTCTCAGGTAGGTCGCGTTATCCCAGTTCTGCCAGATGACAGCCTTCCCTGAGCAGTCTCAGGTGAGTCGCGTTGTCCCCAGTTCTGCTAGATGACCGGTTTATCTGATCCCTCTCAGGTGGGTTGCGTTGTTCCCAGTTTTGCGAGATGACAGCCTTATCTGAACAGTCTCAGGTGGGCCGCGTTGTTCCCAGTTCTACTAGATGACAGCCTTTTCTGATCAGTCTAAGGTGGGCCGCGTTATTCCTAGTCCTGCTAGATGACAGCCTTATCTGAGCAGTCTCAGGTGGGCCGCGTTGTTCCCAGTTCTGCTAGATGAATCCTTATCTGAGCCGTCTCAGGTGGGTCGCGTTGTTCCCAGTTCTGCTAGATGACAGCCTCATCTGAGCCGTCTCAGGTGGGTCGCGTTGTCTCCAGTTCTGCTAGATGACAGCCTTCTCTGTGCCGTCTCAGGTGGATCGAGTTGTCCCCAGTTCTGCCAGATGATAGCCTTCTCTGAGCCGTCTCAGGTGCGTCGAGTTGTCCCCAGTTCTGCTAGATGACAGCCTTCTTTGAGCCGTCTCAGGTGGGTGGAGTTCTACCCAGTTCTGCCAGATGACAGCCTTCTCTGAGCAGTCGCAGGTGCGTCAAGTTGTCCCCAGTTCTGCTAGATAACAGCCTTCTTTGAGCCGTCTCAGGTGGGTGGAGTTCTACCCAGTTCTGCCAGATGACATTCTTCTCTGAGCCGTCTCAGGTGCTACGAGTTGTCCCCAGTTCTGCTAGATGACAGCGTTATATGAGCAGTCTCAGGTGGGCCGCTTTGTTCCCAGTTCTACTAGATGACAGCCTTATCTGAGCCGACTTAGGTGGGTCGCGTTATCCCCAGTTCTGCCAGATGACAGCCTTCCCTGAGCAGTCTCAGGTGAGTCGCGTTGTCCCCAGTTCTGCTAGATGACAGGTTTATCTGATCCGTCTCAGGTGGGTCGCGTTGTTCCCAGTTCTGCCAGATGACAGCCTTCCCTGAGCAGTCTCAGGTGTGCCGCGTTGTTCCCAGTTCTACTAGATGACAGCCTTATCTGAGCCGTCTCAGGTGGGTCGCGTTGTTCCCAGTTCTGCTAGATGACAGCCTTCCCTGAGCAGTCTCAGGTGGGTCGCGTTGTCCCCAATTCTGCTAGATGACAGCCTTCCCTGAGCAGTCTCAGGTAGGTCGCGTTATCCCAGTTCTGCCAGATGACAGCCTTCCCTGAGCAGTCTCAGGTGAGTCGCGTTGTCCCCAGTTCTGCCAGATGACAACCTTCCCTGTGCAGTCTCAGGTGAGTCGCGTTGTCCCCAGTTCTGCCAGATGACAACCTTCCCTGAGCAGTCTCAGAGAGTCGAGTTGTCCCCAGTTCTGCCAGATGACAACCTTCCCTGAGCAGTCTCACGTGAGTCGCGTTGTCCCCAGTTCTGCTAGATGAAAGCCTTCCCTGAGCAGTTTCACGTGAGTCGCGTTGTCCTCATTTCTGCTAGATGATAACCTTCCCTGAGCAGTCTCACGTGAGTCGCGTTGTCCCCAGTTCTGCTAGATGACAACCTTCCCTGAGCAATTTCAGGTGGGTCGCGATGTCCCCAATTCTGCTAGATTACAGCCTTCCCTGAGCAGTCTCAGGTGGGTCGCGTTGTCCGCATTTCTGCCAGATGACAGCCTTCCCTGAGCAGTCTCAGGTGGGTCGCGTTGTCCCCAGTTCTGCCAGATGACAGCCTTCCCTGAGCAGTTTCAGGTGGGTCGCGTTGTCCCCAGTTCTGCCAGATGACAACCTTCCCTGAGCAGTCTCAGGTGAGTCGCCTTGTCCCCAGTTCTGCTAGATGACAGCCTTCCCTGAGCAGTCTCAGGTGAGTCGCGTTGTCCCCAGTTCTGCCAGATGACAACCTTCCCTGAGCAGTCTCAGGTGAGTCGCGTTGTCCCCAGTTCTGCTAGATGACAGCCTTCCCTGAGCAGTCTCAGGTGAGTCGCGTTGTCCCCAGTTCTGCCAGATGACAACCTTCCCTGAGCAGTCTCACGTGAGTCGAGTTGTCCCCAGTTCTGCCAGATGACAACCTTCTCTGAGCAGTCTCACGTGAGTCGCGTTGTCCCCAGTTCTGCTAGATGAAAGCCTTCCCTGAGCAGTTTCACGTGAGTCGCGTTGTCCCCATTTCTGCTAGATGACAACCTTCCCTGAGCAGTCTCACGTGAGTCGCGTTGTCTCCAGTTCTGCTAGATTACAGCCTTCCCTGAGCAGTCTCAGGTGGGTCGCGTTGTCCCCAATTCTGCTAGATTACAACCTTCCCTGAGCAGTCTCACGTGAGTCGCATTGTCCCCAATTCTGCTAGATTACAGCCTTCCCTGAGCAGTCTCAGGTGAATCGCGTTGTCCGCATTTCTGCCAGATGACTGCCTTCCCTGAGCAGTCTCAGGTGGGTCGCGTTGTCCCCAATTCTTCTAGATGACAGCCTTCCCTGAGCATTCTCAGGTGGGTCGCGTTGTCCCCAATTCTGCTAGATGACAGCCTTCCCTGAGCAGTCTCAGGTAGGTCGCGTTATCCCAGTTCTGCCAGATGACAGCCTTCCCTGAGCAGTCTCAGGTGAGTCGCGTTGTCCCCAGTTCTGCCAGATGACAACCTTCCCTGAGCAGTCTCAGGTGAGTCGCGTTGTCCCCAGTTCTGCCAGATGACAACCTTCCCTGAGCAGTCTCAGAGAGTCGAGTTGTCCCCAGTTCTGCCAGATGACAACCTTCCCTGAGCAGTCTCACGTGAGTCGCGTTGTCCCCAGTTCTGCTAGATGAAAGCCTTCCCTGAGCAGTTTCACGTGAGTCGCGTTGTCCTCATTTCTGCTAGATGACAACCTTCCCTGAGCAGTCTCACGTGAGTCGCGTTGTCCCCAGTTCTGCTAGATGACAACCTTCCCTGAGCAGTTTCAGGTGGGTCGCGATGTCCCCAATTCTGCTAGATTACAGCCTTCCCTGAGCAGTCTCAGGTGGGTCGCGTTGTCCGCATTTCTGCCAGATGACAGCCTTCCCTGAGCAGTCTCAGGTAGGTCGCGTTGTCCCCAGTTCTGCCAGATGACAGCCTTCCCTGAGCAGTTTCAGGTGGGTCGCGTTGTCCCCAATTCTGCTAGATGACAGCCTTCCCTGAGCAGTCTCAGTTGGGTCGCGTTGTCCCCAATTCTGCTAGATGACAGCCTTCCCTGAGCAGTCTCAGGTGGGTCGCGTTGTCACCAATTCTGCTAGATGACAGCCTTCCCTGAGTAGTCTCAGGTGGGTCGCGTTGTCCCCAATTCTTCTAGATGACAGCCTTCCCTGAGCAGTCTCAGGTGGGTCGCGTTGTCCCCAATTCTGCCAGATGACAGCCTTCCCTGAGCAGTCTCAGGTGAGTCGCGTTGTCCCCAATTCTGCCAGATGACAACCTTCCCTGAGCAGTCTCAGGTGGGTCGCGTTGTCCCCAGTTCTGCTAGATGACAACCTTCCCTGAGCAGTCTCAGGTGAGTCGCGTTGTCCCCAATTCTGCCAGATGACAGCCTTCCCTGAGCAGTCTCAGGTGAGTCGCGTTGTCCCCAGTTCTGCTAGATGACAGCCTTCCCTGAGCAGTCTCAGGTGGGTCGCGTTGTCCCCAATTCTGCCAGATGACAACCTTCCCTGAGCAGTCTCAGGTGGGTCGCGTTGTCTCCAGTTCTGCTAGATGACAGCCTTCCCTGAGCAGTCTCAGGTGGGTCGCGTTGTCCCCAGTTCTGCCAGATGACAACCTTCCCTGAGCAGTCTCAGGTGGCTCGCGTTGTCCCCAATTCTGCCAGATGACAACCTTCCCTGAGCAGTCTCAGGTGGGTCGCGTTGTCTCCAGTTCTGCCAGATGACAACCTTCCCTGAGCAGTCTCAGGTGAGTCGCGATGCCCCCAGTTCTGCCAGATGACAACCTTCCCTGAGCAGTCTCAGGTGGGTCGCGTTGTCCCCAATTCTGCCAGATGACAACCTTCCCTGAGCAGTCTCAGGTAGGTCGCGTTATCCCAGTTCTGCCAGATGACAGCCTTCCCTGAGCAGTCTCAGGTGAGTCGCGTTGTCCCCAGTTCTGCTAGATGACAACCTTCCCTGAGCAGTCTCAGGTGAGTCGCGTTGTCCCCAGTTCTGCCAGATGACAGCCTTCGCTGAGCAGTCTCAGGTGAGTCGCGTTGTCCCCAGTTCTGCCAGATGACAACCTTCCCTGAGCAGTCTCAGGTGAGTCTGGTTGTCCCCAGTTCTGCCAGATGACAACCTTCCCTGAGCAGTCTCAGGTAGGTCGCGTTATCCCAGTTCTGCCAGATGACAACCTTCCCTGAGCAGTTTCACGTGAGTCGCGTTGTCCCCAGTTCTGCCAGATGACAACCTTCCCTGAGCAGTCTCACGTGAGTCGCGTTGTCCCCAGTTCTACCAGATGACAACCTTCCCTGAGCAGTCTCACGTGAGTCGAGTTGTCCCCAGTTCTGCCAGATGACAACCTTCCCTGAGCAGTCTCACGTGAGTCGCGTTGTCCCCAGTTCTGCTAGATGACAACCTTCCCTGAGCAGTTTCACGTGAGTCGCGTTGTCCCCATTTCTGCTAGATGACAACCTTCCCTGAGCAGTCTCACGTGAGTCGCGTTGTCCCCAGTTCTGCTAGATTACAGCCTTCCCTGAGCAGTCTCAGGTGGGTCGCGTTGTCCCCAATTCTGCTAGATTACAACCTTCCCTGAGCAGTCTCACGTGAGTCGCATTGTCCCCAATTCTGCCAGATGACAGCCTTCCCTGAGCAGTCTCAGGTGGGTCGCGTTGTCCCCAATTCTTCTAGATGACAGCCTTCCCTGAGCAGTCTCAGGTGGGTCGCGTTGTCCCCAATTCTGCTAGATGACAGCCTTCCCTGAGCAGTCTCAGGTAGGTCGCGTTATCCCAGTTCTGCCAGATGACAGCCTTCCCTGAGCAGTCTCAGGTGAGTCGCGTTGTCCCCAGTTCTGCCAGATGACAACCTTCCCTGAGCAGTCTCAGGTGAGTCGCGTTGTCCCCAGTTCTGCCAGATGACAACCTTCCCTGAGCAGTCTCAGAGAGTCGAGTTGTCCCCAGTTCTGCCAGATGACAACCTTCCCTGAGCAGTCTCACGTGAGTCGCGTTGTCCCCAGTTCTGCTAGATGAAAGCCTTCCCTGAGCAGTTTCACGTGAGTCGCGTTGTCCTCATTTCTGCTAGATGATAACCTTCCCTGAGCAGTCTCACGTGAGTCGCGTTGTCCCCAGTTCTGCTAGATGACAACCTTCCCTGAGCAGTTTCAGGTGGGTCGCGATGTCCCCAATTCTGCTAGATTACAGCCTTCCCTGAGCAGTCTCAGGTGGGTCGCGTTGTCCGCATTTCTGCCAGATGACAGCCTTCCCTGAGCAGTCTCAGGTGGGTCGCGTTGTCCCCAGTTCTGCCAGATGACAGCCTTCCCTGAGCAGTTTCAGGTGGGTCGCGTTGTCCCCAGTTCTGCCAGATGACAACCTTCCCTGAGCAGTCTCAGGTGAGTCGCCTTGTCCCCAGTTCTGCTAGATGACAGCCTTCCCTGAGCAGTCTCAGGTGAGTCGCGTTGTCCCCAGTTCTGCCAGATGACAACCTTCCCTGAGCAGTCTCAGGTGAGTCGCGTTGTCCCCAGTTCTGCTAGATGACAGCCTTCCCTGAGCAGTCTCAGGTGAGTCGCGTTGTCCCCAGTTCTGCCAGATGACAACCTTCCCTGAGCAGTCTCACGTGAGTCGAGTTGTCCCCAGTTCTGCCAGATGACAACCTTCCCTGAGCAGTCTCACGTGAGTCGCGTTGTCCCCAGTTCTGCTAGATGAAAGCCTTCCCTGAGCAGTTTCACGTGAGTCGCGTTGTCCCCATTTCTGCTAGATGACAACCTTCCCTGAGCAGTCTCACGTGAGTCGCGTTGTCTCCAGTTCTGCTAGATTACAGCCTTCCCTGAGCAGTCTCAGGTGGGTCGCGTTGTCCCCAATTCTGCTAGATTACAACCTTCCCTGAGCAGTCTCACGTGAGTCGCATTGTCCCCAATTCTGCTAGATTACAGCCTTCCCTGAGCAGTCTCAGGTGAATCGCGTTGTCCGCATTTCTGCCAGATGACTGCCTTCCCTGAGCAGTCTCAGGTGGGTCGCGTTGTCCCCAATTCTTCTAGATGACAGCCTTCCCTGAGCAGTCTCAGGTGGGTCGCGTTGTCCCCAATTCTGCTAGATGACAGCCTTCCCTGAGCAGTCTCAGGTAGGTCGCGTTATCCCAGTTCTGCCAGATGACAGCCTTCCCTGAGCAGTCTCAGGTGAGTCGCGTTGTCCCCAGTTCTGCCAGATGACAACCTTCCCTGAGCAGTCTCAGGTGAGTCGCGTTGTCCCCAGTTCTGCCAGATGACAACCTTCCCTGAGCAGTCTCAGAGAGTCGAGTTGTCCCCAGTTCTGCCAGATGACAACCTTCCCTGAGCAGTCTCACGTGAGTCGCGTTGTCCCCAGTTCTGCTAGATGAAAGCCTTCCCTGAGCAGTTTCACGTGAGTCGCGTTGTCCTCATTTCTGCTAGATGACAACCTTCCCTGAGCAGTCTCACGTGAGTCGCGTTGTCCCCAGTTCTGCTAGATGACAACCTTCCCTGAGCAGTTTCAGGTGGGTCGCGATGTCCCCAATTCTGCTAGATTACAGCCTTCCCTGAGCAGTCTCAGGTGGGTCGCGTTGTCCGCATTTCTGCCAGATGACAGCCTTCCCTGAGCAGTCTCAGGTAGGTCGCGTTGTCCCCAGTTCTGCCAGATGACAGCCTTCCCTGAGCAGTTTCAGGTGGGTCGCGTTGTCCCCAATTCTGCTAGATGACAGCCTTCCCTGAGCAGTCTCAGTTGGGTCGCGTTGTCCCCAATTCTGCTAGATGACAGCCTTCCCTGAGCAGTCTCAGGTGGGTCGCGTTGTCACCAATTCTGCTAGATGACAGCCTTCCCTGAGTAGTCTCAGGTGGGTCGCGTTGTCCCCAATTCTTCTAGATGACAGCCTTCCCTGAGCAGTCTCAGGTGGGTCGCGTTGTCCCCAGTTCTGCTAGATGACAGCCTTCCCAGAGCAGTCTCAGGTAGGTCGCGTTATCCCAGTTCTGCCAGATGACAGCCTTCCCTGAGCAGTCTCAGGTGAGTCGCGTTGTCCCCAGTTCTGCTAGATGACCGGTTTATCTGATCCCTCTCAGGTGGGTTGCGTTGTTCCCAGTTTTGCGAGATGACAGCCTTATCTGAACAGTCTCAGGTGGGCCGCGTTGTTCCCAGTTCTACTAGATGACAGCCTTTTCTGATCAGTCTAAGGTGGGCCGCGTTATTCCTAGTCCTGCTAGATGACAGCCTTATCTGAGCAGTCTCAGGTGGGCCGCGTTGTTCCCAGTTCTGCTAGATGACAGCCTTATCTGAGCCGTCTCAGGTGGGTCGCGTTGTTCCCAGTTCTGCTAGATGACAGCCTCATCTGAGCCGTCTCAGGTGGGTCGCGTTGTCTCCAGTTCTGCTAGATGACAGCCTTCTCTGTGCCGTCTCAGGTGGATCGAGTTGTCCCCAGTTCTGCCAGATGATAGCCTTCTCTGAGCCGTCTCAGGTGCGTCGAGTTGTCCCCAGTTCTGCTAGATGACAGCCTTCTTTGAGCCGTCTCAGGTGGGTGGAGTTCTACCCAGTTCTGCCAGATGACAGCCTTCTCTGAGCAGTCGCAGGTGCGTCAAGTTGTCCCCAGTTCTGCTAGATAACAGCCTTCTTTGAGCCGTCTCAGGTGGGTGGAGTTCTACCCAGTTCTGCCAGATGACATTCTTCTCTGAGCCGTCTCAGGTGCTACGAGTTGTCCCCAGTTCTGCTAGATGACAGCGTTATATGAGCAGTCTCAGGTGGGCCGCTTTGTTCCCAGTTCTACTAGATGACAGCCTTATCTGAGCCGACTTAGGTGGGTCGCGTTATCCCCAGTTCTGCCAGATGACAGCCTTCTCTGAGCAGTCTCAGGTGAGTCGCGTTGTCCCCAGTTCTGCTAGATGACAGGTTTATCTGATCCGTCTCAGGTGGGTCGCGTTGTTCCCAGTTCTGCCAGATGACAGCCTTCCCTGAGCAGTCTCAGGTGTGCCGCGTTGTTCCCAGTTCTACTAGATGACAGCCTTATCTGAGCCGTCTCAGGTGGGTCGCGTTGTTCCCAGTTCTGCTAGATGACAGCCTTCTCTGATCCGTCTCAGGTGGGTCGCGTTGTTCCCAGTTCTGCTAGATGACAGCCTTATCTGAGCAGTCTCAGGTGGGTCGTGTTGTTCCCAGTCCTGCTAGATGACAGCCTTCCCTGAGCAGTCTCAGGTGGGTCGCGTTGTCACCAATTCTGCTAGATGACAGCCTTATCTGAGCCGTCTCAGGTGGGTCGCTTTGTTCCCAGTTCTGCTAGATGACAGCCTTAACTGAGCCATCTCAGGTGGGTCGCATTGTTCCCAGTTTTGCTAGATGAGAACCTTATCTGAGCCGTCTCAGGTGGGTCAATTTTTCCCCAGTTCTGCTAAATGACAGCGTTATCTGAGCAGTCCCAGGTGGGTCGCGTTGTGTCCAGTTCTGCTAGATGACAGCTCTCTCTGATCCGTCTCAGGTGGGTCGAGTTCTCTCTAGTTCTATTAGATGACAGCCTTCTCTGAGCCGTCTCAGGTGGGTCGAATTGTTCCCAGTTCTGCCAGATGATAGCTTTCTCTGAGCCGTCTCAGGTGGGTGGAGTTTCCCCCAGTTCTGCTAGATGACAGTCTTCTCTGATCCGTCTCAGGTGGCTGGAGTTCTCCCCAGTTCTGCTAGATGACAGCCTTCTCTGAGCCGTCTCAGGTGGGTCAAGTTGTCCGCAGTTCTGCCAGATGACAGCCTTCCATGAGACGTCTCAGGTGGGTGGAGTTCTCCCCAGTTCTGCCAGATGACAGCCTTCTCTGAGCCGTCTCATGTGCGTCGAGTTGTCCCCAGTTCTTCTAGATGACAGCCTTCCCTGAGCAGTCTCAGGTGAGTCGCGTTGTCCCCAGTTCTGCTAGATGACAACCTTCCCTGAGCAGTCTAAGGTAGGTCGCGTTATCCCAGTTCTGCCAGATGACAGCCTTCCCTGAGCAGTCTCAGGTGAGTCGCGTTGTCCCCAGTTCTGCTAGATGACAACCTTCCCTGAGCAGTCTCAGGTGAGTCGCGTTGTCCCCAGTTCTGCTAGATGACAGCCTTCCCTGAGCAGTCTCAGGTGAGTCGCGTTGTCCCCAGTTCTGCCAGATGACAGCCTTCGCTGAGCAGTCTCAGGTGAGTCACGTTGTCCCCAGTTCTGCCAGATGACAACCTTCCCTGAGCAGTCTCAGCTGAGTCGCGTTGTCCCGAGTTCTGCCAGATGACAACCTTCCCTGAGCAGTCTCAGGTAGGTCGCGTTATCCCAGTTCTGCCAGATGACAACCTTCCCTGAGCAGTTTCACGTGAGTCGCGTTGTCCCCAGTTCTGCCAGATGACAACCTTCCCTGAGCAGTCTCACGTGAGTCGCGTTGTCCCCAGTTCTGCCAGATGACAACCTTCCCTGAGCAGTCTCACGTGAGTCGAGTTGTCCCCAGTTCTGCCAGATGACAACCTTCCCTGAGCAGTCTCACGTGAGTCGCGTTGTCCCCAGTTCTGCTAGATGACAACCTTCCCTGAGCAGTCACACGTGAGTCGCGTTGTCCCCAGTTCTGCTAGATTACAGCCTTCCCTGAGCAGTCTCAGGTGGGTCGCGTTGTCCCCAATTCTGCTAGATTACAACCTTCCCTGAGCAGTCTCACGTGAGTCGCATTGTCCCCAATTCTGCCAGATGACAGCCTTCCCTGAGCAGTCTCAGGTGGGTCGCGTTGTCCCCAATTCTTCTAGATGACAGCCTTCCCTGAGCAATCTCAGGTGGGTCGCGTTGTCCCCAATTATGCTAGATGACAGCCTTCCCTGAGCAGTCTCAGGTAGGTCGCGTTGTCCCCAGTTCTGCCAGATGACAACCTTCCCTGAGCAGTCTCAGAGAGTCGAGTTGTCCCCAGTTCTGCCAGATGACAACCTTCCCTGAGCAGTCTCACGTGAGTCGCGTTGTCCCCAGTTCTGCTAGATGAAAGCCTTCCCTGAGCAGTTTCACGTGAGTCCCGTTGTCCTCATTTCTGCTAGATGACAACCTTCCCTGAGCAGTTTCAGGTGGGTCGCGATGTCCCCAATTCTGCTAGATTACAGCCTTCCCTGAGCAGTCTCAGGTGGGTCGCGTTGTCCGCATTTCTGCCAGATGACAGCCTTCCCTGAGCAGTCTCAGGTGGGTCGCGTTGTCCCCAATTCTGCCAGATGACAGCCTTCCCTGAGCAGTTTCAGGTGGGTCGCGTTGTCCCCAGTTCTGCCAGATGACAACCTTCCCTGAGCAGTCTCAGGTGAGTCGCCTTGTCCCCAGTTCTGCTAGATGACAGCCTTCCCTAAGCAGTCTCAGGTGAGTCGCGTTGTCCCCAGTTCTGCCAGATGACAACCTTCCCTGAGCAGTCTCAGGTGAGTCGCGTTGTCCCCAGTTCTGCTAGATGACAGCCTTCCCTGAGCAGTCTCAGGTGAGTCGCGTTGTCCCCAGTTCTGCCAGATGACAACCTTCCCTGAGCAGTCTCACGTGAGTCGAGTTGTCCCCAGTTCTGCCAGATGACAACCTTCCCTGAGCAGTCTCACGTGAGTCGCGTTGTCTCCAGTTCTGCTAGATGAAAGCCTTCCCTGAGCAGTTTCACGTGAGTCGCGTTGTCCCCATTTCTGCTTGATGACAACCTTCCCTGAGCAGTCTCACGTGAGTCGCGTTGTCCCCAGTTCTGCTAGATTACAGCCTTCCCTGAGCAGTCTCAGGTGGGTCGCGTTGTCCCCAATTCTGCTAGATTACAACCTTCCCTGAGCAGTCTCACGTGAGTCGCATTGTCCCCAATTCTGCTAGATTACAGCCTTCCCTGAGCAGTCTCAGGTGGGTCGCGTTGTCCGCATTTCTGCCAGATGACTGCCTTCCCTGAGCAGTCTCAGGTGGGTCGCGTTGTCCCCAATTCTTCTAGATGACAGCCTTCCCTGAGCATTCTCAGGTGGGTCGCGTTGTCCCCAATTCTGCTAGATGACAGCCTTCCCTGAGCAGTCTCAAGTAGGTCGCGTTATCCCAGTTCTGCCAGATGACAGCCTTCCCTGAGCAGTCTCAGGTGAGTCGCGTTTTCCCCAGTTCTGCCAGATGACAACCTTCCCTGAGCAGTCTCAGGTGAGTCGCGTTGTCCCCAGTTCTGCCAGATGACAACCTTCCCTGAGCAGTCTCAGAGAGTCGAGTTGTCCCCAGTTCTGCCAGATGACAACCTTCCCTGAGCAGTCTCACGTGAGTCGCGTTGTCCCCAGTTCTGCTAGATGAAAGCCTTCCCTGAGCAGTTTCACGTGAGTCGCGTTGTCCTCATTTCTGCTAGATGACAACCTTCCCTGAGCAGTCTCACGTGAGTCGCGTTGTCCCCAGTTCTGCTAGATGACAACCTTCCCTGAGCAGTTTCAGGTGGGTCGCGATGTCCCCAATTCTGCTAGATTACAGCCTTCCCTGAGCAGTCTCAGGTGGGTCGCGTTGTCCGCATTTCTGCCAGATGACAGCCTTCCCTGAGCAGTCTCAGGTAGGTCGCGTTGTCCCCAGTTCTGCCAGATGACAGCCTTCCCTGAGCAGTTTCAGGTGGGTCGCGTTGTCCCCAATTCTGCTAGATGACAGCCTTCCCTGAGCAGTCTCAGTTGGGTCGCGTTGTCCCCAATTCTGCTAGATGACAGCCTTCCCTGAGCAGTCTCAGGTGGGTCGCGTTGTCACCAATTCTGCTAGATGACAGCCTTCCCTGAGTAGTCTCAGGTGGGTCGCGTTGTCCCCAATTCTTCTAGATGACAGCCTTCCCTGAGCAGTCTCAGGTGGGTCGCGTTGTCCCCAGTTCTGCTAGATGACAGCCTTCCCAGAGCAGTCTCAGGTAGGTCGCGTTATCCCAGTTCTGCCAGATGACAGCCTTCCCTGAGCAGTCTCAGGTGAGTCGCGTTGTCCCCAGTTCTGCTAGATGACCGGTTTATCTGATCCCTCTCAGGTGGGTTGCGTTGTTCCCAGTTTTGCGAGATGACAGCCTTATCTGAACAGTCTCCGGTGGGCCGCGTTGTTCCCAGTTCTACTAGATGACGGCCTTTTCTGATCAGTCTAAGGTGGGCCGCGTTATTCCTAGTCCTGCTAGATGACAGCCTTATCTGAGCAGTCTCAGGTGGGCCGCGTTGTTCCCAGTTCTGCTAGATGACAGCCTTATCTGAGCCGTCTCAGGTGGGTCGCGTTGTTCCCAGTTCTGCTAGATGACAGCCTCATCTGAGCCGTCTCAGGTGGGTCGCGTTGTCTCCAGTTCTGCTAGATGACAGCCTTCTCTGTGCCGTCTCAGGTGGATCGAGTTGTCCCCAGTTCTGCCAGATGATAGCCTTCTCTGAGCCGTCTCAGGTGCGTCGAGTTGTCCCCAGTTCTGCTAGATGACAGCCTTCTTTGAGCCGTCTCAGGTGGGTGGAGTTCTACCCAGTTCTGCCAGATGACAGCCTTCTCTGAGCAGTCGCAGGTGCGTCAAGTTGTCCCCAGTTCTGCCAGATAACAGCCTTCTTTGAGCCGTCTCAGGTGGGTGGAGTTCTACCCAGTTCTGCCAGATGACATTCTTCTCTGAGCCGTCTCAGGTGCTACGAGTTGTCCCCAGTTCTGCTAGATGACAGCGTTATATGAGCAGTCTCAGGTGGGCCGCTTTGTTCCCAGTTCTACTAGATGACAGCCTTATCTGAGCCGACCTAGGTGGGTCGCGTTATCCCCAGTTCTGCCAGATGACAGCCTTCCCTGAGCAGTCTCAGGTGAGTCGCGTTGTCCCCAGTTCTGCTAGATGACAGGTTTATCTGATCCGTCTCAGGTGGGTCGCGTTGTTCCCAGTTCTGCCAGATGACAGCCTTCCCTGAGCAGTCTCAGGTGTGCCGCGTTGTTCCCAGTTCTACTAGATGACAGCCTTATCTGAGCCGTCTCAGGTGGGTCGCGTTGTTCCCAGTTCTGCTAGATGACAGCCTTCTCTGATCCGTCTCAGGTGGGTCGCGTTGTCCCCAGTTCTGCCAGATGACAGCCTTCCCTGAGCAGTTTCAGGTGGGTCGCGTTGTCCCCAATTCTGCTAGATGACAGCCTTCCCTGAGCAGTCTCAGTTGGGTCGCGTTGTCCCCAATTCTGCTAGATGACAGCCTTCCCTGAGCAGTCTCAGGTGGGTCGCGTTGTCACCAATTCTGCTAGATGACAGCCTTCCCTGAGTAGTCTCAGGTGGGTCGCGTTGTCCCCAATTCTTCTAGATGACAGCCTTCCCTGAGCAGTCTCAGGTGGGTCGCGTTGTCCCCAGTTCTGCTAGATGACAGCCTTCCCAGAGCAGTCTCAGGTAGGTCGCGTTATCCCAGTTCTGCCAGATGACAGCCTTCCCTGAGCAGTCTCAGGTGAGTCGCGTTGTCCCCAGTTCTGCTAGATGACCGGTTTATCTGATCCCTCTCAGGTGGGTTGCGTTGTTCCCAGTTTTGCGAGATGACAGCCTTATCTGAACAGTCTCAGGTGGGCCGCGTTGTTCCCAGTTCTACTAGATGACAGCCTTTTCTGATCAGTCTAAGGTGGGCCGCGTTATTCCTAGTCCTGCTAGATGACAGCCTTATCTGAGCAGTCTCAGGTGGGCCGCGTTGTTCCCAGTTCTGCTAGATGAATCCTTATCTGAGCCGTCTCAGGTGGGTCGCGTTGTTCCCAGTTCTGCTAGATGACAGCCTCATCTGAGCCGTCTCAGGTGGGTCGCGTTGTCTCCAGTTCTGCTAGATGACAGCCTTCTCTGTGCCGTCTCAGGTGGATCGAGTTGTCCCCAGTTCTGCCAGATGATAGCCTTCTCTGAGCCGTCTCAGGTGCGTCGAGTTGTCCCCAGTTCTGCTAGATGACAGCCTTCTTTGAGCCGTCTCAGGTGGGTGGAGTTCTACCCAGTTCTGCCAGATGACAGCCTTCTCTGAGCAGTCGCAGGTGCGTCAAGTTGTCCCCAGTTCTGCTAGATAACAGCCTTCTTTGAGCCGTCTCAGGTGGGTGGAGTTCTACCCAGTTCTGCCAGATGACATTCTTCTCTGAGCCGTCTCAGGTGCTACGAGTTGTCCCCAGTTCTGCTAGATGACAGCGTTATATGAGCAGTCTCAGGTGGGCCGCTTTGTTCCCAGTTCTACTAGATGACAGCCTTATCTGAGCCGACTTAGGTGGGTCGCGTTATCCCCAGTTCTGCCAGATGACAGCCTTCCCTGAGCAGTCTCAGGTGAGTCGCGTTGTCCCCAGTTCTGCTAGATGACAGGTTTATCTGATCCGTCTCAGGTGGGTCGCGTTGTTCCCAGTTCTGCCAGATGACAGCCTTCCCTGAGCAGTCTCAGGTGTGCCGCGTTGTTCCCAGTTCTACTAGATGACAGCCTTATCTGAGCCGTCTCAGGTGGGTCGCGTTGTTCCCAGTTCTGCTAGATGACAGCCTTCCCTGAGCAGTCTCAGGTGGGTCGCGTTGTCCCCAATTCTGCTAGATGACAGCCTTCCCTGAGCAGTCTCAGGTAGGTCGCGTTATCCCAGTTCTGCCAGATGACAGCCTTCCCTGAGCAGTCTCAGGTGAGTCGCGTTGTCCCCAGTTCTGCCAGATGACAACCTTCCCTGTGCAGTCTCAGGTGAGTCGCGTTGTCCCCAGTTCTGCCAGATGACAACCTTCCCTGAGCAGTCTCAGAGAGTCGAGTTGTCCCCAGTTCTGCCAGATGACAACCTTCCCTGAGCAGTCTCACGTGAGTCGCGTTGTCCCCAGTTCTGCTAGATGAAAGCCTTCCCTGAGCAGTTTCACGTGAGTCGCGTTGTCCTCATTTCTGCTAGATGATAACCTTCCCTGAGCAGTCTCACGTGAGTCGCGTTGTCCCCAGTTCTGCTAGATGACAACCTTCCCTGAGCAATTTCAGGTGGGTCGCGATGTCCCCAATTCTGCTAGATTACAGCCTTCCCTGAGCAGTCTCAGGTGGGTCGCGTTGTCCGCATTTCTGCCAGATGACAGCCTTCCCTGAGCAGTCTCAGGTGGGTCGCGTTGTCCCCAGTTCTGCCAGATGACAGCCTTCCCTGAGCAGTTTCGGGTGGGTCGCGTTGTCCCCAGTTCTGCCAGATGACAACCTTCCCTGAGCAGTCTCAGGTGAGTCGCCTTGTCCCCAGTTCTGCTAGATGACAGCCTTCCCTGAGCAGTCTCAGGTGAGTCGCGTTGTCCCCAGTTCTGCCAGATGACAACCTTCCCTGAGCAGTCTCAGGTGAGTCGCGTTGTCCCCAGTTCTGCTAGATGACAGCCTTCCCTGAGCAGTCTCAGGTGAGTCGCGTTGTCCCCAGTTCTGCCAGATGACAACCTTCCCTGAGCAGTCTCACGTGAGTCGAGTTGTCCCCAGTTCTGCCAGATGACAACCTTCTCTGAGCAGTCTCACGTGAGTCGCGTTGTCCCCAGTTCTGCTAGATGAAAGCCTTCCCTGAGCAGTTTCACGTGAGTCGCGTTGTCCCCATTTCTGCTAGATGACAACCTTCCCTGAGCAGTCTCACGTGAGTCGCGTTGTCTCCAGTTCTGCTAGATTACAGCCTTCCCTGAGCAGTCTCAGGTGGGTCGCGTTGTCCCCAATTCTGCTAGATTACAACCTTCCCTGAGCAGTCTCACGTGAGTCGCATTGTCCCCAATTCTGCTAGATTACAGCCTTCCCTGAGCAGTCTCAGGTGAATCGCGTTGTCCGCATTTCTGCCAGATGACTGCCTTCCCTGAGCAGTCTCAGGTGGGTCGCGTTGTCCCCAATTCTTCTAGATGACAGCCTTCCCTGAGCATTCTCAGGTGGGTCGCGTTGTCCCCAATTCTGCTAGATGACAGCCTTCCCTGAGCAGTCTCAGGTAGGTCGCGTTATCCCAGTTCTGCCAGATGACAGCCTTCCCTGAGCAGTCTCAGGTGAGTCGCGTTGTCCCCAGTTCTGCCAGATGACAACCTTCCCTGAGCAGTCTCAGGTGAGTCGCGTTGTCCCCAGTTCTGCCAGATGACAACCTTCCCTGAGCAGTCTCAGAGAGTCGAGTTGTCCCCAGTTCTGCCAGATGACAACCTTCCCTGAGCAGTCTCACGTGAGTCGCGTTGTCCCCAGTTCTGCTAGATGAAAGCCTTCCCTGAGCAGTTTCACGTGAGTCGCGTTGTCCTCATTTCTGCTAGATGACAACCTTCCCTGAGCAGTCTCACGTGAGTCGCGTTGTCCCCAGTTCTGCTAGATGACAACCTTCCCTGAGCAGTTTCAGGTGGGTCGCGATGTCCCCAATTCTGCTAGATTACAGCCTTCCCTGAGCAGTCTCAGGTGGGTCGCGTTGTCCGCATTTCTGCCAGATGACAGCCTTCCCTGAGCAGTCTCAGGTAGGTCGCGTTGTCCCCAGTTCTGCCAGATGACAGCCTTCCCTGAGCAGTTTCAGGTGGGTCGCGTTGTCCCCAATTCTGCTAGATGACAGCCTTCCCTGAGCAGTCTCAGTTGGGTCGCGTTGTCCCCAATTCTGCTAGATGACAGCCTTCCCTGAGCAGTCTCAGGTGGGTCGCGTTGTCACCAATTCTGCTAGATGACAGCCTTCCCTGAGTAGTCTCAGGTGGGTCGCGTTGTCCCCAATTCTTCTAGATGACAGCCTTCCCTGAGCAGTCTCAGGTGGGTCGCGTTGTCCCCAGTTCTGCTAGATGACAGCCTTCCCAGAGCAGTCTCAGGTAGGTCGCGTTATCCCAGTTCTGCCAGATGACAGCCTTCCCTGAGCAGTCTCAGGTGAGTCGCGTTGTCCCCAGTTCTGCTAGATGACCGGTTTATCTGATCCCTCTCAGGTGGGTTGCGTTGTTCCCAGTTTTGCGAGATGACAGCCTTATCTGAACAGTCTCAGGTGGGCCGCGTTGTTCCCAGTTCTACTAGATGACAGCCTTTTCTGATCAGTCTAAGGTGGGCCGCGTTATTCCTAGTCCTGCTAGATGACAGCCTTATCTGAGCAGTCTCAGGTGGGCCGCGTTGTTCCCAGTTCTGCTAGATGACAGCCTTATCTGAGCCGTCTCAGGTGGGTCGCGTTGTTCCCAGTTCTGCTAGATGACAGCCTCATCTGAGCCGTCTCAGGTGGGTCGCGTTGTCTCCAGTTCTGCTAGATGACAGCCTTCTCTGTGCCGTCTCAGGTGGATCGAGTTGTCCCCAGTTCTGCCAGATGATAGCCTTCTCTGAGCCGTCTCAGGTGCGTCGAGTTGTCCCCAGTTCTGCTAGATGACAGCCTTCTTTGAGCCGTCTCAGGTGGGTGGAGTTCTACCCAGTTCTGCCAGATGACAGCCTTCTCTGAGCAGTCGCAGGTGCGTCAAGTTGTCCCCAGTTCTGCTAGATAACAGCCTTCTTTGAGCCGTCTCAGGTGGGTGGAGTTCTACCCAGTTCTGCCAGATGACATTCTTCTCTGAGCCGTCTCAGGTGCTACGAGTTGTCCCCAGTTCTGCTAGATGACAGCGTTATATGAGCAGTCTCAGGTGGGCCGCTTTGTTCCCAGTTCTACTAGATGACAGCCTTATCTGAGCCGACTTAGGTGGGTCGCGTTATCCCCAGTTCTGCCAGATGACAGCCTTCCCTGAGCAGTCTCAGGTGAGTCGCGTTGTCCCCAGTTCTGCTAGATGACAGGTTTATCTGATCCGTCTCAGGTGGGTCGCGTTGTTCCCAGTTCTGCCAGATGACAGCCTTCCCTGAGCAGTCTCAGGTGTGCCGCGTTGTTCCCAGTTCTACTAGATGACAGCCTTATCTGAGCCGTCTCAGGTGGGTCGCGTTGTTCCCAGTTCTGCTAGATGACAGCCTTCTCTGTTCCGTCTCAGGTGGGTCGCGTTGTTCCCAGTTCTGCCAGATGACAGCCTTATCTGAGCAGTCTCAGGTTGGTCGTGTTGTTCCCAGTCCTGCTAGATGACAGCCTTCCCTGAGCAGTCTCAGGTGGGTCGCGTTGTCACCAATTCTGCTAGATGACAGCCTTATCTGAGCCGTCTCAGGTGGGTCGCTTTGTTCCCAGTTCTGCTAGATGACAGCCTTAACTGAGCCATTTCAGGTGGGTCGCATTGTTCCCAGTTTTGCTAGATGAGAACCTTATCTGAGCCGTCTCAGGTGGGTCAATTTTTCCCCAGTTCTGCTAAATGACAGCGTTATCTGAGCAGTCCCAGGTGGGTCGCGTTGTGTCCAGTTCTGCTAGATGACAGCTCTCTCTGATCCGTCTCAGGTGGGTCGAGTTCTCTCTAGTTCTATTAGATGACAGCCTTCTCTGAGCCGTCTCAGGTGGGTCGAATTGTTCCCAGTTCTGCCAGATGATAGCCTTCTCTGAGCCGTCTCAGGTGGGTGGAGTTTCCCCCAGTTCTGCTAGATGACAGTCTTCTCTGATCCGTCTCAGGTGGCTGGAGTTCTCCCCAGTTCTGCTAGATGACAGCCTTCCCTGAGCCGTCTCAGGTGGGTCAAGTTGTCCGCAGTTCTGCCAGATGACAGCCTTCCCTGAGACGTCTCAGGTGGGTGGAGTTCTCCCCAGTTCTGCCAGATGACAGCCTTCTCTGAGCCGTCTCATGTGCGTCGAGTTGTCCCCAGTTCTTCTAGATGACAGCCTTCCCTGAGCAGTCTCAGGTGAGTCGCGTTGTCCCCAGTTCTGCTAGATGACAACCTTCCCTGAGCAGTCTCAGGTAGGTCGCGTTATCCCAGTTCTGCCAGATGACAGCCTTCCCTGAGCAGTCTCAGGTGAGTCGCGTTGTCCCCAGTTCTGCTAGATGACAACCTTCCCTGAGCAGTCTCAGGTGAGTCGCGTTGTCCCCAGTTCTGCTAGATGACAGCCTTCCCTGAGCAGTCTCAGGTGAGTCGCGTTGTCCCCAGTTCTGCCAGATGACAGCCTTCGCTGAGCAGTCTCAGGTGAGTCACGTTGTCCCCAGTTCTGCCAGATGACAACCTTCCCTGAGCAGTCTCAGGTGAGTCGCGTTGTCCCGAGTTCTGCCAGATGACAACCTTCCCTGAGCAGTCTCAGGTAGGTCGCGTTATCCCAGTTCTGCCAGATGACAACCTTCCCTGAGCAGTTTCACGTGAGTCGCGTTGTCCCCAGTTCTGCCAGATGACAACCTTCCCTGAGCAGTCTCACGTGAGTCGCGTTGTCCCCAGTTCTGCCAGATGACAACCTTCCCTGAGCAGTCTCACGTGAGTCGAGTTGTCCCCAGTTCTGCCAGATGACAACCTTCCCTGAGCAGTCTCACGTGAGTCGCGTTGTCCCCAGTTCTGCTAGATGACAACCTTCCCTGAGCAGTTTCACGTGAGTCGCGTTGTCCCCATTTCTGCTAGATGACAACCTTCCCTGAGCAGTCTCACGTGAGTCGCGTTGTCCCCAGTTCTGCTAGATTACAGCCTTCCCTGAGCAGTCTCAGGTGGGTCGCGTTGTCCCCAATTCTGCTAGATTACAACCTTCCCTGAGCAGTCTCACGTGAGTCGCATTGTCCCCAATTCTGCCAGATGACAGCCTTCCCTGAGCAGTCTCAGGTGGGTCGCGTTGTCCCCAATTCTTCTAGATGACAGCCTTCCCTGAGCAATCTCAGGTGGGTCGCGTTGTCCCCAATTCTGCTAGATGACAGCCTTCCCTGAGCAGTCTCAGGTAGGTCGCGTTATCCCAGTTCTGCCAGATGACAGCCTTCCCTGAGCAGTCTCAGGTGAGTCGCGTTGTCCCCAGTTCTGCCAGATGACAACCTTCCCTGAGCAGTCTCAGGTGAGTCGCGTTGTCCCCAGTTCTGCCAGATGACAACCTTCCCTGAGCAGTCTCAGAGAGTCGAGTTGTCCCCAGTTCTGCCAGATGACAACCTTCCCTGAGCAGTCTCACGTGAGTCGCGTTGTCCCCAGTTCTGCTAGATGAAAGCCTTCCCTGAGCAGTTTCACGTGAGTCGCGTTGTCCTCATTTCTGCTAGATGACAACCTTCCCTGAGCAGTCTCACGTGAGTCGCGTTGTCCCCAGTTCTGCTAGATGACAACCTTCCCTGAGCAGTTTCAGGTGGGTCGCGATGTCCCCAATTCTGCTAGATTACAGCCTTCCCTGAGCAGTCTCAGGTGGGTCGCGTAGTCCGCATTTCTGCCAGATGACAGCCTTCCCTGAGCAGTCTCAGGTGGGTCGCGTTGTCCCCAGTTCTGCCAGATGACAGCCTTCCCTGAGCAGTTTCAGGTGGGTCGCGTTGTCCCCAGTTCTGCCAGATGACAACCTTCCCTGAGCAGTCTCAGGTGAGTCGCCTTGTCCCCAGTTCTGCTAGATGACAGCCTTCCCTGAGCAGTCTCAGGTGAGTCGCGTTGTCCCCAGTTCTGCCAGATGACAACCTTCCCTGAGCAGTCTCAGGTGAGTCGCGTTGTCCCCAGTTCTGCTAGATGACAGCCTTCCCTGAGCAGTCTCAGGTGAGTCGCGTTGTCCCCAGTTCTGCCAGATGACAACCTTCCCTGAGCAGTCTCACGTGAGTCGCGTTGTCCCCAATTCTGCTAGATTACAGCCTTCCCTGAGCAGTCTCAGGTGGGTCGCGTTGTCCGCATTTCTGCCAGATGACTGCCTTCCCTGAGCAGTCTCAGGTGGGTCGCGTGGTCCCCAATTCTTCTAGATGACAGCCTTCCCTGAGCATTCTCAGGTGGGTCGCGTTGTCCCCAATTCTGCTAGATGACAGCCTTCCCTGAGCAGTCTCAGGTAGGTCGCGTTATCCCAGTTCTGCCAGATGACAGCCTTCCCTGAGCAGTCTCAGGTGAGTCGCGTTTTCCCCAGTTCTGCCAGATGACAACCTTCCCTGAGCAGTCTCAGGTGAGTCGCGTTGTCCCCAGTTCTGCCAGATGACAACCTTCCCTGAGCAGTCTCAGAGAGTCGAGTTGTCCCCAGTTCTGCCAGATGACAACCTTCCCTGAGCAGTCTCACGTGAGTCGCGTTGTCCCCAGTTCTGCTAGATGAAAGCCTTCCCTGAGCAGTTTCACGTGAGTCGCGTTGTCCTCATTTCTGCTAGATGACAACCTTCCCTGAGCAGTCTCACGTGAGTCGCGTTGTCCCCAGTTCTGCTAGATGACAACCTTCCCTGAGCAGTTTCAGGTGGGTCGCGATGTCCCCAATTCTGCTAGATTACAGCCTTCCCTGAGCAGTCTCAGGTGGGTCGCGTTGTCCGCATTTCTGCCAGATGACAGCCTTCCCTGAGCAGTCTCAGGTAGGTCGCGTTGTCCCCAGTTCTGCCAGATGACAGCCTTCCCTGAGCAGTTTCAGGTGGGTCGCGTTGTCCCCAATTCTGCTAGATGACAGCCTTCCCTGAGCAGTCTCAGTTGGGTCGCGTTGTCCCCAATTCTGCTAGATGACAGCCTTCCCTGAGCAGTCTCAGGTTGGTCGCGTTGTCACCAATTCTGCTAGATGACAGCCTTCCCTGAGTAGTCTCAGGTGGGTCGCGTTGTCCCCAATTCTTCTAGATGACAGCCTTCCCTGAGCAGTCTCAGGTGGGTCGCGTTGTCCCCAGTTCTGCTAGATGACAGCCTTCCCAGAGCAGTCTCAGGTAGGTCGCGTTATCCCAGTTCTGCCAGATGACAGCCTTCCCTGAGCAGTCTCAGGTGAGTCGCGTTGTCCCCAGTTCTGCTAGATGACCGGTTTATCTGATCCCTCTCAGGTGGGTTGCGTTGTTCCCAGTTTTGCGAGATGACAGCCTTATCTGAACAGTCTCAGGTGGGCCGCGTTGTTCCCAGTTCTACTAGATGACGGCCTTTTCTGATCAGTCTAAGGTGGGCCGCGTTATTCCTAGTCCTGCTAGATGACAGCCTTATCTGAGCAGTCTCAGGTGGGCCGCGTTGTTCCCAGTTCTGCTAGATGACAGCCTTATCTGAGCCGTCTCAGGTGGGTCGCGTTGTTCCCAGTTCTGCTAGATGACAGCCTCATCTGAGCCGTCTCAGGTGGGTCGCGTTGTCTCCAGTTCTGCTAGATGACAGCCTTCTCTGTGCCGTCTTAGGTGGATCGAGTTGTCCCCAGTTCTGCCAGATGATAGCCTTCTCTGAGCCGTCTCAGGTGCGTCGAGTTGTCCCCAGTTCTGCTAGATGACAGCCTTCTTTGAGCCGTCTCAGGTGGGTGGAGTTCTACCCAGTTCTGCCAGATGACAGCCTTCTCTGAGCAGTCGCAGGTGCGTCAAGTTGTCCCCAGTTCTGCCAGATAACAGCCTTCTTTGAGCCGTCTCAGGTGGGTGGAGTTCCACCCAGTTCTGCCAGATGACATTCTTCTCTGAGCCGTCTCAGGTGCTACGAGTTGTCCCCAGTTCTGCTAGATGACAGCGTTATATGAGCAGTCTCAGGTGGGCCGCTTTGTTCCCAGTTCTACTAGATGACAGCCTTATCTGAGCCGACCTAGGTGGGTCGCGTTATCCCCAGTTCTGCCAGATGACAGCCTTCCCTGAGCAGTCTCAGGTGAGTCGCGTTGTCCCCAGTTCTGCTAGATGACAGGTTTATCTGATCCGTCTCAGGTGGGTCGCGTTGTTCCCAGTTCTGCCAGATGACAGCCTTCCCTGAGCAGTCTCAGGTGTGCCGCGTTGTTCCCAGTTCTACTAGATGACAGCCTTATCTGAGCCGTCTCAGGTGGGTCGCGTTGTTCCCAGTTCTGCTAGATGACAGCCTTCTCTGATCCGTCTCAGGTGGGTCGCGTTGTCCCCAGTTCTGCCAGATGACAGCCTTCCCTGAGCAGTTTCAGGTGGGTCGCGTTGTCCCCAATTCTGCTAGATGACAGCCTTCCCTGAGCAGTCTCAGTTGGGTCGCGTTGTCCCCAATTCTGCTAGATGACAGCCTTCCCTGAGCAGTCTCAGGTGGGTCGCGTTGTCACCAATTCTGCTAGATGACAGCCTTCCCTGAGTAGTCTCAGGTGGGTCGCGTTGTCCCCAATTCTTCTAGATGACAGCCTTCCCTGAGCAGTCTCAGGTGGGTCGCGTTGTCCCCAGTTCTGCTAGATGACAGCCTTTCCAGAGCAGTCTCAGGTAGGTCGCGTTATCCCAGTTCTGCCAGATGACAGCCTTCCCTGAGCAGTCTCAGGTGAGTCGCGTTGTCCCCAGTTCTGCTAGATGACCGGTTTATCTGATCCCTCTCAGGTGGGTTGCGTTGTTCCCAGTTTTGCGAGATGACAGCCTTATCTGAACAGTCTCAGGTGGGCCGCGTTGTTCCCAGTTCTACTAGATGACAGCCTTTTCTGATCAGTCTAAGGTGGGCCGCGTTATTCCTAGTCCTGCTAGATGACAGCCTTATCTGAGCAGTCTCAGGTGGGCCGCGTTGTTCCCAGTTCTGCTAGATGACAGCCTTATCTGAGCCGTCTCAGGTGGGTCGCGTTGTTCCCAGTTCTGCTAGATGACAGCCTCATCTGAGCCGTCTCAGGTGGGTCGCGTTGTCTCCAGTTCTGCTAGATGACAGCCTTCTCTGTGCCGTCTCAGGTGGATCGAGTTGTCCCCAGTTCTGCCAGATGATAGCCTTCTCTGAGCCGTCTCAGGTGCGTCGAGTTGTCCCCAGTTCTGCTAGATGACAGCCTTCTTTGAGCCGTCTCAGGTGGGTGGAGTTCTACCCAGTTCTGCCAGATGACAGCCTTCTCTGAGCAGTCGCAGGTGCGTCAAGTTGTCACCAGTTCTGCTAGATAACAGCCTTCTTTGAGCCGTCTCAGGTGGGTGGAGTTCTACCCAGTTCTGCCAGATGACATTCTTCTCTGAGCCGTCTCAGGTGCTACGAGTTGTCCCCAGTTCTGCTAGATGACAGCGTTATATGAGCAGTCTCAGGTGGGCCGCTTTGTTCCCAGTTCTACTAGATGACAGCCTTATCTGAGCCGACTTAGGTGGGTCGCGTTATCCCCAGTTCTGCCAGATGACAGCCTTCCCTGAGCAGTCTCAGGTGAGTCGCGTTGTCCCCAGTTCTGCTAGATGACAGGTTTATCTGATCCGTCTCAGGTGGGTCGCGTTGTTCCCAGTTCTGCCAGATGACAGCCTTCCCTGAGCAGTCTCAGGTGTGCCGCGTTGTTCCCAGTTCTACTAGATGACAGCCTTATCTGAGCCGTCTCAGGTGGGTCGCGTTATTCCCAGTTCTGCTAGATGACAGCCTTCTCTGATCCGTCTCAGGTGGGTCGCGTTGTTCCCAGTTCTGCTAGATGACAGCCTTATCTGAGCAGTCTCAGGTGGGTCGTGTTGTTCCCAGTCCTGCTAGATGACAGCCTTCCCTGAGCAGTCTCAGGTGGGTCGCGTTGTCACCAATTCTGCTAGATGACAGCCTTATCTGAGCCGTCTCAGGTGGGTCGCTTTGTTCCCAGTTCTGCTAGATGACAGCCTTAACTGAGCCATCTCAGGTGGGTCGCATTGTTCCCAGTTTTGCTAGATGAGAACCTTATCTGAGCCGTCTCAGGTGGGTCAATTTTTCCCCAGTTCTGCTAAATGACAGCGTTATCTGAGCAGTCCCAGGTGGGTCGCGTTGTGTCCAGTTCTGCTAGATGACAGCTCTCTCTGATCCGTCTCAGGTGGGTCGAGTTCTCTCTAGTTCTATTAGATGACAGCCTTCTCTGAGCCGTCTCAGGTGGGTCGAATTGTTCCCAGTTCTGCCAGATGATAGCCTTCTCTGAGCCGTCTCAGGTGGGTGGAGTTTCCCCCAGTTCTGCTAGATGACAGTCTTCTCTGATCCGTCTCAGGTGGCTGGAGTTCTCCCCAGTTCTGCTAGATGACAGCCTTCTCTGAGCCGTCTCAGGTGGGTCAAGTTGTCCGCAGTTCTGCCAGATGACAGCCTTCCCTGAGACGTCTCAGGTGGGTGGAGTTCTCCCCAGTTCTGCCAGATGACAGTCTTCTCTGAGCCGTCTCATGTGCGTCGAGTTGTCCCCAGTTCTTCTAGATGACAGCCTTCCCTGAGCAGTCTCAGGTGAGTCGCGTTGTCCCCAGTTCTGCTAGATGACAACCTTCCCTGAGCAGTCTCAGGTAGGTCGCGTTATCCCAGTTCTGCCAGATGACAGCCTTCCCTGAGCAGTCTCAGGTGAGTCGCGTTGTCCCCAGTTCTGCTAGATGACAACCTTCCCTGAGCAGTCTCAGGTGAGTCGCGTTGTCCCCAGTTCTGCTAGATGACAGCCTTCCCTGAGCAGTCTCAGGTGAGTCGCGTTGTCCCCAGTTCTGCCAGATGACAGCCTTCGCTGAGCAGTCTCAGGTGAGTCACGTTGTCCCCAGTTCTGCCAGATGACAACCTTCCCTGAGCAGTCTCAGGTGAGTCGCGTTGTCCCGAGTTCTGCCAGATGACAACCTTCCCTGAGCAGTCTCAGGTAGGTCGCGTTATCCCAGTTCTGCCAGATGACAACCTTCCCTGAGCAGTTTCACGTGAGTCGCGTTGTCCCCAGTTCTGCCAGATGACAACCTTCCCTGAGCAGTCTCACGTGAGTCGCGTTGTCCCCAGTTCTGCCAGATGACAACCTTCCCTGAGCAGTCTCACGTGAGTCGAGTTGTCCCCAGTTCTGCCAGATGACAACCTTCCCTGAGCAGTCTCACGTGAGTCGCGTTGTCCCCAGTTCTGCTAGATGACAACCTTCCCTGAGCAGTTTCACGTGAGTCGCGTTGTCCCCATTTCTGCTAGATGACAACCTTCCCTGAGCAGTCTCACGTGAGTCGCGTTGTCCCCAGTTCTGCTAGATTACAGCCTTCCCTGAGCAGTCTCAGGTGGGTCGCGTTGTCCCCAATTCTGCTAGATTACAACCTTCCCTGAGCAGTCTCACGTGAGTCGCATTGTCCCCAATTCTGCCAGATGACAGCCTTCCCTGAGCAGTCTCAGGTGGGTCGCGTTGTCCCCAATTCTTCTAGATGACAGCCTTCCCTGAGCAGTCTCAGGTGGGTCGCGTTGTCCCCAATTCTGCTAGATGACAGCCTTCCCTGAGCAGTCTCAGGTAGGTCGCGTTATCCCAGTTCTGCCAGATGACAGCCTTCCCTGAGCAGTCTCAGGTGAGTCGCGTTGTCCCCAGTTCTGCCAGATGACAACCTTCCCTGAGCAGTCTCAGGTGAGTCGCGTTGTCCCCAGTTCTGCCAGATGACAACCTTCCCTGAGCAGTCTCAGAGAGTCGAGTTGTCCCCAGTTCTGCCAGATGACAACCTTCCCTGAGCAGTCTCACGTGAGTCGCGTTGTCCCCAGTTCTGCTAGATGAAAGCCTTCCCTGAGCGGTTTCACGTGAGTCGCGTTGTCCTCATTTCTGCTCGATGACAACCTTCCCTGAGCAGTCTCACGTGAGTCGCGTTGTCCCCAGTTCTGCTAGATGACAACCTTCCCTGAGCAGTTTCAGGTGGGTCGCGATGTCCCCAATTCTGCTAGATTACAGCCTTCCCTGAGCAGTCTCAGGTGGGTCGCGTTGTCCGCATTTCTGCCAGATGACAGCCTTCCCTGAGCAGTCTCAGGTGGGTCGCGTTGTCCCCAGTTCTGCCAGATGACAGCCTTCCCTGAGCAGTTTCAGGTGGGTCGCGTTGTCCCCAGTTCTGCCAGATGACAACCTTCCCTGAGCAGTCTCAGGTGAGTCGCCTTGTCCCCAGTTCTGCTAGATGACAGCCTTCCCTGAGCAGTCTCAGGTGAGTCGCGTTGTCCCCAGTTCTGCCAGATGACAACCTTCCCTGAACAGTCTCAGGTGAGTCGCGTTGTCCCCAGTTCTGCTAGATGACAGCCTTCCCTGAGCAGTCTCAGGTGAGTCGCGTTGTCCCCAGTTCTGCCAGATGACAACCTTCCCTGAGCAGTCTCACGTGAGTCGAGTTGTCCCCAGTTCTGCCAGATGACAACCTTCCCTGAGCAGTCTCACGTGAGTCGCGTTGTCTCCAGTTCTGCTAGATGAAAGCCTTCCCTGAGCAGTTTCACGTGAGTCGCGTTGTCCCCATTTCTGCTAGATGACAACCTTCCCTGAGCAGTCTCACGTGAGTCGCGTTGTCCCCAGTTCTGCTAGATTACAGCCTTCCCTGAGCAGTCTCAGGTGGGTCGCGTTGTCCCCAATTCTGCTAGATTACAACCTTCCCTGAGCAGTCTCACGTGAGTCGCATTGTCCCCAATTCTGCTAGATTACAGCCTTCCCTGAGCAGTCTCAGGTGAGTCGCGTTGTCCCCAGTTCTGCCAGATGACAGCCTTCGCTGAGCAGTCTCAGGTGAGTCACGTTGTCCCCAGTTCTGCCAGATGACAACCTTCCCTGAGCAGTCTCAGGTGAGTCGCGTTGTCCCGAGTTCTGCCAGATGACAACCTTCCCTGAGCAGTCTCAGGTAGGTCGCGTTATCCCAGTTCTGCCAGATGACAACCTTCCCTGAGCAGTTTCACGTGAGTCGCGTTGTCCCCAGTTCTGCCAGATGACAACCTTCCCTGAGCAGTCTCACGTGAGTCGCGTTGTCCCCAGTTCTGCCAGATGACAACCTTCCCTGAGCAGTCTCACGTGAGTCGAGTTGTCCCCAGTTCTGCCAGATGACAACCTTCCCTGAGCAGTCTCACGTGAGTCGCGTTGTCCCCAGTTCTGCTAGATGACAACCTTCCCTGAGCAGTTTCACGTGAGTCGCGTTGTCCCCATTTCTGCTAGATGACAACCTTCCCTGAGCAGTCTCACGTGAGTCGCGTTGTCCCCAGTTCTGCTAGATTACAGCCTTCCCTGAGCAGTCTCAGGTGGGTCGCGTTGTCCCCAATTCTGCTAGATTACAACCTTCCCTGAGCAGTCTCACGTGAGTCGCATTGTCCCCAATTCTGCCAGATGACAGCCTTCCCTGAGCAGTCTCAGGTGGGTCGCGTTGTCCCCAATTCTTCTAGATGACAGCCTTCCCTGAGCAGTCTCAGGTGGGTCGCGTTGTCCCCAATTCTGCTAGATGACAGCCTTCCCTGAGCAGTCTCAGGTAGGTCGCGTTATCCCAGTTCTGCCAGATGACAGCCTTCCCTGAGCAGTCTCAGGTGAGTCGCGTTGTCCCCAGTTCTGCCAGATGACAACCTTCCCTGAGCAGTCTCAGGTGAGTCGCGTTGTCCCCAGTTCTGCCAGATGACAACCTTCCCTGAGCAGTCTCAGAGAGTCGAGTTGTCCCCAGTTCTGCCAGATGACAACCTTCCCTGAGCAGTCTCACGTGAGTCGCGTTGTCCCCAGTTCTGCTAGATGAAAGCCTTCCCTGAGCGGTTTCACGTGAGTCGCGTTGTCCTCATTTCTGCTCGATGACAACCTTCCCTGAGCAGTCTCACGTGAGTCGCGTTGTCCCCAGTTCTGCTAGATGACAACCTTCCCTGAGCAGTTTCAGGTGGGTCGCGATGTCCCCAATTCTGCTAGATTACAGCCTTCCCTGAGCAGTCTCAGGTGGGTCGCGTTGTCCGCATTTCTGCCAGATGACAGCCTTCCCTGAGCAGTCTCAGGTGGGTCGCGTTGTCCCCAGTTCTGCCAGATGACAGCCTTCCCTGAGCAGTTTCAGGTGGGTCGCGTTGTCCCCAGTTCTGCCAGATGACAACCTTCCCTGAGCAGTCTCAGGTGAGTCGCCTTGTCCCCAGTTCTGCTAGATGACAGCCTTCCCTGAGCAGTCTCAGGTGAGTCGCGTTGTCCCCAGTTCTGCCAGATGACAACCTTCCCTGAACAGTCTCAGGTGAGTCGCGTTGTCCCCAGTTCTGCTAGATGACAGCCTTCCCTGAGCAGTCTCAGGTGAGTCGCGTTGTCCCCAGTTCTGCCAGATGACAACCTTCCCTGAGCAGTCTCACGTGAGTCGAGTTGTCCCCAGTTCTGCCAGATGACAACCTTCCCTGAGCAGTCTCACGTGAGTCGCGTTGTCTCCAGTTCTGCTAGATGAAAGCCTTCCCTGAGCAGTTTCACGTGAGTCGCGTTGTCCCCATTTCTGCTAGATGACAACCTTCCCTGAGCAGTCTCACGTGAGTCGCGTTGTCCCCAGTTCTGCTAGATTACAGCCTTCCCTGAGCAGTCTCAGGTGGGTCGCGTTGTCCCCAATTCTGCTAGATTACAACCTTCCCTGAGCAGTCTCACGTGAGTCGCATTGTCCCCAATTCTGCTAGATTACAGCCTTCCCTGAGCAGTCTCAGGTGGGTCGCGTTGTCCGCATTTCTGCCAGATGACTGCCTTCCCTGAGCAGTCTCAGGTGGGTCGCGTTGTCCCCAATTCTTCTAGATGACAGCCTTCCCTAAACATTCTCAGGTGGGTCGCGTTGTCCCCAATTCTGCTAGATGACAGCCTTCCCTGAGCAGTCTCAGGTAGGTCGCGTTATCCCAGTTCTGCCAGATGACAGCCTTCCCTGAGCAGTCTCAGGTGAGTCGCGTTTTCCCCAGTTCTGCCAGATGACAACCTTCCCTGAGCAGTCTCAGGTGAGTCGCGTTGTCCCCAGTTCTGCCAGATGACAACCTTCCCTGAGCAGTCTCAGAGAGTCGAGTTGTCCCCAGTTCTGCCAGATGACAACCTTCCCTGAGCAGTCTCACGTGAGTCGCGTTGTCCCCAGTTCTGCTAGATGAAAGCCTTCCCTGAGCAGTTTCACGTGAGTCGCGTTGTCCTCATTTCTGCTAGATGACAACCTTCCCTGAGCAGTCTCACGTGAGTCGCGTTGTCCCCAGTTTTGCTAGATGACAACCTTCCCTGAGCAGTTTCAGGTGGGTCGCGATGTCCCCAATTCTGCTAGATTACAGCCTTCCCTGAGCAGTCTCAGGTGGGTCGCGTTGTCCGCATTTCTGCCAGATGACAGCCTTCCCTGAGCAGTCTCAGGTAGGTCGCGTTGTCCCCAGTTCTGCCAGATGACAGCCTTCCCTGAGCAGTTTCAGGTGGGTCGCGTTGTCCCCAATTCTGCTAGATGACAGCCTTCCCTGAGCAGTCTCAGTTGGGTCGCGTTGTCCCCAATTCTGCTAGATGACAGCCTTCCCTGAGCAGTCTCAGGTGGGTCGCGTTGTCACCAATTCTGCTAGATGACAGCCTTCCCTGAGTAGTCTCAGGTGGGTCGCGTTGTCCCCAATTCTTCTAGATGACAGCCTTCCCTGAGCAGTCTCAGGTGGGTCGCGTTGTCCCCAGTTCTGCTAGATGACAGCCTTCCCAGAGCAGTCTCAGGTAGGTCGCGTTATCCCAGTTCTGCCAGATGACAGCCTTCCCTGAGCAGTCTCAGGTGAGTCGCGTTGTCCCCAGTTCTGCTAGATGACCGGTTAATCTGATCCCTCTCAGGTGGGTTGCGTTGTTCCCAGTTTTGCGAGATGACAGCCTTATCTGAACAGTCTCAGGTGGGCCGCGTTGTTCCCAGTTCTACTAGATGACGGCCTTTTCTGATCAGTCTAAGGTGGGCCGCGTTATTCCTAGTCCTGCTAGATGACAGCCTTATCTGAGCAGTCTCAGGTGGGCCGCGTTGTTCCCAGTTCTGCTAGATGACAGCCTTATCTGAGCCGTCTCAGGTGGGTCGCGTTGTTCCCAGTTCTGCTAGATGACAGCCTCATCTGAGCCGTCTCAGGTGGGTCGCGTTGTCTCCAGTTCTGCTAGATGACAGCCTTCTCTGTGCCGTCTCAGGTGGATCGAGTTGTCCCCAGTTCTGCCAGATGATAGCCTTCTCTGAGCCGTCTCAGGTGCGTCGAGTTGTCCCCAGTTCTGCTAGATGACAGCCTTCTTTGAGCCGTCTCAGGTGGGTGGAGTTCTACCCAGTTCTGCCAGATGACAGCCTTCTCTGAGCAGTCGCAGGTGCGTCAAGTTGTCCCCAGTTCTGCCAGATAACAGCCTTCTTTGAGCCGTCTCAGGTGGGTGGAGTTCTACCCAGTTCTGCCAGATGACATTCTTCTCTGAGCCGTCTCAGGTGCTACGAGTTGTCCCCAGTTCTGCTAGATGACAGCGTTATATGAGCAGTCTCAGGTGGGCCGCTTTGTTCCCAGTTCTACTAGATGACAGCTTTATCTGAGCCGACCTAGGTGGGTCGCGTTATCCCCAGTTCTGCCAGATGACAGCCTTCCCTGAGCAGTCTCAGGTGAGTCGCGTTGTCCCCAGTTCTGCTAGATGACAGGTTTATCTGATCCGTCTCAGGTGGGTCGCGTTGTTCCCAGTTCTGCCAGATGACAGCCTTCCCTGAGCAGTCTCAGGTGTGCCGCGTTGTTCCCAGTTCTACTAGATGACAGCCTTATCTGAGCCGTCTCAGGTGGGTCGCGTTGTTCCCAGTTCTGCTAGATGACAGCCTTCTCTGATCCGTCTCAGGTGGGTCGCGTTGTTCCCAGTTCTGCTAGATGACAGCCTTATCTGAGCTGTCTCAGGTGGGTCGTGTTGTTCCCAGTCCTGCTAGATGACATCCTTCCCTGAGCAGTCTCAGGTGGGTCGCGTTGTCACCAATTCTGCTAGATGACAGCCTTATCTGAGCCGTCTCAGGTGGGTCGCTTTGTTCCCAGTTCTGCTAGATGACAGCCTTAACTGAGCCATCTCAGGTGGGTCGCATTGTTCCCAGTTTTGCTAGATGAGAACCTTATCTGAGCCGTCTCAGGTGGGTCAATTTTTCCCCAGTTCTGCTAAATGACAGCGTTATCTGAGCAGTCCCAGGTGGGTCGCGTTGTGTCCAGTTCTGCTAGATGACAGCTCTCTCTGATCCGTCTCAGGTGGGTCGAGTTCTCTCTAGTTCTATTAGATGACAGCCTTCTCTGAGCCGTCTCAGGTGGGTCGAATTGTTCCCAGTTCTGCCAGATGATAGCCTTCTCTGAGCCGTCTCAGGTGGGTGGAGTTTCCCCCAGTTCTGCTAGATGACAGTCTTCTCTGATCCGTCTCAGGTGGCTGGAGTTCTCCCCAGTTCTGCTAGATGACAGCCATCTCTGAGCCGTCTCAGGTGGGTCAAGTTGTCCGCAGTTCTGCCAGATGACAGCCTTCCCTGAGACGTCTCAGGTGGGTGGAGTTCTCCCCAGTTCTGCCAGATGACAGCCTTCTCTGAGCCGTCTCATGTGCGTCGAGTTGTCCCCAGTTCTGCTAGATGACAGCCTTCTCTGAGCCGTCTCAGGTGGGTCGAGTTGTCCCCAGTTCTGCTAGATGACAGCCTTCTCTCAGCCGTCTCAGGTGCGTCGACTTGTCCCCTGTTCTGCTAGATGACAGCCTTCTCTGAACCGTCTCAGGTGCATCGAGTTTTCCCCAGTTCTGCCAGATGACAGCCTTCCCTGAACCGTCTCAGATGGGTGGAGTTCTCCCCAGTTCTGCCAGATGACAGCCTTCTCTGAGCAGCCGTCGGTGGTAATCAGCTCATTAAAGTTGGTATCGTTAGGGACCCCTACGCGTCTCTATTGGCCAGCAACCTCTGGCAGTTCCTTCACCTCATCCATTCCTCCTGGAATACAAAAGTTTGCGTTGCTTCGTGGTGTCCTCTTCCCTCCCTCGTCATAAAGGGTAGTGACGAACCGGGACAGAGCAGTCCACTCGGTCCCTTGTGCCTCTACCATGACCCTGGAGGGAGAGACCCGCAGGGCGACCAGATCCGGATGAGCACGTGCGCAAGAATGGACGGGGTCCCTAATATTTCCAGATTGAACGCCTCCAACGCCGCTCGAGTGCACCCATTGGGCTCCTAGCCTCCGGGGCGAGGTCCCCTGAAAGCATTTAGAGACGGGTTCCCTGACGACATTAGGATGAAAGTGCAACAGAGCGCTCAGCCGAACCCCTGGCATCACAACCCTGAAACAGATGACGGAGCACATTTTCATGTGACACTCGTTAAAACGTTTAATAGTTCAGTTGAAATTATTTGCCGCAACAACAACCTGTATACACAATATTGTATTGCGGTTATACTCGTGGAGGGAGAGCATAACTCGCAGTATGTCCGATATATTAATATATGATTTAATATATGAACTCTGGTGATACTGATAATTATCTTGTGTTTTAGTTGTTACTCTTAAAGTTTATCTTTATTTCTTGCCACGGCTGCTGTTATTTGGGTTTCTGGTAAAGCTTGTATAACTTAGCAGGGTGTGATACGGGAAGGAAGGTAAAAAGTAACAACTGTAACAATAGATTAAGTTATTGAAGAACACTATGCTTTAATGGCACACGCATTGAATATCTTAGTAATAATCTACACAGTTCTTAAGTTAGTTGGAGCTGTAGAACGGTCTAGCCCTACCACGTTCGTAAGCCAAACTTGCGGTCGCTGAGCAATGAAGTATTTTATACGTGCTCTAGAAATAATTGTAGTATTTATCACACGTTCCTATAGACCTTTAAATCGATAACCTTTCACCGTTCCTACTACATTATAAGAAGTAAATAATATCGCCTGCTTCTGAGAGCTTACATGTATCTTATTCACATCGCAGCACTTTATACCCAACCGCCCTGGCTGATGGAGACGCTAGAACTAACCTTTCTTCCCTTGAAGATTTTAAACATACTCTTCCTTAAAATTTCATTGTCTGTCTTCGTTCAGCTTGGAACCTTCCAGAAGACTTACCCGGCTATTGTTCTACGTTTGCAAGCATGTGGCCTCTCTACAAACATATGTTATTTTCGCTTGTCGCCTTTTTCTGTTTCACAAAGGCTCAAGGTCTGGCTTTTATGACCTTCCCGTAAAGTCCTTTTTGCCTGGGCCCTAATTTTAACACAAAGATATGTTTGTCGGCTTTTAACAAGGATTCCACAGCTCCAGCTACACTTGCACATACATAAAACTTATGCCTTAACTTCTATTTATACAACAAGTATTTTTCTTATTAATACCGTTTCACCGTACCATGTGATATCCTGCTAAGTTATTAGATACATTAGTATTGGATTCTGAATTTGCATGTTGGCTACGAGATAGTGCAGCTGCTATAGGAGAAGCTGAAGCACCTCGTGAACTTGTGAAACCAGAGGATATTGTACCCCTTTCAGTTACATTATTTTCATGCATATTTACATGGTTTACAGCATCAGTAATTGTACTATTGTCTACCCTAGTTCTATTATTCATGATTGAATTCAATCTATATTCTAGTTTCTCAAATTTCTTATTGCTATCCTGTACTACAGATTCAAACTTTTCCTGCATTATTTTACCTTCCTTTTGAATTTCTGTAATTTCCCCCTTTATGTCTATTTGAATTTGCACTAAGTCTGCATTTGTATGGTCTATAATTTCTCTTAGTTCAGTTGTCTGACTATCCAACTTAGTACTCATTTCTTGACTATTTATGCTAATCTGCCTAGCAATTTTACCTTCAAGCTTTTTATACTGGTTATTAATCTGTTCTTCCATTTCAGCATGCATTGCTCTACTAGTATCGTTTAGTTTCCTTTCTATTCTCTTAATTTCAGACCTGTTTTCCTTTAAGTTATTTGCAATCTGTCTACCTATTTCTTGGCTTTGCTGATCTAGCTTTTTATCTAGTGCTATATTACTTTGCCCCAGTATCTCAAATTTTCTCTCAATTTCCTTGTTATTTTGATCTAATTTATTGTCCATGTCAGTTTTAAGGTGTGATATAGCCCTAAGAATTGTCATCAGATTAAGCTGATGGTTACTACCTAATTCGGATATTTCCCTTTGAGTTGTATTGTCTTTCTGAGGGACTGCATTATCATGTAACCCTGTATGTTTGTTGTTCATTCTCGTTTCTGTTGCGTGACCCTGTTCTGTACCTAACGGTATTTCTGCCCTTACACACTGTTGAACTTCCATATTATCCGTTTCTGTTACTCTATTTGGAATGTTATCATTAAAATTAGTTACATCGGATATATCTCTATCCAACGAAATTAAAATGCTTTCATTTGAACTTTCCCTTTCCATCTCTGTAGAGTGTCTATTTAATTGGATATTACTACTTGAGTTTCTCCTACTAATCTTACCACTTCTAAGTATCATTTACACTCGCATTAAATTATAACATGCACAATACACATTTACAAAGAAACTTTATCACTATTACTGTATAAAGTTTTTGTCTGACCTTTTTACTGTGATCTTACGGTGACCAAACGTAGAGCTGAGGTGTAGTCTTGCTGTTCGCAGTTCGTGCCCCTCTCTCATGAATAAAGTTCTTGTAGACCTTAGATGTTGTGGATGTGTTGGTTGTTTCTTGACGTTCTGCGTTGTTTCATGTCCTGTTGGCAGCCTGAAGATTTTCTTGTACCCGTAGGTTCTTCTTTTTTTTACTTTGCACCTTGATGGTTTCTCTGCTGGGCTCTTCGTTGGGTTTCTCTGCTGGGCTCTGCGATGTGTTTCTCTGCTGGGCTCTGCGATGAGTTTCTCTGCTGGGCTCTTCGCTGGATTTCTCTGCTGGGCTCTTCGATGTGTTTCTCTGCTGGGTTCCTCGATGTATCGTCGTTGTTCCTTCCCTGCGTTCGCGTAGCTTTTATTTTTTTTTTACAAGTCATACGATGTTGGCCTCCAAACTTGCTACATTAGCCCCAACATTCGGGCTCCAAACTTGCTACTTTAGCCTTCAACATTCGGCGTCAAACTTGCTACTTTAGCCCCACGTTCCGGCGCCAAACTTGCGGTATACTCGTGGAGGGAGAGCATAACTCGCAGTATGTCCGATATATTAATATATGATTTAATATATGAACTCTGGTGATACTGATAATTATCTTGTGTTTTAGTTGTTACTCTTAAAGTTTATCTTTATTTCTTGCCACGGCTGCTGTTATTTGGGTTTCTGGTAAAGCTTGTATAACTTAGCAGGGTGTGATACGGGAAGGAAGGTAAAAAGTAACAACTGTAACAATAGATTAAGTTATTGAAGAACACTATGCTTTAATGGCACACGCATTGAATATCTTAGTAATAATCTACACAGTTCTTAAGTTAGTTGGAGCTGTAGAACGGTCTAGCCCTACCACGTTCGTAAGCCAAACTTGCGGTCGCTGAGCAATGAAGTATTTTATACGTGCTCTAGAAATAATTGTAGTATTTATCACACGTTCCTATAGACCTTTAAATCGATAACCTTTCACCGTTCCTACTACATTATAAGAAGTAAATAATATCGCCTGCTTCTGAGAGCTTACATGTATCTTATTCACATCGCAGCACTTTATACCCAACCGCCCTGGCTGATGGAGACGTTAGAACTAACCTTTCTTCCCTTGAAGATTTTAAACATACTCTTCCTTAAAATTTCATTGTCTGTCTTCGTTCAGCTTGGAACCTTCCAGAAGACTTACCCGGCTATTGTTCTACGTTTGCAAGCATGTGGCCTCTCTACAAACATATGTTATTTTCGCTTGTCGCTTTTTTCTGTTTCACAAAGGCTCAAGGTCTGGCTTTTATGACCTTCCCGTAAAGTCCTTTTTGCCTGGGCCCTAATTTTAACACAAAGATATGTTTGTCGGCTTTTAACAAGGATTCCACAGCTCCAGCTACACTTGCACATACATAAAACTTATGCCTTAACTTCTATTTATACAACAAGTATTTTTCTTATTAATACCGTTTCACATTATAATTCACATTATTATATATATATATGGCGTATATAACCATAGTTACTGTCTCAGTATTCTCTTAAAGTTAACAAGTTTATACTGAGCTCAAATTCAAAATGTGGGAGCTGCATTACCCTGTCAAAAAGTGATTATTTTGGAATAAACTACTTGATATGTTTAACACACAATGCTACGTGTTTATATGCTCAACACATTATTTCCAGGTCCCGTTTCACTCTACACTTTTAAACGCAATAATGCTATTCTTCACAGAAAATATTTTGCCGTGCAGACTATAGAATTGTTTTAGCAGCAAAATTGTATTGTTGTCTAATGTTCACAAGAATCCTATAATATAAACAGTGTTCACGTGAGCATATGTTAATGTTAAATCGTTGTACACGCAACTTGAGTGTGACAAAGACATTTTCCTCTTGACTACAGGTGAAGTCCCAAGTTCGGTCCCGGATGATAGAGGAGGCCCAAACTCTGCTGCTGGCCGAGTGTCGTACGACGAGTCGTTCCGCCCGGATCTTCCGGCCACTTGGCACCAATGGGGCAGATACACATCTAGTCCTGTGGCCTGCACTAGTAGAATGGTCATATTGGCAACACTGCTCGTCCTTCAAGGAGCGGGATTGGTTGGTGAGTGACACCTCATGGACAATTGTTCCCTCCACATGCAAGCTTAGGCCATCTTGAATCTCGCATACTTTGTAGAATGTTGCAACCATTCATTTTTTCTATTATTATTATTATTTATCAGTTTTACTATTTATTGAACATTGTGGCATATTGTCATTATCAGACACACTGTTGTCCTGTATTTTTGCTACCAGATGTAGCATTATTGGGTCTCCTTAGTTACATTTCGGTCTTTCCTTCTGGCGCGGACCACGCCAAAGGGAACAATCTGTTTGAAATTGTCTGGTATGACGTCAGTCCTGTCTGGCTTTGACTAGACACGGTTGGTGGGGGCAAGATAGCGTCACTCGATAGTAAGTGGTCGTTGGAACCAGTCGTGTGTGGCCAGTCTACGGTCTGTGGCATCTCCCTTCATCCTGTTTCCTTAGTTAAGTATGTAGGGAAGTCAAACGTTTTGGTGATAAATCCCAGGTAATGTGCATTATGTCATCTTTCAATGTAATATAACACCCACGCCTTCCTCTTATTTCTCCACAACAAGAATCCAGACTTTTACTGCCAGTGCCCCCCATGTGCGTGTTGGGGTGATCTAAATTTAATCATTTTCTGGTAACCTTTTCGGCCTTCACCTTAACATGTAACAATATTATAAATTAATTTCCTATTTGGTGGAACCTTTTGGTTTTCTTAAAACCTTCGTCTCTGTTCTTATATAGAGCCCGGATGTTAGGCAAAATGCCTTTTTACTGGGCGGTAATAACGCAAACCTTATGTTGACATGATCGTGTTTTGAGGTATTTGGAAATGTTAGATCCATTTTTATGTTGCGTTTTAACATCTAGATATCTATTTGAATTATAAATACAATTGTTTACATTTCTAAAACCAAGTAAAGTTTTTTTTCCTATTTACTTTCAATCTATTACATGCAGGGAACTCTAGATGTTGAACATCTTGTAACGTTTGCTGTCTGCTAAGCATTCAGCACTTCTCTTTGAAAGTGGTTCCCCGTATCAGTCACATCAAAAGTAAACTTCACAGTTATGTTAGTGGATTTGGTGCCCATGTGCGTTCAACTGTTTTATTGTGTTATCAACCAACAAACACTCAGCAAACAGTCACAGTTTTCATAAGGTTTGTGTAAATCATTAGCAGAGTCTAACACAAGAAGTGTCGTAATGGCAATAATAAAAATGAAGCATTTCTAAACCAAATACCTACCGATTATCGTATATTATGATTATGAGCTTTTAAAATATATAATGCCCTTTTCAACTTTACCGTGCCTTTTCTTAGGTTTTGGTTGTTATATATGAATGCCTAGCAATGATCCATATTTCACTTGCATAGAGTAGTACAGGCAGGCACCAATATTATTTGATAGAATGTCATCCTTATTTTATTTTTCAATGTCCTGTGCATAATTCAACATCATATCGTTTGAAATCCTGCAACCTTCTCTTTCGGTTCTTCACATGCACTTGAAATTACATGCTAAACAGTTAATTCAATTCTCTTAGTTCTAACCTCTTTTATAGTTCCAATTCCATCACATGAGTTAATATTATCATAAAAACTATGATATTATTATCTATCTGCACTAAATGTTCTCTTTCCTATAATCTTAGTATACAAAAGTCAGCGTGTGTGTGTGTGTGTTAGGGAAGTAAAGCCGGTGGTCCCGTGTCGTAGATTTACGGCACGTAAAATAACCTCAAGCCTGATAAAGAGGCCTCTGATCAAAATTACCGGTCTTTCACGCCCAATATAGAATGGGACGCTAAGGACCACAGCAGTTAAAGAGCGTCCATAAATAAAACTCAACGTTTTTTACTGTTGCACCGATTTCGACCAAATTTGGCACGGATAACGTCTAGCACAAGGCAGAAATTGCTGTTTAGCTTAGAATTGGAAATTCCATCCTATTTCACACGATTAGTTATTTGATTTTATGTGATGCCCACAAAAGCTCGCAACACAATCGTGATAGGTCGACAACATGAGAACAAGAATTCACGGAACAACGTGTTCACATGTTCGTTGATCTCCTCTCTGGATTGATCATGGAGTAATAACACATGTCTGTGGAAATGTGAAGACAAAGCAACTACGTTATATTAGACTGAAGAGCATCATACCACTGCTACTTCTTATTATTATTTACCTTCACATGATATTTATTGAGTACTGACATAAAACAGGAGAGGGTTAGAAGTGAAGCTTCGCAGGTTCCAGCCATTGATGCACAAGCTGCAACAGTCATCTGTATTCGTGAATGATTATGAGTTGCCGTGAGTAATCGCACAACAAAGGTGTTGCTGGCCCTGCCAGAAATATCTGCAAGGTGTTCTCAGGCACATGCATCTGTTACATCAGAACGTGGCGTCCCCTGGGATCGTTGATGTCATCACTTTATTTAAAACAGCAAGCTCGCTAATACAATAACAATATTACAACGTGATCACGTATAATATGCAAGCGTCTACTGTCCATTCCAAACCGGAGTTCCCTCTGATGTAAACAGAAGCACGTGCTTCGGCTTGTCACGAACCCAAGAATATACTCTTACGCCAACGTAAATAGTTCCTTAATACATGTATTGTATTATGAAATATTAGAGCAGGAAAGGTATAGAACTGCACATTTTATTCCGGCTATCATAAGAACTCATCGTTAAAGGTAATGGATATATACTAGCTGTTAAAAGATTGCAAAATATGATTTTCTCCCGCTATTGCGCTAACGCCGAAATCATCTTGCTTGTTAATCCAACCAAATGCACAACTGCCACTCTCTTACATACACAAGAAATGCAGCAATGAATTCCCAGAGGTGCTATCTGAGTACCGAATAAACACTTTGCGTAACACAGGATATATGATAAGCAAACACTCATTCATAATACACTAATACACATATGCTCAGCTCAGGTCAAATCTTGTGATTTAGTCAGTTGGTATTTGAGTTCACATGGCAGAGGAAGGTGCGTGTAGTGCGAATAAACTGTTCAAACACAGAAGCGGGAAACAGTTAAAAAGTGGCTAAAAACAAACAATACTTCACATATTCAACTCACTATTACAAAAATACCCGACACTTGCATTATTGCATATTACGAAACTAATATCGGATTTTACAGGCGTTTCAGTGAGAAGTGTAACGAAAGCGAGCAGGGAATATAAACAGACATAATACAACATAGAAGAGGATAAAATGTGGGAACTTGTTTTAAGTGCGACAGTGCTGTGGAATTGTGGATGAGCTTGTCATTATTTTGGAGAATAGTTCTGATTCTGATATGGCAGCTGAGTCAGTTTCGGAGGATTCGGATTTGGGTGTTGCACTTTTGCCCGAGGATTGTGACTAACCTAAGTAAAATGTTCATTGCCGCATACTTATAAAATCTATTGCTACCCCAGGTTGCATTTTGAACTATGATTCTCAAGCAGGGTGCCTTTTTATAGATTAAATAGTGTTCAACAAGCACGTGGGAAGGGAACAAGCAGCCATTATGGGCGGATAATACAAAGAGTTTGTTTTCAGTGAAAGGCACTCTGGTTTGGAATGGACAGTAGTAGTTCCCTATCAACACATGCGCATGCAACGGGAGGGTAGAAGTTACTGTGCCTCTCTTTCTTCTCAACTGCCGGTTGCGTTTCACTTCACTAGCACAAGAGTCCAATGTTCGGATATTCACTTATTATAATTTGTAGTGTCTCATTTTCTTCTTCTCCTTTTAATCTTGATTTGTCTTTCTTGTGTTTTATTACTACTTTTATGTGTGTTATATTGACGTTGGTATTGTTTGTTGACGGGAAACCACCATTACAAACTCTGCTATTTGTGTCATGGTGTCTAGCAGTTTGATGAAGAACGGGGGAGATACCCGCTAGTGTACATGAGGATACGTCATGTTAACCGGTTACAGTCTCCACACCTGTTCTGTAACTTCCAACACTAGGGATCTGACAAACAGTTATTTTGCAGTAACGGTTACCAATAACGACCTATTAAACGGTTTGACTGATGACGTCATTATTAGGTCAGCAAGCCCCTTGTCTCGAAGGGCTTTAAAATTGAGTTTTATTTATGGACGCACTTTAACTGCTGTAGTTCTTAGCGTCCCATTCTATATTGGACGTGAAAGACCGTAACTTTTGCTCAGAGGCCTCTTTATCAGGCTTGAGATTCTTTTACGTGCCGTAAATCTACGACACAGGAACACCGGCTTTAATTTCCTTCCCAAAGAAGCCGTTCTAAGGATTTTTACGCCCGAAAAAAAATCCATCGTCCTCCGCCGGGTTTGAACCCGCAACCTCGAGAACCAGAGGCCAGCATGGTGCCCCTAGACCACGGGGAGGTGCGGAGTTGAACCTCGGACTGTATGCGATTCCGATTTCGTAAACAGGTCGGGGTACTGCGTAGGTGCAGAACTGCTTTTCACTAGTATGTTTTGTGCGTTGTTTGCACGCTGAATGGAAGTGACCACCGATCACAGAATTTGCAGAGTTGAGAGACACTGTACGCTACAAAAACCGTCCAGTGATTTGAGTATACATGCTGACATTGCGAGACACGTTCAAATATAAATACCGGAAAGCTGTAATACAAGTCCCATTTCACTAAGGTGACCTCAAAACTGTTGGCATCCACCCCTTCCACTCATCTTTCGGTAGCCCTCTGCTAGAGGCGCTGGTGATAAACTCGCTTCAAAGTACTGACGTATGCGCAGACGACGGCCGAATAAATCTCAAGACCCATATAAACATCGCGTGATGCCGACATCAACATGGCTGAAATAGTTTAGATATTCTCCTAGGACGTGAGATAAAGCCATGTTGCTAGTGAAGAGAAACAACGTCAACATGGCTGAAATAGTTTAGATATTCTCCTAGGACGTGAGATAAAGCCATGTTGCTAGAGAAGAGAAACAACGTCAACATGGCTGAAATAGTTTAGATATTCTCCTAGGACGTGAGATAAAGCCATGTTGTTAGAGAAGAGAAACAACGTCAACATGGCTGAAATAGTTTAGATATTCTCCTAGGACGTGAGATAAAGACATGTTGCTAGAGAAGAGAAACAACATCAACATGGCTGAAATAGTTTAGATATTCTCCTAGGACGTGAGATAAAGACATGTTGCTAGAGAAGAGAAACAACATCAACATGGCTGAAATAGTTTAGATATTCTCCTAGGACGTGAGATAAAGCCATGTTGCTAGAGAAGAGAAACAACATCAACATGGCTGAAATAGTTTAGATATTCTCCTAGGACGTGAGATAAAGCCATGTTGCTAGAGAAGAGAAACAACGTCAACATGGCTGAAATAGTTTAGATATTCTCCTAGGACGTGAGATAAAGCCATGTTGCTAGAGAAGAGAAACAAACTCAACATCTCAGTTGGTTACGTTCTAAGTGACAAAAACCTGTTTGTACCAGGAAATGAATGAATGCACCATATTTGACTTTACGGTAGTCAACCAACATTCTTTCTGCAGAGTGCTGTTACTTTTCAAAAACTATTTTAATGCAGGACACAACATAACCTTGAAACGGACTAAGAAGAGAGCTTGTATAAGCACAATAATTATGTCAAATTAAAAACAAAAACTTCTAAGTATCACCACTGCACAGTTCAGTGTAAAATGTTTCAGCATGTTTTTCGTATCAGCAGACAAAACAGCTGTTTGTTTCGGATTGAGCTGCATTTTCTTTATGAAAACACTGTCCAACTTTCTAATTCACTGGATGTGGGTCTGCTGTATTCACCTTCAAACAGACTCTCTTGACGAAGGAATAGTTTGTGGTTGTAAGAACAGCGTCTTCCATCACTTCAATGGGATTAGAGGGTGTGCATATTTTGCCTCTTTAGTCACTTTGGGAGAAGAACCTTGCAAACTCCCTTTCTCTTCTCAATCATTGCAATATCACGGTCACAAGTTAGACAAGAGCAAATTTGAGGCACACATTTCGTGCTAACAAACCACTGTGTGATTTTTATTTTGACCGCAACAATTATGTGACCAAAGTAACAATGCGGGGCAAGCAGTTATTGACAAGAAGTAGTTTCACTGCTCCCACGAGATGCTACTACTTCATGCCAGAATTGTATCAGTTGAGATGTCTGGTGCTGTAATGCATGTTTGAGTGATAATTGACCTTCTGGAGACCACATAATAGTTACAGTTTACCTTCAAGTTGGTCCTTTTTCATTTCCCCATTGCTTTTCTATACAGCCTGTGGTGTTCAACTGGTCCCTTTCAAGTTGATCACATAGTAATGCATGTTTGAGTGAGTAATTGACCTTCTGGAGACCACATAATAGTTACAGTTTACCTTCAAGTTGGTCCCTTTTCATTTCCCCATTGCTTTTCTATACAGCCTGTGGTGTTCAACTGGTCCCTTTCACAGTTGATCACATAGTAATGCATGTTTGAGTGATAATTGACCTTCTGGAGACCACATAATAGTTACAGTTTACCTTCAAGTTGGTCCTTTTTCATTTCCCCATTGCTTTTCTATACAGCCTGTGGTGTTCAACTGGTCCCTTTCACAGTTGATCACATAGTAATGCATGTTTGAGTGAGTAATTTACCTTCTGGAGACCACATAATAGTTACAGTTTACCTTCAAGTTGGTCCTTTTTCATTTCCCCATTGCTTTTCTATACAACCTGTGGTGTTCAACTGGTCCCTTTCACAGTTGATCACATAGTACTGCATGTTTGAGTGAGTAATTTACCTTCTGGAGACCACATAATAGTTACAGTTTACCTTCAAGTTGGTCCTTTTTCATTTCCCCATTGCTTTTCTATACAGCCTGTGGTGTTCAACTGGTCCCTTTCACAGTTGATCACATAGTAATGCATGTTTGAGTGAGTAATTGACCTTCTGGAGACCACATAATAGTTACAGTTTACCTTCAAGTTGGTCCTTTTTCATTTCCCCATTGCTTTTCTATACAACCTGTGGTGTTCAACTGGTCCCTTTCACAGTTGATCACATAGTACTGCATGTTTGAGTGAGTAATTGACCTTCTGGAGACCACATAATAGTTACAGTTTACCTTCAAGTTGGTCCTTTTTCATTTCCCCATTGCTTTTCTATACAGCCTGTGGTGTTCAACTGGTCCCTTTCACAGTTGATCACATAGTAATGCTGGTGACAATAATTGTGAATAACGTTTTACAAACATGTGTTCAACATGGAACGTTTCTAAGGTTACTGCAACTGCACAGAGACCATGTGGCATCTGTTGGTGGCCATGAAAACCATTACTGTGATGCTTTGACATTTGGAACGTTTCAGAGGGATGGAACTGAATACTTAGAACGATTTTACAGCAAAAATGAAGAAGTACAAAAATGTTAATTAGAACGTTTGGCGTTTCCACCCTTCAGTTATACAGCAAAGGAACAATTAATAGCCAGTTTTCTCGCCAGATGGTGTATTGGACACTCACGGGCCCTTACTGAGGAGATTGATATTGAGGTATCTAGTTCCTGATAAGCGATACAATACACATTCACTTAACTATGTCACCCAGATTCGGTAACCGTCTCCGTTACTTAGTAACCACTAACAAGATACACTATCTTCGTTACTTGGTGACCGTTAATGGGCAAATAGTTACTGACTGGATCCATTGCTTGTATAACCGTAACAATGTAACCGTTACGTTGTTTTCTGGTGTTCCCTACCGAAGACACCGATGCACCGCTTTCCTTGTGTCCTCCACTGTCTTGTAGCTGTTCCTTTACGTAACCGAAAAGATGATAGTCGTACGGTGCCAAGTCGGGACTGTAGGGAGTATGTGGAAGAGTTTGCCATCAAAATGTTCCTCATAAAGACACGAGCAATGTGATGCTGCAGGATATGCAGGGGGCACTGCACTATGTGAAGCCACCAGCTCCTTCCTTGTTGCGTACCGTGCGGACAGTTCGAGGGCGACCGCTCCTGTTCCCATCTTTGAAGTGTTGCTCGCTATGGATGCTGAAGTCTGAGGTGAATTTCAGCGACAGAATTTTCCTCTTTAATCAGGAATTCGAGACGAAACATCGATGTTGACCTTTTTGCAAATATTGACTGTGGTCACGTGACAGAAATTAATTACGTCACAAAGTGTCAACACGTAGTATAAAACCGAGCGAGATGGCTCTGTGATAATGTGTGAGGCTCGCATCCGGGAGGTCCGTGGTTCAAATCGCGCCAGTCTCTGACTGAGGTTTTCTCCACGTTTTCCCCAGTCCTCATAACTGTCAAAGGCCGGAAGGTGCCCTAAACTTAACTCTAGAACGCTTCTTTCGCAGATATCATTTCATTTCATGTGTCATCACGTCCACTGCCCGTGGTGCCATATGTGGCAAGAACTGGCATTAAACACTATAAAAGTCTGTAATAACACACTCGTTTTATTACATCGTTGGAACTGCAGCTGTAGCAAACGTGTTAATTACTCGTAGACGTATTGTCACTTAAACTCACCTGTGTGAATATGAATACAGTTTGGCGAGGGAAAGTGCTGGCGACCTTTCACCTTTAAGCAATGTGGAAACTTCCACGAAACTAGAAGGATTATAATTAACAACTTTCACTTCTCTCTCTCTCTCTCTCTCTCTCTCTCTCGAGTTTAATGGATTTTTCAGAGACTACTCAGAATGCAGCATATGGAATATGAGCGGCTCTTAATAATGTTGACTGATGTCACTAGCAGCAGTTCAGTTTTGGACATAGATGCAGCATATGGAATATGAGCGGCTCTTTAATAATGTTGACTGATGTCACTAGCAACAGTTCAGTTTTGTACATAGATGCAGCATATGGAATATGAGCGGCTCTTTAATAATGTTGACTGATGTCACTAGCAACGGTTCAGTTTTGGACATAGATGCAGCATATGGAATATGAGCGGCTCTTAATAATGTTGACTGATGTCACTAGCAACAGTTCAGTTTTGGACATGTTATGCAGCATATGGAATATGAGCGGCTCTTAATAATGTTGACTGATGTCACTAGCAACAGTTCAGTTTTGGACATGTTATACAGCATATGGAATATGAGCGGCTCTTAATAATGTTGACTGATGTCACTAGCAACAGTTTAGTTTTGGACATGTTATGCAGCATACGGAATATGAGCGGCTCTTTAATAATGTTGACTGATGTCACTAGCAACAGTTCAGTTTTGTACATGTTATGCAGCATACGGAATATGAGCGGCTCTTAATAATGTTGACCTGATGTCACTAGCAACAGTTCAGTTTTGGACATAGATGCAGCATATGGAATATGAGCGGCTCTTAATAATGTTGACTGATGTCACTAGCAACAGTTCAGTTTTGTACATGTTATGCAGCATATGGAATATGAGCGGCTCTTAACAATGTTGACTGATGTCACTAGCAACAGTTCAGTTTTGGACATATATGCAGCATATGGAATATGAGCGGCTCTTAATAATGTTGACTGATGTCACTAGCAACAGTTCAGTTTTGTACATATATGCAGCATATGGAATATGAGCGGCTCTTAATAATGTTGACTGATGTCACTAGCAACAGTTCAGTTTTGTACATGTTATGCAGCATATGGAATATGAGCGGCTCTTAATAATGTTGACTGATGTCACTAGCAACAGTTCAGTTTTGTACATATATGCAGCATATGGAATATGAGCGGCTCTTAATAATGTTGACTGATGTCACTAGCAACAGTTCAGTTTTGTACATGTTATGCAGCATATGGAATATGAGCGGCTCTTAATAATGTTGACTGATGTCACTAGTAACTGTTCAGTTTTGGACATAGATGCAGCATATGGAATATGAGCGGCTCTTAATAATGTTGACTGATGTCACTAGCAACAGTTCAGTTTTGGACATAGATGCAGCATATGGAATATGAGCGGCTCTTAATAATGTTGACTGATGTCACTAGCAACTGTTCAGTTTTGGACATAGATGCAGCATGTGGAATATGAGCGGCTCTTAATAATGTTGACTGATGTCACTAGCAACAGTTCAGTTTTGTACATGTTATGCAGCATATGGAATATGAGCGGCTCTTAATAATGTTGACTGATGTCACTAGCAACAGTTCAGTTTTGGACATGTTATACAGCATATGGAATATGAGCGGCTCTTAATAATGTTGACTGATGTCACTAGCAACATTTCAGTTTTGTACATGTTATGCAGCATACGGAATATGAGCGGCTCTTTAATAATGTTGACTGATGTCACTAGCAACAGTTCAGTTTTGTACATGTTATGCAGCATATGGAATATGAGCGGCTCTTAATAATGTTGACCTGATGTCACTAGCAACAGTTCAGTTTTGTACATGTTATGCAGCATACGGAATATGAGCGGCTCTTAATAATGTTGACCTGATGTCACTAGCAACAGTTCAGTTTTGTACATGTTATGCAGCATACGGAATATGAGCGGCTCTTAATAATGTTGACTGATGTCACTAGCAACAGTTCAGTTTTGGACATGTTATGCAGCATATGGAATATGAGCGGCTCTTAATAATGTTGACCTGATGTCACTAGCAACAGTTCAGTTTTGGACATAGATGCAGCATATGGAATATGAGCGGCTCTTAATAATGTTGACTGATGTCACTACCAACAGTTCAGTTTTGGACATGTTATGCAGCATATGGAATATGAGCGGCTCTTAATAATGTTGACTGATGTCACTAGCAACAGTTCAGTTTTGGACATGTTATGCAGCATATGGAATATGAGCGGCTGTTAATAATGTTGACTGATGTCACTAGCAACAGTTCAGTTTTGGACATAGATGCAGCATATGGAATATGAGCGGCTCTTAATAATGTTGACTGATGTCACTAGCAACAGTTCAGTTTTGTACATGTTATGCAGCATATGGAATATGAGCGGCTCTTAATAATGTTGACTGATGTCACTAGCAACAGTTCAGTTTTGTACATAGATGCAGCATATGGAATATGAGCGGCTCTTAATAATGTTGACTGATGTCACTAGCAACAGTTCAGTTTTGTACATAGATGCAGCATATGGAATATGAGCGGCTCTTAATAATGTTGACTGATGTCAGTAGCAACAGTTCAGTTTTGGACATGTTATGCAGCATATGGAATATGAGCGGCTCTTAATAATGTTGACTGATGTCACTAGCAACAGTTCAGTTTTGGACATAGATGCAGCATATGGAATATGAGCGGCTCTTAATAATGTTGACTGATGTCACTAGCAACTGTTCAGTTTTGGACATAGATGCAGCATATGGAATATGAGCGGCTCTTAATAATGTTGACTGATGTCACTAGCAACTGTTCAGTTTTGGACATAGATGCAGCATATGGAATATGAGCGGCTCTTAATAATGTTGACTGATGTCACTAGCAACAGTTCAGTTTTGTACATAGATGCAGCATATGGAATATGAGCGGCTCTTAATAATGTTGACTGATGTCACTAGCAACAGTTCAGTTTTGTACATAGATGCAGCATATGGAATATGAGCGGCTCTTAATAATGTTGACTGATGTCACTAGCAACTGTTCAGTTTTGGACATAGATGCAGCATATGGAATATGAGCGGCTCTTAATAATGTTGACTGATGTCACTAGCAACAGTTCAGTTTTGTACATAGATGCAGCATATGGAATATGAGCGGCTCTTAATAATGTTGACTGATGTCACTAGCAACTGTTCAGTTTTGGACATAGATGCAGCATATGGAATATGAGCGGCTCTTAATAATGTTGACTGATGTCACTAGCAACAGTTCAGTTTTGTACATAGATGCAGCATATGGAATATGAGCGGCTCTTAATAATGTTGACTGATGTCACTAGCAACAGTTCAGTTTTGTACATAGATGCAGCATATGGAATATGAGCGGCTCTTAATAATGTTGACTGATGTCACTACCAACAGTTCAGTTTTGGACATGTTATGCAGCATATGGAATATGAGCGGCTCTTAATAATGTTGACTGATGTCACTAGCAACAGTTCAGTTTTGGACATGTTATGCAGCATATGGAATATGAGCGGCTGTTAATAATGTTGACTGATGTCACTAGCAACAGTTCAGTTTTGTACATGTTATGCAGCATATGGAATATGAGCGGCTCTTAATAATGTTGACTGATGTCACTAGCAACAGTTCAGTTTTGTACATAGATGCAGCATATGGAATATGAGCGGCTCTTAATAATGTTGACTGATGTCACTAGCAACAGTTCAGTTTTGGACATAGATGCAGCATATGGAATATGAGCGGCTGTTAATAATGTTGACTGATGTCACTAGCAACAGTTCAGTTTTGTACATGTTATGCAGCATATGGAATATGAGCGGCTCTTAATGATGTTGACTGATGTCACTAGCAACAGTTCAGTTTTGTACATAGATGCAGCATATGGAATATGAGCGGCTCTTAATAATGTTGACTGATGTCACTAGCAACAGTTCAGTTTTGTACATGTTATGCAGCATATGGAATATGAGCGGCTCTTAATAATGTTGACTGATGTCACTAGCAACAGTTCAGTTTTGTACATGTTATGCAGCATATGGAATATGAGCGTCTCTTAATAATGTTGACTGATGTCACTAGCAACAGTTCAGTTTTGTACATGTTATGCAGCATATGGAATATGAGCGGCTCTTAATAATGTTGACTGATGTCACTAGCAACAGTTCAGTTTTGTACATGTTATGCAGCATATGGAATATGAGCGGCTGTTAATAATGTTGACTGATGTCACTAGCAACAGTTCAGTTTTGTACATGTTATGCAGCATATGGAATATGAGCGGCTCTTAATAATGTTGACTGATGTCACTAGCAACTGTTCAGTTTTGGACATAGATGCAGCATATGGAATATGAGCGGCTCTTAATAATGTTGACTGATGTCACTAGCAACAGTTCAGTTTTGTACATGTTATGCAGCATATGGAATATGAGCGGCTCTTAATAATGTTGACTGATGTCACTAGCAACAGTTCAGTTTTGTACATGTTATGCAGCATATGGAATATGAGCGGCTCTTAATAATGTTGACTGATGTCACTAGCAACAGTTCAGTTTTGGACATAGATGCAGCATATGGAATATGAGCGGCTCTTAATAATGTTGACTGATGTCACTAGCAACAGTTCAGTTTTGGACATAGATGCAGCATATGGAATATGAGCGGCTGTTAATAATGTTGACTGATGTCACTAGCAACAGTTCAGTTTTGGACATGTTATGCAGCATATGGAATATGAGCGGCTGTTAATAATGTTGACTGATGTCACTAGCAACAGTTCAGTTTTGTACATGTTATGCAGCATATGGAATATGAGCGACTCTTAATAATGTTGACTGATGTCACTAGCAACTGTTCAGTTTTGGACATAGATGCAGCATATGGAATATGAGCGGCTCTTAATAATGTTGACTGATGTCACTAGCAACAGTTCAGTTTTGGACATAGATGCAGCATATGGGGATAATCAAAGTAAAATACGATGAGTCCATTCGCAGATGAAGTGCGTTTTGTCAATTTGTTTGCGATAATATTCCGTATACGGGTAGTGGCCTAAAAGATAGGTGACGTTCTTTCACACAAAACAAGGCATATCTACAACTTAGCGTACCCTTTCAGTTGGCGTACTTCTCGTCGTCAAACGGCTGCCTCCCCACTAGGTTCAGTTACTTACCGTATTAAATAATAATCTCTTCAGCCTAGCATTGCGCTACATATTGTGAACGTCATCAAGTATTGTATTCTGATGCGCATTTGAGACGTTCAGCAGAATCTGATCGTTTATGCAGACCTATTGACCTTCAGAGTGCAACAAACGCGATCAGAATGCCACACCGGTTTCTTTGTTCCAAACAATAGACAAGCCCAGTGAGATAGCTCACACTGCACGTACTATACGACGACACCTCGAACTGGCTTACGTCTACTCGACCTCAGCCCACCGCTAAAACGTTTCTATAACACGGAACACACACGACAATAACTGCTACGTACAGATTGTTTTGGCACGTGAACTGAACTAGGAGCATGAAAAGTGTTTTGAGAGGGAAAACACTGTCTATAACAGATTTCACAAGTGTCACTGACCACCGAGTAGCGCCTTCAAGGGATCTTAGCTTCACCGTAGCCTCGAAGCAGGTACTTTTTGCGAGGTAGAGGAGTCCAAGCCTTCAGTTGATTGTCCATGAATAACTACACGTAAACAGTACAACTCAGAGCCGAGGGTAGCTTCAGCAACTCTCTATACTTGCTCCGGCTTTCCTTATGCCCAATTACTGCCGCGGCAACACCTCGGAATGGGCGATTTTCGCTCTTAAAATAGTGATTTGTAAATTTCTCTATGTGAGTAGTGGAATATTTAAATATAAAATATAGATAAATTATATTCGAATGCGCCTAGTTAGAAAACTGCTTCACCTGAGGAGCCGCCCCTGCCACATCCGCGACATGTGAGAAAGATGATCACGTTTGTTCCGTATTGACAGTTACATCCCCCGAGACAGTACAGGAGCGTCCTGCTGTGCTGTCAGGCTAAACTCCAATGATCCACTTATGGCGACAATTCTTTAGCAACTCTTCGTCACAAAATTTCGCCACTATACAAGAACGGCAAAATAGCTTCGTTCCAGCAACAACTCCGCATTCTCTGCACAACACTGCACACAAAAACGTTCCATTTTGTAAGTATTTTGGGTGCACTTTACTCCTACCCCCATAGGAAATAATGTTTGATAGTGTATGGTACGGACCGCATTGCTTTGTTTTTTTTAAGTAATACCTAGCCCTTCTTAAACGTCTTTGAAACACAGCATTTGGTTCAAGAGAGCGCTGAGATCAACAACGGACTCAGAGTAAGGAAAGAAATAATATCGATGTGTTGTATTCACATGGCGTTCTCTATTCATTCCTCTACAACCTATTCTTACGAAAGCGTGTCTAATTCTTGTTAAATTTTCTTTACAGGTTCAGAAGTATACGTAGGATAGTCAGGTTTTTAAAAAGCTATGTGATGACTTTGAAATGTCATGTTGTTTGAATGATCACTTTCAACTACAGGTATCCGAAACTTCAAATAAAACAGACGTGGAAACATAAATTGTGTGCTTTAATGATTTCTACATGTTTTGTGTAGTAAGATTTCGTCTGTCTTATGACACAACTTCAAACGTTATTCCCAGAAAATTCAAGATATACATTTTGTCATGTCTTAAATATGCAGTATTTTAATTAATTAAAATAACAACTTTTTCATCCAAAGAGTAGCTTTAGCTGAGAGATTTTCTTCAAAATCTTCGTGTCGCATTTTTGGAAAATACTGAACTTAAATATCAAAGTTTATATTTGTCCAACAGGTCGTTACGCTGCACACACACACACACACACACACACACACACACACACACACACACACACACTATGAGCACGGGGTACATATCAAGGAGGGGCCAGATCCGAGCGACGATGTATGCAGGCATGGATGGAGTCCCTAAGGGTTACAGACAAAAGCATCCGGACGCCAGTCAACCCTACCCACAGGCCCCGAACACCCGGGGTCCTTAAGACCCAGGAATGCCCCCAGAAAGCGGGTACGCCAGCAGCCCAACCAACGCCAAAGAGCATATTCACCGCCCAGCCGCAACTTTCCGAACGCCGTCGCCTCGTCCTGACAACCCGGAAAGAGGAATCACCATAGTATTCGCCTAACGATCCGTGGAAACCACGCAGATGATTAGAGGAACCGACCGACGGGAAACGAACCGAGGACCTCCCGAATGCGAGCCTCACGCGTTACCGCAGTTACTTGTACAGAGAAAGTGAAAACACGATTTCATTTGCGAACGAAAATGTTTAACTGCAGAAGAGTAAAGCAGTTGTGGCTAATTCTGGAACTCCAAGGTCACAAGGCGCTTAAAAAGCCCTTTGATGTTGAATGCACGCACGAAGCTCTGTTATCGAGCGATGTTGGGCCAACTAAATTCTTAAACATTTCAAGTTACCAACCAGAGGCTTCCATTGATCGATTGCCAATACCCCGAAAGTTAACATCGGACTCAGTTGCTCTCTGGAAGTGTGCAGGTTTAGCTCATCTCTCAGCTTCTGAACAATGTTGCAGAAATATCGGCGAAGTGCTTCTTGGCGTCTTCTTTTGTTTCCAAAGGTAATGTGATTAGTGCTTATAGCTTATAAACGTCTACTTTCTCTATAGTAAGTGTATTCCACCCCAAAATTTGATAACTACCAATATTTTACTGCTAATAGATGTTTTGAGACTCACTGAATCCAAAAAAGAGATTTCTAGAAAAAGGTCCATATGTATAAACTCAAAAATGAAAAGTCGGTTAAATACCAAACTTGACGACACGAAAATTTTCATCAAAATCTCACCCACCCGAAACTACCCTTACATGGAAAAAAATTGTCGTTATTTTTCATGTTCTCAAAAATGGCTGCAAGGATTTTTACTAAAATACCATACGACATATTTAACATATTTCCATGACAATGCCAGTGAAGTCCTCTTCATTCGGAAGGAATGTTGCACAATTTATATCCAATAAAATGTTCCTTGAATTAACCGTTTCCTGGATATTTCTTCTTGTTCATTTCTCAAATGGGATGTCGTTATGCTTTTTTTTTCTTTTGTTTTATCCCTCTCCTGGTCATGCAAAGACAATGGAATCTCAAAGTTGATATTCCCATTGTTCCTACAAGGAAGAGTGTAATAAAACCATTTCTGCAAATGTTCATCTCGATTAACAGCAAGTAGATAGAAGAATCAATTTTTGTGGGAATAGTTTATAGAAGAGCGAGTAGAGAAAATCATGTGAATTTAACACATAATTCTTTTTTTCTAGAGCTCTGAAACCTCAGCTTTAAAATAGTGTGTTAATTACAAAGATATTATAAGTGTAAGTGTATTATTTTTAATTTTCCATAAAATGCTGCACATGCGTTTTCTGCTTCAAACTGTGATGGTTCAACTGAAGGGTTGCAAAACTTTGAGCTTTACCATTTTCCTACTTAAGGAGCATTATCTGGCGTTCCAGTTAACACAGACGTTCAGCGATTATTTATGTTGTGCATGGCTGAGAAGTTAGCAGGTAGTTTGAGTTAAATATAAACATTTCTATCTCATGATATAAAACAACAAAATGATAGTACCAGCATGAACGTACATTGTCCGTTCGAACACTGCAAAAAAGTCACGTGCGTAGCTTTAGTGGTTCCTGAGAAAATGAGCCTTATATTAAATACAGATTTACTTTTTGAGAATAGAGCATTCCGCACTCCTTCCTCGCTGTCATTGTTGCAACTGCTGGTTCTTCACTCGCCCACCACTGTTTCCCTCTCCACATTCTCATCTGTCACACCCCGTCGTTTGGATCTGACTTTATCAGCTACTAATGTTGTTACCACTGTCATTGTTGCAACTGCTGGTTCTTCACTCGCCCACCACTCTGTCTCTCTCCACATTCTCATCTGTGACACCCCGTCGTTTGGATCTGACTTTATCAACTACTAATGTTGTTACCACTGTCATTGTTGTAACTGCTGGTTCTTCACTCGCCCACCACTCTGTCTCTCTCCACATTCTCATCTGTGACACCCCGTCGTTTGGATCTGACTTTATCAACTACTAATGTTGTTACCACTGTCATTGTTGTAACTGCTGGTTCTTCACTCGCCCACCACTCTGTCTCTCTCCACATTCTCATCTGTGACACCCCGTCGTTTGGATCTGACTTTATCAGCTACTAATGTTGTTACCACTGTCATTGTTGTAACTGCTGGTTCTTCACTCGCCCACCACTCTGTCTCTCTCCACATTCTCATCTGTGACACCCCGTCGTTTGGATCTGACTTTATCAGCTACTAATGTTGTTACCACTGTCATTGTTGTAACTGCTGGTTCTTCACTCGCCCACCACTCTGTCTCTCTCCACATTCTCATCTGTGACACCCCGTCGTTTGGATCTGACTTTATCAGCTACTAATGTTGTTACCACTGTCATTGTTGTAACTGCTGGTTCTTCACTCGCCCACCACTCTGTCTCTCTCCACATTCTCATCTGTGACACCCCGTCGTTTGGATCTGACTTTATCAACTACTAATGTTGTTACCACTGTCATTGTTGTAACTGCTGGTTCTTCACTCGCCCACCACTCTGTCTCTCTCCACATTCTCATCTGTCACACCCCGTCGTTTGGATCTGACTTTATCAGCTACTAATGTTGTTACCAATGTCATTGTTGTAACTGCTGGTTCTTCACTCGCCCACCACTGTTTCCCTCCCCACATTCTCATCTGTCACACCCCGTATTTTGGATCTGACTTTATCAGCTACTAATGTTGTTACCAATGTCATTGTTGCAACTGCTGGTTCTTCACTCGCCCACCACTGTGTCCCTCTCCACATTCTCATCTGTCACACCCCGTCGTTTGGATCTGACTTTATCAGCTACTAATGTTGTTACCAATGTCATTGTTGCAACTGATGGTTCTTCACTCGCCCACCACTGTGTCCCTCTCCACATTCTCATCTGTGACACCCCGTCGTTTGGATCTGACTTTATCAGCTACTAATGTTGTTACCAATGTCATTGTTGCAACTGCTGGTTCTTCACTCGCCCACCACTGTGTCCCTCTCCACATTCTCATCTGTGACACCCCGTCGTTTGGATCTGATTTTATCAGCTACTAATGTTGTTACCAATGTCATTGTTGCAACTGCTGGTTCTTCACTCGCCCACCACTGTGTCCCTCTCCACATTCTCATCTGTGACACCCCGTCGTTTGGATCTGATTTTATCAGCTACTAATGTTGTTACCAATGTCATTGTTGCAACTGCTGGTTCTTCACTCGCCCACCACTGTGTCCCTCTCCACATTCTCATCTGTGACACCCCGTCGTTTGGATCTGACTTTATCAGCTACTAATGTTGTTACCAATGTCATTGTTGCAACTGCTGGTTCTTCACTCGCCCACCACTGTGTCCCTCTCCACATTCTCATCTGTGACACCCCGTCGTTTGGATCTGACTTTATCAGCTACTAATGTTGTTACCACTGTCATTGTTGTAACTGCTGGTTCTTCACTCGCCCACCACTCTGTCTCTCTCCACATTCTCATCTGTGACACCCCGTCGTTTGGATCTGACTTTATCAGCTACTAATGTTGTTACCAATGTCATTGTTGCAACTGCTGGTTCTTCACTCGCCCACCACTGTGTCCCTCTCCACATTCTCATCTGTGACACCCCGTCGTTTGGATCTGATTTTATCAGCTACTAATGTTGTTACCAATGTCATTGTTGCAACTGCTGGTTCTTCACTCGCCCACCACTGTGTCCCTCTCCACATTCTCATCTGTGACACCCCGTCGTTTGGATCTGACTTTATCAGCTACTAATGTTGTTACCAATGTCATTGTTGCAACTGCTGGTTCTTCACTCGCCCACCACTGTGTCCCTCTCCACATTCTCATCTGTGACACCCCGTCGTTTGGATCTGATTTTATCAGCTACTAATGTTGTTACCAATGTCATTGTTGCAACTGCTGGTTCTTCACTCGCCCACCACTGTGTCTCTCTCCACATTCTCATCTGTCACACCCCGTCGTTTGGATCTGATTTTATCAGCTACTAATGTTGTTACCACTGTCATTGTTGTAACTGCTGGTTCTTCACTCGCCCACCACTGTGTCCCTCTCCACATTCTCATCTGTCACACCCCGTATTTTGGATCTGACTTTATCAGCTACTAATGTTGTTACCAATGTCATTGTTGCAACTGCTGGTTCTTCACTCGCCCACCACTGTGTCCCTCTCCACATTCTCATCTGTCACACCCCGTATTTTGGATCTGACTTTATCAGCTACTAATGTTGTTACCAATGTCATTGTTGCAACTGCTGGTTCTTCACTCGCCCACCACTGTGTCCCTCTCCACATTCTCATCTGTCACACCCCGTATTTTGGATCTGACTTTATCAGCTACTAATGTTGTTACCAATGTCATTGTTGCAACTGCTGGTTCTTCACTCGCCCACCACTCTGTCCCTCTCCACATTCTCATCTGTCACACCCCGTATTTTGGATCTGATTGTACCTATCACCTATTAACCTTCTTACCAGAAGGGACGTTAACATAAATCTTCGTCTGTACGCCCTGTTTCGCGAATTCCAAGACACAGGAAGCTTTTGCACTTGAGTTGCCAACTTTGTTTATTTCGTTATCATGACTACACAACGAAACAAAATCTGCGCGTTCGAAACTCAAAGTTCCAAAATTATATTGTATACCGCGCAAGAAGAATATAAGTTTAAAATGTATTTAGTGATTGGTGTGCAGCGTGTACCTGATGTACTCTCTAGTTCAAAAGCTTATGGATATTCTGACATATAAAGTGTTATTTTCAAATGCTGCAGTCGAGATAAAAGAAGAATGAAACACGTGAAATAAGATAGATGTGTAAGTTACACCTTATAGCCAGCCACAGCTGGAATTCCAACGCAGAATTTCAGTTCTCTCCCTCAAATGAGAATTAGCAGGAGTACCTCGCGGTGTCTAAGTAGGAAGCATCTCCCACCTACTTCGACAATGTGTGATCAGGAAGTTATGCTGAGAGTCCACACTTTCGAGATCAGTTTGTAGTTTAACTGCCGACTTTTGTAAGCAAACGCTCCATGAGCTGTATTCTTGTTTACACACTCTATGTACCTGAACAATTAAGTACATATATTGTTTTTATTCAATCTCCAAGAACAAGGGCTCTGCTTTACGTCAGGGTTTTAATTAAAACAACACGAACAAATACAACTGATGAAACTAACACGTTGGTCGCAATGTGCTGAAATCTTTTAAAGTGTGAATATCAACATTGCTCTTTTTAAATATCAATTTATTATTGAACAGCTCAAAACTTGATTACATCTAATTAAATGAGCATGAAGAACTTATGGTTTATATCAAGAGATGGCAGTCTGACACCATGAACAGGGAAGCAATATGAAAATGCTACATGTCCGGTCATGTTCACACTGACAGCCAGTCTACCACTTGTCCAAACTGGAGACCGCTTTTTGTTCCTTTTTACAGGAAGAAGGGCAGTTAATATTTTCAAATTCAATTTCGGGCGACGTAGGTTTTTTAGCAAGTTCATGGGCTCTCTTATTTCTATATTTTCTCGTGGTCACGAACCCATACAACGCTATAGGATGCTTTTATTTTCAAAAAAAAAAAAAAAAAAGGTTTTCCAGCTGATTGTTTGAAATCAACAGTTTTTAACAAAACAATCCATATTGAAAGTTTCTTCATTATTACTCACATTTTATTTACGGCATATTTTCAAGGTTATTTCATGCTCGCTGAGCTTCTTTATGGAATTCCCAAGTTTTGAACACATTTCCGTTGCACCCATAAAAGCAAATAACTTTTGTTTGCTATACTTCCTCTAGTAGGAGGAACAGGAAGAATTGCATTTCACCCAAACATTCAATAGTCCGGTTTCACAAATACATGTTTTGAGGCCCCCTGTTATCGCCCATCTTGAGTGGATGTAGGGCCACGTTTAAATTCATCAGCCCACTTTTTAACCCTCGAAGATTAAGGGGAAGTATGATTTAATGTGGAATATAACTGCTTTTGTCTTTCTGATGGAGTGAAATTCTTCAAAACGAGGTCCTTTATCACAGCTTGTATTTGTAGAAAATGTTAACACACTTTGATCGTCGCAAACAAGTGACTACACTTACCTACAGGTCTGAAACTTTACAGCGCGTCATCTAAGCATGATACTTAACTATTGCCTACAACGAGTGCTGCTAATGGTTTTTCTGAAGTTTTATTGAGGTTAACGAATGCTTGTTGTCATCAGGGAACAGAGTGTGCTTTCGCATTACATAGCTTCATTGTATTTCCAATTAGCAAGTCTCTGTGACAGACTGGTCTCCGTCTCCTTTTACTCTGATTGGCTGTGATGCTTGAGTTCTGTTTAACCAGGCGCCTGTAGGTTACCAAATGTCCGAAATGTTTACCTGCTGTCAGGCGTCCGGGGGGAATTTCTGAAAAATCTGGAATGCCCTACATTTTGAAACATTGTTAGGCAACTCGGAAAGGATTAGAAAAATGTTTGTTAAAATAGTGGAATTTGTGCACACAACGCTAATGTTGAGAGGGTTCTTCTTTCTCGCTGATATCGGCCGGCACACGAAAGTAACAAGTTTTGTTCTAGTATAATATAAGTTTAAACGTTTAAGTTGTGTAGACTGTCATGAGCCAGGTGCCGAGGCGCTGTGACAGCTGCTGTTACTCGTGTAGTATGTCTTGGAGTAGTAATTTAGGTTTGGAGTTTAATTTTCCTGCATTTAACATTGTTATAGGATGTGCTACATTTTAGACCACTAGTGTCCTAATAGCCTTTGGCAATTGGCTACATTATGGCTATGCCCTGGAGCAGTCGGTTCATCGGGAAAGGTTTTGTTCGCCGCTGCTTGTCGTGACAGTTATTTCAAGAGAATGACAACAAGGATGAGTTTGAAAACCACAAACGAGAAAGATGTCTTTTGGGGGGGGCTACTTTTAGTTGAACTGAGGAGGACACGTCGTGCACCGCAACCTACATAGACCTATTGTACCTACATATCAGCCCCAGGAGGACGGAATGAAGTGAAGGAACCACACAGGAGGCTACAGGTCACAGAGACGCGCGGAAGTTTGCAAGCTCGCAGACTCGTCCCACTCCTGGAGTCGCCGACAGAGGGCGAGGAACGACCCACCAGTCGAGCAGCTCTCTGGTGTCCACGAGGAATATTCTTTCCAGTAAGCATGCATCCGCGACATGTGTATAGCATCACCATGAAACTACAAGCACATCTGAAAGATGAGAAGGAAATGAATGAAAGGGAACCACCCCAGCATTCGCCTGTCGACCGCGGAGAAACCACGAAAAGCCCATGGGTCAGAGTGAGCGGTCGAACCCGGGACCTCCCGAATGTGGGCCCCCATCCCGCTTGCTCACTTGTAGTGGCTCACGTGTTGGATCTGATACCGCTTCCTTTAAGTTTTGAGTTCCCAGACCAAATCTCGCAATGTTCTCACCGTGTACCAACCTAGATCCCTAGTCGAATCGAAACAGAGACTATAGCAATAAAAACGAATGAAGGAGAGCACCATACTTTCAAACTATCGATTCTGATTGGTGAATAAGGCATCAATGAGACCGTAAGTAATCGAATCCGAGCTTGTGTTCGTACTCCGAGGCACTCATTTTGTGTGAGACAACCTCGCCTTGGGTTTCGTTTCACTATTTCAGCGAGAGCAAGTATCTACTTACGAAACCTTACATGTCTTCGGAACAACACAGTTTATCCTCCCTAAGCAATCAGTTGCCGCCATCCTCACTCATTGTACGATAGTTTGCTTTAACAGGGATATGTTTCATTGTATTTTAACATTAAAACCGGCAACTGAATTTGCGTTGGCAACATCGGGACCATGAGCTAAATAGTTACAGTAATTGGTCGTCTTCACGAACTTTCAGAATCCCCTCGTATATGTATGTGTGGGTGTGTGTTGTAGATGTCATTGATTCTCAAAGTATCCCCCATTGGTAAATATTTTAACATAATTTCCAAACTGCAACAAGTGCTAATGTGATTATTTATTCTCCTAGGGTCGATGCCAGGAGCTGGAGCCCCTGAGAACATCACCATCATGTTCCTGAACCCAAACTCGGTCAAAGTATCATGGTCAACATCTGTTGAAAACATAGAGAAATATGACGTCACGTACAAACCAATAAACGCCAGGTATCTGAACTAGAGAAATAGGAAGCATTCAAATAGAAATATGAGATTTAAATTGCTTTATTTGTAATAGTGCAATAGATTTGATTATTCATACTAAAATGTAACTTTTTCCCTTTTTACCAAATTAGAATAAGAACATGTCAGTTTTGTTAGTTGCTGATGAAAGGTTGATACTTGGTTAGCATGTAATTTTGTATTCTTATTAAACGCAGCACGTAATGCTATAGCATAAGGTAAGGCTGAGTTCAACGCAAGTAGCTCAATCCCAATAGCACCCACACATGCACTTAAGTGCATTTATTCCCCAGTACTTCTCTTTTGCAAATTTATAGGTTATGTACTTGTCACTATAATGCCTAAAGTAATAATAGCATATTCCGATATGAGTGTGAGATGTGCATTATTGCATAATCGAGGGATAGTTTGAGATTCTATTATGCATTTGTATTCTACACTATTTTTTGTACGATCGTGTGTTTTATTATTTTGAATGAATTATTAATAAAACAAAATAATTTCTAATGTACTTTTCGTCGTCTCGGATTTCCGGTAACGCAATGCTGCCAATTCAACAGTAATATATTTTCGGGCGTAAAAATCCTTAGTATAGCTTCCTTCGGAAGGGAAGTAAAGCCGATAGCTCCGTGTCGTATATTTACGGCACGTAAAAGAACCTCAAGCCTGATAAAGAGGCCTCTGAGCAAAATTACCGGTTGTTCACGCCCAATATACAGAGTGATTTATGAAGAACTGACACGTCTATTTCTTTAATTGTTTCAAAACGAGTTATGCTAGCGACAACTTATTATTATACCTGAAATGCAGAGGAATTTTGGGAGATTATTTACCTCTATAGCAAATGTTGAAAATGTCCTCCATCCTGCATAAGGCACAACTCAACACGTCGTTCCATGTTACTGACCACTCGTTGGAGGACTCTGTTGTCAATAGCTTGAATCTCCTGTGTAATGTTGTGCTTCAGATCGTCCAATGTCTGGGGACGTTGGCATAAACCCTGTCTTTTAAGTAACCCCATAGAAAGAAGTCCGGCGATGTCAAATCCGGAGATCTCGGCGGCCACAGGTTCTTGGAAATTATCCGGTCGTCAAAGAAACTTGCAATTACTGCCATAGATTCATTTGATGTATGGCACGTAGCTCTATATCGTCTAGTTGCTCAGCAAACTCCATGAAAATCCCTCGGTACTCTGCAGTTTAAAAAAAATTGGTCCCACTATTCTCTGTGCGGATATTGTGCACCAAACTCCGATTTTAACCGGGTGCCTAGGTGCTTCATAAATAACATGTGGGTTTTCGCTGGCCCAATAGCGTGAGTTATTTGAGTTCACATAGCCGGATAAATGGAACCATGCTTCATCCGTGAACCATGTGATGGACAATATGGCAGCATTTTGCACAATGAACGCCTGAAGCCAACGACAATAACTCCGTCGTCTATCCTTATCTGGTACCTGTAACTGATGGAACAACAGTAATCCTACACGTCTTTAGGCCTGCACTTTTCACAGCTCTCTGACACATTGAGTAGCTATATCCTGTCTCCTGCGACAAACGTTTTAATGATTTTTTGGGTAACTGATCCAATCGTGCTCTTACGTCAACAACAACCGTGGGAAGCCTAGATGAACGAGTTTTGCCTTTTTCACTCACCAGAGATCCAGTTGTTTCCTATTTATTTAACCAGACCCAGTATTGTGTTTCTTTGGGGAGGATTCCGAACACCAAATTCTCTGTGGTATGCCCTTTGAGTAGCTGTAATTGAATTTGTAATTGTTTTACAAGGAAGAGTCGTTCATTTAATGTGTACTCCATTTTCACGTTGACTAGAACAAAATCTCAAAAACAGTTGCCGACAATAAAACTAATAATTACGAATGAAATATGAACATCTGCGCATCTAGTGACAGGCAATCGAAACTCCAGAACATTCTGCTTAATTTGGTGCTAAAATTGGGGCATTGAGGGAATTTCGAACAGAATAATTAAAGAAAGAAATGTGCCAGTTCTCCATAAATCACACTGTAGAATGGGACGCTAAGGACCATAGCAGTTAAAGAGCGTTCATAAATGAAAACTCAAAAAGAAAACCGTAATATAACCAACACGATGGCTTAGTAAGCTCCTATAATTTAGAAGGCTTTGAGTGAATTGTTTGATTTTTGGTGCCGTGACTCAAAGCTGGTTGTTTGGACGATAATAGAGATACAGCATTTCAACAAGAACTTGACATGTGGATTATGAAGATGCGGCTATTGAAGAGATGGAAAATTTGGTGCGCATCATTGATTCTTGAAAAATCAATAATGTGTACGAAGTATTCATTCAGCTTTAATAATTACAGTTAATTAGTTTTCAATAAAGTAAGTCCTTCTGTTCGAAGTGTCCCATTCACTGCAACATGTTTTGCTCATTAAAAAGATGTAAATTAAGGCTTGAAGTGTATTTTATTTCCCGCCCTAGTGTATATTAGTGCCTGTAAATGGGTGTCCTTGGAGGATTCCAAATATCGTTCTATGGAATATGATCGGGAACATGCAGAAAACACACGTTCGCACAAAACTACAGTTGTAAATGGAAAATATATGCTCACTCTGTACCTTAGAAGCATGCCATTTAGAATAAGCACTAACCACACAACTTAGGAATTCACAATGAAATAGCATGCAAGTTACCAGTAGTGTATGTTCTGTAACAAAACCTGCTGACATATTGAGTAGATGGACTAGAAGTAGAGCGAATAGCAATATTTAACCATTGTTATCCTAATACTAATGATTATACGGAAAATGGACATTAATGCATTTCCCTCTTGTATTTGAAATAGTTCTGACGTATCGCAATTAAAGTCCGTCATTTATACATGGCTGACATGTGTTTCCGAAACGCTGGAAAAGTTTGTTGAAAGTAAAACACAGTTACACGTAATGGACTGCGACTCGATGAATTGTGCAGCAGTCGTAAAGGTCGCGTCAATGACCGAGTTTGGATACTGCACCTCGTATTTTTCTTGATCAGCCCTTAACCATTAATTGTATTCTCATTTTTGTGTTGTTTAGTCGACGACCATAATTATCACGGTTTCTATTTTACGTTTATTGCGGTGAGCTGAGGTATGTAAGGAGTGTTAAACAAATAAAACGTTGTGCAATCTCATAGGGTTACAAAACATCCTTGACACACAACGCAGCCGTAAAATTCCCACTTACACACAGGTCCACCAAAACGTTTTATAGCTGCATGGGATCCAAATTCGAATCTCGGTTGTGCATGCGCGCTTAATCATTGTCTTGTGTCAATAAATATTTGTTGGAAAAACAAATAAGAATCAGCTACCAATGCCCTTACGTCACACAGTTGTCCTGCAAGTGTGTTGCTGATGCTGCTTATTTAGAACATGAAGGTCGTGAGAATTATTCGCAGGGTTTAGCTGGTGTGTGTGCTAATAACAACTAAAAATTTGACATGCTCCAACCACATGACTTTCTCTACTCATTCTTCAATAAACTGTTCTTACAAAAGCCATTTGTTCTATCAGCCTATCTACTTCATTTTAAACGAGATAAACATGTGTAGAAATAAATAAACATATTTCCTTGTAGGTGCAATGGGAAAGTAGTAGACTCAGCGGTAGTACATCTTTTAAAAGTTGGTAGCCTTGTGATGGCTTTGAAATTCCATTCTCTTTGCTTGGCCAGGAGGTAAAAAAAAGTAAATAAATAAATAAGAAGTAGTAATAAAAAACTTTCTGTTTAGTAGGATTTTATCTATCTGTTAGGGTTTACCAATTATACAAAAGCCATTGAGAATGAACAGGACTTCACAAGCTATTCAACACACACATTTTATTTGCATTAACAACATCATTAACATATATTATTTCAATCAAAATCGTTACAGCCATTTTTGGGTAATAAAACCAATATCGAACTTTCCCTCGTAAAAGGTAGTTTAGGGTGATAAGGTTGCATTCTTGCAAGATGCTGAGCTTAAGTACAAAGTTTGTTATTTAAGCAATTCTACTTTTTGAGATATGTTGTTCACAGACAGACAAATATGGACTTTTTTTTTTAAAAAAAAATATTTTAATTTGGAGGACCTGAAAACGTTGTACCTGATAAAATATAGTATTGAATTTTTAGGTGAAATGTAATATTTCCTGTACTTACTATAGGTAAGGCAATAAAGTGAATTAGTACTGGCCTGGCCATAGCTTGCTCATTATACCTTATAATTAACAAACTATTTTGTGCCACGCCTTCAGCTTAATTTACTGACCAGATCCGTTTCCTCTTAACTCTGAATAACAAGTGGGTAGGTGTTGGTCTATCGGGTCAAGCTGTTATTCTAAGTCCCGGCGCATGCGCACAGGGTAAAACATCTACACGACCATCTTAAATTAATAATCTGAGATTGTTTACGCAACATTTTTTTGCATTTTCAACCATTTATTTTGGTTAAAGTCTCTCCTGTGGATATCCGTGCTTTGTATTCTAATAAAATGTGGACTGCATCTTCTTTATCCCTGCTAGCATGGCTTCCTTCGGAAGGGAAGTAAAGAAGTCGGTGGTCCCGGCACGTAAAGGAACCTCAAGCCTGCTAAAGAGGCGGGACGCTAAGGACCACAGCAGTTAAAGAGCGTCCACAAATAAAACTCAATTTCAGTTTATCCCTGCATACGACGCAAATCCTTGTTCCCTCCCCTGTAATATTTTAACCTCCAAACTCGCAGATTAAACCAGCGATACCTTCTCTTTGAAGCCTATTACGCTTCTCGATGTGCATACATGTTTTCCCTATCATTAGGTACTTTCAAAATCTGTATAAAATTTTAGAGATTTTTTCTACCATTGCCGATAGATTCTGTGTGTCCATATCTCGCAACTGACATGTAAGTAATTGCGAACACACCCATACCATTTATCGTAACATTTCACGTTGCCAATTCTTTGAGTGAATACATTTAAGCAATCTCTCAGAATGTGCCCCTGTGACAATATTTCCACAATCGCCCCTCGAACACTCACTTTACCTAATTCTAACATAGTTCCTTCCCCTGCACCCCAGATACGGCATCTTGACTCCGCAGTTTAGGTTGTAAATTACAAAGACATAGAAATGTGATAATGTCAGAGCATCCGAGAAGCGACCATGAGCAATCAGGAACAAACATTGTAGTGTCCGACCCCGCTACCTTAACTGCCCAAAAGTAAAATGGCACCGTATAGAAACCAGAGCGAGTATTGCGTTTCACTCAAATACATGTTTCTGAGACTCCCTGAATAAAAAAAAATAGAACAAGCTCTGTGTTCTCTGTGAAGAGCATAACTCAAAAATGAAAAGTCATTTAAGTATGAAACTTGGTATTTAAGTTCAGTGTCATAAAAGGATGTGACCCTCATCTTAAATTGCCCTTCATATGGTAATATTTTCATTATTTTTTATTTTCTCAAAAATGGCTCTACCATGTGTTTAAGGTATTTGTATGCCAATAAAATAAATATCTTAAATTTTCTGCAAATAAGCTCTGAAGTCCTGTTCATTTCTATAATTGATAAATCACAAGAGATATAGGAAAACATAGTATGAACAACGCTGTTGTTTACTCATGCTAAGCAGTTCTCCTACTCTCCAGTATTATCCAGGTGTTGTGAAACAGCTGATCCATCTCTTCCTGTAGAGGAAGTTCCAATTCTGCACAGACAGACAATGTAAAAGATGAAATGGCACTTTTCTGTGGATACTCAGCAATTTTAAATAAACTTGTGTTGAGACACTCTCAGTTTTAATTTCTTGAAGTTTTATTATAATAATATACTTTTAAGTTGTGAAATTAGTTGATGTTAGGAATGATACATCTGATGACACTACTTCCTTTTTTTGCCATATAATCTGCAGTGTGCTGGAATCCACTAGGTTTCAATAAATTATATATTATTTTTCATTTAGGTGATATAGTGTCTGATACACCTATTATAGCTGCCCTAGAATCACAAAATATTACTGCTTTTTGAAAGGAAGAGATTCAATATAGTAGGTTTTGCAGTGTTGAATAGATAGCTTTAATTTCCCCATCAACATTTGTTGTGCGAAATCCTAAGATTTTATAAAATGAAAGGAAGCACCACCACCAAAATAATGTAAATCTCATTAAAGCACATAATTTGTGTCACATACACTTTTTGAGTATTAATCATTTCTGAGATGTTCTTTGTTACTGGTTTGAATTTTCAAACATTTATACTTTTTTCTAATGGAAAGTCGCTCTTTGTTTTTCTTGTGGTCATATAAGGGCATGAAATTTTAAAGCCATCACATAGCACTGCGCTTTTTAAAAATCACTTTAGCCTACTTCTTAATAGCTACAACAAAATGTGTAATGGAAGTTTATCTCAGTTAACAATAAGTTGTGCTACTGCAGCAGCCCATTAGAAACAATGAAGTGAAATTACTTGACATAAAAGGCAGGTCACAATTAGTGGTTGACTTACAAGAGACGAGTGTCACGTTGAAGGATCAACCTGTTAGTTTCAGAGTGGTGGAAGTGGTAGCTGGTAACTCCGACACTGTAACACTTAAAGCACTGGAACCTAGTACACAGTATCAGATAACAGTGACGGCGGTAAGAGGAGGCAAGAGGTATCGCAGTCGACCAATAGTGTTCCGCACGATGGGTAAGTACAACACAGTTTAACAGCTAATACATAACATACTTATACAGAGAGAAAACTTGCATGTATGCAAACTAATCTCAAAAACCACTTAACCTAATTTCATAATTGTTTTACTATTGAAAAACTCTGTTCTTTCTGACGGGCATAGCCATATAACACCTGTTAACTTCAATTCATAAATTACTAAAAGATTTACAAGTCAGTGTACTTGAATACAAACACATTGGAGTTATACTTGACTTTTAGTTGAGAAGTCATGGAGTAGAAAACAGTTGTTGTTACTCCATAGAATATGCATGTAAAATAAGACAAATGCTGCTGATAATTCATTCCAAACAATGGTCACAATTTAGCAACTAAGATACCACTTTTACTCTAAGAAAGATTTTGTTGTTATAAACCTATTCCTGACCATTTTAATTATAACAAAAGGATTCTTCTACAGAAGTTGGCTTTGTTTTTCACCACCTTTGTATTCTCAAAAGGCTTGCATATACATTAAATATCCTCATTTTGTCACATTTACAAGCAAGATTTCTGAATGAAAATTGTCTCTGCACTGTCACAGCTCCTCAGCTTGAGCTGCAACTGGAGGGTCAAGAGGTGGTTGTTCTGATGCCTTCAGCTTCTTACGTTTTAGTTTCAAATCACAAAGTGGTCATACAATTAGACAACAGTAGTGATCATAATGTACTGTTGTCATCTAACAATGTACCTTCCTAGGATGCAAGTGAATAAGTGCACGCACTTGTATTGGTTTTCTGAAAGAAGTCTGTTACTTGTTACTGCGCAGTACTGCCCCTTGGACAACAATCACCTTTTTGCCATTTTTAATGTAACTTAGGACTCGCATGTTTAGTGAGTTTTTTTGTGTGACTGCTTATATTATTAAGATGGGTTATCTCTCATTTTCAGTTAACCACCACACCCACCCCATCCTGTACATTATAATGGTTAACTGGAGTTCTACTACATGATTAGCCAATCACTGTATATATTGTACTTATATCATGCATTGGAACATGTAGGGCACATCAATTCAGAGAATACAAACATATAAACACACTGAATAAAATTAAATTAAATTTACAAAATCAATAATTGAAATATATGATTTATTCAATTTCTTGTAAGGATTTCTAAAGGTTATAAAAGCAGTAATCCATTAGGAATTTGTAGAACATTTATAAATTGCTGTCGGGATTCAATATTCTTAATATATTGGGACAGTTTGTTGCATGTAAAGTTATTTTCATAGCTTGTGACTTTATAAATAAATGAATGAACTTCAGTATTACTTTTGAAGGAATTAAAGCTTGCTTTTATACAGATAAGTATTCATATATAAAGGTGTTTTGGTGAAGGTAGTATACTTTTTAAAATATGGTGTATAGCTAATTGTGTCCTGGAAATAAGCCGTAATGCTTATTCTATTGAATCCTGAAGACTTTAATGCTATTTTTAGTATTACCCCAGAAGATAATACAATGCAGTCATTTTTACCTTAGGCCACAGACGGCTATATGCATAGCATACTGTTCTACAGCGGCCTTGGTACTTTTCTGAGGTGCAATGTTATCTTCATCAGCTGTGCTTTGGTTTGTGTTTGTCATCTCAAAGGTGAAACGTTATTCAAGACATCTGTGTTGTGTGTTATTAGTGCACTGCCAACAAATTCATGCTTCAACAACAAATTTTTATGTACAATGCATATGCAAAAACCAAATCATGTAGACAATTTTAGGAGAAATCTCTGGTGTTCCAGTTCCAGGTAGAGAGTCTGGTTAATATGTTTAGGACAACAAGATCACTAAATGCTAAACCTAACAAGATGTTCTAATGGAGGAAAACATTGTTGCATCTATTTGTGGGGAACCCTAAACAGTCCCCACACCAGATGAACTTAAGGACAATATAAAAACAGAAATTATAACATTATAAAGAAGAACTCATGTGAGTGAATGGAAGATGCCAGGAGAGTCTTCACACAGATGGACACCATTTATAACAAGGTTGGTACTCGTTACCATCACTGTGACTGAGTAACACGAGAGTTACAGAACGAAAATCCCCAGTGTAATAGATAGTGTGTGGAGCAGGCACATGTGCCTCACCATAAAATGACCGCACGAATGTGTGCTCTAGGGATATTCAAGCTGGACGTAAATTTGTCTGTGAGGTTTTAGTCATGCTATGCTGATATTTTCATCTAGGTGAGACTTCACCAAAGAACACGCTCTGTTTTCTGCTTTGTCGTAGTTACTATTGCTAACTGAACACTAGAAGTTTAGCCAGAGAACAAAAAAAGAGAAGTGAAGCATAACAGAAGACGACGACTTAACACACTTTTACTGCTTCACATTCTGCATCATCAGTCAACTGCTGGCATTCGATAGCAAACTCCTCAGCACTCTTTATGGGTTACAAATTCTTTATAAAGGTTTTCTCTCATGTGCTGAGGTTGATGGTTTTAATGTCTCCGCTGACCTTACAGTTTCTGTCCCAGAAATGTGCTGATTTGTGTGTATAAGGTATACACTGTGCGACATCTATTGTGGATACCTCTTCCAAGAAGGAAGGGATGAAGCGAAGGAGCCACGAGAGGTTACAGGTCACAGACACACATGGAAGACCCTAACAGTTGCTGGCTCAAAGACCTGTCCCATTATTGGAGCAGCCTTCTATCCACAGGGAAGCAAGCAGGTGCACCACCATATGCCATGAAACTAGAAGCACACCAAAAGATGAGAAGGAAATGATGCAAAGAAAATGTGCTAGATGAGAAACCACACCAGTATTCCCCTACCAACCAGGAAAACCATAAGAAGCCAAGATAAAGACTGGGCAGTCTACAGGAATTGAACCCGGGATCTCTTGAGTGTGAGCCTCACACATTACTACAGAGCCAACTTGCTTGGTTATTTGTACATTTATTGAAAATGTTCTTCAAGAGAAGTTTCCAGATTTCTCTTAATTTTCCCAACGTATACCTTGTCACAATCCATCTTGTGCATACCAGGAGACTTTTCTTCCCAAGGAACACATCTACTTTGATTAACTTAATTAAATTGCTGAACAAACTTAAAGTAGACAGATCTGACATGTACAACATTGAGTGTGACAAGGGAAGAAGACTAAGAGAAATGTGGAAACTCATGTCAAAGAATATTTTCAATAAGCATACAATAAATCAGCTTATTTCTGGGACAGAAACCATGAGATGAGCAGAGAAATTAAATCACTAAAACCAGTAAAAACGCCATCAAGCTCAGCACATGAGAAAGAACCTCATGAGCTTTGTCATCAGTGAGGGCAACAAGTTTTCACCAGCAGTCAACAACAAGCTGATGATGGAGATCACATCCTCAAACAGAGAGCCTACTGATATTGGAAATACTGGATATATACTTGAACTTTTTTTTACACACGGGAATTACATACTGGAAAACTTGGATCAAATATCCATGTTTATTTCAAATTGAGTTTTCAGATGATCGGTTCTTGGAAAATTTTGTTAATCAAGTAAGTATTTTTTTAATGTTACTGTTTGCATAATTTTTTTTGCTCACATAATTTTTTATCTCATCTAAAAATGACTCAAACATTTTGATAATCTTTCACCCCCAAAAGTTTTGTACAGGCTATATAACATTTCCAAAATTATGAAGATTGTTGAGGGGGAGGGAATGAGGGGTTAGCTAAGATTAGAAATACAAAATCTGCTGATATTTCATTCCCATTTCCATCAATATCAGCGAATTTTTGTTTCATTGTTATGAATAGCATCGGATGGGAATTTTATGAAATTACAGTTCTAAGGGGTAAAGGGGAGAACTCAGCATAAAATATCTTCTAAATCATTGCATACAGAGTGCAGAGAGTAAATATAATTAAGTCATTATTGAAGTTATAAAAAGCCACCTGTGCAACATTGGGTATCACAGCTGTGGCTGTGGAAACAAATAAATCCAGTAAGGATGTTAAGGTATGACTCAATGTAGCGCTGGAATTTTGTCAAAACTCGTATCAGAATTATAAATCTTCAAGGGGCAGTAAGTGTGTTAAGCCATCTCATATATCTTCCATTAAAAAGGAGGCAGTTTATAAACATAAAATACTAATGTTCCTGATTGTGGTTTCAGAACCTCCGAACAGTTCTGCACAGCGAGATGCAGGCTCGATGGCAACGGGAACACCTCCTACTGCGTCTGTAGACAGTGGGCCCCCTACAGGCCCACATGATACCCAGCCATACATACAAGTGCGAGGGGTAGAAGTGGGCATAGTCCTCTTGGTGCTGGTGGTATGGGTAGCAGCTATTGCTCTCTTCTTTAACAGATGGGGCAAAATTCGTATGTTGCTTCCTTATCAGCCAGATTTCAAAGATCAGCTCAAGGTACCTGGTTCAGGCCCGTGCATTGCAACACAAGGTGGAACCTGCGCAAGCCAACAGCATGGCTCAAGTACAACCTGTCCACAGGTACGCAGAATTAAGCTCAAGTTCAGGGGCAGAAAGATGAAGCAATACAAACATTAATAAATATTTACAAGTTTCACACAGTTGCATCGTCTTTTCTGGTCCTTGGACTCATACAGAACTTTAGTCATAATAAATTATAATTTCTTGGTATTTCTTTTAAACATGATTTACATTATTTAAATTTAAATTTATTTTGCTTCACAATATTGCTGTACATTTCTTAATTTATTTATTGCATTTTAATATTCTACTGTAATATATAATTACACTCAGCCTTAATTGTTCTTTAAAAACTGAATTTAAATGCAGTAAAAATCATAATTAATACATTAAAGCACTGATTACAATAATTTATTGATTTAACTCAAAGATATTGGATAAATATTTAGATCAATTACTGCGTTTATTTTGTAACACTTACTGTGTTTAAAACAGAAAAACATGTTTCTGGAGTACTTGCTCCCATCACTCCCGGTGGTGGTTGGACAAACCTCTGCATTATAATGTCACCTGGTGCGACTTCAAAATTGAAAATGCAGTTCTTGTCTTTTCCAAATGTAAATACTTTCCCAAACTGCAGCTTTTGTTTTTCCTGCAATTTGTTTCAGGATTCTTAGTACTCTGTTTATGGTGTGTCATTCTCTCCAAAAATGCCAAGGTACTGCTGAATTTTCTTCCTTCTTTTATTTGTTTTCCTGATGTTTCCAAATAAAGAAGAAAAGAAAATTGTCAAAAAATTGACATACCACCCAGCAGCCTCCACATATTCCAGAGGACCTGCAAACAGCCATCAACATCTTGGCTCCAAAAAATAGTTACTCCATCAAGAACATACCAAATTCTAAATTAAAAGGTGACATTCCACAGGAACACAGGCCAGGAATACACCAGATCAGCTGCAACAACTGCAAGAAAATTTATATCCAGAAAACTAAAAGAAACATAAAAATAAGAGCAAAAGAACATGAGCAACATAAGGCAAAATAAGAAGAAAAATGAGGGTAGCTTGGCATTTTTGAAGGGAACAACATCCCACAAATAGAGATGGGAAAATACACAAGAACAGAACTTGCAATTTGGGAAAAACAAGGACCTTCATTTCAATTTTAAAATCCCACCAGATGGCATCCTAATGTAGAGATTCAGCCAACCAAACTGAGGAGGGAGCATGTTTTTGTGTTCTAAATATATTGAGTGTAACAAAGTCAACCAGTGTTCAACAAAGTCCACCATACTTAATTTTAATATTAGATAAACTCCAGATAAGAATCTTGTATTAAATTGTCAGTTACTGATTCTGAATGTTTTAGACATACAAAAGGATTCCGGGGGCTAACAGACCAATAATAGAAGTATTCGACGATGAGTCTGATATCGAAACTGATTGAACATTTCAACATTTGCTTGGTGAGATTAAAAGATAGGCGTAATACCTGTAAATAAATATAATTAAACTACTGTGCTTACACTGTAGCTGGACTCTGCACTAGTTTATGTAGACTGGTAGAAATTATACCATTGGCTTTCCCTCCCTCATTTGACTAAAGGGAGAACTTCCCCTCACATCACATCTAAAACAACATCAGGACTGAGTACCAGTATGTGAAACTTATCTTTCTTTCATCCAACATTACTAGTATTATTATTAATGTTATGTAGTTCAATTCAGCACCTTAAAATGCATTATTGGGTAGCAAGAATTGTCAACAAAAAACTTATAAATAACCACTTGGCATACAGGTATGAACTTCATGCAAGTAAAAACAAGCAGCAAGCAAATAACACTTCACAGGACGTAAGCATGGCCAAACTTTCCTCACATGTAGGAGAAGAAAGTGTGTTATATGAACATGCTAGAACTCATTTCTCATAGCACATTAATCATGGGAATAAAACTCTTTCTTTGATTTACTGTCTTGTGTTGTGTTGATGAACAAAAGCTGCTTTGAAAGTTTTTAAAATTAACACAATATTATTTTTAAAATGTAGATCTCATCATGTACAATGTTAATCCTATCAAACACCATTCTTCTTTGGAGAGTGCAAATACCTACATTCTTCATGAGCAGCTTCAGGCGATTCAAAGCGTTGACCTCAAATTTTTTTCATTGGTTTTGGGAAATAGAAAAAGTCCAATGGGGCTGGTTCTGGACTACAGGGACAAATATTGACAAATATTCCTGCAGAAATTAGTTTGCTTCTAGCACAGTGTGGGCAGAGGCATTAGCAACAAAATGCCATGCTGACGCTTTGTTCTCAGTTCATTGAAGGTTTGTGGTGTAGCATCTGGCAGTAACAGAATTGTCACAATGTGGCCATTAACATATCATCTTTTTGCTCGCCTCACTTGACCTGGGAAGACCCAAACCAATGAATGTCACTTACACTGGTGTATCCAGCTTTTCTCATCTCTTAAAATGTTAAATATGTTTTTGGATCTTCCCCCATCAAATTTTTCTACCAATTCCTGGCATCATTGCACATGTGCCTATTTCTGCTCGTTTATGAGGTGGTGAAGGATCCAATGACTGCAGAGCTTCCTGATATGAAGTGTTTCTTTAAGGATGGTGTTCACTGCTGTCGATCCAATATTCAGGGCAACAATGACCTTCCCGAGCTCTGCTTTCATCCATTGTTGCAGTAGCTCCTGCACAGTCTTCATCTTTGAGGGGATCCCTTTCTCTTTTAAAGCGTACAAACCACTGATAAATTGTGGATTGTGAAGGGAAATGCCCTACGCAGTCTTTAAAGCCAATCTCTCTCCCCTAAACTGACTTTAAAGTCACAGAAAATCATAGCATGGAAATGCTCTCGCCTGAGATCCATCCTAGTGTATAGTGTAACAACACAGATATGCTGATGCTCCACCTAGGCTTGTGCACGTTACTATCTGAACTTCAGTCTAAAGAGAGAAACACCTGCTTTACTTTACTACAATTCATTGTTGTCGATTCTCAAAAATTTCAGACTGACCCTAAGTATGCGACTCATTTTATGTAACATCATCTGTTTAGTGTTCATTACAAACTTGGCCAACACCTAACTGTTTATTAGTGTTCATCACATTACAGTGGAATGGAAGTATTCATGGCAGTTGCTCATTTGATGCACAAGATGCAGAGAGTTTTCATATCTGGCTGCGAAACAATATGCAATTCTCCAGGGATACATCAGCGCATCCAAGATTCAATATAATGCATGGATCAATGCTAAAGAGAGCATTTTGAGCATTTCTTGTAAGATAGCGTTTCACTGGTATGTTCTGTTTCCCATGATCAATGTAATTGTAGAAAATGAGTTCTAACATGGAAATAAAAGTTTTTCAGATGCAACTCCATATAACTTATTTTCTTCTTCTCCATGAGGGGAGTGTGTCTTGTCTTGAAAGTTTGGCTGTATGTTATAGTTATATGCTTTACATGCTGATTTTAAAGAGATTTGAGTCAATTTGTGATACAATTCTTCATTTACACTTACTAAACTTCAGAAATGTTTCAAAAGCCCCCACTTTCACCTTCAGTTGAGTCAACTAATGCTGGTGATATCTAACTAGGTGTAGAGGTTGGATGAGAATCTGCTGAATCTCTACTGTCTGTTTGGTGATGAAGATTTTCTCAGATTTATAGTTTATATTGTGAGGTTGTTTTAGTTTTCTCCTATATAGTGTGTGTTTTTCAACTGTCACTGTTTTTATCTGGTTCAACTTCACTTAGTTCACATGTCACTTCAGTAATGTGAACTAGCTCCTTGTCCCTGTCACTTCACTTTTTTCATGAAATAGCCTCTTTTTTGGTTATCTGCTGATAGCACCTCTGGTGTTTATGCTGGGCAGAGCGTTGCTTATCTCTGTTTACCTTTGCTTCGACTTGCCAGTGCCGACCTCCCGATAACTTGAACCATAGCTGCTGCATCATAATATTGTTTTTGCAATCTTTACAGTTTATTTTGTGGTATCCATTCTCTTGGTGGAGCTTTTATCTTTATGTTTATTCTGAGGGGCTAGGATGATGTGTTCTTGAAAACTGTTATATAGCCATGGAATTTTCTGAACTACTTGCTTTTTCTCAAGAGTTTCCAGGGTGATGGAGATGCAATGTGTACTTTGAGAGCTGTTGTAATCTCCTAACCTAACCTAACCAGAGGCTGAAACCATTCTGTGATGCAACTTCTTGATCGTACTGGTATATTACCAGTGGCTGTGGTGGTGCTTCATTGAGTGGCCACTTCTTCAGTTAGTGGTATTTTGTATTGTGGCATAGGTATCCATAAACTTAGAGTAGTGAAGGACATTCCAACAAACTGGGTAGCTTCCTCTCGTGTATCTTGTCATGAGGAGGTGATTTTGGCTCAGTTACATTGCTACTACAATTTTACACATGGTTAACCTTTTAAGGGGCACCCTGCCCCTCTTTGTTCACTGTGTAGCAAAAATCTGTTGGTCCATCATGTGCTGCTGGAGTGTATTCCTTTAGCACAACTTCGGGACTCTCTGCAACTACTGGTCAGTCTTGCAGAGGTCTTAATGGACAATAACCAAGCAGTCGAAAAGGTTTTTAAGCTTTTATCAAAGGTAAACTTTCAAATAAGGATTTAGTCAAATTTATATGAAGTTTTTCATACCACTCAGCTTAGTTTTGTATATTCAGTTTTATTTCTGGCCTTTGCCATGATCTGTTTTCTAAGGGTGCTAATGATCATGTAGTTAAACATAAATCATCATCCAAGTCTAGATATGCATATACTAAATGTCATTCCTCCTTTTTCATTTGTTTTTACTTTGAATAAGTGTACCACTGCTAGCAGAGACATCTGATGTTACACTCTACTTCTTGTTAAACTTTGATTACACATCTCGCTGTACATTTAAGAAGAATACCCATGTGAGGTTTGGAAATTCCATGTTTCTTTCATGATCACAAGAAAACAGCAATAGCAACTTATTACTTGAAAAAAGTATAAGTATTTGGAAATTCAAATGAATAACAAAGAATATCTCGGAAAAACAATTATTTTACATAGATTGTGTCCTTATACAAGGTCCGCAGTTTCTGTGTAGTAACATTTTGTCTATCTGTTTGGGTTTACCAATTATACAAAAGTCATTGAGAATGAAGAGGACTTTACAGAAAATTCAAAGCATGCATTTTATTTGTTATTTAAATATTTTAAAAATATAGTAGGTATGTAAATGAAAATCATTAGAGCTACTTTTGAGAAAATCAGAAATAATGTACAATTTATCCATATAAAGGTAACTTAGGGTGGGGGGGGGAGATGCTAAAGTCTTATTGTTCTTTAATTACACCGTTTACAGACATATGCTTTTTCTGGAATCAGGGTGGCTCAGAACATGTATTGGTGAATGTTATAGTTACTCACGTAAAGAAACGTGGGAATAATAAGTTTCACATATTGCCAGTCCTGCTATGTAAGGATCAGTCCCAGTGCAATAAGATGGAACATTCCGCTGAGAGTCCAAAAGCATTAAGAATTAATAGCAGACAAATTTAATGACATGTAAAAGTACCAGAAAATTCTGCTTATTTAACAAAACTAAAATCTCATGTTATTAAACCACATTGAAGTTATTAAAGAATTACCTGATCATATTTTTAAAACCAATGAATTTTAATAAATTATAAATGCTACCAATAGTACCTTCCTTCTTAAATTTCATAGAATTTATATGTTACATCTCTTATTTGATTTTGTTGCATTTTAGTACACCTTTTTTTCTTTTTCAGTCTTGGGACACGTGCTCCTTAGAGCACAAGGCTCTGGGTTCACTGCCCAACTCTTATGACCAGTTTACTGGATAGCTTGCTTTGTTTTGGTTATTTAGTGCTTCCTTCTTTAACATGTACTAAAAGTTTAAACATAAAATTGCTATAATCTTCAGCCAAAATAGTATATAAATCTGAGTGTAATATTTTCTATGAACTGTAAACTGGCATGCATTTTAACACTCCAGATGATAATAATCTCTGTTTGAAAATAAACATATTTCTAAAACTTCTTATAACATAATGTGATTAAATCAGCCATGTGCTCTTTTGAGTAAAGCCTTATATGCAGTAGCATGATGATAGCCATGTTGTAAGGTGTCTATGGGTATAAACACAAACTGGGGCTTGGCCTCATTTCTTGCTTCTCTGGCTGCCAGCTCGCTATTATTTTTCTTACTGGCTCATTCTTCAGCAGAAATATTATACAGGATATTTTGTAGTTTTACATACAGGGTGTCCAGCCTATATGCTTAACATTACAATCTTTTATAATTTAGTTATATCAGATAAAAAAACACTTGATATATGTTTAGTAGGTCTCTTGCCATTTCTGATTGCAACAATGATCACATTGTTAGGTTAGAAAGTGCAAAGATGGCAATGTGGACACCACAACAGAAGGTTGGACTGGCTGAAACAAAATCTGTGAAGTGTGTACAACAAAATTTAATCTTGGCCACCACGACAACATCTCCTCCTACAGTGTAAGCATTATAGGACAGACAGTTTTCATTAGCACACCACACATTTAGTGTCTGTTAACTTTCCCATTCACATGGGAAGCACACTTTAACCATCCTTCCTCTTCAATTTTATCCAAAACATCTGCGTAAACGTCTTCCGTTTGTTTTTGTCCTGGGGATAGATTCACTGGCAAAACTGGAACTTGGACATGATCTTTATGAACTACATCATGACCGTAGACAGAGGAATGGCAAGTTCTGTACTGGTGCCTTGAATTAACTTCTTCAACTTCTTACAGAGGCCGTAAAAATCCTTTCCCCATTTTCCGTAGACACATTCCATTTGCTATACTTTCCGCATGTAGACAAAAGCCTACCAGTTTCTCGTAACTGTCTGTCCCATTACATAGAAGGAGACATCATTGTGGTGGCCAAGATTAAATTTTGTTGTACATGCTTCACAGATTTTGTTTCAGCCAGTGCAAGATTTCATAAAACCTTGTGTTATGGTGTCATGTCGCCATCTTTGCTCATTCTAATCTAACCCAATAATGTGACCATTGTTGCAGTCATAAATGGCAACAGACCTACAAATCATATATCAAATGTCTTTAATCTGGATCTGATACAACTAAAGTTATAAAAATGTTAAACGTATAGGGCAGACATTGTGTATTTATTCTAAAATAATGAAAATAGTGTAACATTTAAATGCTGTGTATGGGCCAACTAAAGAACGGTGATGCCAATGAATAAATGCTACGCTAACTGCGAAGGGCGGCTTAGCTGTCAATACTTAGAGATTAAACACAGTATGGTGTTTGTGCTAGGGATGCTGCGTTCTGGATCACTGCTTCAGATATCCGCGGCCTCAACCGCATCACCAAGACTGCGGCTGCCGGTTCGCGCTCTTACACCGTGCTGACACCTAGCAGTAAGTCTGCAAGGTCTATAGCATTTTCTAGAGCCACAGCAGCTATTTGTACACATTTAATGAACCTTTTTCAACATTTTCACAAAAATGTAGGTAAACCATAAGTATTTCTGAATCTGAATAAAACAGTCTATTTTATCAACAGCATTTCCAATGTTTTCTTGCTTTATAAAAGTTTATTTTCACTGAATAGTTCACATTGTTTATGATCAGATTAATGCAGGCATACAGGAATCAAAAATTAGTTTTGTATATGCTCAGTTTAATGAACTACAGCAGTGTGTTCTTAAAGTCCCCCCACAGTGCTGGAATAAACGAGATATGGCAATCTGGTGGTAACCCTGATAGACTGATTAGAATGAATTTGAGGGGTCAGTAGAAAGAGAAAACAAATAAAAGTCATAATTAACTTACCCATTCAAGGAAGATTTGAAAATGTACCCATGCTGTTGAAGACACAAATTCACATGTTTAACTATATTGTCAAACACTTTCTTCCTTTTCTGCTTGATGTTCAATGTCTCTTAACCTGGTAGTTCATATCAAATTCTGAATGGTTGAAATGATGCTCAAATAAGCCCATAGAGCTTAAAGTTACTTACATTCATCTTCTCAGGATAAGAGAAAATCCTACAAAATAACATATCCGAATAATTCACCCTAACTGAGATTTGAGCTCGGGACCTCTTGAATGTGAGGCAGACACTCTACCCCCACACCATAGAGGCAGGTCTAAAGTTACTTTTATTAGCTGTTGACTTTGCAGCTCCCCATCAATAGAACCAGTCTCACAGCAGAGTTACGAAGCTGCTATGTAAAGTTTTGTTTCACTTTTTCTGTATATTTAACAGCTTTTCTAAAATCATTGTCCACTACAAATACATGCTGTTCACTTGCACAGGGATTTTGGAGGTTGGAACCCCCCTGGCTGAAAAGATGTAAATATTTATTGCAAAAATAGCTTCGTTAGAATAACAGCACCTTTCTAGATTAGCAAGAACGAGCTCATATCACTATATTTACGCCGCATGTCTTAGAAAATATGACCAAAGGTGGCAGCAAAAGGAACTGTACTTTAGATGGCGTGAGTACAACCATGTTAAGATTTCATTCTGGTGCTAAATTTGAGCGCAATATCTCTCAGTTTAGAATAGAACTACAAACCCTATTTTGTAGTGAAATAAAATGGATACAAAATACTTCACAGTGGTCATTAATTCTCATGTCACAGCACATCCTATTGTAATTTTAATTCCAATTGCTGTACCATAATTTGTGAATATAAAACATATTTATTTAAATATTTCAGCTCAGAATTAATTCATATTTATCATTTGAATTGTTAAAAATTTGTTATTGATACATAACCCTCCCTCTAAATAATATTCTGGCTATGCTACTGTTCAATTGAAAACATTTTTAACTTAAATGAAAACATACTTGCACACCGACAACCCTTGTTACAATAGGGATGGCTGTGTCCTTGACAGGCACTGAACAAAGCTTGTTTGGTAGCATGTCTGCCTCACATTCAAGAGTTCCCAAATATATATCTCAGTAAGGGTGACTTTTCTCTATTCCTAGAAGATGAATGTCTTGGCCCATTTCATTCATTCACCATTTGATGTGACCTGTGGAGGGACTAAAAGATACAATACCTTTAATTTGTGTTAATGACATTGGGGTTGATGACAATACTTAGATACTATGCTTTCACTCAGAACATCGTCACCTGTATGGCTACTGCCATTTGGAAGGGAATCCCTTAATTCACTGCCAGAGCCACCTACATGGGGCAAGTTGCACCATCAGGAACATTAAATACAAAAATATTGATGTAAATTAATGCAGATAAAATAAACCGTTTAGTTTGTGTTCTTAAGTTTATTAATTTAAATGTGCTGTATCCACTCTACAAAAGTAATTTTAAGTACAATTCATACTGTATGATATGATAATTGTATAACACTATGTGGTTGTAATTGCTCTATTCAAACACATACATATCAGTAATAAAATACACCACCTGACAAATATTTTTGGTGTAAATATTAGGATATTTTATTTATTTTAACTTTCCAAATTATTTGTTTAAGATTTTATTGTGCACTGGTATTGCAGAAGCTCCTATAGAACCTACGACAGCTTAGAAAAGATTAAATAGTTTAAATGGATCTCTCAGAAAAATTGGGGTTAGGATGATTGTTTTGGGAGGGGGGAGGGGTGGGAGAATGTCATTAACTAGCAACATTTCAATATGCACACAAGTAATGAATTTTGTAATTCTGTCATTTGAGAACAGCTAGGGATATCCTTTGAGACATACAGCTGACAATGGAGATTGAACATCTTGGAAACATGTTCTGAGTGAATCATACACTCACAGCTTCATTATGTTAAAAACTTTCACTGTTTACAATAACTTAGGATATTAATGAGTTTGGACTGCAGGAATCTGATCATCATACTTTGTTGTACTTTTATTGTAATATATTCAGGAAAATACTATTTACCTTTATACAAAATGCAACTAATATGTATGTTGTGTAGTGAATATGTACATGCTGCAGAGTTATGTTTGTTCCTCGGCATTAACAATTGGCTGTGAATTGTGACTCTAGGAAACTGTATACTTTGGGAGCATTCAAACGAAATGCTGTGAAGACACCAATTTCATTATCGCTTTAATTGTTGTTATTGGCGAAGTTATTTATTGCACATGATTTGCAACATTGCTCAGATCACAACAATATATTATAAAGCTTTTACAAACTGTATGCACCATTATTGCACATAAGCATATTAGAAAGCAATATGAAACTACCACAAATAGAATATCTTAGTTTTTCACTTGCCGTATAACACATGCTTCTTTGTTATAACTAGAATAAAACAGTGAGGACCATTGTTCAATGCTGTGCTAGTCAGTATTAGTATTGTAGCATTACGTATTTGTTGTTTATATTACTAGAAGATTGCATACTTGTGGGTGAATACATTCACTTAGTTTGTTATTAACAAGCAGTTCATTTTGTTACACTTGTAGGCACCTTTAGCCTTAATCTGCCTAGAGAATTACTTCAGCTGATTAAGGAATTTGCTGAACATAGCCATGTTTATTTCTATTAGTACAATAGCTTTACACTTATATGTATCTTTTTCAGAAACATCTTGCATCCACAATACAGTACGTAAATGAATTACTGAAAAAAGTGTTTCAAGGAAAGCAGATTCATGCTCGGCATACTACAGTGCATACCAATGTGTAGTGTGAGTGTTTTTAAACTGATAACTCATACTTGCCAACTCCGTTAAACTGAAACCCATAAAACTTTCCCTTGTGCAGCAAAGTGTAATCATTTTGCAATTACATAAATTTATAATGTGTAAACTGATCTGTGCAGTAAATATACACAAATTATATGTAAAATATATGCAAATTCTGTTTTATAAGAATCCCTGAAGAGCTGGTGGTATTGCTTCATGATGGTACCACAATAAACACATATCAAAGCTAGAACACCACCTCCTGGGCTATTTGCACATTTCCAGTCCACAATTTATACTTCACCACGCCAACTGTAAACAAACAGGTTAGAAAAATACAGAAACTTATATCCTGCCTATCAAATGAAAATAAGATAAACAATTTGGTGAGAAAATCGACTTTACAATTCACATCACCCATCACTAAATGTTCACACACTAGAGGTCACTAGTGGTGTAATCAATTTTAAATACTCATGCTATGCATTTTCTTGCATCCCAGTAAAGGGGGACCATGATCATGATGAAGGATACACACACAGATAAGCCCTGGTGAATCATAACACTGTATACCATTTACTAGAGGTCACTAGTGGTGCTATACATTTTGTTGTAGCCCAGTGAAGGGGAACCATGATCATGATGAAGGATAGACACACAGATAAGCTCTGGTATATCATAGCACTGTATACCATTTACTAGAGGTCACTAGTGGTGCTATACATTTTGTTGTAGCCCAGTGAAGGGGAACCATGATCATGATGAAGGATAGACACACAGATAAGCTCTGGTATATCATAGCACTGTATACCATTTACTAGCGGTCACTAGTGGTGCTATACATTTTGTTGTAGCCCAGTGAAGGGGAACCATGATCATGATGAAGGATAGACACACAGATAAGCTCTGGTATATCATAGCACTATATACCATTTACTAGAGGTCACTAGTGGTGCTATACATTTTGTTGTAGCCCAGTGAAGGGGAACCATGATCATGATGAAGGATAGACACACAGATAAGCCCTGGTGAATCATAACACTGTATACCATTTACTAGAGGTCACTAGTGGTGCTATACATTTTGTTGTAGCCCAGTGAAGGGGAACCATGATCATGATGAAGGATAGACATACAGATAAGCTCTGGTCTATCATAACACTAAATACCATTTACTAGAGGTCACTAGTGGTGCTATACATTTTGTTGTAGCCCAGTGAAGGGGAACCATGATCATGATGGATAGACATACAGATAAGCTCTGGTCTATCATAACACTGTATACCATTTACTAGAGGTCACTAGTGGTGCTATACATTTTGTTATAGCCCAGTGAAGGGACCATGATCATGATGAAGGATAGACATACAGATAAGCTCTGGTCTATCATAACACTGTATACCATTTACTAGAGGTCACTAGTGGTGCTATACATTTTGCTGTAGCCCAGTGAAGGGGAACCATGATCATGATGAAGGATAGACACACAGATAAGCTCTGGTCTATCATAACACTGTATACCATTTACTAGAGGTCACTAGTGGTGCTATACATTTTGTTACAGCCCAGTGAAGGGGAACCATGATCATGATGAAGGATAGACACACAGATAAGCTCTGGTCTATCATAGTACTGTATACCATTTACTAGAGGTCACTAGTGGTGCTATACATTTTGTTATAGCCCAGTGAAGGGACCATGATCATGATGAAGGATAGACACACAGATAAGCTCTGGTCTATAACACTGTATACCATTTACTAGAGGTCACTAGTGGTGCTATACATTTTGTTACAGCCCAGTGAAGGGGGACCATGATCATGATGAAGGATACACACACAGATAAGCTCTGGTCTATCATAGCACTGTATACCATTTACTAGAGGTCACTAGTGGTGCTATACATTTTGTTATAGCCCAGTGAAGGGACCATGATCATGATGAAGGATAGACACACAGATAAGCTCTGGTCTATCATAGTACTGTATACCATTTACTAGAGGTCACTAGTGGTGCTATACATTTTGTTATAGCCCAGTGAAGGGACCATGATCATGATGAAGGATACACACACAGATAAGCTCTGGTCTATCATAGCACTGTATACCATTTACTAGAGGTCACTAGTGGTGCTATACATTTTGTTATAGCCCAGTGAAGGGACCATGATCATGATGAAGGATAGACACACAGATAAGCTCTGGTCTATCATAGTACTGTATACCATTTACTAGAGGTCACTAGTGGTGCTATACATTTTGTTATAGCCCAGTGAAGGGACCATGATCATGATGAAGGATACACACACAGATAAGCTCTGGTCTATCATAGTACTGTATACCATTTACTAGAGGTCACTAGTGGTGCTATACATTGTGTTACTGCCCAGTGAAGGAGGACCATGATCATGATGAAGGATAGACACACAGATAAGCTCTGGTCTATCATAACACTGTATACCATTTACTAGAGGTCACTAGTGGTGCTGTACATTTTGTTACAGCCCAGTGAAGGGGGACCATGATCATGATGAATTATGGACACACAGATAAGCTCTGGTCTATCATAGCACTGTATATCATTCAGTCTGAAATCTTAAGTTACAATATAATTCAATAGAATTTAATGCTTTGTCATGTCTTTGGTAAAAATCTGTAACATTTTGTATTTGACTACAAAACTATAAAAACAGCTCTATTGTCATAAAGTCATGAAAAGGCCTGCACCCACATGTTTTATGGGAAAATTATAGAAGTTGGCAAGTATGGATTATGGATAATTTCAGTGTTGCAAAGTGATCCAATAATCTTATTGTAAAAGTCACAGCAGGCCCCTTCAAATTGCTGAGAGAAAAACTGGTAAGATTCAGGGTTATCCAAAGAGAAAGAGCAGATTTCAAACTATAAACTCTTGCCACCACGAAGCTCAGCCAGGACCATTAAGCTAGTGGTTAGTCATTGTTAGACATCATAGGAAAGTGTGTTGCAGTTTGTCAAGTAGGAATCTCATGTTCAGTGTGAATTCTGCTGATGATTTCACAATCAGCTGCCTCATCATAAGCAAAACATTTGTGTAAACTGTAGTCCATTTCTTGCCAGGAGTATCCCCATGGAAGGAACTTTATGTGGCAGTTGATTTTGGGGAATATTCCCAAACCTTTGTTTACTTTAGCTTTGTGTTATTAGAGGCAGTGGGAAGTGAACAGCGACACTTGCAGATTTATTATCTCTTTTCTTTGGATACTACATTTAAATCTACCACGCTACTCCTCTGAAACACGGTTGCTGGCACATCTTGACTTGTACACATTTTAACAAGGTTTTGCTCATGTGCAACTGGTATGATGCAAGAACATACAGGTTGTGCACACTTGAACACATGCACAAGGCTTCTACCATGCTCTGTCTACACAACAATTTACATCAGTGCCCAGCCCATTCCTGTAGGATGAGGCTTTTTCTTATCCTGAGAAGACAAATGTCGGTTAAGTTTATGCTCATTTCACCCATCACCCAATATGACCTACCAGATTAAACGTTAAACAAATAAACAAGCATTCACAAAAACAACATACTCTTTCATCATCATCATTATTGGGAGTGTATCAACTTGTCATAATCATAATTATTATGCAGTTTCATATTTTCAGGGTTTTCTCAATCTAAAGTTTTGCAAGCACCCACGAACTGCTACTGACTAGGTCTGTAAGCAAGACAAGATGGGGTCTATCCAGCTGTTTCAAGGATGTGCTTAATCTCGGTTCATTCATTATCAGTTTGAAAGACTTAAAAAGTAATTATTTAATCAAACAAAGTTATTTCCTTTTTCTGATTTTGTTGAAGGTGAGTTTCATTACTATTTGAAACTAGTATATTACACTTTAGAGCATTTTCACTGCCAACTTTTACCATTCACTGTATCCAGAGTCTCTAATTATTTAAAATATCCTACCTAATTCTAACAATTCTGATTGGCAGGAATTTTTGGGGGGAAAGTTTCCATAAACATTTCCGATGCCAAAGTTCCCATCACTCATATATGCCTTCAACATCTGAATATCACAGATCAAAGATCCATACAGAAATGGCACTAAACACATATGTTTTTATGTTTGTCATACAATACACGGTGTGCATGTTGAGGGCCTCCAACGCCATGGTAACCTTTAACCCTCCTATGTCTGAAATAAATAATTCAAAACTGCTCTTTCTTTTTAAATAATCTGACATATATATCTTATGGTTAACAATCAGATATGCAATGGTTGTTTATTAATATTGCTAAGTCTTTCTGAAAAAAAAAGTATTCACTGTTGTTTTTAGTATCAGTTTTGTATTATGGATGCAATATAATATTTTTTGTATCATGATATATTCATATACATTATAGATGTAGACATTATAAGCCTTTCAAGTTCTTCAATTTGAATTTTTTATGCTCTAGCTTCACTGATTTATAGCAAAGCTACAGGACACGTTGTGTAATATTGAAGCTAGGGCAACAACAATTCAAATTGAATGGTTTTAAAAACTGAAAGTGTATCTTATAAGAGGAAATCAACTATAAGCTTTGTTCCAACATTAAATATCTCAGTGGTCTGTTTCATGAAACTCAGTAATAATATTAGTAGGCTAATGAAAAGAATTATTAGTTAACAAGATTCTGTTTCATAAATATTATTACTAATATTATTAGTTGTTGTCATAAAACTGTGTTTTGCTTTTAGCTTTCCTTTTGTTTCTGTTTTTATTGCAAACTGGACATTTTGGTTATGGTTTCTGCTGACAAGCCAAAAGTTAAACTGAGTTTTGTATATGGACGCTCTTTAATTACTATGGTCCTTAGTGTCCCATTCTATATTGGGCGTGAAAGAGCGGTAATTTTGCTCAGGCTTGAGGTTCTTTTACGTTCTGTAAATCTACGACATGGGACAACTGGCTTTACTTCCCTTCCAAAGGAAGCTATGCTAAGGCTTTTTGCACCTGAAAAAATCCATCATTCTCTGCCGGGGTTTGAACCTGTGACCTCAGGAACTAGAATTGTTAGCAGGCTTTAATATTTTGAATAAAAATAGTAAAAGAGAGTGAAAATAATTTGAAAAAGCAATCTTTTCTTGAAAGTTGCCTGAATTAAAAACTGAACTCTTTGGAGAGTTTTCTCCTACAGTAAGCTTAGAAACTATGAGGAAAGTGAGATATTGACTTCATTTCAAGCAATAAAGGTTTCACTTATGTGTGATGCGACATAGCCAAACATAGGCCTAGAGCAGTGGTAATTTGCTTGCTTTTAACTGACTTAGGTATGCACATAATCAAATGTTACAGCATTGTACTTATATGCTTCTTCTTGATATAAAATTTGTTGGACAGTGAATATTCACCACGTTGTCATCACTATTTGAGTCAGAATTACACATTATACTCATTTTGTAAGTAATAGTGTGCACACATACACCTACAATGCAAGCTTCTTCTACTAATAACATTATTGTTAGAGTGGAATTACTCGTGAAATTGAGCCTAATAAAATTAATGTATTTTTATTACCCTTGCTCTTTTATGAAAGGGTTTCGTAATATTATTAGTAAAATGTACTAGTATTATATACTGATAGATTTATGAAAGAGAATACTAATAATATTAGTGTAAAAGTTTCATGAAACAGTTGTAACACATTCAACCCAAGCTTACATACTGGTGGTGGCTGTTTGGAAGAAATTTCTTTAAATTAAAATTCACAATATTTATAGCATTGTGGCAAGAATTCTGAGGACATTATGAGCACAAAATCACCTGTGAAGAACTATGTGTTGCATTCACATGTCTTTCTGCAATCACTCTTCTACAAACTTTCATTATACATTTCCTTGTAGATATAAGAAGAAGACAGTAGGCTAAATTGATAGACTTCTAAAATCTGATGTTTTACATTCACATCAGTTTCTCTACCCACTATTGTTATTAGTGAGTATACAAATTATTTTTATGAAAGTTTACTTTCTTATCTACTTCATTTTAATCAAGAGAAACCTTTCCAGAAATAGCTACATTACACATTTTATTATAGATAGAAAGGGAACAGCAATTGTCAAATGTTTAAGAACTGGACGCTGTATGCTGACCTTAAAATTGCATACTGTTTCAGTGACGGTAAGAAACAATAGACTAAATGCCAAGACTAAAAGAATACAAAGTAGTGAACACTTCAAACCATTAAGAACAGATATCTGTGAGAGAAATGGCTGATGTCACAAAAAAGTTATTTGAAATAAATTGTGTATTTTAAAGAGATCTAGTGTAGTACACTTTGGTCTATCCCTTAACATTTACTGAATGAAGAGGACTTCGAAGGCTATGGCAGAAAATTCAAGACATATATTTGAATATCTTTGATACATGGTCTTTTAGTCAAAATCGTTAGTCATTTTTTATAAAATCAAATATTTCAAACAAGTATACTTTAGGATGGGGAAATTTTCTCCAAAATCTTTATGTCACATCTTTGGAAGCTACTCAACTTAAATCCCAAGTTTGGTGATTATCCGAGTTTTTGTTTTTGAGTTATGTCACACACACACGCGCACGCGCACGCGCACACGCACACGCGCACGCGCACGCGCACGCACACGCACACGCACACACACACACACACTTTTCTAAAAATAATTATTTTATGTAGGGGCCTCAAAACATGTATTTCCAGTGAAATCTCGGTATCAAAAATTTGGGTGGAATGCAATACCTTCTCTACCTACTGGTAAAAATGAACAGTGACTTACTACTTGAAAAAAGTACAAATGTTTAAAAACTCAAACAATAATAAGGAACATCTCCGAAATGGTGAATGTCACAAAAACTTTGACATAAACTGTGTGTTTTAATGAGATCTATATTTTTTTAGTAAGATTTTGTTTCTCTCTTATGGATTACAAAGTCATTTAGAATGAAGATGATTCAGAGGCTATTTCCAGAAAATTCAAGATATACATTTCGTTTGTCATTAAAATATCTTAAACATATATTTTAATCAAAATCCTTAAAGCTATATATTTGCGGTTACTGTCAAATTTTTGTGTGGAATGCAGTACTTCCCCTACTTACTCTAGGTAGTAGCTAATATACTCTTTTTTATAATAGCTTTCCACTCTTAAATTGTGTTTTACTTGTACTGTGTGCATCATAAAATCCATAATCAGTGGATAATGCCCGCTAGTTGAGCTTAAATTTAATACCTTAAAATTACTTAAAATATGTCCTAAATTCGGAGGCCACAACACAAAATCTATTACACTCTGCCCATTATTGCTAACAAAGGTAAATTCTCCTTGTTCATCTTCCCCACATTTTCCATTCAAAATTTCTAAAGCATTCAACTCACAAAAATCAATAAATTGTTCACACTCTTTATCAACAAATTTGTCCTTGCTTTGCCTAAATTTCTCACTTTTAAACACAATTTCATCCAATCATAAAGTAAAAAGGATACTTGGGAGTAAGCCTACAAACTAGTTCTGCCAGATGTGCTTAACTTGAAGTGATAGCAACAACATCTGTACTCTAGCATGTTGAAACTCACATGACATTTCAGTTTCTTTCCAGAGCCACTACCAGCACTCAACTCTTTGTTGAAAAGGATTTTTTGAAATAAGTACATTCAATAATGAATTATATTTTCTTTCATTAAGATAAAGCTTGTTATAATTGTTAAAAGGACATCAGTCATATTCTCATGTTTTGGGAACTATATTAGCAGAGCTATGCCCTGTTTTCATTGGTCTGTGGCAGGTAGGTGCATGGCTTGCAGGGCCAGTCACCTTCATGGTTGACAAGGCCAATGCTGAGGTGGTTTCTCTTCTAACATGAATTTCCTTTCCCTCATTTCCTATCATTTCCCTTCCCCGTTCATGTTTCAGGTGGTTTCAGTGTTGATGAGATGGCGCAGATGCTTGCACATTCTCTGAGCAGCCTTCCCTCACTCTTCCTCAGAACTGCAGAACCCCTCTCTTCCACTGACTGTGGTGAGGCAGTCACTTGCAAGCGGTAAAGGACTCCTCAGACGGGTGTGCATATCTAACTTACCAACTTTCATTGGACAAGGAGAGCATTAACCATATAATCCATCTTACTTAATATAAATGGTAGGTTTAATAAGCAATTACACAAAACACTCACTGAATGCCTGAGTCTTGTATTACATTTCCTCTTTAGTAAAACCAATGAAAGTGCGCATGCTCAGTCACATCTGTTTTATGTCAATTGCTAGGCAACAACATGTTGTCTTATTTCATGGCCACATTGTAATACACAGCTGAAGGCATCAGAACAACCTCTTGACTAGAGTACATGTTTTAGTATTTTTAAACTGCACTTCGTTTGACAATTTTCAGAATATTGAACCATTTGTTGATATACAACACATCCTAGATGTTTGTTTCATGAATAAATGTAACACAGGCATGAAACAAATCTGATGTGATGCATTCACATGACTTTATGTACACTCTATGGTTAATTACTGGATGTAAAAACTAATCTCACTAAAACTTATTTTCTATGTACTTCATTTTAATCCAAGTAAACCTTTGCAGAAATAGCTACATTTCATTATAGATACAAAGAGAACAGCGATAGTCAAATGTTTAACAACTGGACGCTATATGCTGGCCTTCCATACTGTTTCATGACATCGCAAGAAACAACTGAATGTTGACAGGACTTAAGAGAATGACCAAGTATTGAACAATTCAAAATATTAATAATGGATATCTCAGAAATGGCTTATGCCACAAAAAGAGCTATTTGAAATAAATTGTGTGTTTTAAATAGATCCATATTTTCATGTATTGCTTAACATTTACCAGTTATACAAGATTATATAAAATTTCTTCCGAATGAAGAGGACTTCATAGGCCATTCCCAGAAAACTCAAGATATACATTTTAATTGTCATGTAAATACCTTTAATATATGGTATTTAAATCAGAATTGTTAGACCCATTGTTTATAAAATCAAAAATTTTAAAAAATGTTCCATGTAGTTGGGGGTGGCGAATGTTCTTCAAAATGTTCTGACACGCCTTTGGAAGGTACTGAACCTAAATACCAAGTATGGTATTTATCCAACTTGTCATTTTTGAGTTATGCTGTTCACAGACACACACATGCACACACAAATATTTTTTTAAAAATACTTTTCTTTTGGGTTCAGGGGACCTCAAAACATATTTATGGTGAAATCTCTTTATTGAAATTTTGGATGGAATACAATACGGGCACAGCAGAAACACAGAAAAGGGGAAGGTAGTCTAGAGTGGGGGAACATGGCTGGCAGTATTCCCCTTATGTGGAACAACATGTCATCTTATCTCCTGCTGCTCTGTTACTACTGACCCAATACCCCTCCAGAAATAAATGGACTTGTCCAGCCACTGTGCCTGTACTTCCCCTACTTACTGTAGAGAAAGCAAAAAGAAAAGGGATGTGATGCTAATAAGACAAATGGTATTACAAATTGTGTTACATGTAATGCATATAAGACAATGCCAGAGTGTTTGTGTAATTGGCTGAAATAAGCCATAATATGGCACATTATAGATAACCTTAAATTTGTATTTTGTTGAAATGGATATCACTCGTTTCTATAAATTACAATTTTTGGAAATCTAAACATAAAAACACACACAATTTCATGTTATAAGCACATGCTAAAGGTAGAAATTAAACATGTATAGCCAACATACTAAATCAATTTGTGTTGGTTTCCTGAGAGTTTACAATTTGTGACTGATGCTCTTTTAACAAATCATGATTCATTTCTTGTGGAGAGGGGGCAGTTTTAAGTACACAAAGAAATATCTCATAGATGAGTATTGTTACCCAATTATTGTTCTGACTTTAGCATCATCACTGGTCATCTCATCAACATTTTGAGCTGGAGCAATGGTCTGGTCAGTCACCTCGAATCATTAATCGTCCTAGAGTAAACTCGGCCATCTACATAAGCTCATCTCTGGGGACAGCGGGACGTGATGCAGAGTTCAGCAAGTATCAACCCTTCCGTTCAGAACTGTGCCGCAGAGCACGCAGTGCAGAAAACATTCCCTTAAGTGGCATGAGCCCTCCATCAATCCATCACAGCCAATATAACCTCAACACAAACACTGCTGTTTGCCGCAGCGTAACACCAACAATACTCCCAGTTCTCTCCGTGTCTGGGCCGTCTCCATCGGAAGAATCAGAGCAGCAGATTGACCAGCATCTCTGACCGGATCTTCCTGCTGAGTGAAATATAAAACTATACATGCTATTTTTCAAAGTGTCATATGTTGAACACATTATCAGAGTAACAAACAAGACTTTGAGCTAAAGAACGGTCTACTCAAATCCAAATATATGTGTGTGTAAAGTGTTTATTAATCTGATATGCAAAGTATCAGTATTACTTCAATAAAATGTTTCATATTTTTCTGCACATTCTTCTCTTATTACATAAATTTTCAAAAAAAAGAAAAAGTGTTACCTTCTGATCTACTATAGTGCCTCTCATCAGTTAGTTATGTTCATTTTCTTTTAGGTTTACTGGGACACATAGATCAGACAAGTAGAACCTAAGCTTGAGAGCAAAGGAGAAAAGCCAGTGTTTTATGCTTCTACAAAATACAGCATTTGCAACATAAAAAATAACTCTGGACTTAAAAAATATCACTGCTATCTACAGATAGACAGAAAAGTCCATTTGTTTTTTTAAAAACAATATATATACCCAAATTTTATGTAATTTCCCTCTGTAAAGTGTAGAGCCTTTGTTTGGACATATGACTGTATTAAAGGAAATTGCATGCCCTGCACTGCGCTGTGTTCTTTCTAACCAGTTCTGTTCCCTCTCTGTGTGCCGTTAATCAGTTGACATGAAGTCTGTGCTGATACGTTGTGAGACCATGTGTTTCACTCTGTGTGTTGTTATAATGCCAGCACACACAATCTTCATGACAACAAACTCTTGTAGAGAAGTGAGACAGATTTCCTGCTGTCACGTCGTAATCTTGTGAATAGGTTTAGGGAAAAGGAATGTATTCTTTATAAGAAACTGCTGTGTTCTTACAGAGGAAAGACTTTTTGACATGAGAGAAAAGTTAGAGCAAAGAAATCTCTGAGAAAGATTGCATAGGAATCAGTAATTTTGCAAACCTTGGCTTGGAATGCTGCTAAAATTAAATCCCTATAAGGTAACTGTAGTTGATGAACTGCAATCATGCAACTGGGTGTTGGATAATGTTAACGATCGCTCTTATTGACCCACATGGCCATGTTAATACAAATTTTGTTGAAAGGTGTGAGAGATGTGTGCACATCTTCTGTGATGAAGGTATCTGGTTATTGTAGTTATATTTTGCATGAGAAGTCTATGCACTTGAATTTAGGGGGCTATGAATATCAAAGTCAAACAGCGTGTTTCCTGGTGCCAAGAAAACTCCCATTAAGGCAGACACACATCCAAACAAAGACTCTGTAGCTTGCAGCTAAAAGACTGGAATGGAGAGAATTATAATGGTTTTTAAATATTAATTTTAAATGCTACGTATTTGTTGTCAGTATATCATCAGTTGATTTCTCTTTGTTTTCTAATTTAAAATATTTTAATCTTATAGGGAAAAGGTAATTTTCATGAAGGATACAAAGAATAGATGCAAACCGTGTGCTTCCAATATTGATTAAAGAAATGGAAGTTGTTCTAATAAATTGACTAAGATGTGTTTAATTTTTAATCCAGCATATGCACAAGCCTTGACAACTTATATATTTATATAGGTACATATTTCATTAAACACATGATAGCATGCTACATTTTTTATTTGTGTATGCAGTAGCTGCATTATGGTTTAAATAAAGCACAGAAAACAATACACCAAATATATTAATTACTTTAGCTTTCAACACTGAAAAAAGGGTTAATAAGTATGGACTTTTGCATAATCAAATAGCTCCTGAATGAAGATTTGTTTAATCCCAGAGAAAAGGTCATAGTAATCAACTTTAACAGGTGCATTAATTAACTCAACACTATAAACATTTTACAACTGAACATAAATTTCTGCTTCTCTATATCTCATAGTGCATTAAATGAATGGAACCAAAGAGTCTTCTTGAAAACACAACACTAGGGAGAAGATATTTTTTTCAGAGAAATATATTTTCCATGCGCTATATTACTCCTGAGTGCACCACCATTTCAAGAAGCTGTATTCCTTCTGAGCTTTCAAGAAAAATGTATGTATGTCCATTTGATTCCATGTTCAGGTGTTACATTTTAATGTTAATGAATGTTTCTTTGTAAAATGATGTAAGATATTTACTGTTTATTTACTAGCTTCTTGAATTAAATAGATTGTTAATGTGAAGAATTATTGTAACTGAAATTATGTACATACAAAATATTATTTTCAATGACTGCACGAGTATGTTTGTGTTATATTACAGTTTATAATTTGTATGTTTTTATACAGTGTTGCAAATGAACTTCCATACATTATGTTCCCTTATATTAATAAAATACTACCTGTGATAAGCATTTGTGTATACTTATTTAATTTTGAAAAATCTAATGTGTTACATTTGTATAACTTTCTCTATCCACTCTTCTATCAACTATTCTTACAAATATTTTAATCAAGATGACTGTTTGCAGAAATGCTTTGTTGTATGTACAATGCAAATACAGAAGGCTGAAGCCATAGTCAAATATTTTACATGTGAACCACCAGGTAATGGCCTTGAAATTCCATTCTCTTTGCATAACCACAAGAAAAAAACGAATAGCAACTTACCACTTGAATAAAGTACAAGGGTCGGCTGATAGGTCCCGGGCCTCTCAATGAAAACATTTAAATTTTTTTTTTTCTCAGCATAATCTCCAAAAAGGTTAATACATTTGTCATACCAGTGTTCTAATTTAATTAAACCATCTCTGTAGTGTGATTTGTCAAGGTTCTCAAAATAACTGTTTACCGCATCAATGGCCTCCTTGTTGCTGTGAAATCTTCATACTCCAAGAAATTTTTTGTGATTAGGGAACAAGTGGTAGTCACTGGGTGCTAGATCTGGCGAATAGGGTGGATGTTCAAGCAATTCAAACTTTAATTCACAAATTTTCCCCATTGCAATGACTGAACAATGGCCCGGAGCAAGTCGTGATGAAACAAGATTTTTTTTTGTTTTGTTTTGCCAAATGAGGTTTTCCTCTTTTCACCTCATCACTCAAAGCTTGCAGTCAGCTTGCGTAGTAGTCACCAGTGATACTTTTACCCTTTTCCAAGTAATCAATAAAAATAATTCCCTGTGCATCCCAGAAAACACTCGCCATAACCTTGTTAGCTGACAAAATTGACTTTGCCTTTTTTGGAGTTGGTCCACCTGGCGCAATCCACTGTTTTGACTGTGATTTACTTTCTGGAGTGTAGTGATTTATCCAAGTTTCATCCATGGTAATAAGCCGTCTCAAAAATTCGTTGGGATTTTTACAGTAGAGCTCCTCATTCTTAACAGAAACAGTTTTTCTATGCAACTTTTGATCAGGCATCAACAAACGCAGCACCCACCTCGCACGGACCTTGTGAAAGCCAAAACATTACTTAAAATATTACCTGCACGTCCTTTTGATACGTTTACAGCCTCTGCTATCTCAAACAACTTTAATCTCTGATCTTCCAGTACTAAACGATGAATTTTTTCAATCATCTCTGGAGTTGTGACTTCCACAGGGCATCCAGAGCAAGGCTCATCACTAGTGCTCGTACGTCCCATTTTAAACTCTGCAACCCACCTTTTAATCATTGAATATGAAGGGGCAGAGTCTTTCAATGTACTGTCCATTCCTCCTTGATTTCTTTTGGCGTTAAACCTTTTAAATGGAAGTATTTAAGCACTGCTTGTTTTTCCAAATCCTTCATTTTCATGAAAACTCTAAAGTTGTCTTGTTTAAAATGCTGTCATTCAAAAACTAAACAAGCTATTGACCTGTAACTATGGACACAAGCTAGTCTAGAGTAAAAGCATACGATGCTACTGTCTAACTGGCCTAGTGGCGCCATCTCTATGTGAGGCCCGGGACATATTAGCCGACCCTCGTATACATATTTGAAAATTTAAACCAATAAGAAAGAATATCTTAGAAATACTTAATGTCACAAAAAGTTTTGTTTGGCATAAATTGTGTGCTTTAACGAGATCTAGTTTTTGGGTAGTAAGATTTTGTCTATCTCTTACAATTTACTGCTAATACAAAAGTCATTTCACAGGCTATTCCCAAAAATTCAAAATATAAGATATTTTATTTATAACATAAATATGTTAAATATATGTTGTTATCGTCTAAATCATTGGAGCCATTTTTAAGAAAATAAAAAAAAAAAACGTCAAATAACTTTCCATGTAAGGGGTAGTTTGGGGTGCAGGGATTTCCTTGAGAATCTTCATGTTGCTTCACTAAAAGATGCTGAACTTCAATATCACACACCTTTTTCTAAAAGTGATTCTTTTGAATTCAGAGGATCTCAAAACATGTATTTCCTGTGGAATATTGGTATCAAATGTTTGGGTGGAATACAATACTTTAAGTATGTAGAAGCTGAACACGTCATTACGAATGCTACAGCAAGCTTAGTCACTCTTAGAGAGAGTGCTTGCTACTAGACATGGATGCTCAGCTACATGACAGCAGAGTAACCAAATGAAAATCTATCATTGTTTTCTGTAAGTACTCTCTTATTGCCTGCTTTTTTTTTTTTTTCTTCTTTTTTTTTTTTTGCAAATTCCAGTGGTACCTAAAGATTTTTTGGGATATTGATAGCTTAGTTCTTCAAAAAAATTCCTGTAAACACAAGGTTCTTGGTCTGACTGAGATAGTTGTCAAGTATTGTATTTTGGATGCTGCACTGTAAAGTTTCAGACATGTAAGTGTAGTCACTTGTTTGTGATGACTGTAAACAAATAAGTGTTAACATTTTCTACAAAATGGACAAAACTGAAATACAACCTGTGATAAAACATTTTGTTTTGGAAGGTTTAACCCTAATAGCAATAAAAAGAAAAAGACGAGTTAGATTCAACATTAACGGATTCCTTCCATTTATTTTCCATCTACAAAGCGAGGACTGCTGAATTTAAGCATAGTCGTGCATTATTCAAGATGATGATCTTGATCCCAGATCTGCTACGATCAACAAGATTATGACAAAAATTCACAATGCTGTGCTCAATGACCACCAATTAAAGGTACGCGAGCTGACGTGACCTCAATAGACCATATCCACTACATTTTACATTAAATTTTGGGCTTGAGAAACCTTTCCACTCAATGACTGCCAAATCTGTAAATAATGGAATAAAAAGCATTCAAATGAACCCACCTCAAGAGTGTTTAAACTTAGTTAAACACAATTCCAGGGAGTTTCTCTGACGTTTATTAACAGTAGATGAAACATGGATTCATTAATACATGCCAGAGACGAAGGAGCAATCCAAATGGTGAGTGGCAATAGGAAAAGCGCACCTAAGAAATAAAAAATGGTTTCATCTGCAGGAAAAGCCATGCCAATGGTTTTCTGCAATTCTCAGGGTGTGGTGCTCATAAACTACCTCCAGAAGGTTAGAACCAGGTCTACCCACAGGGAGGGGGAAAAATCATAATGCAAGTTGCATCATCAGGGACATTTTTTGGGGGAATTCAAATTTTGGAGAATACAAAAATATTGAAGTAAATGAATGTAGATAATATAAAGACATTTATTACAATTTTTAATTGAGTACTACAATTGTTAACTCAGTTGTATCATTAAGTTCCTTAATCTAAATGTGCTGTATCCCCCAAAAAATTAATGTTAAGTACAATTCATACTCTATGGTAAAATGTGGCATATCAAATGATAGATTTTAGAAATGTATAAAAGGACCTATAACATTCCATATGTAGTCGTTTTGAACATATAGCATTATTACATTTACTATTTTGGTCTGTTTAGACAGATGCAATTGGATAGCTTGAAATACCAATTAATAAAATACACCACCTGACAAATATTTTTATTTCTAATTTTTTGGTGTATTTTTTTAGATATTAAACTTTCCAATTATATACACTTTTACTGTGTACGTATCACAATAGCTACTATAGTACCTTTCCGTGAACTAAATAGTTGAAATTAAGGGAGAGGATGACTGTTTTTTGGAGGGATGTGTGCCCCTGGGCATAACCATTACTGGGAGTATTTTGCTTCACTACTGGACCAATAGACGGATGCTATTCAGGCTATTGTTTTCTTTCACCACAATAATACATCTTCAGACATGTATGGGATTGTTGCTAAAAAAACTGTATAACCTTCACTTCCACCATATTGTCATCCTCCATGATCTAGGGGTACCATGCTAGCCTCTAGTTCCCAAGGTCATGTGTTCAAAGCTAGTTGAGGGCAATGGATTTTTTTCGGGCATAAAAATCCTTACCATGGCTTCCTTCAGAAGGGAAGTAAAGCCAGTGGTCCTGTGCCATAGATTTATGGCACATAAAAGAACCCCAAGCCTGATAAAAGGCTCTGAGAAAAAGTTTTTATCTTTTACGCCCAATATAGAATGGGACTCTACGAACCATAGCAGTTAAAATGTATCCAACCTGATTTGGCTCCCAGTAATTACTTTTTGTTCCCAAACCTGAGGAAATGTCTGGATGGATGAAGAATGACATCAAATGATGAGAATGAAGCTGAACCAAATCCTATTTTACAGAGGTTATTAAAAAGTTTGAAAATTGTTAGACTAAATGTATTGATTTACAAAGTGACTATGTTGAAAAATAAAACAATAGCATTTCTCTTAAGCCTTCTGTTCTGTTGGTCCGGCCAAGAACTGCCACAACAGCAGGGAACGAATAATGCAGTGTCTGTAGTACTTCATCATGTTTTGTAATTCTATTTTCAGCTGGATTCCCCTTTCTTAGTGCCCCTGTAACTGATTTTTTCACAGAACTTTTAATTTCTTCCATTCATGTTCTCTATACGAGGGCGATACTGAACATTTATAGAAAACCATGTTTCTAAAAACAAATAAAATTTGTTTACATTTAACAGCTACTTTCTGATGTTTTGTAAGTTGATTGCCAAGTAGTTTATTTGATTTGCTCTATGTTAATTATCATCATTTAAAGGTTTTGTGTTCACCCCAAAATGTATTTGACTACAAAACACTTCTGGGTTATAATTTTTTACAATTTTAAATCATCATTAATGCCTAAAATATGTAAAGATCGGTTTAGAAATGCATTTTCTAAGAAGCCCCATCTAAGGCAACAATTTATAATTGGTAGAGTGAATTCAAAAGAGATTGGTTTTTTCTTAGTGATGAATTTTGTGAAGGATGCCCAAGAATTGCTGTTACTGGTGAAAATATTGCCGCTGTTCAAACAATGCTTGAAGAAGATTGACGGACATTCTTATGAATTTATTCAGGCAACATTGGGCATTGTATGAGTCAAATCCAAAACAATTTACATCAACATTTAGATGTGAGAAAACTTTGTTGTCGATGGATTCCACAATAAACTGACTCCCAATCAGAAACAGCAATGCATTGAATGGTACAGGAAAGCTTTGGAACAATTCCAAGGAGGCACTTCAAATTTGGTTTGGAATAACACTACTGGCAATGTATCTTGGATTTATGGTTATGATCCTGAGATGAAAAGCCAATCAGCTCAATGGGTCTTTCGGACAGAGTCTAAGCCTACAAATGTCTGATGAATTTGCAGTGCTGGTAAAAAGATGGTTGCTAATTTTTTTTTTAATGGGCCATATTGCTACTATAGAAGACAGATAGATGTACTGTTACTACCTATTGGTACACAAATATGTGTTTACCACATATTTTTTAAAAAGTTCATGAAAAACACCAAAAGGAAAAATAATGTTACATCATTCCATACAGAAAAACTAATAACTGAGCATCTGGATGCACCATACAGCCTGACCTAGCATCTTGTGATTTCTTTTTGTTTCCAAAACTTAAAAATAAAATGTGTGAAATGATCTTTTTGTCATCAGACGAAGCAGTGGAACATTATAAAAACCTGGTTTCTGAAGTGGCATCATTGCTTTAGAACTGGTTTCATCAAATGCAAAAATGTGTTGATGTTAAGGGGAATATTTTGAAAAACAGTAATTTCATTTAAATTTTTTAAAACTAATACTTGTTTGATTTTTAAAAATGTTCAGTGTTGCCCTTGTACCTGTGTGTTATTAGAACAATGTTACAGTTCACTTATCAACATCGCAACAATAAAATTGACAATGTTAGTGTGCTGATCTCCAACACTCAGGCTTCTTGCAACAACGGGCTGAGCTTGTTTTAAACAATGGGAAAGCTCCAGTTAAAACTATAAAACATGATGGAGTACTGCAGAGTGGGTTGAGGTAGATGAGGGATAAAGTGGTTTATTGAAGCCAGGGGGAACATGCTCATCTGGGGCTTAATGCCTGATACCAAAAACTGTAATGTTATTTTTGGTTTTCTCTTATATACGAGGGGTATTTTTTAAGTAAGGTCCGCTGCCCCGTATCGTCGGAACAATCAGGCGACTGTACTTTCGCGCATGCGCACTCAATCCCGGCTTCCCTTGCATACAGTGACACAGCGGTTGGTGTCAGGTAGGCAGTGAGTGTGGACCGCACTGTGTGATGGAAAGGTTTATGACGATCGCGTGGCCCGCCGGGTGTGAAATTAGATCGGTTATTCGATTTTTGACAGCAAGGAATACAACAGCGGCAGAAATGCATCGCCAGATTAGTGAAGTTTATGGCCCCAAAGCCATGAGTGATACCAAAGTCCGTAGGTGGGTGAGGTTATTCAAGGCAGGCAGAGAGAACGTGCATGACCGGCCATCTGTCATTAGCGAGGATCTTGTGCGTGCCGTAAACACCGAAATTCGTGCCAACCGACGGTTCACCGTTTCCACACTGTCATTGCATTTTCCGAAGGTTTCAAGGTCTATTATGTACAGAATTCTGTCAGAAGTCCTGGGCTACAGAAAATTGTGCAATCGATGGGTTCCGAAGATGCTGACAGAGGAACACAAAGAAAAGAGATGTGCCAGTGCTCTGACGTTCTTGACCCGATGCCACGATGAAGGTGATGCATTGTTGGACCATATCATCACGGGGGATGAGACATGGGTGTCCCGCGTGATCGTTGAATCCAAACAACAGTTGATGAAGTGGCGACACACGACATCTCCGACGAAAGTGAAATTCAAGCAATCATTCTCAACTCGCAAGGTTATGGCAACAGTCTTTTGGGACATTCTGCTTGTGGAGTTCATGGATCCGGGGACAACAATCAATGCAGCCGTGTATTGTCAAACTTCGCAGTGCAATTCAGAATTAACGTCGCGGCCTGCTGTCTGCCGGAGTGATTCTGTTGCACGATAATGCAAGGCCACACACCGCTGCTCAGACACAAGCTCTCATTGGATCCTTTGGTTGGCAGCAGATCGATCATCTTCCCTACAGCCCCGATCTTGCTCCTAGCGACTACCACCTCTTCCTGCATCTGAAGAGGTTCCTCGGCGGCAAGCGTTTCCAGACGGACGATGAAGTGAAAGCAGCTGTTACGAATTGGCTTTCCTCACAGGCGGCGGACTCCTATGACGAGGGTCTACAAAAACTTGTCCCTCGTTACGACAAATGTCTCAACAACAACGGCGACTATGTGGAGAAATAGCTGAATGTATGAAGAATTGAATAAAAAATATTTGACGAAAGTATGTCTCGTAGTTTTTTTACAACGACGAACCGGACCTTACTTAAAAAATACCCCTCGTACTTGCAGATTTAATATACCACACTGTAATTAAACAAGTGAATAAAAATGTGTTGTACTCACATGACTTTCTCTACCCCTATTGCTTATTACTGCGTATACTAAAGCTTATTTTTCTATCTACTACATCGAGATAAACCTTTACAGAAAAAGCTACATTACACATTTCGTTATAGAGAACAGCGATAGTCAAATGTTTAACACTGGACGCTATATGCTGGTCTTAAAATTCCAATTGTTTCCATGACATCGCGAGAAACAACTGAATGTTGAGAGGACTTAAGAGAACAACCAAGGAATGAACAATTAATAATGGATATCTTGGAAATGACTTATGCCACAAAAAGCTAATTAAAAAAATCTGATGTGTTACACTCACATGACTTTCTCTACTCTTGTACAAACTATTTTTACAAACTCTTATTCTCCATCTATTTCATATTAATTGAGATAAACATTTGCAGAAATGATCTTTTGACATGCAAAGAGAATCACATTTTACATATAGCCACCAGTTCTAAAAATATTTGACTATCACTTAAGGCCTACTGTGTTCCCCTTGTTTTGTATTTGCAAGGGCAATATAGAAATACAGTAGCCTTTAAGCACATACATATCTCTTAGTAGTTGGTTTTTCCCACAGATTAATACTCTTTGCATATCCAAGACAAAAAAATCTGATGTGTTACACTCACATGACTTTCTCTACTCTTGTACAACCTATTTTTACAAACGCTTATTCTCCATATGCTTCATGTTAATCGAGATATCGAGATGTTAATCTTATTGCTAATTTTCTTGTAGATGCAAGGGGAATTGCTAGGCTTTAAGCGTTTAAGAGCTGGTTGCTATGCGGAGTATTCCATTCTCTTTGTATTACCAGGACAAAAAAAAAATGAATAACGAATTTGAGAAAAAGTATAAGTATTGAAAAATTTAAGGGAATAACAAGCAATATCTCGAAAATGGTTCACTCAACAACAAAAAAATGTATATGACATAAATTGTGTATTTTAAAGCGATCTATGTTTTTTGTGCAGTAAAATTTTGTCTATCTCTTATGGTTTACCAGTTATGCAAAAATGGTTCACAATGAAGAATACTTTTGGAGACATTCCCAGAAAATTCAAGATATACATTTCATTTCTCATGAAAATATTTTAAACATATGGTATTTTAATTCAAATCGTTACAGCCATTTCTGAGAAAATTATAATTTTCGAAAAATGTTCCATGCAAAGGGTAATCTGGGGTGGGAGATTTTCTTGAAAACCTTCGTGTCGCATCTCTGGAAGATACTGAACCTAAATACCAAGTTTGGTGTTTATCCGACTGTTCATTTCTGAGTTATGTTGTTCACAGACAGACACACACAGACATGTTTCCAAAAATGTTTTTTTTTTTTGGATTCAGAGGGTCTCAAAACATGTATTTCCCAGAAAATTCAAGATATGCATTTTATATCTCATGTAAATATCTTTAATATGAGGTATTTTAATTAAACTTTTACAGCCATTTTTTTAGAGAATAAAAAATTTCTAAACATCTTCCATGTAAAGAGTAGTTTGGGGTGTAAGGTTCTTCTTGAAAATCTTTGTGTTGTATCTTTAGAAGGTACTGAACCTAAATACCAAGTTTGGTATTTATCCACTTTTTTTTTAGTTATGCTGTTGCAAACACACACATACAGACATGCACGTGCACGTGCGCACACACAACGCACGCACACAGTCCATTGTATAAAAATGTTTTTCCTTTTTGGATTCGGGGGTCCAAAAAATATGTATTTCTGGAGAAATTTCAGTATTGAATTTTTGGGTGGAATGCAGTGAGTTCTCCACGTACTATGTACATGGTAGAGAAAGTGAAAATACTATAGATATTAAAACAGGGTACTTATTCTGTTCTTCTGGAAAATTATCATTCCATATGTTGCTTGGCAACATTCATTTAATGGTTTGATCTATACATTTTCTTGCAAACATGATTACTTACAGGAGACATGATAATGATCAGGGAACAAGTGGACACTCACATCTTGTGCACTTATCACCCCAGGAGTAATGGATGAGGTGAAGGAAGTGCAGAAGCCTATAGGTATGACAGTGACAATGATCAGGGAACAAGTGGACACTCACATCTTGTGCACTTATCACCCCAGGAGTAATGGATGAGGTGAAGGAAGTGCAGAAGCCTATAGGTATGACAGTGACAATGACCAGGGAACAAGTGGACACTCACATCTTGTGCACTTATCACCCCAGGAGTAATGGATGAGGTGAAGGAAGTGCAGAAGCCTATAGGTATGACAGTGACAATGATCAGGGAACAAGTGGACACTCACATCTTGTGCACTTATCACCCCAGGAGTAATGGATGAGGTGAAGGAAGTGCAGAAGCCTATAGGTATGACAGTGACAATGACCAGGGAACAAGTGGACACTCACATCTTGTGCACTTATCACCCCAGGAGTAATGGATGAGGTGAAGGAAGTGCAGAAGCCTATAGGTATGACAGTGACAATGATCAGGGAACAAGTGGACACTCACATCTTGTGCACTTATCACCCCAGGAGTAATGGATGAGGTGAAGGAAGTGCAGAAGCCTATAGGTATGACAGTGACAATGATCAGGGAACAAGTGGACACTCACATCTTGTGCACTTATCACCCCAGGAGTAATGGATGAGGTGAAGGAAGTGCAGAAGCCTATAGGTATGACAGTGACAATGACCAGGGAACAAGTGGACACTCACATCTTGTGCACTTATCACCCCAGGAGTAATGGATGAGGTGAAGGAAGTGCAGAAGCCTATAGGTATGACAGTGACAATGACCAGGGAACAAGTGGACACTCACATCTTGTGCACTTATCACCCCAGGAGTAATGGATGAGGTGAAGGAAGTGCAGAAGCGTATAGGTATGACAGTGACAATGACCAGGGAATGGAGTGGACACTCACACCTTGTGCACTTATCACCCCAGGAGGAATGGATGAGGTGAAGGAAGTGCAGAAGCCTATAGGCATGACCATGACAATGACCAGGGAATGGAGTGGACACTCACACCTTGTGCACTTATCACCCCAGGAGGAATGGATGAGGTGAAGGAAGTGCAGAAGCCTATAGGCATGACCATGACAATGACCAGGGAACAAGTGGACACTCACATCTGTGCACTTATCACCCCAGGAGTAATGGATGAGGTGAAGGAAGTGCAGAAGCCTATAGGTATGACAGTGACAATGACCAGGGAACAAGTGGACACTCACATCTGTGCACTTATCACCCCAGGAGTAATGGATGAGGTGAAGGAAGTGCAGAAGCCTATAGGTATGACAGTGACAATGACCAGGGAACAAGTGGACACTCACATCTTGTGCACTTATCACCCCAGGAGTAATGGATGAGGTGAAGGAAGTGCAGAAGCCTATAGGTATGACAGTGACAATGACCAGGGAACAAGTGGACACTCACATCTTGTGCACTTATCACCCCAGGAGTAATGGATGAGGTGAAGGAAGTGCAGAAGCCTTAAGGTATGACAGTGACAATGACCAGGGAATGGAGTGGACACTCACACCTTGTGCACTTATCACCCCAGGAGGAATGGATGAGGTGAAGGAAGTGCAGAAGCCTATAGGCATGACCATGACAATGACCAGGGAATGGAGTGGACACTCACACCTTGTGCACTTATCACCCCAGGAGGAATGGATGAGGTGAAGGAAGTGCAGAAGCCTATAGGCATTACCATGACAATGACCAGGGAATGGAGTGGACACTCACACCTTGTGCACTTATCACCCCAGGAGGAATGGATGAGGTGAAGGAAGTGCAGAAGGCTATAGGTATGACAGTGACAATGACCAGGGAACAAGTGGACACTCACATCTGTGCACTTATCACCCCAGGAGGAATGGATGAGGTGAAGGAAGTGCAGAAGGCTATAGGTATGACAGAGACAATGACCAGGGAACAAGTGGACACTCACACCTTGTGCACTTATCACCCCAGGAGGAATGGATGAGGTGAAGGAAGTGCAGAAGGCTATAGGTATGACAGAGACAATGACCAGGGAACAAGTGGACACTCACATCTTGTGCACTTATCACCCCAGGAGGAATGGATGAGGTGAAGGAAGTGCAGAAGCCTATAGGCATGACAATGACAATAACTAAACAATGGAAAGACAGCTCGGACCTTAACCCAACACGTATCTTTTATGCTTATGTCTCCCAGGACGAGTGAATGAAGTGAAGGAACCACAGGAGGTATAGGCCAGCCAGTAGAGATATGAAGAGGTCTCTTACAATTCCAAGCTTGATGACACACTCATATCTGCGGACCTCTCAGAGGCTTCCCTCTAGCGGAACGAGGGAGAACTCAACCCATATGAGGCAGCTCATAAAGGCTTCCTTCTAGCCGAGCCACGGAGAACTCAACCCATCCGAGACAGCTCATAAAGGCTTCCCTCTCTTGGAACCAGGGGGAACTCAACCCATCTGAGACAGCTCATAAAGGCTTCCCTCTCTTGGAACCAGGGAGAACTCAACCCATCTGAGACAGCTCATAAAGGCTTCCCTCTCTTGGAACCAGGGAGAACTCAACCCATCTGAGACAGCTCATAAAGGCTTCCCTCTCTTGGAACCAGGAAGAACACAACCCATCTGAGACAGCTCATAAAGGCCTCCCTCTCTTCGAACCAGGGAGAACACAGCCCATCTGAGACAGCTCATAAAGGCTTCCCTCTCTTGGAACCAGGGAGAACTCAACCCATCTAAGAAAGCTCATAAAGGCTTCCCTCTCTTGGAACCAGGGAACACACAACCCATCTGAGACAGCTCATAAAGGCTTCCTTCTAGCCGAGCCAGGGAGAACTCAACCCATCTAAGAAAGCTCATAAAGGCTTCCCTCTCTTGGAACAAGGGAGAACTCAAACCATCCGAGACAGCTCATAAAGGCTTCCCTCTCTTGGAACCAGGGAGAACTCAAACCATATGAGGCAGCTCATAAAGGCTTCCTTCTAGCCGAGCCAGGGAGAACTCAACCCATCTAAGAAAGCTCATAAAGGCTTCCCTCTCTTGGAACAAGGAAGAACTCAACCCATCTAAGAAAGCTCATAAAGGCTTCCCATTCTTAAAACCAGGGAGAACTCAACCCATCTAAGAAAGCTCATAAAGGCTTCCCTCTCTTGGAAACAGGGAGAACTCAACCCATCTAAGAAAGCTCATAAAGGCTTCCCTCTCTTGGAACCAGGGAGAACACAACCCATCTGAGACAGCTCATAAAGGCTTCCCTCTCTTGGAACCAGGGAGAACTCAACCCATCTGAGACAGCTCATAAAGGCTTCCGTCTCTTGGAACAAGGGAGAACTCAACCCATCTGAGACAGCTCATAAAGGCTTCCGTCTCTTGAAACAAGGGAGAACTCAACCCATCTGAGACAGCTCATAAAGGCTTCCGTCTCATGAAACAAGGGAGAACTCAACCCATCTGAGACAGCTCATAAAGGCTTCCGTCTCTTGGAACAAGGGAGAACTCAACCCATCTGAGACAGCTCATAAAGGCTTCCGTCTCTTGGAACAAGGGAGAACTCAACCCATCTGAGACAGCTCATAAAGGCTTCCGTCTCATGAAACAAGGGAGAACTCAACCCATCTGAGACAGCTCATAAAGGCTTCCGTCTCTTGGAACAAGGGAGAACTCAACCCATCTGAGAGAGCTCATAGAGGTTTCCCTCTCTTGGAACCAGGGAGAACTCAACCCATCTGAGACAGCTCATAAAGGCTTCCCGCTGTTGGAACCAGGGAGAACTCAACCCATCTGAGACAGCTCATAAAGGCTTCCGTCTAGCGGAACCAAGGAGAACTCAACACATCTGAGACAGCTCTTAAAGGCTTCCATCTAGCGAAACCAAGGAGAACTCAACCCATCTGAGACAGCTCATAAAGGCTTCCCTCTCTTGGAACAAGGGAGAACTCAACCCATCTGAGACAACTCATAAAGTCTTCCGTCTCTTGGAACAAGGGAGAACTCAACCCATCTGAGACAGCTCATAAAGGCTTCCCTCGCTTGCAACAAGGGAGAACTCAACCCATATGAGACAGCTCATAAAGGCTTCCCTCTCTTGGAACAAGGGAGAACTCAACCCATCTGAGACAGCTCATAAAGGCTTCCCTCTCTTGGAACAAGGGAGAACTCAACCCATCTGAGACAACTCATAAAGTCTTCCGTCTCTTGGAACAAGGGAGAACTCAACCCATCTGAGACAGCTCATAAAGGCTTCCCTCTCTTGGAACAAGGGAGAACTCAACCCATCTGAGACAGCTCATAAAGGCTTCCCTCTCTTGGAACCACAGAGAACTAAACCCATCTGAGACAGCTCATAAAGGCTTCCGTCTCTTGGAACAAGGGAGAACTCAACACATCTGAGACAGCTCATAAAGGCTTCCCTCTCTTCGAACCATGGAGAACTCAACCCATCTAAGAAAGCTCATAAAGGCTTCCCTCTCTTGGAACAAGGGAGAACTCAACCCATCTAAGAAAGCTCATAAAGGCTTCCCTCTCTTGGAACCAGGGAGAGCTCAACCCATCTAAGAAAGCTCATAAAGGCTTCCGCCTCTTGGAACCAGGGAGAACTCAACCCATCTAAGAAAGCTCATAAAGGCTTCCCTCTCTTGGAACCAGGGAGAACTCAACCCATCTGAGACAGCTCATAAAGGCTTCCGTCTCTTGGAACAATGGAGAACTCAACCCATCTGAGACAGCTCATAAAGGCTTCCGTCTCTTGGAACCAGGGAGAATTCAACCCATCTGAGACAGCTCATAAAGGCTTCCCTCTCTTGGAACCAGGGAGAACTCAACCCATCTGAGACAACTCATAAAGGCTTCCCCCTCTTGGAACCAGGGAGAACTCAACCCATCTGAGACAGCTCATAAAGGCTTCCCTCTCTTGGAACCAGGGAGAACTCAACCCATCTGAGACAGCTCATAAAGGCTTCCCTCTCTTGGAACCAGGGAGAACTCAACCCATCTGAGACAGCTCATAAAGTCTTCCCTCTCTTGGAACCAGGGAGAACTCAACCCATCTAAGACAGCTCATAAAGGCTTCCCTCTCTTGGAACCAGGGAGAACTCAACCCATCTGAGAAGGCTCATAAAGGCTTCCGTCTAGCGGAACCAAGGAGAACTCAACCCATCTGAGACAGCTCATAAAGGCTTCCCTCTCTTGGAACAAGGGAGAACTCAACCCATCTGAGACAGCTCATAAAGGCTTCCGTCTCTTGGAACAAGGGAGAACTCAGCCCATCTGAGACAGCTCATAAAGGCTTCCCTCTCTTGGAACAAGGGAGAACTCAGCCCATCTGAGACAGCTCATAAAGGCTTCCCTCTCTTGGAACAAGGGAGAACTCAGCCCATCTGAGACAGCTCATAATGGCTTCCCTCTCTTGGAACAAGGGAGAACTCAACTTATCTGAGACAGCTCATAAAGGCTTCCCTCTCTTGGAACAAGGGAGAACTCAACCCATCTGAGACAGCTCATAAAGGCTTCCCTCTCTTGGAACAAGGGAGAACTCAACCCATCTGAGACAGCTCATAAAGGCTTCCCTCTCTTGGAACCAGGGAGAACTCAACCCATCTGAGACAGCTCATAAAGGCTTCCGTCTAGCGGAACCAAGGAGAACTCAACACATCTGAGACAGCTCTTAAAGGCTTCCATCTAGCGAAACCAAGGAGAACTCAACCCATCTGAGACAGCTCATAAAGGCTTCCCTCTCTTGGAACAAGGGAGAACTCAACCCATCTGAGACAACTCATAAAGTCTTCCGTCTCTTGGAACAAGGGAGAACTCAACCCATCTGAGACAGCTCATAAAGGCTTCCCTCGCTTGCAACAAGGGAGAACTCAACCCATATGAGACAGCTCATAAGGGCTTCCCTCTCTTGGAACAAGGGAGAACTCAACCCATCTGAGACAGCTCATAAAGGCTTCCCTCTCTTGGAACAAGGGAGAACTCAACCCATCTGAGACAACTCATAAAGTCTTCCGTCTCTTGGAACAAGGGAGAACTCAACCCATCTGAGACAGCTCATAAAGGCTTCCCTCTCTTGGAACAAGGGAGAACTCAACCCATCTGAGACAGCTCATAAAGGCTTCCCTCTCTTGGAACCAGAGAGAACTCAACCCATCTGAGACAGCTCATAAAGGCTTCCGTCTCTTGGAACAAGGGAGAACTCAACACATCTGAGACAGCTCATAAAGGCTTCCCTCTCTTCGAACCATGGAGAACTCAACCCATCTAAGAAAGCTCATAAAGGCTTCCCTCTCTTGGAACAAGGGAGAACTCAACCCATCTAAGAAAGCTCATAAAGGCTTCCCTCTCTTGGAACCAGGGAGAGCTCAACCCATCTAAGAAAGCTCATAAAGGCTTCCGCCTCTTGGAACCAGGGAGAACTCAACCCATCTAAGAAAGCTCATAAAGGCTTCCCTCTCTTGGAACCAGGGAGAACTCAACCCATCTGAGACAGCTCATAAAGGCTTCCGTCTCTTGGAACAATGGAGAACTCAACCCATCTGAGACAGCTCATAAAGGCTTCCGTCTCTTGGAACCAGGGAGAACTCAACCCATCTGAGACAGCTCATAAAGGCTTCCCTCTCTTGGAACCAGGGAGAACTCAACCCATCTGAGACAACTCATAAAGGCTTCCCCCTCTTGGAACCAGGGAGAACTCAACCCATCTGAGACAGCTCATAAAGGCTTCCCTCTCTTGGAACCAGGGAGAACTCAACCCATCTGAGACAGCTCATAAAGGCTTCCCTCTCTTGGAACCAGGGAGAACTCAACCCATCTGAGACAGCTCATAAAGTCTTCCCTCTCTTGGAACCAGGGAGAACTCAACCCATCTAAGACAGCTCATAAAGGCTTCCCTCTCTTGGAACCAGGGAGAACTCAACCCATCTGAGAAGGCTCATAAAGGCTTCCGTCTAGCGGAACCAAGGAGAACTCAACCCATCTGAGACAGCTCATAAAGGCTTCCCTCTCTTGGAACAAGGGAGAACTCAACCCATCTGAGACAGCTCATAAAGGCTTCCGTCTCTTGGAACAAGGGAGAACTCAGCCCATCTGAGACAGCTCATAAAGGCTTCCCTCTCTTGGAACAAGGGAGAACTCAGCCCATCTGAGACAGCTCATAAAGGCTTCCCTCTCTTGGAACAAGGGAGAACTCAGCCCATCTGAGACAGCTCATAAAGGCTTCCCTCTCTTGGAACAAGGGAGAACTCAACTTATCTGAGACAGCTCATAAAGGCTTCCCTCTCTTGGAACAAGGGAGAACTCAACCCATCTGAGACAGCTCATAAAGGCTTCCCTCTCTTGGAACAAGGGAGAACTCAACCCATCTGAGACAGCTCATAAAGGCTTCCCTCTCTTGGAACCAGGGAGAACTCAACCCATCTGAGACAGCTCATAAAGGCTTCCCTCTCTTGGAACCAGGAAGAACAATCCCCATCTGAGACAGCTCATAAAGGCCTCCCTCTCTTCGAACCAGGGAGAACACAGCCCATCTGAGACAGCTCATAAAGGCTTCCCTCTCTTGGAACCAGGGAGAACTCAACCCATCTAAGAAAGCTCATAAAGGCTTCCCTCTCTTGGAACAAGGGAGAACTCAAACCATCCGAGACAGCTCATAAAGGCTTCCCTCTCTTGGAACCAGGGAGAACTCAAACCATATGAGGCAGCTCATAAAGGCTTCCTTCTAGCCGAGCCAGGGAGAACTCAACCCATCTAAGAAAGCTCATAAAGGCTTCCCTCTCTTGGAACAAGGAAGAACTCAACCCATCTAAGAAAGCTCATAAAGGCTTCCCATTCTTAAAACCAGGGAGAACTCAACCCATCTAAGAAAGCTCATAAAGGCTTCCCTCTCTTGGAAACAGGGAGAACTCAACCCATCTAAGAAAGCTCATAAAGGCTTCCCTCTCTTGGAACCAGGGAGAACACAACCCATCTGAGACAGCTCATAAAGGCTTCCCTCTCTTGGAACCAGGGAGAACTCAACCCATCTGAGACAGCTCATAAAGGCTTCCGTCTCATGAAACAAGGGAGAACTCAACCCATCTGAGACAGCTCATAAAGGCTTCCGTCTCTTGGAACAAGGGAGAACTCAACCCATCTGAGACAGCTCATAAAGGCTTCCGTCTCTTGGAACAAGGGAGAACTCAACCCATCTGAGACAGCTCATAAAGGCTTCCGTCTCATGAAACAAGGGAGAACTCAACCCATTTGAGACAGCTCATAAAGGCTTCCGTCTCTTGGAACAAGGGAGAACTCAACCCATCTGAGAGAGCTCATAGAGGTTTCCCTCTCTTGGAACCAGGGAGAACTCAACCCATCTGAGACAGCTCATAAAGGCTTCCCGCTGTTGGAACCAGGGAGAACTCAACCCATCTGAGACAGCTCATAAAGGCTTCCGTCTAGCGGAACCAAGGAGAACTCAACACATCTGAGACAGCTCTTAAAGGCTTCCATCTAGCGAAACCAAGGAGAACTCAACCCATCTGAGACAGCTCATAAAGGCTTCCCTCTCTTTGAACAAGGGAGAACTCAACCCATCTGAGACAACTCATAAAGTCTTCCGTCTCTTGGAACAAGGGAGAACTCAACCCATCTGAGACAGCTCATAAAGGCTTCCCTCGCTTGCAACAAGGGAGAACTCAACCCATATGAGACAGCTCATAAAGGCTTCCCTCTCTTGGAACAAGGGAGAACTCAACCCATCTGAGACAGCTCATAAAGGCTTCCCTCTCTTGGAACAAGGGAGAACTCAACCCATCTGAGACAACTCATAAAGTCTTCCGTCTCTTGGAACAAGGGAGAACTCAACCCATCTGAGACAGCTCATAAAGGCTTCCCTCTCTTGGAACAAGGGAGAACTCAACCCATCTGAGACAGCTCATAAAGGCTTCCCTCTCTTGGAACCAGAGAGAACTCAACCCATCTGAGACAGCTCATAAAGGCTTCCGTCTCTTGGAACAAGGGAGAACTCAACACATCTGAGACAGCTCATAAAGGCTTCCCTCTCTTCGAACCATGGAGAACTCAACCCATCTAAGAAAGCTCATAAAGGCTTCCCTCTCTTGGAACAAGGGAGAACTCAACCCATCTAAGAAAGCTCATAAAGGCTTCCCTCTCTTGGAACCAGGGAGAGCTCAACCCATCTAAGAAAGCTCATAAAGGCTTCCGCCTCTTGGAACCAGGGAGAACTCAACCCATCTAAGAAAGCTCATAAAGGCTTCCCTCTCTTGGAACCAGGGAGAACTCAACCCATCTGAGACAGCTCATAAAGGCTTCCGTCTCTTGGAACAATGGAGAACTCAACCCATCTGAGACAGCTCATAAAGGCTTCCGTCTCTTGGAACCAGGGAGAACTCAACCCATCTGAGACAGCTCATAAAGGCTTCCCTCTCTTGGAACTAGGGAGAACTCAACCCATCTGAGACAACTCATAAAGGCTTCCCCCTCTTGGAACCAGGGAGAACTCAACCCATCTGAGACAGCTCATAAAGGCTTCCCTCTCTTGGAACCAGGGAGAACTCAACCCATCTGGGACAGCTCATAAAGGCTTCCCTCTCTTGGAACCAGGGAGAACTCAACCCATCTGAGACAGCTCATAAAGGCTTCCCTCTCTTGGAACCAGGGAGAACTCAACCCATCTAAGACAGCTCATAAAGGCTTCCCTCTCTTGGAACCAGGGAGAACTCAACCCATCTGAGAAGGCTCATAAAGGCTTCCGTCTAGCGGAACCAAGGAGAACTCAACCCATCTGAGACAGCTCATAAAGGCTTCCCTCTCTTGGAACAAGGGAGAACTCAACCCATCTGAGACAGCTCATAAAGGCTTCCCTCTCTTGCAACAAGGGAGAACTCAACCCATCTGAGACAGCTCATAAAGGCTTCCCTCTCTTGGAACAAGGGAGAACTCAGCCCATCTGAGACAGCTCATAAAGGCTTCCCTCTCTTGGAACAAGGGAGAACTCAGCCCATCTGAGACAGCTCATAAAGGCTTCCCTCTCTTGGAACAAGGGAGAACTCAACTTATATGAGACAGCTCATAAAGGCTTCCCTCTCTTGGAACAAGGGAGAACTCAACCCATCTGAGACAGCTCATAAAGGCTTCCCTCTCTTGGAACAAGGGAGAACTCAACCCATCTGAGACAGCTCATAAAGGCTTCCCTCTCTTGGAACAAGGGAGAACTCAGCCCATCTGAGACAGCTCATAAAGGCTTCCCTCTCTTGGAACAACGGAGAACTCAACTTATCTGAGACAGCTCATAAAGGCTTCCCGCTGTTGGAACCAGGGAGAACTCAACCCATCTGAGACAGCTCATAAAGGCTTCCGTCTAGCGGAACCAAGGAGAACTCAACACATCTGAGACAGCTCTTAAAGGCTTCCATCTAGCGAAACCAAGGAGAACTCAACCCATCTGAGACAGCTCATAAAGGCTTCCCTCTCTTGGAACAAGGGAGAACTCAACCCATCTGAGACAACTCATAAAGTCTTCCGTCTCTTGGAACAAGGGAGAACTCAACCCATCTGAGACAGCTCATAAAGGCTTCCCTCGCTTGCAACAAGGGAGAACTCAACCCATATGAGACAGCTCATAAAGGCTTCCCTCTCTTGGAACAAGGGAGAACTCAACCCATCTGAGACAGCTCATAAAGGCTTCCCTCTCTTGGAACAAGGGAGAACTCAACCCATCTGAGACAACTCATAAAGTCTTCCGTCTCTTGGAACAAGGGAGAACTCAACCCATCTGAGACAGCTCATAAAGGCTTCCCTCTCTTGGAACAAGGGAGAACTCAACCCATCTGAGACAGCTCATAAAGGCTTCCCTCTCTTGGAACCAGAGAGAACTCAACCCATCTGAGACAGCTCATAAAGGCTTCCGTCTCTTGGAACAAGGGAGAACTCAACACATCTGAGACAGCTCATAAAGGCTTCCCTCTCTTCGAACCATGGAGAACTCAACCCATCTAAGAAAGCTCATAAAGGCTTCCCTCTCTTGGAACAAGGGAGAACTCAACCCATCTAAGAAAGCTCATAAAGGCTTCCCTCTCTTGGAACCAGGGAGAGCTCAACCCATCTAAGAAAGCTCATAAAGGCTTCCGCCTCTTGGAACCAGGGAGAACTCAACCCATCTAAGAAAGCTCATAAAGGCTTCCCTCTCTTGGAACCAGGGAGAACTCAACCCATCTGAGACAGCTCATAAAGGCTTCCGTCTCTTGGAACAATGGAGAACTCAACCCATCTGAGACAGCTCATAAAGGCTTCCGTCTCTTGGAACCAGGGAGAACTCAACCCATCTGAGACAGCTCATAAAGGCTTCCCTCTCTTGGAACCAGGGAGAACTCAACCCATCTGAGACAACTCATAAAGGCTTCCCCCTCTTGGAACCAGGGAGAACTCAACCCATCTGAGACAGCTCATAAAGGCTTCCCTCTCTTGGAACCAGGGAGAACTCAACCCATCTGAGACAGCTCATAAAGGCTTCCCTCTCTTGGAACCAGGGAGAACTCAACCCATCTGAGACAGCTCATAAAGTCTTCCCTCTCTTGGAACCAGGGAGAACTCAACCCATCTAAGACAGCTCATAAAGGCTTCCCTCTCTTGGAACCAGGGAGAACTCAACCCATCTGAGAAGGCTCATAAAGGCTTCCGTCTAGCGGAACCAAGGAGAACTCAACCCATCTGAGACAGCTCATAAAGGCTTCCCTCTCTTGGAACAAGGGAGAACTCAACCCATCTGAGACAGCTCATAAAGGCTTCCGTCTCTTGGAACAAGGGAGAACTCAGCCCATCTGAGACAGCTCATAAAGGCTTCCCTCTCTTGGAACAAGGGAGAACTCAGCCCATCTGAGACAGCTCATAAAGGCTTCCCTCTCTTGGAACAAGGGAGAACTCAGCCCATCTGAGACAGCTCATAAAGGCTTCCCTCTCTTGGAACAAGGGAGAACTCAACTTATCTGAGACAGCTCATAAAGGCTTCCCTCTCTTGGAACAAGGGAGAACTCAACCCATCTGAGACAGCTCATAAAGGCTTCCCTCTCTTGGAACAAGGGAGAACTCAACCCATCTGAGACAGCTCATAAAGGCTTCCCTCTCTTGGAACCAGGGAGAACTCAACCCATCTGAGACAGCTCATAAAGGCTTCCGTCTAGCGGAACCAAGGAGAACTCAACACATCTGAGACAGCTCTTAAAGGCTTCCATCTAGCGAAACCAAGGAGAACTCAACCCATCTGAGACAGCTCATAAAGGCTTCCCTCTCTTGGAACAAGGGAGAACTCAACCCATCTGAGACAACTCATAAAGTCTTCCGTCTCTTGGAACAAGGGAGAACTCAACCCATCTGAGACAGCTCATAAAGGCTTCCCTCGCTTGCAACAAGGGAGAACTCAACCCATATGAGACAGCTCATAAAGGCTTCCCTCTCTTGGAACAAGGGAGAACTCAACCCATCTGAGACAGCTCATAAAGGCTTCCCTCTCTTGGAACAAGGGAGAACTCAACCCATCTGAGACAACTCATAAAGTCTTCCGTCTCTTGGAACAAGGGAGAACTCAACCCATCTGAGACAGCTCATAAAGGCTTCCCTCTCTTGGAACAAGGGAGAACTCAACCCATCTGAGACAGCTCATAAAGGCTTCCCTCTCTTGGAACCAGAGAGAACTCAACCCATCTGAGACAGCTCATAAAGGCTTCCGTCTCTTGGAACAAGGGAGAACTCAACACATCTGAGACAGCTCATAAAGGCTTCCCTCTCTTCGAACCATGGAGAACTCAACCCATCTAAGAAAGCTCATAAAGGCTTCCCTCTCTTGGAACAAGGGAGAACTCAACCCATCTAAGAAAGCTCATAAAGGCTTCCCTCTCTTGGAACCAGGGAGAGCTCAACCCATCTAAGAAAGCTCATAAAGGCTTCCGCCTCTTGGAACCAGGGAGAACTCAACCCATCTAAGAAAGCTCATAAAGGCTTCCCTCTCTTGGAACCAGGGAGAACTCAACCCATCTGAGACAGCTCATAAAGGCTTCCGTCTCTTGGAACAATGGAGAACTCAACCCATCTGAGACAGCTCATAAAGGCTTCCGTCTCTTGGAACCAGGGAGAACTCAACCCATCTGAGACAGCTCATAAAGGCTTCCCTCTCTTGGAACCAGGGAGAACTCAACCCATCTGAGACAACTCATAAAGGCTTCCCCCTCTTGGAACCAGGGAGAACTCAACCCATCTGAGACAGCTCATAAAGGCTTCCCTCTCTTGGAACCAGGGAGAACTCAACCCATCTGAGACAGCTCATAAAGGCTTCCCTCTCTTGGAACCAGGGAGAACTCAACCCATCTGAGACAGCTCATAAAGTCTTCCCTCTCTTGGAACCAGGGAGAACTCAACCCATCTAAGACAGCTCATAAAGGCTTCCCTCTCTTGGAACCAGGGAGAACTCAACCCATCTGAGAAGGCTCATAAAGGCTTCCGTCTAGCGGAACCAAGGAGAACTCAACCCATCTGAGACAGCTCATAAAGGCTTCCCTCTCTTGGAACAAGGGAGAACTCAACCCATCTGAGACAGCTCATAAAGGCTTCCGTCTCTTGGAACAAGGGAGAACTCAGCCCATCTGAGACAGCTCATAAAGGCTTCCCTCTCTTGGAACAAGGGAGAACTCAGCCCATCTGAGACAGCTCATAAAGGCTTCCCTCTCTTGGAACAAGGGAGAACTCAGCCCATCTGAGACAGCTCATAAAGGCTTCCCTCTCTTGGAACAAGGGAGAACTCAACTTATCTGAGACAGCTCATAAAGGCTTCCCTCTCTTGGAACAAGGGAGAACTCAACCCATCTGAGACAGCTCATAAAGGCTTCCCTCTCTTGGAACAAGGGAGAACTCAACCCATCTGAGACAGCTCATAAAGGCTTCCCTCTCTTGGAACCAGGGAGAACTCAACCCATCTGAGACAGCTCATAAAGGCTTCCCTCTCTTGGAACCAGGAAGAACAATCCCCATCTGAGACAGCTCATAAAGGCCTCCCTCTCTTCGAACCAGGGAGAACACAGCCCATCTGAGACAGCTCATAAAGGCTTCCCTCTCTTGGAACCAGGGAGAACTCAACCCATCTAAGAAAGCTCATAAAGGCTTCCCTCTCTTGGAACAAGGGAGAACTCAAACCATCCGAGACAGCTCATAAAGGCTTCCCTCTCTTGGAACCAGGGAGAACTCAAACCATATGAGGCAGCTCATAAAGGCTTCCTTCTAGCCGAGCCAGGGAGAACTCAACCCATCTAAGAAAGCTCATAAAGGCTTCCCTCTCTTGGAACAAGGAAGAACTCAACCCATCTAAGAAAGCTCATAAAGGCTTCCCATTCTTAAAACCAGGGAGAACTCAACCCATCTAAGAAAGCTCATAAAGGCTTCCCTCTCTTGGAAACAGGGAGAACTCAACCCATCTAAGAAAGCTCATAAAGGCTTCCCTCTCTTGGAACCAGGGAGAACACAACCCATCTGAGACAGCTCATAAAGGCTTCCCTCTCTTGGAACCAGGGAGAACTCAACCCATCTGAGACAGCTCATAAAGGCTTCCGTCTCATGAAACAAGGGAGAACTCAACCCATCTGAGACAGCTCATAAAGGCTTCCGTCTCTTGGAACAAGGGAGAACTCAACCCATCTGAGACAGCTCATAAAGGCTTCCGTCTCTTGGAACAAGGGAGAACTCAACCCATCTGAGACAGCTCATAAAGGCTTCCGTCTCATGAAACAAGGGAGAACTCAACCCATCTGAGACAGCTCATAAAGGCTTCCGTCTCTTGGAACAAGGGAGAACTCAACCCATCTGAGAGAGCTCATAGAGGTTTCCCTCTCTTGGAACCAGGGAGAACTCAACCCATCTGAGACAGCTCATAAAGGCTTCCCGCTGTTGGAACCAGGGAGAACTCAACCCATCTGAGACAGCTCATAAAGGCTTCCGTCTAGCGGAACCAAGGAGAACTCAACACATCTGAGACAGCTCTTAAAGGCTTCCATCTAGCGAAACCAAGGAGAACTCAACCCATCTGAGACAGCTCATAAAGGCTTCCCTCTCTTTGAACAAGGGAGAACTCAACCCATCTGAGACAACTCATAAAGTCTTCCGTCTCTTGGAACAAGGGAGAACTCAACCCATCTGAGACAGCTCATAAAGGCTTCCCTCGCTTGCAACAAGGGAGAACTCAACCCATATGAGACAGCTCATAAAGGCTTCCCTCTCTTGGAACAAGGGAGAACTCAACCCATCTGAGACAGCTCATAAAGGCTTCCCTCTCTTGGAACAAGGGAGAACTCAACCCATCTGAGACAACTCATAAAGTCTTCCGTCTCTTGGAACAAGGGAGAACTCAACCCATCTGAGACAGCTCATAAAGGCTTCCCTCTCTTGGAACAAGGGAGAACTCAACCCATCTGAGACAGCTCATAAAGGCTTCCCTCTCTTGGAACCAGAGAGAACTCAACCCATCTGAGACAGCTCATAAAGGCTTCCGTCTCTTGGAACAAGGGAGAACTCAACACATCTGAGACAGCTCATAAAGGCTTCCCTCTCTTCGAACCATGGAGAACTCAACCCATCTAAGAAAGCTCATAAAGGCTTCCCTCTCTTGGAACAAGGGAGAACTCAACCCATCTAAGAAAGCTCATAAAGGCTTCCCTCTCTTGGAACCAGGGAGAGCTCAACCCATCTAAGAAAGCTCATAAAGGCTTCCGCCTCTTGGAACCAGGGAGAACTCAACCCATCTAAGAAAGCTCATAAAGGCTTCCCTCTCTTGGAACCAGGGAGAACTCAACCCATCTGAGACAGCTCATAAAGGCTTCCGTCTCTTGGAACAATGGAGAACTCAACCCATCTGAGACAGCTCATAAAGGCTTCCGTCTCTTGGAACCAGGGAGAACTCAACCCATCTGAGACAGCTCATAAAGGCTTCCCTCTCTTGGAACTAGGGAGAACTCAACCCATCTGAGACAACTCATAAAGGCTTCCCCCTCTTGGAACCAGGGAGAACTCAACCCATCTGAGACAGCTCATAAAGGCTTCCCTCTCTTGGAACCAGGGAGAACTCAACCCATCTGGGACAGCTCATAAAGGCTTCCCTCTCTTGGAACCAGGGAGAACTCAACCCATCTGAGACAGCTCATAAAGGCTTCCCTCTCTTGGAACCAGGGAGAACTCAACCCATCTAAGACAGCTCATAAAGGCTTCCCTCTCTTGGAACCAGGGAGAACTCAACCCATCTGAGAAGGCTCATAAAGGCTTCCGTCTAGCGGAACCAAGGAGAACTCAACCCATCTGAGACAGCTCATAAAGGCTTCCCTCTCTTGGAACAAGGGAGAACTCAACCCATCTGAGACAGCTCATAAAGGCTTCCCTCTCTTGCAACAAGGGAGAACTCAACCCATCTGAGACAGCTCATAAAGGCTTCCCTCTCTTGGAACAAGGGAGAACTCAGCCCATCTGAGACAGCTCATAAAGGCTTCCCTCTCTTGGAACAAGGGAGAACTCAGCCCATCTGAGACAGCTCATAAAGGCTTCCCTCTCTTGGAACAAGGGAGAACTCAACTTATATGAGACAGCTCATAAAGGCTTCCCTCTCTTGGAACAAGGGAGAACTCAACCCATCTGAGACAGCTCATAAAGGCTTCCCTCTCTTGGAACAAGGGAGAACTCAACCCATCTGAGACAGCTCATAAAGGCTTCCCTCTCTTGGAACAAGGGAGAACTCAGCCCATCTGAGACAGCTCATAAAGGCTTCCCTCTCTTGGAACAACGGAGAACTCAACTTATCTGAGACAGCTCATAAAGGCTTCCTTCTAGCGGAACCAGGGAGAACTCAACCCATCTGAGAAACTCATAAAGGCTTCCATCTAGCGGAACCAGGGAGAACTCAACCCATCTGAGACAGCTCATAAAGGCTTCCCTCTCTTGGAACAAGGGAGAACTCAACCCATCTGAGAAAGCTCATAAAGCCTTCCATCTAGCGGAACCAAGTAGAACTCAACCCATCTGAGACAGCTCATAAAGGCTTCCTTCTAGCGGAACCAGGGAGAACTCAACCCATCTGTGACAGCTCATAAAGGCTTCCATCTAGCGGAACCAAGTAGAACTCAACCCATCTGAGACAGCTCATAAAGGCTTCCTTCTAGCGGAACCAGGGAGAACTCAACCCATCTGTGACAGCTCATAAAGGCTTCCTCTTAGCGGAACCAAGGAGAACTCAACCCATCTGAGACAGCTCATAAAGGCTTCGTTCTAGCGGAACCAGAGAGAACTCAACCCATCTGAGACACCTCATAAAGGATTCCCTCTAGAAGAACAAGGGAGAAATGAACCCATCTGAGACAGCTCATTAAAGCTTCCCTCTAAAAGAACCAGGGAGAACTCGACACATTTGAGACACCTCATAAAGGATTCCCTCTAGAAGAACAAGGGAGAAATGAACCCATCTGAGACAGCTCATAAAAGCTTTCCTCTAGGTTAGCCAGGGAGAACTCGACACATCTGAGACAGCTCATAAAGGCTTCCCTCTAGGAGAACCAGGGAGAACACGACACATCTGAGACAGCTCATAAAGGCTCCCCTCTAGGAGAACCAGGGGAACTCGACACATCTCAGACAGCTCATAAAGGCTTCCCTCTAGGAGAACCAGGGAGAACTCGACACATCTGAGATAGCTATAAAGGCTTCCTTCTAGGAGAACCAGGGAGAGCTGGACACATCTGATATAGCTCATAAAGGCTTCCCTCTAGGAGATACAGGGAAAACTCGACACATCTGAGACAGCTCTTAAAGGCTTCCCAATAGGAGAACCAGGGAGAACTCGACACATCTGAGACAGCTCATAAAGGCTTCCCTCTAGCAGAACCAGAGAGAACACGACCCATCTGAGACAGCTCATAAAGGCTTCCCTCTAAGAGAACCAGAGAGAACACGACCCATCTGAGACAGCTCACAAAAGCTTCCCTCTAAGGGAACTAGAGAGAAAACGACCCATCTGAGACAGCTCATAAAAGCTTCCCTCTAAGAGAACCAGAGAGAACATGACCCATCTGAGACAGCTCATAAAAAATTCCCTCTAAGAGAACCAGAGAGAACAAGAACCATCTGAGACAGCTCACAAAGGCTTCCCTCTAAGAGAACCAGAGAGAACACGACCCATCTGAGACAGCTCATAAAAGCTTCCCTCTAAGAGAACCAGAGAGAACACGACGCATCTGAGACAGCTCATAAAAGCTTCCCTCTAAGAGAACCAGAGAGAACACGACCCATCTGAGACAGCTCATAAAAGCTTCCCTCTAAGAGAACCAGACAGAACACGACCCATCTGAGACAGCTCATAAAGGCCTCCCCTTAGGAGAACCAGAGAGAACACGACCCATCTGAGACAGCTCATAAAGGCTTCCCTCTAGGAGAACCAGGGAGAACTCGACACATCTGAGACAGCCGATAATGGCTTCGCCCTAGACGAACCAGGGAGAACTCGGCAGATCTGAGACAGTTCATAAAGGCTTCCCTCTAAGAGAACCAGAGAGAACTCGACACATCTGAGACAGCACATAAAGGCTTCCCTCTAGGAGAACCAGAGAGAACTCGACACATGTGAGACAGCTCAAAAAGCTTCCCTCTAAGAGAACCAGAGAGAACTCGACACATCTGAGACAGCTCATAAAGGCTTCCCTTTAGTAGAACCAGGGAGAGCTCAACACGTCTGAGACAGCTGATAAAAGCTTCCCTCTAGGAGAACCAGAGAGAACTCAAATAATCTGAGACAGCTCATAAAAGCTTCCCTCTAGGAGAACCAGAGGGAACTCAACACATCTGAGACAGCTCATAAAAGCTTCCCTCTAGTAGAACCAGAGGGAACACAACCCGTCTGAGACAGCTCATAAAAGCTTCCCTCTAGGAGAACCAGATAGAACTAGACCCATCTGAAACAGCTCATAAAAGCTTCCCTCTAGGAGAACCAGAGAGAACACGACCCATCTGAGACAGCGCATAAAGGCTTCCCTCTAAGAGAACCAGAGAGAACACGACCCATCTGAGACAGCTCATAAAGGCTTCCCTCTAGGAGAACCAGGGAGAACTCAACCCATCTGAGACAGCTCATAAAAGCTTCCCACTAGCAGAACCAGAGAGAACACGACCCATCTGAGACAGCTCATAAAGACTTCCCTTTAGGAGAACCAGAGAGAACTCAACCCATTTTGACAGCTCATAAAGGCTTCCCTCTAGTAGAACCAGGGAGAACTCGACGCATCTGAGACAGCTCATTAAAGCTTCCCTCTAGTATAGCCAGGGAGAACTCAACACATCTGAGACAGCTCATAAAGGCTTCCCTCTAGGAGAACCAAAGAGAACTCAACCCATCTGAGACAGCTAATAAAAGCTTCCCTCTAGGAGAACCAGAGAGAACTCAACCCATCTGAGACAGCTCTTAAAGGCTTCCCTCTAGGAGAACCAGAGAGAACTTAACCCATCTGAGACAGAGAACGCAACACATCTGAGACAGCTCATAAAGGCTTCCCTCTAGGAGAACCAGGGAGACCTCGACACATCTGAGACAGCTCATAAAAGCATCCTCTAGGAGAACCAGATAGAACTAGACCCATCTGAGGCAGCCCATAAAAGCTTCCCTCTAGGAGAACCAGAGAAAACACGACCCATCTGAGACAGCGCATAAAGGCTTCCCTCTAAGAGAACCACAGAGAACACCACCCATCTGAGACAGCTCATAAAGGCTTCCCTCTAAGAGAACCAGAGAGAACACGACCCATCTGAGACAGCTCATAAAGGCTTCCGTCTAGGAGAACCAGGAGAACTCAAACCATCTGAGACAGCACATAAAAGCTTCATCTAGGAGAACCAGAGAGAACACGACCCATATGAGACAGCTCATAAAGGCTTCCCTCTAGGAGAATCAGAGAGAACTCAACCCATTTTTGACAGCTCATAAAGTCTTCCCTCTAGTAGAACCAGGGAGAACTCGACGCATCTGAGACAGCTCATTAAAGCTTCCCTATAGTAGAGCCAGAGGGAACTCAACACATCTGAGACAGCTCATAAAGGCTTCTCTCTAGGAGAACCAGGGAGTACTCGACCCATCTGAGACAGCTCATAAAGGCTTCCCTCTAGGAGAACCAAAGAGAACTCAACCCATCTGAGACAGCTAATAAAAGCTTCCCTCTAGGAGAACCAGATAGAACTCAACCCATCTGAGACAGCTCTTAAAGGCTTCCCTCTAGGAGAACCAGAGGGAACTTAACCCATCTGAGACAGAGAACGCAACACATCTGAGACAGCTCATAAAGGCTTCCCTCTAGGAGAACCAGGGAGACCTCGACACATCTGAGACAGCTCATAAAAGCATCCTCTAGGAGAACCACATAGAACTAGACCCATCTGAGGCAGCCCATAAAAGCTTCCCTCTAGGAGAACCAGAGAAAACACGACCCATCTGAGACAGCGCATAAAGGCTTCCCTCTAAGAGAACCACAGAGAACACCACCCATCTGAGACAGCTCATAAAGGCTTCCCTCTAAGAGAACCAGAGAGAACACGACCCATCTGAGACAGCTCATAAAGGCTTCCGTCTAGGAGAACCAGGAGAACTCAAACCATCTGAGACAGCTCATAAAAGCTTCATCTAGGAGAACCAGAGAGAACACGACCCATATGAGACAGCTCATAAAGGCTTCCCTCTAGGAGAATCAGAGAGAACTCAACCCATTTTTGACAGCTCATAAAGTCTTCCCTCTAGTAGAACCAGGGAGAACTCGACGCATCTGAGACAGCTCATTAAAGCTTCCCTATAGTAGAGCCAGAGGGAACTCAACACATCTGAGACAGCTCATAAAGGCTTCTCTCTAGGAGAACCAGGGAGTACTCGACCCATCTGAGACAGCTCATAAAAGCTTCCCTCTAGTAGAACCAGAGAGAACTCAACCCATCTGAGACAGCTCATAAAGGCTTCCCTCTAGGAGAACCAGAGAGAACTCAACCCATCTGAGACAGAGAACTCAACACATCTGAGACAGCTCATAAAGGCTTCTCTCTAGGAGAATCAGAGAGAACTCAACCCATCTGAGACAGCTCATAAAAGCTTCCGTCTAGGAGAACCAGATAGACCTAGACCCATCTGAGACAGCTCATAAAAGCTTCCCTCTAGGAGAACCTGTGAGAACACGACCCATCTGAGACAGCTCATAAAAGCTTCCCTCTAGGAGAACCAGATAGAACTAGACCCATCTGAGACAGCTCATAAAAGCTTCCCTCTAGTAGAACCAGAGAGAACACGACCCATCTGAGACAGCGCATAAAGGCATCCCTTTAAGAGAACCAGAGAGAACACGACCCATCTGAGACAGCTCATAAAGGCTTCCCTCTAAGAGAAGCAGAGAGAACACGACCCATCTGAGACAGCTCATAAAGGCTTCCCTCTAGGAGAACCACGGAGAACTCAACCCATCTGAGACAGCTCATAAAAGCTTCCCTCTAGGAGAACCAGAAAAAAACACGACCCATCTGAGACAGCTCATAAAGGCTTCCCTCTAGGAGAACCAGAGAGAACTCAACCCATTTTTGACAGCTCATAAAGGCTTCCCTCTAGTAGAACCAGGGAGAACTCGACGCATCTGAGACAGCTCATTAAAGCTTCCCTCTAGTAGAGCCAGAGAGAACTCAACACATCTGAGACAGCTCATAAAGGCTTCCCTCTAGGAGAATCAGGGAGAACTCGACCCATCTGAGACAGCTCATTAAAGTTTCCCTCTAGTAGAACAGAGAGAACTCAACCCATCTGAGACAGCTAATAAAGGCTTCCCTCTAGGAGAACCAGAGAGAACTCAACCCATCTGAGACAGAGAATTCAACACATCTGAGACAGCTCATAAAGGCTTCCCTCTAGGAGAACCAGAGAGAACTCAACCCATCTGAGACAGCTCATAAAAGCTTCCCTCTAGGAGAACCAGATAGAACTAGACCCATCTGAGACAGCTCATAAAGGCTTCCCTCTAGGAGAACCAGGGAGAACTCAACCCATTTGAGACAGCTCATAAAGGCATTCCTCTTGGAGAACCAGAGAGAACTCAACCCATTTGAGACAGCTCATAAAGGCTTCCCTCTAGTAGAACCAGGGAGAACTCGACCCATCTGAGACAGCTCATTAAAGCTTCCCTCTAGTAGAACCAGGGAGAACTCGACCCATCTGAGACAGCTCATTAAAGCTTCCCTCTAGTAGAGCCAGAGAGAATTAACCCATCTGAGACAGCTCATAAAGGCTTCCCTCTAGGAGAACCAGGGAGAACTCAACCCATCTGAGACAGCTCATAAAGGCTTCCCTCTAGGAGAATCAGAGAGAACTAAACCCATCTGAGACAGCTCATAAAGGCTTCCCTCTAGTAGAGCCAGAGAGAACTCAACCCATCTGAGATAGCTCATAAAGGCTTCCCTCTAGGAGAACCAGAGAGAATTAACCCATCTGAGACAGCTCATAAAGGCTTCCCTCTAGGAGAGCCAGAGAGAACTAAACCCATCTGAGACAGCTCATAAAGGCATCCCTCTAGTAGAGCCAGAGAGAACTCAACCCATCTGAGATAGCTCATAAAGGCTTCCCTCTAGGAGAACCAGAGAGAATTAACCCATCTGAGACAGCTCATAAAGGCTTCCCTCTAGGAGAGCCAGAGAGAACTAAACCCATCTGAGACAGCTCATAAAGGCTTCCCTCTAGGAGAACCAGAGAGAATTAACCCATCTGAGACAGCTCATAAAGGCTTCCCTCTAGGAGAATCAGAGAGAACTAAACCCATCTGAGACAGCTCATAAAAGCTTCCCACTAGCAGAACCAGAGAGAACACGACCCATCTGAGACAGCTCATAAAGACTTCCCTCTAGTAGAGCCAGAGAGAACTCAACCCATCTGAGATAGCTCATAAAAGCTTCCCTCAGGTAGAGCCAGAGAGAATTAACCCATCTGAGACAGCTCATAAAGGCTTCCCTCTAGGAGAACCAGGGAGAACTCAACCCATCTGAGACAGCTCATAAAAGCTTCCCACTAGCAGAACCAGAGAGAACACGACCCATCTGAGACAGCTCATAAAGACTTCCCTTTAGGAGAACCAGAGAGAACTCGACGCATCTGAGACAGCTCATTAAAGCTTCCCTCTAGTAGAACCAGGGAGAACTCGACGCATCTGAGACAGCTCATTAAAGCTTCCCTCTAGTATAGCCAGAGAGAACTCAACACATCTGAGACAGCTCATAAAGGCTTCCCTCTAGTAGAACCAGGGAGAACTCGACGCATCTGAGACAGCTCATTAAAGCTTCCCTCTAGTATAGCCAGAGAGAACTCAACACATCTGAGACAGCTCATAAAGGCTTCCCTCTAGGAGAACCAAAGAGAACTCAACCCATCTGAGACAGCTAATAAAAGCTTCCCTCTAGGAGAACCAGAGAGAACTCAACCCATCTGAGACAGCTCTTAAAGGCTTCCCTCTAGGAGAACCAGAGAGAACTTAACCCATCTGAGACAGAGAACTCAACACATCTGAGACAGCTCATAAAGGCTTCCCTCTAGGAGAACCAGGGAGACCTCGACACATCTGAGACAGCTCATAAAAGCATGCTCTAGGAGAACCAGATAGAACTAGACCCATCAGAGGCAGCCCATAAAAGCTTCCCTCTAGGAGAACCAGAGAAAACGCGACCCATCTGAGACAGCTCATAAAGGCTTCCCTCTAGGAGAACCAGGGAGAACTCAACCCATCTGAGACAGCTCATAAAAGCTTCCCACTAGCAGAACCAGAGAGAACACGACCCATCTGAGACAGCTCATAAAGGCTTCCCTCTAGTAGAACCAGGGAGAACTCGACGCATCTGAGACAGCTCATTAAAGCTTCCCTCTAGTATAGCCAGAGAGAACTCAACACATCTGAGACAGCTCATAAAGGCTTCCCTCTAGGAGAACCAAAGAGAACTCAACCCATCTGAGACAGCTAATAAAAGCTTCCCTCTAGGAGAACCAGAGAGAACTCAACCCATCTGAGACAGCTCTTAAAGGCTTCCCTCTAGGAGAACCAGAGGGAACTTAACCCATCTGAGACAGAGAACTCAACACATCTGAGACAGCTCATAAAGGCTTCCCTCTAGGAGAACCAGGGAGAACTCAACCCATCTGAGACAGCTCATAAAGACTTCCCTTTAGGAGAACCAGAGAGAACTCAACCCATTTTTGACAGCTCATAAAGGCTTCACTCTAGTAGAACCAGGGAGAACTCGACGCATCTGAGACAGCTCATTAAAGCTTCCCTCTAGTATAGCCAGACAGAACTCAACACATCTGAGACAGCTCATAAAGGCTTCCCTCTAGGAGAACCAGAGAGAACTCAACCCATCTGAGACAGCTAATAAAAGCTTCCCTCTAGGAGAACCAGAGAGAACTCAACCCTTCTGAGACAGCCCTTAAAGGCTTCCCTCTAGGAGAACCAGAGAGAACTCAACCCATCTGAGACAGAGAACTCAACACATCTGAGACAGCTCATAAAGGCTTCCCTCTGAGAGAACCAGAGAGAACACGACCCATCTGAGACAGCTCATAAAGGCTTTCGTCTAGGAGAACCAGGGAGAACTCAACCCATCTGAGACACCTCATAAAAGCTTCATCTAGGAGAACCAGAGAGAACACGACCCATCTGAGACAGCTCATAAAGGCTTCCATTTAAGAGAACCAGAGAGAACTCAACCCATTTTTGACAGCTCATAAAGTCTTCCCTCTAGTAGAACCAGGGAGAACTCGACGCATCTGAGACAGCTCATTAAAGCTTCCCTATAGTAGAGCCAGAGGGAACTCAACACATCTGAGACAGCTCATAAAGGCTTCTCTCTAGGAGAACCAGGGAGAACTCGACCCATCTGAGACAGCTCATAAAAGCTTCCCTCTAGTAGAACCAGAGAGAACTCAACCCATCTGAGACAGCTCATAAAGGCTTCCCTCTAGGAGAACCAGAGAGAACTCAACCCATCTGAGACAGAGAACTCAACACATCTGAGACATCTCATAAAGGCTTCCCTCTAGGAGAATCAGAGAGAACTCAACCCATCTGAGACAGCTCATAAAAGCTTCCGTCTAGGAGAACCAGATAGAACTAGACCCATCTGAGACAGCTCATAAAAGCTTCCCTCTAGGAGAACCAGAGAGAACACGACCCATCTGAGACAGCTCATAAAAGCTTCCCTCTAGGAGAACCAGATAGAACTACACCCATCTGAGACAGCTCATAAAACCTTCCCTCTAGGAGAACCAGAGAGAACACGACCCATCTGAGACAGAGCATAAAGGCATCCCTTTAAGAGAACCAGAGAGAACACGACCCATCTGAGACAGCTCATAAAGGCTTCCCTCTAAGAGAACCAGAGAGAACACGACCCATCTGAGACAGCTCATAAAGGCTTCCCTCTAGGAGAACCAGGGTGAACTCAACCCATCTGAGACAGCTCATAAAAGCTTCCCTCTAGGAGAACCAGAAAAAAACACGACCCATCTGAGACAGCTCATAAAGGCTTCCCTCTAGGAGAACCAGAGAGAACTCAATCCATCTAAGACAGCTCATAAATGCTTCCCTCTAGGAGAACCAGAGAGAACTTGACACATCAGAGACAGCTCATAAAGGCTTCCCTCTAGGAGAACCAGAGAGGACTCAATCCATCTGAGACAGCTCATAAATGCTTCCCTCTAGGAGAACCAGAGAGAACTCGACACATCAGAGACAGCTCATAATTGCTTCTCTCTAGGAGAACCAGAGAGAACTGGACACATCTGAGACAGCTCATAAAGGCTTCCCTCTAGGAGAACCAGAGAGAAGTCAACCCATCTGAGACAGCTCATAAATGCTTCCCTTTAGTAGAGCCAGATAGAACTCAACCCATTTGAGACAGCTCATAAAGGCTTCCCTCTTGGAGAGCCAGAGAGAACTCAACCCATCTGAGACAGCTCATAAAGTCGTCCCTCTAGTAGAGCCAGAGAGAACTCAACCCATTTGAGACAGCTCATAAAGGCTTCCCTCTAGGAGAACCAGAGGGAACTCAACCCATCTGAGACAGCTCATAAAGGCTTCCCTCTAGGAGAACCAGGGAGAACTCGACCCATCTGAGACAGCACATAAAGGCTTCCCTCTAGTAGAACCAGGGAGAACTCGACCCAACTGAGACAGCTCATTAAAGCTTCCCTCTTGTAGAGCCAGAGAGAACTCGACCCATCTGAGACAGCTCATAAAGTCTTCCCTCTAGTAGAGCCAGATAGAACTCAACCCATCTGAGATAGATCATAAAAGCTTCCCTCTAGTAGAACCAGGGATAACTCAACCCATCTGAGATAGCTCATATAAGCTTCCCTCTAGTAGAACCAGAGAGAACTCAATCCATCTGAGACAGCTCATAAATGCTTCCCTCTAGGAGAACCAGAGAGAACTTGACACATCAGAGACAGCTCATAAAGGCTTCCCTCTAGGAGAACCAGAGAGAACTCAATCCATCTGAGACAGGTCATAAATGCTTCCCTCTAGGAGAACTAGAGAGAACTCGACACATCAGAGACAGCTCATAAATGCTTCCGTTTAGGAGAACCAGAGAGAACTCGACACATCAGAGACAGCTCATAAATGCTTCCCTCTAGGAAAACCAGAGAGAACTCGACACATCTGAGACAGCTCATAAAGGCTTCCTTCTAGGAGAACCAGAGAGAAGTCAACCCATCTTAGACAGCTCATAAATGCTTCCCTCTAGGAGAACCAGAGAGAAGTCAACCCGTCTGAGACAGCTCATAAAAGCTTCCCTCTAGGAGAACCAGAGAGAAGTCAACCCATCTGAGATAGCTCATAAATGCTTCCCTCTAGGAGAACCAGAGGGAATTCGACACATCTAAGACAGGTCATATAGGCTTCCCTCTAGGAGAACCAGAGAGAACTCAATCCATCTGAGACAGCTCATAAATGCTTCCCTCTAGGAGAACCAGATAGAACTAGACCCATCTGAGACAGCTCATAAAAGCTTCCCTCTAGGAGAACCAGAGAGAACTCGACACATCAAAGACAGCTCATAAATGCTTCCCTCTAGGAGAACCAGAGAGAACTCAATCCATCTGAGACAGCTCATAAATGCTTCCCTCTAGGAGAACCAGAGAGAACTCGACACATCAGAGACAGCTCATAAATGCTTCCCTCTAGGAGAACCAGAGAGAACTCGACACATCAGAGACAGCTCATAAATGCTTCCCTCTAGGTGAACAAGAGAGAACTCGACACATCTGAGACAGCTCATAAAGGCTTCCCTCTAGTAGAGCCAGAGAGAACTCAACCCATTTGAGCCAGCTCATAAAGGCTTCCCTCTAGGAGAACCAGAGAGAACTCAACCCATCTGAGACAGCCCATAAAGTCTTCCCTCTAGTAGAGCCAGAGAGAACACAACCCATCTGAGATAGCTCATAAAAGCTTCCCTCTAGGAGAACCAGGGAGAACTCGACCCATCTGAGACAGCTCATAAAAGCTTCCCTCCAGTAGAACCAGAGAGAACTAAACCCATCTGAGACAGCTCATAAAGGCTTCCGTCTAGTAGAACCAGGGAGAACTCGACCCAACTGAGACAGCTCATTAAAGCTTCCCTCTTGTAGAGCCAGAGAGAACTCGACCCATCTGAGACAGCTCATAAAGTCTTCCCTGTAGTAGAGCCAGAGAGAACTCAACCCATCTGAGATAGCTGATAAAAAGCTTCCTTCTATTAGAGCCAGAGACACCTCAACCAATCAGAGACAGCTCATAAACTCTTCCCTCTAGTAGAGCCAGAGAGAATTCAACCCATCTGAGATAGCTGATAAAGGCTTCCCTCTACTAGAACCAGAGAGAACTCAACCCATCTGAGGCAGCTCATAAAAGCTTCCCTCTAGTAGAACTAGAGAGAACTCAACCCATCTGAGACAGCTCATAAAAGCTTCCCTCTAGTAGAACCAGAGAGAACTCAACCCATCTGAGACAGCTCATAAATGCTTCCCTCTAGGTGAACCAGGGGGAACTCCACACATCTGAGATAGCTCATAAAGGCTTCCCTCTAGGAGAACCAGAAAGAACTCAACCCATCTGAGACAGCTCATAAAGGCTTCCCTCTAGGAGAACCAGAGAGAACTCAACCCATCTGAGGCAGCTCATAAAAGCTTCCCTCTAGTAGAACCAGGGATAACTCAACTCATCTGAGATAGCTCATAAAAGCTTCCCTCTAGTAGAACCAGAGAAAACACAACCGATCTGAGACAGCTCATAAAAGCTTCCCTCTAGGAGAACCAGATAGAACTAGACCCATCTGAAACAGCTCATAAAAGCTTCCCTCTAGGAGAACCAGAGAAAACACGACCCATCTGAGACAGCGCATAAAGGCTTCCCTCTAAGAGAACCAGAGAGAACACGACCCATCTGAGACAGCTCATAAAGGCTTCCCTCTAGGAGAACCAGGGAGAACTCAACCCATCTGAGACAGCTCATAAAAGCTTCCCTCTAGTAGAACCAGCGAGAAGTCAACCCATCTGAGACAGCTCATAAAAGCTTCATCTAGGAGAACCAGAGAGAACACGACCCATATGAGACAGCTCATAAAGGCTTCCCTCTAGTAGAACCAGGGAGAACTCGACGCCTCTGAGACAGCTCATTAAAGCTTCCCTATAGTAGAGCCAGAGGGAACTCAACACATCTGAGACAGCTCATAAAGGCTTCTCTCTAGGAGAACCAGGGAGAACTCGACCCATCTGAGACAGCTCATAAAAGCTTCCCTCTAGTAGAACCAGAGAGAACTCAACCCATCTGAGACAGCTCATAAAGGCTTCCCTCTAGGAGTACCAGGGAGACCTCGACACATATGAGACAGCTCATAAAAGCAACCTCTAGGAGAACCAGATAGAACTAGACCCATCTGAGGCAGCCCATAAAAGCTTCCCTCTAGGAGAACCAGAGAAAACACGACCCATCTGAGACAGCGCATAAAGGCTTCCCTCTAACAGAACCACAGTGAACACCACCCATCTGAGACAGCTCATAAAGACTTCCCTCTAAGAGAACCAGAGAGAACACGACCCATCTGAGACAGCTCATAAAGGCTTCCGTCTAGGAGAACCAGGGAGAACTCAACCCATCTGAGACAGCTCATAAAAGCTTCATCTAGGAGAACCAGAGAGAACACGACCCATATGAGACAGCTCATAAAGGCTTCCCTCTAGTAGAACCAGGGAGAACTCGACGCCTCTGAGACAGCTCATTAAAGCTTCCCTATAGTAGAGCCAGAGGGAACTCAACACATCTGAGACAGCTCATAAAGGCTTCTCTCTAGGAGAACCAGGGAGAACTCGACCCATCTGAGACAGCTCATAAAAGCTTCCCTCTAGTAGAACCAGAGAGAACTCAACCCATCTGAGACAGCTCATAAAGGCTTCCCTCTAGGAGAACCAGAGAGAACTCAACCCATCTGAGAGAGAGAACTCAACACATCTGAGACAGCTCATAAAGGCTTCCCTCTAGGAGAACCAGAGAGAACTCAACCCATCTGAGACAGCTCATAAAAGCTTCCCTCTAGGAGAACCAGATAGAACTAGACCCATCTGAGACAGCTCATAAAAGCTTCCCTCTAGGAGAACCAGAGAGAACACGACCCATCTGAGACAGCTCATAAAAGCTTCCCTCCAGGAGAACCAGATAGAACTAGACCCATCTGAAACAGCTCATAAAAGCTTCCCTCTAGGAGAACCAGAGAGAACACGACCCATCTGAGACAGCGCATAAAGGCTTCCCTCTAAGAGAACCAGAGAGAACACGACCCATCTGAGACAGCTCATAAAGGCTTCCCTCTAGGAGAACCAGAGGGAATTCAACCCATCTGAGACAGCTCATAAAAGCTTCCCTCTAGTAGAACCAGAGAGAAGTCAACCCATCTGAGATAGCTCATAAATGCTTCCCTCTAGGAGAACCAGAGGGAACTCGACACATCTGAGACAGCTCATAAAGGCTTCCCTCTAGGAGAACCAGGGAGACCTCGACACATCTGAGACAGCTCATAAAAGCATCCTCTAGGAGAACCAGATAGAACTAGACCCATCTGAGGCAGCCCATAAAAGCTTCCCTCTAGGAGAACCAGAGAAAACACGACCCATCTGAGACAGCGCATAAAGGCTTCCCTCTAAGAGAACCACAGAGAACACCACCCATCTGAGACAGCTCATAAAGGCTTCCCTCTAAGAGAACCAGAGAGAACACGACCCATCTGAGACAGCTCATAAAGGCTTAGGTCTAGGAGAACCAGGGAGAACTCAACCCATCTGAGACAGCTCATAAAAGCTTCATCTAGGAGAACCAGAGAGAACACGACCCATATGAGTCAGCTCATAAAGGCTTCCCTCTAGGAGAACCAGAGAGAACTCAACCCATTTTTGACAGCTCATAAAGTCTTCCCTCTAGTAGAACCAGGGAGAACTCGACGCATCTGAGACAGCTCATTAAAGCTTCCCTATAGTAGAGCCAGAGGGAACTCAACACATCTGAGACAGCTCATAAAGGCTTCTCTCTAGGAGAACCAGGGAGAACTCGACCCATCTGAGACAGCTCATAAAAGCTTCCCTCTAGTAGAACCAGAGAGAACTCAACCCATCTGAGACAGCTCATAAAGGCTTCCCTCTAGGAGAACCAGAGAGAACTCAACCCATCTGAGACAGAGAACTCAACACATCTGAGACAGATCATAAAGGCTTCCCTCTAGGAGAACCAGAGAGAACTCAACCCATCTGAGACAGCTCACAAAAGCTTCCCTCTAGGAGAACCAGATAGAACTAGACCCATCTGAGACAGCTCATAAAAGCTTCCCTCTAGGAGAACCAGAGAGAACACGACCCATCTGAGACAGCTCATAAAAGCTTCCCTTTAGGAGAACCAGAAAAAAACACGACCCATCTGAGACAGCGCATAAAGGCATCCCTTTAAGAGAACCAGAGAGAACACGACCCATCTGAGACAGCTCTTAAAGGCTTCCCTTTAGGAGAACCAGGGAGAACTCAACCCATCTGAGAGAGCTCATAAAAGCTTCCCTCTAGGAGAACCAGAAAAAAACACGACCCATCTGAGACAGCTCATAAAGGATTCCCTCTAGGAGAACCAGAGAGAACTCAACCCATTTTTGACAGCTCATAAAGGCTTCCCTCTAGTAGAACCAGGGAGAACTCGACGCATCTGAGACAGCTCATTAAAGCTTCCCTCTAGTAGAGCCAGAGAGAACTCAACACATCTGAGACAGCTCATAAAGGCTTCCCTCTAGGAGAACCAGGGAGAACTCGACCCATCTGAGACAGCTCATAAAAGCTTCCCTCTAGTAGAACCAGAGAGAACTCAACCCATCTGAGACAGCTAATAAAGGCTTCCCTCTAGGAGAACCAGAGAGAACTCAACCCATCTGAGACAGAGAACTCAACACATCTGAGACAGCTCATAAAGGCTTCCCTCTAGGAGAACCAGAGAGAACTCAACCCATCTGAGACAGCTCATAAAAGCTTCTCTCTAGGAGAACCAGATAGAACTAGACCCATCTGAGACAGCTCATAAAGGCTTCCCTCTAGGAGAACCAGGGAGAACTCGACCCATCTGAGACAGCTCATTAAAGCTTCCCTCTAGGGGAGCCAGAGAGAACTCAACCCATCTGAGACAGCTCATAATGGCTTCCCTCTAGGAGAGCCAGAGAGAACTCAACCCATCGGAGATAGCTCATAAGAGCTTCCCTCATGTAGAGCCAGAGAGAATTCAACCCATCTGAGACAGCTCATAAAGGCTTCCCTCTAGGAGAACCATAGAGAACTCGACCCATCTGAGACAGCTCATTAAAGCTTCCCACTAGGAGAGCCAGAGAGAACTCAACCCATCTGAGACAGCTCATAAAGGCTTCCCTCTAGGAGAACCAGAGAGAACTCGACCCATCTGAGACAGCTCATTAAAGCTTCCCTCTAGGAGAGCCAGAGAGAATTCAACCCATCTGAGACAGCTCATAAAAGCTTCCCTCTAGGAGAACCAGAGAGAACTCGACCCATCTGAGACAGCTCATTAAAGCTTCCCTCTAGGAGAGCCAGAGAGAACTCAACCCATCTGAGACAGCTCATAATGGATTCCCTCTAGGAGAGCCAGAGAGAACTCAACCCATCGGAGATAGCTCATAAAAGCTTCCCTCATGTAGAGCCAGAGAGAATTCAACCCATCTGAGACAGCTCATAAAGGCTTCCCTCTAGGAGAGCCAGAGAGAACTCAACCCATCTGAGATAGCTCATAAAAGCTTCCCTCTAGTAGAGCCAGAGAAAACTCAACCCATTTGAGACAGCTCATAAAGGCTTCCCTCTAGGAGAGCCAGAGAGAACTCAACCCATCTGAGACAGCTCATAAAGTCTTCTCTCTAGTAGAGCCAGAGAGAACTCAACCCATCTGAGATAGCTCATAAAAGCTTCCCTCTAGTAGAGCCAGAGAGACCTCAACCAATCAGAGACAGCTCATAAAGTCTTCCCTCTAGTAGAGCCAGAGAGAACTCAACCCATCCGAGACAGCTCATAAAGGCTTCCCTCCACTAGAACCAGAGAGAACTCAACCCATTTGAGACAGCTCATAAAGGCTTCCCTCTAGTAGAACCAGGGAGAACTCGACCCATCTGAGACAGCTCATTAAAGCTTCCCTCTCTTAGAGCCAGAGAGAACTCTACCCATCTGAGACAGCTCATAAAGTCTTCCCTCTAGTAGAGCCAGAGAGAACTAAACCCATCTGAGATAGCTCATAAAAGCTTCCCTCTAGTAGAGCCAGAGTGACCTCAACCAATCAGAGACAGCTCATAAAGTCTTCCCTCTATAGAGCCAGAGAGAACTCAACCCATCTGAGATAGCTCATAAAGGCTTCCCTCCAGTAGAACCAGAGAGAACTCAACCTATCTGAGACAGCTCATAAAAGCTTCCCTCTAGTAGAACCAGAGAGAACTCAACCCATCTGAGATAGCTCATAAATGCTTCCCTCTAGTAGAACCAGAGAGAACTGAACTCATCTGAGACAGCTCATAAAAGCTTCCCTCTAGTAGAACCAGGGAGAACTCAACCCATCTGAGATAGCTCATAAATGCTTCTTTCTGGGAGAACCAGCGGGAACTCGACACATCTGAGATAGCTCATAAAGGCTTCCTTCTAGGAGAACCAGAGAGAACTCAACCCATCTGAGACAGCTCATAAAGGCTTCCCTCTAGGAGAACCAGAGGGAACTCAACCCATCTGAGACAGCTCATAAAAGCTTCCCTCTAGTAGAACCAGAGAGAAGTCAACCCATCTGAGATAGCTCATAAATGCTTACCTCTAGGAGAACCAGAGGGAACTCGACACATCTGAGACAGCTCATAAAAGCATCCCTCTAGTAGAACCAGAGAAAACACAACCCATCTGAGACAGCTCATAAAAGCTTCCCTCTAGGAGAACCAGATAGAACTAGACCCATCTGAAACAGCTCATAAAAGCTTCCCTCTAGGAGAACCAGAGAGAACACGACCCATCTGAGACAGCGCATAAAGGCTTCCCTCTAAGAGAACCAGAGAGAACACGACCCATCTGAGACAGCTCATAAAGGCTTCCCTCTAGGAGAACCAGGGAGAACTCAACCCATCTGAGACAGCTCATAAAAGCTTCCCTCTAGCAGAACCAGAGAGAACACGACCCATCAGAGACAGCTCATAAAGGCTTCCCTCTAGTAGAACCAGGGAGAACTCGACGCATCTGAGACACCTCATTAAAGATTCCCTCTAGTAGAGCCAGAGATAACTCAACACATCTGAGACAGCTCATAAAGGCTTCCCTCTAGGAGAACCAGAGAGAACTCAACCCATCTGAGACAGCTAATAAAAGCTTCCCTCTAGGAGAACCAGAGAGAACTCAACCCATCTGAGACAGCTCATAAAGGCTTCCCTCTAGGAGAAACAGAGGGAAATCAACCCATCTGAGACAGAGAACTCAAGACATCTGAGACAGCTCATAAAGGCTTCCCTCTAGGAGAACCAGAGAGAACTCAACCCATCTGAGACAGCTCATAAAGGCTTCCCTCTAGGAGAACCAGAGGGAACTCAACCCATCTGAGACAGCTCATAAAAGCTTCCCTCTAGTAGAACCAGAGAGAAGTCAACCCATCTGAGATAGCTCATAAATGCTTCCCTCTAGGAGAACCAGAGGGAACTCGACACATCTGAGACAGCTCATAAAAGCTTACCTCTAGTAGAACCAGAGAAAACACAACCCATCTGAGACAGCTCATAAAAGCTTCCCTCTAGGAGAACCAGATAGAACTAGACCTATCTGAAACAGCTCATAAAAGCTTCCCTCTAGGAGAACCAGAGAGAACACGACCCATCTGAGACAGCGCATAAAGGATTCCCTCTAAGAGAACCAGTGAGAACACGACCCATCTGAGACAGCTCATAAAGGCTTCCCTCTAGGAGAACCAGGGAGAACTCAACCCATCTGAGACAGCTCATAAAAGCTTCCCTCTAGCAGAACCAGAGAGAACACGACCCATCTGAGACAGCTCATAAAGGCTTCCCTCTAGGAGAAACAGAGAGAACTCAACCCATTTTTGACAGCTCATAAAGGCTTCCCTCTAGTAGAACCAGGGAGAACTCGACGCATCTGAGACACCTCATTAAAGCTTCCCTCTAGTAGAGCCAGAGAGAACTAACACATCTGAGACAGCTCATAAAGGCTTCCCTCTAGGAGAACCAGAGAGAACTCAACCCATCTGAGACAGCTTATAAAAGCTTCCCTCTAGGAGAACCAGAGAGAACTCAACCCATCTGAGACAGCTCATAAAGGCTTCCCTCTAGGAGAACCAGAGAGAACTCAACCCATCTGAGACCGAGAACTCAAGACATCTGAGACAGCTCATAAAGGCTTCCCTCTAGGAGAACCAGGGAGAACACGACACATCTGAGACAGCTCATAAAAGCATCCTCTAGGAGAACCAGATAGAACTAGACCCATCTGAGACAGCCCATAAAAGATTCCCTTTAGGAGAATCAGAGAGAACACGACCCATCTGAGACAGCGCATAAAGGCTTCCCTCTAAGAGAGCCAGAGAGAACACGACCCATCTGAGACAGCTCATAAAGGCTTCCCTCTAAGAGAGCCAGAGAGAACACGACCCATCTGAGACAGCTCATAAAGGCTTCCGTCTAGGAGAACCAGGGAGAACTCAATCCATCTGAGTCAGCTCATAAAAGCTTCCTCTAGGAGAAACAGAAAGAACACGACCCATCTGAGACAGCTCATAATGGCTTCCCTCTAGGAGAACCAGAGAGAACTCAACACATTTTTGACAGCTCATAAAGCCTTCCATCTAGTAGAACCAGGGAGAACTCGACGCATCTGAGACAGCTCATTAAAGCTTCCCTCTAGTAGAACCAGAGAGAACTCAACCCATCTGAGACAGCTCATAAAGGCTTCCCTCTAGTAGAACCAGGGAGAACTCGACGCATCTGAGACAGCTCATTAAAGCTTCCCTCTAGTAGAACCAGAGAGAACTCAACCCATCTGGGACAGCTCATAAAGGCTTCCCTCTAGTAGAACCAGAGAGAACTCAACCCATCTGAGACAGCTCATAAAGGCTTCCCTCTAGTAGAACCAGAGAGAACTCAACCCATCTGAGACAGCTCATAAAGGCTTCCCTCTAGTAGAACCAGAGAGAACTCGACGCATCTGAGACAGCTCATTAAGGCTTCCCTCTAGTAGAACCAGAGAGAACTCAACCCATCTGAGACAGCTCATAAAGGCTTCCCTCTAGTAGAACCAGAGAGAACTCAACCCATCTGAGACAGCTCATAAAGTCTTCCATCTAGTAGAACCAGGGAGAACTCGACGCATCTGAGACAGCTCATTAAAGCTTCCCTCTAGTAGAGCCAGAGAGAACTCAACCCATCTGAGACAGCTCATAAAGGCTTCCCTCTAGGAGAACCAGGGAGAACTCAACCCATCTGAGACAGCTCAAAAAGGCTTCCGTCTCTTGGAACAAGGGAGAACTCAACCCATCTGAGACAGCTCATAAAGGCTTCCCTCTCTTAGAGCCAGAGAGAACTCGACCCATCTGAGACAGCTCATAAAGGCTTCCCTCTAGGAGAACCAGGGAGAACTCGACCCATCTGAGACAGCTCAAAAAGGCTTTCGTCTCTTGGAACAAGGGAGAACTCAACCCATCTGAGACAGCTGATAAAGGCTTCCCTCTCTTAGAGCCAGAGAGAACTCGACCCATCTGAGACAGCTCATAAAGTCTTCCCTCTAGTAGAGCAAGAGAGAACTAAACCCATCTGAGATAGCTCATAAAAGCTTCCCTCTAGTAGAGCCAGAGAGACCTCAACCAATCAGAGACAGCTCATAAAATCTTCCCTCTATAGTGCCAGAGAGCTGAACCCATCTGAGATAGCTCATAAAGGCTTCCCTCTAGTAGAACCAGAGAGAACTCAACCTATCTGAGACAGCTCATAAAAGCTTCCCTCTAGTAGAACCAGAGAGAACTCAACCCATCTGAGATAGCTCATAAATGCTTCTCTCTAGTAGAACCAGGGAGAGCTCAACCCATCTGATAGCTCATAAAGGCTTCCCTCTAGTAGAACCAGAGAGAACTCAACTCATCTGAGACAGCTCATAAAAGCTTCCCTCTAGTAGAACCAGGGAGAGCTCAACCCATATGAGATAGCTCATAAATGCTTCCCTCTGGGAGAACCAGCGGGAACTCGACACATCTGAGATAGCTCATAAAGGCTTCCCTCTAGGAGAACCAGAGAGAACTCAACCCATCTGAGACAGCTCATAAAAGCTTCCCTCTAAGAGAACCAGAGAGAACACGACGCATCTGAGACAGCTCATAAAAGCTTCCCTCTAAGAGAACCAGAGAGAACACGACCCATCTGAGACAGCTCATAAAAGCTTCCCTCTAAGAGAACCAGAGAGAACACGACCCATCTGAGACAGCTCATAAAGGCCTCCCCTTAGGAGAACCAGAGAGAACACGACCCATCTGAGACAGCTCATAAAGGCTTCCCTCTAGGAGAACCAGGGAGAACTCGACACACTTGAGACAGCCAATAAAGGCTTCGCTCTAGGAGAACCAGGGAGACCTCGGCAGATCTGAGACAGTTCATAAAAGCTTCCTTCTAAGAGAACCAGAGAGAACTCGACACATCTGAGACAGCTCATAAAGGCTTCCCTCTAGGACAATCAGAGGGAACTCGACACATGTGAGACAGCTCATAAAAGCTTCCCTCTAAGAGAACGAGAGAGAACTCGACACATCTGAGACAGCTCATAAAGGCTTCCCTCTAGTAGAACCAGGGAGAACTCAACACATCTGAGACAGCTCATAAAAGCATCCCTCTAGGAGAACCAGAGGGAACTCAAGACATCTGAGACAGCTCATAAAAGCTTCCGTCTAGTAGAACCAGAGGGAACACAACCCATCTGGGACAGCTCATAAAAGCTTCCCTCTAGGAGAACCAGATAGAACTAGACCCATCTGAAACAGCTCATAAAAGCTTCCCTCAAGGAGAACCAGAGAGAACACGACCCATCTGAGACAGCGCATAAAGGCTTCCCTCTAAGAGAACCAGAGAGAACACGACCCATCTGAGACAGCTCATAAAGGCTTCCCTCTAGGAGAACCAGGGAGAACTCAACCCATCTGAGACAGCTCATAAAAGCATCCCTCTAGCAGAACCAGAGAGAACACGACCCATCTGAGACAGCTCATAAAGACTTCCCTTTAGGAGAACCAGAGAGAACTCAACCCATTTTTGACAGCTCATAATGGCTTCCCTCTAGTAGAACCAGGGAGAACTCGACGCATCTGAGACAGCTCATAAAGGCTTCCCTCTAGGAGAACCAGAGAGAACTCAACCCATCTGAGACAGCTAATAAAAGCTTCCCTCTAGGAGAACCAGAGAGAACTCAACCCTTCTGAGACAGCTCTTAAAGGCTTCCCTCTAGGAGAACCAGAGAGAACTCAACCCATCTGAGACAGAGAACTCAACACATCTGAGACAGCTCATAAAGGCTTCCCTCTAGGAGAACCAGGGAGAACTCGACACATCTGAGACAGCTCATAAAAGCATCCTCTAGGAGAACCAGATAGAACTAGACCCATCTGAGGCAGCCCATAAAAGCTTCCCTCTAGGAGAACCAGAGAAAACACGACCCATCTGAGACAGCGCATAAAGGCTTCCCTCTAAGAGAACCACAGAGAACACCACCCATCTGAGACAGCTCATAAAGGCTTCCCTCTAAGAGAACCAGAGAGAACACGACCCATCTGAGACAGCTCATAAAAGCTTCATCTAGGAGAACCAGAGAGAACACGACCCATCTGAGACAGCTCATAAAGGCTTCCCTCTAGGAGAACCAGAGAGAACTCAACCCATCTTTGACAGCTCATAAAGTCTTCCCTCTAATAGAACCAGGGAGAACTCGACGCATCTGAGACAGCTCATTAAAGCTTCCCTCTAGTAGAGCCAGAGAGAACTCAACACATCTGAGACAGCTCATAAAGGCTTCTCTCTAGGAGAACCAGGGAGAACTCGACCCATCTGAGACAGCTCATAAAAGCTTCCCTCTAGTAGAACCAGAGAGAACTCAACCTATCTGAGACAGCTCATAAAGGCTTCGCTCTAGGAGAACCAGAGAGAACTCAACCCATCTGAGACAGAGAACTCAACATATCTGAGACAGCTCATAAAGGCTTCCCTCTAGGAGAACCAGAGAGAACTCAACCCATCTGAGACAGCTCATAAAAGCTTCCCTCTAGGAGAACCAGATAGAACTAGACCCATCTGAGACAGCTCATAAAAGCTTCCCTCTAGGAGAACCAGAGGGAACACGACCCATCTGAGACAGCGCATAAAGGCATCCCTTTAAGAGAACCAGAGAGAACACGACCCATCTGAGACAGCTCATAAAGGCTTCCCTCTAAGAGAACCAGAGAGAACACGACCCATCTGAGACAGCTCATAAAGGCTTCCCTCTAGGAGAACCAGGGAGAATTCAACCAATCTGAGACAGCTCATAAAAGCTTCCCTCTAGGAGAACCAGAAAAAAACACGACCCATCTGAGACAGCTCATAAAGGCTTCCCTCTAGGAGAACAAGAGAGAACTCAACCTATTTTTGACAGCTCATAAAGGCTTCCCTCTAGTAGAACCAGGGAGAACTCGACGCATCTGAGACAGCTCATTAAAGCTTCCCTCTGGTAGAGCCAGAGAGAACTCAACACATCTGAGACAGCTCATAAAGGCTTCCCTCTAGGAGAACCAGGGAAACTCGACCCATCTGAGACAGCTCATAAAAGCTTCCCTCTAGGAGAACCAGAGAGAACTCAACCCATCTGAGACAGAGAACTCAACACATCTGAGACAGCTCATAAGGCTTCCCTCTAGGAGAACCAGAGAGACCTCAACCCATCTGAGACAGCTCATAAAAGCTTCCGTCTAGGAGAACCAGATAGAACTAGACCAATCTGAGACAGCTCATAAAGGCTTCCCTCTAGGAGAACCAGGGAGAACTCAACCCATTTGAGACAGCTCATAAAGGCTTCCCTCTAGGAGAACCAGGGAGAATTCGACCCATCTGAGACAGCTCATTAAAGCTTCCCTCTAGTAGAGCCAGAGAGAACTAAACCCATCTGAGACAGCTCATAAAGGCTTCCCTCTAGGAGAGCCAGAGAGAACTCAACCCATCTGAGATAGCTCATAAAAGCTTCCCTCAGGTAGAGCCAGAGAGACTTCAACCCATCTGAGACAGCTCATAAAGGCTTCGCTCTAGGAGAGCCAGAGAGAACTCTACCCATCTGAGATAGCGCATAAAAGCTTCCCTCTAGTAGAGCCAGAGAGAACTCAACCCATTTGAGACAGCTCATAAAGGCTTCCCTCTAGGAGAGCCAGAGAGAACTCAACCCATCTGAGACAGCTCATAAAGTCTTCTCACTAGTAGAGCCAGAGAGAACTCAACCCATCTGAGATAGCTCATAAAAGCTTCCCTCTAGTAGAGCCAGAGAGACCTCAACCAATCAGAGACAGCTCATAAAGTCTTCCCTCTAGTAGAGCCAGAGAGAACTCAACCCATCCGAGACAGCTCATAAAGGCTTCCCTCTAGGAGAGCCAGAGAGAACTCAACCCATCTGAGACAGCTCATAAAGTCTTCTCACTAGTAGAGCCAGAGAGAACTCAACCCATCTGAGATAGCTCATAAAAGCTTCCCTCTAGTAGAGCCAGAGAGACCTCAACCAATCAGAGACAGCTCATAAAGTCTTCCCTCTAGTAGAGCCAGAGAGAACTCAACCCATCCGAGACAGCTCATAAAGGCTTCCCTCCACTAGAACCAGAGAGATCTCAACCCATTTGAGACAGCTCATAAAGGCTTCCCTCTAGTAGAACCAGGGAGAACTCGACCCATCTGAGACAGCTCATTAAAGCTTCTCTCTCTTAGATCCAGAGAGAACTCGACCCATCTGAGACAGCTCATAAAGGCTTCGCTCTAGGAGAGCCAGAGAGAACTCAACCCATCTGAGACAGCTCATAAAGTCTTCTCACTAGTAGAGCCAGAGAGAACTCAACCCATCTGAGATAGCTCATAAAAGCTTCCCTCTAGTAGAGCCAGAGAGACCTCAACCAATCAGAGACAGCTCATAAAGTCTTCCCTCTAGTAGAGCCAGAGAGAACTCAACCCATCCGAGACAGCTCATAAAGGCTTCCCTCTAGGAGAGCCAGAGAGAACTCAACCCATCTGAGACAGCTCATAAAGTCTTCTCACTAGTAGAGCCAGAGAGAACTCAACCCATGTGAGATAGCTCATAAAAGCTTCCCTCTAGTAGAGCCAGAGAGACCTCAACCAATCAGAGACAGCTCATAAAGTCTTCCCTCTAGTAGAGCCAGAGAGAACTCAACCCATCCGAGACAGCTCATAAAGGCTTCCCTCCACTAGAACCAGAGGGAACTCAACCCATTTGAGACAGCTCATAAAGGCTTCCCTCTAGTAGAACCAGGGAGAACTCGACCCATCTGAGACAGCTCATTAAAGCTTCTCTCTCTTAGATCCAGAGAGAACTCGACCCATCTGAGACAGCTCATAAAGGCTTCGCTCTAGGAGAGCCAGAGAGAAATCTACCCATCTGAGATAGCTCATAAAAGCTTCCCTCTAGTAGAGCCAGAGAGAACTCAACCCATTTGAGACAGCTCATAAAGGCTTCCCTCTAGGAGAGCCAGAGAGAACTCAACCCATCTGAGACAGCTCATAAAGTCTTCTCACTAGTAGAGCCAGAGAGAACTCAACCCATCTGAGATAGCTCATAAAAGCTTCCCTCTAGTAGAGCCAGAGAGACCCCACCAATCAGAGACAGCTCATAAAGTCTTCCCTCTAGTAGAGCCAGAGAGAACTCAACCCATCCGAGACAGCTCATAAAGGCTTCCCTCTAGGAGAGCCAGAGAGAACTCAACCCATCTGAGACAGCTCATAAAGTCTTCTCACTAGTAGAGCCAGAGAGAACTCAACCCATCTGAGATAGCTCATAAAAGCTTCCCTCTAGTAGAGCCAGAGAGACCTCAACCAATCAGAGACAGCTCATAAAGTCTTCCCTCTAGTAGAGCCAGAGAGAACTCAACCCATCCGAGACAGCTCATAAAGGCTTCCCTCCACTAGAACCAGAGAGAACTCAACCCATTTGAGACAGCTCATAAAGGCTTCCCTCTAGTAGAACCAGGGAGAACTCGACCCATCTGAGACAGCTCATTAAAGCTTCTCTCTCTTAGATCCAGAGAGAACTCGACCCATCTGAGACAGCTCATAAAGTCTTCCCTCTAGTAGAACCAGGGAGAACTCGACCCATCTGAGACAGCTCATTAAAGCTTCTCTCTCTTAGAGCCAGAGAGAACTCAACCCATTTGAGACAGCTCATAAAGGCTTCCCTCTAGTAGAACCAGGGAGAACTCGACCCATCTGAGACAGCTCATTAAAGCTTCCCTCTCTTAGAGCCAGAGAGAACTCGACCCATCTGAGACAGCTCATAAAGTCTTCCCTCTAGTAGAGCCAGAAAGAACTCGACCCATCTGAGATAGCTCATAAAAGCTTCCCTCTAGTAGAGCCAGAGAGACCTCAACCAATCAGAGACAGCTCATAAAGTCTTCCCTCTATAGAGCCAGAGAGAACTCAACCCATCTGAGATAGCTCATAAAGGCTTCCCTCTAGTAGAACCAGAGAGAACTCAACCTATCTGAGACAGCTCATAAAAGCTTCCCTCTAGTAGAACCAGAGAGAACTCAACCCATCTGAGATAGCTCATAAATGCTTCCCCCTAGTAGAACCAGAGAGAACTCAACTCATCTGAGACAGCTCATAAAAGCTTCCCTCTAGTAGAACCAGTGAGAACTCAACCCATCTGAGATAGCTCATAAATGCTTCCCTCTGGGAGAACCAGCGGGAACTTGACACATCTGAGATAGCTCATAAAGGCTTCCTTCTAGGACAACCAGAGAGAACTCAACCAATCTGAGACAGCTCATAAAGGCTTCCCTCTAGGAGAACAAGAGGGAACTCAACCCATCTGAGACAGCTGATAAAAGCTTCCCTCTAGTAGAACCAGAGAGAAGTCAACCCATCTGAGATAGCTCATAAATGCTTCCCTCTAGGAGAACCAGAGGGAACTCGACACATCTGAGACAGCTCATAAAAGCTTCCCTCTAGTAGAACCAGAGAAAACACAACCCATCTGAGACAGCTCATAAAAGCTTCCCTCTAGGAGAACCAGATTGAACTAGACCCATCGAAAACAGCTCATAAAAGCTTCCCTCAACGAGAACCAGAGAGAAGACGACCCATCTGAGACAGCGCATAAAGGCTTCCCTCTAAGAGAACCAGAGAGAACACGACCCATCTGAGACAGCTCATAAAGGCTTCCCTCTAGGAGAACCAGGGAGAACTCAACCCATCTGAGACAGCTCATAAAAGCTTCCCTCTAGTAGAGCCAGAGAGAACTCAACCCATTTTTGACAGCTCATAAAGGCTTCCCTCTAGTAGAACCAGGGAGAACTCGACGCATCTGAGACACCTCATTAAAGCTTCCCTCTAGTAGAGCCAGAGAGAACTCAACACATCTGAGACAGCTCATAAAGGCTTCCCTCTAGGAGAACCAGAGAGAACTCAATCCATCTGAGACAGCTAATAAAAGCTTCCCTCTAGGAGAACCAGAGAGAACTCAACCCATCTGAGACAGCTCATAAAGGCTTCCCTCTAGGAGAACCAGAGGGAACTCAACCCATCTGAGACAGAGAACTCAACACATTTGAGACAGCTCATAAAGGCTTCCCTCTAGGAGAACCAGGGAGAACACGACACATCTGAGACAGCTCATAAAAGCATCCTCTAGGAGAACCAGATAGAACTAGACCCATCTGAGACAGCCCATAAAAGATTCCCTTTAGGAGAATCAGAGAGAACACGACCCATCTGAGACAGCGCATAAAGGCTTCCCTCTAAGAGAACCAGAGAGAACACGACCCATCTGAGACAGCTCATAAAGGTTTCCCTCTAAGAGAACCAGAGAGAACACGACCCATCTGAGACAGCTCATAAAGGCTTCCGTCTAGGAGAACCAGGGAGAACTCAACCCATCTGAGACAGCTCATAAAGGCTTCCTCTAGGAGAAACAGAAAGAACACGACCCATCTGAGACAGCTCATAAAGGCTTCCCTCTAGGAGAACCAGAGAGAACTCAACCCATTTTTGACAGCTCATAAAGTCTTCCCTCTAGTAGAACCAGGGAGAACTCGATGCATCTGAGACAGCTCATTAAAGCTTCCCTCTAGTAGAGCCAGACAGAACTCAACCCATCTGAGACAGCTCATAAAGGCTTCCCTCTAGGAGAACCAGGGAGAACTCAACCCATCTGAGACAGCTCAAAAAGGCTTCCGTCTCTTGGAACAAGGGAGAACTCAACCCATCTGAGACAGCTCATAAAGTCTTCCCTCTAGTAGAGCCAGAGGGAACTAAACCCATCTGAGATAGCTCATAAAAGCTTCCCTCTAGTAGAGCCAGAGAGACCTCAACCAATCAGAGACAGCTCATAAAGTCTTCCCTCTATAGAGCCAGAGAGCTCAACCCATCTGAGATAGCTTATAAAGGCTTCCCTCTAGTAGAACCAGAGAGAACTCAACCTATCTGAGACAGCTCATAAAAGCTTCCCTATAGTAGAACCAGAGAGTACTCAACCCATCTGAGATAGCTCATAAATGCTTCCCTCTAGTAGAACCAGAGAGAACTCAACTCATCTGAGACAGCTCATAACAGCTTCCCTCTAGTAGAACCAGGGAGAGCTCAACCCATATGAGATAGCTCATAAATGCTTCCCTCTGGGAGAACCAGCGGGAACTCGACACATCTGAGATAGCTCATAAAGGCTTCCCTCTAGGAGAACCAGAGAGAAGTCAACCCATCTGAGACAGCTCATAAAAGCTTCCCTCTAGGAGAACCAGAGAGAAGTCAACCCATCTGAGATAGCTCATAAATGCTTCCCTCTAGGAGAACCAGAGGGAATTCGACACATCTAAGACAGCTCATATAGGCTTCCCTCTAGGGGAACCAGAGAGAACTCAATCCATCTGAGACAGCTCATAAATGCTTCCCTCTAGGAGAACCAGAGAGAACTCGACACATCAGAGACAGCTCATAAATGCTTCCCTCTAGGAGAACCAGAGAGAACTCGACCCATCTGAAACAGCTCATAAAGGCTTCGCTCTAGGAGAGCCAGAGAGAAATCTACCCATCTGAGATAGCTCATAAAAGCTTCCCTCTAGTAGAGCCAGAGAGAACTCAACCCATTTGAGACAGCTCATAAAGGCTTCCCTCTAGGAGAGCCAGAGAGAACTCAACCCATCTGAGACAGCTCATAAAGTCTTCTCACTAGTAGAGCCAGAGAGAACTCAACCCATCTGAGATAGCTCATAAAAGCTTCCCTCTAGTAGAGCCAGAGAGACCCCACCAATCAGAGACAGCTCATAAAGTCTTCCCTCTAGTAGAGCCAGAGAGAACTCAACCCATCCGAGACAGCTCATAAAGGCTTCCCTCTAGGAGAGCCAGAGAGAACTCAACCCATCTGAGACAGCTCATAAAGTCTTCTCACTAGTAGAGCCAGAGAGAACTCAACCCATCTGAGATAGCTCATAAAAGCTTCCCTCTAGTAGAGCCAGAGAGACCTCAACCAATCAGAGACAGCTCATAAAGTCTTCCCTCTAGTAGAGCCAGAGAGAACTCAACCCATCCGAGACAGCTCATAAAGGCTTCCCTCCACTAGAACCAGAGAGAACTCAACCCATTTGAGACAGCTCATAAAGGCTTCCCTCTAGTAGAACCAGGGAGAACTCGACCCATCTGAGACAGCTCATTAAAGCTTCTCTCTCTTAGATCCAGAGAGAACTCGACCCATCTGAGACAGCTCATAAAGTCTTCCCTCTAGTAGAACCAGGGAGAACTCGACCCATCTGAGACAGCTCATTAAAGCTTCTCTCTCTTAGAGCCAGAGAGAACTCAACCCATTTGAGACAGCTCATAAAGGCTTCCCTCTAGTAGAACCAGGGAGAACTCGACCCATCTGAGACAGCTCATTAAAGCTTCCCTCTCTTAGAGCCAGAGAGAACTCGACCCATCTGAGACAGCTCATAAAGTCTTCCCTCTAGTAGAGCCAGAAAGAACTCGACCCATCTGAGATAGCTCATAAAAGCTTCCCTCTAGTAGAGCCAGAGAGACCTCAACCAATCAGAGACAGCTCATAAAGTCTTCCCTCTATAGAGCCAGAGAGAACTCAACCCATCTGAGATAGCTCATAAAGGCTTCCCTCTAGTAGAACCAGAGAGAACTCAACCTATCTGAGACAGCTCATAAAAGCTTCCCTCTAGTAGAACCAGAGAGAACTCAACCCATCTGAGATAGCTCATAAATGCTTCCCCCTAGTAGAACCAGAGAGAACTCAACTCATCTGAGACAGCTCATAAAAGCTTCCCTCTAGTAGAACCAGTGAGAACTCAACCCATCTGAGATAGCTCATAAATGCTTCCCTCTGGGAGAACCAGCGGGAACTTGACACATCTGAGATAGCTCATAAAGGCTTCCTTCTAGGAGAACCAGAGAGAACTCAACCAATCTGAGACAGCTCATAAAGGCTTCCCTCTAGGAGAACAAGAGGGAACTCAACCCATCTGAGACAGCTCATAAAAGCTTCCCTCTAGTAGAACCAGAGAGAAGTCAACCCATCTGAGATAGCTCATAAATGCTTCCCTCTAGGAGAACCAGAGGGAACTCGACACATCTGAGACAGCTCATAAAAGCTTCCCTCTAGTAGAACCAGAGAAAACACAACCCATCTGAGACAGCTCATAAAAGCTTCCCTCTAGGAGAACCAGATTGAACTAGACCCATCGAAAACAGCTCATAAAAGCTTCCCTCAACGAGAACCAGAGAGAAGACGACCCATCTGAGACAGCGCATAAAGGCTTCCCTCTAAGAGAACCAGAGAGAACACGACCCATCTGAGACAGCTCATAAAGGCTTCCCTCTAGGAGAACCAGGGAGAACTCAACCCATCTGAGACAGCTCATAAAAGCTTCCCTCTAGTAGAGCCAGAGAGAACTCAACCCATTTTTGACAGCTCATAAAGGCTTCCCTCTAGTAGAACCAGGGAGAACTCGACGCATCTGAGACACCTCATTAAAGCTTCCCTCTAGTAGAGCCAGAGAGAACTCAACACATCTGAGACAGCTCATAAAGGCTTCCCTCTAGGAGAACCAGAGAGAACTCAATCCATCTGAGACAGCTAATAAAAGCTTCCCTCTAGGAGAACCAGAGAGAACTCAACCCATCTGAGACAGCTCATAAAGGCTTCCCTCTAGGAGAACCAGAGGGAACTCAACCCATCTGAGACAGAGAACTCAACACATTTGAGACAGCTCATAAAGGCTTCCCTCTAGGAGAACCAGGGAGAACACGACACATCTGAGACAGCTCATAAAAGCATCCTCTAGGAGAACCAGATAGAACTAGACCCATCTGAGACAGCCCATAAAAGAGTCCCTTTAGGAGAATCAGAGAGAACACGACCCATCTGAGACAGCGCATAAAGGCTTCCCTCTAAGAGAACCAGAGAGAACACGACCCATCTGAGACAGCTCATAAAGGCTTCCCTCTAAGAGAACCAGAGAGAACACGACCCATCTGAGACAGCTCATAAAGGCTTCCGTCTAGGAGAACCAGGGAGAACTCAACCCATCTGAGACAGCTCATAAAGGCTTCCTCTAGGAGAAACAGAAAGAACACGACCCATCTGAGACAGCTCATAAAGGCTTCCCTCTAGGAGAACCAGAGAGAACTCAACCCATTTTTGACAGCTCATAAAGTCTTCCCTCTAGTAGAACCAGGGAGAACTCGATGCATCTGAGACAGCTCATTAAAGCTTCCCTCTAGTAGAGCCAGACAGAACTCAACCCATCTGAGACAGCTCATAAAGGCTTCCCTCTAGGAGAACCAGGGAGAACTCAACCCATCTGAGACAGCTCAAAAAGGCTTCCGTCTCTTGGAACAAGGGAGAACTCAACCCATCTGAGACAGCTCATAAAGTCTTCCCTCTAGTAGAGCCAGAGGGAACTAAACCCATCTGAGATAGCTCATAAAAGCTTCCCTCTAGTAGAGCCAGAGAGACCTCAACCAATTAGAGACAGCTCATAAAGTCTTCCCTCTATAGAGCCAGAGAGCTCAACCCATCTGAGATAGCTTATAAAGGCTTCCCTCTAGTAGAACCAGAGAGAACTCAACCTATCTGAGACAGCTCATAAGAGCTTCCCTCTAGTAGAACCAGAGAGTACTCAACCCATCTGAGATAGCTCATAAATGCTTCCCTCTAGTAGAACCAGAGAGAACTCAACTCATCTGAGACAGCTCATAACAGCTTCCCTCTAGTAGAACCAGGGAGAGCTCAACCCATATGAGATAGCTCATAAATGCTTCCCTCTGGGAGAACCAGCGGGAACTCGACACATCTGAGATAGCTCATAAAGGCTTCCCTCTAGGAGAACCAGAGAGAAGTCAACCCATCTGAGACAGCTCATAAAAGCTTCCCTCTAGGAGAACCAGAGAGAAGTCAACCCATCTGAGATAGCTCATAAATGCTTCCCTCTAGGAGAACCAGAGGGAATTCGACACATCTAAGACAGCTCATATAGGCTTCCCTCTAGGGGAACCAGAGAGAACTCAATCCATCTGAGACAGCTCATAAATGCTTCCCTCTAGGAGAACCAGAGAGAACTCGACACATCAGAGACAGCTCATAAATGCTTCCCTCTAGGAGAACCAGAGAGAACTCGACCCATCTGAGACAGCTCATAAAGGCTTCGCTCTAGGAGAGCCAGAGAGAAATCTACCCATCTGAGATAGCTTATAAAAGCTTCCCTCTAGTAGAGCCAGAGAGAACTCAACCCATTTGAGACAGCTCATAAAGGCTTCCCTCTAGGAGAGCCAGAGAGAACTCAACCCATCTGAGACAGCTCATAAAGTCTTCTCACTAGTAGAGCCAGAGAGAACTCAACCCATCTGAGATAGCTCATAAAAGCTTCCCTCTAGTAGAGCCAGAGAGACCCCACCAATCAGAGACAGCTCATAAAGTCTTCCCTCTAGTAGAGCCAGAGAGAACTCAACCCATCCGAGACAGCTCATAAAGGCTTCCCTCTAGGAGAGCCAGAGAGAACTCAACCCATCTGAGACAGCTCATAAAGTCTTCTCACTAGTAGAGCCTGAGAGAACTCAACCCATCTGAGATAGCTCATAAAAGCTTCCCTCTAGTAGAGCCAGAGAGACCTCAACCAATCAGAGACAGCTCATAAAGTCTTCCCTCTAGTAGAGCCAGAGAGAACTCAACCCATCCGAGACAGCTCATAAAGGCTTCCCTCCACTAGAACCAGAGAGAACTCAACCCATTTGAGACAGCTCATAAAGGCTTCCCTCTAGTAGAACCAGGGAGAACTCGACCCATCTGAGACAGCTCATTAAAGCTTCTCTCTCTTAGATCCAGAGAGAACTCGACCCATCTGAGACAGCTCATAAAGTCTTCCCTCTAGTAGAACCAGGGAGAACTCGACCCATCTGAGACAGCTCATTAAAGCTTCTCTCTCTTAGAGCCAGAGAGAACTCAACCCATTTGAGACAGCTCATAAAGGCTTCCCTCTAGTAGAACCAGGGAGAACTCGACCCATCTGAGACAGCTCATTAAAGCTTCCCTCTCTTAGAGCCAGAGAGAACTCGACCCATCTGAGACAGCTCATAAAGTCTTCCCTCTAGTAGAGCCAGAAAGAACTCGACCCATCTGAGATAGCTCATAAAAGCTTCCCTCTAGTAGAGCCAGAGAGACCTCAACCAATCAGAGACAGCTCATAAAGTCTTCCCTCTATAGAGCCAGAGAGAACTCAACCCATCTGAGATAGCTCATAAAGGCTTCCCTCTAGTAGAACCAGAGAGAACTCAACCTATCTGAGACAGCTCATAAAAGCTTCCCTCTAGTAGAACCAGAGAGAACTCAACCCATCTGAGATAGCTCATAAATGCTTCCCCCTAGTAGAACCAGAGAGAACTCAACTCATCTGAGACAGCTCATAAAAGCTTCCCTCTAGTAGAACCAGTGAGAACTCAACCCATCTGAGATAGCTCATAAATGCTTCCCTCTGGGAGAACCAGCGGGAACTTGTCACATCTGAGATAGCTCATAAAGGCTTCCTTCTAGGAGAACCAGAGAGAACTCAACCAATCTGAGACAGCTCATAAAGGCTTCCCTCTAGGAGAACAAGAGGGAACTCAACCCATCTGAGACAGCTGATAAAAGCTTCCCTCTAGTAGAACCAGAGAGAAGTCAACCCATCTGAGATAGCTCATAAATGCTTCCCTCTAGGAGAACCAGAGGGAACTCGACACATCTGAGACAGCTCATAAAAGCTTCCCTCTAGTAGAACCAGAGAAAACACAACCCATCTGAGACAGCTCATAAAAGCTTCCCTCTAGGAGAACCAGATTGAACTAGACCCATCGAAAACAGCTCATAAAAGCTTCCCTCAACGAGAACCAGAGAGAAGACGACCCATCTGAGACAGCGCATAAAGGCTTCCCTCTAAGAGAACCAGAGAGAACACGACCCATCTGAGACAGCTCATAAAGGCTTCCCTCTAGGAGAACCAGGGAGAACTCAACCCATCTGAGACAGCTCATAAAAGCTTCCCTCTAGTAGAGCCAGAGAGAACTCAACCCATTTTTGACAGCTCATAAAGGCTTCCCTCTAGTAGAACCAGGGAGAACTCGACGCATCTGAGACACCTCATTAAAGCTTCCCTCTAGTAGAGCCAGAGAGAACTCAACACATCTGAGACAGCTCATAAAGGCTTCCCTCTAGGAGAACCAGAGAGAACTCAATCCATCTGAGACAGCTAATAAAAGCTTCCCTCTAGGAGAACCAGAGAGAACTCAACCCATCTGAGACAGCTCATAAAGGCTTCCCTCTAGGAGAACCAGAGGGAACTCAACCCATCTGAGACAGAGAACTCAACACATTTGAGACAGCTCATAAAGGCTTCCCTCTAGGAGAACCAGGGAGAACACGACACATCTGAGACAGCTCATAAAAGCATCCTCTAGGAGAACCAGATAGAACTAGACCCATCTGAGACAGCCCATAAAAGATTCCCTTTAGGAGAATCAGAGAGAACACGACCCATCTGAGACAGCGCATAAAGGCTTCCCTCTAAGAGAACCAGAGAGAACACGACCCATCTGAGACAGCTCATAAAGGCTTCCCTCTAAGAGAACCAGAGAGAACACGACCCATCTGAGACAGCTCATAAAGGCTTCCGTCTAGGAGAACCAGGGAGAACTCAACCCATCTGAGACAGCTCATAAAGGCTTCCTCTAGGAGAAACAGAAAGAACACGACCCATCTGAGACAGCTCATAAAGGCTTCCCTCTAGGAGAACCAGAGAGAACTCAACCCATTTTTGACAGCTCATAAAGTCTTCCCTCTAGTAGAACCAGGGAGAACTCGATGCATCTGAGACAGCTCATTAAAGCTTCCCTCTAGTAGAGCCAGACAGAACTCAACCCATCTGAGACAGCTCATAAAGGCTTCCCTCTAGGAGAACCAGGGAGAACTCAACCCATCTGAGACAGCTCAAAAAGGCTTCCGTCTCTTGGAACAAGGGAGAACTCAACCCATCTGAGACAGCTCATAAAGTCTTCCCTCTAGTAGAGCCAGAGGGAACTAAACCCATCTGAGATAGCTCATAAAAGCTTCCCTCTAGTAGAGCCAGAGAGACCTCAACCAATCAGAGACAGCTCATAAAGTCTTCCCTCTATAGAGCCAGAGAGCTCAACCCATCTGAGATAGCTTATAAAGGCTTCCCTCTAGTAGAACCAGAGAGAACTCAACCTATCTGAGACAGCTCATAAAAGCTTCCCTCTAGTAGAACCAGAGAGTACTCAACCCATCTGAGATAGCTCATAAATGCTTCCCTCTAGTAGAACCAGAGAGAACTCAACTCATCTGAGACAGCTCATAACAGCTTCCCTCTAGTAGAACCAGGGAGAGCTCAACCCATATGAGATAGCTCATAAATGCTTCCCTCTGGGAGAACCAGCGGGAACTCGACACATCTGAGATAGCTCATAAAGGCTTCCCTCTAGGAGAACCAGAGAGAAGTCAACCCATCTGAGACAGCTCATAAAAGCTTCCCTCTAGGAGAACCAGAGAGAAGTCAACCCATCTGAGATAGCTCATAAATGCTTCCCTCTAGGAGAACCAGAGGGAATTCGACACATCTAAGACAGCTCATATAGGCTTCCCTCTAGGGGAACCAGAGAGAACTCAATCCATCTGAGACAGCTCATAAATGCTTCCCTCTAGGAGAACCAGAGAGAACTCGACACATCAGAGACAGCTCATAAATGCTTCCCTCTAGGAGAACCAGAGAGAACTCGACACATCAGAGACAGCTCATAAAGGCTTCCCTCTAGGAGAACCAGAGAGAACTCAATCCATCTGAGACAGCTCATAAATGCTTCCCTCTAGGAGAACCAGAGAGAACTCGACACATCAGAGACAGCTCATAAATGCTTCCCTGTAGGAGAACAAGAGAGAACTCGACACATCTGAGACAGCTCATAAAGGCTTCCCTCTAGTAGAGCCAGAGAGAACTCAACCCATTTGAGCCAGCTCATAAAGGCTTCCATCTAGGAGAACCAGAGAGAACTCAACCCATCTGAGACAGCTCATAAAGTCTTCCCTCTATTAGAGCCAGAGAGAACACAACCCATCTGAGATAGCTCATAAAAGCTTCCCTCTAGTAGAGCCAGAGAGACCTCAACCAATCAGAGACAGCTCATAAAGTCTACCCTCTAGTAGAGCCAGAGAGAACTCGACCCATCTGAGACAGCTCATAAAGGCTTCCGTCTAGTAGAACCAGGGAGAACTCGACCCAACTGAGACAGCTCATTAAAGCTTCCCTCTTGTAGAGCCAGAGAGAACTCGACCCATCTGAGACAGCTCATAAAGTCTTCCCTCTAGTAGAGCCAGAGAGAACTCAACCCATCTGAGATAGCTCATAAAAAGCTTCCCTCTATTAGAGCCAGAGAGACCTCAACCAATCAGAGACAGCTCATAAACTCTTCCCTCTAGTAGAGCCAGAGAGAACTCAACCCATCTGAGATAGCTGATAAAGGCTTCCCTCTAGTAGAACCAGAGAGAACTCAACCCATCTGAGGCAGCTCATAAAAGCTTCCCTCTAGTAGAGCTAGAGAGAACTCAACCCATCTGAGACAGCTCATAAAAGCTTCCCTCTAGTAGAACCAGAGAGAACTCAACCCATCTGAGACAGCTCATAAAAGCTTCCCTCTAGTAGAACCAGGGAGAACTCAACCCATCTGAGATAGCTCATAAATGCTTCCCTCTAGGTGAACCAGGGGGAACTCGACACATCTGAGATAGCTCATAAAGGCTTCCCTCTAGAAGAACCAGAGAGAACTCAACCCATCTGAGACAGCTCATAAAGACTTCCCTCTAGGAGAACCAGAGAGAACTCAACCCATCTGAGACAGCTCATAAAAGATTCCCTCTAGTAGAACCAGGGATAACTCAACTCATCTGAGATAGCTCATAAAAGCTTCCCTCTAGTAGAACCAGAGAGAAGTCAACCCATCTGAGATAGCTCATAAATGCTTCCCTCTAGGAGAACCAGAGGGAACTCGACACATCTGAGACAGCTCATAAAGGCTTCCCTCTAGGAGAACCAGAGAGAACTCAATCCATCTGAGACAGCTCATAAATGCTTCCCTCTAGGAGAACCAGAGAGAACTAGACACATCAGAGACAGCTCATAAATGCTTCCCTCTAGGAGAACCAGAGAGAACTTGACACATCAGAGACAGCTCAAAAGGCTTCCCTCTAGGAGAACCAGAGACAACTCAATCCATCTGAGACAGCTCATAAATGCTTCCCTCTAGGAGAACCAGAGAGAACTCGACACATCAGAGACAGCTCATAAATGCTTCCCTCTAGGAGAACCAGAGAGAACTCGACACATCAGAGACAGCTCATAAATGCTTCCCTCTAGGAGAACCAGAGAGAACTCGACACATCTGAGACAGCTCATAAAGGCTTCCCTCTAGGAGAACCAGAGGGAGGTCAACCCATCTGAGACAGCTCATAAATGCTTCCCTCTAGGAGAACCAGAGAGAAGTCAACCCATCTAAGACAGCTCATAAAAGCTTCCCTCTAGGAGAACCAAGAGAAGTCAACCCATCTGAGATAGCTCATAAATGCTTCCCTCTAGGAGAACCAGAGGGAACTCGACACATCTGAGACAGCTCATAAAGGCTTCCCTCTAGGAGAACCTAGAGAGAACTCAATCCATCCGAGACAGCTCATAAATGCTTCCCTCTAGGAGAACCAGAGAGAACTCGACACATCAGAGACAGCTCATAAATGCTTCCCTCTAGGAGAACCAGAGAGAACTCGACACATCAGAGACAGCTCATAAAGGCTTCCCTCTAGGAAAACCAGAGAGAACTCAATCCATCTGAGACAGCTCATAAATGCTTCCCTCTAGGAGAAGCAGAGAGAACTCGACACATCAGAGACAGCTCATAAATGCTTCCCTCTAGGAGAACCAGAGAGAACTCGATACATCAGAGACAGCTCATAAAGGCTTCCCTCTAGGAGAACCAGAGAGAACTCGACACATCAGAGACAGCTCATAAATGCTTACCTCTAGGAGAACCAGAGAGAACTCGACACTTCAGAGACAGCTCATAAAGGCTTCCCTCTAGGAGAACCAGAGAGAACTCGACACATCTGAGACAGCTCATAAATGCTTCCCTCTAGGAGAACCAGAGAGAACTCGACACATCAGAGACAGCTCATAAAGGCTTCCCTCTAGGAGAACCAGAGAGAACTCGACACATCAGAGACAGCTCATAAATGCTTCCCTCTAGGAGAACCAGAGAGAACTCGACACATCAGAGACAGCTCATAAAGGCTTCCCTCTAGGAGAACCAGAGAGAACTCGACACATCTGAGACAGCTCATTAATGCTTCCCTCTAGGAGAACCAGAGAGAACTTGACACATCAGAGACAGCTCATAAATGCTTCCCTCTAGGAGAACCAGAGAGAACTCGACACATCAGAGACAGCTCATAAATGGTTCCCTCTAGGAGAACCAGAGAGAACTCGACACATCTGAGACAGCTCATAAAGGCTTCCCTCTAGGAGAACCAGAGAGAACTCGACACATCAGAGACAGCTCATAAAGGCTTCCCTCTAGGAGAACCAGAGAGAACTCGACACATCTGAGACAGCTCATAAAGGCTTCCCTCTAGGAGAACCAGAGAGAACTCGACACATCAGAGACAGCTCATAAAGGCTTCCCTCTAGGAGAACCAGAGAGAATTCGACACATCTGAGACAGCTCATAAAGGCTTCCCTCTAGGAGAACCAGAGAGAACTCGACACATCTGAGACAGCTCATAAAGGCTTCCCTCTAGGAGAACCAGAGAGAAGTCAACTTACCCTATACATCCTCAGAGAAGGCTACCATCTGGCAGGCCTAGAAGAGTTTTCCAATGAACATCCATCTGTCTGACAGCACACAGCCCCATGTCAGTAGATTCACTAGCATGTAAAAGAACTACTGCTGGAGAAAGCTCTGTATATTGGTGGCGCTGATATGATCCTGGCAATTGACAGCATTGTTAGCAAATAAAATATTTATTTATTTATTTATTTATTTATTTATGTACAACCCCTAAGGCTGCATGAAAGGGGAAGTGAAATGATAGAAAATGAGAATAAGGAAATGTGTGGTAGAAGAGAAAGCACCCAAGGTTTTGGCTTGACCTCCTGATTGTGACCAGTGGAGCCTTTAGTCACAGATAGTTGGTGACAGAGTACCTGGGAGTTTGGTCCTATAAGTACTGATCCTGTGATCCAGAGTGACTCTTGTGTGTTTCAGCCCTTGCCCCAAATATACCCCTGATTGAAATCATCGTCCTCTCCATAACATCAGGTTAAGTGTAAGAAATAAGAGACATGGTTAGTGCAGTGATCACAACAAGGTGATTGCATTGAATACTTATTTTCTGCTCACAGTGTTGTTGTTTGCACACCAGGCAACTACTAAGTATTTATGTCATTTTCCCAGTTACTAGATGTTTACATGGGGACTTAAGATTCCACAGAAGGTTACACTGAAATTGTTATGAGTGTTGTGTATTTTCCCCCACCTTTCTCCTAAATCACATTACGGGGCGTAATCTTAAACAATTTGCTATTGGCTATCTACTTACTTATTCTCTCATTTCTTATTGTAAATTTTTTGTTGACGATTTTTAGCCACTGGGAAAGTTTCTCTTGACTTTAGCTTTCACTATTTTATTTTGAGTTTGCAATAAGTCACATTTATGTAAACTTGTCTATAATTCTCTGGACTGTTGTTAGTATCAAGTCCTTGAAAACATAATAATAGTATTCACCACTAGGGTGTCCCTTTTCTTAGTATACCTGCATGCTGGGATGTTAAATTGTCTTAGGGCTTTTAACAAACAAATGTCAGGTGATGTGTGCTTTCCCATATCCCCTGAAAGTTGAAGATCTGCTCAAAGTTTATATGTCTACTTTATTCTTTATTATTCTTTTCAATAATTCCTTATTACAATGTTTATTAAACTTTCATTTATGTGTTTATTTATTATTTCATATATCAGGGCATGTCCAAATCACTACATACATGATGCACATGCATTCAGCTGCTTGTTTTATTGCTTAAGAGTAAAACAATTTACACAAGTAACACACATAAGCCTTTTACATAACATAATATAATTTAACACCTTTTTGTTATTTGAACACCAGTTACACAAAACCCATCACATGCATCCCACCTGAGGCTTTATGTGAATATTACTGCTGTTGTCCTGCTGCCAACATTCCCAATTGAGGGTATGGAGTGGTGCCAACAACTGGAGTGGCCTACGCTGCAAAACGCAGCCAAGAGATGTTTCTTATAAGCAGAGGAGTCTTTGTCCATAGCTGTGGATCAAAGGCAGGGTATAGCTCTAGGACCTGTGAGGCTAAACCCCAGTGACCCAGCTGCATTTTCACATGTTGGTGGCATTCATTAGCAGCCTTTTATCTTGTTTGGTTTGCAAAACTTCACTCAAAATGTCACCAGTTTCACTACTTAAGAAGGATCACTAAAAAGGGAGTGTAGGTGGGCAACATAACTTCGAGGCAATATCCCCTGCTTAAGAAATTCCTCCTTGATTTCTGGTAGGATAAAAACATATATTGCATGAGTTTTTACTACTAAAATGTCCTTATCATAGTACACCAAATAGGAAGCCTTGTTTTTATTTGATGGGCACATAAGGTCAGTTACAAGACACAGTTTCTTGTACTGATGGATGGTTTCTCTTGGAGCATTTTCTTTAACATGCAGTATGTATGGTCCGCTTATGAATTAAATGTTCTCAGTGCTTCTAACAATGGTCTAGCTGTACGTATAACATTGCAGTCCAAACAAATGAATCCCATGGTTTTGAAACAGTGCAAAGTATACATTTCTTGATACATCTAGACAAATATCACCCTAGATAACTTAATGATACCCATGTGGAAAACTGTACAATAGAAAGGTAGTACCAAAGTAAGCACTTTGAGATTGCAGATGCAGTATAATAACAGGAGCTCTGCGTGAAAATCTGACTTTATGAAACATCTTCACATAATGAGAATTACATGCACATACTGTACTGAGCAACCATCCAGTAGGTTTCATCTCAGACACACCTAGTGACAGTGACTCATACTGTATAGGGGTGCAACATTCATAATCACTTAACACAATTATCATAGTAAAATAGCTTCTGTAACTCCTTATTCTCTCCTAATCCATACCTTCCAACTTTCACAGTATGGGTGCAGAGGTTTTTTTATCACTTTGTGGCAAAGGAGGTGTTTTTATGGCTTTATGGGGAGATTCAAAGTATTACAGATTTTCACCACAGACATGACAAAGCATTAAATTGTATTGCATTATATTGTGACTTAAGATTACAGACTGAATGGATACAGCTCTATGATAGGCTGGAGCTTAACTGTGTGTCTATCCATGGTCCCCTCATTACTGGGCTGCAACAAAATGCATAGCACCGCTAGCAATCATTTAGAACTTTTGGTTTATAGTTGATAAAATATGAACCAGAAATGTGTGAATAGTCTAGGAGGTGGTTGGTATTCTTTGCTTTAATACATGTTTTCTGGTACCACAAAGAATTTCAGAAGCAGCACTATGAGGTCTTCAAGGATTCTTATAAAATGGAATTTCCATTTATTTTACATGCCATTTTTGTACATTTATTGCACTGAACATTTTACACATTCTAAATTTCATGTCTCACAAAATTATTACGCTCTGCTGCATAAGGAAAGGTTTTACAGGTTTCAGTTTGTAATTATACTACTCAAGTTTTCTTCAGCACCCTGTATGCTTCTCCAGAAATACAGATAACACTTTCACAATGATTGTGAAATGTTTTGAATAACCCAAAATGTCTTTCTGAGAAGATTTGTTTTCAGTCAGTAACAAGCCATTAGTTGAAAACTGTTATTTTGCAATGGTTTAATTTTCTTCCAGCATATTTGCATGTGTATCATAGATTAATACTGGTATGTTATGGCAACAAGGAACAAAACTGAACCCTTGTACAGCCTGAACACTTCAGAAAGAGAGAACAAGTTCTTTGCTTCTCATTTCCACTGTGACCATGAACTTGACAGTGTTGCTAATTGTTCAGTATACCAAAAACAATTGCCTAGCTACGAAAGGACTGATGCTCTGATACCCTAAGTATCAGTGTTTCTCCTCAGCTGAATGGTGGTGGTAGTTACTTTGCCCCTGAAAGAGAGAAAAAACAAGTTATGAGTGCTACATTCACACAACTTTCTCTACCCACTATTGTTACAAAACCTTATTTTTCTATGTACTTCATGCTATCAAGCTAAACATTTCAGAAACAGTTTAATTACATATTTTGTTGTAGGCACCACAGGAAACCAAAGATCTTTCTCTTACAGCTGAATGTTGGCAGCACTTCAACAAATAACAGCCACAAAATACTTACTGGAAATAAGTTGTGTGTTCTAAAGAGATGTAATTTTTGTTGTAGTATGTTATTTTGTATCTCTTATGGTTTACCCATTACACAAAATTCCCTCTGGATGAAGAGGGCTGCACCCATAAAATTCAAGATATACAACTTATTTTTGATGTAAATACATTAAATATGTGATATTTTAATCAAAATGCTCAGAACCATTTTTCAGAAAATCAAAAACTTTTAAAAATGTTCCATGTGAGCAGTAGTTTTCTTGAAAATCATGTTGTATCTTTGGAAGATGCTTAACTTAAATACCAAGTGTGGACTTTTTGTTTTTGAGTTATGATGTTCACACACAGATCTTCTTTCTTGGGAACATTCAGGTGGCTTCATTCCTGGTCAAATCTTGGTATCAAAGTTTTTGGGTGGAATGCAATACTTCCTCTATTTACTATACATAAGCAGTGAGAAAATAAAAAAGTTTTATATTTATTTTTAATTATGCAATAATTATATAATGCTGCAACAATGCAGCACATTGCTTGTGGTCACATTTATATTCTGCTGAAACGGAGTCTAAATGCCTTCTTCATTCATTATCTCAGAAACTACTGAAGATAACACACTGAGTTTTGCATGTACTTGATGGAAAACAAACAAGATGCAAGAATAATAAAGGAATTATAATTTTTTGCTTTGTCTTCTATGCATAGCAAGTAGCAGAAGTGTTATACTCCACCCAAAAATTTGATACCGAGATTTCATGGGAAACATTTGTTTTGAGGTCACCTGAACCAAAAAAAAAAACATTTTTAAAAGTAAGTCCATGTGTGTGTCTGTTAACAGCTACAACTCAAAAACAAAGAGTTGGATAAATATGAAATTTGGTATTTAGATTCAGTACCTTCCATAGATGTGACATGAAGATGTTCAATAAAATCCCCCACCCCAAACTACCCTTTACATGGAAGTTTATCAAAATTTTTTATTTTCTAAAACATGCCTGTAACGATTTTGATTAAAATACCATATATTAAAGAGATTTACATGACAAATAAAATTTATATATTGAATTTTCTGTGAATAACCTGTGGAGTTCTCTTCAATTTGAAGGAATTTTGTATAACTGAAAATGCTAAGAGATGGGCAAAAACATACTACACAAAAAAAAAATGTAGATCCCTTTGAAAGACACAATTTACTTCAAATAATTTTTTGTGGCATCAGCCATTTCTGAGATATCCATGGCTTGAATTCCTCAATTCTTAGTCATTCTTAGCAATTCCTGTCGATTTTCAGTTGTTGCTCGTGATGTCATGGCCAGCATATAGCGTTCAGTTGTTAAACATTTGACTATCGCTGTTCCCTTTGTATCTATAACAAAACGTGTAATGTAGCTGTTTCTGTAAAGATTTATCTTGTTTAAAATAAAGTAAATAGAAAAGCAAACTTTTGTATATCCATTAATGAACGATAGAGAGTTGAGAAAGTTATGTCAATGTAATACATCAGATTTTTTACTAGTTGGTATTATTTATTTTACTCTCTCTAGCACTTACGGTGGGTGACAAAAATGTTTGAGGAGTAAATGCATAATAATTTTAAAATTTTAAATGGAAAATACTTTAAAGAAAATAATTCACATGATTTTCTCTACTCAATCTTGTATAAACTACTCTTACAAAAGCTTATTCTTCTGTTAATAGAGATAAAGTTTCATTACACATTTCCTTGTAGGTAGTAGACTAACGCATTAGTCAACCAATAAGAGTTTGACTGTCTTACACCAAAGTCATTCACAATGAAGAGCAGTTGAGCTATTATTCAACATATACATGGCAAATCAATATCTTAAAGTATCCTTAGCCATTTTTTAGAAAATCAAAAATAATGAAAATGTTTTTTATGTAAAAGGTAGTCTAGGGTGAGGGAATTTTCTTGAAAATCTTTATGTCACATCCATGGAAGAAGTTTTGTTCTCTCTCACACAGTATATTTATTATAGCCAGGATGTAACAAAAATGCTGATTAGCTATGACAAGTAGTTCCAAACAGAAATATTCGGTAAACATTGGTTCACATTAATACTTATCTCTTTGAATCTAGTATTACAACACAAGTATATTTGGTAATGTTCCCTCTCTGTAAGCTGCTATACATTTAAAATAAGAGCCGAAGCTTTCTGTCAGCATAGTAACTCCCACACAAAATTTACATTTTATTATTCACTACATTTAATCAAACTAAAGAGAGTACAATCATTTCAGATAACACATTTTTACTTTCTCTACTACGTATAGTAAGTAGGGGAAGTATTGCATTCCACCCAAAAATTCGATACCGAGATTTCACCGGAAATACATGTTTTGAGACCTCCTGAATCCAAAAAAAGCATTTTTGGAAACATGTCCGTGTGTGTGTGTGTGTGTGTGTCTGTGTGTGTGTGTGTGTGTCTGTGAACAGCATAACTCAAAAACGAACAGTCGGATAAGCACCAAACTTGGTATTTACGTTCAGTATCTTCCAGAGATGCGACACGAAGGTTTTCAAGAAAATCCCCCCACCCCAGACTACCCTTTACATCGAAGATTTTTCGAAAATTTTAATTTTCTCAAAAATGGCTCTAACGATTTTGATGAAAATATCATATGTTTAACATAATGTCATGAGAAATGAAATGTATATCTCGAATTTTCTGGGAATGTCTCCAAAAGTATTCTTCATTGTGAACAACTTTTGCATAACTGGTAAACCATAAGAGATAGACAAAATTTTACTACACAAAAAATGTAGATCGCGTTAAAATACACAATTTATGTCATATACATTTTTTTGTTGAGTGAACCATTTTCGAGATATTGCTTGTTATTTCCTTAAATTTTCCAATACTTATACTTTTTCTCAAATGCGTTATTCATTTTTTTTATGTCCTGGACATGCAAAGAGAATGGAATGCGCCACATAGCAACCAGCGTTAAAATATTTGACTATCGCTTAAAAGCTACCATATTTCCCTTGCATCTACAAGAAAATTACCAATAAGATTGACATCTCGATATCTCGATTAACATGAAGCATATGGAGAATAGGCGTTTGTAAAATTAAATTGTACAGGAGTAGAGAAAGTCATGTGAGTGTAACACATCAGATTTTTTTGATAATTGATGGTAACAATTTTAAGCAGTAAAACCTGTTAGGTAAACTGGATGAATAGAGCTTCCTTTACTTTCTTCACAGTTTTATATTTTGTCATCTTTGACAAATGCTCCTGTTTCACTTTTATCCAGTCTGATACTGTGGTGTGACATTTTCCATGTCTCTAACAGCTTTGATTTTTTGTTCAATGCTTCTTACCCCACACCAACCAACACCAACAGTAAAGCAATTTTGAATGCAAGCAGTTAACACTTGCTATAATGGCACACTGTAGGGTAGGGGTTGTGCATACAATACAAAGCACCTGTATTGCAATTTAGGCAACATAGTTAATTATTGAAGCATCAAATTGAGCATTTTTGTTCATTCTTTGTTACTTTTTTCCTCCGCTACCATTTTGGTTAAGTGGAGTTCAGTTAACCGAGGTTTTGCTGTGTTTGAAACACATTATGCTCCTTTGTCTATTATTCTCAGGCTCAAAATACTGAGGCTTTTTTTTTTTTAATTTACAAACTAAATAAAACCATTTATAGATTTTAAAAGCTGTTTGCTGGCCCAAAATGTAATTTCATAAATACATTTACTGTTTTGGAATGAATACTCTGACAATCATAACTAATGTTAACAGTGATTTATGTAAAAAGAGAACAATCGTTTAGATAAACTTTTAGTGCATGAGCAAATGCACTAATTTTCACAAAGATTGAACAGTGTGTTATGCAAACTACCATAGTAAATTATGAAATTTCATTTTAGTTTCATGTCAACATTACATAATGTCTTTGACAATCTTATTTTGTTTGTTAACTTATAAAACAAATGGAGGGAGAAATAAATGTGAAGCAAGTGCCATGACATCTAAACAACTGCAATAATACAAACATTTTAAGCTAGTTAATGAAACAATGATATTGGCAGAAGCAGTTCTCATTTAAAGCATTGTCTATTAGTAAGGCAGCAAATAAATGTCAAATTTAAATGTGTGCGTGTGTCTAGCTTCCCAGCATCTGCAAGTGATATCTTGTTTCATGTCCATTTCAACTTGTTCAGAACACAACAAACAATTTGAGAACATCCCTACTTGAAATAATTAGTGGAAACATAACAGCAGCAGCTTTGCAAGGTAAATCAGTAACTAAGGTAAGTGTCCACAAGGTTGTTTAATTGATAGTTTTCATTAGATTCTTTCAAATTATATTTTTCGTAAAATTTTTTGTTTATTATCCTTTTTATGGATTCATAGGAAAATTATTTATTCTTTTTTGTTGAATTTTGGACCCTTTTTTGGTTAGCAAGCCATTTCCTTTTACATCACAATGTTCTGTGCAGTCCTATTGGTTTAGTGAACTGAGTGGCCGCAAGATCTGGTTCTGCAATCATCTTACCCTGCTTCACCCCAAGCAGCAGTAATGTAACAGAGAGACAACAGGAAGGAAGGACTGAGGGCCCAATCAGGTCATGCCATCACCATCTGGGAAACCTGGGTAACTCTGCAGAATGGAACATAGTTCAGCATGTGTATTAGTGAAATATTCTGCTGTGTGCTTGCCACAACGAAATGTTGAGAAACATTCAACAGTCAAGAAGACGAATGCATTGAGTTGGAATGTGACAGTCGGAAGACAAGTCTTATGAGGTACTAGATTCACAAATTGTTCAAATGGAAACAAGATTTTCCCCAAATTCAATTTGCTGAATTGTTGAATGAAAAGTTTCCTGCACTACCAAAAGCTGAAACTGCTTCAGTTATTAGAACAACATTTATGCTGACATACCTCTATGGAAGCTGTTTACGATGATTTAGATTTGGTTTATGAGGAAGCAACAAAGTTACTGTGTTTGGTTCTCACCCTATCCTTAACTACAGCAAGCAGTGAGCAAAGCATAAGGATCTTAAAAGAGTGAAGAATTATTTAAGAAATTCAATGTCCAACACTCTACTGTCAGGTCTGAGCACGTTAGCAATTAAAAAAGAAACACTGCTTTGAGAACTATCCAGGGAACATATATATATATATAGACTTATTCATGGAAAGAAAAGACAGACGCATTGCACTTGTGTACAACAAAATATAACTGTTCCTTATGGTTGGAGTTCTTCAAATTTGTGATTAGGTTAGTATGTGCACAGTAGAGCGATATAACAGCTCAATGTTAAAACATATTAATATTTTTGGCAGCAGTAGTAGTAGCGGTAGTATTGTTGTTTATTTTTAAATGTATGTATTTTGTTTTGTTCATTCCTTGCATTGTTTTATTGTCTGCCTATGTTAACTGCAGAGTCCCCCCAACCCCAAAAAGCATGCTACGCCATTGCCAATTATATAAAAGTCATTCAGAATGAAGAGAACTTCACAGGCTATTCCCAGAAAATTCAAGATGAACATTTAATTTATCTTGCAAATATCTTAAATATATAGTATTTTAATCAAGATTGTTAGAGCCATTTTTGAGAAAATAAAAACTAACAAAAGTTTTTCAATGTAAAGGGTAGTTTGGAATGTGGGGGAGGATTTTTTTGAAAATCTTTATGTTGCTCTTGGAAGTCACTGAACTTAAATACCAAGTGACTTTTCGTTCTTGGGTAGTGTTGTTCTCACACACACACACGCACATGCACATGCACACGCACTCGCACTCGTACTCACACTCTCACACACACTCACACTCACACACACTCACTCACACACACACACACACACACACCTTTTTCTAAAGCTTATTATTATCAACATCATCATTGTCCTCCGTGGACTAGTGGTACCGTGCTAGCCTCTAGTTCCCAAGGTCGCGGGTTCAAACCCAGTGGAGGGTAATGGATTTTTTCAGGTGTAAAAATCCTTAGCATGGCTTCCTTCAGAAGGGAAGCAAAGCTGGTGGTCCAGTGTCATAGATAAAAGAACCTCAAGCCTGATAAAGAGACCTCTGAGCAAAATTTCCGGTCTTTCACACCCAATATAGAATGGGACGCTAAGAACCACAACAGTTAAAGAGCGTCCATAAATAAAAATTCAATGTTTCATCATCATCATCATCATCATCATCATCATCATCATCATCATCATCATCATTATTATTATTATTATTATTATTATTATTATTGTTGCTGTTGTTATTGTTGTTGTTATTATTATTATTATTATTATTATTATTATTATTATTATTATTATTATTATTATTATTATTATTATTATTATTATTGAGGAGGTTCAAACCTCAGTATTGAAGTTTTGAGTGGAATACAATATTTCCTCTACTTACAGTGGAGAAAGCAAAACAATTACAACTTGAGCATAAATTAATAAATTTTAAACAGGAAAGCACATTATCTCCAATACTCTGACTGTCCTGTTTTGCAGATATCAGAGGGACACATGGATATCATTTTTCGTTTTGAATGATGAGCTGAGAATATTTCACATAAGGAAAGCAACTACAGATCAATGCATCAATGATTAGTTTTTTGATCCAGTGCTGGTAACGTAAACTACCCACATGTAAACTGGACAAATACAGTTAATGCATGAAGTATATAAATTCTCTAACTTGTGATACATTTATTATTGCAGGCATGGAATATAATCATATTTGATAGTTGAAATTTACCATTTAAATCTTACCTGGTTCTTTACTTCATGTAGCAGCCGCAAGGTTACCATGCTTAACCCTTAAATGGTGTTGTGGGGTCCACTTTGTTTTAGTCATGAAAAGTGATTTATTTTATTTTCATCACAAACATTTCTTCATAATTTCCATATTTGTGTATATTAGAATACAAAACACAGCTTAACACCAATAAACTCAAAATAAAACACAAAAGGAAAAAAGTTTATGTAAGTCTGCACAACATGAAGTGAAATTATACGAAAAGATTCCAACATGGAACAATGTAGTGAAAGCCTGCACACACAAAATAGAAGTGCTTACAGTATTGTGGGATGAATAATGGCAGCACCCACGTGCTGAGAAGGTGAAAAAACTCGACAATGTTTCTAGTTTGTCTGAAAGTCGGTTTTCAACTAATGACAAGGTATGTACAATAATCAACAATAGAATGACCAACAGAGGAAATGGCAGGTGTGTGCAGTTTCACTAATATCAAAAAGGACCCCGCAATTCTGTTTGAGGCTGGTGACCTTGCTACTGGAACCCCCATATTAAATAGGTGTTATTAATTAATTTTATTTTTACATAAATACATTTTCTGTTATTCATTATCGTTGAAAAAATAGTGAGCATTGAGTGGATTGGAATTTGTTGAAGTGTGCACCCAGATGTGCAAGTCTGTCGACCGCAGCTGGCAATGTATGGTGTTTGGTCAAATCCATTTGTTTACATTGTAGAAAGTTCCTGTTCAAATCCTTTAAACCAATAAGAATCTTTCTTCCCCAGTTATGCCGCATCTGTTAAATAACAGATAACTTACCGCCATATTTCTGAATTGAGCACACTAATGAACAACAAGATTTTATGCCTCAGCATATTGATTTCACAAATATCCATGTAGTGCATCTCTAAAAATCTTATGTGTTACATTCACATTACTTTCTTTACCCATTCTTTACAAAAGCTTTTTCTATCTACTTCATGCAGGGTATTCCTCCCCTAAAGTTATGAGAAATAATTAGGCTACTGGTTATTATTGCTTTAGTAGAAGAAAAATTATGACAACTGCACTCTTAATATAAATATGTCACATTTCAGAAATAAAATATTTTCTTTTAGGCTAAATATGTCATTAAAATTCACATGAAAAGGCAATCTTGTAAACGCGCCCCCCCTCCCCCAGCAGAAACTGAAATGATGCTCCTGACTTCATGTTAATCGACATAATCATTTATAGAAGTTGTTTTGTTACCTTGTAGGTACAACAGGAGTAGTGCAATACAATAGACTTAAGCATAGTCAAATCTTTTAAGAGTTGGTCACTATTTCATGGTTTTGAAATTCTAACAATCACATGTCTTTCTAGATCCTCTATTGTTTATTAGTGTGTATATAAATTATTCTTATGAAAGTTTATTTTTCTATCTACTTCATTTTAATCAAATAAACCTTTACAGAAACAGCTACATTACACATTTCGTTATAGAGAACAGTGATAGTCAAATGTTTAACAACTGCACGCTATATGCTGGCCTTAAAATTCCATACTGTTTCCACAACATCACGAGAAACAAAAATGACACGACTTTAAAAGAATGACCAAATATCTCAGAAATGGCTAATACCATAAAAAGTTATTTGAAATAAATAGGGATACAGAGTTTTTAAATGTTTGCATTTATAAAATTAATATAAATAGTTAACTATATCAATTATGATAAATATTAAGTAAAACGCCACACATTAAGCTTGGCACTATACTTTATAACATAATTTTACCACTTATCACCTGTGAGATATTCTAATTTAAAGGTAGAGAGGTGTGCCGCTTTTCACAAAATGGATTGTGCAATATTTTTTAAGATATTGTGATTTAAAAAAAAATAAGAATCTTAAGCATAATTCACTTTGTCTCTGTAATCCATGTACAAAATTTGAAGTGATTTGCAGACATGATGATTAAATTTTGAGAAAAGTTTTGCGATTGGACGTGGAATGACTCATATAGATAATAAATTAATTCTCCAGTCTATTTGCTCCTCCCTTCCCTTTGTAAATTGGTACCATCATACTTATTTTGCAACATTCCTTACCTTAATTTTATTTAGTAATTTTGTCATCAGTTTTAAACCATTTTGCGTTTCTTTACAGATTTTCCAAAATTCCCCTGGTATTCCATCTATTCCTACTACCTGCCTTTTTTATATTCCTTATTTGTTGGTAAATTTCCAGCTCTGTGATTTTACCATCTAATTTCTCCTTGACCTACCTCTCTTGGATCTAGCATAACTCTCTTCCCATCTCCAATTAGTCTTCTAAAATATCCTAACCATTCGTTCGGTGTAATTTCATTTTTCTCCCCTCCTTTCTTGTTCCTCCTTCTCACTGCTTTTAGTTTCCTTTCTATACTTCCCTGCCATTCTTTATTTTTTAGCCTCTAGCAAACCTTTATATTGTCCTTAAGTTTCATCAGATTTTGTTTATCCCATTCCTTCTCTGATCTCCTCCACCCAAGCAGCTCTTTAAATACCTCCCTTTTTCTTCCTCTATACTGTTCATCAAACCATTCCTTAATTTCCTGACTCTTTCCATCCCTGCCCCTGCTCTTCTTACTAATAAATTCAGTAGCTGTAATACTTTCTCTGGTTTTCCATCATTCATAACCAGTTTTGTTCCACACTCTAAAATCTCACTTATCCTTGAATTTAATTCTATTGCTTATTATGGGTACACAAATAATTCTTATAAAGTTTATTTACCTATTTCAATTTAATCAAGATAAACCTTTACAGAAATAGCTGCATTACACCAGTCATTATAGATACAATAGTCAAATGTTTGAAAACTGGATGCTATATACTGGCCTTAAAGTTACATACTCTTTGCAATGACATTCTGAGAATCAGCTGAAAATCAAAGTGAACAATTTGAACCATTAATAATGGATATCTCAGAAATGGCTAATGCCACAGAAAAAGTTATTTGAAATAAATTGTGTATTTTAAAGAGGTCTACATCATTAATGTTGTACATTTTTGTGTATTACTTAGCATTTACTAGTCATACAAAATGATACAAAAGTCCTTACGAATGAAGAGGACTTTACAGAAAAAAATAATTCAGTTTTTATTTATGGACTGCTATGATTCTTAGTGTTCCATTCCATATTGGGCACAAAAGACCAGAAATTTTGCTCAGAGGCCTCTATCAGGCTTGAAGTTCTTTTATGCGCTATAAATCTATGACATGGGATTACTGGCTTTCCTTCTTTTCCAAAGGAAGCCATGCTAAGGATCTTTATACCTGAAAAAAATCCATTGTCCTCTGCCAGATTTGAACCCGCAACCTCAGGAGCCAGAGGCTAGCATGGTACCCTTAGATTTGCAAGGTTGCGGGTTCAAACCCAGATGAGGTAGATGGATTTTTTTGTGTGTAAAAATCCTTAGAATGGCTTCCTTCAGCAGGGAAGTAAAGCCGCTGGTCCCGTTTTGTAGATTTATTGCACATAAAAGAACCTCAAGCCTGATAAAGAGGCCTCTGAGCAAAATTACCGGCCTTTCACGCCCAATATAGAATAGGGCGCTAAGAACCACAGCAGTTACAGGGCATCCATAAATAAAACTCAATTTAATTTGTACCCTTAGACCATGGAGGACGATAGGTTATTTCCAGAAACTATAAGATGCACATTTTATTTGTGTTGTAAATATCTTTAATGTATGATATTTTAACCAAAATTGTTAGAGCCATTTTTTACAAAATCAAAAATTTCAAAAAGTGTTCATTGTAAAGGAGTTGGGGTGGGGGATTTTCTTGAAACTCTTTGTATTGCACCTTTGAAAGGTACTGAACCTATCAAGTTTGGTATTTATCTGACTTTTCATTTTTAAGGAACCTTTTTCTAAAAATGCTTGCTTTTTATTCAGGGGTCCTCAAAACGTATTTGTGGTGAAATTTTCATGTAGAATTTTTGGGTGGAATGCAATATTTTCTCTGCCTAATAGAGAAAGTAAAAATGCTTCTTTTGGTTTCAAGAAGTCTCAAACCACACATTTCTACTGAAATCTCAGTATTGCCAGTCTTTGTCTACTTACTATAGGTAAGCAGTAGAGAACGCAAAAATCTGATGTGATATATTCACATGATTTTCTCTACCCTCTATCATTTGGGTGTACAAACTACTCTTATGAAAGCTTATTTTATACATACATTAAAATCCAAATAAACCTTTACAGAAACAGCTACATTACACATTTCGTTATAGAGAACAGCGATAGTCAAATGTTTAACAACTGGACGCTATATGCTGCCTTAAAATTCCATACTGTTTCCATGACATCGTGAGAAACAACTGAATGTTGACAGGACTTTAAGGGAATGAATAATTTAAACCATTAATAACAGATATCTCCAGATATCTCAGAAATGGCTTATGCTGCAAAAAAAACTTATTTGAAGTAAACTGTGTTTTAAAGAGATGTGCATTTTTTTGTGTAGTATGCTTTCATCTATCACTTAATGTTTACCAGTTATGCAAGGTTATACAAAATTCCTTCTGAATGAAGAGGGCTTCAGATATTAATCCTAGAAAATTCATAACATAAATTTAATTTGTCATGTAAATATGTTTCATACATGGCATTTTAATCAAAATCGTTAGCCATTTTTTAGAAAATCAAAAATGTTGAAATATGTTCCATGTAAAGGGTAGTTTTGGGTGGGGAAATATTTTTGAAAATCTTTGTGTTGTATCTTTGGAAGATACTGAACCTAAATTCCAAGTTTGGTATTTATCTGACTTTTCATTTTTGAGTTATGCTGTTCACAGACATTTTTCTAAAAATGCTTCATTTGGATTCAGTGGGTCTCGAAACATATCTGGTGAATTCTCGATATAGAATTTTTTGATGGAATACAATACTTTCTCTACCTACTATATATGGTAGAGAAAGTAAAAAATGGATCTCTATACTTGAATATGCATAAATCTAGCAAGGTCATACAGACAATAAAAGTTCCATGTTTTCTTCCTGACGTACTCAACTTTATTTGTACAATGCCCTACAAACAAAGCATGTACCTTGGCACAAATAGCTAAAGATATCACAGATATTTGCTTTTTAATTATTACACTCTATAAATGAGTGTTTAGTTTAAGTAGCAATTCTTTCTGATTATTTAACATTCAGACCTCTTTTCTCAGCTTACTACTTCTTTTTCTTCTTACCCTTTTTGCTCTTCTTCTTCTTTTTGTAAGGTCCCAGATTTCTTCGTACCATTGTTCCTCTCCACCAGGCCTGAATACGCGTAGCCATTCTGTTTAGGAGTGCCTCGTGTTCTGCAGCTAACCGTTGCCTCTCCTTGTAAGCTTTCCATTCATCCATTTGCCTTTGACGCTCATTAAACTGTAAGTCAAACTCAAGAATAAAAAACCTGAAGCATTACATTAACCTAACTTCTAGAAACTGCTATTACAAAAGCTTATTTTTCTGTTTACTTTGTGTATTGCATGCTGAGGGCACTTCCATTGATACTTTAGGTACTAATAAAGAAGAAATGCAATCTAAGATATCGCTTGTGGAGCAAAAGAATGCAGGAATGGTTCTACAAAATAAATTAATTAAAACAAAGAAAAATATTTTACTTTTTGTTATTGTTATATATATATATATATATATATATATATATATATATATATATATAACATAAAAAAAAATTAAAACCTTAAAAAACCTATTTACCCAGCATTGAAGTACTTGCGATAGCAGGTCACCGCTAAGATTGTCATCTCGAGTGAAATAGTGGTCTGTCTGGGAAACAACTTGAGTCAATTGGGGAATTCAATGTCCCACTGGCAGGTTGTCACAGTAGCTCAGTGGTTAGAGCAACCGCACAGAGAGTGGGAGAACCATGTTCAAATCCCGGCTGTGGCATTGAATTTTTCAGTTGACTCTATATTAAAAAAGAAAAATATGTTGCCACTTCTTTTTGTTACAGTCAAAACCCTAAAGATTATAAAACACAAATAAAAATAGACAATTAGTATAATGTAAACTGTCTGCAAAATTCCTGGGTATATGGATCGATGAACATCTAAAGTGAAACACACCTTGCCATCCAAATTAAGTCAAATTTGTTTTGTATTTAGGACTAACACATCCATGTGAAAATGTGGTTTCAGTTACTGCCTCAATATATACACATACTAGAAGTGGTAACATATCTTTCGTGCCAGGAAATAAGAGTAAAGTTTCTGTTTTTGTAATAGATATACATATATAATTCAGAGCATTAGCTTTGTGTGGGGCTAAGAGTTTATGTCCTACTTATACAATTTGTCAACCTATAACTTTTTGAACCTAACAGTATAACAGAAATTTAAGATATGATATTGGGTTCAAGAGTATAAGTCAACTTACATTGTTAGACCCATGTCAGAATTGTGTTGACATTACCATTTGTTTATCGACATACTCTTAGGAACAAAAGCTTTACAACAACTATTATTGGAGGGAAACCAGCTATGTACTTGTGTTTCAAAAGATGTATGATTATTAAAGTTGTTATTAATATGCAATTATTTGTGTACCTTGAAATTGATATAACAGTAGAAGAAATTCAAGTTTTGAAGATGTACCTACAGTAGAGGGAGAAAATGGTAGAATGTGTGAATGCAGCAAACATATCCAGTGACAGTTCAGGTAGGTTAATATTTGTATTATATTATATTTATACCATTACAGACATGTGTAAATAATTTTAAGTCTCAAAATATGGTTCTCCTTCCAGCTACTGAAGACGCTGAAAGTGTAATAATAAAGGAAGTGTCTTATCCAACATGCAGTTGGCATAATTCCTTTAAGTGTCTGTGAGTTGCCAGGTGAGGAAGACTATAAATGCACTGTCTTTTCATATTATTAGCTTTAACATGTGTATTCTTTTTCTTTCAATGTAATAAACAAACAGCCAGCACTTTGTTCAAGAAGAGGATACAAATTCTTCTTGCAGGGTTGATTTAAACATTAGGAAATTTGTGAGAACATCCTTTCAAATGTACCTCAACAACAGTTTGGCCAAGGTGTCCAAAATATTGAAGAGAGCACATTACAAGCAAATACATCATGCTTAAGTTTATGTAAATGTTGAAACTGAAGAAAAATGTCCTGCATGTACATTAAGTAATTCTGAAGCTTAGTAATATTGTCCAACTATCTATATTATAATACTGTTTATGTGATAACACTATCATTGTTATTTTTAAGTAGCAGTTTGGCAGTGTTGCAGCCAATGGCCATAGATGACACTGGGGGAATGAACGAGGACATTGAAAATAATTTTTTCATTCTATAGAAGTGGGAAGAGTAGGTGAAAGAAGGCTAGTGCTAGAGCCAATGAACATGGAGGCAAAGAACGAATGACAAGATTGAAACTGATACAAATTATGAACCTCTAGTCATGAGATGACAGGGTTGGAAAGGTAGAATCAGACAAATGAAAAAGTCAATACCATAGCCGGGATATGAACCATGGATCTCCCAGTCTCCATCCGGTTGCTCTAACCACTGAACTAACATGGCAACTGGACAGAGACCGGGAGATCTGGGGTTCAAATCCCAGCTTTGGCATCAAATTTTTCAGTCGTCTGATTCTACCTTTCCAACCCTGTCCAACACACCTTGTGTGGAAGAACAATTAATTCCATGAGGAAGATGCTAATGTTTTCCATCACGTTCCTTGCCATAAGAAAGTTGGTGTTCGGATACACTCAGTCTGATGTGAACAAGGGTAAATATTCAAGAAAAATAAGTGTATAAATGGTAATAAAGGAAAGTGTTATATTACTTTTGAAGGTCAGAGAAATACAACTACTACATAAATGTTGAGAAAGACTTCCTGAAGATGTAAGGGAAAGAATAGGTTAGCACATGTTGCTAACCTTGTCGATACAGTGCAAACTAATTCAAATTTTATTGCAATCCAATATGGTGTTATACACAATTGAATGCAGTAAAAGCAATATCTACAAAGAAATTGTTTATAACTAATACAATAATATATACAATGAATTGTTAACAATAAGTAAGACAATTTATAATTTGATTTATATACAATTTACAGAATACAAAATCACTAAGTAGTCCAGTAAAATGAATTTAAAAATTACAGCTAATTTATGCAGGTATTCTTCAATACTGTAGAAAGATTTACTAACCAAAAACTGTTTTAACATGTTTCATTTCACAGAATGTGTTGTGAATTGCGAAGCTGTATGGTGACAGAATAATTAGTGAGGATTGTGGCCACCTTGTTCCCCTGACTTATCTTGTACGATTTTTATTTATGTGGAACATTAAAGAATTAAGTGTGTGCATTAAATCCCCACACATTACAAGAGAAATACAGGCAATTAAACAAAATGAAGTTTTGTGAGTAAACAAGAATTGTTTTCAGAGATACAGGGAATGTGTACACGTTGAAGGTCATCAATTTCAACATCTGTTGTGATGCAGGTAAACCTAATTTAAGTTAGTACAGTAGTTAGTGTTCCATACCGATGACTTGCCAGTCATTTAATTGTAGGATCTTTCAACAAGTGTTCTATCTTTAACATGAGATAGCTGCTGTTGTTATTGAGTTACAGCAGTCACTTTTTTTCATGTGGTTACAGTTGTTATTGACAAATAGCCATGGAACGTTACAGCATTCAGCAACACGTAGAAATTTTTTGAAAATTTATTATCAAAATGGATCATCTGTTCGCCAAACCTTCCTTGTATTGAGTGAAATTTACGGTGTGCATAATCGTCCCTGCGAGAGAACGATTCGGCGTTTGATCGATAAATTTGAAGGAAGTGGTTCTGTCAGTGATCAAAGAATGCCTGTACGTAATTGACGTAAGTGCTCCAACGAAAACATAGGCACCGTTTGTGAGAGTGTATGCGAGAACGGAAACAAATCAATTGCTCGTCAAGTGCAAGAATTGGGGCTTTCGCCGACCACAACTTGACGAATTCTGCATCTGGACTTGAATTTTCACGCTTAAAAAATGGTGTTAACTCAAGAACTAAAGCCCAATGTTGCACCATGTATTAGCTGACTGGGCTATGGAGCAATTGGAAGCTGACCCGGAATTTTGTCGAAAAATCATCTTCAGCGACAAAGCCCACTTTTGGATGGATGGTTGTGTTAACAAACAAAATTGCCGCTATTTGAGCAATCACAATCCAATGCAAATTCAAGAACAACCACTTCATCCCCAAAAGGTTACTGTGTGGTGTGGATTTTGGTATGGTGGAATCATTGGTCCATATTTTTTCCAAGATGAACATGGAAAACTTCTATGGAGAATGATACCGGGCTCTTATAAGGGGTTATTTTTTGCCTCAATTGGATGGTATGAATCTCAGAAACATTTGGTTCCAGCAAGATGATGCCACATGTCATACTGCTCTTGAAACAATTGATCCTTTGAAGGAGAAGTTCAGAGGTTTCATCATTTCCTGTGGTGGTGATGTTAACTGGCCCCCAAGGTCATGTGATCTAACACCATTGGATTACTTCTTGTGGGGTCATGTTAAATCTCAAGTTTATGTCAACAAGCCAGAAGCAGTAAATAATCTTATGAATAACATCACGCGTATTATTCATGAAGTTGGACCAAATTTACGTTCTTCTGTCATTGAAAATTGGGTCAACCGTATATGCGCAACCCAACGATGTTCTCTTCCACATGTAATGACATTAATTATGTTCCAAAATAAAAAAGAAGTAAACCTCAACCATTTATAGAACGTGTTTTATTTAAGTTCAAAGATAGGACACTCTTGTTGAAAGACCCTATATAACTCTGGTAGAAGACACACCAGTTCAATGCTGCCATGGAACAGTCCAGCCAATCTACGAACACACCATCATGGTAAGTGCAATTTAACCTAAAAGTTTCTTAAAATTGGTTGGTTAGAGAAGAAAGTCCATTTGGTACCAGAGTGTTCCCTTAAATATGTGGTTAGAGCCATTTTTGAGTAAATAAAAAGTATTGAACATTTTTCCATGTAAAGGGTAGTTTGGGATTTTTTTTTAAATCTTTGTATCACATATTTTGGTGATGCTCTACCTGCCACACAACACGTGTGAAACAAACATTGACCTAGCATTCTGAGTTGCCATTGCCTCGTGATTTACCAGCAAAAATGATTTACTGCCATGTTAGCTCAGTTGATCAGAGCAAATGCATGGAAAGTGGAAGATCCATGGTTCAAATTCTGGCTATGACATTGAATTTTTCAGTCTGATTCTATGTTTCCAAGCAAGTCTGCTATTTATTAAACATTTTCATTGCATTCAAAGGCACCTTTCCCTAAAAATTCCTTCTTTTTATTCAGGGATCCTCAAAACATCTATTATCATTCAAGCCTCAAAATCAAATTTGGTAGAGTACAATACTTCCTGTAGGTTGTGGAGAAAGTAAAAATGGGTAAATATTAAATACATACCTTACTGAGGATGTATGGTAACACAAACACATTTTACATGGTACATTCTCAGTTAATCAATAGTATTGATTAAAATACAGGGTGTATGCAAATGATTATGGGATTTTAAACTGATATTTTTTCCCTGCAGAATCCAAATTAGTTTTGAATAATAACTTAAAGTAGACAGTAACTATGGATTCTACATGCTCGGATTGTTTTGTATATTGTAATGTAATAAACAAAATATGTTTGCAAAAAGCTTTTTGTATCTTGGAGTTCACAAAGGATAATTTAGTGGTTGCAGTTCAGCAGGCATAGATGCAGTCTTAGAATGGTGGGTGAGTCAAGAACCAGCAATTCCAACAAGGACAACATGGGAGGTGTTAAGAAAACATGTCAGAGTGGCAAGAAACTGGAGCCCATATTGAACCCTTTGTTATCATAACTTGCACATTTAATCAAGTAACACTGAGTCAAAATTAACACTTAATAAATAAGTCAAAATTTTGCTTTACTGTGTACCACTTCCAGTTTCTTGCACATTTTTCCACAATTTAAGTCATGAGTCAGAATTATATTGTATTTCACAGAGAAAATATATAAGTTTAAACAGTTGACTAATTTTGAAGATTTAGAAGCTAGTAACAGTGATATGTCATAATTTAAAATAGAGAGTTGAGGGTTGTTACACTACATCACTATGATATTCTTACTTGCAGAAGAAAGAATATCAAGTAAGAATATCATAGTGATGTAGTGTAACAACCCCCAACTCTCTATTTTAAAGTTTAAACAGGACTGGCTCCAGAAGTTTTGCTGCATTGTGTGATAATTGCAAGTGCTGCCCCCTCATCTTTTAGAAATAACTAATTTTTATCTGCAATGCCAGTGCTCCTAGACTAGTTATTCTCACAAAAGCTAAATTTACTTATTTACTAGCAGGGGTAATCAAAACTAGAAGCTAAGAAGAGGTTTTTCTGAGTGAAACATTAGATGTGCAATGTCACACAATAAAAATGTTTATTGCTTCATCGGGAGATTCAATGACCTGACAGTTGACTGCACTGTAATGTTACATGCCACTCTACCATTTGTACTTTGTGTTACTGTTAGCATGTGGTATGAGACATCTGTAGAAATGGTTGTGGTTAATGTGTTCGTGGTAATCCCTAGATCTTCTTGAATTGAGCAGCAGTAGGTGAGCTTGCATCAGTCCAGCCTCTTAATACCGGCATTCAACCAACCGTACTATTTCCCTTAAATTCTTATTTTTATACTTATCTTGAAAGTAATGCTCTTAAGGCTACAATATTGGATTTTTCGAGTACTATTTATTATCTTGAACTCAAATCCCAGATCATGAAGGACCTCGTTCAAAGAGAAGTGAAGAAATAATTTTGTGTGTGGTAGGATGTAGTAGCCACAGATATGCTCTCTTATTGCGTTTAATTCAAGTTTCTGTGGAGTTTAAAAGCAGTAGTTACTAACAAAGTAGGCCAACAACACAAGAAGTAACTGAATGCAAAAACAGCAGTCATCAATATAAAGCTAGTGGCTTGGAACACCCATGTTTATAAACGTGATGTTTTGATGAAATCATCAATGAGGATCACATCCAAAGCTTTATTCATCACCAGTATCTCCACAAAGTCGCTCTGTCAAATTTTCACACACCTTGTTTATGTGTGGCAAGGCTAGTTAATATTCTATAAATGAGAAACTTAAAACAATGCACAAAACTTACTATAGGAGAAACACAAATCTCATAAAAAGAAATTCCAATGTGTTACATTCACATGACTTTCTCTACCTCTATTGCTTATTTTGTATTTGTATTTGTATTTATTGTGCTAAGAGTTTTACAAATTTGATTGTCTACTGCACTTTGACCCTGGTCACTCATTCAGTAGACAATCACTACAGTTTATTTACATTTTACAATTTCTTGTCAATAAATTATCTTGCTCTTTTTTTCAGTTTTTTTTTTCATGTCCCATTTCCACTTGTTTTTCACTTATCATTTATTGATTACTTAACCATCACACATTCACTATAGTTTTCCATTCAAAGTAAGATGCGCTACCTCTTACTTTCCTCTTTCCACTGTCCAAAGCCATTTATTTTTTAGTTTACACAAAAACTGTCCAATGCTCCTAGCGTCTTTGCACATCATTTCGATTATAAGAGTATTTCTATACCCCTTCAACCACTTCTTATTAAAAAATTCTTTTCTCCAATTTTCTGTTCCTTGGCACTTAAATACTATGTGTTCAATGTCTTCATTACCACCATATATCGGACATTGGTTCTGAGGAATATCCTGTCTTAGCCCTTTTAGCCTCCATGCTCCGGTTCTTACCCATGCAATAGATTCTCTCTCTTCTTTATTTACTATGTCTATATATTTTTCCCTACCCCATGTATTTTTCATTGGCCTATAACAAACTAATGAGCTCTTTTCGGCAATCTCACTGAACATAATTTGTATTTCTATATCTTCCAGTCTTTTCCTTGCCTTTTTCCAAAAATGTTTTACATTATTTTCTCTCCTTCTCCATATATCTCCTAACCCATTTTTCTCCAAAATATTCCGTAATTTACTTACCCATCCAACATTCATTAAGCTCTTCTCTTGGTATTCAATACATTGTCCTAACACATTACTTTTTCCTAGATTTAAACTTCTGAACCAAAATTTCAAAGCTCTTTCCATTATCTTCCCCTTAGTTGGCACACTGTCCATCTTTAATTGTGCTACCTGTCTTACAATTGACTTCGATAGCCCTAGTATTTCTCTACAAAACATCCTGTGCACCACATCTATACATTCCCATCCTCTATCTAATCCCCATATTTCTATACCATACATCATTTTTGCCTCCACAACCATCTCATAAACTTTTTCCAGCCATTTAACATTTATATTAGGTACTTTATATTTGCAGCTTCTAATTGCTGCCATCGCCCATTTATGTTTTGCCAATGCAAACTTCTTTTCTTTCTCCCATTTATTACCTCCATCTATTTTTACTCCTAAATAGATACAGTCATGCACTACCCTGTAATCTTTATTCTCTCCCTTCCACTTTTCATATTTGCCTAATTTTCCCCCCTTTTTGAAAACCACAATCTGTGTTTCTCTTGATTCACTTTTAACCTCCATTCTTTACAATATACATCAATTGCTTGTAATGATTGTTTTAAACCACTTACTGTAATAGATCCTACCACTAGGTCATCTGCAAAAAGAAGTCCTGGGATTTCGATGTTGTTAATTACTGGTGCACAGTTATTATTCCTTCCAATTTCTAGTAAGACATCATATATGTATAAATTAAATAAAACTGGACTTAGCTTACATCCTTGCCGAAGGCCTTTCTTTTGTGGAATTTCGTTTGTTACACAGCCTGTCTCCACCCTTACACAGAAGGTGTTCTCAAAATACAGTGCTTTAAGAATATTCACCAATTGCTGACTTACTCCCTTACACACTAATTTATGCCACAGAAGTTGTAGCTCAATTCGGTCATAAGCTTTCTCTAAGTCTACAAAAGCCATATACAATTTACCCCTTTTTTCTTTTAAATATTTGTCTGCTAATGTCTTTATAATAAATAAATTATCAATTGTTCTCCTTCCCTTGCGAAAGCCCATCTGTAATTCTGAAAGGATATTATATTCTTCAACCCAAAATTGTAGTCTCGCTGCCAAAATGCCCGCAAAAAGTTTTCCTATATTCGATAATAATGCAATACCTCTGTAGTTATTAGGTTTATCGACATTGCCCTTGCCTTTATATATAGGATGGATGATAGCTTCTCTCCATCGTTTAGGTACATAACCCTTTTTAATAATTACATTAAATAAATCTATTAAAATTTTCACTCTCCCTGTTTCATTACACCACTCCTTAAGAAACTCTGTTGGGATGCCATCAATTTCAGTAGCTTTATTTTTCTTCAGTAACTTAACTTGTTTTATTATTTCCTCACTCCTAATTTCACCATCCAATATCTCTACAAAAACATTCCTTATTTCCAAAAATCTCATACTTCCTATATTCCTTTCTTCCCCATATAATGTTTTAAAATACTCCATCCATTGTCCTGGCTCAACATTGGGTTTAGTTACACATTTATTATAGGTCGACTTATCAAATTCCTTTCATTGCATTCCCTCCAGTCCTTTTTCTTTTCCTCTAACAATAAATTATGTGAGTTCCTCCCTTGCATATAATCGTCCCTAGATTTTCTATCACCTAATTCCCTCCACCTAACCAACAGTTGTTTTACTTGTCTTTTTGATACCCTACATTCTTCATCAAACCAGTCCTTATCATATATGTAAACCCTCTTTCTACTTTCTCTACTACGTATAGTAAGTAGGGGAAGTATTGCATTCCACCCAAAAATTCGATACCGAGATTTCACCGGAAATACATGTTTTGAGACCTCCTGAATCCAAAAAAAGCATTTTCGGAAACATGTCCGTGTGTGTGTCTGTGTGTGTGTGTGTGTCTGTGTGTGTGTGTGTGTGTGTGTGTGTGTGTCTGTGAACAGCATAACTCAAAAACGAACAGTCGAATAAACACCAAACTTGGTATTTAGGTTCAGTATCTTCCAGAGATGCGACACGAAGGTTTTCAAGAAAATCCCCCCACCCCAGACTACCCTTTACATGGAACATTTTTCGAAATTTTTAATTTTCTCAAAAATGGCTCTAACGATTTTGATGAAAATATCATATGTTTAAGATAATGTTATGAGAAATGAAATGTATATCTTGAATTTTCTGGGAATGTCTCCAAAAGTATTCTTCATTGTGAACGACTTTTGCATAACTGGTAAACCATAAGAGATAGACAAAACTTTACTACACAAAAAATGTAGATCGCGTTAAAATACACAATTTATGTCATATACATTTCTTTTGTTGAGTGAACCGTTTTCGAGATATTGCTTGTTATTTCCTTAAATTTTCCAATACTTATACTTTTTCTCAAATTCGTTATTCATTTTTTTTATGTCCTGGACATGCAAAGAGAATGGAATGCGCCACATAGCAACCAGCGTTAAAATATTTGACTATCGCTTAAAACCTACCATATTCCACTTGCATCTACAAGAAAATTACCAATAAGATTGACATCTCGATATCTCGATTAACATGAGGGATATGGAGAATAAGCGTTTGTAAAAATAGTTTGTACAAGAGTAGAGAAAGTCATGTGAGTGTAACACATCAGATTTTTTGTTTTCATTTCCTCTCCTGCCCTTTGCATAACTGTATTAAGGATATCTATTGCATTCTGAATTTGATTATTCTTAACCATGAATGTTACTCCACATAGACATATCTTTCCATAATTCGAGTCAAGAGTCTGTTTAAATGTGTCACAAAATTCTTCTTTCCATTTATAGCTAATATACTCTTTTTTACAATAGGTTTCCACTTTTATATTGTGTTTTACTTGTGAAGTGTGCATCATAAAATCCACAATCAGTGGATAATGCCCGCTAGTTGAGCTTAAATGTAATACCTTAAAATTACTTAAAATATGTCCTAAATTCGGAGGCCACAACACAAAATCTATTGCACTCTGCCATTATTGCTAACAAAGGTAAATTCTCCTTGTTCATCTTCCCCACATTTTCCATTCAAAATTTCTAAAGCATTCAACTCACAAAAATCAATAAATTTTTCACACTCTTTATCAACAAATTTGTCCTTGCTTTGCCTAAGTTTCTTACTTTTAAACACAATTTCATCACTCATCCAATCATTTCCAACATATGTATCACTTTCCCCAATCCTGATATTAAAGTCTCCCATTAGTATTACCTCTGCAGTTACAAATTTCTCCTTCAGCCTATCTATATCTTTTTTTATTTGATTAAGGAGATCAGGGTTATGAAACCGCGAGGATGCAGGGGGGGTTATATATTATTCCTACACAGAGTATGTACTTAACATCCATTATAACCCGCAGTATTTCTTTACTACTAGACCATGTTTCTTTAATTTCCTTACTTAAGCTGTTCCTTATAAAGAAACCTATACCTCCAGATACTCTTCCCTTTCTAGCTATTACCTCTCCTTTCCTACCAATGTATTCAAAGTCCTTTATATTTATCTGTTCCTCTTTTAACCACGTTTCTACTACCGCTAAATAATCCACTTTCGCCAACAGCTGTTTCAAAACTCCCACATATAACTTGTTTTTTAAACCCTCACAGTTCCAGAAGCCCATTCTCCTTGTTGTCCCTTTTTCCTATTGTGAGCCTGCTCTGTATCTAAAACCATCTAATCTTTTCCTACTTCTTAATTCAATTCCTTCTTTCGGCATTAACATTTTATTTTTATCTGATACCACAATGCTCCCATGTTCGGATGAAACAATATTATCCTCTTCTCCCTCTTCCGTATCTCCCCACTTCCTTGATACCATATCTTCTTTCTCCCCTCCGTTAGCGTGCACGCAACTTCTGCCTCTCCCCTCCTTGGTGAAACAATTCTCTTGGGTGACGTCACTTCTCTGGCTCCTCCCTCCGCCACTATTATCGCCACCATTGCAGTCCTACCGCGCCGAGCTGTTTGGGCCCTCCTTCCATTTGACGTCATCACAAGGTCATCAGTTCCTTGCTCTCTGCTGTTGTCCACCTATTTGGACTAGCCTTGCGATTACGTACTTCATTCTCCATGTTTGCTGCAAATTGTCGAGTTGTGAACTTTGATCTTCCTGTTTCATTTCTTGAAGCTATCGCTGACACCTGTTGATTCATTTCTGCCCTTTCATGTCGATTTTCTCTTGAATCTATATTGTCCGTATCACGTACCCTTTCATTGTCAATCCACAGCTGAAAGTTTGTAATATATGCCATTTTTCCCAGAGCTCTTGCTTCTTTCATTTTCTGAATTAAATTTCGTTGTACTGCTCTCTTATTTGGTCTTTGTTAATAAAGATATTTGTTCCTTTCCTCTCCTAAGCACTTCATGCACTAACTGTATTGTTGCTAGCTTCACCATTATTGCCCTCTTTCCAACTTGCCTCCCAAATCTAAAAGCCTCAACAATTTCCCATCCGTACATCTCTAATTCAAGCTTCTCCTTCATTATCTGCGCTATTTCTTCAGCTGGCCATATTCCTCTTCTCTCACTTACACCTAGAAACACCAGATTGAATCTTCTTTCCCTCTCCTCCATTCTTTCCTGTTTTGCTTCATACACTTCATCTATAATGTCCTCCTTGATATCCCTAATCATAAAGCACAATTTATCACTCAATCGTTGTTGCATACCTTCTATTTTATCCATTTTCTTATTTAGGTTCCCCAACAGTTCTTGAATATCCGTAGGGCCTGGATTCACTTCCACTCCTCCAATCACTAGTAGAATAGTTAATACACTCCCAATAATCAAAACGTTAACCATTTCCTCGCCAAAATGTATTCCTCTTGTTCTTGCAAATTTCATTCTCAAAATTTGTCCAATTCTCGCTCTATACACAGCTATATCCACACCCATTGTTACTTAGCTCCTTCCCAACACAACCGTCGTCTCTCGCTGCTGGCCTAGCACTCCCTATTGCTTATTAGTGGGTATACCGACTATTCTTACTAAAGGTTATTTTTCTATCTACTTCATTCTAATCCAAACAAACGTTTACAGAAACAGCTACATTACACATTTCGTTATAGAGAACAGCGATAGTCAAATGTTTAACAACTGAACGCTATATGCCAACCTTAAAAGGCCATACTGTTTCCATGACATCGCGAGAAACAACTGAATGTTGACACGACTGTAAAGAATGACCAAGTAATGAACAATTTGAGCCATTAACAATGCATATTTTGGAAATGGCTTATGCCACACAAAAAGTTTTTTGAAAAAGAAGGTTGTGTGTTTTAAAGAGATGTACATTTCTTCTGTGGTACATCATCTTCCTTAACGTTTAATACTTATACAAGATTATACAACATTCCTTCTGAATGAAAAAACTTCAAAGGCTATTCCCAGAAAATTCAAGATTTTATTTTTCATGTTAACATCATTAATATACAATATTTTTATCAAAATCAGTAGAGCCATTTTTAGGAAATCAAACATTTTGAAAAATATTGCATGTAAAGGGTAGTTTAGGGTGAGGAAAGTCATGTCGCATCTTTAGAAGGTACTAATTCTAAGTCTCAGTGTTTATCTGACTGTTTGTTGTTCACAGACATGCGCATACACGGACCTTTCAGGGTGCCTCAAAACATGTATTTGCAGTTGAATCTTGGTATCAAATTTTTGGGTGAAAATGCAATACCTTCTCTGCCTACTATGTACATGGTACAGTTTATGTCAAATAGCATTGTTTACATTTTCAAAATGTTTGCTGTTGTTTTGTTTGAATTTTTAAATATTTTAAGAAGTACATTGGTTTGTTTCATGAGCCAATAAATAGCATTTAATAAATGTTTTCTAAACCATTGACTGCTGTTGGACACCTACAACAAAACTTGTTTACAAATCAACAGAAATGATGTGTTACATTCACATGACCTTCTCTACCATAGCTTATACAAATTCTTCTTCTATCTATTTCATGTTAACTAAATGAACACTTGTACTAGTAGTCTTGTTGTGCTGCAAAGAGAATAGTGACAGTCTAATGATGTACCAGTTATACAAAATTCCTTCCAGATGAAGAGGACTTCCCAGAAAATACTCCATATAAAGGGTAGTTTACCGAGTGAGGTAGCACCATGAGGTCATCAGGTGAATACTGGGGTGGTCCTGTCCTTCCATTCATCTTTCACCTGTTTTAGGGTTGCAAGCGTCGACGATGGTGTCTCATTGTTGCATGGCAGAGAAAAAGGATGCTCTCTGTTAACTTTCTCCATGCCTCGGTCTTTGGCTAGTTGCCAGGGAATAACAAAAACCACCCCTTCAAAAGGGGATTGGAGTCTCTGTGTGGGGTGCAGGGACCCCGGTCTGTCTGTCCAACTGTTGGGGAAACTGAATCTGTCATTGCTGTGCCGTCACTCCTGGTTCCGGCCGCCCTGTGTCTCCTCCTCTTACCTCCTCCCTCCCTTTGGGGCATAGGTATGATATCTTCACTGAATCTAATAATAAGAGTATAAGGGTATTTAGGGAAGGGGAGATTTTCCTTAAAATCTTTGAGTTGCATCTTGCTTAAATATCAAGTTTGGTTGATATTGTAATGAAAAGAAGCTAGAAACAGTGATGTGTATTGAATTTATTTAAAGGTGAGTCGGAATTGTTACACTAACATCACTTAACATACTTAAGTGAGTAAACTTAAGTGATGTTAGTGTAACAATTCCGACTCACCTTTAAATAAAATCAAGTTTGGTAATTATTGGATTTTTTGTTTTTGAATTTTGCTGTTCACAGCCACATGTACTTGTGGTGAAATTTTGACACTGAATTTTTGGAACACAATTCTTGTTACCTACTTATACAAACCAAGTAATTACTTTCATACATACCAGATCAGTCTTATCTTTCAATTTCTTCAAATGTTCCTCCCGCTCTTCCTTCAGTTTGCTTAATTTGTTTTCTCTGTCTTCCAGATCTGCTTCATACTTCTCCATCCACCATTCTGTAGTCTCAGATAGATTCTGCATTACATACAACAGTAGGTTTCAATTTGACCCTTAGCTCATCTAATTAATTCTCAAGGAGGATTTAGTTAAACCAATGTTTACAATATGACATTAGTAATTATAGGCAATCATTTTAATCTCTGAAATTGCTAACATTTGAATAGATACAACACATTACAGGATTTTCAACATAGTTTTAGAAGGACAATTTTACGGTACGTTCATGAAATAACAGATAAACTAACAACAGGATAATCTCATTTTGTTTATCTTTCTAAAGCATTTGTTACAGAAATGATGAGATTAGGGGGCTTGCCCTGCAACTAATTTTCAATTACACCTATATAACCGGATTGAAACAATTGACTACGAATTAGGGAAGCATGTAAATACAATACAAGCTAAATTACAAAGTGTAAAGTATGGTGTCCCATAAAGAACTCTGCTGGGGCCTCTGTTCCTCATTTGGAGGTAATAAATGGGAGAAACAAAAGAAGTTTGCATTGGCAAAAGGTAAAGGGGCGATGGCAGCAATTAGAAGCTGCAAATATAAAGTACCTAATATAAATGTTAAATAGCTGGAAAAAGTTTATGAGATGGTTGTGGAGACAAAAATGATGTATGGTATAGAAATATGGGGATTAGATAGAGGATGGGAATGTATAGATGAGGTGCACAAGATGTTTGTAGAGAAATACTAGGGCTACCGAAGTCAATTGTAAGACAGGTAGCGCAATTAGAGATGGGCAGGGTGGCAACTAAGGGGAAGATAATGGAAAGAGCTTTGAAATTTTGATTCAGAACTTTAAATCTAGGAAAAAGTAATGTGTTAAGACAATGTATTGAATACCAAGAGAATAGCTTAAGGAATGATGGAGGGGCAAGTAAATTACGGAACATTTTGGAGAAAAATGGGTTAGGAGACATGTGGAGGAGAAGAGAAAATAACGTAAAACATTTTTGGAAAAAGGCAAGGAAAAGACTAGAAGATATAGAAATACAGAACATGTTCAGTGAGATTGCCAAAAAGAGCTCATTGGTTTGTTATAGGCCAATTAAAAATATATGGGGTAGGAATAAATATATAGACATAGTAAATCAAAAAAAGAGAGAATCAATTGCATGGGTAAGAACCGGAGCATGGAGGCTAAGAGGGTTAAGACAGGGTATTCCTCAGAATCAATGTTCAATATGTGGTGGTAATGAAGACATTGAACACATAGTATTTAAGTGCCAAGGAACAGAAAATTGGAGAAGAGAATTTTTTTAAAAAGAAGTGGTTGAAGGGGGACAGAAATGCACTTATGATCGAATGATGTGCAAGGACGCTAGGAGCATTGGACAGTTTTTGTGTAAAGTCAAAAAATAAATGGTTTTGGACAGTGGATAGAGAAAAGTAAGAGGTAGCGCATCTTACTTTGAATGGAAAACTATGGTGAATGTGTGATGGTAAAATAATCAATAAGTGATAAGTGAAACACAAGTGGAAACGGGACATGAAAAACTGAAGCAAGATAATTTATTGACAGGAAATTGTAAATGTAGATAAACTGTAGTGCTTGTCTACAGAATGCGTTGATGGGAAATTGTAAAATGTAGATAAACTGTAGTGATTGTCTACAGAATGAGTGGCCAGGGTCAAAGTTCAGTAGATAATAAAATTGTAAATCTCTTAGCATAATAAATAGATAAAAATATATGTAAATGACATTATCTTCCCATAATAACTCATGCAGACAATACAACTGCTGTATGCCGGAGTGAGACAGCAGAACTATTAAATATCAGTCTAAACAATGCAGCCAATTCATTAATAAAATATTTTGAGTATAATATACAAAAAACAAAAATAATATGTTCAATAAGTATAAAAACATGCGGTTAAAAGTTTGAAATATTTTTGTGGAGAAAGTAAACTCATATAAATGTTCAGGAATTAGAGTAGATAATTGGCTATCATAGTCACAGCATATTGATCATCTGTGCAAAATAATTGTTCAATAATGCACCCCTTAAACATTTTCAAAATTACAAGGATATAACATTTTTAAGAATGATTTATTATGAAAGTATATAATTGCATTTAAATTACACTTTTTTTTTCAAATCAAACTAATCCTTCATTAACTTAACCTATCTCATTTCCAACTCAACAAATATATACATTAAAGAACCACAATAAACAAGAAAATATAGTAAATGGCATGATAAACATAGCCAAATGATATACATTATTTGGTAATTAATAAGATCTTACATTTCCAAATCCTTGAATTATGTTTTTACATATGCTAGAAAACTAAGCACACCATTATATGATATACTAAACTCGAGACAACATTCCTCCTGCATTGATCCAACATTCAAACCCACAAGAATTCAACCCATCCGAAACAAATGTATGAGTATGATTGACTCCAAGAATGAAGCCCAGAATTTTATTTCTGTAATGTCCATTCTTACCATACTGATGAAGGGGACAATAGGTCCTTGAAACATGTCTACTAGTAATAGGGATGTGCAAGCTCCAATGACTTTAAATTTAACTGTACTGACCTTCATGTTTTCCTCAATGAAGGCTGTGATTTCAGCACTACAGCGCGTTTCTATGTTTGTCATTTGTTCATAATCCAAAAGCTGTCTGTCCAGGTCCTTCTCTTGGTTTTGCAATAACATGGCATTTTGCTCAGCACGCGAACGCTCCCAGTGATGCAGATATTTGAACTTGAGTCCATTATAGAACAGCACATTCTGAATTTCATCCTATAATTTAACAATACATGTAACCCCAAATAAATTATGTATTACTGCATAACAGCCACTAACATTTGTATAAAAGCACAGAGACTTTGAATGTTTTCTACATCACCATAGTTACTTACTTAGGTATAAGGGTTTTTGAGAAAGTTATCAGCGTGAGAAAGAAAACACAACATTTTTATTTTTCAGCAGAGTCACTTTTCTAGATAGTCTAACTTCTTTATCCAGCTCATAAAATAGTTTGTGTGGCTTCTGAGCTAAATCTCTGTCCAGCAAGCAGTTTTTTCATATTTGGGAAGAGCAAAAACTGGTCAATGTTTAATAAATCAATCCTTAAAACAACACATGTTTCCTCATAATCTAAACAAACCAAAACTAAAGCCACTTTGTGAAAAATCTGATGTGTTACATTCCTATGACTTTTTCTAGTCTTTTCCTTATTAGCAAACTATATATTTTGTTTGTTAATGATGCTGTCAATTGCCAGGATCATATCAGCACTGCTGGTGTGCCAGGAGTTCTTTTACATGCCACTAAATCTACTGACATGGGGTTGTCACTTAAAAACCATTCAGTCTGGGTTTGTACTCACAATGCTAGGATCAGAAGCCAGCACCTAACCAATTGATCATCCTCACTGACATTCCTTATTAGTGGCTTACAAAAGTTTCTTTTCCTATCTAATTAATTTTAATTGAGATAAAGCTTTCCAGAAATGGCTACATCACACGTTTTGTTATAAATACAAAGGGATAGTCAAATGTTGGCTTTAAAATTCCATACTCTTTCCACAATATTGCAAGAAACAACTGAAAATTGACAAGACAGAATGGTTAAGTATTAAACAATTTGAACCATTAATAAAGGTTATCTCGGAAATTCCTTATGGCATAAAAGATGTATTTGAAATTAATTGTGTGTTTTAAAGAGATCTACATTTTTAATGTAGTATGTTTTTGTTTATTGCTTAATGTTTACCAGTTGTACAAGATTATACAAAATTCCTTCTGAATGAAGAAGATTTCACAGGAAATTCAAGACATGCATTCTATTTCTAATATAAATATCTTTAATATATGGTATTTTAATCAAAAGCATTAGAGCCAGCTTTTAGAAAATCATTAGGGTAATTGGAGGTTGGGGAATTGTCACGTCACATCTTTGTTAGGTACTGAACCTAATACCAAGTTTGGTATTGATCTGAATTTTTGTTTTGAGTTATGTTGTTCACAGATACACACCTACTCTGTACATGGTAGAGAACGTAAAACGGTACTCACTATAGACCAATAGCACTGTTATCAGTATTTTCAAAAATTCTAGAAAAAGTAATATACAAAAAGGTAATACCTTCCTATGTCATTAGTAAGTGTCAATTTGGCTTCCAAAGCAACAAATCCACTAACCTGGCAACAATGAACCTCACTGATACTTTGGACAGATGGGGCTATTCTTAGATGTAATCAAATAGAGATTCATGACTAACTGTATAATTGAATCCAATCATACCTAGAAAACAGGAAACAGTTAGTAGAAATAGAATACATAGGTGCACCAAATTAAAAAGTAGAAGCATAGACAGTTAAAATGCTTTATGTGTTTTCTTTGTATTCTTAGTTATCATGAAAAAAGAATTTAAATTGCTACATATTTGACAACACCACTCCCTGTGCTGCCAGCACGTTGAAGTGGGAAAACAAACGAGGTCACATGCACCTCTAGTGTAAACAGAGCTCTGCAGTAGATATCCCACACTAAATGTGGGAGGCATTTTAACATTTTTCTTTTTGTTTCATTCATTAACTGCCTTTCAATGTTCAGAAAAGCAAATCTTTCCCTTGCTGCTGTGGTTGATAAAATACCAGCCTCACAAGGAGAATCTGCAATCCAGCATCTCTCTTTCACATACTATACAAGGAAACATTAAGGGGAACTCTAAATAATCATGCCATAGAAGTTAGAGGAAGAGAATTATTCAATAAATTACCTAGGGAAATAAAGAACATAAACCAGCCAAATGTAATGATGAAAACAATAAAGAAATACTTAATAGAAAATGAATTTTATAGTATAGATGAATTGTACATGGAAAAGCAATGTAAAGTGAAAATTTATATTTAAGGTAAACTTAATGTAAATGTAATGTAAAAGGATAATTGATACTGAAGGTAAAAATGTTAATGAAAAGTAATGTAAAATTATAATCTGTACTTTTTAAATTATTTTATAGTTTGTATTTGTATTTATTGTGCTAAGAGTTTTACAAATTTGATTGTCTACTGCACTTTGACCCTGGTCACTCATTCAGTAGACAATCACTACAGTTTATTTACATTTTACAATTTCTTGTCAATAAATTATCTTGCTCTTTTTTTTCAGTTTTTTTTTTCATGTCCCATTTCCACTTGTTTTTCACTTATCATTTATTGATTACTTAGCCATCACACATTCACTATAGTTTTCCATTCAAAGTAAGATAATGATGGATGGGTAAGTAAATTATGGAACATTTTGGAGAAAAATGGGTTAGGAGATATGTGGAGAAGGAGAGAAAAAGGTGAGGAAAAGACTGGAAGATATAGAAATACAAATCATGTTCAGTGAGATTGCCGAAAAGAGCTCATTAGTTTATTATAGGCCAATGAAAAATACATGGGGTAGGGAAAAATATATAGACATAGTAAATAAAGAAGAGGGAGAATTTATTGCATGGTTAAGAACCAGAGCATGGAGGCTAAGAGGGTTAAGACACGGTATTCCTCAGAACCAATGTCCGATATGTGGTGGTAATGAAGACATTGAACACATAGTATTTAAGTGCCAAGGAACAGAAAATGTTATATTTGTAATTGGACGTGTCCTTTAAATGTATTTAAAAGGATGATAATAAAATAAAATGAAATGAAAATGAAATTTGTTTCTCAAAGTGCAGGTACCACAGTATCACTTTATTTCAAATTATTTTAATAATGAATGTAACCTTATGTAATCGACCAAGTGAAAATAACAAATTCTAAATGAGCATTCCTTTGCCTGCATTCACTTGTATAGACAACTTTATCTGCAAAACAAGGTTTAATGTAACATTTCTAGCTAAACTTATGAGAAAAGATGTTAGTTACTAAAAATGTACTTGCTTTCATTTCTGCACCAATCAGCTCTTCATTCTGGGTCACAGCACATTAGACCATTCCAAAACTGCAGCTCCTAATCCATGTCTTAGCAAATAAAATTACAATAGAACTATTTGTCCATGGTGACCATGACACAGGTCCCCTTCTACCAATCCATCTGTTGGGAAACCTTTCTGCATACAATCATGCAGCAGCTCTGCCGTATGCAAGTAGCATATCGGTCATTTAGATATTTGTGCATGTCAACAACTTACTGCACTAGTACACTACCTCATTAGGATGCGAACCTTGGACTATGGGTGGATGTAGTGCATGTGTTAAGGCACAGTTCATCCATCCACCTTACGCTGAGGGTGAAAGGGTTGCATAACTACATTAGGAAACCGACAACATTCTGATGAAACTTTGACACCCCACAGCATCCAAATCATGTATTTCTGGAAATGGGTTCTCTCTTGAAAAATCTGATGTGTTACACTCACATGACTTTCTCTACCCTTGTACAAACTATTTTTACAAACGCTTATTCTCCATATGCTTTATGTTAATCGAGATATCGAGATGTTAATCTTATTGCTAATTTTCTTGTAGGTGCAAGGGGAATTGCTAGGCTTTAAGCGATAGTCAAATGTTTTAAGAGCTGGTTGCTATGTGGAGCATTACCAGGACCAAAAAAAATGAATAACGAATTTGAGAAAAAGTATAAGTATTGGAAAATTTAAGGGAATAACAAGCAATATCTTGAAAATGGTTCACCCCATAAAAAAAAATTTGATGTGTTACACTCACATGACTTTCTCTACTCTTGTACAATCTATTTTTACAAACGCCTATTCTCCATATGCTTCATATTAATCGAGATATCGAGGTGTCAATCTTATTTGTAATTTTCTTGTAGATGCAAGGGGAATATGGTAGCTTTTAAGCGATAGTCAAATATTTTATCGCTGGTTGCTATGTGGCGCATTCCATTCTCTTTGCATGTCCAGGATATAAAAAAATGAATAACGAATTTGAGAAAAAGTATAAGTATTGGAAAATTTAAGGAAATAACAAGCAATATCTCGAAAACGGTTCACTCAACAAAACAAATGTATATGATATAAGTTGTGTATTTTAACGCGATCTACATTTTTTGTGTAGTAAAATTTTGTCTATCTCTTATGGTTTACCAGTTATGCAAAAGTCGTTCATAATGAAGAATACTTTTGGAGACATTCCCAGAAATTTCGAGATATACATTTCATTTCTCATGACATTATCTTAAACATATGATATTTTCATCAAAATCGTTAGAGCCATTTTTGAGAAAATCAAAATTTTCGAAAAATGTTCCATGTAAAGGGTAGTCTGGGGTGGGGGGATTTTCTTGAAAATCTTTGTGTCGCATCTCTGGAAGATACTGAACGTAAATACCAAGTTTGGTGTTTATCCGACTGTTAGTTTTTGAGTTATGCTGTTCACAGACAGACACACACAGACACACACACACACACAGACACACACAGACACACACACACACACACACACAGACACACACACACACACAGACACACACACACGGACATGTTTCCAAAAATGCTTTTTTTGGATTCAGGAGGTCTCTAAACATGTATTTCCGGTGAAATCTCGGTATCGAATTTTTGGGTGGAATGCAATACTTCCCCTACTTACTATACGTAGTAGAGAAAGTAAAAATGTATATGACATAAATTGTGTATATTAATGCGATCTACATTTTTTGTGTAGTAAAACTTTGACTATCTCTTATGGTTTACCAGTTATGCAAAAGTCGTTCTCAATGAAGAATACTTTTGGAGACATTCCCAGAAAATTCAAGATATAAATTTCATTTGTCATGAAAATATCTTAAACATATGATATTTTAATCAAAATCGTTAGTCATTTTTGAGAAAATTAAAATTTTTAAAAAATGTTCCATGTAAACGGTAATGTGGGGTGGGGGGATTTTCTTGAAAACCTTTGTGTCGCATCTCTGGAAGATACTAAATCTAAATACCAAGTTTGGTGTTTATCCAACTGTTCGTTTCTGAGTTATGCTGTTCACAGACACACACATGGACATGTTTCCAAAAATGCTTTTTTTTGGATTCAGGGGGCCTGAAAACATGTATTTCCGGTGAAATCTTGGTATAAAATTTTTGGGTGGAATACAATACTTCCCCTACTTACTGTACGTAGTAGAGAAAGTAAAAATATTCACTTTAATGTCCCTCATAATGTCCTAAGCATCATTGATTTTTACTTTCTCTACTACGTATAGTAAGTAGGGGAAGTATTGCATTCCACCCAAAAATTCGATACCGAGATTTCGCCGGAAACACATGTTTTGAGACCTCCTGAATCCAATAAAAGCATTTTTGGAAACATGTCCGTGTGTGTGTCTGTGTGTGTGTGTGTGTGTGTGTGTGTGTGTGTCTGTGTGTCTGTGAACAGCATAACTCAAAAACGAACAGTCGGATAAGCACCAAACTTGGTATTTAGGTTCAGTATCTTCCAGAGATGCGACACGAAGGTTTTCAAGAAAATCCCCCCACCCCAGACTGCCCTTTACATGGAAGATTTTTTGAAAATTTTAATTTTCTCAAAAATGGCTCTAACGATTTTGATGAAAATATCATACGTTTAAGATAATGTCATGAGAAATGAAATGTATATCTCGAATTTTCTGGGAATGTCTCCAAAAGTATTCTTTATTGTGAACGACTTTTGCATAACTGGTAAACCATAAGAGATAGACAAAATTTTACTACACAAAAAATGTAGATCGCGTTAAAATACACAACTTATGTCATATACATTTCTTTTGTTGAGTGAACCGTTTTCGAGATATTGCTTGTTATTTCCTTAAATTTTCCAATACTTATACTTTTTCTCAAATGCGTTATTCATTTTTACTTTCTCTACTACGTATAGTAAGTAGGGGAAGTATTTTTATGTCCTGGACATGCACAGAGAATGGAATGCGCCACATAGCAACCAGCGTTAAAATATTTGACTGTCGCTTAAAAACTACCATATTTCCCTTGCATCTACAAGAAAATTACCAATAAGATTGACATCTCGATATCTCGATTAACATGAAGCATATGGAGAATAAGCGTTTGTAAAAATAGTTTGTACAAGAGTAGGGAAAGTCATGTGAGTGTAACACATCAGATTTTTTTTCTATGCACACTGTATATCGATTGGTCAAGTGGTTATGTTCACTGATAGAATATGCAGGTTTATTACACGAGATGTAAAAACCACCTTAGAGGAAACATTAATAATAATAATAATAATAATAATAATAATTATTATTATTATTATTATTATTATTATTATTATTATTATTATTTCATCCGGTGTATCAATGCATTGATTTTGGACATGTCATTTCATTTCATTATATTACAATATGTATACATATATACACACACATAATTACATAGTTATTTACAACTCATCCAAATTATATAAGCATAGTGAGTATTCTTTTACTGCAAGTTTCCATGACTTTTAAATTAAACATAATTTTAATAAAGATTAAAAACAGAAGCGTTATTAACAGTGAAGTATTCATCATGATTTAGATTGAGTCACACTTTTTTACACTCACCTTCACTAATTAAAGTTACATAAAACAGGAAACGTTTTCGAGGGCATTCGTCCTCATCGTCAGCGACTGGGTGACTAAGGGTCGCTTTCTCCCATGTCCTCTTCTTCCTCATCCTGCGAATTCTGACCCTGTTGGCGTCTGGTGTTGGGGGCACAAAGTTTTAACACATTGCTTACAGGCGGAATTTTAAAATTAATGACGTTGTTGCTGTTTTTGACGATGTGTATTTTTTCCCAGATGTTCAATTCTATTGGTGAGGTGAGGGGTTTTAACAACTTTATACTTTGGCCAATGTTGTGGTTTTCAGTCCAAAAATGGTGTGATACAGCGGATTTCTTTGTTTTAGTTTTATGTTTCTTTGGTGTTCCTTAAGTCTGGTTTCCAAGTTTCTGTTAGTTTTTCCTATGTAATATTTCTCACAATCCTCACAACTGATCTCGTAAATTCCGGATTTTAGTGCGTTTGGGATGGTATTTTTGAGAGGTATGTTTAGTAAGTTCTTCAAGCTGAATTTGTTCTGTGGAGCTAGTCTTATGTTAAATTTGTTGAAGATTCGTTCAAATTTTCTAAAGGCCCAAGGGTGGTATGTGAATTTCTTGAATTTCCAATTTGTGTTTGAGAGAGGCGTTAGAGTGGTGGAATGTGAAATTGCCTTGAGTTTTTCCTTCTTGTATATCATATTCCTTATAAGATCTGAGTTGAATCCATTAGTTACTGTTATTTTTTCTATACGTTGTTGTTCTTTTAAAAATTCTTCTTTACTCAAGGGAACGCTATGCAACCGGTGGATTAAACTTCTAAAGACGGCTAGTTGGTGCGAAGTTGGGTTGCAACCATTTTTCTTTATATAGTTGTCCACATGTGTGGGTTTTCTATGTATGCCGAATTTAAAGCTATTTTCATCTCTGGTTATAATGAGGTCCAGGAAGGATAAGGTATTGTTCTCTTCAATTTCGATAGTGAATTTAATGCTGTTGTGCTGAAGGTTCAACAGTTTCAAAGCGTCTTCTGTTAGTTTCTGTGGTATGATGGAAAAAATATCATCAACATATCTCCGCCAAAATTTATATATGTGGGGGAAAGCTTTCACTATGTGGACTTCAAGGTGGCTCATGATATTTTTTCCATCATACCACAGAAACTAACAGAAGACGCTTTGAAACTGTTGAACCTTCAGCACAACAGCATTAAATTCACTATCGAAATTGAAGAGGTACAGTTGCCTAGCACTAAGGTCTCCGTGAACACGTATCGAGGCTGCAATCTGCCGTTCACGTATAGAAACAGGTATAGTTGTCTAGCACTAAGATCTCCGTGGACACGTATCGAAGCTGCAATCAAAATCGTTAGAGCCATTTTTGAGAAAATTAAAATTTTCGAAAAATCTTCCATGTAAAGGGTAGTCTGGGGTGGGGGGAATTTCTTGAAAACCTTCGTGTCGCATCGCTGGAAGATACTACACCTAGACACCCGCACATGTGCGCGTATTGCTCTGAAACTTATATCACGTCAAATAGCACGATTTTATAGCAAAACTGATGTGTTACACTCACATGACTTTCTCTACTCTTGTACAAACTATTTTTACAAACGCTTATTCTCCATCTACTTCATGTTAATCGAGATATCGAGATGTCAATCTTATTGCTAATTTTCTTGTAGATGCAAGGGGAACATGGTAGGTTATAAGCGATAGTCAAATCGTTTAAGCGCTGGTTGCTATTTGGCGCATTCTATTCTGTTTGCATATCCAGGACATAAAAATTGAATAACGAATTTGAGAAAAAGTATAAGTATTGGAAAAATTAAGGAAATAACAAGCAATATCTCGAAAATGGTTCACTCAACTAAAAAAATGTATATGACATAAATTTTGTATTTTAACGCGATCTACATTTTTTGTGTAGTAAAATTTTGTCCATCTGTTATGGTTTACCAGTTATGCAAAAGTCGTTCACAATAAAGAATACTTTTGGAGACCTTCCCAGGAAATTCAAGATATACATTTTATTTGTCATAAAAATATCTTAAATATATGATATTTTAATCAAAATCGTTAGAGCCATTTTTGAGAAAATTAAAATTTTCGAAAAATCTTCCATGTAAAGGGTAGTCTGGGGTGGGGGCATTTTCTTGAAAACCTTCGTGTCGCATCGCTGGAAGGTACTAAACCTAGACACCCGCACATGTGCGCGTATTGCTCTAAAACTTATATCACGTCAAATAGCACGATTTTATAGCAAAACTGATGTGTTACACTCACATGACTTTCTCTACTCTTGTACAAACTATTTTTACAAACGCTTATTCTCCATCTACTTCATGTTAATCGAGATATCGAGATGTCAATCTTATTGCTAATTTTCTTGTAGATGCAAGGGGAACATGGTAGGTTATAAGCGATAGTCAAATCTTTTAAGCGCTGGTTGCTATGTGGCGCATTCTATTCTGTTTGCATATCCAGGACATAAAAAATTGAATAACGAATTTGAGAAAAATTATAAGTATTGGAAAATTTAAGGAAATAACAAGCAATGTCTCGAAAATGGTTCACTCAACTAAAAAATCTGCTGTGTTACACTCACATGACTTTCTCTACTCTTGTACAAACTATTTTTACAAACACTTATTCCCCATATGCTTCATGTTAATCGAGATATCGAGATGTTAATCTTATTGCTAGTTTTCTTGTAGATGCAAGGGGAATTGGTAGGCTTTAAGGGATGGTAAAATATTTTAAGATCTGGTTGCTATGTGGAGTATTCCATTCTCTATGCATTACCAGGACAAAAAAAATAACGAATTTGAGAAAAAGTATAAGTATTGGAAAATCTAAGGGAATAACAAGCAATATCTCGAAAATGGTTCACCCAACAAAAAAAAATCTGATGTGTTACACTCACATAACTTTCTCTACTCTTGTACAATCTAATTTTACAAACGCCTATTCTCCATATGCTTCATGTTAATCGAGATATCGAGATGTCAATCTTATTGGTAATATTCATGTAGATGCAAGGGGAATATGGTAGCTTTTAAGCGATAGTCAAATATTTTAACGCTGGTTGCTATGTGGTGCATTCCATTCTCTTTGCATGTCCAGGACATAAAAAAATCTGATGTGTTACACTCACATGACTTTCTCTACTCTTGTACACACTATTTTTAAAAAACGCCTATTCTCCATATGCTTCATGTTAATCGAGATATCGATATGTCAATCTTATTGGTAATTTTCTTGTAGATGCAAGGGGAATATGGTAGCTTTTAAGCGATAGTCAAATATTTTAACGCTGGTTGCTATGTGGTGCATTCCATTTTCTTTGCATGTCCAGGACATAAAAAAAATGAATAACGAATTTGAGAAAAAGTATAAGTATTGGAAAATTTAAGGAAATAACAAGCAACATCTCCAAAACGGTTCACTCAACAAAAGAAATGTATATGACATAAGTTGTGTATTTTAACGCGATCTACACTTTTTGTGTAGTAACATTTTGTGTATCTCTTATGGTTTACCAGTTATGCAAAAGTTGTTCACAATAAAGAATACTTTTGGAGACATTCCCAGAAAATTCGAGATATACATTTCATTTCCCATGACATTATCTTAAACATATGATATTTTCATCAAAATCGTTAGAGCCATTTTTGAGAAAATTAAAATTTTCGAAAAATCTTCCATGTAAAGGGTAGTTTGGGGTGGGGGAATTTTCTTGAAAACCTTCGTGTCGCATCTCTGGAAGATACTGAACCTAAATACCAAGTTTGGTGCTTATCCGACTGTTCGTTTTTGAGTTATGCTGTTCACACACACACAGACACACACACAGACACACACACACACAGACACACAGACACACACACGGACATGTTTCCAAAAATTCTTTTTTTGGATTCAGGAGGTCTCAAAACATGTATTTCCGGTGAAATCTCGGTATCGAATTTTTGGGTGGAATGCAATACTTCCCCTACTTACTATACGTAGTAGAGAAAGTAAAAAATGAACAACGAATTTGAGAAAAAGTATAAGTATTGGAAAATTTAAGGAAATAACAAGCAATATCTCGAAAACGGTTCACTCAACAAAAGAAATGTATATGACATAAGTTGTGTATTTTAACCCGATCTACATTTTTTGTGTAGTAACATTTTGTCTATCTCTTATGGTTTACCAGTTATGCAAAAGTCGTTCATAATGAAGAATACTTTTGGAGACATTCCCAGAAAATTCGAGATATACATTTCATTTCTCATGACATTATCTTAAACATATGATATTTTCATCAAAATCGTTAGAGCCATTTTTGAGAAAATTAAAATTTTCGAAAAATCTTCCATGTAAAGGGTAGTCTGGGGTGGGGGGATTTTCTTGAAAACCTTCGTGTCGCATCTCTGGAAGATACTGAACCTAAATACCAAGTTTGGTGCTTATCCGACTGTTCGTTTTTGAGTTATGCTGTTCACAGACACACACACACACACACAGACACACACACACACACAGACACACACACGGACATGTTTCCAAAAATGCTTTTTTTGGATTCAGGAGGTCTCAAAACATGTATTTCCGGTGAAATCTCGGTATCGAATTTTTGGGTGGAATGCAATACTTCCCCTACTTACTATACGTAGTAGAGAAAGTAAAAAATGTATATGACATAAATTGTGTATTTTAACGCGATCTACATTTTTTGTGTAGTAAAATTTTGTCCATCTCTTATGGTTTACCAGTTATGCAAAAGTCGTTCACAATAAAGAATACTTTTGGAGACCTTCCCAGGAAATTCAAGATATACATTTTATTTGTCATAAAAATATCTTAAATATATGATATATTAATCAAAATCGTTAGAGCCATTTTTGAGAAAATTAAAATTTTCGAAAAATGTTCCATGTAAATGGTAGTCTGGGGTGGGGGCATTTTCTTGAAAACCTTCGTGTCGCATCGCGGGAAGATACTAAACCTAGACACCCGCACATGTGCGCGTATTGCTCTAAAACTTATATCACGTCAAATAGCACGATTTTATAGAAAAACTGTAGTGTTACACTCACATGACTTTCTCTACTCTTGTACAAACTATTTTTACAAACGCTTATTCTCCATCTACTTCATGTTAATCGAGATATCGAGATGTCAACCTTATTGCTAATTTTCTTGTAGATGCAAGGGGAACATGGTAGGTTATAAGCGATAGTCAAATCTTTTAAGCGCTGGTTGCTATGTGGCGCATTCTATTCTGTTTGCATATCCAGGACATAAAAATTGAATAACGAATTTGAGAAAAAGTATAAGTATTGGAAAAATTAAGGAAATAACAAGCAATATCTCGAAAATGGTTCACTCAACTAAAAAAATGTATATGACATAAATTTTGTATTTTAACGCGATCTACATTTTTTGTGTAGTAAAATTTTGTCCATCTGTTATGGTTTACCAGTTATGCAAAAGTCGTTCACAATAAAGAATACTTTTGGAGACCTTCCCAGGAAATTCAAGATATACATTTTATTTGTCATAAAAATATCTTAAATATATGATATTTTAATCAAAATCGTTAGAGCCATTTTTGAGAAAATTAAAATTTTCGAAAAATCTTCCATGTAAAGGGTAGTCTGGGGTGGGGGCATTTTCTTGAAAACCTTCGTGTCGCATCGCTGGAAGGTACTAAACCTAGACACCCGCACATGTGCGCGTATTGCTCTAAAACTTATATCACGTCAAATAGCACGATTTTATAGCAAAACTGATGTGTTACACTCACATGACTTTCTCTACTCTTGTACAAACTATTTTTACAAACGCTTATTCTCCATCTACTTCATGTTAATCGAGATATCGAGATGTCAATCTTATTGCTAATTTTCTTGTAGATGCAAGGGGAACATGGTAGGTTATAAGCGATAGTCAAATCTTTTAAGCGCTGGTTGCTATGTGGCGCATTCTATTCTGTTTGCATATCCAGGACATAAAAAATTGAATAACGAATTTGAGAAAAATTATAAGTATTGGAAAATTTAAGGAAATAACAAGCAATGTCTCGAAAATGGTTCACTCAACTAAAAAATCTGCTGTGTTACACTCACATGACTTTCTCTACTCTTGTACAAACTATTTTTACAAACACTTATTCCCCATATGCTTCATGTTAATCGAGATATCGAGATGTTAATCTTATTGCTAGTTTTCTTGTAGATGCAAGGGGAATTGGTAGGCTTTAAGGGATGGTAAAATATTTTAAGATCTGTTTGCTATGTGGAGTATTCCATTCTCTATGCATTACCAGGACAAAAAAAATAACGAATTTGAGAAAAAGTATAAGTATTGGAAAATCTAAGGGAATAACAAGCAATATCTCGAAAATGGTTCACCCAACAAAAAAAAATCTGATGTGTTACACTCACATAACTTTCTCTACTCTTGTACAATCTAATTTTACAAACGCCTATTCTCCATATGCTTCATGTTAATCGAGATATCGAGATGTCAATCTTATTGGTAATATTCATGTAGATGCAAGGGGAATATGGTAGCTTTTAAGCGATAGTCAAATATTTTAACGCTGGTTGCTATGTGGTGCATTCCATTCTCTTTGCATGTCCAGGACATAAAAAAATCTGATGTGTTACACTCACATGACTTTCTCTACTCTTGTACACACTATTTTTAAAAAACGCCTATTCTCCATATGCTTCATGTTAATCGAGATATCGATATGTCAATCTTATTGGTAATTTTCTTGTAGATGCAAGGGGAATATGGTAGCTTTTAAGCGATAGTCAAATATTTTAACGCTGGTTGCTATGTGGTGCATTCCATTTTCTTTGCATGTCCAGGACATAAAAAAAATGAATAACGAATTTGAGAAAAAGTATAAGTATTGGAAAATTTAAGGAAATAACAAGCAACATCTCCAAAACGGTTCACTCAACAAAAGAAATGTATATGACATAAGTTGTGTATTTTAACGCGATCTACACTTTTTGTGTAGTAACATTTTGTGTATCTCTTATGGTTTACCAGTTATGCAAAAGTTGTTCACAATAAAGAATACTTTTGGAGACATTCCCAGAAAATTCGAGATATACATTTCATTTCCCATGACATTATCTTAAACATATGATATTTTCATCAAAATCGTTAGAGCCATTTTTGAGAAAATTAAAATTTTCGAAAAATCTTCCATGTAAAGGGTAGTTTGGGGTGGGGGAATTTTCTTGAAAACCTTCGTGTCGCATCTCTGGAAGATACTGAACCTAAATACCAAGTTTGGTGCTTATCCGACTGTTCGTTTTTGAGTTATGCTGTTCACACACACACAGACACACACACAGACACACACACACACAGACACACAGACACACACACGGACATGTTTCCAAAAATTCTTTTTTTGGATTCAGGAGGTCTCAAAACATGTATTTCCGGTGAAATCTCGGTATCGAATTTTTGGGTGGAATGCAATACTTCCCCTACTTACTATACGTAGTAGAGAAAGTAAAAAATGAACAACGAATTTGAGAAAAAGTATAAGTATTGGAAAATTTAAGGAAATAACAAGCAATATCTCGAAAACGGTTCACTCAACAAAAGAAATGTATATGACATAAGTTGTGTATTTTAACCCGATCTACATTTTTTGTGTAGTAACATTTTGTCTATCTCTTATGGTTTACCAGTTATGCAAAAGTCGTTCATAATGAAGAATACTTTTGGAGACATTCCCAGAAAATTCGAGATATACATTTCATTTCTCATGACATTATCTTAAACATATGATATTTTCATCAAAATCGTTAGAGCCATTTTTGAGAAAATTAAAATTTTCGAAAAATCTTCCATGTAAAGGGTAGTCTGGGGTGGGGGGATTTTCTTGAAAACCTTCGTGTCGCATCTCTGGAAGATACTGAACCTAAATACCAAGTTTGGTGCTTATCCGACTGTTCGTTTTTGAGTTATGCTGTTCACAGACACACACACACACACACAGACACACACACACACACAGACACACACACGGACATGTTTCCAAAAATGCTTTTTTTGGATTCAGGAGGTCTCAAAACATGTATTTCCGGTGAAATCTCGGTATCGAATTTTTGGGTGGAATGCAATACTTCCCCTACTTACTATACGTAGTAGAGAAAGTAAAAAATGTATATGACATAAATTGTGTATTTTAACGCGATCTACATTTTTTGTGTAGTAAAATTTTGTCCATCTCTTATGGTTTACCAGTTATGCAAAAGTCGTTCACAATAAAGAATACTTTTGGAGACCTTCCCAGGAAATTCAAGATATACATTTTATTTGTCATAAAAATATCTTAAATATATGATATATTAATCAAAATCGTTAGAGCCATTTTTGAGAAAATTAAAATTTTCGAAAAATGTTCCATGTAAATGGTAGTCTGGGGTGGGGGCATTTTCTTGAAAACCTTCGTGTCGCATCGCGGGAAGATACTAAACCTAGACACCCGCACATGTGCGCGTATTGCTCTAAAACTTATATCACGTCAAATAGCACGATTTTATAGAAAAACTGTAGTGTTACACTCACATGACTTTCTCTACTCTTGTACAAACTATTTTTACAAACGCTTATTCTCCATCTACTTCATGTTAATCGAGATATCGAGATGTCAACCTTATTGCTAATTTTCTTGTAGATGCAAGGGGAACATGGTAGGTTATAAGCGATAGTCAAATCTTTTAAGCGCTGGTTGCTATGTGGCGCATTCTATTCTGTTTGCATATCCAGGACATAAAACATTGAATAACGAATTTGAGAAAAAGTATAAGTATTGGAAAATTTAAGGAAATAACAAGCAATATCTCGAAAATGGTTCACTCAACTAAAAAAATGTATATAACATAAATTGTGTATTTTAACGCGATCTACATTTTTTGTGTAGTAAAATTTTGTCCATCTGTTATGGTTTACCAGTTATGCAAAAGTCGTTCACAATAAAGAATACTTTTGGAGACCTTCCCAGGAAATTCGAGATATACATTTCATTTGTCTTGAAAATATCTTGAACATATGATATTTTAATCAAAATCGTTAGAACCATTTTTGAGAAACTTAAAATTTTCGAAAAATGTTCCATGTAAAGGGTTGTCTGGGGTGGGGAGATTTTCTTGGAAACGTTCGTGTCGCATCTCTGGAAGATAATGAACCTAAATACCAAGTTTGGTGCTTATCCGACTGTTCGTTTCTGAGTTATGCTGTTCACAGACACACACACACGGGCATGTTTCCAAAAATGCATTTTTTTGGATCCAGGGGGTCTCAAAACATGTATTTCCGGTGAAATCTCGGTATCGAATTTTTGGGTGGAATACAATACTTCCCCTACTTACTATACGTAGTAGAGAAAGTAAAAAAGAAAACTAGAAAAGTAAAACGCCTGGCCCGTTATAGAATGTATCAGAAATAAAGCATTCCCCCAGAGTAATTATTGTTTGCATTACCAACCGCAGTTACAGCATGCGCGTCGAGTTAAATGTCTCATTAAAAATCCTGTCGCCTTATTTCGCCACAACTTGCCAAGTTGTAAACGCAGTCATTTCCGGTGCACTTCCGCTCACCATCCACCGCTGCACTTTTCCCTACCATCGACCATAAAACCGCATTTAAAAGATTTTCTCGCTGACGAGCATCCGTTCGCAACTCTTTAAACGCCGCTGCTTTGTCAGCATCCGTTCCCACGGTCTTTTCACGTTATCGCGCAGTTTGCAGTTCTTTAACCGTGGCAGCCATTTTGAAACACACATCGACTGCTTTATCAGCACACGGTCATTCACGTACTGCTGCTTTCGCTGCACATGAGAATCGTTCTTTTTACTGTTTTCTCCGATACTAACGTGAGCAGAACTATAACGCTTGCTACATGTTGCTAATAGTGGTTCAGCTTGCACTCCCACTAGGGCTTTTCGCGAAAGGTTAAGTATTTCCGCACGGCTATGTGTTTTATTAAGTGCGTGTGGAGTTAAAAACAGTGCTCCGCCACAACTTCAACATCAGTGTCAAATATTTAAAACTATTAGTGGCATGTGTAGTGATTTTGTGATGTGCGGTGCATAAAATCTGAGAACAATCACGCACAAACTTTCGACGCGAGCAACAAGTGGCTGTGTGCCCTTGTTGCATGCATTGCAATAAACTGTCGAATATGGCCGCCAACCGCACCCTGTCGAATATGGCCGCCAAACGCACCATCAGCAACAGCATGGTAGGTGGTAAAAGCCTGTCCTTCTGCTTGTATTTTCATAGTTGTCATAAATACAAATAGAAACTTCCATTTTCGCAATCCGTTATATAAAATTAATGCAAAAAACTTATGCCAAAAACGTATTGCCATGAAAAACAAATAAACAATACCTCTAAACGAAATACGTTGAAAAGGAATATGAACATGAAATAAGCCGACAAGCTATCACAGCTGTGACTGTGTTTGGCCATCATACGGGGAAGCACGTGCTGTACACATCGTGCAAACTGCACCATAGCATGAAAACTGACCGTGAGAACCATGCTGACGAAGTAGTCGGCTGACCACAGCGCGACCCAACTTCCCTGTGTGCTAACTTTCAACATGCACTTCCCAGTGTGCCAACTTTCAACATGCATTGCCCTAACAAACATCGTGCAATTTATGCCTTATCAAGCGGTATCGTTACTATTAAATGTGTGTGTGCCTATTTAATTTTTATTTTCTTTTGCACTGCACACTTTTGTGTTAAAATATATATACATTTTCAATTTTGTCATTGTGTGGATTTTGTGCGAACCAACTTCCCAGTGTGCCAACTTTCAACATGCATTGCCCTAACAAACAACGTGCAATTTGTGCCTTATTAAGTGGTATCGCTACTATTAAATGTGTGTGTGTGCCTATTTAATTTTTATTTTCTTTTGCACTGCACACTTTTGTGTTAAAATATATATACATTTTTAATTTTGTCGTTGTGTGGATTTTGTTTGTTAAATTTTTTTTATACGCTACTATTATAGTGTGTGTGTGTGCGAGTATGTGCCCAGTATCCGTGCGCCGACAAGGCAAAACTTCATCATTTGCCTACCGCACAGGGACAACCACGAAAATTAGAAAGGGCTGCGTCAACCACTACAGCAAACGCCTACTAACCAGGGAAAACCTATGAAAAAAGCAGACATAGCTTGCATTCGTCTGCCAACCAGAGAAAACCCGAAAAACTAGTTATTTTTTTTAAAACAGAAAAAAAGAAAGAAAAAAAAAAGTCGGTTCATATAAGTATGGCAACTGTAACGGTTTACGGCAAACGCGCGCGCGCCGCGCAATGCGTCACGCCGGGCAATATTTTTCAAGTTTACGCGCAGTTTGCAGCTCTTTCATCGCAGCGGCCATATCGTGACGCACATCCACTGCTGATCACCACTCTTCCGTCTGCCATATTGACCACTAACCTCAAATCCCCTCGTTCTTCACTTCTTGTCTCCGCCATCCTGTTTATTTCACATTTTTGCCACCGCTCCTCACATCTCCGAACCAGATTGCCGGCAAGAACAGATCTCGTTCATTCACACCTCGACGGTGGACTCGACAGTAGCTGTCAACACCTACGTCGTACACGTTTTTGACCGCTTTCGACCGGCTATGAGAACCCTGCTCCTACGTACGCTAGCGACCATTACGATGGTCCAGTACCAGGTTTTTGGTATAGTTAAATTACGTCTGTGCTAAGGGCGTCTGTACCGCTTTAAAAAACCTAGGTATATCAGTGCGTAGTGATGTTGGTTGATCTTAAAGCTGGTTAAGCATTTTCAAAAACAGTTAACTTTTATTTTTTCGCGTCGCGTGAAGCTGCTGCGCTTTTCGTGACGCATCAACACCAGTAAGAGGTAAGTACCACACGCATAATTATTTTTCGGGCCTGCTCGGCGTAGGAATATATCCTTTCGTGTTTTGGTACTGTAACCTCAAACCTCCTTACCCTCCTCTTTCATCCGCCATCTTGTTTAGTTCTCACGTTCGCCACCGCATCTCCTTGTCGCCGACCCCCGCCATTTTTAGTACCCACTATATTAACCTCAAAATCTGCTCTTCTAAGCTCTTGCTTCCGCCATCTTCTTTTAGTTCCCATTCTCACCACCGCGTCTCCTTGCCCCCCACCTCTTGCGACCGTCATGTTGACCACTAACCTCGAAATTTCCTCGTCCTTAGACCTCTTGTCACCGCCATCTTGTTTAGTTCCCATTTTCGCCATCGCGTCTCATATCGCCCCATCTCTCTCTATCCACTCAAGAAAACTACCATCCAACGTTCACAAATTGCTGATGAGTTCTGCAGAGGCTTTTGCAAATCTTGTTGGTAGGAAAACTTACCTTTCCCATCACCTCCAACATACCCCACTCCCACACCTTTTTCTTTCCACCAATCATAATCTCTCTTATTCTTTCCAATCAACAACTTTCATTTGTTCCTTTCCACCAATAACATCACTTCTTATCCCCACCAATCACAACTTCACACGTCACTTTCTGTTATACTTTTTATCCCTCGTTCGCCATCTTTTCCCTCTTTCAGTCCCGACCTCCGCACAGAAAACACCTCGCCTTTCCGCTCCTCTCCATCACGTGTCCTCCATACTCTTTTATCTTCCTTCATCTTCCACCCGAATTAACGCGGCCACCACATCTCCTTGTCGCCCACCCTCCGCCATTTTTAGTTCCCACTATTTTAACCTCAAAATCTGCTCTTCTAAGCTCTTGCTACCGCCATCTTCTTTTAGTTCCCATTCTCACCACCGCGTCTCCTTGCCCCCCACCTCTTGCGACCGCCATGTTGACCACTAACCTCGAAATTTCATCGTCCATAGACCTCTTGTCTCAACCATCTTGTTTAGTTCCCATTTTCGCCACCGTATCTCATATCACCCGATCTCTCTATCCACTCATGAAAACTACCATCCAACGTTCAAAAATTGCTGATCAGTTCTGCAGTGGCTTTTGCAAATCTTGTTGCTAGGAAAACTTACCTTTCCCATCACCTCCAACATACCCCACTCCCACACCTTTTTCTTTCCACCAATCATAATCTCTCTTATTCTTACCAATCAACAACTTTCATTTGTTCCTTTCCACCAATAACATCACTTCTTATTCCCACCAATCACAACTTCACACGTCACTTTCTGTTATACTTTTTATCCCTCGTTCGCCATCTTTTCCCTATTTCAGTCCCGACCTCCGCACAGACAACACCTCGCCACCCCGCTCCTCTCCATCACGTGCCCTCGATACTCTTTTATCTTCCTTCCTTCATCTTCCACCCGAATTAACGAACCAATCACATTTCGTCTTATTTTTACCAATCAAAACACTCCACGTCACTTCCTGTTTTTCGTTCATCTTCCCTAATCCTCAATTCTTTTAGCTCGTCCCGGATGAACCAATTGCAATAACGATAATCCTTCCGCTCATGGCGCTTTTCAAACTTACCGCCGTCGATCGCAGCGACACTAGCGACACTAGCGCCCCTAGCGGCAGGATTATCGTTAATCCAATTGGCTCATCCGGGACTTATACTACTGAGCAAAGCAATATTCTGTCACTTGTGCATAAAGAATTAAAAGAAGAAAATCTTGAAATTGTGGTACTTCATGCAGGCACAAACAACATAAGGGCTAAGGAGATTGTGGCGGAAACTATGGATGTGATAAGCAGCATTAGGTGCCAGATGTAAAAATCATTATAAGTGGTGTTCTCCGCCGTCATGATGTTACCAGCAGGAGAATTAACAGTGAACTGGATTGGCTTTGTGATAGAAGGAACTGTCTAATGGTTGATGGGAATTTCTGGCTCCAGGATAATGACTTTGCCAGGGATGGGTCCATCTCAATCGAAGGGGATCCAAAAAATTTGGCAATCTGTTAAATAATGTTATATCCTCATTGTGTAAGGAAAACTAGGAATTCAAGTGGTGAATGTAAACTCAAGTGAAAGCTATTCAGGGGCCAGCTTGATGGAGGGACTGTTAATGTAAACTTGAATGGGGTAAACGAGCAGTCAACTAAAAAGTGTTTGTCAAATTCACCTACAATATTTCATCAAAGTATTACAAATAAGCATACTAGTTTGGAGGTATTAATAAATGGTAAACTACAGGATGTTGATGTAATAACACTGGCTAAAAGATAACCAAATTGAAATGTTAAATTTACACGGCTATATAAGGAAAACCTCTTATTGCAGAAAAATTAAAAATAATGGTGGTTCCTATATGTTTGTAAAGAAAGTATTATGGCAAAACCATATACAGTTTTGATACTCTAATTTGTGATGAGGTCTTTGAAGGGAGTATAGTTGAACTAAGTGATAAGATTATACTAATTTGTTTGTATAGAAACTCCAGTAGTGACTTAAAGAGTTCATTAAGAAATTAGAGATCGTACTGAATCATTTTTATAGAATGAAAAGAAGTGTAATCGTAGTAGGTGACTTTAACTTCAATTTTATGGAGGAAAATTGGGGTAAAAAAATGACTATGGATTTATTAAGTACATTTGGGTTAGAAGCAATTGTGAACTCTCCTACTATAATAGCTCAAAAGTTAAAAGCACTATAGATCAGCTAAACTTGAACACTAATGATTTTAGCTATGACATTGACAATTTTGAAACAGGTATCTTGGACCACTATGGCCAAAAATTTACAATAAAATCCAATAACATCAAAATTCCTCGTAACCAATCAAAATTTAAGAAGTGTAGAATTTATAGTGAAGATAATATTAAGTATTTTAATTACTTGCTCTCCAATAAAATTGGGCAGACGTGTTTCAATTTCCAAGTAATGTTGATGAAAGTTATGATGCATTTAATAAGATTTTAAAGCATTATTTTAATGTAGCCATACCTATTAAACAATGAAAGAAAATACAAATAAAAAGGCTAAATAGATTATTAAGGGTATTTGGGTATCAAGTGACAGGTTAAGTTTCCTAAGGAAATTAACTAAAGAAAATTGTCTCTCTGATAACTTAAAACAATATTACATAAATTACAAAAAAAAATGTATAACAGAGCAATGTGAATGGCAAAACAGCTTTATAATGGGGATCTAGTAAGTAGCTAAAAATAAATCCAAAACTATATGGAACATTATTAAGCATGAATCCAAGGATCATAAAAGGAAAGATAGGAACTTTAGCATAAATATAAATGGTAGATTGGTGTCACATCCTCAACTAGTAGCTCATGAGTTCAATCAGTATTTTTCAACTGTTGCCAGTAATATTAGAAAAAAGGGAAATGTTACCAGGCAACCAAAGAAATGTTATTCGTGAATCTATATTTTTTTTACCAACAACTGAAGATGAATTGCTCACTATAATTAAAAGCATGACACCCAAAAACTCCCCAGCTCTTGACAAGTTTTCAAATTTGTTAATCAAAAACTGCTCCTTGCATCTGGTAAAAGCTTTGTATCGCATAATTAATTTATCTCTAAAAGAAGGATGCTTCCCTCAGAGTTTGAAGGTCTCTAAAATTAAACCGCTACACAAAAAGGGTTCAAAATCCAAGCTAGAAAATTATAGGTCTACTTCTATTTCTTCAGTTTTTTCCAAAGTAATTGAAAGGGTAGTATACAATAGGGTAGTATCATTTTTAAGTAAATATAACATTATATCAAAAGCCCAATATGGGTTTCAGCAAGGGAAATCTACAAATTCTGCAGTGCAGAACATTATTGAAGAGGTCTATAAATTTCTAGATGTCAGAAACAGTGCTTGGGATTATTTCTTGACCAATCTAAAGCTTTTGACCTGCTTGACCATGATATATTAATTTACAAATTGTGCAATTATGGTATAAGGGGAATTCCATTAAAGTGGTTTGAATCATATCTTAGCAATAGAAAACACTTAATTGAAATAAAACCTGAAGTAAGAAATTCAAAAAGAATTAAAGCTTCACGTTCTGGTTTGGAAAATGTTAGATATGGAGTACCTCAGGACTTGATACTGGGCCCCTTACTATGTTTACTGTATATTAATGACCTGGCCATAAACAATGACTTCCCTAATGTTAAATTTATTCTTTTTGCAGATGACACGAACATTTCAATTTCTGGTAAAGATAAACAAGAACTTAATGGCAACAGATTGGTTTAGTAACAGCAGACTTGTCCTTAATAAAAATAAAAGTGTTGCCTTAGGATTGTATCATAAAGTTAACAAAAACTTAAAATTTGCCAAAGTTTATTTAGAAAATGAATTTACAACAATGCCTAATAAAATTAAATTTCTTGGACTCTGAGTTGATAGTAACCTTGACTGGGGAATCCACATTGATGTACTATCTAAAAAATTATCCCAAACATGCATTGCATGATATACCCTTAAAACTTCAGTTAATCTTGATGTACTTAAAATGGCCTACTGTGCATATTTACATACTCATTTATCATCTGGTATAATATTCTGTAGAAAGTCCAGTTATAAAAACAGAATCTTCATACTACAAGAAAGGGCAATCAATGTTAAACCTTTGCAGCAACACAAGCTACAAACCTTACTTCAATACTGTTAAATATCTTGACTGTTCCTTCGCTATACATTTTTGAAACTCTGGTAACAATGTATAAGCAGCAAAATAGTTTTAACACAAATGTTCTGACTATAATACAAGAAATAAATCTAAACTGCATATTACAGGTCATAAAAGAACCCCATATGAAAAAAGTTTATATTATAATGGCATTCAATTGTTTAATAAACTCCCCACATATTTAAAAAAAAGTTAAAACCCTAACAGTCTTCAAAAAAGATTTGAAAAATTCCTAGTACAGGATTGTTTTTATTCAGTGGAAGAATATCTAGAAATGAATTAGTTTATAAGCTTTCTTATGGAATATACTATATTTACATTTCCAAAATTTAATTTAGGTACCTGCTCATGTAATTCTGTATTTGTGTATTACATCTAATTAGACCTGTTCCTTTTGTACTAATAATTGTATTGTTGACAAAGCCAATATTTCTATATTGAAATCAAACGGTGATTAAAATTTCAATTTGAATCTTATTTTGCATACCTCCATTCCAAAATGTCATACGGCATAATATTATGGGGAAATGCAGTAAACAATTACAAAAGGGAACAATAAGAGTAACAGTTGACAAAACAAACATATAAAGCTGCAGGAAACATTTCAAAAGACTGTATTATCCTTGCCCTGTGGGTATATAAAGGAACTATTATCTATCATATATGAAGAAAATGGAGTAAAGGGAAGAATAAGATGTGACCTGGTGAATGAAAAACCAGGAAGCAAAGCATTTAAAATAGGCATTCCAATGCAAGACCTAACACTAGTTTCACAATGGCAATTTCTGGCCAGAGGACATAATTTGTCGGCCCTTTAGGCAACCCTGGAGGTTTAGAGGCCCGACATCCAGGGATTAACATAATGACATGGAATGTAGAGGGCCTGAAGGGAGCTCTGAGCCTACTCCTGAAGAACACCTTGGCCGACTACGATATTGGAGTGCTAATGGAGACAATGGTAAAAGAAGATACAGAATTGAACATGACCAACAGGCGCGGTATTGCGCATCATTAAACCACAGCTGGCCTCCTTCAAACAACTATTAAGAGAGTAGTCAGGACAAAGATTGGAGCAACCCAGACAAACTAGGGATGGCCCTTGATCGAAGCAGACACAAGGACAAGCAGACCTAAACTGTGCGATAAATAGACAAGACAAACAAGTAATGGCATATCTAGTAAACGAAGGCCTAACAGTGCGCAACAGACTGGACATACATAGGTCACAATAGACCTAATAATCACAAAAGGCTTCAACACAAGTCACACTGCCACTACAATAGGAAAAGAAGAAGCACTCATCCGTAAGCACATCCCGGTGAAAATAATCATAGAGGATGATAAAACCAACAAAAGAGAAGAAAAGCGAAATACAACACTCAGCAAGACCCTAGACATGGAAATAATCCAGGATAAAATGACAGAAAAAGACCATGTTGAAAGAGCGATAAGAATAGGAAATATAGATGAGGCTGACATCAAGTATAACCACCACACAAAACACAAACAGAAGAGCAAGGCCATGGTTCGACAGAGAGTGCTACGAGCAAAGAAAACTGACTCTGGAACAAGAGAACAGACAGCAAAAACAACCACCGAAGACTACCAATGAGAAAGGAGGATATATAAAGACCTCATAAGAATGAAGAAAAAGCAACACCTGGAGGAAGAACAAAGAAGAATGGTAGAAGAAGTAGAGGAAGACCCATACCGAGCTCTGTGACCAAAAAGACAGAAAAAGCCCAACATACCCATGGAAACATGGAAAGAACACATAAAGGAAGTAATCTGCTCAAAAGAAACAAGACCCTCGATCAAGGCACCTAGGTCCCCACAGGATGACGAGATCTTCACCCCAGACGAAATCATGAGAGCGATACAAAAAATGAGGAACAATAGAACACCAGGACCAGACAGAATAAGATACGAGCATATAAAGCAAACAGCTCAAGAATACATACCTGGACCTCCCTCCTAAATAAATGCATAGAACTAGGAAACATACCAAACAAATGGAGAAAGTCAAAAATCAAACTCCTGTACAAGGGAAAAGGAGACTCATTGAACCGAGATGCATATAGAGGAATAGCGTTAGAGCCAGCGAAGTTGAAACTCCTAACAGGAATCCTAGCCTCGACCCAATACTACCAGAAGAACAGTTTGGCTTCATGGCAGTAGAAAACCTGATAGATCAAATAAAGCAGACGTTAGAAAAACCCAAAGGAAAATTATATGTGGTCTTCGCTGACTACTTGAAAGCTTTCGACCTGGTCAATAGAAAGATACTAGTTGACAAACTGGAGGAACTAATTGGTAGAATGAGTAAGACGACCTTGATATCAAATATTCTAGCAGAAAATCACATCCAGATAGAAGATGGAGTAGGTAAATCCAACTGGCTACCACAGACGAATCGCGTCCTCCAAGGAGACCCACTCAGTCCTATCCTGTTTAATGTCCTCACACACGATGTCACAAAAGGAATGGAAGGAACAAGTATGTACATCTATGCCAACGACATGGCCATTGCAACAACAGATGTAGACAAAATACAGTCTGCATTAGACACACTAAGCAAATGGGCCAAGTGAAATGACGAACTGGTAGTGTTCAGAAAAGGAGGAAGACTCACCGAAGCAGAAAACGTAAAGTGTAATGGCAACCTACTCAAGAGGACAAACAATTTCAAATATCTAAGTATCACAATTGAGACAACTGATACACAGCCATGAATGAAATCACAACTATCGATCAGCACAGCCTGTTCTGACATATGGCCTAGAATCAGTGGGACAGTACCTCACATACAAACAGCTGCAAGACCTAGAGTGGGTAAAAGCTAGATATCTGAAGAGAGTTCTCAGAGTACCACAGAATTCAACATCAAGGCTAGTGTATGAGCTCACCAGGGAGACATTTTTGATAGAGGATCTAATTCTCCAGGCGAATGACGCCTACAAGACCTGCACGAGAAGAAGAACAGCATATGCAATATGTGCAATGCAAGATAGGACCTGGATGGAAGCTAATCATGAAATGTGACGACAAGAATGGCAACCCATGGCTTTCACCATAAGGTGTGCAGCAACAAGACCTACCACGACCGAAATGACCAGTGTGTGTGACAGAACTTTGTGACAGATATCATATTATAAAGTGTAAGAAAAGACAGAAATCCATCGCAGCCTATAGTAAGGACAAGTAACTTACTTACCACCATGCACGGTGTGTGCCCATTTCATCTTATTATTATTATATATAAAGAATTGCCTTTGGAAAATCCCTTAAGTTCACTGAAGTAACATTATACAATAATTTACCAAATATATATATAAAAAAAATAAGCTCTACATTTAAATTTAAAAATTAAATACATAAAATTTTATTAAATAACAGCTTTCACTCAATTAAAGATTTATGTGGAATACTGTATAGAGAAAAACATAGGAATATCCACAAATTACAAAAATATTATGCTTTGGCAACTTATTTAATTTTCATATTACTGTAAAATAACGGACAATTTTACTGTGATATGGTCCTGTATTCAAGAGGTGGACAGAATTGTGATAGCATCATACTCTTTTGTTATTTATACTTGTCATAGTTTTGAAAAACCATTGTTTTCTATATATACCTTGTACATCTTGACTATTTGTATATCATGTATATGTAATCAGTGGAAGATTCAATTCATTGCAGCAATACTTATAAGCACGTATGGAACTTGGCAATTGCAATTGAAGAAGTTTGAGTTGTCTTGTTGAAAAATAACTTTCTTCTTTAGCAAATGTGGACATTTGGCCTTCATGGCATCCATATATTATGAGGGTTCTTAAAATCAGCCCATCTTTCATGGAAACATGTGTGCAATAATGTAGATTGTTGTAGACGTGTGTATACAAATATCAAACATTGTGCAATTATTAAGTACAGAAGTCCTACTGATATGAGAAACATAATTTTCAAGTGAAAGCCTGGAAGATGACGCATGCAGCTAGGATCACCGAATGAAACTGAAGCTCAAGAAAACATGTGTTTGACAGTTGGACATGATAACTTACCTGCTGCCAACAAATCTCTATGCAAAGTTTGGCTTGTTTTCAGAGAGACCCCACAAATGATGAAAAAGGGTGCACTATTGAAACAAAGTAGCATCTAAGCAATGGAAACATCAAGATTCTCCACAGCAAACAACTGGGTATGCAGCTGCAGAGTTTATTATGCTAACCTTCTGCAACAACTGAACACCAAAATACGAGAGAAAACGCCAGGATTAGTAGAGAAGAAAGTCATCTTCCATCAAGAAAACGCTCGCTCTCGCTCATAAAATTAACAAAGTGAGGTATGATTTGGTACCTCATCCACTGTATTCCCCTGTCATCTGTTCTCTAAATGAGAAACTTCTTTGGTGAAAAGAAATTTTTGTCCAATGAAGAACATAAGTTGTTAGTTGAGACGTATTTTACAGGCCTAAAGAGGAATCAGACTTTCATGACACAATAAAAGTCATGAATAGAGGGCAGATTAGAGTCACCTGGTCCGTGATTTCAAGTTAGCAATGCAGAGAGCATAAGGTCCCCTGAGTACAGATATATACCATAATAGACACGATGTTCCACTTAACCTTTGTTGCATACCTGATTAGAAACATTGAGTTACCATTTCCAAAGGCTATAAACATAGTGGAAGAAGTATGTGTAAAAATAAGGAAATCAAAGTAGGAGAAAATAGGAAAAAAGGCGAACGATAAACTTCAGAATGTGTTAGAAAAAAATACTGGTTTTTCAATCATATATGCTGTGTGAGATGTCTTGCTGCAAAAAGAAAGCAAAAAGTGTAATAAATATACCAGACAGTAATAGAGTGTATTACCTCTTGCAATGTCACTGTATTCTTCTTGTAATCAAAGTTTAGATAGAAGAATAAGAGAAGAGTGGGTACAGAATGTGAATGTAATACATAGCATGGCTTACATTAATACCAACCTTTAGTTTAGCAAGAAGAGCAGTTCGATCGTCAAGTTTCTTTGTGCCTTTTCTGCGCTCATTTTCCAGTAATGCTTTGCAATGATTTACTTCTTGCTGGCGATTTGTTGCATCAAACCTCAGATCTGCTTCTTCTTTTATAATTTCTTCTTCGAGATGAACAATATCCTGAAGAATTCTGAAGGTTCCCTTTTCTTTCATTTCCAAAAGAGTAAGTGTTAAGGCTTCTTCTAGAAAACCTCTAAAAAGATAATACATTTTTCCAACAATATCACAAACCCAGAATAATTTCTATGTACACAAACATATACATATAAAAGCCAAATAGTATTACAATAAAATTTATTCACCAAATAAATACATACCAATGGTTTTGTCATTAAATTTACAGAATATTTACAGAATGTAGTACATCATGTTTATGTTTCATTAAAATTTAGGTCTGAGAAAATCACTTACACTGTACAATCTGTATTTAAATAACAGTTCTTTTACTTTTCATTTGAACATTTTGCCTGATAATTGGGTATCTTGTTGTACAAAATCATTCCTTTGTGAGATATGTCGTTCATCGTTCTAAGACATCTATGATGAAGTAGACGTATGATTCAGTTGTACATGTATTATGAGTGTGATAGTCTTTATTTTTTTTTTAAACAGTCCATATTAATGTGAGTAAGGGATACTGTTTCTAGGATATGCATACATGGCCGTGGAAGTATCTAATTGGATTTACTTGGAGTAGGGGATGGTACCTGTTTGATTGTTCTTTCTTGCAGTTTAAATACCCTGGCCATAACCTCTGACTTGCATTACCATTCTAATTGCATACGTTGTACAACTTAACTTTCGACAAAGGGCCAGTATGTGTTCATTCCATGATAGCCTTGTATCTATAGTGATGCTCAAGAAATTTGTACAAGCTTGATTGCATAACTGAGAACTGGAATTCTCAAAAGTGTTAAGTGCCAAAATTTACAAAATTGAAATGTTTCTCCAGAAAGGTGCTATAAGCCAAGGCCATTTTCTCTCAAAAGTGCTATGTTTCTGTTCGTCATCTTTGAGTTGAAACTGAAGGTGAAACATGGCACTGGTGTTAACTCCAGCAATCATGGCCTCTTGAAAAGTGTTAACTGCTACATTGATGATATCACTGATATTGTTAATGTTAGCGGTTCTGATTTCAGTAGTTTGAGGTTTATTAGTGCCAAATTACATGAATGAATGATTTATTGTCTACTTTTAACTTACATGCAATTTATACAATGTTTACAATACAATAGAGTTGCTTATTATTTCTCTTCCCCTTATATTTAACATTCTGTTGTGTATATATATATATATATATATATATATATATATATATATATATATATATATATATATATATATATAAAATGGGGAAGTATAATGTATCCACTATTTACTTTTTTGCATTGTTACCCTATTCCACATCTTCTCCAATTTGCTTCATGTCTCTTTTAAGCACTTTAACCTAATTTTTACTAAATATTTTCTTGCTTTCTCCATATATTCATCTGATCTTGTATAAAAATCTTCCTAACTTTTAGCTCTATGGTAAATTTCTCCATTTCTCTAGTATTAAATTCTTTCTTCCTTTATCCCTGTCTTCACATTCCAGAGTATAATGCCATTGTCATGTAATCCATTACATTTAATACATCTCTCCCCCCTTCTTCTCCCTGTTAAACCACTTAAATTCATTACACCTGTCCTCATCCATGCACACCCCATTCTGGCCTCTTTGTTGCATACTTCAATGTATCTTTATTTATTCCATTTCAGATTAAAACATTTATAATCTATTAACGAACTTTTTTTCCTTGAAACTACTTATAATTTCCTCTTTTCAATATCCTCCACTCTTGTTCTAATTTATTTCCAGAAACCCTTACTTTTATTGTTTCTTTCTGCCCATGTTTCCTATTTCTTCCAATGTTGTCCATATCTTGTACAACCAAGCATTGCTTTAGTATCTCATTTTCCTCTAGTAGCGTTATTCTGAACCAGTATTTGATTGCCTTTAGCTCCCACCCTCCCTAGTTTTGCTTGTGCTACTCCATTCAGTGTACTTCTTGGCAATCCCAGGGTTATTTTACAAAAATTCCTATGTATAGCATCTACATTTTCCAGCCCCCATATCTCTGCTGCATATAACACCCTTGCTTCCACCACTGTGCTATAAATTCTTTCTAGCCTCGTAATTTGCATTTCTGGTATTTTGTTCACACGTGCTCTGACTACCTGTATTGCTTGTTTCCCCTTTGCTAGTACTTTTTTCTTCTGTTCTCCCCAATCCCCTGTACTATTGAGCCTTACTCCTAGATAGCCAATTGTCTTCACTACTTCCAGCTCCATTCCTTCCCAATACCACCCTTTGGTCTTTCTTAGTTTATATTCTTTCTTAAAGATCATGATTTTCAATTTCTTTCTGTTTATTCTCAACCCCCAATCTTTAGAGTATTTGCCAATAGCTTTACTTAGCCCCACAACTGAGATGGAACCTGCAAACAATAATCCTGGTATTTCCTTATTATTAATAACTGGTGAATGCTTATTCAGTTTTCTTATCTCTTCTATAAATAGATAAATAACACTGGACTAAGTTGGTACCCTTGTCTAAGCCCTTAATTATTGGCGTTCTCTTCAGTAATTCTTCCCTTGGCCTATTTTCACACAGCACTCATTATTTGATATAAATGTTTTATATTCTTTATAAATGATTCGCTCACTCCTTTCTTAATTAGTTTTAACCATAGTGCATCCCTGTTGATAGTGTCAAATGCTTTTTCTAAATAAATAAAACTTGTGTATACCCTACCCTTTTTTATGCTTATGTATTTATCCACCATTGTCTTTATAATTAATATGTTATCTATTGTTCTCCTTCCTGCCAAATTATATAAACATGATATAGGCATTTTAGTTATATTATTATTTGAAAAACACATTTTTGTAACACCTTTCAGAGGAAATCCATACATAAGAGTACCAATTTTCCTAATTTCAGATTTAAATCTTAATTTAATATGCACTTTTTCTGTCTATGTAGTTTACATTGTTTAATATGGTAAATAGTCAGGTAAGAATGCTGTAGTTTGACATAGTTTCTTAAAATTAAATTGAATTTTATTTATGGACGCTCTTTAACTGCCATGGTCCTTAGGTGCCATTCTATATTGGGCATGAAAGACCAGTAATTTTGCTCAGAGGCCTCTTTATCAGGCTTGAAGTTCTTTTACGTGCCGTAAATCTACGACACGGGACCACAAGCTTTACTTCCCTTCTGAAGGAAGCCACGCTAAGGATTTTTACACCTGAAAAAATCCATTGCCCTCTGCTGGGTTTGAACCCGCGACCTCGGGAACTAGAGGCTAGCATGGTTGCCACTACACCAAAGTAGTTCCTTGTACAAGAACCAATGAAAATACTTAATTAAAACGTATATTATTTATAACTAAAAAGTAATGTTTTGTTGCTTAGCACTTTTGAGATAATTGGAGTTTGAGAGGTAGCTAGTCTTATCAGTCTGTTACATTTGAGCCAATAAGCTAATTTTGACAGTGACTTATCTAATATTAATTGTAATCATGCTTCATTATTATTCCTGAAGACGTTCGAATAATTGACAAATAGGACAGTATTTGCAGGTGCAAGGTGTAGTGCCCCTAATATTGAATGTTATGGGACACCACACTTTGAGATCTTTGTACCATTGATTTGCTATTCCTCTTAGATCATGCAGTATGAAATGCCTTTGATAGGTCCATGTTCTTTTTGTCTTAAGCACTTAATATTTTTTCTAAGACGGGAAAATGGCTGAGTTGATCAATTTTCCTTTTCAGACACAAATTGTGAGCTAGTGATAATTGTGCTTATCCAGGAAGTACATGACCTTTTCAGTGATCTGATAGAAAGCAGACAATAGGGGTATAGGCCTGTGTTCTTTCCCCTTTTTATAAAATTGGCTTAATGTTTGCTAGTTTAAGGGCTTCAGGAAAGCAGCGGTTACAAAGAACAAATTACACATATCCATTAATGGTTTCATAATATTTTACACATTATATTGCAATTGAATCAGGGATGTTATAATAACCCCTTCGGGGGAAAATTAGGCAAATATGAAAAGTGGAAGGGAGGGAATAAAGATTACAGGGTAGTGCGTGACTGTATCTATTTAGGAGTAAAAATAGATGGAGGTAATAAATGGGAGAAACAAAAGAAGTTTGCATTGGCAAAAGGTAAAGGGGCGATGGCAGCAATTAGAAGCTCCAAATATAAAGTACCTAATATAAATGTTAAATGGCTGGAAAAAGTTTAGGAGATGGTTGTGGAGGCAAAAATGATGTATGGTATAGAAATATGGGGATTAGATAGAGGATGGGAATGTATAGATGTGGTGCACAGGATGTTTTGTAGAGAAATACTAGGGCTACCGAAGTCAATTGTAAGACAGGTAGCACAATTAGAGATGGGCAGGGTGCAAACTAAGGGGAAGATAATGGAAAGAGCTTTGAAATTTTGGTTCAGAATTTTAAATCTAGGAAAAAGTAATGCGTTAAGACAATGTATTGAATATCAAGAGAATAGCTTAATGAATGATGGATGGGTAAGTAGATTACGGAATATTTTGAAGAAAAATGGGTTAGGAGATATATGTAGAAGGAGAGAAAATAACGTAAAACATTTTTGGAAAAAGGCAAGGAAAAGACTGGAAGATATAGAAATACAAATCATGTTCAGTGAGATTGCCAAAAAGAGCTCATTAGTTTATTATAGGCCAATGAAAAATACATGGGGTAGGGAAAAATATATAGACATAGTAAATAAAGAAGAGAGAGAATCCATTGCATGGTTAAGAACCGGAGCATGGAGGCTAAAAGGGCTAAGACAGGGTATTCCTCAGAAACAATGTCCGATATGTGGTGGTAATGAAGACATTGAACACATAGTATTTAAGTGCCAAGGAACAGAAAATTGGAGAAAAGAATTTTTTAATAAGAAGTGGTTGAAGGGGGGTAGAAATACACTTATGATTGAAATGATATGCAAGGACGCTAGAAGCATTGGACAGTTTTTGTGTAAAGTAAAAAATAAATGGCTTTGGACAGTGGAAAGAGAAAAGTAAGAGGTAGTGCATCTTACTTTGAATGGAAAACTATAGTGAATGTGTGATGGTTAAGTAATCAATAAATGAAAAGTGAAAAAAAAAGTGGAAATGGGACATGAAAAAAAAAACTGAAAAAAAGAGCAAGATAATTTAGTGACAAGAATTTGTAAAATGTAAATAAACTGTAGTGATTGTCTACTGAATAAGTGACCAGGGTCAAAATGCAGTAGACAATCAAAATTTTAAAACTCTTAGCACAATAAATACAAACTCAAACTCAAATAACCCCTTCAGAAATGGGATATAAGTAAATAGAAGTATAGTTGTTAATTTTCTGGGGAACAATTATAGTAACTTATATGTGAGAAACTGATTGCATTAATTTCTTTGCTATACTAGCAAAGTAATTATTGAAAATGACACTTATTTTTTGAGAGATCTTCTATTGTTTCATCATGGTTTATCAATGTTATTTTAGGTGTACTTTTATTTGTATTAGTTACTTTATTTACTATGTCCCACATTGCCTTTTTTAATATAGTTGTCATTACTGAATTATTTTTCCTCTTTAATGAGTTTACTTACGATAAGTAAACTAGGACTTCAAGTTCTAGTGTTCTGACTTTTGTTGATTTCTCCCAGCAGTCACTTGTTTCATTTTCCTTTAATTAGCCATGTTTTACCTTTGAAAGTTTGCAGTTATATTGTAAGAGTGGGTTATAGTGTTTAGAAAGCTATTTGATTTCTTATTTACAAGTTGCTATCTAATTCAGACCATTTTTCATCATTTAAGAGATACCTAAAGTGGTCTTAAGTTTTGTTGATTAAATTTTCTTTTCTGGACCAGACCAGTTTATACTTGTTGCATAATTGATTGTTGTTATTTGAACACATTTCCATCTTTAAAAAAATATTTTTATGCCCTGAGATTCCTATGTTGACATTTTGAAGATTACAACTGATAAGTACTTTGGTCTAAGCAGTTAAGTAGTAATATTAAAAAAGTTTAAGTGTTTGAACTCGGTACCACCAGATTGACAGCTGAGTACACTATTGCTACAGCTAAGATAGAGATGTAGCAGGTTAAAGTATATATAATCATATGACAATTTTAAACCTACCTGTCCTTTTGTAATTTTATGAAATGTTTCTCATTTTCATACTCCTCCGGACTTTTATTACTTTTAATGAGTCCAATCAATTCTGACTCCTCTTTCTCAGCAAGCCTGCATTCATAATAAATGTTACAGGTTAGTTATTGCATTGAATCACGAAACAATAAAAACAATTTTCAAACGGTCCAGAATGATATGACGTTAACAAATAGAGCTTACAGCTGGGTGGAAAAGTACATTTCGAGTATCTATGTTAATATAATAATTTGTGTATGTAGGCTAGTCATAAAAAACACTCAACCCAAGTCTTTCCGACAGACATGGAGTTGTAAAACACCTTCATATACTACTAAAGGATTAAAAATCTGATGCGATACATTTGCATGACTTTCTCTACCCTCTATTGTTTATTAGTGAGCATACAAACCATTCTTACGAGAGCTTAATACTTTTTCTACGACTTACATAGTAGGTATTACATTCCACCCAAAAATTCGATACTAAGATTTCACCAGAAATGCATCTTTTGAGGCCCCTGAATCCCCCCCAAAATAGAATTTTTAGAAAAAGTTGTGTGCGTGCGTGAGAGAGAGAGAACAGCATAACTCAAAAATGAAAAGTTGGATAAATACCAAACTTGGTATTTAGGTTCAGTAACCTTCCAAAGATGGAACACCAAGATTTTCAATAAAATCCCGCACCCCTAACTACCCTTTACATGGAACATTTTTCGAAACTTTTGATTTTCTAAAATATGGTTAAGAAGTTTAAGATTAAAATACCATATATTAAAGATATTTACATGGCAAACAAAATGTATATCTTGAATTTTCTGGGAATAGCCTAGCAAGCTCTCTTCATTCAGAAGAAAATTTGTATAATCTTGTATAACTTGTAAATGTTAAGCGATAGATGAAAATGTACCACACAAAAAATGTAGATCTCTTTAAAACACACAATTTACTTAAAATAAGTTTTTTGTGGCATAAGAAATTTCTGAGATATCCATTATTAAAGATTCAAATTGTTCAATACTTGTCATTCCTTTAAAGCACCATCGATTTTCAGTTGTTTCTCGTGATTTCATGGAAACAGTATGCAACTTTAAGACCAGCATATAGCATCCAGTTCTTAAACACTTGACTATTGCTGTTCTTTTTTTATTTATAATGAAATGTGTAATGTAGCTATTTCTGCAAAGGTTTATTTGGATTAAATGTAGTACATAGAAAATAAGCTTTAGAAGGAATAGTTTGTATACCCGCTAATAAAACAGAGGGCAGAGAAAGTCTTGTGAATATGTCACATCAGATTTTTTGTTTCTATCTACTTCATTTTAATCGAGATAAACCTTTGCAGAAATACAAGCATTATACATTTTGTTATACATACAAAAAGAATAATGATAGTCAAATGTTTAAGAATTGGATGCTATATGCTGGCCTTAAAATTCCATACTGTTTCCATATAATTACAAGAAACAACTGAATATTGACAGGACTTCAAGAAAATGGACAAGTATTGAATAATTCAAACCATTAGTAACAGATATCTCAGATAAAGCTTATGCCACAAAAAACTTATTTGAAATAAATTTGTTTTAAAGAGGTCTACATTTTTTGTGTAGTACATTTTCGTCTATCGTTCAATGTTTACCAGTTGTACAAGATTATATAAAATTCCTTCCGAATGAAGAGGACTTCACAGACTATTCCCATAAAATTCAAGATATACATTTTATTTGTCATGTAAGTACATTTAAGATACAGGGTGGACCATTTAAGTTGAGACTGTGCAATATCTCCAAAACTAAGCATTGTAGAAAAAATGTCTTTAATAAAAGTTGCTTAATATTATGGGGGAAAGTAAATGCCATTAGTCATGTTTTGTTTGGATGGTCACCATGTTTTTGATGGTCATTTTAATTTTTTAAATGGAAACCCAGATTTTGTATGTTGTTTTCTCATTCCTCATAAAAAACTAAACAACTTTTGTATAAAGCGTTTTTCAATTGTTCTTACCAACATAAATAACAATGAGAACTTTAAATGGCTGTGTACGAAGAGCACAATGAATGGTTGGACCCATTCAACACAGTGCAGCATAATAACAGTAGGCGAGGAGGTAATTAGACATTGTATCATTGTTTTGTTTACATTCCAGGTAGAACGGTTTCCTTGTATCTGTCATTAGCGTACTTGCAGCCACCTCGGAGTGCAGGTGGATCCGTTGGTAGTATGTACCTACAATTAGCGATCACTGAGTAACAACCATCAAGTTGTTTAACATTTGAATCATACTCAGTTGACGTGGGTTGAAATGGACCAACTTTCTCAACCAGAAAAAGTGAAAATGGTTCTCATTTACGAGGAATCTAGGAACAGGCTATTCTTCTGTATGCGGAGAGGTGATTTTATTGTGTGATAAAATAGTTCTCAAAGAGCTATAGATGAAGGTAGGGAAGTTGCAGTGAATTACAACCCCCATGTCAGTTCTCACAAACTAGCAACCAATGTGGGAATATCCAAAAGCAGTGTCCTCAGAAACTGCATACATTTCATCCCTACTATGTGTCATTACATCGACAGTAATGCTCTGTAGGTGGGCACTAGACAGACTGCGGATTAATAATAACATTTTTCATTTTGTATTGTTTAGTGACAAGTGTACTTTCAGAAATCATGGTGAAGTAAATGGACACAATATGCACTATTGAGCTGGTTACAAGAGAGACCTGGTGTGGGATTTTGTTTGACAAGGAAATTGGACTGTACTTCACTGATGGCACCTTAACAGATGCAAGGTACAGAAACTTCTTAATGGAAGAGTTGCTGTTATTGTTAGAAGTTGTGCCATTACAAACCAGTTTGCAAATGTGGTACCAGCACGACAGATGCCCTGCGCACTGTGAACATACTTCTAGGAATATTTTAAATAACAATTACATTAACTGACCAGCTCGATCTCCTGACCTTACATCACCAGACTTTTTCTTATGGGGTTACCTTAAGAAAATGTATTATGTAACACCAACGACTCTAGACAACATGAAGGCGCGCGCACAAAATGCTTGTGCTAGTATTAAAAGAGACATGCTTTTATGGACACACCAATCAATCATTCACAGAGTTGGAAAATATATTGAGGTAGAAGGACATCGTTTTGAACATTTATTACCCTAAGGTAGGTGTGTGCACCAGTGAAAGAACCATGTACTATGTAGAAAATGGTTTATAAAAAGTTGCTTATTTTGTGATGAGGAATAAGGAAACAAAATATAAAATGTTGCTTCCCAATTATGAGATGTAACTTTACCCTCAAGTGACCATCCATGCATGTCCAACCATACAATGTGCTCTTTGTACACAGTCATTCAGAATTTTCATTGTTATTTACTTTTGGTGTAAGAACAATTGCAAAGTGTTTTATACAAATGCATTTAGTTTTTTTATGAGGAGTGAGAAAACAACATAAAAAATCTGATGTGTTACACTCACATGACTTTCTCTACTCTTGTACAAACAATTTTTGCAAACTCTTACTCTCCATCTATTTCATATTAATCGAGATAAACATTTGCAAAAACAATCTTTTGACATGCAAAGAGAATTACATTTTACACATAGCGACCAGTTCTAAAAATATTTGACTATCACTTAAGGCGTACTATGTTCCCTTGTTTTGTATTTGCAAAGGCAATATAGAAATACAGTAGCCTTTAAGCATAGACATATCTCTTAATAGCTGGGTGCTAGGTGCAGCACCATTCCCTTTGCCACAGAATAATACTCTTTGCATATCCAAGACAAAAAAATCTGTGTTACACTCACATGACTTTCTGTAGTCTTGTACAAACTATTTATACAAACACTTATTCTCCATATGCTTCATGTTAATCAAGATGTTAATCTTATTGATAATTTTCTTGTAGATGCAAGGGGAATTGATAGTATTTAAGCGATAGTCAAATGTTTTAAGAGCTGGTTGCTATGTGGCGCATTCCATTCTCTTTGCATGTACAGGACATAAAAAAATGAATAATGAATTCCCATTTGAGAAAAAGTATTGGAAAATTTAAGGGAATAACGAGCAATACCTCAAAAATGGTTCACTCAACAAAATAATCTGATGTGTTACACTCACATGACTTTCTCTACTCTTGTACAAACTATTTTTTCAAACGCTTAATCTCCATATGCTTCATGTTAATCGAGATATCGAGATGTCAATCTTATTGATAATTTTCTTGTAGATGCAAGGGGAATATGGTAAGTTTTAAGCGATAGTCAAATATTTTAACGCTGGTTGCTATGTGGCGCATTCCATTCTCTTTGCATGTCCAGGACATAAAAAAATGAATAACGAATTTGAGAAAAAGTATAAGTTTTGGAAAATTTAGGTAATAACAAGCAATATCTCGCAAACGGTTCACTCAACAAAAGAAATGTATATGACATAAATTGTGTATTTTAACGCGATCTACATTTTTCATTTAGTAAACTTTTGTCTATCTCTTATGGTTTACCAGTTATGAAAAAGTTGTTCATAATGAAGAACACTTTTGGAGACATTGCCAGAAAATTCGAGATATACATTTTATTTGTCATGACAATATCTTAAACATATGATAATTTAATCAAAATCGTTAGAGCTGTTTTTGAGAAAATTAAAATTTTCGAAAAATGTTCCATGTAAAGGGTAGTCTGGGGTGGGGGGATTTTCTTGAAAACCTTCGTGTCGCATCTCTGGAAGATACTGAACCTAAATACCAAGTTTGGTGTTTATCCCACTGTTCGTTTCTGAGTTATGCTGTTCACAGACACACAGACACACAGACAGACACACACACGGACATGTTTCCAAAAATGCTCTTTTTGGATTCAGGGGGTCTCAAAACATATATTTCCGGTGAAATCTCGGTATCGAATTTTTGGGTGGAATACAATACTTCCCCTACTTACTATACGTAGTAGAGAAAGTAAAAAATGTATATGACATAAATTGTGTATTTTAACGCGATCTACATTTTTTGTGTAGTAAAATTTTGTCCATCTCTTATAGTTTACCAGTTATGCAGAAGTCGTTCACAATGAAGAATACTTTTGGAGACATTCCCAGAAAATTCAAGATATACATTTTATTTGTCATGAAAATATCTTAAACATATGATATTTTAATCAAAATTGTTAAAGCTATTTTTGAGAAAATTAAAATTTTTGAAAAATGTTCCATGTAAATGGTAGTCTGGGGTGGGGTGATTTTCTTGAAAACCTTCATGTCGCATCTCTGGAAGATACTGAACCTAAATACCAAGTTTGGTATTTTTTAGTTATGCGCACACACACACACACACACACACACACACACACACACACACACACGCAAGCTAAGTAACTGATAGAGAGAGAAAATTGCTAACATTAGTAACCAATAGTTTTTAATTAACAACTGAGAAGATTGTTTTTCTCAATGGATGCAGATTATGTCTTTTCCAAAGAGGTTAACTTGGTGGCCTAGAAGTGGGGAAACTGCATATTCACGTTCATTTTATTGTATATGTTAAGGGTTTCTGTATTATGTAAATCTTTCTAATATATTCACATGACTTTCTCTGTCCTCTATTGTTTATTAAAAGCTTATTTTTCTATCCACTACATTTTAATCAAGATAAACCTTTGCAGAAATAGCTACGTTAAATATTTCATTATAGATACAAAGAGAACAGCGATAGTCAAATGTTTAAGAACTGGACGCTATATGCTGCCTTAAAATTCCATACTCTTTCCACGACATCACGAGAAACAACTGAATGTTGACAGGACTTTAAGAGAATGACCAAGTAATGAATAATTCGAAGCTTTAATAATGCATATATCAGAAATGCTTATGCCACAAAAAATTATTTTAAATAAATTGTGTGTTTTTAATAGATCTACATATTTTGTGTAGTACATTTTCGTCTATCACTTAATGTTCACCAATTATATAAGATTATACAACATTCCTTCTGAATGAAGAGGACTTTATATGCTATGCCAAGAAAATTCAAGATATACATTTTATTTTTCATGTAAATATCTTTCATATATGGTATTTTAATTAAAATCATTATAGCCATTTTTTAGGAAATACAAAATTTTGAAAAATGTTGCATGTAAAGGGTAGTTTGGGGTGGGGGAATTTTCTTGAAAATCTTTGATACTACAAGTTTGGTATTTATCCAACTTTTTGTTTTTGAGTTATGCTGTTCACAGACATACATACATACACATGGACATTTTTCTAAAAATACTTTATTTGTATTCAGGGGATCTCAAAACATGTATTTCCAGTGAAATCTTGGTAGAGAATTTTTGGGTGGAATGCAATACCTTCTCTACCTAAGAGGTATGTGGTAGAGAAAGTAGAAAATGTGTACCTTTTATGAACTAAATAATGTCCTAATGATGTTTAGGGGTGTCATTTTTGGAGCAAAAGCTTAGTTTTGGAAACAAACTTTAAAAAGTGTGATATGATACATCCACATGAATTTCTTTGCTCTCTATTATTTATTAGTGGGTATACAAACTATTCTTGCTAAAGCTTATTTTTCTGTCCACTTCATTTTAATCCAAATAAACCTTTGTGGAAACACAATTTGTTATAGATACAAATTAATAGCAATATGGATCTATTTTCCATGCTTATTGTTACGGCTACTAGTAGCTAAGTGTTCTAACTGTAGTTATGGGCCAAACTTTATAATGAAACTCGGTACAAAATTATAACAATTCTTGTAACGATAAGGCTGGAAAGTAGACCCCATAGTCAAATGTTTAAGGACTGGAGCTACATGCTGGCCTTAAAATTCCATACTGTTTCATGCAATCGCAAGAAACAACTGAATGTTGATAGGACTTTTAAGAATGGCCAAGTAATGAATAATTAGAACCATTAATAATGAATATCTCAGAAATGACTGATGCCACAAAAAAAGTTATTTGAAATAAATTGTGTGTTTTAAAGAGATCTACATTTTTGTTCTATTGCATAATATTTGCCAGTTATACAAGATTATAAAAATTCCTTCCGCGTGAAGAGGACTTTAAAGGCTATTCCCAGAAAATTCAAGATATACATTTTATTTGTCATGTAAGTATCTTTAATATCGGGTATTTTAATAAAAACCATTACAGCCATCTTTTAGGAAATAAAAAGTTTCAAAAAATGTTCCATGTAAAGGGTAGTTTAGGGTAGGGGGATTTTCTTGAAAATCTTCGTGTCGCATCTTTGAAAGATACTGAACTTAAATACGAAGTTTGGTATTTATCCAACTTTTTGATTTAGTGTTATGCTTTTCACAGACACACACATACATGGACCTTTTTCTAAAAATGCTTTTTGGGAGGAGGGTTTGGGGAGCATCAAAACATTTCTGGTGAAATATTGACATCGAGTTTTTGGATGGAATGCAATACTTGTCCTACTTATTATACGTAGTAGAGAAAGTGAAAAATGTTTATTTTATATCAACCCACTTGCTCCTTGCACCTCATTTCCTCACCCCTAACCTGTAACTCATCACACCACATTCTCATCCTCATGTTTACAGCTTATCTTTTGTTTTCTTAAAGTCACTTTTGGTATCATCTGCATGAATACAAAGTTCGTCTTTGATCTAGTGATCTTGGCTGCTTCTTCATATTGTAATCCTATGCTTCCATCTTTATGCTTCAAATCTGTCCATAAAACAACTTTTTTTTCTCCTTTTATTGCTTTTTTGTGTGTGCATAGTTTTTAAACGTAATAATAAAAAAAGTTTATGCTGTTTTAACTGCTTATTCTGAGAGTAAACATTAATTTGAATGTATGTATATATATATATATTTGTAACTTAAGCTGAAGCTGTACATGGGTTTGTAAAATAAAAGAATATCAACAGTAGCATTGTTGATTTCATGCTGATGAAGTCAAGTGAAACTGAGTTGTGATTCATATGAAATACATTTCATGTAATAAAAGTATGATTTTATACTTTAGAATCAGTTACTTATGAGGAAGACAATATGCAAGTCAATAGTAATTACCAATTGGTACAGAAAAACATTAACAACCAAGAAAGGCAAGTGTTGGGACAAATCTGAACCATCAGTGAACTGGACTGTTCTTAATGGCAAATATATAGCAATAAATCTCAGGCGAGTTCAAAACTATTGCTTTGTGTTCATTTTTGTCTTGCCAGGTATGAGGGATTGTGTGATGCATGCACATTATAATATTACTATTTTTAATTTTTTTTTGTAAGCAAACTAAGCCTTTGCCCCAAAAAAGACACCCACGTTTTTGGGTGATTCATATATATTACAAGAGATTTGCAAGTTAGTTTCATACTTACCTTTGTTAATTAGTTTACCATTTGGTCAGTAGTGAGCACATTAAGGTGGAGTTCAACTTGAAGGGCTGCCAACATGAGATAGAGAATGAGTATGCGGCAAGTGTAGGCCTCAGTGAAACCACAGGGTGCTGTGCTTTTGAGATTTACTCAAGGTTAGGTTGTGTATATGGGCATTTGCTACCTTCAAGATCGCTATTGTCACAGATTACACCAATATGCATGGGTTGGGAGTTTCCTCTGTGCATGCACAGTACTAACAAAATGGAGTACCTTGTGTGAATATCACAAAGGCCTTACTGTATAAGAAAGTGCCTTAAAACGGGCAAGTGGGTGGCTAAGTATTCGCATTTGCTCTTAAAGCTATTGTTATATACATTTTCCTTCCCTAAAATGTACATAGTAGACAGAGAAAGTATTACATTCCACCCAAAAATTTAGTACCAAGAGTTCAAAAAAATAGTTGTTTTGAGGTCCTCTAAATAAAAAATGCATTTTTAGGAAAAGGTACCGTGTCTCAGTGAACAGCATAGTTCAAAAATGAAAAGTTGGATAAACACCAAACTTGGTTATTTAGGTTGAGTATCTTTCAAAGATGTGACACAAAGATTTTGAGGAATATCCCAACTAAACTTTACATGGAACATTTCTTAAAATTTTTTATTTTCAAAAAAATGGCTTAACGATTTTGATTCAATTCAATTCAAACTTTATTCAGCATTTGATTTCAATAGAAATGTTGGCTTTGCCAACAATACAATTATTAGTACAAAAGGAACAGGTCTAATTAGATGTAATACACAAATACAGAATTCCTAAACTAAATTTTGGAAATGTAAACATAGTATATTCCATAAGAAAGCTTATAAACTAATTCATTTCTAGATATTCTTCCACTGAATAAAAACAACCCTGTACTAGGAATTTTTTCAAATTTTTTTGCAGACTGTTAGGGTTTTAACTTTTTTATTTAAATATGTTATTAAACAATTGAATGCCATTATAATATAAACTTTTTTCATATAGGGTTCTTTTATGACCTGTAATGTGCAGTTTCGATTTATTTCTTGTATTATAGTCGGGACATTTGTGTTAAAACTATTTCGCTGCTTATACATTGTTACCAGAGTTTCAAAAATGTATAGCGAAGGAACAGTCAAGATATTTAACAGTATAAAGTAAGGTTTGTAGCTTGTGTTGCTGAAAAGGTTTAACATTATTCTGAATGCCCTTTTTTGAGGTATAAAGATTCTGTTTTTATAACTGGACTTTTATACCACATGATAAATAGTATGTAAATATGCAAAGTAGGCCATTTTAAGTACGTCAAGATTAACTGAAGTTTTAAGGGTATATCATGCAAAGCATGTTTGGGATAATTTTTTTAGATAGTATATCAATGTGGATTCCCCAGTCAAGGTTACTATCAACCCAGATTCCAAGAAACTTAATTTTATTAGACATTGTTATAAATTCATTTTCTAAATAAACTTCAGCTAGATTTAAGTTTTTGTTAACTTTATGATAGAATCCTATGGCAACACTTTTATTCTGTTAACCATATTACCATTAATGAAAGATATTTACGTGACAAAATGTATATCTTGAATTTTATGGGAATATCCTCTGAAGATCTCTTCAATCAGAAGGAATTTTGTGTAATCTTAAAAGTGTTAAGTGACAGATGAAAATGTGTTACACAAAACCATAACTTTTATTGTAGCAAGAGACATTTCTGAGATATTCATTATTAATGGTTTGAATTCTTCAATTATTTATCATTCTTTTAAAGTCTTGTGAACATTGAGTTGTTTCTCATGATATCATGGAAACAGTATGGAATTTAGGGCAGCATATAGCATCCTATTCCTTTGTACTTATAACAAAATGTATAATGTAGCTCTTCTGCAAAGGTTTGTAATATTTAAAATATTTTGGTTGTTAACAATGCTGTGTCGAAATTTCATCATCATTTACATGCTAGTAAATCTACTGACTTGAGGCTGTCACTTTTAAGCACACTTAAAAACCATCTATCCGGGTTGAGTTTGAACCCATGACCTTGTGCAAAGAGTTGTCTCAATTATTATGAAGCAGATAGAACAAACATCTGATGTGTTGCACTCACGTGACTTTCTCTACTCTTATACAAACTATTTTTACAAACGCTTATTCTCCATCTAATTCATGTTAATCGAGATAAAAATTTGCAGAAACTATCTTATTGCTAATTTTCTTGTAGATGCAAGGGGAATATGGTAGGCCTTAAGCTATAGACAAATATTTTAAGAGCTGGTTGCTATGTGGCGCATTCCATTCTCTTTGTATGCCCAGGACATAAAAAAATCTAATAGGTAACGAATTCCCAGTTGGGAAAAAGTATAAGTATGGGAACATTCAAACAAATATAAAGAAATATCTCAGAAATGGTTCACTCAACAAAAAAATATTTTATATGATATAAATTGTGTGTTTTAAAATATCAACATTTTTTTGTGTAGTAAAATTTTGGGACAATATCATCTTACAGTGTGCCCCACGGCGATGAATATGATGTGTTATATTGTCCAACAGATGTCACACTATGCCATGCACTAGCTCAACACATGTCACGTATGTCATATGTTTATGCTGCCAACATATAACAAATTAATGCCGCCAAAACGAAAATTAATGCCACAAATGCGGAAACGACCACAGAGTGTAACCCAGGGATCTTAGACAACCTGTGCTTTATGAATTAACGGAAGGTTACGCTTACGTTAGATTTTTTATTTATGTAAGCTTTCGAAAGGTTAGGTTTAGGTTAGTTTTTTTATATAAGCTTACGTTTCTGAATTCACGAAAGGTTAGGTTTAGGTTAGTTTTTTTTATATAACCATAGGTTTCTGAATTACTTTTATATATATCCTTGTTTTAATTTGTTACCACTGTTTGCATCAAAGCACGCGAGCGAAGCGAGCGTGCGTTCCTAAACTTACGTTTCTGATTCACGGGAGGTTAGGTAAGGTTAGGTTTAGTTTTTTTTATATAAGCTTATGTTTCTGAATTCACCAAAGGTTAAGGTTAGGTTTAGGTTAATTTTTTTATATAAGCATAGGTTTCGGAATTACCTATATATATATAACCTTGTTTTAATTTGTTACCATTGGTTACATCAAAGCACGCGAGCGGCTCGCGTGCGTTCCTAAGCTTACGTTTCTAATTCACGGGAGGTTAGGTTTAGTTGTTTTTTATATAAGCTTACGTTTATGGATTCACGGAAGGTTAGGTTTAGGTTGGTTTTTTTTTATATAAGCTTACGTTTCTCAATTCACGAAAAGTTAGGTTTAGGTTAGTTTTTTTTATATAAGCATAGCACGTGTTGAGTTAGAATGCTAAAGACAGTATTCTCACATCCCGTGCAAACCATTTTGCTTTATATTAAATACGCACTGTTAATTTGCACGCGTTGCGTTTCATCAAAATCGCAGAACAACAACAACAACAAATAGCGGTAACAACGGCGCATCGCATTTTTAGCCGATTTCACATTTTTATTTACGTTGGCAGTACCCAATTTGCATGTAATTTTTTGCAAAATGGCTACGTTTGTTTACTTCCTGATGCGATTTTCCTATATATCTAAAATACCTTAAACGGGCAGGCAGGTGGGCACCAGCTATAGACGAGACCACATCGTGTTCTAAGCTCACTCTTAAGGTAATTTATTCGCTTTCCTTTTGATTTTATAAGCATTTTCTACGGGCACACTATAAGATAATATTAGCCAAATTTTGTCTATCTCTTATGGTTTACCAGTTATGTGAAAGTCGTTCAGAAAGAAGAAGACTTTTGGGGGCATTCCCAGAAAATTCAAGATATACATTTCATTTCCCATGAAAGCATGTTAAACATATCATATTTTAATCAAAATTGTTAAGAGCCATTTTTGAGAAAATTAAAATTTTCGAAAAATGTTCCATGTAAAGGGTAATCTGGGGTAGGGGATTTTCTTGAAAATCTTCGCGTCGCATCTCTGGAAGATACTGAACCTAAATACCAAGTTTGGTGTTTATCCAACTGTTCGTTTCTGAGTTATGCTGTTCACAGAACACACACACACACACACACACACACACACACACACACACACACACACACACACACACACACACACACACACACACACACACACACACACACATGGGCATGTTTCCAAAACTGCTTTTTTTCGATTCAGAGGGTCTCAAAACATCTATTTCTGGTGAAATCTCGGTATCAAATTTTTGGGTGGAATATAATACTTCCCCTAGAGAAAGTAAAAGCTAATAAATCTAAAATAAAAAGTAATTAGGAATGCATGCTGTGAGCGTTGGCAGTATTGAAGACCAACGTAATGCAGGTTACCGAAATCGTGCACCAAACTTCCCTTCCGGCTAGAACACTGTCACATGCTTAAGAGTTTGCACAAAGAAAACCTTCAGCACTACAAAGTTTACGGTTCATGTGAGCGCGCATTGGCCGGCACGTAACATAATATATTTAGGTACTTACTTATCTAGGAGGCTGACATATTTGATCTCCGTTTTTACAACAGGTTTGCCCTGAGTGTATCCAAGGACACTTAGCTTGGCAATTGTTTCCTCAAGTATGGAGATGATGGCGGCTTGCTCCAGTGGTGACATATTTTTAGATCTTTTAAAAATTTCTGCTTCAGTGAGTGAAATCCCTGCTGCCTCTTCCTTTTCCTTTCTTTTCCTTTTGACCAAATCGAGAACAAAAGTTGCAAGGGCTTGATCTTCTTGTTCTTCCTTTAATAGGTCCTTGTGCATTTTCATAGATTCCCTCTTGTGAGGTTTTTCTGCCGGTGATGGTTGACTTGTGGTTGTACCAGAGGGCTGAGCTGGCTGAACCTTTTTTTGCTCTGCAGTTGGTCGAATCATAGAAAGAATCAGAGAGCTTTTCTTCCTCCTTTTTATTGCTTCTGCTGACTCTTTATCTACTGCAATTTGTGATGTAGATTTAGCAGCAGCTCCTTTACTAGCAAAAGACTTCATCTTATCTTTCTTATTGGCTTCCTTTTCATCTTCCTTTTGTGTTTCAGTTTCTGGAGGCTCCAAACTCTCTTCAGATGGTGCACCACCTCCATTCACCTGCGTTTTCTTCTCTGATGTTGATGCAGAAACTTCATCATCAGATTTTTTTCTCTCCTTTGTCACAGATTTCTTCCTCAATCTCTTTGTTGATTCTGAGCTTAATGGTTTCTCCTTAATATCCTCCTGTTGAGATGGTGAGTTGGAATCTGTTGCTTTCTCATCCACATTTGTCAAACTCTTACTACCTTTACCTGCAAAAGAAACAGATTTGCTGTCCTCCATTACAGCAGCAAATGAATCATGTATCTAATACTTAGTAACACTTCCATTTGATCACATCAAACTGATTGTTTACAAAGCAGTGTAGTTGCTACCATGAGAAAACTGTTACTTAGCAACAACATCTAAATAATCAACAATCAAGATAAACACACAAAGAGTTTATAATCTTCTTGTCACTAACCCTAAATTTGCAATTTATTAGCATAGTCTGGTATATATTATTACTGTATGTAAACAAGCATACCTTCCTGCAAACATTAATTCTAAATAAAATTAGCATTTCATGAATTGCAAAGGTTAATGTAGCATACCAAAATTTCATTGTATTTATTTATCTGTCGTTTTGTAACTCTGATGAAATGTTATGGGTTTATTCAAAAATAAAATAGGAAAGGAAACAGAGAAAAACAAAAAACACTTTCATCTTTTCAGGAATAGGAACATATTGTTCACTCTCAATAAAAGTTAGCATTTGAAATGTGCCTTGATGGAGATTATTACAACAATGTTACACACAATGCAGTTTCTTACAAGTGTTACTGCCTTCTACAATAGCTTGCCACAGGAAATTACATCCCTAAATACTAAAAATCTGAAGTCATCCATTCACATGACTTTCTATACTGTATCTTTTTTAGTGGGTATAAAAACTATTTTTTCTACAGTTTATTTTTCTATCTATTGCATATTAATCCAAATAAACCTTTGCAGAAACAGCTGCATTACACATTTCGTTATAGATACAAAGAGAACATCAACAGTCAAATGTTTAACAACTGGACGCTATATGCTGGCCTTAAAATTCCATTGTGTTTCCATGACATCGCGAGAAACAACTGAATGTTGATAGTACTTTAAGAGAATGACCAAGACATGAACAATTTGAAGATTAATAATGGATATCTCAGAAATGGTTTATGCCATCACAAAAAAGCTTATTTGAAATAAATTGTGTGTTTTAAAGAGATCTACATTTTTACTTTCTCTACTACGTATAGTAAGTAGGGGAAGTATTGTATTCCACCCAAAAATTCGATACCAAGATTTCACCGGAAATACATGTTTTGAGACCTCCTGAATCCAAAAAAAGCATTTTTGGAAACATGTCCGTGTGTGTGTCTGTGTGTGTGTGTCTGTGAACAGCATAACTCAAAAACTAACAGTCGGATAAACACCAAACTTGGTATTTACGTTCAGTATCTTCCAGAGATGCGACACGAAGATTTTCAAGAAAATCCCCCCACCTCAGACTACCCTTTACATGGAACATTTTTCGAAAATTTTAATTTTCTCAAAAATGGCTCTAACGATTTTGATGAAAATATCATATGTTTAAGATAATGTCATGAGAAATGAAATGTATATCTCGAAATTTCTGGGAATGTCTCCAAAAGTATTCTTCATTATGAACGACTTTTGCATAACTGGTCAACCATAAGAGATAGACAAAATTTTACTACACAAAAAATGTAGATCGCGTTAAAATACACAACTTATATCATATACATTTTTTTGTTGAGTGAACCGTTTTCGAGATATTGCTTGTTATTTCCTTAAATTTTCCAATACTTATACTTTTTCTCAAATTCGTTATTCATTTTTACTTTCTCTACTACGTATAGTAAGTAGGGGAAGTATTGCATTCCACCCAAAAATTCGATACCGAGATTTCACCAGAAATACACGTTTTGAGACATCCTGAATCCAAAAAAAGCATTTTTGGAAACATGTCCGTGTGTGTGTCTGTGTGTGTGTGTCTGTGTGTGTGTGTCTGTGAACAGCATAACTCAAAAACGAACAATCGGATAAGCACCAAACTTGGTATTTAGGTTCAGTATCTTCCAGAGATGCGACACGAAGGTTTTCAAGAAAATCCCACCACCCCGGATTACCCTTTACATGGTAGATTTTTCGAAAATTTTAATTTTCTCAAAAATGGCTCTAACGATTTTGATTAAAATATCATATGTTTAAGATATTTTTATGACAAATAATATGTATATCTTGAATTTCCTGGGAATGTCTCCAAAAGTATTCTTTATTGTGAACGACTTTTGCATAACTGGTAAACCATAAGAGATAGACAAAATTTTACTACACAAAAAATGTAGATCGCGTTAAAATGCACAATTTATGTCATATACATTTTTTTAGTTGAGTGAACCATTTTCGAGATATTGCTTGTTATTTCCTTAAATTTTCCAATACTTATACTTTTTCTCAAATTCGTTATTCAATTTTTTATGTCCTGGATATGCAAACAGAATAGAATGCGCCACATAGCAACCAGCGCTTAAAAGATTTGACTATCGCTTATTACCTACCATGTTCCCCTTGCATCTACAAGAAAATTAGCAATAAGATTGACATCTCGATATCTCGAGTAACATGAAGCATATGGAGAATAAACGTTTGTAAAAATAGTTTGTACAAGAGTAGAGAAAGTCATGTGAGTGTAACACATCAGATTTTTTCTTTAGTACTTTTCATCTATCGCTTAATGTTTACCAGTTACATGAGATTATACAAAATTTCTTCCGAATGAAAAGGGTTTCATAGGCTGTTCCCAGAAAATTCAAGATATACATTTTATTTGTCATGTAAATATCGTTAATATAGTATTGTAATCCAAATTGTTAGAGCCATTTTTTTAGAAAATCAAAATTCTTTAAAAATGTTCCATGTAAAGGGTAGTTGGGAGTGGCGGGATTTTCTTGAAAATCTTTGTTCCAATCCTTGGAGGATACTGAAATTAAATACCAAGTTTGGTATTAATCTCAGTTATGCTGTTCACAGGCACACCCATGGGCATTTTTCTAAAAATGCTTGTTTTATTTATTCAGGGGACCTAAAACATGTATTTCCAATTAAATCTCAGTATGAAATTCTTGGGTGGAATGCAATACCTTTTCTACCTGCTACGTACATGGTAGAGAAAGTAAAAATGTGTTACAAAGAAAATAAGAGATGGCAAGTGTTAATGTACATAGCTACTTGAGTTTACTTTCTGTACCTAGAGTTAGTATTGCACTCCACCCAGAAATTTGATACTAAAAATTCACCTGTTTTGAGAGTCCTCGAATTTAAAAAAAAAACATTTTTAGAAAAAGGTCTGTTGTGTATATGAAAAGAAAACATTTTTATATATATTCTATTTTATTTTACGTTGCTTTAACTCCTTGGTCATATTGCGATGGATCTGTTGGTGGATAACTCTTAGAATGATATGTGATGGACAGTTAGCCTTCTAGGTCTCATCCCTGTAACCACCTGCTTCATACCGTGCAGAATGGCGTTAGGGTGCCGTCTAGTCTAACCACCGCCCTCACACAGAAAGGCAGACATTAGCCTTCTAGGTCTCATCCCTGTAACCACCTGCTTCATGCCGTGCAGATGGCATTAGGGTGCCGTCTAGTCTAACCACCGCCCTCACACAGAAAGGCGGACAGTTAGCCTTCTACGTCTCATCCCTGTAACCAGCTGCTTCATGCCGTGCAGATGGCATTAGGGTGCCGTCCAGTCTAACCACCGCCCTCTCACAGAAAGGCGGACAGTTAGCCTTCTAGGTCTCATCCCTGTAACCACCTGCTTCATGCCGTGGAATGGCATTAGTGTGCTGTCCAGTCCAAACGCTGCCCTCTCACAGAAAGGCAGACATTAGCCTTCTAGGTCTCATCCCTGTAACCACCTGCTTCATGCCGTGGAATGGCATTAGTGTGCTGTCCAGTCCAACTGCTGCCCTCTCACAGAAAGGCGGACAGTTAGCCTTCTAGGTCTCATCCCTGTAACCACCTGCTTCATGCCGTGGAATGGCATTAGTGTGCTGTCCAGTCCAACCGCTGCCCTCTCACAGAAAGGCAGACATTAGCCTTCTAGGTCTCATCCCTGTAACCACCTGCTTCATGCCGTGGAATGGCATTAGTGTGCTGTCCAGTCCAACCGCTGCCCTCTCACAGAAAGGCGGACAGTTAGCCTTCTAGGTCTCATCCCTGTAACCACCTGCTTCATGCCATGCAGATGGCATTAGGGTGCCGTCCAGTCTAACTGCTTACATTGTCTGTGGATAGATGGCACAGCATTTGCTATTACCATTTATTTTTCATTTTACTATTATTTTAGACTTAGGTGGAACTTTGGGTTGTGGTGTTAAATATCCAATCCAGTATTTACCTTAGCGACTGAGGGAAACCACTCAGACAGATTGGTCAGCCCCCGGACCAAAACAATGAAACATATTTTGTTTGATAACGAAGACTGTTAATTGCCAGAGGAGCTCTTTTACATGCTAATGGACATGGAGCTGTTGCTTTTATGAACCATCGGTCTGGGCTGGGTTTGAACCCATAACCTTGGGATCGAGCCATCCAGAACAATGTGTGTGTGTCTGTGAACAGCATAACTCAAAAAAGAAAAGTTGATTAAATGCCAAACTTGATATTTAAGTTCAGCATCTTTCAAGGATCTGAAACGAATATTTTCAAGAAAATTCCCCCACCACAAACTACCCTTTATGTGGAAAAAGTTTTTGAAAGTTTTAATTTTCTCAAAAATAGCTCTTTTTAATTAAACTACCATATGTTAAAGATATTTTCATGACAATAACCTGTGAAGTCCTCTTCATTCTGAATGGCTTTTGCTTAACTGGTAAACCGTAAGAGAGAAAATCTTACTTTACGCAAAATGTAGATTTCCTTAAAGTATGCAAATTTTGCCAAATATTTTGGGGGAAGGGGTAAAGTTAACCATTTTTGAGATATGTCTTGTTGGTTTGAATTTCCAAATACTTACGCTTTTCTCAAATGAGAAGTCATTATTTATTTTTATTTCCCTACCACATACATTTAGGTAGAGAAGGTGTTGCATTCCAACCAAAAGTTTGATACTGAGGTTTCACTGGAAATAAATGCGTTGAATCCCCTAAAATCCAGAAAAGCATTTTTAGAAAAAGTGGGTGTGTGTGCGTGTGTGTATGTGTAAACAGCATTACTCATAAACGAAAAGTCGGATAAATGCCAAGCTTGATACTTAAGTTCAATACCTTTGAAAGATGCAACACAATGATTTTCAAAAAAATCCCCCACTTCAATCTACTCTCCACATGGAAAATTTTTTGAAATTTTTTCTTTCCTAAACAATGGCTCTAATGACTTTGATTTAATTAATGCATATTAAAGATATTTACATGACAAATAAAATGTGTATCTTGAATTTTCTGGGAATAGCCTGTGAAGTTCTCTTCATTTGGAGGGAATTCTGCATAGACTTGTATAACTGGTAAACATTAAGCAATAGATGAAAATGTACTACACAAAAAATGTAGATCTCTTTAAAACACACAATTTATTTCAAATAACTTTTTTTGTGGCATAAGCCATTTCTGAGGTACCCATTATTAACGGTTCAAGTTCAATATTTAGTCATTTTTTGTTGTCCTGTTGATTTTCAGTTGTTTCTCGCGATGTCATGGAAACAGTATGGAATTTTAAGGCAGCATATAGCGTCCAGTTGTTAAACATTTGACTATCGCTGTTCTCTTTGTATATATAATGAAATGTGTAATGTAGTCATTTATGCGAGGGTTTATCTAAGTTAAAATGAAGTAGATATAAAAGTAAACTTTTGTAACAATAATTTTTTTACCCATTAATAAATGATAGAGGGTAGAGAAAGTCATGTGAATATAACACATCAGAGTTACTTTCTTGTGGTCATGCAAAGAGAATGAAATACATTGTTTAAAGATATGCCTATCACTTAAGCTTACTGCATTCCCCTACTCTCATTGCACCTGCAAACAAACATGGAATAAAACCATTTCTACAAATGTTTATCAGGTTTAACATGAAATAGATAGAAGAATAAGCTGTTGTAAAAATGGTTTGTTGAAGAATGGGTAGGGAAAGTCATGTGAATGTTTTGTGTGTGCTCATTTTGTATACCTACTCCCAGTATTTGACATTTTAGTGTTAACATTAAACCATTCTTTTGTTTTTAGTTTCTCTGCCACAAACATAGTGGGCAGAGGAAGTATTGCATTCCACCCAAAATGTATACCAAGATTTCACTGAAAATACATGTTTTGAGGTACCTTGAATCAAAATAAAGCATTTGTAGAAAAAGGCTCATGTGTGTGACAGAGAGAGAGAGAGAGAGAGAGAGAGAGAGAGAGAGAGAGAGAGAGAGAGAGAGAGAGAAGTCAGATAACTACCAAACTTGGTAATTACACTCAATAATGGCTATGACAGGGAATACAGTGCAACATATGACTGTATTGTGAGGAGGAGGAGGAGAAGAAGAAAACAGATAATTAAGAATGGAAGGCCTAGATCTGAATTAAAAACAAGTATTCATGTGAAGACCTGTGCAAGCAAATTTAACAATAATATTTATATGATTCATGATGACTGGCTGCCCTAAACTTCAGAAACTGTTCTGTTGGTATTTCCTTCTCTTTTCCAATAAAAAATAGGTGGAATAGCGGGGAGTGCGGCGATATCTGAAATATACACAAGCTATTAACTTATTGCAAAGCCATCTCCATGCTATAATTTTGCAAAAGATATTTGGAAAAGCTAGAATTGACTACAGGTTGGATGGGAAGAAAAGAATTATAGACATTTGGCATAACTAACATGTTAAAAAGAACACAGATATTCTGAAACAAAAGTTAGTGTTAAGATTCAGAGGAAACAATGAAACAAAGCAATTGACAAGCAAAGGAAATTAGTTGATTTATTAGCAAATACGATGATAAATTAAGGAATCAACTAGAGAATTCCTCAGTGTTTTGGGTTTATGAAACTTAATTCAAAATGATTTAATTGTTTCTGTGCCCAGAATTCTGCTGGCCAAAATAAGAAAATAAATAAATGAAACCAATTTTGTTGCTATTCAGGTTAATGAGACGACTGTTGCAAACAATTTCTGTTGTCTGTATTTTGATTTATTGATCGAGAGTTACAGAGTTTTAGGTTTTCACAAGAATTCAGAAGATCGCCCAGCAGAGGCATTATACAATATTGTGGTACAATTGTTTTGAGAGTTAAATTGTGATGGTGCTGCTGTATCTGCAGGCCATCAAAATGGTCTTTGGAAGAAAGTAAAAGAAACTTTCACACATGCATGGCTATGCTCACAGGTTAAGTTTAGTATTGTGTTGGACTGTTTCAGCATGTATTAACATTGAATGGGTTAGCTGTCTTTTTTTAATATATCTGCAAAATGAACCAAGGCATCACTAATTGCACCAACCTGCTGGAACTACAGTTCTTGTCTAATACAGAAACAGTCTTGTGACATTGTTCCAACACAAGATGGTGTATCACTACAAGACTTCAATTTTAATGTTTCTCAACTATGAAGAGAATAAACTCTTATGCCACAAATTCTCGGCTTCAAGATAGACTCTCCATCCATATCAATTGAGAAAGAGCTGCTTTGTGTTCTAAAAACATGCTGAGACTCAACAACTTAGCAGAAGAATATTGCCGGACACAGTTACAGAGCAAATGTGAGTTAGTGTATTCCATATTAAATACTAATTCATTTTAATGCAACTTTTATCACACTTCATTTACATTTGCATATATTCATTAATTTTTTTAAAATTCATGATGAATAGAATTCACATAAAACTAGATTTTCAGAATTATTTTTAGTTTTTTCTCTAGCTGGCAAATGCTATTTTGTTTACCCACAAAAAAAATATTCACAAAATGCCACTGATAACCACCAAGCAAGATATCAGCTGTTGAGCTGATCAGAAATACATACTGGCCAACTTCCTCAAATTGAACCCATAAAATTTTGTAATGTTACTCGTGTAATAATTCTGCCATAACACAAAATTTAGAATATGTAAAATGTTGAAACATACAAACGTTATATGTAAAATAAATGCAAATTCTGTTTTATAAGAATCCTTGAAGACCTGGTAGTACTGCTTCTTGTAAAAATGCAGCAATAGTAATAAAATAAACTCTGAAATTCATGACCATAATACTAGAAATAGGAATGATTACAGTAAAGAACACCATAGATTAGCAATATAAGAAAGTCTTAGCACAATAAACGATTGCATTGTCTAATAAACTTCTGAAAGAGCTGAAGCCAATAAATTATGTAAATATAAATACATTCAAAAAGCACTAAGTAAATATTTGGTAAATAAGTCATTCCATTTGGTTGATGAACTTTTTTTAGTAACTGATGTATTTCCTGTATCTGAAATGAGTCCATAGTATGAGCACTTATACTGCATAAATATTCAGTATCTATCTCATTGATGGTTTATAACTGATGTATGTAATTGATACATTGTATACAACATACCTGACAATGTCCAAAACATTTCTTTGCTCTCTACAGACAATACATTGAATTAAATGTATTGTAGCAAAGAACACCACTTCCTAGGTTATACACAGATTTCTAATACATATATTATACTTCCTAACATGAACTATAACAAAAACTGTCACAAAAATGGGAAACTTATATCTCAAAGCCAGAACGTGAATATGATCAACAACTTATGTGAAGGAGTTGACTTTACAATTCACATCATCCATTACTGAAAGTTCTGCCCTGGTTACTAGAGGTCACTAGTGGTACTATACATTTTGTTACAGCCCAGTGAAAGGAGGCCATGATTGTGATGAAGGATAGACACACAGATAAGCTCTGGTCTATCATAGCACTGTATACCATTTACTAGAGGTCCCTAGTGGTACTATACATTTTGTTACAGCCCAGTGAAAGGAGGCCATGATTGTGATGAAGGATAGACACACAGATAAGCTCTGGCCTATCATAGCACTGTATACCATTTACTAGAGGTCACTAGTGGTACTATACATTTTGTTACAGCCCAGTGAAAGGAGGCCATGATTGTGATGAAGGATAGACACACAGATAAGCACTGGTCTATCATAACACTGTATACCATTTACTAGAGGTCACTAGTGGTGCTATACATTTTGTTGTAGCCCAGTGAAGAGGGACCAGGATCATGATGAAGGATACACACAGATAAGCTCTGGTCTATCATAACACTGTATACCATTTACTAGAGGTCACTAGTGGTGCTATACATTTTGTTATAGCCCAGTGAAGAGGGACCAGGATCATGATGAAGGATACACACAGATAAGCTCTGGTCTATCATAACACTGTATACCATTTACTAGAGGTCACTAGTGGTGCTATACATTTTGTTATAGCCCAGTGAAGAGGGACCAGGATCATGATGAAGGATACACACAGATAAGCTCTGGTCTATCATAACACTGTATACCATTTACTAGAGGTCACTAGTGGTGCTATACATTTTGTTACAGCCCAGTGAAGAGGGACCAGGATCATGATGAAGGATACACACAGATAAGCTCTGGTCTATCATAACACTGTATACCATTTACTAGAGGTCACTAGTGGTGCTATACATTTTGTTACAGCCCAGTGAAGAGGGACCATGATCATGATGAAGGATACACCCAGATAAGCTCTGGTCTATCATAACACTGTATACCATTTACTAGAGGTCACTAGTGGTGCTATACATTTTGTTGCAGCCCAGTGAAGAGGGACCAGGATCATGATGAAGGATACACACAGATAAGCTCTGGTCTATCATAACACTGTATACCATTTACTAGAGGTCACTAGTGGTGCTATACATTTTGTTACAGCCCAGTGAAGAGGGACCAGGATCATGATGAAGGATACACACAGATAAGCTCTGGTCTATCATAACACTGTATACCATTTACTAGAGGTCACTAGTGGTGCTATACATTTTGTTACAGCCCAGTGAAGAGGGACCAGGATCATGATGAAGGATACACACAGATAAGCACTGGTCTATCATAACACTGTATACCATTTACTAGAGATCACTAGTGGTACTATACATTTTGTTACAGCCCAGTGAAAGGAGGCCATGATTGTGATGAAGGATAGACACACAGATAAGCTCTGGTCTCTCATAGCACTGTATACCATTTACTAGAGGTCACTAGTGGTACTAAACATTTTGTTACAGCCCAGTGAAGGGGGACCATGATCATGATGAAGGATAGACACACAGATAAGCTCTGGTCTATCATAGCACTGTATACCATTTACTAGAGGTCACTAGTGGTACTATACATTTTGTTACAGCCCAGTGAAAGGAGGCCATGATTGTGATGAAGGATAGACACACAGATAAGCTCTGGTCTATCATAGCACTGTATACCATTTACTAGAGGTCACTAGTGGTACTATACATTTTATTACAGCCCAGTGAAGGGGGACCATGATCATGATGAAGGATAGACACACAGATAAGCTCTGGTCTATCATAGCACTGTATACCATTTACTAGAGGTCACTAGTGGTACTATACATTTTGTTACAGCCCAGTGAAAGGAGGCCATGATTGTGATGAAGGATAGACACACAGATAAGCTCTGGTCTATCATAGCACTGTATACCATTTACTAGAGGTCACTAGTGGTACTATACATTTTGTTACAGCCCAGTGAAGGGACCATGATCATGATGAAGGATAGACACACAGATAAGCTCTGGTCTATCATAACACTGTATACCATTTACTAGAGGTCACCAGTGGTACTATACATTTTGTTACAGCCCAGTGAAAGGAGGCCATGATTGTGATTAAGGATAGACACACAGATAAGCTCTGGTCTATTATAGCACTGTATACCATTTACTAGAGGTCACTAGTGGTACTATACATTTTGTTACAGCCCAGTGAAAGGAGGCCATGATTGTGATGAAGGATAGACACACAGATAAGCTCTGGTCTATCATAGCACTGTATACCATTTACTAGAGGTCACTAGTGGTGCTATACATTTTGTTACAGCCCAGTGAAGGTGGACCATGATCATGATGAAGGATAGACACACAGATAAGCTCTGGTCTATCAGCACTGTATACCATTTACTAGAGGTCACTAGTGGTGCTATACATTGTGTTACAGCCCAGTGTAGGGAGACCATGATCATGATGAAGTATAGACACACAGATAAGCTCTGGTCTATGATAGCACTGTATACCATTTACTAGAGGTCACTAGTGGTGCTATACATTGTGTTACAGCCCAGTGAAGGGGACCATGATCATGATGAAGTATAGACACACAGATAAGCTCTGGTCTATGATAGCACTGTATACCATTTACTAGAGGTCACTAGTAGTGCTATACATTGTGTTACAGCCCAGTGAAGGGGACCATGATCATGATGAAGTATAGACACACAGATAAGCTCTGGTCTATGATAGCACTGTATACCATTTACTAGAGGTCACTAGTGGTGCTATACATTGTGTTACAGCCCAGTGAAGGGGACCATGATCATGATGAAGTATAGACACACAGATAAGCTCTGGTCTATCATAACACTGTATACCATTTACTACAGGTCACTAGTGGTGCTATACATTTTGTTACAGCCCAGTGAAGGGGACCATGATCGTGATGAAGTATAGACACACAGATAAGCTCTGGTCTATCATAACACTGTATACCATTTACTAGAGGTCACTAGTGGTGCTATACATTTTGTTACAGCCCAGTGAAGGGGACCATGATCATGATGAAGTATAGACACACAGAGAAGCTCTGGTCTATCATAACACTGTATATCATTTACTAGTGGTCACTAGTGGTGCTATACAGTTTGTTACAGCCCAGTGAAGGGGACCATGATCGTGATGAAGTATAGACACACAGAGAAGCTCTGGTCTATCATAGCACTGTATACCATTTACTAGAGGTCACTAGTGGTGCTATACATTTTGTTGTAGCCCAGTGAAGAGGGACCATGATCATGATGAAGGATAGACACACAGATAAGCACTGGTCTATGATAGCACTGTATACCATTTACTAGAGGTCACTAGTGGTGCTATACATTTTGTTATAGCTCAGTGAAGGGGGACCATGATCATGATGAAGGATAGACACACAGATAAGCTCTGGTCTATCACAACACTGTATACCATTTACTAGAGGTCACTAGTGGTGCTATACATTTTGTTACAGCCCAGGGAAGGTGGACCATGATCATGATGAAGGATAGACACACAGATAAGCACTGGTCTATGATAGCACTGTATACCATTTACTAGAGGTCACTAGTGGTGCTATACATTTTGTTACAGCCCAGTGAAGGTGGACCATGATCATGATGAAGTACAGACACACAGATAAGCTCTGGTCTATCAGAACACTGTATACCATTTACTAGAGATCACTAGTGGTGCTATACATTTTATTACAGCCCATTGAAGGTGGACCATGATCATGATGAAGGATAGACATACAGATAAGCTCTGGTCTATCAGCACTGTATATCATTTACTAGAGGTCACTAGTGGTGCTATACATTTTGTTACAGTCCAGTGAAGGGAGGCCATGATCATGACGAAGGATAGGCATACAGATAAGATCTGGTCTATCATAGCACTGTATACCATTTACTAGAGGTCACTAGTGGTGCTATACATTTTGTTACAGTCCAGTGAAGGGAGGCCATGATTGTGATGAAGTATAGACACACAGATAAGCTCTGGTCTATGATAGCACTGTATACCATTTACTAGAGGTCACTAGTGGTGCTATACATTTTGTTACAGTCCAGTGAAGGGAGGCCATGATCATGACGAAGGATAGACATACAAATAAGCTCTGGTCTATCATAGCACTGTATACCATTTACTAGAGGTCACTAGTGGTGCTATACATTTTGTTACAGTCCAGTGAAGGGAGGCCATGATTGTGATGAAGGATACCACACAGATAAGCCCTGGTCTATCATAACACCGTATACCATTTACTAGAGGTCACTAGTGGTGCTATACATTTTGTTGCAGCCCAGTGAAGAGGGACCATGATCGTGATGAAGGTTAGACACACAGATAAGCTCTGGTCTATCATAGCACTGTATACAATTTACTACAGGTCACTAGTGGTGCTATACATTGTGTTATAGCCCAGTGAAGGGACCATGATCATGATGAAGGATAGACACACAGATAAGCACTGGTCTATGATAGCACTGTATACCATTTACTACAGGTCACTAGTGGTGCTATACAGTTTGTTACAGCCCAGTGAAGGGAGGCCATGATTGTGATGAAGTATAGACACACAGATAAGCTCTGGTCTATCATAGTACTGTATACCATTTACTACAGGTCACTAGTGGTGCTATACAGTTTGTTACAGCCCAGTGAAGAGGGACCATGATTGTGATGAAGTATAGACACACAGATAAGCTCTGGTCTATCATAGTACTGTATACCATTTACTACAGGTCACTAGTGGTGCTATACAGTTTGTTACAGCCCAGTGAAGAGGGACCATGATTGTGATGAAGTATAGACACACAGATAAGCTCTGATCTATCATAGTACTGTATACCATTTACTACAGGTCACTAGTGGTGCTATACAGTTTGTTACAGCCCAGTGAAGAGGGACCATGATTGTGATGAAGTATAGACACACAGATAAGCTCTGGTCTATCATAGTACTGTATACCATTTACTACAGGTCACTAGTGGTGCTATACAGTTTGTTACAGCCCAGTGAAGGGAGGCCATGATTGTGATGAAGTATAGACACACAGATAAGCTCTGGTCTATCACTACACTGTATACCATTTACTAGAGGTCACTAGTGGTACTATACATTGTGTTATAGCCCAGTGAAGGGACCATGATCATGATGAAGGATAGATACACAGATAAGCTCTGGTCTATCATAGCACTGTATACCATTTACTAGAGGTCACTTAGTGGTGCTATACAGTTTGTTACAGCCCAGTGAAGGGGACCATGATCGTGATGAAGTATAGACACACAGATAAGCTCTGGTCTATCACTACACTGTATACCATTTACTAGTGGTCACTAGTGGTACTATATATTTTGTTACAGCCCAGTGAAGGGGACCATGATCATGATGAAGGATACACACACAGATAAGCTCTGGTCTATCATAGCACTGTATACCATTTACTAGAGGTCACTTAGTGGTGCTATACATTTTGTTACAGCCCAGTGAAGGGGACCATATTCATGATGAAGGATACACACACAGATAAGCTCTGGTCTATCATAACACTGTATACTATTTACTAGAGGTCACTAGTGGTGCTATACATTGTGTTACAGCCCAGTGAAGGGGACCATGATCATGATGAAGGATACACACACAGATAAGATTTGGTCTATGAGAGCACTGTATACCATTTACTACAGGTCACTAGTGGTGCTATACATTTTGCAAGTTAAATTAAATATATGAACTAGTTCTAATCTGCTTCAAAGCAGTTAAACAAAAATTTATTGTTTTAATTGTTATTGATTTTCTAGTTTACATGACAATAGACATTCAAAACATATTTGTTGTTTAAATTTATTTACTATTCAAAGTTGTTTACTAACAAACAATTTCAGGACGATGTTTGATCAATCACCACAATAGAAGCTGCAATAATTCTTCAGTTCACCACATTTGTTGCTGCACTATTTGTTTCATTTGGATGATGTCCTAGATATGCCTGTAAAGAGCATTATTTTATTAGTACAAACTGGAAGAAAAGGAACAAGTATAAAAAGAATCTTGAAATATTGTTACAAGTGCCTTTAAAGCGAAGATCAAGATATATTAAAAATCTGTATGAATCAACAGAAAGTAACTTCAGATAAAAATGGCTGGTGGGCAGGGATAGGAAGTTAGGAATGGGGGATATTTGATAACTAGAGGGAAAAATGATAACAGATTTTTGAAAGTAGTGAGAAGTAGGATATAAGATATAAAAAAACAAGAAATCTGGGTAAGCCTTGAAAATAAAAGGTCCTTATGTTTATACAGAACAATAAACAGAGTTTGGGGGAAAGAAGGTTTGTTAATGATGTAGAGACAGGAAAGGGACGGTTTAGCATGGGTGACAATAGGGGCAATGTTCCTAGCAGGGTTAAGAGTGAGCAAATCGGGAACATGTGCAATATGTGGGGAAAAGGAGAATAAGATATATTACTTGGTAGAGTGTAAAGGGTTACAGAAGTGGAGACCAAGGCAGGATGTTTGGGATTCAAAATGAGTGAAGAAATGCTATATTAACAGTCAAGGGAAGAAAAAGAATCAAGGATGTGGCAGAGTTATCAAGGAAAATAAAAAAAGCAAGGGTAAAGGAGTCAGGAGGGCAAGAGAAAGGAGAATAATGAGAAATTAGGAAAGGAAAAGAATAAGGAGGACCAGGGTGCCAGCCCTTAAAAGGGAGGTAAGTCAGACTCAATTTCCAGTAGCTTTAATTATATGTAAACTGTTTTTATGATGTTCAGTACAAATAAATATTAATATTGTATTCTATTTTAATTAGTACGGAATACAAGTTGAGGAACAAGTAAATAGTATATCTTTATGTATCATTTGGCAAAATGTGTTTACCTCCTTGGCAAGCTGAATAAGCTGGTTCTTGACTGCTGTTCCTGTTTGATAAACCATTTTGTAGAAATGGCTGTATTCATTTTGTAAAAGTAAATATGGATGTCCAGATTCCTATAGTGATGAAAGAATAATTAATTTATGCAAATCTATGCAAGTTGATACTCCCTTAAAAATACCTTTCATTTTATTTAGCTTCAGTGGTTGTATAGATGTTAGAGAAATACCTAAACAAGTGGATGATTATGGCTCCCACTGCAGCAATTCTCACAAGTGTCATACTAAGATTACCCACGAGTTGGATATAACATTTTAGCAGGAAATAAATCAGCTGATATAAGTGAGAGCATCTTCATGTGTTATGAGAAGTTAGCTTCTCTCCCTGACTTCCTTTGTTATTGCCTGATGTGTTGAACTGATAAGTAAGACATTTCCTGCCTGGGAGAGAATTGAGCAGGTGTTACAGGCTGCAATATAGCCTTTTAGCACCACAGCATCATAAATAATTATAATTCAGACCTTGCAATACTGGTATTACTGACACACATGCCATAGTGAGCCAATTGTGCACGATATTGAATACAGTAAGAATATGTTTCATCTTCTCTCTTTAAGCCACAACAACTTGGAAAACCAGTATTATGCCATTGCTATTATTGACAGTGTGCCATAATGAGCCAATTATGTTGAATACAACAACAACCTCTTTATAATGGTAGGGGTTGCATAACAGATTTTATTTACATCCATAACTAAACAGTTTCAAGTGCAAGAAGTACAGATTTTTCAAATTCAGGGCAGTGTGCACTAACCTAGAGTAAGCTCTACTTCTGTAGTAAACTACTGTTAAAGTCAACGCTTGGGACTTCCATATTCGAGCAGATTACTTCCAAAGTATTTTACTCCTTTCAGATACTCCCAGAGTAAATTACTACATAAGTAAATGTCGGAGAGCTCCTTCATGTAGCATGTTGCAATGGAAGTAAATAGAGCACAAATAGAGGTTAGAATTTACTCTCGTGACTTAGTTGAAATAACTCACCTGTCGATTGAATTACAATACTGGATCATATTTGGAGGAAGATGTTTTGAGGTGTTCATGGATTATTTAGAATACATTGATGATCTTGATAAAGAAAACAATGGAAATGCAATAGTGTGCATAGTACAGATAAGGCAAGATCCATATAATAATTATACAGAGAGAGGGAGAGGGAGAGGGGGAGAGAGAGGGAGAGGGAGAGAGAGAGAGTTCATGGAAAGTTCACTATTAGAAAAGAATCTTCTACATTCCTTTTGAACCTGCTTGGAGAGCACTTATAACAAGACTGACAACATGAAATGTGTCACCCAAACTGCAATTGTTTGGTTGCAGGTGATTTTATAAATGTTCACTGTATGCCTGCTTCTTTCATTGTGTTGTTAGAGTGCTTTTCAGGTTAACAATAGGGTACCTAAATAAATATACCCGAGTGTTTATAAAGTAAAAGGGAATTCTTCTTCACTTTTGCAGGCTTCGCGTAGGTGCAATTGACTGCATGCATATTCTATTTTGTGGCCATCAACTTTCTCTGAAATCAGTAAGGCTATTTCTCCATCAACACGCAATGTAAATATGAAGGTCAGGAACATTGTTTTCAAACAATTTTAAGCCACTCTTCAGTATGTTTCCTGTCGTTCTAAGCATTAAACTTGTCCGTCACAACTTTCCAGCCATTTTTCTTCTAACATCCTTACCTTATGCTTTTTGCACTTTATACTGTTTAAATGGATTTTCATTATCTCTACCAACAAACATTTGTTTCTTTCACTGACATTTTTCCCCGTTTTCCTATCGCACATAATCTTATCCATGAATTCTTCGAGTAAATTGCACAAACAAAAGAATACTCCAGCAGTAATGAACTGTTACTTCCATAGCCGCAACTAAAGAGTAAATTGTAATTGAGCTCTCCAACATTACTCCCGTAGTAATGTATTTCTGTAGTGAGGACTTCTTTATTAAACTTTACTTATAAATTAATTTGCTCCAACATGGTGCGCGCTGCTCTCATTGTCTTAAACAGAAACTTCCTCTTCAACACACTGTGTATGCTATTCAATTGTTTATGCTCAATGCAGGCTCTAAACTTAAATCTCTCAAAATATGTTCATTTTGATTTTGCAAAACTGTTTATTACAGTTTTTGTTAGGTTTACAAATAAAAGCTTGTATGCAATTGTGGAATGTGGGATTCTCTTATACTCTTGGAATTTTCATCACTCACTATATTCATATAAAAATCCCACTTGAGCCACAAGTTTAAGAAATAACTACTTCCACTTTGTAAGCATTTAACACTTCACTGCCTGCAAAATATATTAAGCAGCAAGAGTTATAATTTGGGTATGCAGCACCGAGATTATTCAATAAAACAATAAATCCTAAACAAAAAGTAAAACTTGCAATAACATCTCAACAGTTGACTAAATATTCAATGTTTGTAAAAAATTAAAACAAAAAAAATGAAAGAAAAATGGTTAGTTTAAACATGTAACAGATTGCATGTGAAATTAAATATTGAAAAATTTCCTCTCTCTGAGGGCTCTGGGGGTTTCAGGTACTAGCTTGTGTGAGAGTACTCAAAATAATAACAGCGTTAATGGCTAAAAGAAAAATAACTATTTATTTGAAACTCTTTCTTTTCAACTCTTATAAATACTTATAATTAAACTCTGAATTTTAATTAACAGATTAAATCTTCCTTTCTTTGGTTGCAATTGTTGCGGTTCACCCTGATATTTTCTGAGTGTTAATGAATAAATGAGCAGGAAACAGAGGGGACACCTTGCACCTTAATCCAACATGGATCTTTAGTGCTTGCCACCCTCAAGAGGAATGGGTAAGGTGAAGGAACTGTAGGAGGCTATAAGCTTACTGACAGAGATGCAGGGGTTCCTATGAGTATGACAAGGGGACGCAGGAACACCTCGCCCCACGACCCAACGTGGAACTTTAGTACTTGCTACCCTCAAGAGGAATGGGTAAGGTGAAGGAACTGTAGAAGGCTATAGGCCTACTGACAGAGATGCAGGGGTTCCTATGAGTATGACAAGGGGACGCAGGAACACCTCGCCCCTCGACCCAACGTGGAACTTTAGTACTTGCTAGCCTCAGGAGGAACAGATGAGGTGAAGGAACTGTAGGAGGCCATAGGCCTACTGACAGAGACACAGAGGTTCCTATGAGTATGACAAGGGAATGCAGGAACACCTCACCCCTCGACCCAACGTGGAAATTTAGTACTTGCCACCCTCAAGAGGAATGAGTAAGCTGAAGGAACTGTAGGAGGCTATAGGCCTACTGACAGAGACGCAGAGGTTCCTATGAATATGACAAGGGATGCAGGAACACCTTGCCCCTTGACCCAACGTGGAACTTTAGTACTTGCTACCCTCAAGAGGAACGGGTAAGGTGAACGAACTGTAGGAGGCTATAGGCCTACTGACAGAGACACGCAGGGGTTCCTGTAAGTATGACAAGGGAATGCAGGAACACCTCACCCCTTGACCCAAAATGGAACTTTAGTACTTGCTAGCCTCAGGGGGAAGAGATGAGGTGAAGGAACTGTAGGAGGCTATAGGCCAGCTAACAGAGACATGGAGGGGTTCCTATAAATATGACAAGTGAACGCAGGAACACCTCACCCCTCGACCCAACGTGGAACTTTAGTACTTGCTAGCCTCAGGAGGAACGGGTGAGGTGAAGGAACTGTAAGAGGCTACAGGCCTACTGACAGAGACACGCAGGGGTTCCTATAAGTATGACAAGTGAACGCAGGAACACCTCACCCCTCGACCCAATGTGGAACTTTAGTACTTGCTAGCCTCAGGAGGAACGGGTGAGGTGAAGGAACTGTAGGAGGCCATAGGCCTACTGACAGAGACACAGAGGTTCCTATGAGTATGACAAGGGGACGCAGGAACACCTCACCCCTCGACCCAACGTGGAACTTTAGTACTTGCTAGCCTCAGGGGGAAGAGATGAGGTGAAGGAACTGTAAGAGGCTACAGGCCAGCTAACAGAGACACGTAGGGGTTCCTATAAATATGACAAGTGAACGCAGGAACACCTCACCACTCGACCCAACGTGGAACTTTAGTACTTGCTAGCCTCAGGAGGAACGGGTGAGGTGAAGGAACTGTAGGAGGCTATAGGCCAGCTAACAGAGACATGCAGGGGTTCCTATAAGTATGACAAGGCGACGCAGGAACACCTCACCCCTCGACCCAACATGGAACTTTAGTACTTGCTAGCCTCAGGAGGAACGGGTGAGGTGAAGGAACTGTAAGAGGCTACAGGCCGGCTGACAAAGTTGAGCAGAGGTCCATAACAATTCCAATGACCCAGTCTCCAGTAAGCTGCTTAGAGAAGGCTTCCCTCTGGTGGAATCAGGGAGAATTGAACCCACCTTAGGTGGCTCAGAGAAGGCTGCAATCAGGCAGAGCCAAGAAGAACTTTCCAACAAGCAAGCATCTGTGCCATCTGTCGACACTGCAAGTCCCTAAGCCCACCTGAAACATGAAGGTGGATGTGAAATAATAGGAAATTTGTGCAGAAGAGAAACCATCCAGATCTGAACATTGCTTTCTTTACACAATGGAAATGTAACTCTTTTCCTTTCTTTATTACAGCATTTATCTTTACCTCTGCTTTAATTATAATTATGAGGAGATTACTTGTATAGGTTAGTAAAGCAATGTATCTTTAGTGGAGCATTAAATATTCTGTTTGTCTGCTGCATTTAAAATCTTTCTCCTGTTCATATTTGAAACAATAACAGCTTTTAAGAACCAAATCAACTAAGTATAAAACAAACAACCAGATACATAATTATGAAACTACAGAAATTACCAGATGTGATAAAAAGATACATAATACAAACAGATTTAAAAAATAACTACAGAAATTCTATTTTGAAGGCACTTCCTATACACTAGAGGAATTGTTAGACAAATGAAAAATATCTTTTGTTGTATTTATGTGGTAGCTACTACTATAATGATTGTAAATGTAGTTTTAGGACCATAGATAGTTATTATGCTGACTTAGTATCTGCAAACAGGGCCACAATTTGTGCCATCAGCAACATTTTTTGGGGGGGGGGAATTCATAATTTTGGGGAATACAAAAATATTGAAATAAATTAACGCAGGTAATGTAAATATGTTTATTACAATTTTTAATTGAGTACTGTGGTTGTTAACTCCATTTGTATGTTTATGTTTGTTAATCTAAATGTGCCTTATCCCCCACCCCCCGAAAGTAATGTTAAGTATAATTCATACTGTGTGGTATATCAAAGAAACTATAGCATTATTACACTTACTATATTGTCCCATTCAGATAGATACCAAGTAATAAAATACACCATCTACCAAATATTTTTGTATGTAATTTTTGCTATAAATATGATTTTTTATTGATTTTAACTTTCCAGATTATTTGTTTAAATTTTTATTGTGTACCAGTATCACAAGAGCTACTACACAGCCCCTTTGTGATACTTTCCTGTGGTGGTATAAGAAACTAAATAGTTTAAACTGAGCAGGGGTGGGGAAGATGATTGGGTTTTGGGTGCTTGGGCACCCTGTCTGAAAGTATCATTTAGTTAAGTTATTCTACATATTCATAACATAGTCCAATCATGTACCTGTATATTCATCACTGGAAGGAAAAATTACACTTTGTATTTTAATTTATTGCCATGCATTTGCTCTCTTTCTTTCACACAAGCATTTTTCTGAAAACACTTTATTTGTTCATCGGTCCTCAAAACATGTATTTCTGGTAAAATCTCAATACTTACTGAATTTTGCCATACTTTCTCTGCCTACGACAGGTAAGTGGTAGAGAAAGAAGTACCAAATTCAATCTATAGTGTAAAGTGTGTAATTGAATATAGATAATTCACTTAGCTATATAGAAGCTTGGGCCAATGGTCAGCAAAGCTTATTTGTTCTGAAATACTTAATAAACTTTGTAGCAACCAAAGCAGTGAGAACTATATAATATACTCTTATTGATTCGCAATTGAACTATGGGGCTCTGGGCAAATTAAAATTTAACCAGCCATGTAGAAATACCTTTAGATAACTAAATATATTAACTTTACCTAGTTTACATATCCACAAAACATTCTACATTTTAAAAAGTATAAATCCACATTACAAACCAACTTGACGTCCACAGATGCAACAGAAGAATAAAAATGATTATGCAATCGCTAGCCCCAGACTACGCTTGTATGAAAAAGTGCATAGTTTTACTGCAATAAAACTTTATAATGCTCTTCTGGAAGAAGTAAAGAAATATCATAATAATTGTAATAAATTTAAACAACAGTTAAAACCTTTTTGATGAGTAAATCTGTCTACTGTATCATCATTACCGTTATAAATAATTCTGTAAATAGTAAATTAGCTGTAATTTCTTTAATTCCTTTTGCTGGACTACTTAGTGATTTTCTGTTCTGTAAATTGTGTATAAATCAAATTGTAAATTGTCTTACTTATTGTTAAAAGTTCATTGTATGTATTACTGCTCATGTTATTGTTTTGTGTATATTGCTTTTACTCCTTACTCTGACTGGATTTACCCGCATACAACACCATATTGAATTGCAATAAAATTTTAATTACTTACAGCCATTTTGCCAGCTTCTATTACAATGACTCGATCTGTCTGCATGATAGAACGCAATCTGTGGCTAACGATGATAACTGTGCAATTGGTGAAGTATTTCCTGATTACTTGCAGCATTCCAACTTCTATTCTAGAACACACAACATTAGTTTTCCTTGGAATGGCATTATTTTAACTTGTGCAGCAAATGTTTCAGTAAAAGAATGTATTTAATTCCAACATTATAATTAGTAATGCAACATTAATATAATCTTGGGGACCAAAAACAAAAACCTGATGTGTTACATTCACATGACTTTCTCTACCCACTATTATTTATTTTTATGTAACTTCTACAACCTGTTCTTATTTAAGTTTATTTTATTAAACCCTTTCATGTTAACTGAGATAAAAATAGTTTCATTACACATTTCATGTACATACAGGAAACTAAATCAATAGTAACATGTTTAAAAGCAGGTTGCTATATGCTGACCTTGAAGTTCCATATTGCAAGAAATAACTAAATGATAACCAGTTCAAAAAAGACAAACGTATTGAAAAAATCCAACCAATAATAATAATAATAATAATAATAATAATAATAATAATAATAATAATAATAATAATAATAATAATAATAATAATAATAATAATAATAATAATAATAATAATATCTTGTAAATGGTTAATGCCACAAAAACATTTGACATAAATTGTGTGCTTTAACATGATTTTTGTGTACTAAGATTTTGTCTGTCTGTTACACTTTATCAACTATGCAAAAGTCACTCAGAATTACGAGAACTTTACAGCTGTTCCCAGAAAATTGAAGATATGCATTTTATTTTTGTCATTTAAATATCTTAAGTACACAATATTGTAATCCAAATCATTAGATCTAATTTTGATAAAATAAACAATAATGAAAAATATTCCAAGTACTTAGTAAAGGGTAGTTTGGAGTGGAGTGATTTTCTTAAGAATATTCATATCACATCCTTGGAAGATGCTGAACTTTAATCCAAGTTTGGTATTTACTCTCTAATGGCAACAAAGATGTTTAGAATATCTTAACACTTTTTTTACTTTCTCTGCTATGTATAGTAAGTAGGGGAAGTATTGCATTCCACCCAAAAATTTGATACCGAGATTTCACCGGAAGTATATGCTTTGAGACCCCCTGAATCCAAAAAAAGCATTTTTGGAAACATGTCTGTGTGTGTGTGTGTGTGTGTGTATGTGTGTGTGTGTCTGTGTCTGTGTCTGTGAACAGCATAACTCAGAAACGAACAATCAGATAAACACCAAACTTGGTATTTAGGTTCAGTATCTTCCAGAGGTGCGACACAAAGGTTTTCAAGAAAATCCCCCCACCCCAGATTACCCTTTACATGCAACATTTTTCGAAAATTTTACTTTTCTCAAAAATGGCTCTAACAATTTTGATTAAAATATCATATGTTTAAGATATTTTCATGACAAATAAAATGTATATCTTGAATTTCCTGGGAATGTCTCAAAAAGTTTTCTTCATTATGAATGACTTTTGCATAACTTGTAAACCATAAGAGATAGACAAACTTTTACACAAAAAATGTATATCATGTTAAAATACACAATTTATGTCATATACATTTTTTTTGTTGAGTGAACCATTTTGGAGATATTGCTTGTTATTCCCTTAAATTTTTCAATACTTATTTTCTCAAATGGGAATTGGTTATTGATTTTTTTGTCTTGGATATGCAAAGAGTATTAATCTGTGGCAAAGAGAATGGTGCTGCAACTAGCAACCAGCTATTAAGAGATATGTCTATGCTTAAAGGCTACTGTATTTCTATATTGCCCTTGCAAATACAAAACAAGGGGAACATAGTAGGCCTTAAGTGATAGTCAAGTATTTTTAGAACTGGTCGCTATGTGTAAAATGTAATTCTCTTTGCATGTCAAAAGATCGTTTCTGCAGATGTTTATCTCGATTAATATGAAATAGATAGAAAATAAGAGTTTGTAAAAATAGTTTGTACACGAGTAGAGAAAGACATGTGAGTGTAACACATCAGATTTTTTGTCTTGGATATGCAAAGAGTATTAATCTGTGGCAAAGAGAATGGTGCTGCGCATAGCAACCAGCTATTAAGAGATATGTCTATGCTTAAAGGCTACTGTATTTCTATATTGCCCTTGCAAATACAAAACAAAGGGAACATAGTAGGCCTTAAGCGATAGTCAAATATTTACATTCTCTACTACATATAGTAATTAGGGGAAGTATTGTATTCCACCCAAAACTTCAATACCAAGTTTTCATCGGAAATACATGTTCCGAGACCCCCTGAAACCAAAAAAAAGCATTTTTGGAAACATGTCCATGTGTGTGCCTGTGTGCGTGTCCGTGAACAGCATAACTCAGAAACGAACAGTCGGATAAACACCAAACTTGGTATTTAGGTTCAGTATCTTCCAGAGATGCAACACCAAGTTTTCAAGAAAATCCCCCCACCCCAGATTACCCTTTACATGCAACATTTTTCGAAAATTTTAATTTTCTCAAAAATGGCTCTAACGATTTTGATTAAAATATCATATGTTTAAGATATTTTCATGACAAATGAAAGGTATATCTCAAATTTCCTGTGAATGTCTCCAAAAGTATTCTTCATTGTGAACGACTTTTGCATAACTGGTAAACCATAAGAGATAGACAAAATTTTACTACACAAGAAATGTACATCGCATTAAAATACACAATTTATGTCATATACATTTTTTGTTGTTGAGTGAACCATTTTCGAGATTTTGCTTGTTGATCCCTTAAATTTTCCAATATTTATACTTTTTCTCAAACTTGTTATTCATTTTTTTTTTTGTCCTGGTAATGCCAAGAGAATGGAATACTCCACATAGCAACCAGCTCCTAAAATATTTGACTATCACTTAAAGCCTACCATATTCCCCTTGCATCTACAAGAAAGTTAGCAATAAGATTAACATCTCGATATCTTGATTAACATGAAGCATATGGAGAATAAGCGTTTGTAAAAATAGTTTGTACAAGAGTAGAGAAAGTCATGTGAGTGTAACACATCAGATTTTTTGTTCTTCTTATACTATGCTAGCATTTAACAGTAAAATATAAAATATTTCTAGCTATTTTACATCATAAATATATTAATTTATTTCAATATAATTATAATGCTTTTCTTTGTTTCTTTTTAAGAACAAAAAGAAAATCCATGCAACTGCAGTCAAATGTAATCCCATGCATGCCATCACACCAGTTATTTTATGTGGGCCCTCCCTGTCCTTTACCGCAGTCGATTTCATCTCATTTTAACAATCATGGCTATTCGAATCACATACATTAAGTTGCCTGTGACAGGAATATCTAAAATCTGATTAAGAAGCAAAAGAGGAGTGGCATATGCAGTAGAAAAATTCATGCATTACAGCGTTAACCAACTTTTCATTTTTGAGTGGAATACAATGCTCTCTCTGCCCATTAGGTATGTGGAAATGCTGGGGAGTGCCTTTATGCTTCATTTGTAATTAAAAGAAATAGTGTCTTAATGTGAAGCTAATGGTAGATATACAAACTGCACTTACTCAGAATCTAAGTTGCAAATGGCCACATCCACTAAAAGGATTCTGTTACCATCCAGTATGGCTCTAGCCAAGCACATTAGTTGTCTTTGATGTATGTTGAACACTTTCTCCCAGTCAAGACCTTCTGTCTGCAAGCCATATGGTAATGCCTGAACAGCTTTGCGCATCTTAACCTTAAAACATGAACAAGATATGTGAAAGTATGACAGAATTATAAATCTTGTTTAATTTCTGGCAACTTCCTGGGTAGTTTTTGTTACAAAACTGGCGACAAATTAAATGCCAGAGATAGTCACTTTGAATGGGACCCTCATTGATGATTATCCCATATTCAACAATAAACATCATGTTTATTAACAGCCATTAAGTAGCCATATCTTATTTGCTTACATGAGTGAACTCTCAAGTGAGTTAGTGGTGTCCTGAAAGTTCAGGTGTTTGTGCATTCAGTTACTTCTTGTGTCAAGCAACTACTGCTTATAACTCCAGATAAATTCAATTGGACAATTTCAAATTAGATGCAATAAAAAGGCATATCTACGGCTACTACAGCGATGCAAAGTTATTTCTTACTCTCTGAACAATATCCTTCATGATCTCAGATTTGAGTTCTAGGCAGAAAATGAGAGAAACGTTTTACTTGAAAGATCTGAGATTATAGCCCTAAGACCATTATTTTTAAGATAAATACAAAATAAGAATTTGAGGGAAATGGTATGGTTGGCTGAAATGTGGTTGAATGCCACCATATTGTATCAAAGTGCTGGACTAATGACGGAGTTGAAAGCTCCATGAAGTCACCCGCAGGACTTCATTATTGTCCATGTTGGAACGTCTCAGCTTTTTATGGCCACTTAATGCTCTTCACTTCGAGATCTGGGGATTACCATGAAGATATTATCATGACCATTTCTACAGATAGTTTAAGGATCAGTTGCTCCTTAACATCCCATGATATTGTTATTGACAATGCCCCATACCTCACGATACACAGTGGCTTGTAACATTACGATGAAATAAGGGTAACTCTCATAAATGAAAACAAGCCCAGGCTCAAGTATGTTATGCTCCCATATCATCACAACTTCAAGCCCACAGAAGTAACTAATCTCGCAGAAGTAAAGGGCTATGTCATAACAAAGCATTCACAAACATCTCACAAGGAAAGCAGTAAGTGAAGTACTAATAAAGATGATTATTAACCAATGCAATCGACTGTCAAGTGTGTTTTCATTTTGTATGTATTTTTAATCACATTGTGTTAGATAAACAGTCACGGAGGACTGACAGCAGGCATCACATGGGGCAACAAAACTCCTGGAGAAAATTACTAACATTTTCTCGCTGCATTCAAAATTTAAGAAACAGTGAGATTTGAGAGCAGAAGATGCAGTGCAACAGCTATGTACAAAAATGTGATGTGTTCCATTCACTGCTCTACAAACTATTCTTGCAAAAACTCTTTCTTCTGTGTACTTCGAGACAAACTTTCATTGTAGGTATAAGAAGAATATAATAAAATAAGCGACAGTCAAATATTTAAAACAAAATTATCATTGCATGATGGCTTTCAAATGTGTTCTCCTTGCATGAACATGAAAAAGATACACAGAAAAAGTATAATAGTGATTGTTAGTTGAGAAAAGTACAAAGTACTTGAAAATTCAAACAAAAAATATGTCGAAATGTTTAATGCCACAAAAAATGTTATTTAACATAAATTGTATGCTTTAACGAGATGTAATAAGATTTTGTCTGTCTCTCGGTTTGCAATAGTGTTTCAGAATACAGAAGACTTATCTATTGACTAATTTTGAAGATTTAGAAGCTAGTAACAGTGATGTGTCATAATTTAAAATAGAGAGTTGAGGGTTGTTACACTACATCAGTTGAGAGAAAATCCTGACGATGGGAACAAGCCGTCTCCCGAAACGCGTTCAAGTAAGAATACCATAGTGATGTAGTGTAACAATCCTCAACTCTCTATTTTAAAAAAGACTTATCTATTTTAATCAAAATCATTAGACATATTTTTGAGAAAATAAAAAGTAACAAAAAATTGTTCTTATAAAGAGGACTTTGGAGTGGGAAAATTTATGTTGAAAATCTTCATGTCACATCCTTGGAAGGTACTGATCTTAAATGTCAAGTTTCGTATTCAACCAACTTTCCACTTTTAGTTATGCTGTTCACACACACACACACAGACTTTTATTCCAAAAATGCTTGTATTGGGTTGGGTTTCATGTAAGCAAATAAGATATGACATACAATTTTTGAATGGAATACAATACTTGCTCTATTTACTTTAAGTTTGTAGCAGGAGTCCTATGTCTGCACACTAGAGGCTGCCCATAAGATAAAGTAAAGTGTTGTCTCAAATAAAGGACCTATATTCTCCAAGAGCTGGCTGAAAAGCTACAATATTCTTTGATGTGGGCCAATTTAATTATAGTTAGTTTCTGTTTCCATAATTGAAAGGAATTTATTTCACTATACTACTTAAAGCATTCAGTTATGTTTGTTTGTACATACTTGCATTTGATAACTGAAACTGTGGGTTGATGTCACTCACAACATGAAGTATGTCTCATTCTGTGCCAGTTGCACTGCCATCTCGTTGTCTAGTGGAAAACTTCACTATGTCGTCTACAACTACAATTTCAAAATTCATTACTCTGTCTGCAGTTTTGCTGATATGGATTTTTTCCCATACTGTCAGTTCTACTGGTGTTTTAATAGTTGTTTTTTTTTACTTTCTCTACTTTGTATAGTAAGTAGGGGAAGTACTGTATTCCACCCAAACATTCTATGTCAACATTTCACTAGAAATATATGCTTCGAGGGGCTTTGAACCCAAAAAGCCATTTTTAGAAAAAGGTCTTTGTGTGTATGTATGTGTTTGTGAACAGAATAACTTAAAAACAAACGGTCGGATAAATACCAAACTTGATATTTAAGTCCAGTATCTTGAACACAAATATTTTAAAGAAAATTCTGCCCATCCCAAACTACTGTTTACATGGAACATTTTTGAAATTTTTTATTTTCTATAAAATGGCTTTAACGAGTTTGATTAAATAACACATATTAAAGATATTTGCATGACAAATAAAATATATATCTTGAATTTTCTGGAAATAGCCTGTGAAATCCTCTTCATTCGCAAGGAATTTTGTATAATCTTGTACAACTGGTAAATGTTAAGTGATAGACAAAAACTTACTATGCAAAAAATGTAGATCTCTTTAAAATACACAATTTATTTTAAATAACCTTTTTTGTGGCAAAAGCCATTTCCAAGATTCCATTATTAATGGTTTGAATTCCTCAATACTGACAATATTTTAAAGTCCTGTCAACACTCAGTTGTTTCTCACGATGGCATGGAAAGAATAAGGCCAGCATATAGCGTCCAGTTCTTGCTATTCCTTTTGTATGTATAACAAAATCTGTGATGTAGCTATTTCTGCAAAGGTTTATTTGGATTAAAATGAAGTAGATAGAGAAATAAACTTTATAGGAATAGGAAAGGTAGAGTCAGAAGTTTTTTGCCCACTAATAAAGATAAAGGGTAGAGAAAGTCATGTAAACATACCATATCAGATTTTCCTGTTTAATGTTGTGTTCTGTTGATCTACTGCAGATCTGTCTATTTGCTTAAGTTTTAATTTTCTTAGATGTTCCTTTAGTTGGTTTACAGGCTTCTCTTGTTTTTCCTTTGTACATTTCATGGCAGTCTTTACAATCAATCTGGTAAACCTTTGATTTCTTAGTGTTGGGTACAGTGTCCTTTAGTGAACAATGAAGTAAGCTTCTGAGGTTGTGTTTATTGAATTTGTTATGAATGTGTGGGCGAAAAATGAATCTACTATATCTTTTTGGCGAGATGTGTGTGTTGTTGAGTGGTGATGTCCTAACTTTTTTTTTTTTTTTTTTTTTCGTATTACTATCTTTACTGTATACTTACAGTAAGTAGAGGAAGTATTGTATTCCACCCAAAAATTTGGTAGTGAGAGTTCACTGGAAATATATGCTTTGAGACACCTTGAACACAAAAAAAGCATTTTTAGAAAAAGTCTGTGTGTATGTGTCTGTAAACAGTGTAACTCTAAAACAAAAAGTTGCTTAAATAACAGTATCTTCCAAGGATGTGGCAAAGATTTTCAGGTGAATCCCCCACCCCAAACTATACTTTATATGGAAAATTTTGATTTTCTCAAAAATTGCTCTAATGATTTTGATTAAAGTATCATATCTTTCAAGATATTTTCATGACAAATGAAATGTATATCTTGAATTTTCTAGGAACAGTGTATGAAGTCCTATTCATTCCTCATAACTGATAAACTGTAAGAAATAGACAAAATGTTATAACATAAAATATGTAGCTCTTGTTAAAACACAAAATTTATGTCAACATTTTTTCTGGCTTAACCATTTCTGAGATTTGTTTGTTATTGTTTGAATTTTCAAATATTTATACTTTTCTCAAGCAGAAAATTGCTATTGGTTTTTTTCTGTTGGTCGTGCAAAGACAACGGAATTTGAAAACCATCACATAGCAACCTGCTATCACTTAGTCTACTGCATCCCTTATTCCCATTGCACCTACAAGGAAATATCTAATAAAACCATTTCTGCAAATGTTTATCCCAATTAACATGAAGTAGATAGAAGAATAAGCTGTTGTAGGAATAGTTGAAGAATGGGTAGAGAAAGTCATGCGATTTAGTTTGTTTCACTATGTGTGTGGCTACTTTCTGAATATGTTGATATTAACTTTCTTGGAGTGATAAGTTAACAATCTGTGGAGTATTGCATGCGTGGATTTTCTATATATCCTGAATTCAGTTCTGTCCCATAATTTTGAAGTATAGAAAATATAACCATCTGTCTTTTTCTATTGGCAAGGTGAGTTTTGTGTTGCAAATTTAACATCATCTAAATGATGATTTTGTTAGACAAATCTCTAGGGTGCTAACAGTGGGTTTCTCATGTTCTGATAAAAGTTCTCATTGAATGCATTAGTTTGTCAGTTTTACCAGTTCCTCTATTTCTGTTTTTGGTCATTTTAATAATTGGCCAGCAGGAATGCTTTTGAAAAGCGATGTTATATCAAGAGAGACTACAACTTCTGGAGGTATCTGAATATCTTGGATTTTTTTGACTAATTCTGTGGAATTCTTTATGCTCAAGCTTTCGAGTTTCCCAAAAGAGTTGAGCTTATTCATCTGTCATCTCGGTGCAGCAATATTGTTTTCCTGCTTGTGTATTTTTGGTAAAGTTGGGTTATTTCTCTGCTCAGTGTCGAGGTTGTTGGCTACAGGAAATAAAGGGGGGATGAGACAGGAGCAGCTGTACGAGGAAGCACATGAATTACGAGAGAAGCTGTAAAATGCAGAAGATAAAATTCATAAGCTCAAAAAAGAAAACCATAAACTAAGGGAGCTAATGAAGAGGAGAAATTGTGCCTGATAATCGGTGACTACATTGTAAGACCTGCAGGAAACCCAAATGCTGTGCTGGGATAAGGTTTGATGGTCTACTGAGGGAAATCGACAAGATGCAAGAGGAGATGGAAAGTGACTATTGTGTTACACGTTGGCAGTAATGACTTGCGGAGTGGGTTAACAATTTCATGCATGATGTACTTACCAAGACAAAATAGTGAAAATCATTGTTAGTGGAGTTTTGAGCAAAGCAATGTCAAATGGAGGAAAGTTATGCATTTTCATGGGTGGCAGAGCACCTGGATGTGCAGCTTTTGGACCCTAATTCATGGATTGATGACTGGGACTTTAAACAGGATGGTGTTCACCTTAATCAAAGTTGGCTGTGTTGTTTGCGAGAGTAACAAAGTGGAGCAGCACTTCTGGGCTGTTATAGGTAAAGTGCCGTAGTGTTATGAACAAAATTGTAGAATTTTGGAACTTGAAGCAAATGTGACTATAGGTGTGCAGTCATGGCTGAATGTTGATATGATCATATTGCAGGTGTTTAGAAGGGGAAGAGGAATAAAACAGAGTTGAGCAGTAAAGTGTTGTGGATTGAAAATGATGTACCAAATAATCAACAATAATAGCTTGCTACAGTCCATCGGTGAAACTGATTTCATAAATTAGTGGGAAAAATGGCTTTGGAAACACAAAATAATATTATTTTAGCAGGAGATTTAAATCTGCCAACTGTAAACTAGGATAGTCAGTTAATAGGAAGTTGTTAACCTTCTTGTTTGGAATCTGGGGTTATTACAAGTCATTAAAACGCAATCAGCTATACTGGATGTATTTTTATGCAGGCTTTAGTCATTGTTTTATGGGGTATAACTGGCCACAATTGTGTACAATTAGATGTAAACTGGATGGAAGGGGTGAAGAACTAATTGGAATTTCCATGGGGCTGACATGAACATTATTCAAACATTTCTTGGCAAATAATACAGACGTTTGTTCAATCTGCCACCAGTGTAAATGCAGCTTGGGTTAACTTCAAAACACTTATTTCAGAGACGATTAAAAAATACATTCCATACAAAGTTATTGAGCCAAATAACTTCATTATTTAAAGGCTTAGCAGATGAGGAAGAACTGATGCATAATTTACTTATCCGAAAGCTAGTTAGTACAGGAATTGATAAATGCACAGTCTTATGGGTTCAAATCTTTCTGGAAGGGAGAAGTGCACCAGGGTGTGCCCCAAAGCTCAATACTTGGTCTATCTATTAACTATAGATATTAGATGCGATAGTTTGCAGATGATTGCATTATTTACAATAACATTTGGAATATTGTAGATGAATCCATGCTTCAGGGTGATTTAAATGAAATAAATAATTGGGCTGCTGCAAATAAAATGACAATTAATGCTAGAAAAAGTAAGTGCATTGCATTTAGCAGATCTAAGGAGGAAATTCTACATAACTATCTTATGGCCAAGAAAGAAATTCTGCAGGTGGACAGTTACAAATATTTTGGTGTGTACTTGGGAGTAATGCTGGATGACACAATCAGGTAAATTCTGGTACATTTCTTGATGAGCATACTGAAAAGTCCAGGGAAATTGCCTATAAAAGTTTAGTACAGTTGGAGCACCATGTTACGGGCCGTAAAGAGTTAATCAAATTGATTCGTTAGAGAGAAGATACAGGGAATAGCTATACAATTCATAAAAAGAGGTAAATATTTTGGACCTACAAAAGGGGGAGAAATTGATGAGATCTTTTAAAAGTTTGCATAAGAGACATCAGTTATGTACATTATTTAAAGTTTATACTGATTTAAATGCATGGGTGGGCGTTAGTGAAAGACTGGAAAGACATATTACATAAGAGATGGCCATTTATTTAAAATTCAGGGAAGAAGGCACAGAACCGACATACAAAAATTCTGCTTTGATGACAGAACCATTGAAGAATCTGTTGCAGCCTTTCAGAATTGTCCTCTGTCCATGAGGAAATTTATGAAAAAATCTGAATAGAATAAATGTTGGATAATTAATTAGAAAGGTCACTTGGAGGTAAGTTAGAAATTTTATAAACTTGTGAATACTAATGGTAATCTTACTGACTGGGTATAATTAGCCAATGTAAGTAATTAATGATTTCATAACTTTTAGCTGTTATGTTACAAAACCATAAACTGATACCTACAATAATATGATTTGTTGATAGATCAGTTTTATTCACATTATTGTTTATTATTTCTTGTGCTCATATTTTTTTGTATAACTAACTCTGCAGTGAAATACAAACAAAACATGCCACAGTAATGAATTTTGAAATTCCACTGGTAAATGACATAGACAGCTAGATAGTAGTACCACTCACACTGAATTAGGTGATCCCCTTCCAGTGGACATACAGCTCTGAGTGAAGTCATGCCTTCTATTATATTAAAACTTTGACTGTTTCTAATAACTTAAGATATAGTAAATTAAAGTAGAAACCTTCTCAAGAGCACTCCAGAGCAAGCTGTCAGGCAGTTTTCCTTCCGGATCAAGGTTTAGCCGCAGCTGTCCAGAGAAAAGGACAGGAAACCGAGGAACAACAGAGATGTGCTTTCTTAGCACCCTCAAGGGTACAGTGGTTATATCCACGTCATCTATCCTTATGGAACCTTTAGTGATTGGCTCTACCATTCTCACCAGTGCTGCCAATATTGCAGATTTACCGGCTCCTACACTGCCCACCACACCAACCTGCACACATTCAAACACTACAAAGCAACTTGCTTGCAAAAGTGTGATTTAAACATATGTGCCATTTTCAAACTTTGTATACCACCAAACATATGAAATAGACAAAGCATTTCAATGAAACATGCTGTAGGTATTTGACCAAAGTACCCGAGGTAATTACTGAAGTACTAATGTACAATATAGTTGGTAGCACATAACCAATACAAATTTCACTAATAGCTAGTTCAACAACGTCCTCATCATGACGATCATGCCTCATGTGATGAGATTTTGTACCATTGGAATCTTTCATAAAAATAGTTTTACCAAATGTTAAGTTCACCTTTCTGAATGCCTAATTAGTGTCCCTGAATTGCATGCCTTTCTGACCAAAACTGCGCTCACTTTGTCAATACTTCCACTCATCTACATTTTATGTTTCACAGTTTGTAAATCCCAGATTTTTGTGAGGAGGTAGTAATTTTTGTGAGGAGGTGTTAATTTTTGTGAGGAGGTGTTAATTTGTCTGAGGAGGTGTTAATTTTTGTGAGGAGGTGTTAATTTGTCTGAGGAGGTGTTAATTTTTGTGAGGAGGTGTTAATTTTTGTGAGGAGGTGTTAATTTTTGTGAGGAGGTGTTAATTTTTGTGAGGAGGTGTTAATTTGTCTGAGGAGGTGTTAATTTTTGTGAGGAGGTGTTAATTTGTCTGAGGAGGTGTTAATTTTTGTGAGGAGGTGTTAATTTTTGTGAGGAGGTGTTAATTTTTGTGAGGAGGTGTTAATTTGTCTGAGGAGGTGTTAATTTTTGTGAGGAGGTGTTAATTTGTCTGAGGAGGTGTTAATTTTTGTGAGGAGGTGTTAATTTTTGTGAGGAGGTGTTAATTTGTTTGAGGAGGTGTTAATTTGTCTGAGGAGGTGTTAATTTTTGTGAGGAGGTGTTAATTTGTCTGAGGAGGTGTTAATTTGTCTGAGGTGTTAATTTGTTTGAGGAGGTGTTAATTTGTCTGAGGAGGTGTTAATTTGTCTGAGGAGGTGGTAATTTTTGTGAGGAGGTGTTAATTTTTGTGAGAGGGTATTAATTTTTGTGAGGAGGTATTAATTTTTGTGAGGAGGTGTTAATTTTTGTGAGGAGGTATTAATTTTTCTCAGGAGGTATTAATTTTTGTGAGGAGGTGGTAATTTTCGTGAGGAGGTATTAATTTTTCTCAGGAGGTGTTAATTTTTTGTGAGGAGGTATTAATTTTTCTCAGGAGGTATTAATTTTTGTGAGGAGGTGTTAATTTTCGTGAGCAGGTGTTAATTTTTGTGAGGAGATATTAATTTTGTGAGGAGGTATTAATTTTTGTGAGCAGGTGTTAATTTTGTGAGGAGGTGTTAATTTTGTGAGCAGGTGTTAATTTTTGTGAGGAGGTATTAATTTTTGTGAGGAGGTGTTAATTTTGTGAGCAGGTGTTAATTTTGTGAGGTGTTAATTTTGTGAGGAGGTGTTAATTTTGTGAGCAGGTGTTAATTTTTGTGAGCAGGTGTTAATTTTGTGAGCAGGTGTTAATTTTGTGAGCAGGTGTTAATTTTGTGAGGAGGTGTTAATTTTGTGAGCAGGTGTTAATTTTTGTGAGCAGGTGTTAATTTTGTGAGCAGGTGTTAATTTTTGTGAGGAGGTATTAATTTTTGTGAGCAGGTGTTAATTTTGTGAGCAGGTGTTAATTTTGTGAAGAGGTATTAATTTTTGTGAGGAGGTATTAATTTTTGTGAGGAGGTGTTAATTTTTGTGAGCAGGTGTTAATTTTTGTGAGGAGGTGTTAATTTTTCTCAGGAGGTATTAATTTTTCTCAGGAGGTATTAATTTTTCTCAGGAGGTATTAATTTTTGTGAGGAGGTGTTAATTTTTGTGAGGAGGTATTAATTTTTCTCAGGAGGTATTAATTTTTGTGAGGAGGTGGTAATTTTTGTGAGGAGGTATTAATTTTTGTGAGGAGGTATTAATTTTTGTGAGGAGGTATTAATTTTTCTCAGGAGGTGTTAATTTTCGTGAGCAGGTGTTAATTTTCGTGAGCAGGTGTTAATTTTCGTGAGCAGGTGTTAATTTTTCGTGAGGAGGTGTTAATTATCTAGAGGAGGTGGCAATTTTTGGAAGGAGGTTATTTTTTTTTTGTAAGTAGGTTTTTGTCTTCGCTATGTCAAACTAATAAGTACATAAAATTTAGCAAGGTTGTTTGCTAATGTTCTAGACTCCTAAGAACTTTGCTTTCTTCTCATAAGATATTACTATTGTGCCATAAAGCCAGTAAAGTTTAGATTTCACATTTTCTTGACAACCTTCTATAAAATAAGAAACACAATATGCTTATTTTAGACATTCTGGGGCCGCTCATCGATACTGACACTACATTTTTGAGAGTGCATATAAATGTAAGGAATGTAACAGATTTTACCTTCTCTCCTGATTTGACAGTGAAATATAGGTTCTGAAGTATACACGGTTCATCGTGCCTGTATCTCAGAGTCAAACTAGACACTCTTATCTCTCCTGCAAGTGGCCACTCAACTTCTCTAGATGCACCATCTGTTTCAAATAAATACAAATATGATGTGTAGCATTCACATGACCTTCTCTACTTGCTCTTCTTACTAAAGGTTATTCTTCTATCTACCTGTTGTTAATAAATATAAACCTTCATTACACATGGCGTTGTAGATATAAGAAGAATACATTAAGTTAAAGCGATAGTCAGATTGTTTCAAAGTCAATGATGGTTTTAAAGTTGTTCTCTTTGCATGAACATGAAAAAGAAAGAAAGAAGAAGAAAAAAGCAATACTGATTCGCAATTGTGAAAAATATAAAGTATTTCAAAACTTATTTTCTGTACTTTAACAAGATCTACATTTTTAGTGTAATAAGATTTTATCTATTTCTTACAGTTTTCCAGTCATACAAAAGTCATTAAGAATGAAGAGGTCTTCCCATGCAGATTTTATTTGTCATGAAAATAGTTTAAACATGTGGTAATTTTATCAAAACCATTAAAGGCATTTTGAGAAAATAAAACATAATGAAAACTTTTCCATGTAAGGGTAGTTTGGGGAGGGGAAATTTTCTTCCAGATTTTATGTCACATTCTTGGAAAGTCCTCAAGCTATACATCAAGTTCATACACTATACTTCCTCTACTTGCTGCGACTATGTAGTAGGGAAAGTAAACAAGCTAGTAACTTCAAACAAAGGAATAAAAGAAATAGTGGTAGTATCTCATACAGGAGACAATATCTACCCAATTTTTCCCCAGGCTGTGCTACTGCATGGGAATATCTAAATGCCCTGTGATAATTGTGGTGGGTGCAGGAGCATATGGGTGTTCAAGCAGATCAGTTCACTAAAAAGTTTGTTGAAGCAGCCTATGTTGGCCCTGAACCCATGGTTGAAATTATCATTACATGGTAAAAGGTATAGATTAGGTAAAAACATGAACTAAGGTGGTACATCTATCTTGAACAAGGACTAGCTACGAAACTGGTCTTAGGTCCAAGCAACACTCAAAACATTGCCTAAAAGAGGGCTAATTACTGAATGTGCTCACTTCACAAAACATTTACATAAAGGGAGACTCTATAGCATTGTTATTGATTGTAGAAAATTGTGGATGATGACTTTGGAACAGGAAGAGTATCTCTTCCAATGAGGTTGTACTTTTATGTTGCCATGTGGCTGAAGAAGCTCCAACAAAAACCTCTGTTATCATGCATGCAACATAAATAACATACTGTGGCTGTTTCCAGCAAAGTATAAACACATTTGTATGTTGCCATGTGGCTGAAGAAGCTCCAACAAAAACCTCTGTTATCATGCATGCAACATAAATAACATACTGTGGCTGTTTCCAGCAAAGTATAAACACATTTGTATGTTGCCATGTGGCTGAAGAAGCTCCAACAAAAACCTCTGTTATCATGCATGCAACATAAATAACATACTGTGGCTGTTTCCAGCAAAGTGTAAACACATTTGTATGTTGCCATGTGGCTGAAGAAGCTCCAACAAAAACCTCTGTTATCATGCATGCAACATAAATAACATACTGTGGCTGTTTCCACCAAAGTATAAACACATTTGTATGTTGCCATGTGGCTGAAGAAGCTCCAACAAAAACCTCTGTTATCATGCATGCAACATAAATAACATACTGTGGCTGTTTCCAGCAAAGTGTAAACAGATTTTTATGTTGCCATGTGGCTGAAGAAGCTCCAACAAAAACCTCTGTTATCATGCATGCAACATAAATAACATACTGTGGCTGTTTCCACCAAAGTGTAAACAGATTTTTATGTTACATTTTACGTCTAACACATTTTCAGGTGCTGCATTCACAGGACTTCCTCTGCTCACTCTTCTACATACTATTCTTGTATCTATTTCTTATTAATACAGATAAACTTTCATTACACATCTCGTAGGTATAAGATAAATATCGTAGCTAAAGCGCTAGTCAGATTTTTAAAAAGTATTACTATGTATGACCACAAGAAAACATGAACGTGGTTACCACTTGAAAAAGTATAAGTATTTAAAAGTTTAAACTAATAACAAAGAATATGTAGGAAATGTTTAATGCCACAAAAATTGTATCTGGCATAAATTGTGTACTTTAAAGAGATGCACCTTTTTGTGTGGTAGCATTTTGTCTATCTCTTACAGTTTACAAATCATATAGCTAACCTTCCTTCAGAATGAACAGAACTTCACAGAAAATTCAACGTAGGTATGCATTTCACTTATCAAGAAATTGCTTAAATACATTGTATTTGAATTAAAATCATTGCACCCATTACTCAAAAATAAAATAACACAGATTTTTTCTATACAAGATATAGTTTAGGATGCAGAGATTTTCTTGAAAATCATCCAGTTGCATCCTCAAAAGATATTGAACATAAACACCAAGTATGGTATTTATCCAATACTTCATTTTTGAGTTCTACTGCTCACAGAAATACATAGATTTTAGTCTATTTTTTTCACTCAGGGGGACTCAAAACACGTATATTGGTTGAAATGTTCCTATAGAACTTTTGGTAGAACACAAAACTCCCTCTACATACAAATACATGGTAGAGAATGTAAACATACCTTGTTTTACTGAAGGAAGCATAAGATCAGGATCCTCATTCTGCACCATGGAGAGGTCCATCATCGCTCCAGCAGAGGCTAAGTGCATTGCTGCATTTGTGAAGTAAGTAACGGTTTCCGGTATTAAACCACTCAGCACCAAACTGCAGTATGTGGCAAGTCCCAGGTGAGCGGGCTTCACATCTACACAGTAAGAGTTCTATCATTTATACTGCACTTACAGCTATATATTAAATAGAGGACATGTTGTCAGGCATCTGCACATCTACACCGTAACAGTTCTATCATTTATACTGCACTTACAGCTATATATTAAATAGAGATGATCCAGTAAGGTATCTTGACATCTACACAGTAACAGCTCTATCATTTATACCGTACTTGCAGCTATATATTAAATAGAGATGATCCAGTAAGGTATCTTGACATCTACACAGTAACAGCTCTATCATTTATACTGCACTTACAGCTATATATTAAATAGAGATGATCCTGTAAGGCATCTTGACATCTACACAGTAACAGCTCTATCATTTATACAGGTACTCGCAGCTATATATTAAATGGAGATGATCCTGTAAGGCATCTTGACATCTACACAGTAACAGCTCTATCATTTATAACGTACTTGCAGCTACATATTAAATAGAGATGATCCTGTAAGACATCTTGACATCTACACAGTAACAGCTCTATCATTTATACAGGTACTCGCAGCTATATACTAAATGAAGATGATCCTGTAAGGCATCTTGACATATAAACAGTAACAGATCTATCATTTATACAGGTACTCGCAGTTATGTATTAAATAGAGATGATCCTGTAAGGCATCTTGACATCTACACAGTAACAGCTCTATCATTTATACAGGTACTCGCAGCTATATATTAAATGGAGATGATCCTGTAAGGCATCTTGACATCTACACAGTAACAGCTCTATCATTTATACAAGTACTCGCAGCTATATATTAAATAGAGACGATCCTGTGAGGCATCTTGACATCTACACAGTAACAGCTCTATCATTTATACAGGTACTCGCAGCTATATATTAAATAGAGATGATCCTGTAAGGCATCTTGACATCTACACAGTAACAGCTCTATCATTTATACAGGTACTCGCAGTTATGTATTAAATAGAGATGATCCTGTAAGGCATCTTGACATCTACACAGTAACAGCTCTATCATTTATACAGGTACTTACAGCTATATATTAAATAGAGATGATCCTGTAAGGCATCTTGACATCTACACAGTAACAGCTCTATCATTTATACAGGTACTCGCAGCTATATATTAAATGGAGATGATCCTGTAAGGCATCTTGACATCTACACAGTAACAGCTCTATCATTTATACAGGTACTCGCAGCTATATATTAAATAGAGACGATCCTGTGAGGCATCTTGACATCTACACAGTAACAGCTCTATCATTTATACAGGTACTCACAGCTATATATTAAATACAGATGATCCTGTAAGGCATCTTGACATCTACACAGTAACAGCTCTATTATTTATACAGGTACTCGCAGTTATGTATTAAATAGAGATGATCCTGTAAGGCATCTTGACATCTACACATTAACAGCTCTATCATTTATACAGGTACTTACAGCTATATATTAAATAGAGATGATCCTGTAAGGCATCTTGACATCTACACAGTAACAGCTCTATCATTTATACTGTACTTACAGCTATATATTAAATAGAGATGATCCTGTAAGGCATCTTGACATCTACATAGTAACAGCTCTATCATTTATACTGTACTTACAGCTATATATTAAATAGAGATGATCCTGTAAGGCATCTTGACATCTACACAGTAACAGCTCTATCATTTATACAGGTACTCGCAGTTATGTATTAAATAGAGATGATCCTGTAAGGCATCTTGACATCTACACAGTAACAGCTCAATCATTTATAAAGGTACTCGCAGTTATATATTAAATAGAGATGATCCTGTAAGGCATCTTGACATCTACACAGTAACAGCTCTATCATTTATACAGGTACTCGCAGTTATGTATTAAATAGAGATGATCCTGTAAGGCATCTTCATATCTACACAGTGACAGTTCTATCATTTATACAGGTACTCGCAGTTATGTATTAAATAGAGATGATCCTGTAAGGCATCTTGACATCTACACAGTAACAGCTCTATCATTTATACAGGTACTCGCAGTTATGTATTAAATAGAGATGATCCTGTAAGGCATCTTGACATCTACACAGTAACAGCTCTATCATTTATACAGGTACTCGCAGTTATGTATTAAATAGAGATGATCCTGTAAGGCATCTTGACATCTACACAGTAACAGCTCTATCATTTATACAGGTACTCGCAGCTATATACTAAATGAAGATGATCCTGTAAGGCATCTTGACATATACACAGTAACAGATCTATCATTTATACAGGTACTCGCAGTTATGTATTAAATACAGATGATCCTGTAAGGCATCTTGACATCTACACAGTAACAGCTCTATCATTTATACAGGTACTCGCAGCTATATATTAAATGGACATGATCCTGTAAGGCATCTTGACATCTACACAGTAACAGCTCTATCATTTATACAGGTACTCGCAGCTATATATTAAATAGAGACGATCCTGTGAGGCATCTTGACATCTACACAGTAACAGCTCTATCATTTATACAGGTACTCGCAGCTATATATTAAATAGAGATGATCCTGTAAGGCATCTTGACATCTACACAGTAACAGCTCTATCATTTATACAGGTACTCGCAGTTATGTATTAAATAGAGATGATCCTGTAAGGCATCTTGACATCTACACAGTAACAGCTCTATCATTTATACTGTACTTACAGCTATATATTAAATAGAGATGATCCTGTAAGGCATCTTGACATCTACACAGTAACAGCTCTATCATTTATACTGTACTTACAGCTATATATTAAATGGAGATGATCCTGTAAGGCATCTTGACATCTACACAGTAACAGCTCTATCATTTATACTGTACTTACAGCTATATATTAAATAGAGATGATCCTGTAAGGCATCTTGACATCTACACAGTAACAGCTCTATCATTTATACTGTACTTACAGCTATATATTAAATAGAGATGATCCTGTAAGGCATCTTGACATCTACACAGTAACAGCTCTATCATTTATACAGGTACTCGCAGTTATGTATTAAATAGAGATTATCCTGTAAGGCATCTTCATATCTACACAGTGACTGTTCTATCATTTATACAGGTACTCGCAGTTATGTATTAAATAGAGATGATCCTGTAAGGCATCTTGACATCTACACAGTAACAGCTCTATCATTTATACAGGTACTCGCAGTTATGTATTAAATAGAGATGATCCTGTAAGGCATCTTGACATCTACACAGTAACAGCTCTATCATTTATACAGGTACTCGCAGCTATATACTAAATGGAGATGATCCTGTAAGGCATCTTGACATATACACAGTAGCAGATCTATCATTTATACAGGTACTCGCAGTTATGTATTAAATAGAGATGATCCTGTAAGGCATCTTGACATCTACACAGTAACAGCTCTATCATTTATACAGGTACTCGCAGCTATATATTAAATGGAGATGATCCTGTAAGGCATCTTGACATCTACACAGTAACAGCTCTATCATTTATACAGGTACTCGCAGCTATATATTAAATAGAGACGATCCTGTGAGGCATCTTGACATCTACACAGTAACAGCTCTATCATTTATACAGGTACTCGCAGTTATATATTAAATAGAGACGATCCTGTGAGGCATCTTGACATCTACACAGTAACAGCTCTATCATTTATACAGGTACTCGCAGTTATGTATTAAATAGAGATGATCCTGTAAGGCATCTTGACATCTACACAGTAACAGCTCTATCATTTATACTGTACTTACAGCTATATATTAAATAGAGATGATCCTGTAAGGCATCTTGACATCTACACATTAACAGCTCTATCATTTATACAGGTACTTACAGCTATATATTAAATAGAGATGATCCTGTAAGGCATCTTGACATCTACACAGTAACAGCTCTATCATTTATACTGTACTTACAGCTATATATTAAATAGAGATGATCCTGTAAGGCATCTTGACATCTACACAGTAACAGCTCTATCATTTATACTGTACTTACAGCTATATATTAAATAGAGATGATCCTGTAAGGCATCTTGACATCTACACAGTAACAGCTCTATCATTTATACAGGTACTCGCAGTTATGTATTAAATAGAGATGATCCTGTAAGGCATCTTGACATCTACACAGTAACAGCTCTATCATTTATACAGGTACTCGCAGTTATGTATTAAATAGAGATGATCCTGTAAGGCATCTTCATATCTACACAGTGACAGTTCTATCATTTATACAGGTACTCGCAGTTATGTATTAAATAGAGATGATCCTTTAAGGCATCTTGACATCTACACAGTAACAGCTCTATCATTTATACAGGTCCTCGCAGTTATGTATTAAATAGAGATGATCCTGTGAGGCATCTTGACATCTACACAGTAACAGCTCTATCATTTATACTGTACTTACAGCTATATATTAAATAGAGATGATCCTGTAAGGCATCTTGACATCTACACAGTAACAGCTCTATCATTTATACAGGTACTCGCAGTTATGTATTAAATAGAGATGATCCTGTAAGGCATCTTGACATCTACACAGTAACAGCTCTATCATTTATACAGGTACTCGCAGTTATGTATTAAATAGAGATCATCCTGTAAGGCATCTTGACATCTACACAGTAACAGCTCTATCATTTATACAAGTACTCGCAGTTATACATTAAATAGGGATGATCCTGTAAGGCATCTTGACATCTACACAGTAACAGCTCTAGCATTTATACAGGTACTCGCAGTTATGTATTAAATAGAGATGATCCTGTAAGGCATTTGACATCTACACAGTAACAGCTGTATCATTTATACAGGTACTCGCAGTTATATATTAAATGGAGATGATCCTGTAAGGCATCTTGACATCTACACAGTAACAGCTCTATCATTTATACTGTACTTACAGCTATATATTAAATAGAGGACATGTTGTCAGGCATCTTGACATCTACACAGTAACAGTTCTATCATTTATACAGGTACTCGCAGTTATATATTAAATAGAGATGATCCTGTAAGGCATCTTGACATTTACACAGTAACAGCTCTATCATTTATACTGTACTTACAGCTATATATTAAATAGAGGACATGTTGTCAGGCATCTTGACATCTACACAGTAACAGTTCTATCATTTATACAGGTACTCGCAGTTATATATTAAATAGAGATGATCCTGTAAGGCATCTTGACATTTACACAGTAACAGCTCTATCTTTTATACTGTACTTGCAGCTATATATTAAATAGAGGACATGTTGTCAGGCATCTTCACATCTACACAGTAACAGCTCTATCTTTTATACTGTACTTACAGCTATATATTAAATAGAGGACATGTTGTCAGGCATCTTCACATCTACACAGTAACAGTTCTACAGTAATGGATTTGCTTCTGAGGATGGGAACAACCGTTTCCCGAAGCATGTTAATTGAGTAAACTTAAGTGATTATAGTGTAATAATTCCGACTCACCTTTAAATAAATTAGTTTTTCTTTGTTTGAGTCTTATGTTTACGAATATTCATATTTTTGTCTTCTTTATGGGTTTTTACAATATATCTGATATATAGAGAAGGTAGTGTTAGTATACTAACTTTTTTAAAAGCAATTCTGCAGGTGTTTCTTTTCTGGATTTTTTAAACAATTCTTATTGCTCTTTTCTGTATCCTAAGTATTTTGAATAGATATTTCTTCCCTAAATTAAATTAAATTGAGTTTTATTTACAGACGCTCTTTAACTGCTGTGATCCTTAGTGTCCCATTCTATATTGGGTGTGAAAGATCAGTAATTTTTCTCAGAGGCCTCTTTATTCAGCTTGAGGTTGTTTTACGTGCCATATATCTATGACATGGGACCACCGGCTCTATTTCCCTTCCGAAGGAAGCCATGCTAAGGATTTTAATGCCTGAAAAAATCCATTGCTCTCTGTCAGGTTTGAACCCGTGACCTCAGGAACTAGAGGCAAGCATGGTGCCCCTAGACCATGGAGAAAGACATGTTTCTTCCCTGCTGATCCCCATAACTCAAACGTGAGTTTAGCTGTACTATCTTCATCCATTATTTGTGTGACCTGTATATACTCTTATTGATCTTTTAGAAAGTTTTTCTGTTCCATTTCAAATTATTATCTATGACATGTCCCAAAAACTTTGCTTGCATAACTTTCCCAGTTTGCAGATTTTTTATTCCTAAAGATATGATAGTTTGTGTTTTGTTACTTATAGTGACTTGTGTTATTCATTTTATTTGTATTCACTTATTGGGACCGCCAAGTTGTACTGACTATCGCGTTTTACTCTGCTGCCACTTACAACCGTTGCAGTGTCTTTTGAACTAACTATATATGTACGGATCAAACAAATAAGTACAGCCCCAATTTTGAACCTTGTATTATACACTATCAATTACTCTCTGTTTAATAAATATGAACTTAGAACACCCTAATTCCATAGTTTTCCCATTAAATTTCCAATATCCTTTTGATAGGCCAATGCTTTTCCATTTAAAGCTCTGATAATAATGATGTAATTTTCCTTACTTATTGCACATATAGTCAGTTTCTTTCTTCAAAACCAAATTAGAAATGTGACACTACACGGTGCAGTTTATTACAAAGTTGTCGTAGAAAACCTCCTTCTGCAATATCAACTGATTCCAGCAGTTGAAACAAAGTTGATGATGAAAACAGTTTCATTTTGAAACACGTTCTCCAATAATGAATAACTAAGTGGTATACTAGTGACTAAAATCATAATTCTAACATAATACACATTTTTTGCAATGAATTTTAATTCGGATATTTAGTTTATTCTACTCTGATGAAGAATACTAACTTTGTATTGTGTTGAGCTGCCTGTTAGAGTAGAAATGTTAATAAAGAGGTCAAGTACTCACCTGCAATAAGCATTCTGTATCCGAGCGTAACAGAGACATTACATAAGATGCTCAACAGTCCCATCCAGAGTGAAAATGCATGTATAGAACAATTGAGCAAATAAAGGGACGAGGAATGTTGATCCTGTAATTGTCAAACAAATCTCATGTTACACACAGCAGGGAGAAGGTATTGCATTCCACCCAAACTTTCACTGAAAATACATGTTTTGAGGCACCTTGAATCCAAACAAAGCATTTTTAGAAAAAGGTCTGTTTGTGAACAGCATAACTGTGGATGACCCAGATTTCATCATCGTCCATGTGGGAACAACCAATGACCTGCATTCGGCAAAAACTTCAAGAGACATCAAGCAAGAAATGACTCAGCTGGTAAAAACAGGGAAGAAACTATTTCCAAGAGTCAAGTGGAATCCTAGGTCGTTGGGATGAGGACCAAAGTAAACTGTATGTGTACAGAGGGACTTCACTTAAACGGAAGGGCTGCTGGTAAATTTGGAAAGTTGCTAAATAGGTTAATTAAGTCTTTGAAGCAAAAAAATCACTTAAGGTAGTGAGCAGTAGTAAAACATTACATCATGCTAGTGAAAATTGGAACTTAGGATATTTAGTATGGGCCACTAAAAACATTACATCAATTCTTCATCAAAACATACAATATTTGGCAAACAAATTGGAGTCTTTTAGTGTTTTTCTTGAAGAACTTGGCGCAGATGTGGTTGTTGTGTCTGAACACAGTCTAAGATCTGACCAAATAGATATGTATAAGATTAACAATTAGTAAGTAGTTATTGCAGAACTAAGGCAAAAGGAGGTGGTGTGGCCTTATATGCCCATTCATCTGTTGACGTAAATACTATAGAGCAGATGAGCACAGTAAGTATAGAAAAAATGATTGAAACCAGTGCAATTACAATTAATGCAAATAGTAACTCTGTAGTTATATTGGGTGTATATCGCTCCCCCTCAGAATCAGTAACCGATTTTTTGGAGCAGCTTAAAATAAACTTGTATAACTTGTGTAAAAAAGTTGCTTATGTTGTAATAGCAGGTGATTTAAACATAAATAAGGATGAATGTAACATGGATTATAAAAAACTCAGAGATATTTTTAATACATATAATATCATACATAGGATACAAGTGCCTACTAGGGTAACTGAAAAAACTGTATCAATGATTGATTATATAGCAACAAATTTTGAAACTTGTGATATCCGGATAAATGTAATAAATGGATTAAAATCTGACCATTATGCAGAAATTATGCAAGTAAACAATGTTGCTGTAAAAATACCAACACTAGTGCTAATATTAAATACCGAAGTATGACTACTAAAAGTATTGAGCAATTTAAACTTGCATTGGAGCAAGAAAAGTGGCAAGTAATGTATATAGCTCAAGGTGTTAACCAAAAATGGGAAACGTTTTATAACATTATCAATAAACACTTAAATGTTACATGCCCTTATATTATAAAAAAGAAAACATTCTGTAAATATAATAAGATTAACCTTCAGTCGAATTAACCTTCTGAGGATGGGAACAACGGTTTCCTGAAACATGTTAAGTGAGTAAACTTAAGTGATGTTAGTGTAACAATTCTGACTCACCTTTAAATAAATTCAATACACATCACTGTTTCTAGCTTCTTTTCATTACAATATCAAAGTAATAAGATTAAGTTAAACATGGAGGGATTGAACCTAAAAAATAGCATTACTGATGCATATGAATTTTACAAATCAACCAGATGGGACTACTATAAAAATAAATACAAAAAGCTAAAAAAGGATTTTGAAAATTATGTAGTGGAAATTAGGGCATTATATTACAAACAAATCTTGATAAATCCAGCAACACTACAAAGGGAGCTTGGAATATTATAAATGAAACCAAAAAAACGGCAGATAGGGAGGTAAATATTGTAATAAATGAGCAAGGTAGAGTAGTGACGAACCCAGTGGATTTATGTAACATTTTTAATGAATCCTATTTGAATGCTCCATCTGTGGTAACTCAAAATTAGTCCTTAATATGTAACATACCAGATAACTGCAACACTATGTATTTATATCCTACGGATGATGGATATTATTAATAGCTTTGACAGTAAACAGTCTAGTGGATGGGATGACATAACATCAAAATGACTAAAACAATGTAAGCACGAGTTGGTTCACCTAATACATTATTCTCTAGAAAATGGTGAATTTCCAACTTGTCTAAAAATTAGTATTCTACATCCAGCTGATAAAACACAAGTGAATATTTATAGACCTATTACATTAACATCAACAATAGCAAAGCTCCTATAAAAAACTATACTCGTCAGATTAGATAAGTTTCTAACAACTAATAAGATAATTCGACAGTCTCAACATGGTTTTCACAAACATTATTCAACCATAACAGCTACCACTGAGTTTCTTAGTGATAGTATAGCCATGCTTGAAAATTACAATAAGACAGCAGGAGTATTTCTAGACCTGTCTAAGGCATTTGATTGTGTCCATCACAAAATATTACTTACAAAACTTAACCACTATGGTATAAGGGGGCTTGGTAACCAGTTAATATAATCAAATTTAAGCAATTGAGTCCAAAGGACTGAAATTCCGTTCTATAATACCAATCAAAAGGAAATCTATAAATCCAGTGTGGGAATAGTTCAATGTGGAGTTCCACAGGGTTCTGTACTGGGACCTTTATTGTTTATATTATACACTAACAACATTCCTACTATAGCAAATTCTAAGATATTGTTATATGCAGATGATACAGCTGTCATATGTTGGGACTCATCTACACAGGGACTTACAGAGAAAATAACTGCTATTACAGCTCACCTATTTTAATGATAATAAATTAGGATGTAACGTAAGTAAAACCAAAATAGTAAATTTTGCAGTATCTCACAGACAAGAAAACTTACTTGAAGCAGAAATTTGTAATGAACTTATTCATGAAAGCGAATATACATCATTTTTGGGAATACAGTTTGACAAACACTTCACATGGAATTATAACTAATATGATTTTCCGGGCTGTTATGCCGTGGTCTGCTGAAGAAAGATTTCCCAGACGTTTCGTCCACAACTGCGGTGGACATCTTCAGTGGCGCGGACGAAGTCTTCTAGGTGAAAGTATCGCAGCGTCTGATGCGTTGGTTCAAGGTTCAAGGTATTTTATTAATGACAGAGCGCCTGGAGCCAGTACATTGGACCTGGCTTTCAGGAAAAATTTACATTTGATTTATATGTTTCTGGTTTACATGGCTTTGTCTTCTTGGGTTAGCCAGAACCCATACTGCTGCCCTCTGTGGGCGGCAGAGAACAGTTCTGGTTTGTGCCAGTAGTGTTTATTGCACACTTTATGTTGGCTATTTACACTATTTACAGAAACTATTGGCCGTTAGTGCCGCTCTCTTTATAGTGTGGGCGCTCTCTGCTGATTGGCCCGCTGGTATGAGGGGGCTGGCGCCGGCTGTGTTGTTGCTCTCTTCTGATTGGCTCACAGTGTTTTTCGGTTTTGTATGACCTTTCTTGTTTTTGATGACTAGATGCCAGTTACTGTTGAGTTTCAATGCTTCTTCTTTCCTATTGAAATTATTGGGATGTTTATAAATCTCTATTGCTTCGCGTTGTAGCCGGGTATGGTAATGCTTTATGGAGGAAAGAATGTTGGTGTCCTGAAATCTAATAATGTGTTCGCCCTTGGCTTCAATGGCATGTTCGGCGACTGCCGATTTTTCTGTATGGCCCAGGCGGCAGTGCTGAAGAAAGATTTCCCAGACGACCACGGCATAACAGCCCGGAAAATCATATTAGTTATAATTGTGACACCGGCCGTGAAAACCTACGTTCTTACATGACTTCACATGGAGTGCACACATTGATCAGGTGAGCAAGGGTGTGTTTCGTTATGTTATTTTGCCAGGTTTAAAAACTCAAATCTATTAAACACCATCTATTATAGGATAATGTACCCTCATTTTCTCTATGGTATTGAACTCTGGGGGGAGCAGCTTATTTGTACATTAACAGAGTATTAATCCTGCAAAAGAAATGTTTGAGAATCATGTCAGGTGTAACCCCTGGGCACCCATGCAAGCAATTGTTTATAAAAAATAAAATCCTTACAATCATCTCTCTATATGTATACCGTGTCATATTACTAATACATATGATGCAGTAATTTGTATCACAAATTATTTAAATGTAAAGAATGATTATAGTATGAATATGCATTTTTGTGTGACATTGATTTGAGATGTTTGTTTATTGTAATTATTGTTGAGAAGTAAGTTTATACGGCCTTACTGAAACTGACAATAATAGCGTGCAATAATGCAGCGAGGGGGTGAGCTGTTTATCATTATTAGAGACGAGGAAGTTACATAATATTGGCGCGTTTTACTTTAGAATTTGCTGGAACATTTTTCCTAGAGCATATGTGTTCATAATTTTCATTGGATATAAAAACAGACGCTAATGTTGGCGCGTTTTATTAGCCAATAGTAACTCAGTTATAATCTTTAGGCATATCGGGGTGTAGGAGTATAAAAGGGCTAGATTACAGGTAGACCCCGTCAGTTTGTCGAAAACATTTGTACGTTACATGTCGCCTTCAGTCCAGCAGAAATATTTGTAAAGTACACGTCGGCTATCGATTCGCAAGTTACACGTAGCAGAGTTATGAAAAATCTGAAGTGTTATAAAGTTAATTACACAAAAAGTTGAAGTACGCGAATTAAGAATTATCAGTAATGAAGTTATTATAACAGTTTCAGTTTGGCGAGTGTCAAGATCAATGTGTAAATGTGATAGTGAATGTGTTCGACAATAAAAGTCTGACAAATACATTAATAATACCGTTGCAAATTGGCTCCCAAACATGGGGCTCAATAAATACATTACAAATAAAACCACCGGAAATTGGCACCCAGAACGTGGGGCAGAATGACCAGGAAGGAGCAGAATAACCAGGAAGGGGCAGAATAACCAGGAAGGAGCAGAATAACCAGGAAGGAGCAAAGGAACCAGGACGTGGAGCGAATGGAGCAGTGAACTGAACTACAAGACGCAGATTCCAGAAACAACTACAGGGACGATAGACTACGCGGATGATTGGACATCGTAATTCCAAGATTACAAGGCAACAGGGGAATTCAACTACAGGACACCAAGACGACGTAGATTCATCATAATACAATGCAGAAGCGACATATAAATCTAGGAGAGAGGGGCAGAAAGCTGGACATCAAAGCAACATCAGCAGATAGCATCAGAAAGGTTAGAAAAGTGTGATTTTTATTCTAAAAAAAAAGTGTAAAAATTTAAATGCACCTTAGGAGCGGTATGATAAAGTAAGAATAATAAGTCCACTAATAATATTGAAGAAACAATGATGGAAGGGGATAGTGTAACAGTTAGCTTTTGCAATGACTTACATACAATTTAAATAATTATTATATACATATTGTTTCAAGGCTGGCTGTTATGGAATTTACTTATTATATAATACAATTGAAATTATTCAGGTATTAAAACACTGCCTCACAAGTCCTTTGAATTTTCCATTGTTCCTCATGACTGCATGAAAATTTAAGGAGTTTTAAGGCCAGTATATAGTATCCAGTTCTTAAACATTTGACTATTGCTATTCCCTTCATACCCTAGTGAAACATGTAATGTAGCTATTATTCTGCAGACATTTATCTCCATTAAAATGAAACAGATAAAAAAATAAGCTTTCATCAATATAATTGTTTACCCACTAATAAATGATAGAGAGTAGAGAAAGTCATGTGAATGCAACATATCAGATTTTTTTTTATTATTATTTACTGTAGGTTAAATGAGATAAAGATTTGCAGAAATGGTTTCATTACACGTTTTGTTGTAGGCATAAGAGATGTGATAGTCAAATGTTTTAAAAAGGGTCACCATAGAAATTCCATGACATTGCTATAAACAACTGAATAGTGATAAAGGTGGCAAAATTTAGAAAAACTCCAACCAATAATAACAGATATTTTGGAAATGCCTGATGCCATAGAAAAAGTTATTTGAAATAAACTGTGTTTACAAGAAATGTGCACCTTTTGTGTGTCTCTTCCAATAAATGAAATGAAGACGACTTCACAGACTTAGACATTTTATTTGTAATGCAAATATCTGAAACATACCTATGGTATCTTAATCAAAAAATAAAAAATTTACAAAATTTGTCTATGCAAAGGGTAGTTTGGGGTGGGAGATTTTCTTGAAAATCTTTGTGTCACATCCTTGTAAGGTGCTGAAGTTGAATGCCAAATATTTTGCTGACTTTTTGTTTTTAAGATGCACTGTTCACACACCATGGAAATGCTTTTGGAATCTCAAAACATGTATTTCCAATGAAATCTTGGTTAGGATGGAAATCTTCCTCTGCCTAAGGTATGTGATAGAAAAAGTGAAATGTGAGTCAGATGAGACTGAAGGAATTATGTTGTAATAATCCAAGTGTGTCATTTCGGACAGCAAATCATAACTTCCACAAAGAAATGAAATAAATAAAGGCAATATAATTAAAAATATGCAAAAACAACTGATAGAGAAGTACAAGGCTTACAAATTAAATGTTATACTGTCATCTCCGGTTAGAAACAATATCAGCATTAGAGCCAGGAATTGTGACCAAGGCAGTCAGTGTTACAAGCAACAATTAGTCCTCCCATAATTTATTAGTTGTTGATTGCAATACTTACATAGAGAGAAGAGTACTCATTTCCAAAAAATTCCTCCGCTTGATGAGATCGAACAATTGTGATGCCTTCAAGGGAACTTTTAAAGAATGTCTCTGCTGAATTCATTTCTGGAATAGAGATGATTGAAAGTAGATAATTCAGTGGGATTCCTAAGCACAGAGCTTTCATGTAAAAACTATCCCAATATGGTGCAATGTTTTGATTCTCGGAGGCTGGGCATATCACAGTGCCCAAGAACGTACTTCAACTTCGCTCCTAATATTTGTATAGAATTTTATTGCCTAGCAGATGCTGGAAATGTTATCCTTCTTGGGCTAAACATGCCCTGTATCAGGATTACACATTCAGATTGACTTACACATGTTTAAGTTCTACCACTGTGATATTTTGTTTTATAAACTCCTCCTTTCAGCCAACAAAAGCCTTAAACCAGCACTAGCCATACCATCTTCATGGACTCTGCTGCTGTATCAGCAGTTGACGCCATCCATATGATTTCTCTTCTTCTACAAGATGCTGCATATCTCTTCTGTACCACCCTACACCTATTGTCATCTCACAAAAGAGTGGACTGATAACACACCCTGCACTAACCAAACTCAAACTTTCCTATAAACAGGGGTTTCCTGTAAACAATGTGGATTTTTGGTACATCCAGGGTTGCCAGATATCTGAAATCAAATTAAGGGATAGATTGTCCTCTCCATGTGTAACTGAGAAACACTTACAACAACATTTACAAACTCCTTTGTATTTATTGTCGTCTTTGTATACCAACCAATTGCTAAATTCAGTTCCACTTTCCCAATCCTTACAAAAAACACACAGACTTTCATCTTTTTGTAATATGATTACCTTTGCATTTCAAATTCCTATCCAATTCCATTATTAATTTACTTCCAGTTTTCCAACAAAATAACCTCATATTCATTATCACATCACAAGTTTCTAACAAACTCCCTTCATTGTCGAGGAAAATCAATCAAAAGGGAAAGTAAACAGCAGAGCAGTTGTTAATTATTAGGCATCACATCCACCGGAGTGGCCCAAGCCGAATTTGTAGACAACAAACCATTTTTAAGTGGGTGAGTACTAACGCTAAGAACTATTATAATAGGATAAAACATAAAACCTCTTGGAAGTTACTTTCACAGTATAAAGAAATATACCACAGGGAAAATGTTAACTTTTTCTTTCCCAAGTTTCAAATACTCTAAAACATAGTACAATTACCATACTGGATATTTAACAAAAATCAGCAACATCTGGTAACCCTGAATACACCAGTAACACATGTCTTAATTGTTGACATGGTTATTCAGTTGAGACAAGGCATCATCTCAAAGGAAAGCAGCACAGGTTCCAGTAAAACTTCATTCACAGATGAAAAGAACCCACTAATGATAACACACTTCCGCTACTGGGACAACTTCTTTTAAACAATGAACACTTGCACAGTTTCAGGTTTCATCATTTTGTTGCTTCACATGCTGAACCTACTGACAATAACACACTTCCGCTACTGGGACAACTTCTTTTAAACAATGAACACTTGCACAATTATAGGTTTCATCATTTTGTTGCTTCACATGCTGAACCTACTGACAATAACACACTTCTGCTACTGGAACAACTTCTTTTAAACAATAAACAATTGCACAGTTTCAGGTTTCATCATTTTGTTGCTTCACATGCTGAACCTACTGACAATAACACACTTCTGCTACTGGAACAACTTCTTTTAAACAATGAACAATTGCACAGTTTCAGGTTTCATCATTTTGTTGCTTCACATGCTGAACCTACTGACAATAACACACTTCTGCTACTGGAACAACTTCTTTTAAACAATGAACAATTGCACAGTTTCAGGTTTCATCATTTTGTTGCTTCACACGCTGAACCTACTGACAATAACACACTTCTGCTACTGGAACAACTTTTATTAAACAATGAACACTTGCACAGTTTCAGGTTTCATCATTTTGTTCCTTCACACGCTGAACCTACTGACAATAACACACTTCTGCTGCTGGAACAACTTTTATTAAACAATGAACACTTGCACAGTTTCAGGTTTCATCATTTTGTTCCTTCACATGTTGAACCTACTGACAATAACACACTTCTGCTACTGGAACAACTTTTATTAAACAATGAACACTTGCACAGTTTCAGGTTTCATCATTTTGTTGCTTCACATGTTGAACCTACTGACAATAACACACTTCTGCTACTGGAACAACTTTTATTAAACAATGAACACTTGCACAGTTTCAGGTTTCATCATTTTGTTCCTTCACACGCTGAACCTACTGACAATAACACACTTCTGCTACTGGAACAACTTGTTTTAAACAATGAACACTTGCACAGTTTCAGGTTTCATCATTTTGTTCCTTCACACGCTGAACCTACTGACAATAACACACTTCTGCTACTGGAACAACTTGTTTTAAACAATGCACACTTGCACAGTTTCAGGTTTCATCATTTTGTTCCTTCACACGCTGAACCTACTGACAATAACACACTTCTGCTACTGGAACAACTTGTTTTAAACAATGAACACTTGCACAGTTTCAGGTTTCATCATTTTGTTCCTTCACATGCTGAACCTACTGGCAATAACACACTTCTGCAGTCATTCTGCTTGTAGTCAAGAACATTAATGCTTCTGATTCATATTCATAACTAATAATAGGGTGCATGAACACTATACTAGGGAAAATGCACATATACATGTGACCAGCTGCAACACCTCACTCTACCAAAAAAGTATCTTATTCTCCGGCATTAAACTTTATAATAATTTACCAAGTAATATGAAGGCAATTAAAAATGTAAACCAGCTGAAATCCAGTCTCAAGGCACAACCACTCCTTTTATTCTATTAATGATTACCTTGAACACAAATGTATATCATGAACCATAGTATTTAGCATGTAAACACCTATTGTATATATTGCAGAAACCTATTGCTGTTTATGTTTATAGCTTGGCGTGTCCAGTAGTGAATGTACATTGTACCAAACGACTTTAACAGATGAATAAAACTAACTTAAAACTTTATACGGTTAGTAACAGGGTGACTCAAATTATACAAAGGCAAGAAGTTTAAAAATGAAACTTAAAATATAATTAACTCTAAAATGTATATATAGGCTAAATGAACTGTGACTTATATATAAACAGAAGTTATGTAGGTGATAAGGATCTGTAAAATTGTAAATAGTGTGTATGCTGAAAATGGTACCTAGCATTTGTAAATGTAGAATCTCTAACAATGTCTGAAACTTGTATATGAAGTCTATGACAATAAACATTATCATTATTATCCACATAATATTACATTTTAGAAAAAGCAGATTTCCACATTTAAATTGCTATCAACTTCAAACAAAGTGTAACCATGAACACTCCGCTTCATCTGATAGTTACATGTAGTACGTGGAAGTATTGTACCCCACACAAAACTTCATTACCGAGATTTCACATTTTGAGATGTCTTGAATATAAAAAAAGGTCTGTATGTGTCTGTTAACAGCATAACTTAAATCATAAACTTGGTATTTAAATTTGTCTTCTTCCAAACATGCAACACACACATTTTAAGAAAACCTAATTACTTTGATTAAAATACCTTATATTTAAGATATTTACATGGCAATTGAGACGTATATCTTGAATTTTTTTGAAGAGCCTGTGAAGTCCTGTTTTATCTAACTGATAAAGACACGGACAAAATGTTACTCTACAAAAGTGTAGATCTCTTTAAAACACATAATTTATCTCAAATAAAATTTTTTATAGCATTAACCATTTACAACATATTCTTTGTTATTGCTTTGAATTGTCAAATACTATAGTTTCATCAAGTGGTAAGTCACTTTTCATTTTTTCTCATGATCTTATAAAAAACATGGAATTTCAAAGTCATGATACAGCAATATTTAGGGAGTCTCAAAATATGTAATTGTGTTGAAATCTTGACATCAGATTTTTGTGTGGAATGCAATACATACTTGCTCTAAGTAATAGTTACATGGTAACAGAAGATCCTTGGACTTGGTGAACATAATGGAAATGGACAGCTCATTCATCCATGTGCTTACTTGCAACTTGAATCCTCTTGAGAGCCCTTATACTGGGAAGACAGAAGTTGCCGACAAGGTACATTAAAGCTATAATAATGCTTATTGGTAGAAGCAACCAGAAGTGGACAATACCAATGACAACCACAGAGCTCCAGAACATCACCGTGCACTGAAATTAAAACACATCTCTTCTTAATCTATTAGTAATTGTTCTTCACCTTATGTATCTTTAAAACACCATTTGAAATCTGAGTCAAGAAAAAAATGTCAAGATGCATTCACATGACTTTTCCACTCACTCTTTTACAAACAAATCCTTATTATTCTATCTACTTCATGTTAATCAAAATAGACTTTCATCATACATTTTGTTTTAGGTTTAAGAAGAACAGGGCAGGTTAAAGCAATAGCATATTTTTAAAGAATGTGTCACTGTGTGATGACTGAAATTCCATGCTGAACAAGCATTGAAACATTCAAACCAATAGTAATGATCTTGGAAATGGTTGATGCCACAAAAAAGATTATTTGAAATAAACTCTATGTTTTAATTGATCTATGTTTTCTGTATAGTAAGTTTTTATTTATCTCTTATGATTTCCAGAAAATTCAACATAAACATTGTATTTCTCATGCAAATATGTTAAACATATGGTATGTTAATCAAAATCATTAAAGCCATTTTTGAGAAAATAAAAAATATTTAAAATGTTTCAGTGTAAAGGGTAGTTTGGTGTGGACAATTTTCTTGAAAATTGTGTTGCATCTATCGAAGAGAATGGACTTAAATGTTTATCAGACTTTTCACTTTTGAGTTTTGCTATTCAGAGGCATATACATGCACTTTTTTTTAAAAAAAACATGGTTTTTCTTTACATTCAGGAGGCCTCAACATGTATTTCTGGTGAAATCTGAATATACAATTTTTGGATGAATTTCAGTACTAGGGACATACATGTTAGATAAAATTAAAAGTGACAGACACCTCACATGTGATATCCTACTTAGAGTGTTAACATCAGAATGTTTCCATCTTTGATAGCAATTATTTTAAAACAGTAGGTAGTTACACTCTTTGTCACTCATATATGAAATAAATTGAGTCAAACCTGTGTCAGTTCTAGTGAAGTTGAAGGTAAACACTCATCAATCCTTTTCATATCATGATGGAAGGAATATAGTATTCTTCCTGAAAGAAATAATGTTCATCTAGGTGAAACATTTAATAAGCATTTTGCAACAAACATATAGACATTATTTTCTACAAACAATGTGTACTTGTGGTCCCTGCAGGTACACTCCCAAAAAGGTTGGTACCAAACTATTGTTTGCTTGTCAAGGACACGGCCCAAAGCACCATCCCTGTTGTGACGAGGATTGTCAGTGTGTTTTCATTTAAGTTGAAAATGTGTTCCATGGAACAATGTGTGTTTGTAATGGAGAATGTTTTTAGAGAAGGTGCAACAAAACATACAGAGCATTTCCAGTTTGTGATACTGTCTACGATTTTGCTGACACTGATTCTGTTCATGTCAGTGCAAGAAGCAGTAGACCTCAATTATTTATTTTGGGTGCTGCAAAGTCAATAGTATATAACGTGAAAACAATAGATGAACTGAAATTGTCTGTAATAAATTACACTAATTCAGAGACAAAACAAACTTTCATTAAAATGTATAATAATAAAGCTAAACATGTGACCTAATTGACCTAATAGTGGTTGAAACTATAAAGCCCGGGACTTAAGTACTTACAAAGAATGTAAGTCGCCATTGGGATACGACATCTCAATACAATTTGAGATCTCCTTGTGGTTTACCGGGAAAAAAGCGAGTCAACTGGAGAATTTAATGGCGTGTTACCATGGTAGCTCAGTGGTTAGGGCAACCGGACGGAGACCAGGAGATCCGTGGTTCAAATCCAGGCTATGGCATTGAATTTTTCAGTCATCTGATTCTACCTTTCCAACCCTGTCCAACACACGGCTTGTGTGAAAGAACAATTAATTCCATTAAACATGTGAATTTGTGTCTTCAACAAAATGGGAGACATTTTAAACACCATCCTCCACAATGGGTGAGTGATATGATTTTTATTTATTTGTTTTCTCTTACTACTGCTTTCTCAAAATTGATTCCAACCAGTCCACCACTGCAGAATTATGGAGTCAGGGCTACCACATTTCACTTATTCTCACTGTGGAGGGATTTAAAGATCACACTGTATTAGCAATGAATATGATACATTAGCTAATGCCAATACAAACATAATGATATAATGAGTTAAGGTACATTAAGTCAATCGGTTAGAAAAACATTTTTTTTTTCTTCTTTACTAGTAAATTCTCCATTCTTTTGTGAATCCATTTATATATAATTTATTGCACACTTTATAGTTGTCACTTTATACGTGTCATATTTAAATACTAAATACACATTAGTTATAGTTTTTTGTATTTTTCTGTAACTTAAAATTTTGTAGACTTAGGTACCATTATCTCCAAAGCTACTGCACCCAGGAAGCTGAAGTTTTCTGCGAAGCTAAAACATCATATGAACCTTAAAATGAGTGGAACTTTTCGTAATAATTTTCAAATAATTTTATGCATTGGAAAAATTGAGTTAAAAGTTTTAAATTATATATCAGCTGTACTTTCTACTAAAAAATAAAGTAGAAAATTGAAAAACTAATCCAGTCATTTTGTCAGAAATACTATTTTCTGTGTACAGCATCAGTTTAAACTCATTAGAAGAGAGAATTCTTTAAACAATGGTACCTAAATGAACTTCAGCATTGTAAAATTTGTGTTTCTATGTATTAGGTTACATGGTTGTCACATGCATCTCTCTGCACCTCTGTATTCATTTCTGCCCCAAGTGAGAAATTCATGGCTGTAGCTTTGATGGTTCAGGTGATACTCACATTATGCGGTATACTCGTGGAGGGTGAGCATAACTCGCAGTATGTCTGATATATTAATATATGAATTAATATATGAACTATGGTAATGTTTTATTTTTTTTTAAAATAGAGAGTTGAGGGTTGTTACACTACATCACTATGATAATCTTACTTGAACGCGTTTCGGGAGACGGCTTGTTCCCATCGTCAACATTTGCTCTCAACTGAAACGCGTTCAAGTAAGATTATCATAGTGATGTAGTGTAACAACCCTCAACTCTCTATTTTAAATTATGACACATCACTGTTACAAGCTTCTAAATCTTCAAAAATTGAGCTTATGGTAATGTTGTTAAATATCTGATGTTTTAGTTGTTACTCTTATTGTTTATTTTTATTTCTTGCCATGGCTGCTGTTATTTAGGTTTTTGGTAAAGTATGTATAACTTTGCAGGGTGTGATATGGGAAGGAAGGTAATAAGTAACAACTCTAACAATAGATTAAGTTATTGAAGAACACTATGCTTTAATGGCACACGCATTGACTGTCTTAGTAATAATCTACACAGTTCTTAAGTTAGTTGGAGCTGTAGAATGTTCGAGCCCTACCACGTTCGTAAGCCAAACTTGCGGTCGCTGAGCAAACAAGTATTTTATACATGCTCTAGAAATTATTGTAGTATTTATCACACGTTCCTATAAACCTTTAGATCGATAACCTTTCACCGTTCCTATTACATTATAAGAAGTAGATAATATTGCCTGCTTATGAGAGCTTACATGTATCTTATTCACATCGCAGCACTTAATACTCAACCGCCCTGGCTGATGGAGATGCTAGAACTAACATTACTCCCCTTGAAGATTTTAAACATATTCTTCCTTAAAATTTCATTGTCTGTCTTTGTTCAGCTTGGAACCTTCCAGAAGACTTACCCGGCTATTGTTCTACATTTGCAAGCATGTGGCCTCTCTACAAACATATGTTGTGTTCGCTTGTCGCATTTTCTATTTCACAAAGACTAAAGGTCTGGCTTTTATGACTTTCCCGTACAAGTACTTTTTGCCTGGGCGCTAATTCTAACACAAAGATATGTTTGTCGGCTTTTAACAAGGATTCCACAGCTCCAGCTACACTTGCACATACATAAAACTTATGCCTTAACTTCTATTTATACAAGTATTTTTCTTATTAATACCATTTCACATTATTGTATACATGGCATATATAACCATAGTTACTGTCTCAAATATGCCCCCTTTAAACATATTTAAAATTTATATGTGTACGTGTAAATTTTTAATATTGTTTAATGTCTCATGAATATATTGATCATGCCATAGGTGTCTAGTATTCTTGGCACACCCCATATACCTCTGTGAGAATTTGCTCACTCTGTTACAGACATTTAGTATGGGTCGCCTACCTAACCATACTATACAATAACAACACACACTTCACTGCACTTTGTATTGTGTTTTCGGCTAAGTCATTACAGTTGCTTTGCTAGGGTTATGTTTACAAACACAGCTGTCAGTTTTTGCGCTATTGTGTGTAAAACACGTTTTTCACTATCCTTTTAGTATAAACAATTACAATGGACATTGACTGGTATTAACTTAATTGAATAAAACATGTTGAATAACATATAATCCAGACACATTCATTTATGTATATCAGGTTGTAATCAGATATATATATAAAAAAAAACACATAGAAAATGGTTACACACACATAAAACTGTAAAACAATTGACATTTGTTCGCTATGTATTTTAGGTTGTTCTAGTGTTTGAACTATGGCATAATTATTATATGAGTTAATTCTCACTTCTATCTATGTACATTAGCATATTTACATACAGTCTACGGTAACTAAAGCTTTATGAGATCTTATTATTTGGGTTTTCTGTTGATTATTACACTTATATATAATTCAAGTACCTTGAGGCTAATCAACTATATGATTTTATATACATACACATATATATATTTTACCTATTTTTACAGGTCTCAAACATACTTATTTTATACTCTTACTCCTTACATTTACAATTATTTACAAGGCTATCCACTCTTACTATCCGTACCTTTTTTTTAACTTTATTTCCCAATATTCTTATTATAAGCCTTCTTTTCTTATTATCATGTTTTCTTTTTCTTTTTCTAGTTTTCTCGCGTAGTACTCTGAAAGTTTCGAAATTTAACTCACCGTCGGCCATCATATTTAGCCATTGCAAAGTTTTCTTGTCAAGGCATTTTCTGACCACGATCATCGTAAGTGATTCCGGAACACTTTTCAATTGAAAGTATTCAGTTATTTCATTAATGAATTGGACCGGACTGGTGGTAGCACTGAATTTAGGTAAAGGTAATTCGTTAAGTACCATGTGATATCCTGCTAAGTTATTAGATACATTAGTATTGGATTCTGAATTTGCATGTTGGCTACGAGATAGTGCAGCTGCTATAGGAGAAGCTGAAGCACCTCGTGAACTTGTGAAACCAGAGGATATTGTACCCCTTTCAGTTACATTATTTTCATGCATATTTACATGGTTTACAGCATCAGTAATTGTACTATTGTCTACCCTAGTTCTATTATTCATGATTGAATTCAATCTATATTTTAGTTTCTCAAATTTCTTATTGCTATCCTGTACTACAGATTCAAACTTTTCCTGCATTATTTTACCTTCCTTTTGAATTTCTGTAATTTCCCCCCTTATGTCTATTTGATTTTGGACTAAGTCTGCATTTGTATGGTCTATAATTTCTCTTAGTTCAGTTGTCTGACTATCCAACTTAGTGCTCATTTCTTGACTATTTATGCTAATCTGACTAGCAATGTTACCTTCAAGCTTTTTACACTGGTTATTAATCTGTTCTTCCATTTCAGCATGCATTGCTCTACTAGTATCATTTAGTTTCCTTTCTATTCTCTTAATTTCAGACCTGTTTTCCTTTAATTTATTTGCAATCTGTCTACCTATTTCTTGGCTTTGCTGATCTAGCTTTTTATCTAGTGCTATATTACTTTGCCCCAGTATGTCAAATTTTCTCTCAATTTCCTTGATATTTTGATCTAATTTATTGTCCATGTCAGTTTTAAGGTCTGATATAGCCCTAAGAATTGTCATCAGATTAAGCTGATCGTTACTACCTAACTCGGGTATTTCCCTTTGAGTTGTATTGTCTTTCTGAGGGAATGCATTATCATGTAAGCCTGTATGTTTGTTGTTCATTCTCGTTTCTGTTGCGTGACCCTGTTCTGTACTTAACGGTATTTCTGCCCTTACACACTGTTGAACTTCCATATTATCTGTTTCTGCTACTATATTTTGAATGTTACCATTAAAATTAGTTACATCGGATATATCTCTATCCAACGAAATTAAAATGCTTTCATTTGAATTTTCCCTTTCCATCTCTGTAGAGTGTCTATTTAATTGGATATTACTACTTGAGTTTCTCCTACTAATCTTACCACTTCTAAGTATCATTTACACTTCCATTAAATTATATCATGCACAATACACATTTACAAAGAAACTTTATCACTATTACTGTATAAAGTTTTTGTCTGACCTTTTTACTGTGATCTTACAGTGACCAAACACAGAGCTGAGGTGTAGTCTTGTTGTTCGCAGTTCGTGCCCCTCTCTCATGAATAAAGTTCTTATAGATCTTAGATGCTGTGGATGTGTTGGTTGTCTCTTGACGTTCTGTGTTGTTTGATCTCCTGTTGGTAGTCTGAAGATTTTCTTGTACCCGTAGGTTTTTTTTCTTACTTTGCACCTTGATGATTTCTCTGCTGGGCTCTTCGCTGGGTTTCTCTGTTGGGCTCTGCGATGTGTTTCTCTGCTGGGCTCTTCGCTGGATTTCTCTGCTGGGCTCTTCGCTGGGTTTCTCTGCTGGGCTCTTTGCTGGATTTCTCTGCTGGGCTCTTTGATGTGTTTCTCTGCTGGGCTCTTCGCTGGGTTTCTCTGTTGGGCTCTGCGATGTGTTTCTCTGCTGGGCTCTTTGCTGGATTTCTCTGTTGGGCTCTTTGATGTGTTTCTCTGCTGGGCTCTTCGCTGGATTTCTCTGCTGGGCTCTTTGATGTGTTTCTCTGCTGGGCTCTTTGATGTGTTTCTCTGCTGGGCTCTTCGCTGGGTTTCTCTGTTGGGCTCTGCGATGTGTTTCTCTGCTGGGCTCTTCGCTGGATTTCTCTGCTGGGCTCTTCGCTGGGTTTCTCTGCTGGGCTCTTTGCTGGATTTCTCTGCTGGGCTCTTTGATGTGTTTCTCTGCTGGGCTCTTCGCTGGGTTTCTCTGCTGGGCTCTGCGATGTGTTTCTCTGCTGGGCTCTTCGCTGGATTTCTCTGCTGGGCTCTTCGCTGGGTTTCTCTGCTGGGCTCTTCGCTGGATTTCTCTGCTGGGCTCTGCGATGTGTTTCTCTGCTGGGCTCTGCGATGTGTTTCTCTGCTGGGCTCTTCGCTGGATTTCTCTGCTGGGCTCTTCGCTGGATTTCTCTGCTGGGCTCTTCGCTGGATTTCTCTGCTGGGCTCCTCGATGTGTTTCTCTGCTGGGCTCTTCGCTGGATTTCTCTGCTGGGCTCTGCGATGTGTTTCTCTGCTGGGCTCTTCGATGTGTTTCTCTGCTGGGCTCTTCGCTGGATTTCTCTGCTGGGATCTTCGCTGGATTTCTCTGCTGGGCTCTTCGATGTGTTTCTCTGCTGGGCTCTTCGCTGGATTTCTCTGCTGGGCTCTGCGATGTGTTTCTCTGCTGGGCTCTGCGATGTGTTTCTCTGCTGGGCTCTTCGCTGGATTTCTCTGCTGGGCTCTTCGCTGGATTTCTCTGCTGGGCTCTTCGCTGGATTTCTCTGCTGGGCTCTTCGCTGGATTTCTCTGCTGGGCTCTGCGATGTGTTTCTCTGCTGGGCTCTGCGATGTGTTTCTCTGCTGGGCTCTTCGCTGGATTTCTCTGCTGGGCTCTTCGCTGGATTTCTCTGCTGGGCTCTGCGATGTGTTTCTCTGCTGGGCTCTTCGCTGGATTTCTCTGCTGGGCTCTGCGATGTGTTTCTCTGCTGGGCTCTTCGCTGGATTTCTCTGCTGGGCTCTTCGCTGGATTTCTCTGCTGGGCTCTGCGATGTGTTTCTCTGCTGGGCTCTTCGCTGGATTTCTCTGCTGGGCTCTTCGATGTGTTTCTCTGCTGGGCTCTTCGCTGGATTTCTCTGCTGGGCTCTTCGATGTGTTTCTCTGCTGGGCTCTTCGCTGGATTTCTCTGCTGGGCTCTTCGATGTGTTTCTCTGCTGGGCTCTTCGCTGGATTTCTCTGCTGGGCTCTGCGATGTGTTTCTCTGCTGGGCTCTGCGATGTGTTTCTCTGCTGGTCTCTTCGCTGGATTTCTCTGCTGGGCTCTTCGCTGGATTTCTCTGCTGGGCTCTTCGCTGGATTTCTCTGCTGGGCTCTGCGATGTGTTTCTCTGCTGGGCTCTTCGCTGGATTTCGCTGCTGGGCTCTTCGCTGGATTTCTCTGCTGGGCTCTGCGATGTGTTTCTCTGCTGGGCTCTTCGCTGGATTTCTCTGCTGGGCTCTTCGCTGGATTTCTCTGCTGGGCTCCTCGATGTGTTTCTCTGCTGGGCTCTTCGCTGGATTTCTCTGCTGGGCTCTGCGATGTGTTTCTCTGCTGGGCTCTTCGATGTGTTTCTCTGCTGGGCTCTTCGCTGGATTTCTCTGCTGGGATCTTCGCTGGATTTCTCTGCTGGGCTCTTCGATGTGTTTCTCTGCTGGGCTCTTCGCTGGATTTCTCTGCTGGGCTCTGCGATGTGTTTCTCTGCTGGGCTCTGCGATGTGTTTCTCTGCTGGGCTCTTCGCTGGATTTCTCTGCTGGGCTCTTCGCTGGATTTCTCTGCTGGGCTCTTCGCTGGATTTCTCTGCTGGGCTCTTCGCTGGATTTCTCTGCTGGGCTCTGCGATGTGTTTCTCTGCTGGGCTCTTCGCTGGATTTCTCTGCTGGGCTCTTCGATGTGTTTCTCTGCTGGGCTCTTCGCTGGATTTCTCTGCTGGGCTCTTCGATGTGTTTCTCTGCTGGGCTCTTCGCTGGATTTCTCTGCTGGGCTCTTCGATGTGTTTCTCTGCTGGGCTCTTCGCTGGATTTCTCTGCTGGGCTCTGCGATGTGTTTCTCTGCTGGGCTCTTCGCTGGATTTCTCCGCTGGGCTCTTCGATGTGTTTCTCTGCTGGGTTCTTCGATGGATCGTCGTTGTTCCTTCCCTGCGTTCGTGTAGCTTTTATTTTTTTACAAGTCATACGATGTTGGCCTCCAAACTTACTACATTAGTCTTCAGTATTCGGGCTCCACGTTCCGGCGCCAAACTTGCTACTTCAGCCCCACGTTCCGGCGCCAAACTTGCTACTTTAGCCTCACATTCCGGCGTCAAACTTGCTACGTCGGGCTCCACGTTCCGGCGCCAAACTTGCTACTTCAGCCCCACGTTCCGGCGCCAAACTTGCTACTTTAGCCTCACATTCCGGCGTCAAACTTGCTACGTCGGGCCCCACGTTCCGGCATCAAACTTGCTACTTTAGCCCCACGTTCCGGCGTCAAACTTGCTACGTTCCTATTACATTATAAGAAGTAGATAATATTGCCTGCTTATGAGAGCTTACATGCATCTTATTCACATCGCAGCACTTAATACTCAACCGCCCTGGCTGATGGAGACGCTAGAACTAACATTACTCCCCTTGAAGATTTTAAACATATTCTTCCTTAAAATTTCATTGTCTGTCTTCGTTCAGCTTGGAACCTTCCAGAAGACTTACCCGGCTATTGTTCTACATTTGCAAGCATGTGGCCTCTCTACAAACATATGTTGTGTTCGCTTGTCGCATTTTCTATTTCACAAAGACTAAAGGTCTGGCTTTTATGACTTTCCCGTACAAGTACTTTTTGCCTGGGCCCTAATTCTAACACAAAGATATGTTTGTCGGCTTTTAACAAGGATTCCACAGCTCCAGCTACACTTGCACATACATAAAACTTATGCCTTAACTTCTATTTATACAAGTATTTTTCTTATTAATACCATTTCACATCATTGTATACATGGCATATATAACCATAGTTACTGTCTCAATTAAAATACTCACATATATTTTTCATGATGTAAATGAGTGTGCAACTGAAACTAGATTATTAGTATTTCTGCATTCAAAAAGCTTTGACCATGAAAGCCAATTTGTACATTTGTTGTTGATGAGGTTGTTATAAAGAAATATTTTTTTGCATATATTTACGGTTGTCACATTCCACAGATATTTATAAATATAATAAATACTATAACTATGAAGTAGTATCTCAGGGTTCTTCATGTCAGTCTGTTTGGAAGTGAAGTTGCTTAATGACAAGAATTGTTTTCTAATTTGGAAATTAGCATATTTTTATTAATTTCACATATGTATTACTTGTGATGCGATGCTCTTTTGGTGAATTCAAATGTTTGCAAATTTAACATTCTTTTTGCTGAAAGTAGAGCAATTATTTTTAATGTTTTGTTAGTCAGCAACTTTGTCGCAAAGCTAGATTTCCAAATTAGTACTTCGTGCAGACTTGTCACTATTTGCAGTTGCAATATTAATTTACTCTGCCCACTATTAACATGTTGTTTTACTTTCTGTCGCATGAATCACTAATTAATTCTTCCTGGCGAATACTGTAGCCAGAAAAATAAATGAAAGCAAGCTCATTTATTATTATTGATTCCTTAGCTTACTGATTTTCCTATGTGTATACACAGATGCTTGAGTCGGATATTCATAATCAATGATCACATAGAAGATGCACCTTTTAACAAACTTGTATTAATTCTTCACGGCCATGTGGAGCAATCATTAACATTATCCAACACCCAATTACAGAAATTAACTCTACTTACATTATCACAATTCCTTAACTACAGTTATTTTATAGTGGCATTCCAAGCCGAGGATTGTGAAATTCCCAAACAAGCTTTCTCAGAGATTTGAGCTAGCAGGGTGCCTCATTTTCGGCTCAACTAGGGTTATCAGTACTGGTTGCTTGTGGCACTGGGTTGCGCAGTTGATTTCTTTTGTTCCTGCAAGTAGCATGAGTGGTCTTCCTTGAGCTGGGAACAGCTAGTGTATGACCTGAGTTGAGGTGTAGTTTTCTTTGTCATTCTTTCTGACCTCATTACATGGACATGTTTGCTAAGTTTCAGAATTTCTTTAACACTTTTGTGGAACATAAATTATAGCGGAGCCAAAGAAAAGGTTTCTTAGTTATTCGCAGATAAAGTTTTAATTTATTCATTGGTCACATCTTATCAGGATGGGTTGCTGAATTCATTTTTAACCATTTGGGGTAAATTTTGCCATTTTCTATTTAATCTTGATTGTTTTTTCAGAGTTTATATTTGTTAAGTGAATATATATATTTTTCCACACTTGCTATACTTTCTAAATGGTGCTCAATCAGATTTATGGGACTTGCTTCTTGGGCCATGTAAGTGGGATTAGGTGGTGTTATGGGGAACATTGTCATTAATGGTGTTGATGTGTCATTTTCCTGGTTATGAATGTATGCTGGTATATACTAATTCATTTGTTGATTAAGCCCTGTAACTTAGATTTACAGTGAGTTTATTATGTTGTATGATTCATGATACACGTTAAGTATTTGACTAAATAAACTCAGGCAATTACACCCTTGTGAAAAAATAACCTGAGGGAACATTCCACCAAGTTGTGTTAGGTTTGTAGGTAACCCCCCCCCCAACTGATCCTTGAGAATGATGACAAATGTGAAAATATAGTATGATACATAACTGAAATGCGGGGCATAGCGGTGCTGATTTCTTTGGACTTTGTTCTAACTTTTCTCTGTCACTAACTTTTCCCTCTGTAAGAACATGTTTCTTATCAAGGATAGATCTATTCACAAGATTATGAAGCATTTCTCTGCACAAACAGCAGGGAATCTGTCTCACAAGAGTTTGTTGTCACATATGAATCATGTGTGCTGTCATTATATCAGTACTAACACATAGTCCTCTGTACAACACAGAATTGGTGTCAACTGATTAGCTGGCACTTGGAGAGGGAACAGAACCAGTTAGAAACATTGCACTGCAGTGCAAGTCCCATATTAAGACCATGTATCAAAACAAAGGCTCTTATATGCCTTATTATATTATTGTAATACACATTTTGACAAAGTCATGAATTTTTAACAAAATTTTAATAATAAATATACATACATTAGCGGTCAAATAATTAGTCTGCATCTTCTTATGACACTTATTTCCCTAGTACATTAGGGATGATCACTGACATGTTTATAAGGGTACAAGCTCTCAGTCAAAATGTTCTTTGTATCTTTCTAATGTTTTCTCTACGTATGGTTTAATATTATTGTTTAACATTTTACAAAAAGAGAGGCATAGTTGTGCATTATATTACTACCTGACTTAACAACATGTTTTAATGAAAGCCTCACAAGTTAAGTTAAAGTAAAAGTCTTACCTAACTTGAGTGAATCCAGGCATCTCATTGGAGCATACAACATTGCCTGAAACAGCTTTGTATAAAGGTTGGTAGAGGCCACGTTATAAATGTACATGATAACAATGAACATAACAATGCCAATAGCTACCATCATGCTCTCTACTGACCACAGTCCAATAAGATAATAATGGTGATCAGTCTTCACTGCTGGGAACCATTCGTTCTCCATTGTCACGTTACGATCTATATTCATTGTCCTGAAACAATCACATGCTGCTACTATATCTTTTAAAAGAGAGAGAGAGAGAGAGAGCACAGAGTACCATGTTACATCATATACAGAGGCTCTTCTACAAAAGCTCATTCTTTTAGCTGCTTCATGTTAATCCGCATAAACCTTCATTACACATTCACATGTGCTGTTGTAGCTAGAAGAAGAATACAGTAGGCTAAAGCAATAGTAAGATTTTTAAAATTGATGGTTTTGAAATAAATATTGCCTATAGACATACGATATGCTTCAAGCATCGTCACAATCTAATATACATGGTCCATGCATGACCAAGACAAAAAATGAATAACAACTTACTGCTTGAAGGAAAGAAAACAAATTCATTTTAAAATTGACATAAAATGTGTAATTTAATGAGATCTATATTTTTTGATTTTGTCTGTCTCTTAGGCTATACAAAAGTCATTTAGAATGAAGAGGCCTTCATAGGCTGTTTCTACAAAATTCAAGACATACATTTTCTTTGTCATGTAAATATTTTAAATATATGGTATTTTAATCAAAATAATTAAAGCCAATTTTAAGAAAATAAAAAATTGTGAACATTTTTTTCCAGTTGGTAATTCTTGCTTCCCCCCCCCTCATTAGATGAATAAACACTTGAATACTGTTTCCACATCTTGTGACTAAACACATCTTACTTAATTTAAAATCATTTCTAAGGAAAAATATATCATAACATAATGCAGATAGAAGAAGAATTTTTATGTGAATACTATAATAAATAATGGATATATGTGAATTTGTCACTAGTAGAGAAAGTCATATGGAAGTATCTCATCAGAATTTTAAAAGTTTGTATCCTATTATCTCAAAAAGTATGGATAGTTCTGGAGAAAAGTGAAACTCAAGATTTGAAAGCCTGACGTCTCACCAACTGTATATCCCAGTGGTTGGTGTTTAGGGTTTTATTTGATCAGTAGACAGGTATGATCCATTTGGGAAGACATAAAATAAAATATTTGTGACGTTTATAACACTGGTGCTGCGGAATTCATTGTGATAACGAAACATGGAGTTTTATATCATCACTGATACCGCAGAAAAAACAAAAGATGATCAAGTAAACAAAATGCTGTTTACTGCACAATAATGAGCAAAACATGGCTTGTTAAATGTAAAAGTGTTTCAATGAGAATGTAGTGTTTGGAGGGCTCCAAATTACAAGTAATAGCTTTGTACATTTAAAATAATTGGGTTCAACATCCCACATACATTTTTATGAGCTTATCACAACTTTTTGGGTAGACACCATATTCTTAATGTGTTAGTGATTATATTATAAATGTGTTTCACTGGTTAAATAAGTGCAACACTTTTGTAATACCATCAGATTCAAAAGTTGGTATTCAAATTATAACATACACTGATTATTACCCAAAAAGAAATACATGCCATGATCTGACAAATTCAAAATCTCAATAAAAAAGTGATACTGCACTGGATCTCAGCACACTGCAGAATAGCTGGTAATGAAACAACAGATATATTAGCAAAAATCAAACAAATAAGCTGTACAACATTTTTCATATGAACAAATGAATTATTAAACAAAAAGTCAACCAAACATACCAATGTCAAATCAAAAACAATAATGAATATGCTAAGTGAAAGAAACTAATAAGAAATCCTAATACAACTCAACAACATTCAGACGGCAATGCTTGCGAGTCACTAAACTGGCCTCTGTTTAGCAAAGATCACCTGCCAACATGAGCATCTCCAATATTGGGGAGAAAGGAAACTTTATTGTCAAGCTCTGAGCATTAAATATAGGTAGCCCTTAAATGTTGGTGGCAGTGGCTGCTATGATAGTAAGTCTCAAGAAAAGTCTCCAGAGATAGCTGTGCCATACACGACATCTCAATGTATTGTTAAAACATACCCCTACAACATGTTCAGGCAGTATGCGAGGTTGATCACCAGCAACCCTTCACATTGCAGTCATGAGAGAGAAGAGGGCTTTTTGAATTGATGGACGTTTTCTGATGAAGCAACATTCCATGTCAGTGAATACCCATAATGCAATCATATGGGGATGTTAAAATCTGCATGTCTCTGGAATGGCCAGTCCTAAAGGTATTGTCTATGTCATTATACATTGTATGGACTGTTTATCTTTGCAGAGGAATCAGTTTGATCAGAACCATACCTGGACATGTTACAAAATCTTTTCTTACCACATCTGCAACAAGAAAACAACATGGGTATGAGGTGTGATCAAAAAGTTTCTGGAATGAGGCCATAAACACAACACTTTGGTTTGTCTATTCTGCAGTCGCCCTCAAAGTAGACTCCTTGGGAGTGGATACACTTATCCAAGCGCTTTTGCCATTGCTGGAAGCACCTCTGAAAGTTGTTATCTTTAAGCACTTCAGAGCCTTCTAGATAACATCATTGTCCTCAAAAGGATGTCCTCAGAGCTGCATTTTAAGTTGTGAGAAAAGAAAAAAGTCTGCTGGAGCCAGATCAAGAGAATAGGCAGGATGGGGAACAGTATTCATGTATTTTTGTCCAAAAATTGGTGGACAGAAAGGGCTTTGTGCACAGGCACATTGTCATGATGCAGGAACCAGTCAGAGTCCTCCATTTTTCCAGCCGTTAAAGTTTCCCACTCTCCCTTAATTTTTGCAACACTTGTTTTGTAGAACACTTGATTAACTGTTTGACCCTGTGGTACAAATTCCTTATGTACAGTTCCTTTAATGTAAAAAAAAACAATCATCATTGACTTCACATTGGATCAAACTTGTCTGACCTTTTTGGGGCATGGAGATGAAGGACATTTCCATTGTGAAGTTTGTTGCTTTGTTTCTGGATTGTACCCATAATCATCACGAGTAATATCCTTCTCCATAAACTGTGGTCATTTTGAAGCTGTTCTTTAACACCTGCACACAACTTTCCTTCTGGTCATTTGAAAGGAGGCAGGGCATGAACTTCATGGCAATTCTTCTCATGTCCAAATTGTCTTTAAAAATGCTTTGAACACTTCCAGAGGAGACTCCTAATGAATCAGAAATTTCTCTTATTGTAATATGCCTATAGTTAATACCATTTCCTTCACCTGAATCATATTTTCATCAATTTTTCTGGAAGAGGGTCGCCCCGAAAGATCTGCATCCTTAACAGATGTCACACCACTTATAAACTTCGAAAACCCCACGAATGCCTGAGTTTTGCCAATTAATTCCTCCCTAAGCTGTTCTTAACATTTCATAGGCTTCTGTTGTAGTTTTAGTGAGTTTGAAGCAAAATTTGATGTTTGTTTATGTTCTTCATAATCTAGCATTTTTGCTAGACAGAAAAATCACAGCAGGTGCAAAACACGCATTCACTTCAGAGCTTCTACCTCTGCACTCCAAGGTCAGAGAAAGTCATATAACCTCTCATTGTTATCTGGAGAGAGCACTGATATACAGCTGGGTAAGAATTAAAGACAGATCAATGGCAAAACAATTCTGAGGCCATTTTAGAAACTTTTTGATCACGCTTCATATTGTATTCCAACAGGATGGTACACCAGCTCATCGGGTAATAGTCAAATATCTCATGCTTATCTAAATAACACATTTGGTAACAACTGTTGTGAGGCCATTTGGGAAACTTTTTGATCATGCTTCATATTGTATTCCAACAGGATGGTACACCAGCTCATCGGGTAATAGTCAAATATCTCATGCTTATCTAAATAACACATTTGGTAACAACTGTTGTGAGGCCATTTGGGAAACTTTTTGATCACGCTTCATATTGTATTCCAACAGGATGGTACACCAGCTCATTGGGTAATAGTCAAATATCTCATGCTTATCTAAATAACGCATTTGGTAACAACTGTTGTGAGGCCATTTCGGAAACTTTTTGATCATGCTTCATATTGTATTCCAACAGGATGGTACACCAGCTCATCGGGTAATAGTCAAATATCTCATGCTTATCTAAATAACGCATTTGGTAACAACTGTTGTGAGGCCATTTGGGAAACTTTGATCATGCTTCATATTGTATTCCAACAGGATGGTACACCAGCTCATCGGGTAATAGTCAAATATCTCATGCTTATCTAAATAACGCATTTGGTAACAACTGTTGTGAGGCCATTTGGGAAACTTTTTGATCATGCTTCATATTGTATTCCAACAGGATGGTACACCAGCTCATCGGCTAATAGTCAAATATCTCATGCTTATCTAAATAACGCATTTGGTAACAACTGTTATGAGGCCATTTCGGAAACTTTTTGATCATGCTTCATATTGTATTCCAACAGGATGGTACACCAGCTCATCGGGTAATAGTCAAATATCTCATGCTTATCTAAATAACGCATTTGGTAACAACTGTTGTGAGGCCATTTGGGAAACTTTTTGATCATGCTTCATATTGTATTCCAACAGGATGGTACACCAGCTCATCGGCTAATAGTCAAATATCTCATGCTTATCTAAATAACGCATTTGGTAACAACTGTTGTGAGGCCATTTGGGAAACTTTTTGATCATGCTTCATATTGTATTCCAACAGGATGGTACACCAGCTCATCGGCTAATAGTCAAATATCTCATGCTTATCTAAATAACGCATTTGGTAACAACTGTTGTGAGGCCATTTGGGAAACTTTGATCATGCTTCATATTGTATTCCAACAGGATGGTACACCAGCTCATCGGCTAATAGTCAAATATCTCACGCTTATCTAAATAACGCATTTGGTAACAACTGTTGTGAGGCCATTTGGGAAACTTTTTGATCATGCTTCATATTGTATTCCAACAGGATGGTACACCAGCTCATCGGGTAATAGTCAAATATCTCATGCTTATCTAAATAACGCATTTGGTAACAACTGTTGTGAGGCCATTTGGGAAACTTTTTGATCATGCTTCATATTGTATTCCAACAGGATGGTACACCAGCTCATCGGCTAATAGTCAAATATCTCATGCTTATCTAAATAACGCATTTGGTAACAACTGTTGTGAGGCCATTTGGGAAACTTTGATCATGCTTCATATTGTATTCCAACAGGATGGTACACCAGCTCATTGGGTAATAGTCAAATATCTCATGCTTATCTAAATAACGCATTTGGTAACAACTGTTGTGAGGCCATTTGGGAAACTTTTTGATCATGCTTCATATTGTATTCCAACAGGATGGTACACCAGCTCATCGGGTAATAGTCAAATATCTCATGCTTATCTAAATAACGCATTTGGTAACAACTGTTGTGAGGCCATTTGGGAAACTTTTTGATCATGCTTCATATTGTATTCCAACAGGATGGTACACCAGCTCATCGGCTAATAGTCAAATATCTCATGCTTATCTAAATAACGCATTTGGTAACAACTGTTGTGAGGCCATTTGGGAAACTTTTTGATCATGCTTCATATTGTATTCCAACAGGATGGTACACCAGCTCATCGGGTAATAGTCAAATATCTCATGCTTATCTAAATAACGCATTTGGTAACAACTGTTGTGAGGCCATTTGGGAAACTTTTTGATCATGCTTCATATTGTATTCCAACAGGATGGTACACCAGCTCATCGGGTAATAGTCAAATATCTCATGCTTATCTAAATAACGCATTTGGTAACAACTGTTGTGAGGCCATTTGGGAAACTTTTTGATCATGCTTCATATTGTATTCCAACAGGATGGTACACCAGCTCATCGGCTAATAGTCAAATATCTCATGCTTATCTAAATAACGCATTTGGTAACAACTGTTGTGAGGCCATTTGGGAAACTTTGATCATGCTTCATATTGTATTCCAACAGGATGGTACACCAGCTCATCGGGTAATAGTCAAATATCTCATGCTTATCTAAATAACACATTTGGTAACAACTGTTGTGAGGCCATTTCGGAAACTTTTTGATCACGCTTCATATTGTATTCCAACAGGATGGTACACCAGCTCATCGGGTAATAGTCAAATATCTCATGCTTATCTAAATAACGCATTTGGTAACAACTGTTGTGAGGCCATTTGGGAAACTTTTTGATCATGCTTCATATTGTATTCCAACAGGATGGTACACCAGCTCATCGGCTAATAGTCAAATATCTCATGCTTATCTAAATAACGCATTTGGTAACAACTGTTGTGAGGCCATTTGGGAAACTTTGATCATGCTTCATATTGTATTCCAACAGGATGGTACACCAGCTCATTGGGTAATAGTCAAATATCTCATGCTTATCTAAATAACGCATTTGGTAACAACTGTTGTGAGGCCATTTGGGAAACTTTGATCATGCTTCATATTGTATTCCAACAGGATGGTACACCAGCTCATTGGGTAATAGTCAAATATCTCATGCTTATCTAAATAACGCATTTGGTAACAACTGTTGTGAGGCCATTTGGGAAACTTTGATCATGCTTCATATTGTATTCCAACAGGATGGTACACCAGCTCATTGGGTAATAGTCAAATATCTCATGCTTATCTAAATAACACATTTGGTAACAACTGTTGTGAGGCCATTTGGGAAACTTTGATCATGCTTCATATTGTATTCCAACAGGATGGTACACCAGCTCATTGGGTAATAGTCAAATATCTCATGCTTATCTAAATAACGCATTTGGTAACAACTGTTGTGAGGCCATTTGGGAAACTTTGATCATGCTTCATATTGTATTCCAACAGGATGGTACACCAGCTCATTGGGTAATAGTCAAATATCTCATGCTTATCTAAATAACACATTTGGTAACAACTGTTGTGAGGCCATTTGGGAAACTTTGATCATGCTTCATATTGTATTCCAACAGGATGGTACACCAGCTCATTGGGTAATAGTCAAATATCTCATGCTTATCTAAATAACGCATTTGGTAACAACTGTTGTGAGGCCATTTGGGAAACTTTGATCATGCTTCATATTGTATTCCAACAGGATGGTACACCAGCTCATCGGGTAATAGTCAAATATCTCATGCTTATCTAAATAACTCATTTGGTAACAACTGTTGTGAGACCATTTGGGAAACTTTGATCATGCTTCATATTGTATTCCAACAGGATGGTACACCAGCTCATCGGGTAATAGTCAAATATCTCATGCTTATCTAAATAACTCATTTGGTAACAACTGTTGTGAGACCATTTGGGAAACTTTGATCATGCTTCATATTGTATTCCAACAGGATGGTACACCAGCTCATCGGGTAATAGTCAAATATCTCATGCTTATCTAAATAACGCATTTGGTAACAACTGTTGTGAGGCCATTTGGGAAACTTTGATCATGCTTCATATTGTATTCCAACAGGATGGTACAGCAGCTCATCGGGTAATAGTCAAATATCTCATGCTTATCTAAATAACGCATTTGGTAACAACTGTTGTGAGGCCATTTGGGAAACTTTGATCATGCTTCATATTGTATTCCAACAGGATGGTACACCAGCTCATTGGGTAATAGTCAAATATCTCATGCTTATCTAAATAACCATTTGGTAGCAACTGTTGTGAGGCCATTTGGGAAACTTTGATCATGCTTCATATTGTATTCCAACAGGATGGTACACCAGCTCATTGGGTAATAGTCAAATATCTCATGCTTATCTAAATAACTCATTTGGTAACAACTGTTGTGAGGCCATTTGGGAAACTTTGATCATGCTTCATATTGTATTCCAACAGGATGGTACACCAGCTCATTGGGTAATAGTCAAATATCTCATGCTTATCTAAATAACTCATTTGGTAACAACTGTTGTGAGGCCATTTGGGAAACTTTGATCATGCTTCATATTGTATTCCAACAGGATGGTACACCAGCTCATTGGGTAATAGTCAAATATCTCATGCTTATCTAAATAACTCATTTGGTAACAACTGTTGTGAACTGAGGAGGGCCAGTTTCCTACATCTGGCGCCTCCCAGTTTTTTTCTCTGGGATCTTGTAAAGAATTATATGCCCAGAGATGTTCATGATTTCAGAGCAAACATTTTTCTCCCCGAGATGTTAGACCACACAAGGGAAAAATTAACCTCAAAACATGAACTGTCGTGGACACATTGTGTCTAATTTGTACAAAACTTCCATTCTTCTAGAATGCACGTACAATAAATAGCAATAATTCTCATTTTATTTTACATCTTGCCAAATGAATCACCCTGCACTATTTTTCTGTTTTATTGTTTAATGTACAAGAGGACACTCACCAGATGATGAAGAGGAAATCCCAGAGACACATGAGCACTAGATATAAAATAAGCACTAGGAATGTAGTGATAAGAGCACATGGTGTCCCAGCTACTGCTATGTATGCCTTCAAGATTTTAGTTGATGCTCCGTACGGTGGTTCTGTGTTCAGATTCAGATTCAGCAAACAGTTCTCTGCTGGTGTCAACTGCAAGTTGTAATAGATAAAGATATTGTAACTTAATAACCGCAAGGTGATGTCATTTTCAAACATCACATGTCAAAACGTGCATAAATAGATAGGAACTAATACTAGTTAGAAAACTACATCACTTTTATCATTTTTATAGGAGAGACAAAAACTAGCTCTACCTATGTTTTTCATTGAACATATTTGTTATTTGGGTCAAACAATTGCTAGAAGATTAAGCGTTCTAACATCATTTTTATTTTTAGAGAAACATACAGAATCTGAATGTTGCTGGCTTGGTAATGATGTGGAGAAAGTCTTTTTACTTTCTCTACTACTTACCTACGTATAGTAAGAAAAAGAGGAAGTATTGCATTTCACTAGAATTGCCATAATCTGACAATCCAAAAGCAAAATATTTTTACTGCCAGTTTAATCAATTTAAGGAAATTAAATTATGAGGAATCAGGAGCCCTGATGTAGGACAAATATGCATTTAATTAATTGTGATACATTCACATGACGTTCTCTAACCTCTATTGCTTATTAGTGGGTATACAAACTATTCTTACTAAAACTTATTTTTCTATCTTCTACATTTTAATCCAAATAAAATTTTGCAGAAATAGCTACATTACACATTTCGTTATAGATACAAAGGGAACAGCAATAGTCAAATGTTTAACAACTGGACGCTATATGCTGGCCTTAAAATTCCATACTGTTTCCATGACATCACGAGAAACAACTGAATGTTCACAGGACTTTATGAGAATGACAAAGAAATGAACAATTTGAACCTTTAATGCTGGATATCTTAGAAATGCCTTATACCACAAAAAAACTTATTTAAATAAACTGTGCATTTTAAAGCGGTCTACATTTTATGTGTAGCATGTGTTTGTCTATTGCTTAATGTTTACCAGTTATACAAGATTATACAAAATTCCTTCCAAATGAAGAGAACTTCAAAAGGTATTCTCTGAAAATTCAAGATATACATTTTATTTGCCATGTAAATATCTTTTGTGTATAGTATTTTAATAAAAATTGTTAGAGCAGTTTTTTATAAAATCAAAAACTTTGAAAAATGTTCCATGTAAAGGGTATTTTGAGGTGGGAAATTTTTCTTTAAAATGTAAGTATTACATCTTTGGAAGATACTGAATCTAAATACCAAGTTTGGTATTTATCTGACATTTTGTATTTTAGTTATACTGTTCACAGACGGACATAGACATGCACATTTTCTAAAAATGCTTTATTTGGATTCAGAGTACCTCAAAACATGTATTTTCAGTGAAATCTCTATATCAAATTTGTGGGTGCATTGCAATACCTTCTCTACCTACCATTAGGACGTGGTAGAGAAAGTAAACTGTATTCAGTATCAACATTTAAGTTTTTCTTATACCAATGAGAACGTGGAACAGAAGGATGTAGATGAAACTCACTACAACCCATATTCTATTGTGTTTACTACTAACCTATTTCCTTCTTCTGTCACGTGAGGGAAGAAGCAGTCTCTACATTGCTGTTATCACTAGGAATGAAGAAATAATATCTCACAGTTTTTAGCAATCTACATACTGCTCACTAGAAATGCAATTATGAATGAAGCTAACCCATTTCTTATGTGACAATAAATTCTCAAAACTATCACCCTTGGCCTTTCCCAAAAAACTTCAAATTTGTTGAAACTGAGTTCAAATATGTAAAAATTACAGGCTTTTGTCTTTTCAACTAGATGTTTGCATTTACCATAAAATCACAGACAGTCCACGAAATCTGTTGGCAATCCTACATTTTACCCAAAAATTTGATACTAAGATATCACCCAAAAATACATATTTTCAAGCTCCTTGAAAAAAAAAAAACATTTAGCAGCCTGCCCGCCTGCAGCGTAAGTCAAAAGTGAAAATTCAGCCAAACACCAAACTTGGTATTTAAGTTCAGCATGTTCTAAATTTTCAAGAAAATCCCTGAAACCCAATACCCTTTACATGGAACCTTTTTCATTATTTTTTTATGTTCTCAAAAATGGCCCTAACAATTTTGATTAAAATGCCACATGTTTAAGATATTTTCATAGCAAATAAAATATATATGTTGAATTTTCTGGGAATAGCCTCTGAGGTCCTCTTTTTTATAATTTCTAAACCATAAGAGATAGACAAACTCTTACTAGTTCTAAACTGTGCACCAGTAATTAACAACATCCAAATCCCAGGACTTCTTTTTGCAGATGACCTAGTGGTAGGATCTATTACAGTAAGTGGTTTAAAACAATCATTACAAGCAATTGATGTATATTGTAAGGAATGAAGGTTAAAAGTGAATCAAGAGAAAACACAGATTGTGGTATTCAAAAATGGGGGAAAATTAAGCAAATATGAAAAGTGGAAGGGAGAGAATAAAGATTACAGGGTGGTGCGTGACTGTATTTATTTAGGAGTAAAAATAGATGCAGGTAATAAATGGGAGAAACAAAAGAAGTTTGCATCGGCAAAAGGTAAAGGGGCGATGGAAGCAATTAGAAGCTCCAAATATAGAGTACCTAATATAAATGTTAAATGGCTGGAGAAAGTTTATGAGATGGTTGTGGAGACAAAAATGATGTATGGTATAGAAATATGGGGATTAGATAGAGGATGGGAAAGTATAGATGTGGTGCACAGGATGTTTTGTAGAGAAATACTAGGGCTACCGAAGTTAATTGTAAGACAGGTAGTGCAATTAGAGATGGGCAGGGCGCCAACTAAGGGGAAGATAATAGAAAGAACTTTGAAATTTTGATTCAGAACTTTAAATCTAGGAAAAAGTAATGTGTTAAGATAATGTATAGAATACCAAGAGAATAGCTTAATGAATGATGGATGGGTAAGTAATTTACAGAACATTTTGAAGAAAAATGGGTTAGAAGACATGTGGAGAAGGAGAGAAAACTACATGAAAAAGTTTTGGAAAAAGACGGGAAAAAGACTGGAAGATAAAGAAATACAAATCATGCTCATGAGATTGCTGAAAAGAGCTCATTAGTTTGTTATAGGCCAATGAAAAATACATGGGGTAGGGAAAAAATATATAGACACAGTAAATAAAGAAGAGAGAGTTCTATTACATGGGTAAGAACCGGAGCATGGAGGCTAAGAGGGTTAAGACAGGGTATTCCTCAGAACCAATGTCCAATATGTGGTGGTAATGAAGTGGTAATGAACACATAGTATTTAAGTGCCAAGGTACAGAAAATTGGAGAAAAGAATTTTTTAAAGAGAAGTCGTTGAAAGGGATAGAAATACACTTATAATCGAAATGATGTGCAAGGACACTGGGAGTTTTTGCGTAAAGTCAAAAATAAATGGCTTTGGACAGTGAATAGAGAAAAGTAAGAGGTAGCGCATCTTACTTTGAATGGAAAACTATGGTGAATGTGTGATGGTAAAGTAATCAATAAGTGATAAGTGAAACACAAGTGGAAACGGGACATGAAAAACTGAAGGAAGATAATTTATTAATGGGAAATTGTAAAATGTAAATAAATTGTAGTGATTGTCTACAGAATGTGTTGATGGGAAATTGTAAAATGTAGATAAACTGTAGTGATTGTCTACAGAATGTGTTGATGGGAAACTGTAAATGTAAATAAACTGTAGTGATTGTCTACAGAATGTGTTGATGGGAAATTGTAAAATGTAGATAAACTGTAGTGATTGTCTACAGAATGTGTTGATGGGAAACTGTAAATGTAAATAAATTGTAGTGATTGTCTACAGAATACGTTGATGGGAAACTGTAAATGTAAATAAACTGTAGTGATTGTCTACAGAATGTGTTGATGGGAAATTGTAAATGTAAATAAACTGTAGTGATTGTCTACAGAATGTGTTGATGGCAAACTGTAAATGTAAATAAACTGTAGTGATTGTCTACAGAATGTGTTGATGGGAAACTGTAAATGTAAATAAACTGTAGTGATTGTCTACAGAATGTGTTGATGGGAAATTGTAAATGTAAATAAACTGTAGTGATTGTCTACAGAATGTGTTGATGGGAAACTGTAAATGTAAATAAACTGTAGTGATTGTCTACAGAATGTGTTGATGGGAAACTGTAAATGTAAATAAACTGTAGTGATTGTCTACAGAATGTGTTGATGGGAAATTGTAAATGTAAATAAACTGTAGTGATTGTCTACAGAATGTGTTGATGGGAAATTGTAAATGTAAATAAACTGTAGTGATTGTCTACAGAATGTGTTGATGGGAAATTGTAAATGTAAATAAACTGTAGTGATTGTCTACAGAATGTGTTGATGGGAAACTGTAAATGTAAATAAACTGTAGTGATTGTCTACAGAATGTGTTGATGGGAAATTGTAAATGTAAATAAACTGTAGTGATTGTCTACAGAATATGTTGATGGGAAATTGTAAATGTAAATAAACTGTAGTGATTGTCTACAGAATGTGTTGATGGGAAATTGTAAATGTAAATAAACTGTAGTGATTGTCTACAGAATGTGTTGATGGGAAACTGTAAATGTAAATAAACTGTAGTGATTGTCTACAGAATGTGTTGATGGGAAACTGTAAATGTAAATAAACTGTAGTGATTGTCTACAGAATGTGTTGATGGGAAATTGTAAATGTAAATAAACTGTAGTGATTGTCTACAGAATGTGTTGATGGGAAACTGTAAATGTAAATAAACTGTAGTGATTGTCTACAGAATGTGTTGATGGGAAATTGTAAATGTAAATAAACTGTAGTGATTGTCTACAGAATACGTTGATGGGAAATTGTAAATGTAAATAAACTGTAGTGATTGTCTACAGAATACGTTGATGGGAAATTGTAAATGTAAATAAATTGTAGTGATTGTGTACAGAATGTGTTGATGGGAAATTGTAAATGTAAATAAACTGTAGTGATTGTCTACAGAATGTGTTGATGGGAAACTGTAAATGTAAATAAATTGTAGTGATTGTGTACAGAATGTGTTGATGGGAAATTGTAAATGTAAATAAACTGTAGTGTTTGTCTACAGAATACGTTGATGGGAAACTGTAAATGTAAATAAACTGTAGTGATTGTCTACAGAATGTGTTGATGGGAAACTGTAAATGTAGATAAATTGTAGTGATTGTGTACAGAATGTGTTGATGGGAAACTGTAAATGTAAATAAACTGTAGTGATTGTCTACAGAATACGTTGATGGGAAACTGTAAATGTAAATAAATTGTAGTGATTGTCTACAGAATGTGTTGATGGGAAACTGTAAATGTAAATAAATTGTAGTGATTGTCTACAGAATGTGTTGATGGGAAACTGTAAATGTAAATAAATTGTAGTGATTGTCTACAGAATGTGTTGATGGGAAACTGTAAATGTAAATAAATTGTAGTGATTGTCTACAGAATGTGTTGATGGGAAACTGTAAATGTAAATAAATTGTAGTGATTGTCTACAGAATGTGTTGATGGGAAACTGTAAATGTAAATAAATTGTAGTGATTGTCTACAGAATGTGTTGATGGGAAACTGTAAATGTAGATAAACTGTAGTGATTGTCTACAGAATGTGTTGATGGGAAACTGTAAATGTAAATAAATTGTAGTGATTGTGTACAGAATGTGTTGATGGGAAACTGTAAATGTAGATAAACTGTAGTGATTGTCTACAGAATACGTTGATGGGAAACTGTAAATGTAAATAAACTGTAGTGATTGTCTACAGAATGTGTTGATGGGAAACTGTAAATGTAAATAAACTGTAGTGATTGTCTACAGAATGTGTTGATGGGAAACTGTAAATGTAAATAAATTGTAGTGATTGTGTACAGAATGTGTTGATGGGAAACTGTAAATGTAAATAAATTGTAGTGATTGTGTACAGAATGTGTTGATGGGAAACTGTAAATGTAAATAAACTGTAGTGATTGTGTACAGAATGTGTTGATGGGAAACTGTAAATGTAAATAAATTGTAGTGATTGTGTACAGAATGTGTTGATGGGAAACTGTAAATGTAAATAAATTGTAGTGATTGTCTACAGAATAGGTTGATGGGAAACTGTAAATGTAAATAAACTGTAGTGATTGTCTACAGAATACGTTGATGGGAAACTGTAAATGTAGATAAACTGTAGTGATTGTCTACAGAATGTGTTGATGGGAAACTGTAAATGTAAATAAATTGTAGTGATTGTGTACAGAATACGTTGATGGGAAACTGTAAATGTAGATAAACTGTAGTGATTGTCTACAGAATGTGTTGATGGGAAACTGTAAATGTAAATAAACTGTAGTGATTGTCTACAGAATACGTTGATGGGAAACTGTAAATGTAAATAAACTGTAGTGATTGTCTACAGAATGTGTTGATGGGAAACTGTAAATGTAAATAAATTGTAGTGATTGTGTACAGAATGTGTTGATGGGAAACTGTAAATGTAAATAAATTGTAGTGATTGTCTACAGAATGTGTTGATGGGAGACTGTAAATGTAAATAAATTGTAGTGATTGTGTACAGAATGTGTTGATGGGAAATTGTAAATGTAAATAAACTGTAGTGATTGTGTACAGAATGTGTTGATGGGAAACTGTAAATGTAAATAAATTGTAGTGATTGTGTACAGAATGTGTTGATGGGAAATTGTAAATGTAAATAAATTGTAGTGATTGTGTACAGAATGTGTTGATGGGAAACTGTAAATGTAAATAAACTGTAGTGATTGTCTACAGAATGTGTTGATGGGAAATTGTAAATGTAAATAAACTGTAGTGATTGTCTACAGAATACGTTGATGGGAAACTGTAAATGTAAATAAACTGTAGTGATTGTCTACAGAATACGTTGATGGGAAACTGTAAATGTAGATAAACTGTAGTGATTGTCTACAGAATGTGTTGATGGGAAACTGTAAATGTAAATAAATTGTAGTGATTTTGTACAGAATGTGTTGATGGGAAATTGTCAATGTAAATAAACTGTAGTGATTGTCTACAGAATGTGTTGATGGGAAATTGTAAATGTAAATAAACTGTAGTGATTGTGTACAGAATGTGTTGATGGGAAACTGTAAATGTAAATAAATTGTAGTGATTGTCTACAGAATGTGTTGATGGGAAACTGTAAATGTAAATAAATTGTAGTGATTGTGTACAGAATGTGTTGATGGGAAACTGTAAATGTAAATAAATTGTAGTGATTGTCTACAGAATGTGTTGATGGGAAACTGTAAATGTAAATAAATTGTAGTGATTGTGTACAGAATGTGTTGATGGGAAATTGTAAATGTAAATAAACTGTAGTGATTGTGTACAGAATGTGTTGATGGGAAACTGTAAATGTAAATAAATTGTAGTGATTGTGTACAGAATGTGTTGATGGGAAATTGTAAATGTAAATAAATTGTAGTGATTGTGTACAGAATGTGTTGATGGGAAACTGTAAATGTAAATAAACTGTAGTGATTGTCTACAGAATGTGTTGATGGGAAATTGTAAATGTAAATAAACTGTAGTGATTGTCTACAGAATACGTTGATGGGAAACTGTAAATGTAAATAAACTGTAGTGATTGTCTACAGAATACGTTGATGGGAAACTGTAAATGTAGATAAACTGTAGTGATTGTCTACAGAATGTGTTGATGGGAAACTGTAAATGTAAATAAATTGTAGTGATTGTGTACAGAATGTGTTGATGGGAAATTGTAAATGTAAATAAACTGTAGTGATTGTCTACAGAATGTGTTGATGGGAAATTGTAAATGTAAATAAACTGTAGTGATTGTGTACAGAATGTGTTGATGGGAAACTGTAAATGTAAATAAATTGTAGTGATTGTGTACAGAATGTGTTGATGGGAAATTGTAAATGTAAATAAATTGTAGTGATTGTGTACAGAATGTGTTGATGGGAAACTGTAAATGTAAATAAATTGTAGTGATTGTGTACAGAATGTGTTGATGGGAAACTGTAAATGTAAATAAATTGTAGTGATTGTGTACAGAATGTGTTGATGGGAAATTGTAAATGTAAATAAACTGTAGTGATTGTCTACAGAATGTGTTGATGGGAAACTGTAAATGTAAATAAATTGTAGTGATTGTGTACAGAATGTGTTGATGGGAAACTGTAAATGTAAATAAATTGTAGTGATTGTGTACAGAATGTGTTGATGGGAAATTGTAAATGTAAATAAACTGTAGTGATTGTCTACAGAATGTGTTGATGGGAAACTGTAAATGTAAATAAATTGTAGTGATTGTGTACAGAATGTGTTGATGGGAAATTGTAAATGTAAATAAATTGTAGTGATTGTCTACAGAATGTGTTGATGGGAAACTGTAAATGTAAATAAATTGTAGTGATTGTGTACAGAATGTGTTGATGGGAAACTGTAAATGTAAATAAATTGTAGTGATTGTGTACAGAATGTGTTGATGGGAAATTGTAATTGTAAATAAACTGTAGTGATTGTCTACAGAATGTGTTGATGGGAAACTGTAAATGTAAATAAATTGTAGTGATTGTCTACAGAATGTGTTGATGGGAAACTGTAAATGTAAATAAATTGTAGTGATTGTGTACAGAATGTGTTGATGGGAAACTGTAAATGTAAATAAATTGTAGTGATTGTGTACAGAATGTGTTGATGGGAAACTGTAAATGTAAATAAACTGTAGTGATTGTGTACAGAATGTGTTGATGGGAAACTGTAAATGTAAATAAATTGTAGTGATTGTGTACAGAATGTGTTGATGGGAAACTGTAAATGTAAATAAATTGTAGTGATTGTCTACAGAATACGTTGATGGGAAACTGTAAATGTAAATAAACTGTAGTGATTGTCTACAGAATACGTTGATGGGAAACTGTAAATGTAGATAAACTGTAGTGATTGTCTACAGAATGTGTTGATGGGAAACTGTAAATGTAAATAAATTGTAGTGATTGTGTACAGAATACGTTGATGGGAAACTGTAAATGTAGATAAACTGTAGTGATTGTCTACAGAATGTGTTGATGGGAAACTGTAAATGTAAATAAACTGTAGTGATTGTCTACAGAATACGTTGATGGGAAACTGTAAATGTAAATAAACTGTAGTGATTGTCTACAGAATGTGTTGATGGGAAACTGTAAATGTAAATAAATTGTAGTGATTGTGTACAGAATGTGTTGATGGGAAACTGTAAATGTAAATAAATTGTAGTGATTGTCTACAGAATGTGTTGATGGGAGACTGTAAATGTAAATAAATTGTAGTGATTGTGTACAGAATGTGTTGATGGGAAATTGTAAATGTAAATAAACTGTAGTGATTGTGTACAGAATGTGTTGATGGGAAACTGTAAATGTAAATAAATTGTAGTGATTGTGTACAGAATGTGTTGATGGGAAATTGTAAATGTAAATAAATTGTAGTGATTGTGTACAGAATGTGTTGATGGGAAACTGTAAATGTAAATAAACTGTAGTGATTGTCTACAGAATGTGTTGATGGGAAATTGTAAATGTAAATAAACTGTAGTGATTGTCTACAGAATACGTTGATGGGAAACTGTAAATGTAAATAAACTGTAGTGATTGTCTACAGAATACGTTGATGGGAAACTGTAAATGTAGATAAACTGTAGTGATTGTCTACAGAATGTGTTGATGGGAAACTGTAAATGTAAATAAATTGTAGTGATTTTGTACAGAATGTGTTGATGGGAAATTGTCAATGTAAATAAACTGTAGTGATTGTCTACAGAATGTGTTGATGGGAAATTGTAAATGTAAATAAACTGTAGTGATTGTGTACAGAATGTGTTGATGGGAAACTGTAAATGTAAATAAATTGTAGTGATTGTCTACAGAATGTGTTGATGGGAAACTGTAAATGTAAATAAATTGTAGTGATTGTGTACAGAATGTGTTGATGGGAAACTGTAAATGTAAATAAATTGTAGTGATTGTCTACAGAATGTGTTGATGGGAAACTGTAAATGTAAATAAATTGTAGTGATTGTGTACAGAATGTGTTGATGGGAAATTGTAAATGTAAATAAACTGTAGTGATTGTGTACAGAATGTGTTGATGGGAAACTGTAAATGTAAATAAATTGTAGTGATTGTGTACAGAATGTGTTGATGGGAAATTGTAAATGTAAATAAATTGTAGTGATTGTGTACAGAATGTGTTGATGGGAAACTGTAAATGTAAATAAACTGTAGTGATTGTCTACAGAATGTGTTGATGGGAAATTGTAAATGTAAATAAACTGTAGTGATTGTCTACAGAATACGTTGATGGGAAACTGTAAATGTAAATAAACTGTAGTGATTGTCTACAGAATACGTTGATGGGAAACTGTAAATGTAGATAAACTGTAGTGATTGTCTACAGAATGTGTTGATGGGAAACTGTAAATGTAAATAAATTGTAGTGATTGTGTACAGAATGTGTTGATGGGAAATTGTAAATGTAAATAAACTGTAGTGATTGTCTACAGAATGTGTTGATGGGAAATTGTAAATGTAAATAAACTGTAGTGATTGTGTACAGAATGTGTTGATGGGAAACTGTAAATGTAAATAAATTGTAGTGATTGTGTACAGAATGTGTTGATGGGAAATTGTAAATGTAAATAAATTGTAGTGATTGTGTACAGAATGTGTTGATGGGAAACTGTAAATGTAAATAAATTGTAGTGATTGTGTACAGAATGTGTTGATGGGAAACTGTAAATGTAAATAAATTGTAGTGATTGTGTACAGAATGTGTTGATGGGAAATTGTAAATGTAAATAAACTGTAGTGATTGTCTACAGAATGTGTTGATGGGAAACTGTAAATGTAAATAAATTGTAGTGATTGTGTACAGAATGTGTTGATGGGAAACTGTAAATGTAAATAAATTGTAGTGATTGTGTACAGAATGTGTTGATGGGAAATTGTAAATGTAAATAAACTGTAGTGATTGTCTACAGAATGTGTTGATGGGAAACTGTAAATGTAAATAAATTGTAGTGATTGTGTACAGAATGTGTTGATGGGAAATTGTAAATGTAAATAAATTGTAGTGATTGTCTACAGAATGTGTTGATGGGAAACTGTAAATGTAAATAAATTGTAGTGATTGTGTACAGAATGTGTTGATGGGAAACTGTAAATGTAAATAAATTGTAGTGATTGTGTACAGAATGTGTTGATGGGAAATTGTAATTGTAAATAAACTGTAGTGATTGTCTACAGAATGTGTTGATGGGAAACTGTAAATGTAAATAAATTGTAGTGATTGTCTACAGAATGTGTTGATGGGAAATTGTAAATGTAAATAAACTGTAGTGATTGTGTACAGAATGTGTTGATGGGAAATTGTAAATGTAAATAAACTGTAGTGATTGTCTACAGAATGTGTTGATGGGAAATTGTAAATGTAGATAAACTGTAGTGATTGTCTACAGAATGAGTGGCCAGGGTCAAAGTGCAGTAGACAATCAAATTGTAAAACTCTTAGCACGATAAATACAAAATACTAGTTGTAATCACCCAAACTGCAATTGTTACCTGTCATGCAGTGTTTCATGCCGGAACACCTCTGCTGATCGTATCTTTCATCACGTTGTTAACAGCATTTTTGAGGTTCAGCGCAAGGTACATAAACAAGTGTACATGAGTGTTCAGAAAATAAAAGGCAATTTTTCTTTACTTTTGCAGGTTTCCTACACATTGTGGGTGCACCCATGTTCCTATTTTGTGCCCATCTGGTGAATATGATCATCTTTTCCGAAATCAAAAGCATATTTCTGCATGAACATGTAAGTGATCTGCGATGCAAATATGAACATTAAGAACATTGTTTACAAAGAATTTTAAACTGCTCATTAGTGTGTTTCCCATTGCTCGAAGTATTAAACTCATCCATCATAACTTTCCAGGAATTTCTTTTTGAGCATCTTTACATCATTCAGCAGTTTATATTGTTTAAATGGATTTTCTTTATCTTTACTGACAAACATTTCTCTCTTTCATGACATTTTTCCCCCTTTTCCTAAGTGCACAAACAAAACAATACTCCGGGAGTAATGAGCCCTTACTTCTATAGTCATAACTAAAAGTGTAAATTGCAATTGAGCTTTCTAACATGATGCATACATCATAAGTTGGCACTAGTTGCCATAAAGAAAATCAGTTTTAATGAGGCAAGCATAAAAAAACATGTTGGTGTTATGCAACTATTCCTTGGAACAATGTTTCCAGTTAACATTTGAATACTTACTGAGCCACAGGAACCTCTTCGACAATAACTGTAAATGTTTGAGTATGGAATCTTTGCATCGTTTTCACTGTTAGGGCAGACAGAAGTGTCAGCTTCCTGATCAAGCTCTCCATGCTTGTCATACTCAACATAACGATGCAGCTGTATCCCTCCATTTGAAAGCTTGGAAAATGATCCACAACCTTCCATTCTTCCCTGCATAGAACAGTAGTTATCAAATAATTAGTGCATCAAGTTGAGAATGACAAGCAGCTCATGTCTACCTCAACACTTTTAAACACCGATTGGAAAGGTAGGGTGAGAATGAAAAATTCTACGCCATAGTTAGGATTTAAACTACAGATCTTAGCCTTTTCTTGACATTGCTCTAACTAATTGAGCTACCATGACAACATGCTGGTACCACATTAAATTCACCAACTGACTCCCAGTAATCCACAAGACATTCTCAAATACATTTTGAGACAATCTACCCCAATTCCACTTACAACACTGTAAATACTTTAAGCCCCAGGCTTCATAGTAAACCAACTATTAGATACTGGCATATTGCCATTAGTAGCTCAGTTGGTTAGAGCAATGGCATGGAAGCCAAAGATCCATGGTTGAAATCTCGGCTAAGGCATTCAGTCTGACTCTACCTTTCCAACTTTACTGTACACATGATATGTATGGAAGAACAATTATTAATCTAAGTATTAATCCTGCAAAAGAAATGTTTGAGAATCATGTCAGGTGTAACCCCTGGGCACCCATGCAAGCAATTGTTTATAAAAAATAAAATCCTTACAATCATCTCTCTATATGTATACCGTGTCATATTACTAATACATAACACCAGTGATCTCACTAGAAGTTGTAATGTGCGTGACTACAATACCAGAACACAAATTAATGTATGCGCACTCAATCACACAAAAAAATTTAGTGACAAAGATCATAAAAACATAGGAGCAACATTATATAATAAACTACATACAGAACTAAAAATGTTAAGATCCAACCTTTTTAAAACCAGATTAAAAGAATACCTTGTAAATAGACCCCTGTACAGATTGGATGAATTCTGATGTAGACATAGAGAGAGAGAGAGAGAGAGAGAGAGATAGAGAGAGAGAGATCTATTGTTGGGAATGCTAGTGAGTATAAACTTTTGTAAAACTGTTGTAAACTTCTTATGTACCACATTGTCTTTCTCTTACTATGATTTTAACTTGTATTTCCAAGTACACAAGCAATAAAGAATTATTATTATTATTATTATTATTATTATTATTATTATTATTATTATTATTATTATTATTATTATTATTATTTATCATGAGATTTATGGTTTCAGTGCCTCTAGGAGAATCAGTGTTGCTATGCCTACCATTTAATTTCCAGTCATAGACAAACATACAACATGTTTTTATTGTGAAAACATTCATTGATTGAAACACAATAGAAGACAATTGAAGCAGTGAAGATGAATGTTTAGTGTACTCACCATTGACAGGCTATTTATATGTCACAGAGCTGCATGAATTAAAAAGAACCAGACATATTATTGTCAATTGTTTCAGGCTCTTGTTGTTCCAACTGCAGACATAACTTGGTTCACATGTCAAACTACGGCTACTGAGAACCTGGTCTGGTTCCTAATGTCAGCTACCAGAGTACGGTAGACATTGCAGTATTTGGGTACATCCTCAATACATTTGTGGAGCAACTGGACACAATGAAGGCTATTTCAAACAAGTTGTATGTCTGATGAGACTTACTTTCATGATCGTGTTATCTCAAGAAATGTGTGCCCTCCCAGATCACATCTCTGGATTCCTTCTTGTAGGGCTACAGTAATAGTCACTTATTGAGCTCCATGAAGTAATTTTTAGGAATGAAATCAGAAACATTAATGTCAAACACTTTGGAAAACTTCACAGAATATTGTGCAACAAATACAGTTGTGTATACATGCATACGAGGACTTTTACCAAAAATGCTCTGTAATTGGTTTAGAGGGTATAAGTGTTCAGTTTTATATGGATCACCCTGTATAATCACATGGATGTAGTGTATAACTCATTTGATATAAAGCTGTAGAAACTGTAGCTGTTATTAGCTATGGAGGTTCTTCTTTGTTTCACCATCTCACTATCTCCCCTTTGTGCAATATGCATAACTATATGTTATGAAAATCAGCAGTAAAACTGCTCTTCTATTAATAAAACATAATCAACATTTTTGTGCGTTATGTAATCAGAAGTACAGTGTTTCACAGGGCAACTTCATGCACAATAAAGCATATAACTGGCTGATTTGTATGAATATTCATATTAATGGAAATTTTGTAAACAACAAAACTTGTCAAAACTGTTCTTATGTAACGTGTTTCATAAAGCTCTAGAATAAACAAGACATATACATTAATTAATTTTGAAGATTGAGAAGCTAGTAACAGTGATGTAGTGTAACAACCTCCAACTCTCTTTATTTAAAAAAAAATATTTACATTCTTTTACTTTGTAGCTCATAATAACTATGACAGGAGTTCTAAAAGTTCTGTGCCTGAGTCACAGATGTCACCAAGATGACAGTTTGTTAAATAACATCCTTCAAGTGGCACGCTGTAAAGTTTGTGATGATTGTATAAACAAACTAGTGTTAATGTCTTACACAAAATGGATAAAACTGAAATACAAGCTGTGATAATGCACTTCGTTTGGGGAGGGGGCATTTAACCATAACAGAAATATAAAAGGAGTTAGGTTCAACATAAAAGGATTCTGCTCCTATGTTTTTGACAGTAAAAAGGTGGGCTGCTGAATTTAATCATGGTCGTACATCCGTTCAAGACAATGAGCACTCAGGACATCCCAAAACCACTGACTGGCGAGATTGTAACAAAACTTCACAATGCTGTACTCAATGGTCACCAAATAAACTGACATTACAAACCTGTGTCTACACCAAGTTTTGGGTGTGAGAAAGTTAAGTTAGTTAATAATGAACCAAAAATGCATTAGAATAAACATTTCTCAAGAGTAGAACTAATTATTCTTCCAAACAAGCCGTGTTTAGGAGAAGGTTGGAAAGAGAATCAGATGACTGAAAAATTCAATACCATAGCTGGGATTTGAACCACGGATCTTCCATGAACTAACCAACTGCGCTACATGGCAACACATCTATAGGACATTAAATTCCTCAGCTGACTTGTATTTTTCCCGGTAAACTACAAGGAGATCTCAAATTGTTTGAGATGACATACCTCATAGTGACTTACAATGCTGTAAGTACTTTGAGTCATGTGCTTCATAGTTTAATCACTATTAGGTTAATTAATAGAACAATTAATAACAGTTGTCTGATTCCAATTAATGGAATTAATTAATTAATTCCACTAATAGTGGTTAAACTACGAAGCCTGCAACTTAGAGTATTTACAACGTTGGAAGTTGTCAAGGGGTATGTCATCTAAAAGCAATTTGAGATCTCCTTGTGGTTTACTGGGAAAAATGCGAGTCAGCTGAGAAATTTAATGTCCTATTGACATGTTGCCATGGTAGTGCAGTTGGTTAGAGCAACCAGACAGAAACCAGAAGTTCTGTGGTTCAAGTCCTGGCTTTGGCATTGAATTTCTCAGTCGTCCAATTCTACCTTTCTATTTCTCAAGAATGTTTAGACTTGTTTAAATGTAACTTCAGTCAACTTCTCCAATGTTTCATAACAATAGATGAAACATGGATTCATCACTACATGCCAGAGATGAAGGAGCAGTCCAAACATTGAGTGGTAACAAGTGAAATTGTACCAAAGAAAGCAAAACCAGTTCCATTTACAGGAAAGTCATGTCTGTGGTTTTCTAGTATTCTCATGGTGTGGTGCTCATAGATTACCTCCAGAAGGGCGGAGCCATCACCAGTGAGTATTACACTTCACTACTGGACCAATTGAAGGATGCTATTTGGGTTAAGTGTTCACACCTTGGAAAAAAAAAAGTATCTTTCATCATAACAATGTGTCTTCACAACATCTGGGATTGTTGCATGACCTTCACTTCCAAGTGCTTCCACATCCTCCAGATTTGGCTCCTAACAATTACTTTTTTTTCCCAAATCTGAAGAAATGGTTGGTAGGTAGGTTGAAGCTAAGACAGCTGCTTATTTTGCACAGTTACATAAATCCTATTTTACTGAGAATATTAAAAAGTTGCAAAGCCGTTGGGCTAAATGTATTGATTTACATGGTGACTGTGTTGGAAAAAAAAAATCTCTTAAATCTTGTGTTTGCTCAGTCAGGCTGAGAATTTTTAGAATGCCTTTCATACTTAGTTTAACAATATAACCAGTTTTTCTGTTTAAAAGATTTGCATATTTCAAAATGCAGCATTGAATTATGCACCTGCTGTCCATTCCAAATCAGAGTGGCCTTTGCTGTAAGCAAACCTTTTGTATTATCTGTGCGAAAGTAGTTCACAATCCCTGCCTAACAGCTGCTTCTTCCTCTCGCACGTGCTTGCTGGATATCACTTACAGCTAGTGCCCTGCATGAAAATCGTAGTTCAAAATGCAACCTGAAGTAACAATTGATTTTATAAGCATGCAGCGGAAATGAACATTTTACTTATGTTAATCACAGTCCTCAGGCAAAGGTGCAACACAAATCTGAATCCTCCGAAGATGACTCAGCTACCATATTACAATCACAACTATCCTACAAATTAATGACAAGCCTATCCGACATTTTATTCTCCTCTTCCATTATGTTCTATTATGTCTGATTATATTCTCTGCACACTTTGGTTACACTTTACACTGAAATGCCTGTAAACTTGGATGTTAGTTTTGTAATATCCACTAATGCAAGCTTCGGGTATTTTTCTAATACAGTTGAACACATTGAGTATTTATTATTTGTTTTTCGTCACCTTTTAATGATTCCCCTCTTTTCTGTTTGAACAGTTTATTTGCACTACACGTACCTTCCTCTGCCATGAGAACTCAAACACTAACTGAATAAATCACATATGTGTGCTACTGTATTACGAATGACTGTCCACTTATATTATTTCCTGTATTACGCAAAGTGTTTATTTGGTAGTCAGATAGCACCTCTGGGAATTCATTGCTGTATATGCACAGCAATGGCATACAGTTGGTAATTAATAGCAAGATACTCTCAGCATTAGCGCAATAGCAGACAGCATTAAGAAAATCATATTTTTTAATCTCTTAACAGTTAGTATATATCCATTCATTACCTTTAAGAATGAGTTCTTATGATAACCGCAATAAAATGTGCAGATCTATGCCTTTCCTACCCCACTATTTCATGATACAATACATTTATAAAGCAACTATTTACTTTGAGTATGTGCTTAGGTTTGTGATGAGCTGAAGCATGTGCTTTAGTTCACATCAGAGGGAACTCTGATTTGGAATGGACAGTAGCTCCCCTTTTTATTACAAAAAACAATTTGAAGCGAAATTGTTTTTAAGAATGTTACATCTCTCTGACAGTAAAGTGAAATAATACTCACGTCTTGGAGAATGATGATTTGATCAGATTTCTTGAGAAAATATGGCCTCTCAGTTACTAGTATGACAGTTTTTAGTTTCAGGAAGTTGAGAATGCATTTGTTAAAAATGCTAGTAGCTGTAGAGAGATCCATTGCTGACAGTGGACTGTCCAGCAGATAAATGTCAGCCTCTTGGTAAACAGCCCTGTTGAATAGTAACAAGCTACATGCTTTACATCATGGTGCAGGGAGCCTGTACGATACATCAAGTAGCTGCAATGTACATAGGAGGTAGACAAGATATTGCATTCCAATCAAAAGTTTCATACCAAGATTTCAGTAGAAATACATGTTTTGAGGCACCCTGAATCCAAAAAAGCATTTTCAGTAAAAGTGTGTGTGTGTGTGTGTGTGTGTGTGTGTGTGTGTGTACAGCATAACTCAAAACTAAGAAATTGAACAAATACCAAACTTGGTATTAAGTTCAGTATCTTCCAGAGTTACAACATGAAGATTTCAAGAAAATGTCCCTACCCCAAAATACCCGTTACATGGAACATTTGAATTTTTTTATTTTCCAAAAAATGCTGTAATGATGCTAACTAAAATACCAAATATTAAAGATATTTACATGACAAATAAAATGTATACCTTGAATTTTCTGGGAATATCCTGTGAAGCCCTCTTTATTAGGAAAGAAATTTATATAATATTGCTTAACTGGTAAGCATTAAGTGATAGATGAAAATGTACTACACAAAAAATGTAAGTCTCTTAAATGCACAGTTTGTTCCAAATAACTTTTTTGTGGCAGCAGCCATTTCTGAGATATCCATTATTAATGGTTCAAATTGTTCAATACTTAGCCATTGTTTTCAGGTCTTGTAGATTTTCGTTGTTTGTCATGATGTCATGGAAAGAGTATGCAATTTTAAGATCAGCATACAGCATCCAGCTTTCAAACATTTGACTATCACTATTCTCTTTGTATCTATAACAAAATGTGTAATGCAGCTGTTTTCAGAAAGGTTTATGTCAATTAAATGAAGTAAACAGGAAAATAAACTTTCATAAGAATGATTTGTATACCCACTAATAAGTGCTAAAGGGTAGAGAAGGTCATGTGGGTATAACACATCAGATACTTTTGTTTTTAATGTATACGATAGTAAAGGAGATTTCAAATTGTATTGAGATGTCATACCCCAATGGCGACTTACAATCTTTGTAAGAACTTTAAGTCCCAGGCTTTATAGTTTCAACCACTATTACGTCAATTAATGGAATTACTTGTTTTTTCACAAAAGCTGTGTGTTGGACAGGGTTGGAAAGGTAGAATCAGACGACTGAAATATTCCCTTGTGGTTTACTGGGAAAAATGCGAATGAGTTGGAGAATTTAATGTTGTGTTGGCATGTTGCCATGGTAGCTCAGCGGTTAGAGCAACCGGGCGAGGACCGGGAGATCCGTGGTTCAAATCCTGGCTATGGCATTGAATTTTTCAGTCGTCTGATTCTACCTTTCCAACCCTGTCCAACACACAGCTTGTGTGAAAGAACAATTAATTCCAGTATTGAGGTTGGCAGCAGTGGTTGGACTTTCAGTTGGAGGTGTTCACAAACATGCATTACATATCTTAAAAGTTGGTTCCAAAAATGTTGTCTTAAGAATGAGTATTTTTGGATGAGTATGGTTGAACAACATAATCACTGCACCTGTGTCTAAATGATGGTTCATCTCCTCAGAAACAAACATTTGCTAAGGATACAACAGGCTGAGAGTTTTCTTTGATGCTCAGGGTCTCGTTCACTACGACTCACACTGTAATGAAAATACTCTATGTTGAAATTCTTTGTTGTTGCCTCAGGGAGACAGCAAGAAGGGAACGTCTGGCAAAATGACTGCTAAACACTGGTTTCTTTTGCATGACAACACCGAACTCTAAAAAATTACCTTGCAAGGCAAAATGTCACAGCTTTGGAGCATTCTGCAGATCTGTCACCAGTGGCTAAAGCGCATTTGTAAATTTGTGAATAGTGATGAGAGCACTACAACTTGTTTCACAAAATGGCTTCCAGTCACTTTACACATGGTCACTGCAGAAAGGAATGATCTTGAAGTAAATGTGTAAATTGCAATATAATGAGTGATTTTCATCTTGGTAACCAATTTTGGGAACTTTTTGAAGCTAGGGTTATTTCACCCTTTACAAGATGTGACACAATGTGTCTTTATGTACAATTCATATATTGACTAAGTCAGCAAGGACAACCTGGCAGGATTTGAACTGCAGACCTCTGTCTGCTACCAATGTTAGTGTTCCAAGTCATGAAACAGTCCATAATCTACATAATAAATTTCATAAAACAGGAAGTGCCCAGCCTGAGAAACCAAAAAGTGTTGCTGTGTAAGCTTCTTACCAAAGAAAAATTAGATGACACTGGTCATTGTTTGGAAAAGTCTCCTAAAAAATCACTTTGTCGTTTTAGAAGTGGAAATTTGATATAGGTCTATGCAACTAAATTATTGTATGAGGATCGTCCACAAAGTGAAGAACAATTGCGTATAACGCTCAGGCCGGTCCCCCATCACCATGATCACATGTGTGCTAGTTAGCTCCTTGCCCCATCTCAGTGCGAGTTGAATTTCATTGCTGTGAGATCACACCTGTCTGTTTTACAATGTATCCAAATGGCAGTGCCAATTGAAAATCCCACGAAATGCGAAACGCATAGTGTGATTAATTTTTTGAATGCACAAAATGTTCAGCCAATCAAAATTTACAGGCAATTAATGCAAGTGTATGGTGATAATACAAGAACAAGTCTTCGATGAGGAAATGTAACATAGTGTTCAACCAAGGAAGAATGAATATGCACAACAAAGATCGAAATGGGAGGCCATCACTCATTATAGATCAGTTCAAAGGAAATGTTCAATCAAGGAAGAATCAATGTGCACAACAAAGATTGGAATGGGAGGCCATCACTCATTATAGATCAGTTCAAAGGAAATGTTCAATCAAGGAAGAACCAATGTGCACAACAAAGATTGGAATGGGAGGCCATCACTCATTATAGATCAGTTCAAAGGAAATATTCAATCAAGGAAGAATCAATGTGCACAACAAAGATTGGAATGAGAGGCCATCACTCATTATAGATCAGTTCAAAGGAAATGTTCAATCAAGGAAGAATCAATGTGCACAACAAAGATTGGAATGGGAGGCCATCACTCATTATAGATCAGTTCAAAGGAAATATTCAATCAAGGAAGAACCAATATGCACAGCAAAGATTGAAATGGGAGGCCATCACTCATTATAGATCAGTTGAAGGTAAATGTTCAATCAAGGAAGAACCAATGTGCACAGCAAAAATTGAAATGGGAGGCCATCACTCATTATAGATCAGTTCAAAGGAAATATTCAATCAAGGAAGAACCAATATGCACAGCAAAGATTGAAATGGGAGGCCATCACTCATTATAGATCAGTTGAAGGTAAATGTTCAATCAAGGAACAACCAATATGCACGACAAAGATTGGAATGGGAGGACATCACTCATTATAGATCAGTTCAAAGGAAATGTTCAATCAAGGAAGAACCAATGTGCACAGCAAAGATTGAAATGGGAGGCCATCACTCATTATAGATCAGTTCAAAGGAAATATTCAATCAAGGAAGAACCAATATGCACAGCAAAGATTGAAATGGGAGGCCATCACTCATTATAGATCAGTTGAAGGTAAATGTTCAATCAAGGAAGAACCAATGTGCACAACAAAGATTGGAATGGGAGGACATCACTCATTATAGATCAGTTGAAGGTAAATGTTCAATCAAGGAAGAACCAATGTGCACAACAAAGATTGAAATGGGAGGCCATCACTCATTATAGATCAGTTGAAGGTAAATGTTCAATCAAGGAAGAACCAATGTGCACAACAAAGATTGAAATGGGAGGCCATCACTCATTATAGATCAGTTGAAGGTAAATGTTCAATCAAGGAAGAACCAATGTGCACAACAAAGATTGGAATGGGAGGACATCACTCATTATAGATCAGTTGAAGGTAAATGTTCAATCAAGGAAGAACCAATGTGCACAACAAAGATTGAAATGGGAGGCCATCACTCATTATAGATCAGTTGAAGGTAAATGTTCAATCAAGGAAGAACCAATGTGCACAACAAAGATTGGAATGGGAGGACATCACTCATTATAGATCAGTTGAAGGTAAATGTTCAATCAAGGAAGAACCAATATGCACGACAAAGATTGGAATGGGAGGCCATCACTCATTATAGATCAGTTCAAAGGAAATGTTCAATCAAGGAAGAATCAATGTGCACGACAAAGATTGAAATGGGAGGCCATCACTCATTACAGATCAGTTCAAAGGAAATGTTCAATCAAGGAAGAACCAATGTGCACAGCAAAGATTGAAATGGGAGGCCATCACTCATTATAGATCAGTTCAAAGGAAATATTCAATCAAGGAAGAACCAATATGCACAGCAAAGATTGAAATGGGAGGCCATCACTCATTATAGATCAGTTGAAGGTAAATGTTCAATCAAGGAAGAACCAATGTGCACAACAAAGATTGGAATGGGAGGACATCACTCATTATAGATCAGTTGAAGGTAAATGTTCAATCAAGGAAGAACCAATGTGCACAACAAAGATTGAAATGGGAGGCCATCACTCATTATAAATCAGTTGAAGGTAAATGTTCAATCAAGGAAGAACCAATGTGCACAACAAAGATTGAAATGGGAGGCCATCACTCATTATAGATCAGTTGAAGGTAAATGTTCAATCAAGGAAGAACCAATGTGCACAACAAAGATTGGAATGGGAGGACATCACTCATTATAGATCAGTTGAAGGTAAATGTTCAATCAAGGAAGAACCAATGTGCACAACAAAGATTGAAATGGGAGGCCATCACTCATTATAGATCAGTTGAAGGTAAATGTTCAATCAAGGAAGAACCAATGTGCACAACAAAGATTGGAATGGGAGGACATCACTCATTATAGATCAGTTGAAGGTAAATGTTCAATCAAGGAAGAACCAATATGCACGACAAAGATTGGAATGGGAGGCCATCACTCATTATAGATCAGTTCAAAGGAAATGTTCAATCAAGGAAGAATCAATGTGCACGACAAAGATTGAAATGGGAGGCCATCACTCATTACAGATCAGTTCAAAGGAAATGTTCAATCAAGGAAGAACCAATGTGCACAGCAAAGATTGAAATGGGAGGCCATCACTCATTATAGATCAGTTCAAAGGAAATGTTCAATCAAGGAAGAACCAATGTGCACAGCAAAGATTGAAATGGGAGGCCATCACTCATTATAGATCAGTTCAAAGGAAATGTTCAATCAAGGAAGAACCAATATGCACGACAAAGATTGAAATGGGAGGCCATCACTCATTATAGATCAGTTGAAGGTAAATGTTCAATCAAGGAAGAACCAATGTGCACGACAAAGATTGGAATGGGAGGCCATCACTCATTATAGAGCAGTTCAAAGGAAATGTTCAATCAAGGAAGAACCAATATGCACGACAAAGATTGAAATGGGAGGCCATCACTCATTATAGATCAGTTGAAGGTAAATATTCAATCAAGGAAGGACCAATGTGCATGACAAAGATTGGAATGGGAGGCCATCACTCATTATAGATCAGTTGAAGGTAAATATTCAATCAAGGAAGAATCAATGTGCACGACAAAGATTGGAATGGGAGGCCATCACTCATTATAGATCAGTTGAAGGTAAATATTCAATCAAGGAAGAACCAATGTGCACAGCAAAGATTGGAATGGGAGGCCATCACTCATTACAGATCAGTTCAAAGGAAATGTTCAATCAAGGAAGAACCAATGTGCACAGCAAAGATTGAAATGGGAGGCCATCACTCATTACAGATCAGTTCAAAGGAAATGTTCAATCAAGGAAGAACCAATGTGCATGACAAAGATTGAAATGGGAGGCCATCACTCATTACAGATCAGTTGAAAGGAAATGTTCAATCAAGGAAGAACCAATGTGCACAGCAAAGATTGGAATGGGAGGCCATCACTCATTATAGATCAGTTCAAAGGAAATGTTCAATCAAGGAAGAATCAATGTGCATGACAAAGATTGCAATGGGAGGCCATCACTCATTATAGATCAGTTGAAGGGAAATGTTCAATCAAGGAAGAACGAATGTGCACAGCAAAGATTGGAATGGGAGGCCATCACTCATTATAGATCAGTTGAAAGGAAATGTTCAATCAAGGAAGAATCAATGTGCATGACAAAGATTGGAATGGGAGGACATCACTCATTATAGATCAGTTGAAAGGAAATGTTCAATCAAGGAAGAATCAATGTGCACAGCAAAGATTGGAATGGGAGGCCATCACTCATTATAGATCAGTTGAAAGGAAACATTTAATCAAGGAAGAATCAATGTGCACAACAAAGATTGGAATGGGAGCACATCACTCATTATAGATCAGTTGAAGGTAAATGTTCAATCAAGGAAGAACCAATGTGCACAACAAAGATTGGAATGGGAGGCCATCACTCATTACAGATCAGTTGAAAGGAAACATTTAATCAAGGAAGAACCAATGTGCACAACAAAGATTGGAATGGGAGGCCATCACTCATTATAGATCAGTTGAAAGGAAACATTTAATCAAGGAAGAATCAATGTGCATGACAAAGATTGGAATGGGAGGACATCACTCATTATAGATCAGTTGAAGGTAAATGTTCAATCAAGGAAGAACCAATGTGCACAACAAAGATTGGAATGGGAGGCCATCACTCATTACAGATCAGTTGAAAGGAAACATTTAATCAAGGAAGAACCAATGTGCACAACAAAGATTGGAATGGGAGGCCATCACTCATTATAGATCAGTTGAAAGGAAACATTTAATCAAGGAAGAACCAATGTGCACAACAAAGATTGGAATGGGAGGCCATCACTCATTATAGATCAGTTGAAAGGAAACATTTAATCAAGGAAGAATCAATGTGCACAACAAAGATTGGAATGGGAGCACATCACTCATTATAGATCAGTTGAAAGGAAACATTTAATCAAGGAAGAACCAATGTGCACAACAAAGATTGGAATGGGAGGCCATCACTCATTATAGATCAGTTGAAAGGAAACATTTAATCAAGGAAGAATCAATGTGCACAACAAAGATTGGAATGGGAGGCCATCACTCATTATAGATCAGTTGAAAGGAAACATTTAATCAAGGAAGAATCAATGTGCACAACAAAGATTGGAATGGGAGGCCATCACTCATTATAGATCAGTTGAAAGGAAACATTTAATCAAGGAAGAATCAATGTGCACAACAAAGATTGGAATGGGAGCACATCACTCATTATAGATCAGTTGAAAGGAAACATTTAATCAAGGAAGAATCAATGTGCACAACAAAGATTGGAATGGGAGGCCATCACTCATTATAGATCAGTTGAAAGGAAACATTTAATCAAGGAAGAATCAATGTGCACAACAAAGATTGGAATGGGAGCACATCACTCATTATAGATCAGTTGAAAGGAAACATTTAATCAAGGAAGAACCAATGTGCACAACAAAGATTGGAATGGGAGGCCATCACTCATTATAGATCAGTTGAAAGGAAACATTTAATCAAGGAAGAATCAATGTGCACAACAAAGATTGGAATGGGAGGCCATCACTCATTACAGATCAGTTCAAAGGAAATGTTGATGAAAGAATTCATGATTTTCTCTTTTTTTGGAAACTAAAGGCATTTTTGGGTGGAGAAGAGTTCCCAACCAATGAAGACCTCAAAGTGAAAGAGACATCCTGGCTCAGGTCTTTAGCATAACGTCATCATTTAAAAACTGGTACCATGTTACAACAAATGCCTTGAGAGCAATGACGATTACATAGAGAAATAGAGTAAGTTCTGTAAATAAAGTTTAGTATTGATGTCTTTCATTTTTATTTAGTTATGCCAAATCGTTTTCTACTTTCTGGAGAGAACTCTCGTATTTAAAACTGTATAAACCAACTGACCTATATGTTGGCAAACATGTGAGTGGAATTCTGGACATTTAGTATTCTCTTTCCATCTCCTTGGTTATTTGTGTACTCAAAACAATCCTCTGCATAACAAAACAAATTGTTGCATGGTCCGCCATCAGTGGTGGAAAACTTACAGATGCCTTTTTTTTTTTTTTTTTTGTTGAGGATATAGAGCCGAACCCCATTTAACTGAGCTAAAGGGTCAGAACCATTTTGGATAATGCGTTTCTTTCAGATAATTGATGGTAACAATTTTACACAGCGAAAGGGGGAAAATAATTATATTTTGAATGCATGTAATAATGTTTAATAAAAAACTACTACTGTTTACAGTACTGAAATATGCATTACAGTTTTACAGCTTTCTTCTGACAATGCTTGCAAGCAGTTATATCATATCACTATATTTGTTGGTGGATTCCTGCTTTGTCCCATAAAATGTAAGGCAACCTAGAAACAAAGGATTTTGTGTAATTTGATATTTCCTGTCAAGATCTGAATATGAATTTGTAGCTTTTGTTATCTGTAATGCTTTGAATTTCCAATTGCTAATGGCTTTAAGTTTCTGTTTAATGCTTATTGCAACACACTTTCTTTTCACCGACATTTTAAACTCAAATAAACCACAGTGACCAACACTAACAATAAAATAAAATTGAATGCGTGTGCAAGCAGTTCAATGGTACAATTTCTTGGTAGTGTAGGGTAAGGGCTGAGAATTAACTGTATGTAGTACCAAGTACCTGTATTAGAATTTAGGATTGTAGTAAAAGGACAGAGCTGCAGCAATGTAGCCAGAGCAAATTTCAGTATCTATTTTGTCCTTCATTCTTTTTCTTTTTTCTCCTTCCCCATCATTTCAGCTAAGTAGTTGTTTATGTGAATACATACAATATTAAACTGCTTTTTCAGAGAATTTTACAAGGCACAGATGTTAGTAGAGATTTATCGCACCTTGAGTCCCCTGATCTAACCAACTGCAATTATCATCTCTGTGATAAATTACAAGACACACACCACAAGAACTGAAATGTAATAGCTGTCAGGAAATTTCTGGGTTTATTCAAAGTCAACTACAATGAATGGTGAAAAATTCAGTAGAAAATTGCCAAAAATGTTCGGTAAATAAAGGTGGACAGTTTCAACACTTTCTTTCATTATTTAGAAAATTTGTCAGAGCTGAAGCTCTTAACATCACTTACATGTTTTTTGTCTTAACCAGTTTCATCAGAAGTGGCTTACTGATTCCTCATGGTGTTGTCCAGTGTGTGGTGATATCTGGTGGTGGAGTGATGAATTTCCATAATGGGTTTGGTGGTGGTAATTCAAATTTCATTACATGGTACTTATATTTTGTGATTAATAACTTTTCCCGAGTATCCAACTCTGTTGTGTATTTTGCTGGTTTAAGGAGTGTTATATTTGATGTTGTGATTTGTCTGAGACTGCATTTATCCATCTGTTCATATCTGATGTGTCTCATATGCTCTTTTAAACTGGCCTGTAAATTTGTTTTTGTTTTACCTGTGTACATTTGGTGACATTTTGGGCAATTAATTTCATAGATTCCTGCTATTTGGTCCTTCAATTTGTTGCAGAGTAATTTCTGTAGATTGAATTTGTTTTGTGGAGCTAGACAGATGTGCTTTTGAAGATGTTGTGGAATTTAAAATGAGTCCTTGGGTGGAAAGTGAAATTTTTGAAAATCATTTTGTTTTTTTGTTGGGTGAACTTTGTGGTGTCCTTAATGTGTTTCTGTTTCTTGAAATGTGCTACTTTTTGTCAATGATTTGTTTGGTGAAGCCATTGTTCACAGCTGTGTTCACTATGTGTTTGTATTCGGTTTCTGCTAATGGTGTCTATGAGTCAAACTGTTTTGGACTGCATGTTTGTGGGGATGGGGCAAAACCATTGTTTTTTGTGTAGTTTTCAGAATGTGTAGGCTTCCTGTGGATACTAAAATTGATCTTGTGCTGGTTTCTAATTATTTTGAAATCTAGGAATGGTAATGTGCCCTCATTTTCAGTTTTTATAGTGAATTGTATAGCTTTGTTCTGCAAACTGAGTAATTTGAGGGCATCCTGGATGAACTTGTTGGGTACTATTGCTAATATATCATCGACATATCTATTCTAAACTTTGTAAATATGGAGAAAGAAGGTAGTTTTGTGTGTTTCTAAATTACTCATGAAAAAGTCAGTGAGGAAAGGTGATAGTGGGTTGCCCATGGCTAAACCAGAGTCTTCTGATAGTATCTATTGTTGAAAGTGAAACGTTCTGAGTGATACAAAGCTCTGTGAGATGCAAAAGATCATCTATTTCCTCTTGTGTTATATTATTTTGAGAAAGTCATTTTTTAGTTAGTGTAGCAGTTCATCTATTGGGATACTTGGGAAAAGATACTAGTTTATCTTCCAGTTTTAGTTTTATGCATACCATTTTTCTTCCTTTCGTAATATGTTAAGTAATGAGCTTCTTAACTTTATATGGTTATGTTCCTGCTAGTGACATCAACCCACATGTGCTCACCACACACTGCAGAGTAAAACATACCTGACCATTCTGTAAGGCCATAAAACACACCAACTTAGAATTGGATATGTCTTCTGCAGTTTTGCTACATTGAACGTCAGGAAAAAGTTCAATGATAACTGAGAAAATAAGCTTTAATGAGCACAGTTGATGTCAGGTATTTAAAGTATATTTTAAAACTGGTTCCAAGTCAATACCTGATTAGCTTTGTTGAAAAATCACATCAAGATTTGCTCCTTGGCTCAAACAATTGCTCATCAGGGTAGTAACATTTTGAATGCAACATGAAAACCAATATTTTACAGTAATTATAAGTCTCACTTACTTACAGGCAAGCACTGAGTCGGAGAAATTAAGTTACGCCTATTTGAGTTTGTTAACAACTGACTGGAAATCTTCGTTTAAATAGAATTAGTGTGATCATGACTTGACTGTTACATTTACATCACTTTCTCTATGTAATTACAAGGAGATACAGGAAACTAAATCAATAGCCATATGTTTAATGTTGGCTCGCTATAAAATTCCATACTCTTTCCAGGACATCAAGAGAAACAATTGAATAGTGACAGCCCTTTAAAAAATGACAAAGTATTGAAACATTGAAAGCAATAATAACAGATATCTTGTAAATACACATAAAAAAATTATTTTAAGTGAAGTGCATGCCTCAAAGAGCTCTGGTACATGTTTTGTATAATATGTTTTTGTCTATCTGTTATGGTTATACAAAATTATACAGACTTCACAGTCTGTCCACAGAAAATTCAAGATATACGTTTTATTTGACATGTAAATGTCTTAAATATATGGTATTTGAATCAAATTGTTACAGTAATTTTTCAGAAAATTAAAAATATTGAAACATTTGTTCATCTAAAAGGCAGTTTAGGGTGAGAGGATTATCTTCAAAATCTTCATGTTACATTTTTGCGAAGATACTGAACCTAAATGCTAAGTTTGTTTTAATTTATTATTATTATTATTATTATTTAGGGGTCACAAAACATTTATATTCCCGATATGAAAGTTTTGGCAATGCCTTCTCTACTTGCTAGTATGTGATAGGGAAAGTAAAAAGTAAAACCATATCTAACCATCCTGGTTTTAGGGGAGTATATGATGTATGTAAATTAATATCCAAGAAGGCAGTGTTATAAATAAACCTTACAACTTCATTACAAATGGTCTACCACCTAAGCCAAGTTGCACCCAATGTCATGAGTAGAAACTTCTAAAGTGTCAAAAAGATTTAGAACCCTCTTGTGTGCCATCATTAAACAATAAGAAATGTGTTTACCTGGCAAGGTTTATTTTCACTCTCTGCACGGGAGTGAGGAGAATATCTCCATTTTCTCCAATGGTGGTCATGTCCTTTCCTGCTAATGCTGCCACATCCTCCTGCAGCTCACATATTTCTAAAATGTGTTGAAACCGTTCTTGATTGAAGGCATGGCCACATACTATATTATTCCTTAGAGATGATGGGAATATCCATGACTGTTGTGGGCAAAACACACAATGTCCATTCACGTTCATCTTGCCTCTGCATGCAGCGATTTCTCCCATTAGGAGGTACAGAAGTGAGCTCTGCAATATAAATTGTACTTTACTTACTTCATTCATGCAAGCTTTATGACATGGATGTGGAATACTGCCCAGGAAAACTAACAAATCATATTGATTTGTCCATGAATATATTACAAACAGAACATAATTTCCAGATGCAGGGAAGTTAAAAGTCCTAAACATTCAATGACTTTGGAATGTCACCATACAAACACAATGAGAAGCTAGTAACAGTGATGTGTTGATCAGCTGAAATCAGTTGAGATACTAACATCACTTACTTGTAGCATTTCAGGAGCAGGACTTGTTGCCAACTTCAGCATATGCTCAGCTGGCTCTTTTGTTTCTTGTTTGTTGAGACATCTGGTGACAGTTTGATGAATTTCCAGAGGATGTTGAGAGGCAGGAATTCAAAGTTCATAATGTGGTTCTCATCTTTTAAGAAGTGAGTTCATCTTTTCCCAAAGATCCAGTTCATTGTTTCTTGCAGAAGGTTTAAAGAGCATGCCGTGCACATGTGTATGACCTCAGGGGAAACCTCATTCCACCAAGCAATGTATGGATCCCATGTATTAAGTGGAGGTACCCAGAGGCTGGAGACCATTGCCTCTGATGACAAGGTGATAATGACAAAAGCGATTAAATAACAGGACCTACAGCCTTTGCTGTGGATTCAGAACCATGTTAGGTGTTGGGGATACTTCACATGACCTGGTTAGAGATAAAGGCATGGAGAGGATGAACTTAAAGTTGCAACCCCAAGGCGGGAATCTAACATGGGCCCTTAGCATATGAGTTGCGAACAAAACCATTGAACTATCTTGGAATCCCCAAAATAAATCTGTTATAATATGCAAGATACAATGAAATGGACACCTGGGAAAAGATCTACATCTTAAAACAAAACAACCACCTCATGTACTTCAAATTGCCATCTCTCAACATCCTCTGTAAAATTATCAAACCATCACCAGATGTCTCCACACACTTCCATAACAACCTCCAAACATGAAAAGAAACAAGTCAGACATATGCTGAAGATAGGAACAAGTCTTGCTCCTGGAATGTCTACAAATGAATTATATCAGCCACTGTGTAAGAGCAAAAGAGCACTGAACACCTTAAATTTTGACAACCTTCTAGATTTACTGCTTATGTTTTCTTTGAGTGCTATTAAACATTATGTATATGTGGTAATTTAAAATCTATGACATTTAAATCTACTGCTCTAAGGTCAATGAAACATGGCAACAGGATCACCAGCACATCATGACTTGTGCACGTTTTAAAGAGCTTATGCACATGTGCAGCTGGTATCACATAATTACCTTACGGGCCATGTGTGTGAACCTTCTCCCGTGCTATGTTTCCTTACTGTCGTCAGTAGCAGCACAAGTGCAGCTGGTATCACATAATTACCTTACGGGCCATGTACTAGTGTGTGAACCTTCTCCCGTGCTATGTTTCCTTACTGTTGTCAGTAGCAGCGCATGTGCTGATGGTATCACATAATTACCTTACGGGCCATGTACTAGTGTGTGAACCTTCTCCCGTGTTATGTTTCCATACTGTCGTCAGTAGCAGCGCATGTGCTGATGGTATCACATAATTACCTTACGGGCCATGTACTAGTGTGTGAACCTTCTCCCGTGCTATGTTTCCTTACTGTCGTCAGTAACAGCACAAGTGCTGATGGTATCACATAATTACCTTACGGGCCATGTGTGTGAACCTTCTCCCATGTTATGTTTCCTTACTGTCGTCAGTAACAGCACAAGTGCTGATGGTATCACATAATTACCTTACGGGCCATGTGTGTGAACCTTCTCCCGTGTTATGTTTCCTTACTGTCGTCAGTAACAGCACAAGTGCTGATGGTATCACATAATTACCTTACGGGTCATGTACTAGTGTGTGAACCTTCTCCCGTGCTATGTTTCCTTACTGTCGTCAGTAGCAGCACAAGTGCTGATGGTATCACATAATTACCTTACGGGTCATGCACTAGTGTGTGTGAACCTTCCTCCGTACTCTGTTTTCATACTGTCGTCAGTAGCAGCACAAGTGCTGATGGTATCACATAATTACCTTACGGGCCATGTACTAGTGTGTGAACCTTCTCCCGTGCTATGTTTCCTTACTGTCGTCAGTAGCAGCACAAGTGCTGATGGTATCACATAATTACCTTACGGGTCATGCACTAGTGTGTGTGAACCTTCCTCCGTACTCTGTTTTCATACTGTCGTCAGTAGCAGCACAAGTGCTGATGGTATCACATAATTACCTTACGGGCCATGTACTAGTGTGTGAACCTTCTCCCGTGCTATGTTTCCTTACTGTCGTCAGTAGCAGCACAAGTGCTGATGGTATCACATAATTACCTTACGGGTCATGCACTAGTGTGTGTGAACCTTCTCCCGTGCTATGTTTTCATACTGTAGACAGTAGCAGCACATGTGCTGATGGTTTTCTGACAAGTTGATTGAGGTTAATGAATGCTTCTTTTCATGATAATCCTCTTATGAAAAGATGCTTGAGTTTTAAATGAAATTAAATACATTACAGGTGTATCATATTTAATAGTGCAAACTGAAACAGTTGAAAGTGTATGAAGTTGCAGTAAACAAGCCATGTGTGAGCCTTACTATTGTGAGTATGCGATTATGAGCCACCATTGACATGAATTGCTTGAGGATGTTCCCCTTGAGCAACATTTGAGTATGTGCTATATGCATGATGGAGCACCAGTACATTTTGCTCCTACTGTAAGAACATCTCTAATGTGGATATATGGTCCAAGATGGATAGGTCAAGAAGGGCCTGTACGTTGGTTTCCACGAACACCTGATCTCAATTCTTTGGATTGTTCTGTATGGGGTCACCTCAAAAGTGTAATGCACAGCACACCTGTTGATACCGTTGAAGTATTGGAGCAGAGAATTGCACGTGTTTGTCAAGAATTCCGAGATGATCCGGGGGATGTTTGAAAGAATTTGGAACTCACTGTAGTATTGTATCAGGTGCAAGGATGCCACTTTGAGAGTGTACAGTATTAATAACATGTAACATACTTCAGTAGAAGTTCAGCTGTGAGTGAATCTTGAGGCAACTTGGAATGGCAATTATTAAGCGAAAAGTTTACTTTTCAAATTCATTTGTACTAATTTATAGTATAGTATAGTATTTATTGTGCTTAGAGTTTAACAAATTTGATTGTCTACTGCATTTTGACCCTGGTCACTTATTCAGTAGACAATCACTACAGTTTATTTGCATTTTACAATCTCTTGTCACTAAATTAACACATTCACTATAGTTTTCCATTCAAAGTAAGATGCACTACCTCTTTCTTTTCTCTTTCCACTGTCCAAAGCCATTTATTTTTTACTTTACACAAAAACTGCCCAATGCTTCTAGCGTCCTTGCATATCATTTCCATTATAAGTGTATTTCTATCCCCCTTCAACCACTTCTTATTAAAAAATTCTTTTCTCCAATTTTCTGTTCCTTGGCACTTAAATACTATGTGTTCAATGTCTTCATTACCACCACATATCGGACATTGGTTCTGAGGAATACCCTGTCTTAGCCCTTTTAGCCTCCATGCTCCGGTTCTTAACCATGCAATACATTCTCTCTGTTCTTTATTTACTATGTCTATATATTTTTCCCTACCCCATGTATTTGTACTAATTAGGACGGTGTTGCTTAATGAAGTCAGTGATGGCTTGTAATCACACATTTGCAATTATCTCACACATGGTTCATTTGCGGACCCAGGTTTACTGGAACGTGTTTGCTTCTACTATTGTATACTTTCAACTGTTTCAGTTGCAATGTTAATTATGACACAAGCTGCATGTGTTTGTGTGTGTATGCAAACACTTTTCTGGCACCCAAGACTGCAGTTTTTAACATCTTCTTATCACTTTTCTTCAGTCTTGCCCATTGGACCATAAATCTTCCTCTTTCCCAATCCATCATTGCCTCTATAATTCTTTGAATCCACATGCTTTGTTTTCTCCTCCTTCCTGGTGGCATCCTCCATAATGAACATTAAATTGTCATGGAAAACTAGTAGCACAAATGCTACTCAGCTTGATAACACAAAAAGTTTGTACATAGTTTAGTGGCAGCCTTGTAGATGATAATGCATGCATGGGATCTTTAAAATGTCTGCATCACTGAGTTGTCAATGTTATAATAATTACTCTCTGGTTCCAGACCATACTCTTGTTCTTCTTTGTATTTTAGGAGCTAACTTGTCTACAGCTGCTCTTATATTAGCTACATTTTTACTACCAAAGCGTGCCATGTTTGAATTGTAATTATTGCAGGCATGGGCCTATGTGATTTCACATGTTGCATTCCTATAAATTAAAAACAAGTGCATTACAATGAATTACTATCACTGTAGCACGGCTTTGATTGACCATCTGTCTAGCACACTCTACCTGTCATTGGCTAATGGAATAGTGAGTGCTTTTATCGCTAAAATTCTATGTCAAAGTCACTAGATGGTAACACACAATGGCGGAAGTACCATATGAGATAACATGCGCAAACACAGAAACTTCTCCCACTTTGTCCATACCATCCACACTCTCAACCACATTTTAATTTATGCACTACTTTGATTTTGCCCTAAAATGCTGCACGTAATTATGTACACAACAACAAACTCCAAAAAAGACCCTTTCTTTTGTGAGACAAATTAGCATTATCATGATTATATTACTGTCTGCAGTTGTATCATGTCACAACGACTATGCAGCACATGTTAGTTGATTTACTTGATCACAATGGTAATAAGATGCACATATTACACCTTCAAGGCACAAAACCAAAACTTTATGTATTACTCCCTAGTAGCCATTTTATTACAAAGCAAATAAACATAACAATTGACATGAGACATGCACCTCAATACTCAGTGTTCAACTATAGTTTTGATTAAATTGAACACGTTATCCAGAACGGGTTGTAACAGGTGAAGGTGAGGGAGTCTTTGGTGTAGATTCTGCTGCTATCTGTTGTGCAATGACTGAAGTTGTTGAAAATCTAAGCAGGATGCAGTCAATTTTTGAAGATTTAGAAGCTTGTAACAGTGATGTGTCATAATTTAAAATAGAGAGTTGAGGGTTGTTACACTAGTTGAGGGTTGTTCAAGTAAGATTATCATAGTGATGTAGTGTAACAACCCTCAACTCTCTATTTTAAAAGGATGCAGTCATCTGAGTTCACAACAAAGGAAGGTATCAGTTGATCAATGGGCACTGTACATTGTTTTTGATTGATGTCTTTGTGGTGCAATTCGACACTTTGAAGCCATCACATGGGTTTGTAATGGCATATGGACTGCGTCATGACATGCAAACAGTTCTGAGTTCACGAAAGATGAAAGTCTGTTGAGCACCATGTATCTTCGGAGCTGCCAGAATCAGCTTATGGCCAAACACTAGAACTTCCAGGTGAACTCTTTACAAACCAAGCAGTAATACCCACGAGAGCAAATCAACTACAAGTTCACATTTTTCTGAATCTAAAATTCTGCAAACATCCCAAATGTATACTCATCAGCCACTACTGCTCAACAGCAAACCTTACTACAGTGTGGTCGTTTTAAGGTGAGGCCACACACCAGCTATATGTGTAGCAGTCACTGCTTTGTGTTCGTGCTGTAAGAAGAGAAGTGTTAATGTCACTGCAATGCATATGTAAAAACCGAATCATGTAGACAATTTCAGGAATTCCAATTCCAAACAGAGATGCTGTGAATAAGTTAGGGCAGCGTGATAAACACTAAATCTAAAGAGTTCTGATGGAGGAAATAATTGTGGGTAACCCTAAAAGATAAAGTTCATACCAACAATCTCCACACCATAGATGAACTTAAGGACAATATAAAAACAGAAATTATTAACTTTACACAAGAAGAACTTATGTGTGTGACTGGAAATTTCATTTGAAGATGCCAGGAGTGTCTTCACGCAGATATGTATCACTTATAAAAAGGTTATAGTGCATACTATCACTCATGAGAAAGTAATACAGGAGTTACAGAACGAAAAACCCCCAGTGTAATAGACAGTGTGCATACACAAATCTGTGGCCTCATCATAAAAAAATGCACTTTACATAGTATGCAAGTGTGTTGTAAATGAGAGTTATTAATCTGAGGGGTCTCGGACATTCTGTTTTACCTGGGATAGTCCCATTGACATTCATCCTGGTTTCATAAAAGGAACAAAAAACCCCATGACTTCCTCTAGTAGCCATTAGCATCCCTTACTTGTACAGGGTGACACATATAAAAGTATCTACCTCCCAATTGAGTGTAATGGCTTGAAATTGCATGAAAATGAACAAACAACTGCAACAATGGACAGCTGTATGCAATAATGGTTCATGAACTATGCATCCCTAGTCAATTGTTGGCATTCTTCTGTCAGTATATTAGTTTGTTTCATCAGTGAATTACACATTTGCACAATACAACAAAATGTTGAAATTATGGAAGTGCATGTGAAAAAAGTTTGATTAAGGAAACCCACAAAATTTTGAGAGACAGACCACCAGATAGAGCACAGCTGACAGAGCTTGACCAAAAAGGCAGGGGGCCACTTCCAACATCTTGTATAAATGGAGAGTCTTTTTCAGCTTTTTTATTACTTTCTCTACCAAGTATATAGTTGGTAGAGAACAACTGCAATCCACTCAAAATTTTCATACCAGGATTTCATGGAAATACATGTTTTGGGACCCCTGATTCCAAAGGAAGCATTTATGTGTGTCTGTGAACAGTATAACTCAAAAAGTCACTTAAATATTAAACTTGGTATTTAGATTCAGTACCTTCCAAAGACGTGACACCAAGATTTCAAGAAAATCCTGCAGCCCAAACTACTCTTTAAATGCAACATTTTTCAAAATATTTTATTTTCTAAAGAACGGCTCAAACAATTTTGATTAAATTACCGTATAGTAAAGATATTTAAATGATGAATAAAACATATATCTTGAATTTTCAAGGAATAGTCACTGAAGTCCTCTTCATTCGAAAGAAATTTTACATAATCTTGTGTAACTGGTAAATGTTAAGCAATTGATGAAAATTTAAGTACTAACAAAAAAATTAGGTCCCTTTAAAATACACAAATTATTCCAAATAACTTTTTCTGTGGCATAAGCCATTTCCGAAATATCCATTATTAATGACTTGAATTGTTCAATACTTGGTCATCCTTTTAAAGTGCTGTAGATGTTCAGTTGTTTGTCACAATTGCATGGAAACAGTATGGGATTTTAATGCGAGCATACAGCATCCAGTTCTTAAACATTTCACTGTCGCTGTTCTCTTTGTATCTATAAGAAAATGGGTATTGTAACTATATCTGCAAAGGTTTATCTCAATTAATATTTGGTAGATAAAAAAATAAACCTTTGTAAGAATAGCTTCTATACCCACTTATAAATGACAGAGGGTGGAGAAAGTCATCTGAATGTAACACATACTATTTGTTATTCTGTATTTAATCTATACTTGCTAAGCTATTTTGAGTATAACACTCTGAATATTATGCTATTGTTACAAAAAGTGACTCTCCTGTGATCAGTTCAGTTCATTTATCTAATTCATGTTAATTCCAAAAAACGTTTCGTTCCAAAATACTAGTCTATATACGAGATGACACTCAATTGTTTGTATCAAAGTTGAGCTTTGTTACTTATGAATGAGGTTCTAAGCCTCCAAATTATTTTGTATATGTCTCCAACAATATATTACTTTCTACTTACCTTACCACCTCCAACGGGTCCTTTCAAGGCTAGAAGTTCTGGTTTTTGAGTTTCTAGAACATATTACTGTACACTTACCTTATCACCTCCAGCAGGTCCTGTCATGGTTACAAGTTCTGGTTTTTGAGTTTCTAGAACATATTACTGTCTACTTATCTTACCACCTCCAGCAGGTCCTGTCATGGCTAGAAGTTCTGGTTTTTGAGTTTCTAGAACATATTACTGTACACTTACCTTACCACCTCCAGCAGGTCCTGTCATGGTTACAAGTCCTGGTTTTTGAGTTTCTAGAACATATTACTGTCTACTTATCTTACCACCTCCAGCAGGTCCTGTCATGGCTAGAAGTTCTGGTTTTTGAGTTTCTAGAACATATTGCTGTACACTTACCTTACCACCTCCAGCGGGTCCTGTCATGGCTAGAAGTTCTGGTTTTTGAGTTTCTAGAACATATTACTGTCTACTTACCTTACCACCTCCAGCAGGTCCTGTCATGGTTACAAGTTCTGGTTTTTGAGTTTCTAGAACATATTACTGTCCACATACCTTAACACCTCCAGCAGGTCCTGTCATGGTTACAAGTTCTGGTTTTTGAGTTTCTAGAACATATTACTGTCTACTTACCTTACCACCTCCAGCAGGTCCTGTCATGGTTACAAGTTCTGGTTTTTGAGTTTCTAGAACATATTACTGTACACTTACTTTAACACCTCCAGCAGGTCCTGTCATGGCTAGAAGTTCTGGTTTTTGAGTTTCTAGAACATATTACTGTACACTTACCTTATCACCTCCAGCAGGTCCTGTCATGGCTAGAAGTTCTGGTTTTTGAGTTTCTAGAACATATTACTGTACACTTACCTTATCACCTCCAGCAGGTCCTGTCATGGCTAGAAGTTCTGGTTTTTGAGTTTCTAGAACATATTACTGTACACTTACCTTACCACCTCCAGCAGGTCCTGTCATGGCTAGAAGTTCTGGTTTTTGAGTTTCTAGAACATATTACTGTACACCTACCTTATCACCTCCAGCAGGTCCTGTCATGGCTAGAAGTTCTGGTTTTTGAGTTTCTAGAACATATTACTGTCTACTTACCTTACCACCTCCAGCAGGTCCTGTCATGGCTAGAAGTTCTGGTTTTTGAGTTTCTAGAACATATTACTGTACACTTACCTTATCACCTCCAGCAGGTCATGTCATGGCTAGAAGTTCTGGTTTTTGAGTATCTAGAACATATTACTGTCCACTTACCTTACCACCTCCAGCAGGTCCTGTCATGGTTACAAGTTCTGGTTTTTGAGTTTCTAGAACATATTACTGTCTACTTACCTTATCACCTCCAGCAGGTCCTGTCATGGTTACAAGTTCTGGTTTTTGAGTTTCTAGAACATATTACTGTACACTTACCTTATCACCTCCAGCAGGTCCTGTCATGGCTAGAAGTTCTGGTTTTTGAGTTTCTAAAACATATTACTGTCTACTTACCTTACCACCTCCAGCAGGTCCTGTCATGGTTACAAGTTCTGGTTTTTGAGTTTCTAGAACATATTACTGTCTACTTACCTTACCACCTCCAGCAGGTCCTGTCATGGTTACAAGTTCTGGTTTTTGAGTTTCTAGAACATATTACTGTCTACTTACCCTACCACCTCCAGCAGGTCCTGTCATGGTTACAAGTTCTGGTTTTTGAGTTTCTAGAACATATTACTGTCTACTTACCTTACCACCTCCAGCAGGTCCTGTCATGGTTACAAGTTCTGGTTTTTGAGTTTCTAAAACATATTACTGTCTACTTACCTTACCACCTCCAGCAGGTCCTGTCATGGTTACAAGTTCTGGTTTTTGAGTTTCTAGAACATATTACTGTCTACTTACCTTACCACCTCCAGCAGGTCCTGTCATGGTTACAAGTTCTGGTTTTTGAGTTTCTAGAACATATTACTGTCTACTTACCCTACCACCTCCAGCAGGTCCTGTCATGGTTACAAGTTCTGGTTTTTGAGTTTCTAGAACATATTACTGTCTACTTACCTTACCACCTCCAGCAGGTCCTGTCATGGTTACAAGTTCTGGTTTTTGAGTTTCTAGAACATATTACTGTACACTTACTTTAACACCTCCAGCAGGTCCTGTCATGGCTAGAAGTTCTGGTTTTTGAGTTTCTAGAACATATTACTGTACACTTACCTTATCACCTCCAGCAGGTCCTGTCATGGCTAGAATTTCTGGTTTTTGAGTTTCTAGAACATATTACTGTACACTTACCTTATCACCTCCAGCAGGTCCTGTCATGGCTAGAAGTTCTGGTTTTTGAGTTTCTAGAACATATTACTGTACACTTACCTTACCACCTCCAGCAGGTCCTGTCATGGCTAGAAGTTCTGGTTTTTGAGTTTCTAGAACATATTACTGTACACCTACCTTATCACCTCCAGCAGGTCCTGTCATGGCTAGAAGTTCTGGTTTTTGAGTTTCTAGAACATATTACTGTCTACTTACCTTACCACCTCCAGCAGGTCCTGTCATGGCTAGAAGTTCTGGTTTTTGAGTTTCTAGAACATATTACTGTACACTTACCTTATCACCTCCAGCAGGTCATGTCATGGCTAGAAGTTCTGGTTTTTGAGTATCTAGAACATATTACTGTCCACTTACCTTACCACCTCCAGCAGGTCCTGTCATGGTTACAAGTTCTGGTTTTTGAGTTTCTAGAACATATTACTGTCTACTTACCTTATCACCTCCAGCAGGTCCTGTCATGGTTACAAGTTCTGGTTTTTGAGTTTCTAGAACATATTACTGTACACTTACCTTATCACCTCCAGCAGGTCCTGTCATGGCTAGAAGTTCTGGTTTTTGAGTTTCTAAAACATATTACTGTCTACTTACCTTACCACCTCCAGCAGGTCCTGTCATGGTTACAAGTTCTGGTTTTTGAGTTTCTAGAACATATTACTGTCTACTTACCTTACCACCTCCAGCAGGTCCTGTCATGGTTACAAGTTCTGGTTTTTGAGTTTCTAGAACATATTACTGTCTACTTACCCTACCACCTCCAGCAGGTCCTGTCATGGTTACAAGTTCTGGTTTTTGAGTTTCTAGAACATATTACTGTCTACTTACCTTACCACCTCCAGCAGGTCCTGTCATGGTTACAAGTTCTGGTTTTTGAGTTTCTAGAACATATTACTGTCTACTTACCTTACCACCTCCAGCAGGTCCTGTCATGGTTACAAGTTCTGATTTTTGAGTTTCTAGAACATATTACTGTACACTTACCTTATCACCTCCAGCAGGTCCTGTCATGGCTAGAAGTTCTGGTTTTTGAGTTTCTAGAACATATTACTGTACACTTACCTTATCACCTCCAGCAGGTCCTGTCATGGTTACAAGTTCTGGTTTTTCAGTTTATAGAACATATTACTGTACACTTACCTTATCACCTCCAGCAGGTCCTGTCATGGCTAGAAGTTCTGGTTTTTGAGTTTCTAGAACATATTACTGTCTACTTACCTTACCACCTCCAGCAGGTCCTGTCATGGCTAGAAGTTCTGGTTTTTGAGTTTCTAGAACATATTACTGTCTACTTACCTTACCAACTCCAGCAGGTCCTGTCATGGTTACAAGTTCTGGTTTTTGAGTTTCTAGAACATATTACTGTACACTTACCTTAACACCTCCAGCAGGTCCTGCCATGGCTAGAAACTCTCATTGTTGTGTTTCTAGAACATATTACTATCCCTTACCTTAACACCTCCAGCAGGTCCTGCCATGGCTAGAAGCTCTCATTGTTGTGTTTCTAGAACATATTACTATCCACTTACCTTAACACCTCCAGCAGGTCCTGCCATGGCTAGAAACTCTCATTGTTGTGTTTCTAGAACATATTACTATCCACTTACCTTAACACCTCCAGCAGGTCCTGCCATGGCTAGAAACTCTCATTGTTGTGTTTCTAGAACATATTACTATCCATTTTCCTTAACACCTCCAGCAGGTCCTGCCATGGCTAGAAGCTCTCATTGTTGTACTTCTAGAACATATTACTGTCCACTTACCTTACCACCTCCAGCAGGTCCTGCCATGGCTAGAAGCTCTCATTATTGTGTTTCTAGAACATATTACTGTCCACTTACCTTAACACCTACAGCAGGTCCTGCCATGGCTAGAAGCTCTCATTCTTGTGTTTCTAGAACATAATACTATCCACTTACCTTAACACCTCCAGCAGGTTCTGCCATGGCTAGAAGCTCTCATTGTTGTGTTTCTAGAACATAATACTATCCACTTACCTTAACACCTCCAGCAGGTCCAGCCATGGCTAGAAGCTCTCATTGTTGTGTTTCTAGAACATAATACTATCCACTTACCTTACCACCTCCAGCAGGTTCTGCCATGGCTAGAAGCTCTCATTGTTGTGTTTCTAGAACATAATACTATCCACTTACCTTAACACCTCCAGCAGGTCCAGCCATGGCTAGAAGCTCTCATTATTGTGTTTCTAGAACATATTACTGTCCACTTACCTTAACACCTCCAGCAGGTTCTGCCATGGCTAGAATCTCTCATTGTTGTGTTTCTAGAACATATTACTGTCCACTTACCTTACCACCTCCAGCAGGTCCTGCCATGGCTAGAAGCTCTCATTGTTGTGTTTCTAGAACAAATTACTGTCCACTTACCTTAACACCTCCAGGAGGTCCTGTCACAGCTACAAGTTCTAGTTGTTGTGCTTCTAGAACATATTACTGTCTACTTACCTTAACACCTCCAGCAGGTCCTGCCAGGGATACAAGTTCTGGTTGATGTGTTTCTAGAACATATTAATGTCCACTTACCTTACCACCTCCAGGGCAACTGTTACGGCTACAAGTTCTGGTTGTTGTGTTTCTAGAACATATTACTGTCTACTTACCTTACCACCTCCAGGAGGTCCTGTCATGGCTACAAGTTCTGGTTGTTGTGTTTCTAGAACATATTACTGTCTACTTACCTTAACACCTCCAGCAGGTCCTGCCAGGGATACAAGTTCTGGTTGATGTATTTCTAGAACATATTACTGTCTACTTACCTTACCACCTCCAGCAGGTCCTGCCATGGCTACAAGTTCTGGTTGATATGTTTCTAGAACATATTACTGTCTACTTACCTTACCACCTCCAGCAGGTCCTGCCATGGCTACAAGTTCTGGTTGATGTGTTTCTAGAACATATTACTGTCTACTTACCTTAACACCTCCAGCAGGTTCTGCCAGGGATACAAGTTCTGGTTGATATGTTTCTAGAACATATTACTGTCTACTTACCTTACCACCTCCATCAGGACCTGTCATGGCTACAAGTTCTGGTTGTTGTGTTTCTAGAAACATATTACCGTCTACTTACCTTACCACCTCCAGGAGGTCCTGTCAAAGCTACAAGTTCTGGTTTTTGTGTTTCTAGAACATATTACTCTCTACTTACTTTATCACCTCCAGCAGGTCCTGTCATGGCTACAAGTTCTGGTTTTTGTGTTTCTAGAACATATTACTGTCCACTTACTTTATCACCTCCAGCAGGTCCTGTCATGGCTGCAAGTTCTCATTGCTGTGTTTCTAGAACATATTACCGTCTACTTACCTTACCAACTCCAGCAGGTCCTGTCACGTCTACAAGTTCTGGTTGTTGCGTTTCTTGAGTATCTTACTGTCTACTTACCTTATCACCTCCAGCAGGTACTGTCACGGCTACAATTTCTGGTTAATGTGTTTCTAAAACATATTACTGTCTACTTACTTTATCACCTCCAGCAGGTCCTGACACAGCTAACAGTTCTGGTTGTTGTGTTTCTTGAGTATCTTACTGTCTACTTACCTTATCACCTCCAGCAGGTCCTGCCACTGCTACAAGTTCTGATTGTTGTGTTTCTTGAGTATCTTACTGTCTACTTACCTTATCACCTCCAGCAGGTACTGTCACGGCTACAATTTCTGGTTGATGTGTTTCTAAAACATATTACTGTCTACTTACTTTATCACCTCCAGCAGGTCCTGACACAGCTACCAGTTCTGGTTGTTGTGTTTCTTAAGTATCTTACTGTCTACTTACCTTATCACCTCCAGCAGGTCCTGCCACTGCTACAAGTTCTGATTGTTGTGTTTCTTGAGTATCTTACTGTCTACTTACCTTATCACCTCCAGCAGGGCCTGTCACGGCTACAATTTCTGGTTGATGTGTTTCTAAAACATATTACCGTCTACTTACCTTATCACCTCCAGCAGGTGCTGTCGCCGCTACAAGTTCTCATTGTTGTGTTTCTAGAACATATTACTGTCTACTTACCTTACCACATCCAGCAGGTCCTGTCACAGCTGCAAGTTCTGGTCGATGTGTTTCTAGAACATATTACTGTCTACTTACCTTACCACCTCCAGTATCTCCTGTCACAGCTACAAGTTCTCATTGTTGTGTTTCTAGAACATATTACTGTCTACTTACCTTACCACGTCCAGTATCTCCTGTCACAGCTACAAGTTCTCATTGTTGTGTTTCTAGAACATATTACTGTCTACTTACCTTACCACCTCCAGTATCTCCTGTCATAGCTACAAGTTCTCATTGTTGTGTTTCTAGAACATATTACTGTCTACTTACCTTACCACGTCCAGTAGCTCCAGTCATGGCTACAAGATCTGGTTTTTGTGTTTCTAGAACATATTACTGTCTACTTACCTTACCACCTCCAGTATCTCCTGTCACAGCTACAAGTTCTCATTGTTGTGTTTCTAGAACATATTACTGTCTACTTACCTTACCACGTCCAGTATCTCCTGTCACAGCTACAAGTTCTCATTGTTGTGTTTCTAGAACATATTACTGTCTACTTACCTTACCACCTCCAGTATCTCCTGTCACAGCTACAAGTTCTCATTGTTGTGTTTCTAGAACATATTACTGTCTACTTACCTTACCACGTCCAGTATCTCCTGTCACAGCTACAAGTTCTCATTGTTGTGTTTCTAGAACATATTACTGTCTACTTACCTTACCACGTCCAGTAGCTCCAGTCATGGCTACAAGATCTGGTTTTTGTGTTTCTAGAACATATTACTGTCTACTTACCTTACCACCTCCAGTATCTCCTGTCACAGCTACAAGTTCTCATTGTTGTGTTTCTAGAACATATTACTGTCTACTTACCTTACCACGTCCAGTAGCTCCAGTCATGGCTACAAGATCTGGTTTTTGTGTTTCTAGAACATATTACTGTCTACTTACCTTACCACGTCCAGTAGCTCCAGTCATGGCTACAAGATCTGGTTTTTGTGTTTCTAGAACATATTACTGTCTACTTACCTTACCACGTCCAGTAGCTCCAGTCATGGCTACAAGATCTGGTTTTTGTGTTTCTAGAACATATTACTGTCTACTTACCTTACCACGTCCAGTAGCTCCAGTCATGGCTACAAGATCTGGTTTTTGTGTTTCTAGAACACATTACTGTCTACTTACCTTACCATGTCCAGTAGCTCCAGTCATGGCTACAAGATCTGGTTTTTGTGTTTCTAGAACATATTACTGTCTACTTACCTTACCACGTCCAGTATCTCCTGTCACAGCTACAAGTTCTCATTGTTGTGTTTCTAGAACATATTACTGTCTACTTACCTTACCACGTCCAGTATCTCCTGTCACAGCTACAAGTTCTCATTGTTGTGTTTCTAGAACATATTACTGTCTACTTACCTTACCACCTCCAGTATCTCCTGTCACAGCTACAAGTTCTCTTTGTTGTGTTTCTAGAACATATTACTGTCTACTTACCTTACCACGTCCAGTAGCTCCAGTCATGGCTACAAGATCTGGTTTTTGTGTTTCTAGAACATATTACTGTCTACTTACCTTACCACGTCCAGTAACTCCAGTCATGGCTACAAGATCTGGTTTTTGTGTTTCTAGAACATATTACTGTCTACTTACCTTACCACCTCCAGTATCTCCTGTCACAGCTACAAGTTCTCATTGTTGTGTTTCTAGAACATATTACTGTCTACTTACCTTACCACCTCCAGTAGCTCCAGTCATGGCTACAAGATCTGGTTTTTGTGTTTCTAGAACATATTACTGTCTACTTACCTTACCACGTCCAGTAGCTCCAGTCATGGCTACAAGATCTGGTTTTTGTGTTTCTAGAACATATTACTGTCTACTTACCTTACCACGTCCAGTAGCTCCAGTCATGGCTACAAGATCTGGTTTTTGTGTTTCTAGAACATATTACTGTCTACTTACCTTACCACGTCCAGTAGCTCCAGTCATGGCTACAAGATCTGGTTTTTGTGTTTCTAGAACATATTACTGTCTACTTACCTTACCACCTCCAGCAGGTCCTGTCATGGTTACAAGTTCTGGTTTTTGAGTTTCTAGAACATATTACTGTCTACTTACCTTACCACCTCCAGCAGGTCCTGTCATGGTTACAAGTTCTGGTTTTTGAGTTTCTAGAACATATTACTGTCTACTTACCTTACCACCTCCAGCAGGTCCTGTCATGGTTACAAGTTCTGATTTTTGAGTTTCTAGAACATATTACTGTACACTTACCTTATCACCTCCAGCAGGTCCTGTCATGGCTAGAAGTTCTGGTTTTTGAGTTTCTAGAACATATTACTGTACACTTACCTTATCACCTCCAGCAGGTCCTGTCATGGTTACAAGTTCTGGTTTTTGAGTTTCTAGAACATATTACTGTACACTTACCTTATCACCTCCAGCAGGTCCTGTCATGGCTAGAAGTTCTGGTTTTTGAGTTTCTAGAACATATTACTGTCTACTTACCTTAACACCTCCAGCAGGTCCTGTCATGGCTAGAAGTTCTGGTTTTTGAGTTTCTAGAACATATTACTGTACACTTACCTTATCACCTCCAGCAGGTCCTGTCATGGCTAGAAGTTCTGGTTTTTGAGTTTCTAGAACATATTACTGTCTACTTACCTTATCACCTCCAGCAGGTCCTGTCATGGCTAGAAGTTCTGGTTTTTGAGTTTCTAGAACATATTACTGTCTACTTACCTTAACACCTCCAGCAGGTCCTGTCATGGCTAGAAGTTCTGGTTTTTGAGTTTCTAGAACAGATTACTGTCTACTTACCTTAACACCTCCAGCAGGTCCTGTCAAGGCTAGAAGTTCTGGTTTTTGAGTTTCTAGAACATATTACTGTCTACTTACCTTAACACCTCCAGCAGGTCCTGTCATGGCTAGAAGTTCTGGTTTTTGAGTTTCTAGAACATATTACTGTCTACTTACCTTATCACCTCCAGCAGGTCCTGTCATGGCTAGAAGTTCTGGTTTTTGAGTTTCTAGAACATATTACTGTCTACTTACCTTAACACCTCCAGCAGGTCCTGTCATGGTTACAAGTTCTGGTTTTTGAGTTTCTAGAACATATTACTGTCTACTTACCTTACCACCTCCAGCAGGTCCTGTCATGGTTACAAGTTCTGGTTTTTGAGTTTCTAGAACATATTACTGTACACTTACCTTAACACCTCCAGCAGGTCCTGCCATGGCTAGAAACTCTCATTGTTGTGTTTCTAGAACATATTACTATCCCTTACCTTAACACCTCCAGCAGGTCCTGCCATGGCTAGAAGCTCTCATTGTTGTGTTTCTAGAACATATTACTATCCACTTACCTTAACACCTCCAGCAGGTCCTGCCATGGCTAGAAACTCTCATTGTTGTGTTTCTAGAACATATTACTATCCACTTACCTTAACACCTCCAGCAGGTCCTGCCATGGCTAGAAACTCTCATTGTTGTGTTTCTAGAGCAGATTACTATCCATTTACCTTAACACCTCCAGCAGGTCCTGCCATGGCTAGAAGCTCTCATTGTTGTGTTTCTAGAACATATTACTGTCCACTTACCTTACCACCTCCAGTAGGTCCTGCCATGGCTAGAAGCTCTCATTATTGTGTTTCTAGAACATATTACTGTCCACTTACCTTAACACCTCCAGCAGGTCCTGCCATGGCTAGAAGCTCTCATTCTTGTGTTTCTAGAACATAATACTATCCACTTACCTTAACACCTCCAGCAGGTTCTGCCATGGCTAGAAGCTCTCATTGTTGTGTTTCTAGAACATATTACTGTCTACTTACCTTAACACCTCCAGCAGGTCCTGTCATGGCTAGAAGTTCTGGTTTTTGAGTTTCTAGAACATATTACTGTCTACTTACCTTAACACCTCCAGCAGGTCCTGTCAAGGCTAGAAGTTCTGGTTTTTGAGTTTCTAGAACATATTACTGTCTACTTACCTTAACACCTCCAGCAGGTCCTGTCATGGCTAGAAGTTCTGGTTTTTGAGTTTCTAGAACATATTACTGTCTACTTACCTTATCACCTCCAGCAGGTCCTGTCATGGCTAGAAGTTCTGGTTTTTGAGTTTCTAGAACATATTACTGTCTACTTACCTTAACACCTCCAGCAGGTCCTGTCATGGTTACAAGTTCTGGTTTTTGAGTTTCTAGAACATATTACTGTCTACTTACCTTACCACCTCCAGCAGGTCCTGTCATGGTTACAAGTTCTGGTTTTTGAGTTTCTAGAACATATTACTGTACACTTACCTTAACACCTCCAGCAGGTCCTGCCATGGCTAGAAACTCTCATTGTTGTGTTTCTAGAACATATTACTATCCCTTACCTTAACACCTCCAGCAGGTCCTGCCATGGCTAGAAGCTCTCATTGTTGTGTTTCTAGAACATATTACTATCCACTTACCTTAACACCTCCAGCAGGTCCTGCCATGGCTAGAAACTCTCATTGTTGTGTTTCTAGAACATATTACTATCCACTTACCTTAACACCTCCAGCAGGTCCTGCCATGGCTAGAAACTCTCATTGTTGTGTTTCTAGAGCAGATTACTATCCATTTACCTTAACACCTCCAGCAGGTCCTGCCATGGCTAGAAGCTCTCATTGTTGTGTTTCTAGAACATATTACTGTCCACTTACCTTACCACCTCCAGTAGGTCCTGCCATGGCTAGAAGCTCTCATTATTGTGTTTCTAGAACATATTACTGTCCACTTACCTTAACACCTCCAGCAGGTCCTGCCATGGCTAGAAGCTCTCATTCTTGTGTTTCTAGAACATAATACTATCCACTTACCTTAACACCTCCAGCAGGTTCTGCCATGGCTAGAAGCTCTCATTGTTGTGTTTCTAGAACATATTACTGTCCACTTACCTTAACACCTCCAGCAGGTCCTGCCATGGCTAGAAGCTCTCATTCTTGTGTTTCTAGAACATAATACTATCCACTTACCTTAACACCTCCAGCAGGTTCTGCCATGGCTAGAAGCTCTCATTGTTGTGTTTCTAGAACATATTACTGTCCACTTACCTTACCACCTCCAGCAGGTCCTGCCATGGCTAGAAGCTCTCATTATTGTGTTTCTAGAACATATTACTGTCCACTTACCTTAACACCTCCAGCAGGTCCTGCCATGGCTAGAAGCTCTCATTATTGTGTTTCTAGAACATATTACTGTCCACTTACCTTAACACCTCCAGCAGGTTCTGCCATGGCTAGAAGCTCTCATTGTTGTGTTTCTAGAACATATTACTGTCCACTTACCTTACCACCTCCAGCAGGTCCTGCCATGGCTAGAAGCTCTCATTGTTGTGTTTCTAGAACAAATTACTGTCCACTTACCTTAACACCTTCAGGAGGTCCTGTCACAGCTACAAGTTCTAGTTGTTGTGCTTCGGGAACATATTACTGTCTACTTACCTTAACACCTCCAGCAGGTCCTGCCAGGGATACAAGTTCTGGTTGATGTGTTTCTAGAACATATTAATGTCCACTTACCTTACCACCTCCAGCAGCACTGTTACGGCTACAAGTTCTGGTTGTTGTGTTTCTAGAACATATTACTGTCTACTTACCTTACCACCTCCAGGAGGTCCTGTCATGGCTACAAGTTCTGGTTGTTGTGTTTCTAGAACATATTACTGTCTACTTACCTTAACACCTCCAGCAGGTCCTGCCAGGGATACAAGTTCTGGTTGATGTGTTTCTAGAACATATTACTGTCTACTTACCTTACCACCTCCAGCAGGACCTGTCATGGCTACAAGTTCTGGTTGTTGTGTTTCTAGAACATATTACCGTCTACTTACCTTACCACCTCCAGGAGGTCCTGTCAAAGCTACAAGTTCTGGTTTTTGTGTTTCTAGAACATATTACTGTCCACTTACTTTATCACCTCCAGCAGGTCCTGTCATGGCTGCAAGTTCTCATTGTTGTGTTTCTAGAACATATTACCGTCTACTTACCTTACCAACTCCAGCAGGTCCTGTCACGTCTACAAGTTCTGGTTGTTGCGTTTCTTGAGTATCTTACTGTCTACTTACCTTATCACCTCCAGCAGGTACTGTCACGGCTACAATTTCTGGTTGATGTGTTTCTAAAACATATTACTGTCTACTTACTTTATCACCTCCAGCAGGTCCTGACACAGCTAACAGTTCTGGTTGTTGTGTTTCTTGAGTATCTTACTGTCTACTTACCTTATCACCTCCAGGAAGTCCTGCCACTGCTACAAGTTCTGATTGTTGTGTTTCTTGAGTATCTTACTGTCTACTTACCTTATCACCTCCAGCAGGTACTGTCACGGCTACAATTTCTGGTTGATGTGTTTCTAAAACATATTACTGTCTACTTACTTTATCACCTCCAGCAGGTCCTGACACAGCTACCAGTTCTGGTTGTTGTGTTTCTTGAGTATCTTACTGACTACTTACCTTATCACCTCCAGCAGGTCCTGCCACTGCTACAAGTTCTGATTGTTGTGTTTCTTGAGTATCTTACTGTCTACTTACCTTATCACCTCCAGCAGGTCCTGTCACGGCTACAATTTCTGGTTGATGTGTTTCTAAAACATATTACCGTCTACTTACCTTATCACCTCCAGCAGGTGCTGTCGCCGCTACAAGTTCTCATTGTTGTGTTTCTAGAACATATTACTGTCTACTTACCTTACCACATCCAGCAGGTCCTGTCACAGCTGCAAGTTCTGGTTGATGTGTTTCTAGAACATATTACTGTCTACTTACCTTACCACCTCCAGTATCTCCTGTCACAGCTACAAGTTCTCATTGTTGTGTTTCTAGAACATATTACTGTCTACTTACCTTACCACGTCCAGTATCTCCTGTCACAGCTACATGTTCTCATTGTTGTGTTTCTAGAACATATTACTGTCTACTTACCTTACCACCTCCAGTATCTCCTGTCACAGCTACAAGTTCTCATTGTTGTGTTTCTAGAACATATTACTGTCTACTTACCTTACCACGTCCAGTAGCTCCAGTCATGGCTACAAGATCTGGTTTTTGTGTTTCTAGAACATATTACTGTCTACTTACCTTACCACGTCCAGTAGCTCCAGTCATGGCTACAAGATCTGGTTTTTGTGTTTCTAGAACATATTACTGTCTACTTACCTTACCACCTCCAGTATCTCCTGTCACAGCTACAAGTTCGCATTGTTGTGTTTCTAGAACATATTACTGTCTACTTACCTTACCACGTCCAGTAGCTCCAGTCATGGCTACAAGATCTGGTTTTTGTGTTTCTAGAACATATTACTGTCTACTTACCTTACCACGTCCAGTAGCTCCAGTCATGGCTACAAGATCTGGTTTTTGTGTTTCTAGAACATATTACTGTCTACTTACCTTACCACGTCCAGTAGCTCCAGTCATGGCTACAAGATCTGGTTTTTGTGTTTCTAGAACATATTACTGTCTACTTACCTTACCACGTCCAGTAGCTCCAGTCATGGCTACAAGATCTGGTTTTTGTGTTTCTAGAACATATTACTGTCTACTTACCTTACCACGTCCAGTAGCTCCAGTCATGGCTACAAGATCTGGTTTTTGTGTTTCTAGAACATATTACTGTCTACTTACCTTACCACGTCCAGTAGCTCCAGTCATGGCTACAAGATCTGGTTTTTGTGTTTCTAGAACATATTACTGTCTACTTACCTTACCACCTCCAGTAGCTACTGTCATGGCTACAAGATCTGGTTTTTGTGTTTCTAGAACATATTACTGTCTACTTACCTTACCACCTCCAGTAGCTACTGTCACAGCTACAAGATCTGGTTTTTGTGTTTCTAGAACATATTACTGTCTACTTACCTTACCACCTCCAGTATCTCCTGTCACAGCTACAAGTTCTCATTGTTGTGTTTCTAGAACATATTACTGTCTACTTACCTTACCACGTCCAGTAGCTCCAGTCATGGCTACAAGATCTGGTTTTTGTGTTTCTAGAACATATTACTGTCTACTTACCTTACCACGTCCAGTAGCTCCAGTCATGGCTACAAGATCTGGTTTTTGTGTTTCTAGAACATATTACTGTCTACTTACCTTACCACGTCCAGTAGCTCCAGTCATGGCTACAAGATCTGGTTTTTGTGTTTCTAGAACATATTACTGTCTACTTACCTTACCACGTCCAGTAGCTCCAGTCATGGCTACAAGATCTGGTTTTTGTGTTTCTAGAACATATTACTGTCTACTTACCTTACCACCTCCAGTATCTCCTGTCACAGCTACAAGTTCTCATTGTTGTGTTTCTAGAACATATTACTGTCTACTTACCTTACCACGTCCAGTAGCTCCAGTCATGGCTACAAGATCTGGTTTTTGTGTTTCTAGAACATATTACTGTCTACTTACCTTACCACGTCCAGTAGCTCCAGTCATGGCTACAAGATCTGGTTTTTGTGTTTCTAGAACATATTACTGTCTACTTACCTTACCACGTCCAGTAGCTCCAGTCATGGCTACAAGATCTGGTTTTTGTGTTTCTAGAACATATTACTGTCTACTTACCTTACCACGTCCAGTAGCTCCAGGCATGGCTACAAGATCTGGTTTTTGTGTTTCTAGAACATATTAGTGTCTACTTACCTTACCACGTCCAGTAGCTCCAGTCATGGCTACAAGATCTGGTTTTTGTGTTTCTAGAACATATTACTGTCTACTTACCTTACCACGTCCAGTAGCTCCAGTCATGGCTACAAGATCTGGTTTTTGTGTTTCTAGAACATATTACTGTCTACTTACCTTACCACGTCCAGTAGCTCCAGTCATGGCTACAAGATCTGGTTTTTGTGTTTCTAGAACATATTACTGTCTACTTACCTTACCACGTCCAGTAGCTCCAGTCATGGCTACAAGATCTGGTTTTTGTGTTTCTAGAACATATTACTGTCTACTTACCTTACCACGTCCAGTAGCTCCAGTCATGGCTACAAGATCTGGTTTTTGTGTTTCTAGAACATATTACTGTCTACTTACCTTACCACGTCCAGTAGCTCCAGTCATGGCTACAAGATCTGGTTTTTGTGTTTCTAGAACATATTACTGTCTACTTACCTTACCACGTCCAGTAGCTCCAGTCATGGCTACAAGATCTGGTTTTTGTGTTTCTAGAACATATTACTGTCTACTTACCTTACCACCTCCAGTAGCTACTGTCATGGCTACAAGATCTGGTTTTTGTGTTTCTAGAACATATTACTGTCTACTTACCTTACCACCTCCAGTAGCTACTGTCACAGCTACAAGATCTGGTTTTTGTGTTTCTAGAACATATTACTGTCTACTTACCTTACCACCTCCAGTATCTCCTGTCACAGCTACAAGTTCTCATTGTTGTGTTTCTAGAACATATTACTGTCTACTTACCTTACCACGTCCAGTAGCTCCAGTCATGGCTACAAGATCTGGTTTTTGTGTTTCTAGAACATATTACTGTCTACTTACCTTACCACGTCCAGTAGCTCCAGTCATGGCTACAAGATCTGGTTTTTGTGTTTCTAGAACATATTACTGTCTACTTACCTTACCACGTCCAGTAGCTCCAGTCATGGCTACAAGATCTGGTTTTTGTGTTTCTAGAACATATTACTGTCTACTTACCTTACCACGTCCAGTAGCTCCAGTCATGGCTACAAGATCTGGTTTTTGTGTTTCTAGAACATATTACTGTCTACTTACCTTACCACCTCCAGTATCTCCTGTCACAGCTACAAGTTCTCATTGTTGTGTTTCTAGAACATATTACTGTCTACTTACCTTACCACGTCCAGTAGCTCCAGTCATGGCTACAAGATCTGGTTTTTGTGTTTCTAGAACATATTACTGTCTACTTACCTTACCACGTCCAGTAGCTACTGTCACAGCTACAAGATCTGGTTTTTGTGTTTCTAGAACATATTACTGTCTACTTACCTTACCACGTCCAGTAGCTCCAGTCATGGCTACAAGATCTGGTTTTTGTGTTTCTAGAACATATTACTGTCTACTTACCTTACCACGTCCAGTAGCTACTGTCATGGCTACAAGATCTGGTTTTGTGTTTCTAGAACATATTACTGTCTACTTACCTTACCACCTCCAGTAGATCCTGTCACAGCTACAAGATCTGGTTTTTGTGTTTCTAGAACATATTACTGTCTACTTACCTTACCACCTCCAGTAGATCCTGTCACAGCTACAAGTTCTGGTTTTTGTGTTTCTAGAACATATTACTGTCTACTTACCTTACCACGTCCAGTAGATCCTGTCATGGCTACAAGATCTGGTTTTTGTGTTTCTAGAACATATTACTGTCTACTTACCTTACCACCTCCAGTAGATCCTGTCATGGCTACAAGATCTGGTTTTTGTGTTTCTAGAACATATTACTGTCTACTTACCTTACCACCTCCAGTAGATCCTGTCATGGCTACAAGATCTGGTTTTTGTGTTTCTAGAAGATATTACTGTCTACTTACCTTACCACCTCCAGTAGATCCTGTCACGGCTACAAGATCCGGTTTTTGTGTTTCTAGAACATATTACTGTCTACTTATCTTACCACGTCCAGTAGCTCCAGTCATGGCTACAAGATCTGGTTTTTGTGTTTCTAGAACATATTACTGTCTACTTACCTTACCACGTCCAGTAGCTCCAGTCATGGCTACAAGATCTGGTTTTTGTGTTTCTAGAACATATTACTGTCTACTTACCTTACCACCTCCAGTAGATCCTGTCACAGCTACAAGATCTGGTTTTTGTGTTTCTAGAACATATTACTGTCTACTTACCTTACCACCTCCAGTAGATCCTGTCATGGCTACAAGATCTGGTTTTTGTGTTTCTAGAACATATTACTGTCTACTTACCTTACCACCTCCAGTAGATCCTGTCATGGCTACAAGATCTGGTTTTTGTGTTTCTAGAACATATTACTGTCTACTTACCTTACCACCTCCAGTAGATCCTGTCACAGCTACAAGTTCTGGTTGATGTGTTTCTAGTACATATTACTGTCTACTTACCTTACCACCTCCAATAGATCCTGTCACAGCTACAAGTTCTGGTTGATGTGTTTCTAGAACATATTACTGTCTACTTACCTTACCACCTCCAGTAGATCCTGTTACACCTACAAGTTCATGTTGATATGTTTCTAGAACATATTACTGTCTACTTAGCTTACCACCTCCAGTAGATCCTGTCACAGCTACAGGTTCTGGTTGATGTGTTTCTAGAACATATTACTGTCTACTTACCTTACCACCTCCAGTAGGTCCTGCCACGTCTAAAAGTTCTGGTTGATGTGTTTCTAGAACATATTACTGTCTACTTACGTTAACACCTCCAGTAGGTCCTGCCACGTCTACAAGTTCTGGTTGATGTGTTTCTAGAACATATTACTGTCTACTTACCTTACCACCTCAGTAGGTCCTGCCACGTCTACAAGTTCTCATTGTTGTGTTTCTAGAACATATTACTGTCTACTTACCTTAACACCTCCATTAGGTCCTGCCAGATCTACAAGTTCTGGTTGATGTGTTTCTAGAACATATTACTGTCTACTTACCTTACCACCTCCAGCAGATCCTGTCATAGCTACAAGTTCTCATTGTTGTGTTTCTAGAACATATTACTGTGTACTTACCTTACCATCTCCAGCACGTCCTGTGACGTCTACAAGTTCTGGTTGATGTGTTTCTAGATCAAATTACTGTCTATTTACCTTAACACTTCCAGCAGTTCCTGCCACAGCTACAAGTTCTCATTGTTGTGTTTCTAGAAGATATTACTGTCTACTTACCTTAACATCCCAGTAGGTCCTGCCACGTCTATAAGTTCTGGTTGAGGTGTTTCTAGAACATATTACTGTCTACTTACCTTACCACCTCCAGTAGGTCCTGCCACGTCTACAAGTTCTGGTTGATATGTTTCTAGAACATATTACTGTCTACTTACCTTACCACCTCCAGCAGGTCCTGTCACAGCTACAAGTTCTGGTTTTTGTGTGTCTTGAATATATTACTGTGTACTTACCTTACCACCTCCAGTAGGTCCTGTCACAGCTACAAGTTCTGGTTTTTGTGTTTCTTGAATATATTACTGTGTACTTACCTTACCACCTCCAGTAGGTCCTGTAACAGCTACAAGTTCTGGTTTTTGTGTTTCTTGAATATATTACTGTGTACTTACCTTACCACCTCCAGCAGGTCCTGTCACAGCTACAAGTTCTGGTTTTTGTGTTTCTTGAATATATTACTGTGTACTTACCTTACCACCTCCAGTAGGTCCTGTCACAGCTACAAGTTCTCATTGTTGTGTTTCTAGAAGATATTACTGTCTACTTACCTTAACACCTCCAGTAGGTCCTGCCACGTCTATAAGTTCTGGTTGAGGTGTTTCTAGAACATATTGCTGTCTACTTACCTTACCACCTCCAGTAGGTCCTGCCACGTCTACAAGTTCTGGTTGATATGTTTCTAGAACATATTACTGTCTACTTACCTTACCACCTCCAGCAGGTCCTGTCACAGCTACAAGTTCTGGTTTTTGTGTTTCTTGAATATATTACTGTGTACTTACCTTACCACCTCCAGCAGGTCCTGTCACAGCTACAAGTTCTGGTTTTTGTGTTTCTTGAATATATTACTGTGTACTTACCTTACCACCTCCAGCAGGTCCTGTCACAGCTACAAGTTCTGGTTTTTGTGTTTCTTGAATATATTACTGTGTACTTACCTTACCACCTCCAGCAGGTCCTGTCACAGCTACAAGTTCTGGTTTTTGTGTTTCTTGAATATATTACTGTGTACTTACCTTACCACCTCCAGCAGGTCCTGTCACAGCTACAAGTTCTGGTTTTTGTGTTTCTTGAATATATTACTGTGTACTTACCTTACCACCTCCAGCAGGTCCTGTCACAGCTACAAGTTCTGGTTTTTGTGTTTCTTGAATATATTACTGTGTACTTACCTTACCACCTCCAGTAGGTCCTGTCACAGCTACAAGTTCTCATTGTTGTGTTTCTAGAAGATATTACTGTCTACTTACCTTAACACCTCCAGTAGGTCCTGCCACGTCTATAAGTTCTGGTTGAGGTGTTTCTAGAACATATTACTGTCTACTTACCTTACCACCTCCAGTAGGTCCTGCCACGTCTACAAGTTCTGGTTGATATGTTTCTAGAACATATTACTGTCTACTTACCTTACCACCTCTAGCAGGTCCTGTCACAGCTACAAGTTCTGGTTTTTGTGTTTCTTGAATATATTACTGTGTACTTACCTTACCACCTCCAGCAGGTCCTGTCACAGCTACAAGTTCTGGTTTTTGTGTTTCTTGAATATATTACTGTGTACTTACCTTACCACCTCCAGCAGGTCCTGTCATGGCTAGAAGTTCTGGTTTTTGAGTTTCTAGAACATATTACTGTCTACTTACCTTAACACCTCCAGCAGGTCCTGTCAAGGCTAGAAGTTCTGGTTTTTGAGTTTCTAGAACATATTACTGTCTACTTACCTTAACACCTCCAGCAGGTCCTGTCATGGCTAGAAGTTCTGGTTTTTGAGTTTCTAGAACATATTACTGTCTACTTACCTTATCACCTCCAGCAGGTCCTGTCATGGCTAGAAGTTCTGGTTTTTGAGTTTCTAGAACATATTACTGTCTACTTACCTTAACACCTCCAGCAGGTCCTGTCATGGTTACAAGTTCTGGTTTTTGAGTTTCTAGAACATATTACTGTCTACTTACCTTACCACCTCCAGCAGGTCCTGTCATGGTTACAAGTTCTGGTTTTTGAGTTTCTAGAACATATTACTGTACACTTACCTTAACACCTCCAGCAGGTCCTGCCATGGCTAGAAACTCTCATTGTTGTGTTTCTAGAACATATTACTATCCCTTACCTTAACACCTCCAGCAGGTCCTGCCATGGCTAGAAGCTCTCATTGTTGTGTTTCTAGAACATATTACTATCCACTTACCTTAACACCTCCAGCAGGTCCTGCCATGGCTAGAAACTCTCATTGTTGTGTTTCTAGAACATATTACTATCCACTTACCTTAACACCTCCAGCAGGTCCTGCCATGGCTAGAAACTCTCATTGTTGTGTTTCTAGAGCAGATTACTATCCATTTACCTTAACACCTCCAGCAGGTCCTGCCATGGCTAGAAGCTCTCATTGTTGTGTTTCTAGAACATATTACTGTCCACTTACCTTACCACCTCCAGCAGGTCCTGCCATGGCTAGAAGCTCTCATTATTGTGTTTCTAGAACATATTACTGTCCACTTACCTTAACACCTCCAGCAGGTCCTGCCATGGCTAGAAGCTCTCATTCTTGTGTTTCTAGAACATAATACTATCCACTTACCTTAACACCTCCAGCAGGTTCTGCCATGGCTAGAAGCTCTCATTGTTGTGTTTCTAGAACATATTACTGTCCACTTACCTTACCACCTCCAGCAGGTCCTGCCATGGCTAGAAGCTCTCATTATTGTGTTTCTAGAACATATTACTGTCCACTTACCTTAACACCTCCAGCAGGTCCTGCCATGGCTAGAAGCTCTCATTATTGTGTTTCTAGAACATATTACTGTCCACTTACCTTAACACCTCCAGCAGGTTCTGCCATGGCTAGAAGCTCTCATTGTTGTGTTTCTAGAACATATTACTGTCCACTTACCTTACCACCTCCAGCAGGTCCTGCCATGGCTAGAAGCTCTCATTGTTGTGTTTCTAGAACAAATTACTGTCCACTTACCTTAACACCTTCAGGAGGTCCTGTCACAGCTACAAGTTCTAGTTGTTGTGCTTCGGGAACATATTACTGTCTACTTACCTTAACACCTCCAGCAGGTCCTGCCAGGGATACAAGTTCTGGTTGATGTGTTTCTAGAACATATTAATGTCCACTTACCTTACCACCTCCAGCAGCACTGTTACGGCTACAAGTTCTGGTTGTTGTGTTTCTAGAACATATTACTGTCTACTTACCTTACCACCTCCAGGAGGTCCTGTCATGGCTACAAGTTCTGGTTGTTGTGTTTCTAGAACATATTACTGTCTACTTACCTTAACACCTCCAGCAGGTCCTGCCAGGGATACAAGTTCTGGTTGATGTGTTTCTAGAACATATTACTGTCTACTTACCTTACCACCTCCAGCAGGACCTGTCATGGCTACAAGTTCTGGTTGTTGTGTTTCTAGAACATATTACCGTCTACTTACCTTACCACCTCCAGGAGGTCCTGTCAAAGCTACAAGTTCTGGTTTTTGTGTTTCTAGAACATATTACTGTCCACTTACTTTATCACCTCCAGCAGGTCCTGTCATGGCTGCAAGTTCTCATTGTTGTGTTTCTAGAACATATTACCGTCTACTTACCTTACCAACTCCAGCAGGTCCTGTCACGTCTACAAGTTCTGGTTGTTGCGTTTCTTGAGTATCTTACTGTCTACTTACCTTATCACCTCCAGCAGGTACTGTCACGGCTACAATTTCTGGTTGATGTGTTTCTAAAACATATTACTGTCTACTTACTTTATCACCTCCAGCAGGTCCTGACACAGCTACCAGTTCTGGTTGTTGTGTTTCTTGAGTATCTTACTGTCTACTTGCCTTATCACCTCCAGCAGGTCCTGCCACTGCTACAAGTTCTGATTGTTGTGTTTCTTGAGTATCTTACTGTCTACTTACCTTATCACCTCCAGCAGGTACTGTCACGGCTACAATTTCTGGTTGATGTGTTTCTAAAACATATTACTGTCTACTTACTTTATCACCTCCAGCAGGTCCTGACACAGCTACCAGTTCTGGTTGTTGTGTTTCTTGAGTATCTTACTGACTACTTACCTTATCACCTCCAGCAGGTCCTGCCACTGCTACAAGTTCTGATTGTTGTGTTTCTTGAGTATCTTACTGTCTACTTACCTTATCACCTCCAGCAGGTCCTGTCACGGCTACAATTTCTGGTTGATGTGTTTCTAAAACATATTACCGTCTACTTACCTTATCACCTCCAGCAGGTGCTGTCGCCGCTACAAGTTCTCATTGTTGTGTTTCTAGAACATATTACTGTCTACTTACCTTACCACATCCAGCAGGTCCTGTCACAGCTGCAAGTTCTGGTTGATGTGTTTCTAGAACATATTACTGTCTACTTACCTTACCACCTCCAGTATCTCCTGTCACAGCTACAAGTTCTCATTGTTGTGTTTCTAGAACATATTACTGACTACTTACCTTACCACGTCCAGTATCTCCTGTCACAGCTACATGTTCTCATTGTTGTGTTTCTAGAACATATTACTGTCTACTTACCTTACCACCTCCAGTATCTCCTGTCACAGCTACAAGTTCTCATTGTTGTGTTTCTAGAACATATTACTGTCTACTTACCTTACCACGTCCAGTAGCTCCAGTCATGGCTACAAGATCTGGTTTTTGTGTTTCTAGAACATATTACTGTCTACTTACCTTACCACGTCCAGTAGCTCCAGTCATGGCTACAAGATCTGGTTTTTGTGTTTCTAGAACATATTACTGTCTACTTACCTTACCACCTCCAGTATCTCCTGTCACAGCTACAAGTTCGCATTGTTGTGTTTCTAGAACATATTACTGTCTACTTACCTTACCACGTCCAGTAGCTCCAGTCATGGCTACAAGATCTGGTTATTGTGTTTCTAGAACATATTACTGTCTACTTACCTTACCACGTCCAGTAGCTCCAGTCATGGCTACAAGATCTGGTTTTTGTGTTTCTAGAACATATTACTGTCTACTTACCTTACCACGTCCAGTAGCTCCAGTCATGGCTACAAGATCTGGTTTTTGTGTTTCTAGAACATATTACTGTCTACTTACCTTACCACGTCCGGTAGCTCCAGTCATGGCTACAAGATCTGGTTTTTGTGTTTCTAGAACATATTACTGTCTACTTACCTTACCACCTCCAGTAGCTACTGTCATGGCTACAAGATCTGGTTTTTGTGTTTCTAGAACATATTACTGTCTACTTACCTTACCACCTCCAGTAGCTACTGTCACAGCTACAAGATCTGGTTTTTGTGTTTCTAGAACATATTACTGTCTACTTACCTTACCACCTCCAGTATCTCCTGTCACAGCTACAAGTTCTCATTGTTGTGTTTCTAGAACATATTACTGTCTACTTACCTTACCACGTCCAGTAGCTCCAGTCATGGCTACAAGATCTGGTTTTTGTGTTTCTAGAACATATTACTGTCTACTTACCTTACCACGTCCAGTAGCTCCAGTCATGGCTACAAGATCTGGTTTTTGTGTTTCTAGAACATATTACTGTCTACTTACCTTACCACGTCCAGTAGCTCCAGTCATGGCTACAAGATCTGGTTTTTGTGTTTCTAGAACATATTACTGTCTACTTACCTTACCACGTCCAGTAGCTCCAGTCATGGCTACAAGATCTGGTTTTTGTGTTTCTAGAACATATTACTGTCTACTTACCTTACCACGTCCAGTAGCTCCAGTCATGGCTACAAGATCTGGTTTTTGTGTTTCTAGAACATATTACTGTCTACTTACCTTACCACGTCCAGTAGCTCCAGTCATGGCTACAAGATCTGGTTTTTGTGTTTCTAGAACATATTACTGTCTACTTACCTTACCACGTCCAGTAGCTCCAGTCATGGCTACAAGATCTGGTTTTTGTGTTTCTAGAACATATTACTGTCTACTTACCTTACCACGTCCAGTAGCTCCAGTCATGGCTACAAGATCTGGTTTTTGTGTCTCTAGAACATATTACTGTCTACTTACCTTACCACGTCCAGTAGCTCCAGGCATGGCTACAAGATCTGGTTTTTGTGTTTCTAGAACATATTACTGTCTACTTACCTTACCACGTCCAGTAGCTCCAGTCATGGCTACAAGATCTGGTTTTTGTGTTTCTAGAACATATTACTGTCTACTTACCTTACCACGTCCAGTAGCTCCAGTCATGGCTACAAGATCTGGTTTTTGTGTTTCTAGAACATATTACTGTCTACTTACCTTACCACGTCCAGTAGCTCCAGTCATGGCTACAAGATCTGGTTTTTGTGTTTATAGAACATATTACTGTCTACTTACCTTACCACGTCCAGTAGCTCCAGTCATGGCTACAAGATCTGGTTTTTGTGTTTCTAGAACATATTACTGTCTACTTACCTTACCACCTCCAGTAGCTACTGTCATGGCTACAAGATCTGGTTTTTGTGTTTCTAGAACATATTACTGTCTACTTACCTTACCACCTCCAGTAGCTACTGTCACAGCTACAAGATCTGGTTTTTGTGTTTCTAGAACATATTACTGTCTACTTACCTTACCACGTCCAGTAGCTCCAGTCATGGCTACAAGATCTGGTTTTTGTGTTTCTAGAACATATTACTGTCTACTTACCTTACCACGTCCAGTAGCTCCAGTCATTGCTACAAGATCTGGTTTTTGTGTTTCTAGAACATATTACTGTCTACTTACCTTACCACCTCCAGTAGCTACTGTCACGGCTACAAGATCTGGTTTTTGTGTTTCTAGAACATATTACTGTCTACTTACCTTACCACCTCCAGTATCTCCTGTCACAGCTACAAGTTCTCATTGTTGTGTTTCTAGAACATATTACTGTCTACTTACCTTACCACGTCCAGTAGCTCCAGTCATGGCTACAAGATCTGGTTTTTGTGTTTCTAGAACATATTACTGTCTACTTACCTTACCACGTCCAGTAGCTCCAGTCATGGCTACAAGATCTGGTTTTTGTGTTTCTAGAACATATTACTGTCTACTTACCTTACCACGTCCAGTAGCTCCAGTCATGGCTACAAGATCTGGTTTTTGTGTTTCTAGAACATATTACTGTCTACTTACCTTACCACCTCCAGTATCTCCTGTCACAGCTACAAGTTCTCATTGTTGTGTTTCTAGAACATATTACTGTCTACTTACCTTACCACGTCCAGTAGCTCCAGTCATGGCTACAAGATCTGGTTTTTGTGTTTCTAGAACATATTACTGTCTACTTACCTTACCACGTCCAGTAGCTCCAGTCATGGCTACAAGATCTGGTTTTTGTGTTTCTAGAACATATTACTGTCTACTTACCTTACCACGTCCAGTAGCTCCAGTCATGGCTACAAGATCTGGTTTTTGTGTTTATAGAACATATTACTGTCTACTTACCTTACCACGTCCAGTAGCTCCAGTCATGGCTACAAGATCTGGTTTTTGTGTTTCTAGAACATATTACTGTCTACTTACCTTACCACCTCCAGTAGCTACTGTCATGGCTACAAGATCTGGTTTTTGTGTTTCTAGAACATATTACTGTCTACTTACCTTACCACCTCCAGTAGCTACTGTCACAGCTACAAGATCTGGTTTTTGTGTTTCTAGAACATATTACTGTCTACTTACCTTACCACGTCCAGTAGCTCCAGTCATGGCTACAAGATCTGGTTTTTGTGTTTCTAGAACATATTACTGTCTACTTACCTTACCACGTCCAGTAGCTCCAGTCATGGCTACAAGATCTGGTTTTTGTGTTTCTAGAACATATTACTGTCTACTTACCTTACCACGTCCAGTAGCTCCAGTCATGGCTACAAGATCTGGTTTTTGTGTTTCTAGAACATATTACTGTCTACTTACCTTACCACCTCCAGTATCTCCTGTCACAGCTACAAGTTCTCATTGTTGTGTTTCTAGAACATATTACTGTCTACTTACCTTACCACGTCCAGTAGCTCCAGTCATGGCTACAAGATCTGGTTTTTGTGTTTCTAGAACATATTACTGTCTACTTACCTTACCACGTCCAGTAGCTCCAGTCATGGCTACAAGATCTGGTTTTTGTGTTTCTAGAACATATTACTGTCTACTTACCTTACCACGTCCAGTAGCTCCAGTCATGGCTACAAGATCTGGTTTTTGTGTTTCTAGAACATATTACTGTCTACTTACCTTACCACGTCCAGTAGCTCCAGGCATGGCTACAAGATCTGGTTTTTGTGTTTCTAGAACATATTAGTGTCTACTTACCTTACCACGTCCAGTAGCTCCAGTCATGGCTACAAGATCTGGTTTTTGTGTTTCTAGAACATATTACTGTCTACTTACCTTACCACGTCCAGTAGCTCCAGTCATGGCTACAAGATCTGGTTTTTGTGTTTCTAGAACATATTACTGTCTACTTACCTTACCACGTCCAGTAGCTCCAGTCATGGCTACAAGATCTGGTTTTTGTGTTTCTAGAACATATTACTGTCTACTTACCTTACCACGTCCAGTAGCTCCAGTCATGGCTACAAGATCTGGTTTTTGTGTTTCTAGAACATATTACTGTCTACTTACCTTACCACGTCCAGTAGCTCCAGTCATGGCTACAAGATCTGGTTTTTGTGTTTCTAGAACATATTACTGTCTACTTACCTTACCACGTCCAGTAGCTCCAGTCATGGCTACAAGATCTGGTTTTTGTGTTTCTAGAACATATTACTGTCTACTTACCTTACCACGTCCAGTAGCTCCAGTCATGGCTACAAGATCTGGTTTTTGTGTTTCTAGAACATATTACTGTCTACTTACCTTACCACCTCCAGTAGCTACTGTCATGGCTACAAGATCTGGTTTTTGTGTTTCTAGAACATATTACTGTCTACTTACCTTACCACCTCCAGTAGCTACTGTCACAGCTACAAGATCTGGTTTTTGTGTTTCTAGAACATATTACTGTCTACTTACCTTACCACCTCCAGTATCTCCTGTCACAGCTACAAGTTCTCATTGTTGTGTTTCTAGAACATATTACTGTCTACTTACCTTACCACGTCCAGTAGCTCCAGTCATGGCTACAAGATCTGGTTTTTGTGTTTCTAGAACATATTACTGTCTACTTACCTTACCACGTCCAGTAGCTCCAGTCATGGCTACAAGATCTGGTTTTTGTGTTTCTAGAACATATTACTGTCTACTTACCTTACCACGTCCAGTAGCTCCAGTCATGGCTACAAGATCTGGTTTTTGTGTTTCTAGAACATATTACTGTCTACTTACCTTACCACGTCCAGTAGCTCCAGTCATGGCTACAAGATCTGGTTTTTGTGTTTCTAGAACATATTACTGTCTACTTACCTTACCACCTCCAGTATCTCCTGTCACAGCTACAAGTTCTCATTGTTGTGTTTCTAGAACATATTACTGTCTACTTACCTTACCACGTCCAGTAGCTCCAGTCATGGCTACAAGATCTGGTTTTTGTGTTTCTAGAACATATTACTGTCTACTTACCTTACCACGTCCAGTAGCTCCAGTCATGGCTACAAGATCTGGTTTTTGTGTTTCTAGAACATATTACTGTCTACTTACCTTACCACGTCCAGTAGCTCCAGTCATGGCTACAAGATCTGGTTTTTGTGTTTCTAGAACATATTACTGTCTACTTACCTTACCACGTCCAGTAGCTCCAGGCATGGCTACAAGATCTGGTTTTTGTGTTTCTAGAACATATTACTGTCTACTTACCTTACCACGTCCAGTAGCTCCAGTCATGGCTACAAGATCTGGTTTTTGTGTTTCTAGAACATATTACTGTCTACTTACCTTACCACGTCCAGTAGCTCCAGTCATGGCTACAAGATCTGGTTTTTGTGTTTCTAGAACATATTACTGTCTACTTACCTTACCACGTCCAAGTAGCTCCAGTCATGGCTACAAGATCTGGTTTTTGTGTTTCTAGAACATATTACTGTCTACTTACCTTACCACGTCCAGTAGCTCCAGTCATGGCTACAAGATCTGGTTTTTGTGTTTCTAGAACATATTACTGTCTACTTACCTTACCACGTCCAGTAGCTCCAGTCATGGCTACAAGATCTGGTTTTTGTGTTTCTAGAACATATTACTGTCTACTTACCTTACCACGTCCAGTAGCTCCAGTCATGGCTACAAGATCTGGTTTTTGTGTTTCTAGAACATATTACTGTCTACTTACCTTACCACGTCCAGTAGCTCCAGTCATGGCTACAAGATCTGGTTTTTGTGTTTATAGAACATATTACTGTCTACTTACCTTACCACGTCCAGTAGCTCCAGTCATGGCTACAAGATCTGGTTTTTGTGTTTCTAGAACATATTACTGTCTACTTACCTTACCACCTCCAGTAGCTACTGTCATGGCTACAAGATCTGGTTTTTGTGTTTCTAGAACATATTACTGTCTACTTACCTTACCACCTCCAGTAGCTACTGTCACAGCTACAAGATCTGGTTTTTGTGTTTCTAGAACATATTACTGTCTACTTACCTTACCACGTCCAGTAGCTCCAGTCATGGCTACAAGATCTGGTTTTTGTGTTTCTAGAACATATTACTGTCTACTTACCTTACCACGTCCAGTAGCTACTGTCATGGCTACAAGATCTGGTTTTGTGTTTCTAGAACATATTACTGTCTACTTACCTTACCACCTCCAGTAGATCCTGTCACAGCTACAAGATCTGGTTTTTGTGTTTCTAGAACATATTACTGTCTACTTACCTTACCACCTCCAGTAGATCCTGTCACAGCTACAAGTTCTGGTTTTTGTGTTTCTAGAACATATTACTGTCTACTTACCTTACCACGTCCAGTAGATCCTGTCATGGCTACAAGATCTGGTTTTTGTGTTTCTAGAACATATTACTGTCTACTTACCTTACCACCTCCAGTAGATCCTGTCATGGATACAAGATCTGGTTTTTGTGTTTCTAGAACATATTACTGTCTACTTACCTTACCACCTCCAGTAGATCCTGTCATGGCTACAAGATCTGGTTTTTGTGTTTCTAGAACATATTACTGTCTACTTACCTTACCACCTCCAGTAGATCCTGTCACGGCTACAAGATCTGGTTTTTGTGTTTCTAGAACATATTACTGTCTACTTATCTTACCACGTCCAGTAGTTCCAGTCATGGCTACAAGATCTGGTTTTTGTGTTTCTAGAACATATTACTGTCTACTTACCTTACCACGTCCAGTAGCTCCAGTCATGGCTACAAGATCTGGTTTTTGTGTTTCTAGAACATATTACTGTCTACTTACCTTACCACCTCCAGTAGATCCTGTCACAGCTACAAGATCTGGTTTTTGTGTTTCTAGAACATATTACTGTCTACTTACCTTACCACCTCCAGTAGATCCTGTCATGGCTACAAGATCTGGTTTTTGTGTTTCTAGAACATATTACTGTCTACTTACCTTACCACCTCCAGTAGATCCTGTCATGGCTACAAGATCTGGTTTTTGTGTTTCTAGAACATATTACTGTCTACTTACCTTACCACCTCCAGTAGATCCTGTCACAGCTACAAGTTCTGGTTGATGTGTTTCTAGTACATATTACTGTCTACTTACCTTACCACCTCCAATAGATCCTGTCACAGCTACAAGTTCTGGTTGATGTGTTTCTAGAACATATTACTGTCTACTTACCTTACCACCTGCAGTAGATCCTGTTACACCTACAAGTTCATGTTGATATGTTTCTAGAACATATTACTGTCTACTTAGCTTACCACCTCCAGTAGATCCTGTCACAGCTACAGGTTCTGGTTGATGTGTTTCTAGAACATATTACTGTCTACTTACCTTACCACCTCCAGTAGGTCCTGCCACGTCTAAAAGTTCTGGTTGATGTGTTTCTAGAACATATTACTGTCTACTTACGTTAACACCTCCAGTAGGTCCTGCCACGTCTACAAGTTCTGGTTGATGTGTTTCTAGAACATATTACTGTCTACTTACCTTACCACCTCAGTAGGTCCTGCCACGTCTACAAGTTCTCATTGTTGTGTTTCTAGAACATATTACTGTCTACTTACCTTAACACCTCCATTAGGTCCTGCCAGATCTACAAGTTCTGGTTGATGTGTTTCTAGAACATATTACTGTCTACTTACCTTACCACCTCCAGCAGATCCTGTCATAGCTACAAGTTCTCATTGTTGTGTTTCTAGAACATATTACTGTGTACTTACCTTACCATCTCCAGCACGTCCTGTGACGTCTACAAGTTCTGGTTGATGTGTTTCTAGATCAAATTACTGTCTATTTACCTTAACACTTCCAGCAGTTCCTGCCACAGCTACAAGTTCTCATTGTTGTGTTTCTAGAAGATATTACTGTCTACTTACCTTAACATCCCAGTAGGTCCTGCCACGTCTATAAGTTCTGGTTGAGGTGTTTCTAGAACATATTACTGTCTACTTACCTTACCACCTCCAGTAGGTCCTGCCACGTCTACAAGTTCTGGTTGATATGTTTCTAGAACATATTACTGTCTACTTACCTTACCACCTCCAGCAGGTCCTGTCACAGCTACAAGTTCTGGTTTTTGTGTTTCTTGAATATATTACTGTGTACTTACCTTACCACCTCCAGTAGGTCCTGTCACAGCTACAAGTTCTGGTTTTTGTGTTTCTTGAATATATTACTGTGTACTTACCTTTCCACCTCCAGTAGGTCCTGTCACAGCTACAAGTTCTGGTTTTTGTGTTTCTTGAATATATTACTGTGTACTTACCTTACCACCTCCAGCAGGTCCTGTCACAGCTACAAGTTCTGGTTTTTGTGTTTCTTGAATATATTACTGTGTACTTACCTTACCACCTCCAGTAGGTCCTGTCACAGCTACAAGTTCTCATTGTTGTGTTTCTAGAAGATATTACTGTCTACTTACCTTAACACCTCCAGTAGGTCCTGCCACGTCTATAAGTTCTGGTTGAGGTGTTTCTAGAACATATTACTGTCTACTTACCTTACCACCTCCAGTAGGTCCTGCCACGTCTACAAGTTCTGGTTGATATGTTTCTAGAACATATTACTGTCTACTTACCTTACCACCTCCAGCAGGTCCTGTCACAGCTACAAGTTCTGGTTTTTGTGTTTCTTGAATATATTACTGTGTACTTACCTTACCACCTCCAGCAGGTCCTGTCACAGCTACAAGTTCTGGTTTTTGTGTTTCTTGAATATATTACTGTGTACTTACCTTACCACCTCCAGCAGGTCCTGTCACAGCTACAAGTTCTGGTTTTTGTGTTTCTTGAATATATTACTGTGTACTTACCTTACCACCTCCAGCAGGTCCTGTCACAGCTACAAGTTCTGGTTTTTGTGTTTCTTGAATATATTACTGTGTACTTACCTTACCACCTCCAGCAGGTCCTGTCACAGCTACAAGTTCTGGTTTTTGTGTTTCTTGAATATATTACTGTGTACTTACCTTACCACCTCCAGCAGGTCCTGTCACAGCTACAAGTTCTGGTTTTTGTGTTTCTTGAATATATTACTGTGTACTTACCTTACCACCTCCAGTAGGTCCTGTCACAGCTACAAGTTCTCATTGTTGTGTTTCTAGAAGATATTACTGTCTACTTACCTTAACACCTCCAGTAGGTCCTGCCACGTCTATAAGTTCTGGTTGAGGTGTTTCTAGAACATATTACTGTCTACTTACCTTACCACCTCCAGTAGGTCCTGCCACGTCTACAAGTTCTGGTTGATATGTTTCTAGAACATATTACTGTCTACTTACCTTACCACCTCTAGCAGGTCCTGTCACAGCTACAAGTTCTGGTTTTTGTGTTTCTTGAATATATTACTGTGTACTTACCTTACCACCTCCAGCAGGTCCTGTCACAGCTACAAGTTCTGGTTTTTGTGTTTCTTGAATATATTACTGTGTACTTACCTTACCACCTCCAGCAGGTCCTGTCACAGCTACAAGTTCTGGTTTTTGTGTTTCTTGAATATATTACTGTGTACTTACCTTACCACCTCCAGCAGGTCCTGTCACAGCTACAAGTTCTGGTTTTTGTGTTTCTTGAATATATTACTGTGTACTTACCTTACCACCTCCAGTAGGTCCTGTCACAGCTACAAGTTCTCATTGTTGTGTTTCTAGAAGATATTACTGTCTACTTACCTTAACACCTCCAGTAGGTCCTGCCACGTCTATAAGTTCTGGTTGAGGTGTTTCTAGAACATATTACTGTCTACTTACCTTACCACCTCCAGTAGGTCCTGCCACGTCTACAAGTTCTGGTTGATATGTTTCTAGAACATATTACTGTCTACTTACCTTACCACCTCCAGCAGGTCCTGTCACAGCTACAAGTTCTGGTTTTTGTGTTTCTTGAATATATTACTGTGTACTTACCTTACCACCTCCAGCAGGTCCTGTCACAGCTACAAGTTCTGGTTTTTGTGTTTCTTGAATATATTACTGTGTACTTACCTTACCACCTCCAGCAGGTCCTGTCACAGCTACAAGTTCTGGTTTTTGTGTTTCTTGAATATATTACTGTGTACTTACCTTACCACCTCCAGCAGGTCCTGTCACAGCTACAAGTTCTGGTTTTTGTGTTTCTTGAATATATTACTGTGTACTTACCTTACCACCTCCAGTAGGTCCTGCCACCTCTACAAGTTCTGGTTGATGTGTTTCTAGAATATATTACTGTCTACTTACCTTACCACCTCCAGCAGGTCCTGTCACAGCTACAAGTTCTGGTTTTTGTGTTTCTTGAATATATCACTGTCTACTTACCTTACCACCTCCAGTAGGTCCTGTCACAGCTACAAGTTCTGGTTTTTGTGTTTCTTGAATATATTACTGTCTACTTACCTTACCACCTCCAGCATGTCCTGTCACAGCTACAAGTTCTGGTTTTTGTGTTTCTTGAATATATTACTGTCTACTTACCTTACCACCTCCAGTAGGTCCTGCCACGGCAACTAGTTCTCCTTGCTGCACTTCCAGACATATGTTTTGTAAAATATATTGTGAAGAATGTCCATCCCATTTTGCATAAATATCCTTTAGAATTACACGGGTGTAAAGTGGAGTCCTTTTTTGCTGACATTTCTCTGATCTACCAGCGTATTCATTCAGCAGTAAAAATCTCTATGAAAACAAAATATAAAGCATATAATTAGGTTTTGTTCCTGCTTTATTGTTAAGAAACTAGGACTAGTTATTGTTAAAGATGGGAAGATGCATAAAAAAAACAAATAAGTGTTGAAGGTGACACATGTGACTAATTGACACAACCTTGGTAAACATTTAAATACACCATTTCCTCATATTTATATACTGGACGTTAAAGTACACAGGTTTGTAAAATGTACTGTTATGTATTTATACAATTAAAAGGCATATTTAACAACAATTTGTTAGCTCTTCACATGCACGTGAGTAAAAACAAGACATTCAGTTGATCACATCAACATACCTTTATCATCCTTAGTGTAAGATGTGTCACCATAACAATTTGCTAGCTCTTCACATGCACGTGAGTAAAAACAAGACATTCAGTTGATCACATCAACATACCTTTATCATCCTTAGTGTAAGATGTGTCACCATAACAATTTGCTAGCTCTTCACATGCACGTGAGTAAAAATAAGACATTCAGTTGATCACATCAACTTGCTGTGATATGTAGAAGGTTTCTCAAGATGTGTGCACTGTATCATCCTTAGTGTAAGATGTGTCACCATAACAATTTGTTAGCTCTTCACATGCACGTGAGTAAAAACAAGACATTCAGTTGATCACATCAACTTGCTGTGATATGTAGAACGTTTCTCAAGATGTGTGGACTGTATCATCCTTAGTGTAAGATGTGTCACCATAAAGTTATTCTTATTTTTAATTTCTCTACCATGTATGTAGTAGGTATTGCATTTCACCCACTAATCCAATACAGAGAATTCACCACAAATACATGTTTTGAGGACCCCTGAATCCAATAAAGCATGTTTACAGAAAGGTTACTGTGTGCATCTGTGAAGGCCATAACTCAAAAACAAAAGTCATATAAATGCTAAACTTAATATTTAGGTTCAGATACAACATGAAGGTTTTCACAAAAATCCCCCACCCCAAATAGCCTTTACATGTAAGAGTTTTTGAAATTTTTGATTTTCTAAAAAATGGCTCAAATAATTCTTATTAAAATACTATATATTAAAGATATTTACTTCACAAATAAAATTCATATCCTGAATAACGTGTGTGGTCCACAAATTTTGTATAATCTTCTATAACTTGTAAATATTAAGCAATTACATAAAAAGATGTAAATCTTTTTTAAACCTCAATTTATTTCAAATAATTTTTTTTGTGAAATAAGCCATTTCAAATTGTTCAATACTTAGCCATTCTTTTAAAGTACTGTGTATTTTCAATTGTTTCTCGCAATGTCATGGAATTTTAAGGCCAGCATAGCATTTAGTTTTAAAACATTTGACTATCGCTATTCCCTTTGTATCTATAATGAAATGTATAATGTTGCTATTTCTGGAAAACTTTATTGCGATTAAAATGAAGTAGATATAAAAATAAATTTCCACAAGATAAATTTGTATACCCACTAATAAGTACTAGAGGGTAGAGAAAGTCATGTGAATGTAACACATCTGATTCCTTTACTTTTTTCAGCAAATATTTGTTGCTACAGACCTTCTAATTAAAACTAGTTACATTAAATGTTAATAATTGATATATATATATATTCAAACTGACACCACATATCCCTACAACATGCACACAGCTAAGAAGGCAATCAACCAAGATTTGAAACTGGACTGTCTGCCAGTCTTGGGGAAGCTATGTACATTTTACATTTTATAAGCATATCTGTCCATGTCGAGCCTTTTTTGGCTGCATTCTGTGAAGGATGTTTTGTAAATTTATGGTTCTTGGCAACAATAATTCTAAATGCCTTTTTATTAGACATTCATCAGCATTAAGCAAGAATGCTACCCATATTTCCCCATAAATGGCTAAAGGGTACTTGATGATTAACTGACAAACCTACATTAAGTTGATGTAACTTAGAAAAATCAATTTGGTTTGTAGAATTTCACAGGATAATGCTTGTTTTTATGAGGGACATTTGGAAATGATTTACAATTACATTGTCTTAAAACTAGTACTCATGTTCTCTCATGGGACAGTACACCATGCACATGCTAGATGGCAGTTGTGAACACAATGTACAGTACAGTGCTTGTTTGTTATTAAGTGGAGAAAGCCATGGACTGCATGGTTATTATGGAGGGAAGCAGTCAAAATAGCAGATATTCATAAATGTTTAACTGTGGCATGTGCTCATGAAGCTCCTGCACAAAAGACCTTACAACTCGATTGCTGGCTTCACCAGTGGAAGGGAATCTGGACATTTGTCAACACTGCAGTCTCCATTGTGTCTGATAGGCGCATAACCTTTAATTAACTGGAATGGCAGACAGGCCATTATTCATGATGATGATTTGATATGAAAAAGATGTGAGCACGTTGGGTTCCATGGGACTTGACACAGGCACAGAAAGAGAACAGAAATAAAGTTGGAAATCAAGATCTTTTGGAGAAACTGGTGACAAACCATGGTGTCACTGCTATAAACCTGAGAAGAAACAGCAAGCCATGCAATGGGAACAACCTAGGCCTCCCTCGCCCAAGAAATTTCATGCAGATAAACTCTGTCTTTTGGAACACTTGTGGCATACTGCTAATGGACTGGCTTCCCAAGTGTCAAACGCAAGGTGTACTGTGGCACCCTTACATGACATAGCCGCAGGATTCAGCAATGGGGACAGGGAAAGTGCACGATAATGCACGGCTCCACACTAGCCAAGTTGACATCAGCAGGTTGTGTTACACCCACCCTTATTCACCGGATCTTGTTTCATCTGATAATGCACGGCTCCACACTAGCCAAGTTGACATCAGCAGGTTGTGTTACACCCACCATTATTCACCAGATCTTGCTTCATCTGATAATGCACGGCTCCACACTAGCCAAGTTGACATCAGCAAGTTCTGATACACCCACCCTTATTCACCGGATCTTGTTTCATCTGATAATGCACGGCTCTACACTAGCCAATTTGACGTCAGCAGGTTGTGATACACCCATCCTTATTCATCGGATCTTGTTTCATCTGATAATGCACGGCTCTACACTAGCCAAGTTGACATCAGGAGATTGTGCTACACCCACCCTTATTCATCGGATCTTGCTTCATCTGATAATGCACGGCTCTACACTAGCCAATTTGACGTCAGCAGGTTGTGATACACCCACCCTTATTCATCGGATCTTGTTTCATCTGATAATGCACGGCTCTACACTAGCCAAGTTGACATCAGCAGATTGTGCTACACCCACCCTTATTCATCGGATCTTGCTTCATCTGATAATGCACGGCTCTACACTAGCCAATTTGACGTCAGCAGGTTGTGATACACCCACCCTTATTCATCGGATCTTGTTTCATCTGATAATGCACGGCTCCACACTAGCCAAGTTGACATCAGCAGGTTCTAATACACCCAACCTTATTCACTGGATCTTGTTTCATCTGATAATGCACGGCTCTACACTAGCCAATTTGACGTCAGCAGGTTGTGATACACCCACCCTTATTCATCGGATCTTGTTTCATCTGATAATGCACGGCTCCACACTAGCCAAGTTGACGTCAGCAGGTTGTGATACACCCACCCTTATTCACTGGATCTTGTTTCATCTGATAATGCACGGCTCCACACTAGCCAAGTTGACATCAGCAGGTTCTAATACACCCAACATTATTCAATGGATCTTGTTTCATCTGATAATGCACGGCTCCACACTAGCCAAGTTGACATCAGCAGGTTCTAATACACCCACCCTTATTCACTGGATCTTGCTTCATCTGATAATGCACGGCTCCACACTAGCCAAGTTGACATCAGCAGGTTCTAATACACCCACCCTTATTCACTGGATCCTGCTTCATCTGATAATGCACGGCTCTACACTAGCCAAGTTGACATCAGCAGGTTCTAATACACCCACCCTTATTCACCGGATCTTGCTTCATCTGATAATGCACGGCTCTACACTAGCCAAGTTGACGTCAGCAGGTTGTGATACACCCACCCTTATTCACTGGATCTTGTTTCATCTGATAATGCACGGCTCCACACTAGCCAAGTTGATATCAGCAGGTTCTAATACACCCAACCTTATTCACTGGATCTAGTTTCATCTGATAATGCACGGCTCTACACTAGCCAAGTTGACGTCAGCAGGTTGTGCTACACCGACCCTTATTCACTGGATCTTGTTTCATCTGATAATGCACGGCTCCACACTAGCCAAGTTGATATCAGCAGGTTCTAATACACCCAACCTTATTCACAGGATCTTGCTTCATCTGATAATGCACGGCTCTACACTAGCCAAGTTGACGTCAGCAGGCTGTGATACACCCACTCTTATTCACTGGATCTTGTTTCATCTGATAATGCACGGCTCCACACTAGCCAAGTTGATATCAGCAGGTTCTAATACACCCACTCTTATTCACTGGATCTTGTTTCATCTGATAATGCACGGCTCCACACTAGCCAAGTTGACATCAGTAGGTTGTGTTACACCCAACCTTATTCATCGGATCTTGCTTCATCTGATAATGCACGGCTCCACATTAGCCAAGTTGACATCAACAGGTTCTAATACACCCAACCTTATTCACTGGATCTTGTTTCACCTGATAATGCACTGCTCCACACTAGCCAAGTTGACATCAGTAGGTTGTGTTACACCCACTCTTATTCACCGGATCTTGTTTCATCTGATAATGCACGGCTCCACACTAGCCAAGTTGACATCAGTAGGTTGTGTTACACCCACCCTTATTCATCGGATCTTGCTTCATCTGATAATGCACGGCTCTACACTAGCCAAGTTGACATCAGCAGGTTCTAATACACCCAACCTTATTCACTGGATCTTGCTTCATCTGATAATGCACGGCTCTACACTAGCCAAGTTGACATCAGCAGGTTCTAATACACCCACTCTTATTCACTGGATCTTGCTTCATCTGATAATGCACGGCTCTACACTAGCCAAGTTGACATCAGCAGGTTCTAATACACCCAACCTTATTCACTGGATCTTGCTTCATCTGATAATGCACGGCTCTACACTAGCCAAGTTGACGTCAGCAGGTTGTGATACACCCACCCTTATTCACTGGATCTTGTTTCATCTGATAATGCACGGCTCCACACTACCCAAGTTGATATCAGCAGGTTCTAATACACCCAACCTTATTCACTGGATCTAGTTTCATCTGATAATGCACGGCTCTACACTAGCCAAGTTGACGTCAGCAGGTTGTGCTACACCGACCCTTATTCACTGGATCTTGTTTCATCTGATAATGCACGGCTCCACACTAGCCAAGTTGATATCAGCAGGTTCTAATACACCCAACCTTATTCACTGGATCTTGCTTCATCTGATAATGCACGGCTCTACACTAGCCAAGTTGACGTCAGCAGGCTGTGATACACGCACTCTTATTCACTGGATCTTGTTTCATCTGATAATGCACGGCTCCACACTAGCCAAGTTGATATCAGCAGGTTCTAATACACCCACTCTTATTCACTGGATCTTGTTTCATCTGATAATGCACGGCTCCACACTAGCCAAGTTGACATCAGTAGGTTGTGTTACACCCAACCTTATTCATCGGATCTTGCTTCATCTGATAATGCACGGCTCCACATTAGCCAAGTTGACATCAACAGGTTCTAATACACCCAACCTTATTCACTGGATCTTGTTTCACCTGATAATGCACTGCTCCACACTAGCCAAGTTGACATCAGTAGGTTGTGTTACACCCACTCTTATTCACCGGATCTTGTTTCATCTGATAATGCACGGCTCCACACTAGCCAAGTTGACATCAGTAGGTTCAATGTTCGGCTACACCCACCCTTATTCACTGGATCTTGCTTCATCTGATAATGCAAGGCTCCACACTAGCCAAGTTGACATCAGTAGGTTGTGTTACACCCACCCTTATTCATCGGATCTTGCTTCATCTGATAATGCACGGCTCCACACTAGCCAAGTTGACATCAGCAGGTTGTGTTACACCTACCCTTATTCATCGGATCTTTCTTCATCTGATAATGCACGGCTCCACACTAGCCAAGTTGACATCAGTAGGTTCAATGTTCGGCTACACCCAACCTTATTCACTGGATCTTGCTTCATCTGATAATGCACGGCTCCACACTAGCCAAGTTGACATCAGTAGGTTGTGTTACACCCACCCTTATTCATCGGATCTAGCTTCATCTGATAATGCACGGCTCCACACTAGCCAAGTTGACATCAGTAGGTTGTGTTACACCCACCCTTATTCATCGGATCTTGCTTCATCTGATAATGCACTGCCCCACACCAGCCAAGTTGACTTCAGCAGGTTCAATTTTCGGCTACACCCACCCTTATTCATCGGATCTTGCTTCATCTGATAATGCACGGCTCCACACTAGCCAAGTTGACATCAGTAGGTTGTGTTACACCCACCCTTATTCATCGGAGCTTGCTTCATCTGATAATGCACGGCTCCACACTAGCCAAGTTGACATCAGCAGGTTCAATGTTCGGCTACACCCACCCTTATTCATCGGATCTTTCTTCATCTGTTAATGCACGGCTCCACACTAGCCAAGTTGACATCAGTAGGTTCAATGTTCGGCTACACCCACCCTTATTCACTGGATCTTGCTTCATCTGATAATGCACGGCTCCACACTAGCCAAGTTGACATCAGTAGGTTGTGTTACACCCACCCTTATTCACTGGATCTTGCTTCATCTGATAATGCACGGCTCCACACTAGCCAAGTTGACATCAGTAGGTTGTGTTACACCCACCCTTATTCATCGGATCTTGCTTCATCTGATAATGCACGGCTCCACACTAGCCAAGTTGACATCAGCAGGTTCAACGTTCGGCTACGCCCACCCTTATTCACCGGATCTTGCTTCATCTAATAATGCACGGCTCCACACTAGCCAAGTTGACGTCAGCAGGTTGTGCTACACCCACCCTTATTCACTGGATCTTGCTTCATCTGATAATGCACTGCCCCACACCAGCCAAGTTGACATCAGCAGGTTCAATGTTCGGCTACACCCACACCTATTCACCGGATCTTGCTTCATCTGATAATGCACGGCTCCACACCAGCCAAGTTGACATCAGCAGGTTCAATGTTCGGCTACACCCACCCTTATTCACCGGATTTTGCTTCATCTGATAATGCACGGCTCTACACCAGCCAAGTTGACATCAGCAGGTTCAATGTTCTGCTACACCCACTCTTATTCACCGGATCTTGCTTCATCTGATAATGCACGGCTCCACATTAGCCAAGTTGATGACAACAGATTGTGCTACACCCACCCTTATTCACCGGATCTTGCTTCACCTGATAATGCACGGCTCTACAATAGCCAAGTTGACATCAGCAGGTTCTAATACACCCACCCTTATTCACTGGATCTTGCTTCATCTGATAATGCACGGCTCAACACTAGCCAAGTTGACATCAGCAGGTTCTGATACACCCTCCCTTATTCACTGGATCTTGCTTCATGTGATAATGCACGGCTCCACACTAGCCAAGTTGACATCAGCATGTTCAATGTTCTGCTACACCCACTCTTATTCACCGGATCTTGCTTCATCTGATAATGCACGACTCTACACTAGCCAAGTTGATGACAGCAGATTGTGCTACACCCACCCTTATTCATCGGATCTTGCTTCATCTGATAATGCACGGCTCTACAGTAGCCAAGTTGATGACAGCAGAGTGTGCTACACCCACCCTTATTCACCGGATCTTGCTTCATCTGATAATGCACGGCTCTACACTAGCCAAGTTGATGACAGCAAATTGTGCTACACCCACCCTTATTCATCGGATCTTGCTTCATCTGATAATGCACGGCTCTACGCTAGCCAAGTTGATGACAGCAGATTGTGCTACACCCACCCTTATTCATCGGATCTTGCTTCATCTGATAATGCACGGCTCTACACTAGCCAAGTTGATGACAGCAGATTGTGCTACACCCACCCTTATTCATCGGATCTTGCTTCATCTGATAATGCACGGCTCCACACTAGCCAAGTTGATGACAGCAGGTTGTGCTACACCCACCCTTATTCATCGGAACTTGCTTCATCTGATAATGCACGGCTCCACACTAGCCAAGTTGACGTCAGCAGGTTGTGCTACACCCACCCTTATTCATCGGATCTTGCTTCATCTGATAATGCACGGCTCCACAATAGCCAAGTTGACGTCAGCAGGTTGTGCTACACCCACCCTTATGATCTGGATCTTGCTTCATCTGATAATGCACGGCTCCACACTAGCCAAGTTGATGACAGCAGGTTGTGCTACACCCACGCTTATTCATCGGATCTTGCTTCATCTGATAATGCACGGCTCCACACTAGCCAAGTTGACGTCAGCAGGTTGTGCTACACCCACCCTTATTCATCGGATCTTGCTTCATCTGATAACGCACGGCTCCACACTAGCCAAGTTGATGACAGTAGGTTGTGCTACACCCACCCTTATTCATCGGATCTTGCTTCATCTGATAATGCACGGCTCTACACTAGCCAAGTTGATGGCAGCAGATTGTGCTACACCCACCCTTATTCATCGGATCTTGTGTCATCTGATAATGCACGGCTCTACACTAGCCAAGTTGATGACAGCAGATTGTGCTACACCCACTCTTATTCAACGGATCTTGCTTCATCTGATAATGCACGGCTCTACACTAGCCAAGTTGATGGCAGCAGATTGTGCTACACCCACCCTTATTCATCGGATCTTGCTTCATCTGATAATGCACGGCTCTTTACTAGCCAAGTTGATGACAGCAGATTGTGCTACACCCACTCTTATTCAACGGATCTTGCTTCATCTGATAATGCACGGCTCTACACTAGCCAAGTTGACATCAGCAGGTTGTGCTACACCCACCCTTATTCATCGGATCTTGCTTCATCTGATAATGCACGGCTCTACACTAGCCAAGTTGATGACATCACATTGTGCTACACCCACCCTTATTCATCGGATCTTGCTTCATCTGATAATGCACGGCTCTACACTAGCCAAGTTGACATCAGCAGATTGTGCTACACCCACCCTTATTCATCGGATCTTGCTTCATCTGATAATGCACGGCTCCACACTAGCCAAGTTGATGACAGCAGGTTGTGCTACACCCACCCTTATTCATCGGATCTTGCTTCATCTGATAATGCACGGCTCCACACTAGCCAAGTTGATGACAGCAGGTTGTGCTACACCCACCCTTATTCATCGGATCTTGCTTCATCTGATAATGCACGGCTCCACACTAGCCAAGTTTATGACAACAGATTGTGCTACAGCCACCCTTATTCATCGGATCTTGCTTCACCTGATAATGCACGGCTCTACACTAGCCAAGTTGATGACAGCAGATTGTGCTACACCCACCCTTATTCATCGGATCTTGCTTCATCTGATAATGCACGGCTCCACACTAGCCAAGTTTATGACAACAGATTGTGCTACACCCACCCTTATTCATCGGATCTTGCTTCATCTGATAATGCACGGCTCTACACTAGCCAAGTTGATGACAGCAGATTGTGCTACACCCACTCTTATTCATCGGATCTTGCTTCATCTGATAATGCTCCGCTCCACACTAGCCAAGTTGATGACAGCAGATTGTGCTACACCCACCCTTATTCATCGGATCTTGCTTCACCTGATAATGCACGGCTCTACACTAGCCAAGTTGATGACAGCAGATTGTGCTACACCCACCCTTATTCATCGGATCTTGCTTCATCTGATAATGCACGGCTCTACACTAACCAAGTTGATGACAGCAGGTTGTGCTACACCCACCCTTATTCACCGGATCTTGCTTCATCTGATAATGCACGCCTCTACACTAGCCAAGTTGACATCAGCAGATTGTGCTACACCCACCCTTATTCACCGGATCTTGCTTCATCTGATAATGCACGGCTCTACACTAGCCAAGTTGACCTCAGCAGGTTGTGTTACACCCACCCTTATTCACTGGATCTTGCTTCATCTGATAATGCACGGCTCTACACTAGCCAAGTTGACATCAGCAGATTGTGCTACACCCACCCTTATTCACCGGATCTTGCTTCATCTGATAATGCACGGCTCTAAACTAGCCAAGTTGACATCAGCAGGTTGTGCTACTCCCACCCTTATTCAAAGGATCTTGCTTCATCTGATAATGCACGGCTCTACACTAGCCAAGTTGATGACAGCAGATTGTGCTACACCCACCCTTATTCATCGGATCTTGCTTCATTTGATAATGCACGGCTCTACACTAGCCAAGTTGACATCAGCAGGTTCTAATACACCCACCCTTATTCACTGGATCCTGCTTCATCTGATAATGCACGGCTCTACACTATCCAAGTTGACATCAGCAGGTTCTAATACACCCACCCTTATTCATCGGATCTTGCTTCATCTGATAATGCACGGCTCTACACTAGCCAAGTTGACATCAGCACATTGTGCTACACCCACCCTTATTCATCGGATCTTGCTTCATCTGATAATGCACGGCTTTACACTAGCCAAGTTGATGACAGCAGATTGTGCTACACCCATCCTTATTCATCGGATCTTGCTTCATCTGATAATGCACGGCTCTACACTAGCCAAGTTGATGATAGCAGGTTGTGCTACACCCACCCTGTTCACTGGATCTTGCTTCATCTGATAATGCACGGCTCTACACTAGCCAAGTTGACATCAGCAGGTTGTGCTACTCCCACCCTTATTCATCGGATCTTGCTTCATCTGATAATGCACGGCTCTACACTAGCCAAGTTGATGACAGCAGATTGTGCTACACCCACCCTTATTCATCGGATCTTGCTTCATCTGATAATGCACGGCTCTACACTAGCCAAGTTGACATCAGCAGATTGTGCTACACCCATCCTTATTCATCGGACCTTGCTTCATCTGATAATGCACGGCTCTACACTAGCCAAGGTGATGAAATCAGCAGGTTCAATGTTCGGCTACACCCACCCTTATTCATCGGATTTTGCTTCATCTGATAATGCACGGCTCTACACTAGCCATGTTGATGACAGCAGATTGTGCTACACCCACTCTTATTCACTGGATCTTGTTTCATCTGATAATGCACGGCTCCACACTAGCCAAGTTGATATCAGCAGGTTCTAATACACCCACTCTTATTCACTGGATCTTGTTTCATCTGATAATGCACGGCTCCACACTAGCCAAGTTGACATCAGTAGGTTGTGTTACACCGAACCTTATTCATCGGATCTTGCTTCATCTGATAATGCACGGCTCCACATTAGCCAAGTTGACATCAACAGGTTCTAATACACCCAACCTTATTCACTGGATCTTGTTTCACCTGATAATGCACTGCTCCACACTAGCCAAGTTGACATCAGTAGGTTGTGTTACACCCACTCTTATTCACCGGATCTTGTTTCATCTGATAATGCACGGCTCCACACTAGCCAAGTTGACATCAGTAGGTTCAATGTTCGGCTACACCCACCCTTATTCACTGGATCTTGCTTCATCTGATAATGCAAGGCTCCACACTAGCCAAGTTGACATCAGTAGGTTGTGTTACACCCACCCTTATTCATCGGATCTTGCTTCATCTGATAATGCACGGCTCCACACTAGCCAAGTTGACATCAGCAGGTTGTGTTACACCCACCCTTATTCATCGGATCTTTCTTCATCTGATAATGCACGGCTCCACACTAGCCAAGTTGACATCAGTAGGTTCAATGTTCGGCTACACCCAACCTTATTCACTGGATCTTGCTTCATCTGATAATGCACGGCTCCACACTAGCCAAGTTGACATCAGTAGGTTGTGTTACACCCACCCTTATTCATCGGATCTAGCTTCATCTGATAATGCACGGCTCCACACTAGCCAAGTTGACATCAGTAGGTTGTGTTACACCCACCCTTATTCATCGGATCTTGCTTCATCTGATAATGCACTGCCCCACACCAGCCAAGTTGACTTCAGCAGGTTCAATTTTCGGCTACACCCACCCTTATTCATCGGATCTTGCTTCATCTGATAATGCACGGCTCCACACTAGCCAAGTTGACATCAGTAGGTTGTGTTACACCCACCCTTATTCATCGGAGCTTGCTTCATCTGATAATGCACGGCTCCACACTAGCCAAGTTGACATCAGCAGGTTCAATGTTCGACTACACCCACCCTTATTCATCGGATCTTTCTTCATCTGTTAATGCACGGCTCCACACTAGCCAAGTTGACATCAGTAGGTTCAATGTTCGGCTACACCCACCCTTATTCACTGGATCTTGCTTCATCTGATAATGCACGGCTCCACACTAGCCAAGTTGACATCAGTAGGTTGTGTTACACCCACCCTTATTCACTGGATCTTGCTTCATCTGATAATGCACGGCTCCACACTAGCCAAGTTGACATCAGTAGGTTGTGTTACACCCACCCTTATTCATCGGATCTTGCTTCATCTGATAATGCACGGCTCCACACTAGCCAAGTTGACATCAGCAGGTTCAACGTTCGGCTACGCCCACCCTTATTCACCGGATCTTGCTTCATCTAATAATGCACGGCTCCACACTAGCCAAGTTGACGTCAGCAGGTTGTGCTACACCCACCCTTATTCACTGGATCTTGCTTCATCTGATAATGCACTGCCCCACACCAGCCAAGTTGACATCAGCAGGTTCAATGTTCGGCTACACCCACACCTATTCACCGGATCTTGCTTCATCTGATAATGCACGGCTCCACACCAGCCAAGTTGACATCAGCAGGTTCAATGTTCGGCTACACCCACCCTTATTCACCGGATTTTGCTTCATCTGATAATGCACGGCTCTACACCAGCCAAGTTGACATCAGCAGGTTCAATGTTCTGCTACACCCACTCTTATTCACCGGATCTTGCTTCATCTGATAATGCACGGCTCCACATTAGCCAAGTTGATGACAACAGATTGTGCTACACCCACCCTTATTCACCGGATCTTGCTTCACCTGATAATGCACGGCTCTACAATAGCCAAGTTGACATCAGCAGGTTCTAATACACCCACCCTTATTCACTGGATCTTGCTTCATCTGATAATGCACGGCTCAACACTAGCCAAGTTGACATCAGCAGGTTCTGATACACCCTCCCTTATTCACTGGATCTTGCTTCATCTGATAATGCACGGCTCCACACTAGCCAAGTTGACATCAGCATGTTCAATGTTCTGCTACACCCACTCTTATTCACCGGATCTTGCTTCATCTGATAATGCACGACTCTACACTAGCCAAGTTGATGACAGCAGATTGTGCTACACCCACCCTTATTCATCGGATCTTGCTTCATCTGATAATGCACGGCTCTACAGTAGCCAAGTTGATGACAGCAGAGTGTGCTACACCCACCCTTATTCACCGGATCTTGCTTCATCTGATAATGCACGGCTCTACACTAGCCAAGTTGATGACAGCAAATTGTGCTACACCCACCCTTATTCATCGGATCTTGCTTCATCTGATAATGCACGGCTCTACGCTAGCCAAGTTGATGACAGCAGATTGTGCTACACCCACCCTTATTCATCGGATCTTGCTTCATCTGATAATGCACGGCTCTACACTAGCCAAGTTGATGACAGCAGATTGTGCTACACCCACCCTTATTCATCGGATCTTGCTTCATCTGATAATGCACGGCTCCACACTAGCCAAGTTGATGACAGCAGGTTGTGCTACACCCACCCTTATTCATCGGAACTTGCTTCATCTGATAATGCACGGCTCCACACTAGCCAAGTTGACGTCAGCAGGTTGTGCTACACCCACCCTTATTCATCGGATCTTGCTTCATCTGATAATGCACGGCTCCACAATAGCCAAGTTGACGTCAGCAGGTTGTGCTACACCCACCCTTATGATCTGGATCTTGCTTCATCTGATAATGCACGGCTCCACACTAGCCAAGTTGATGACAGCAGGTTGTGCTACACCCACGCTTATTCATCGGATCTTGCTTCATCTGATAATGCACGGCTCCACACTAGCCAAGTTGACGTCAGCAGGTTGTGCTACACCCACCCTTATTCATCGGATCTTGCTTCATCTGATAACGCACGGCTCCACACTAGCCAAGTTGATGACAGTAGGTTGTGCTACACCCACCCTTATTCATCGGATCTTGCTTCATCTGATAATGCACGGCTCTACACTAGCCAAGTTGATGGCAGCAGATTGTGCTACACCCACCCTTATTCATCGGATCTTGTGTCATCTGATAATGCACGGCTCTACACTAGCCAAGTTGATGACAGCAGATTGTGCTACACCCACTCTTATTCAACGGATCTTGCTTCATCTGATAATGCACGGCTCTACACTAGCCAAGTTGATGGCAGCAGATTGTGCTACACCCACCCTTATTCATCGGATCTTGCTTCATCTGATAATGCACGGCTCTTTACTAGCCAAGTTGATGACAGCAGATTGTGCTACACCCACTCTTATTCAACGGATCTTGCTTCATCTGATAATGCACGGCTCTACACTAGCCAAGTTGACATCAGCAGGTTGTGCTACACCCACCCTTATTCATCGGATCTTGCTTCATCTGATAATGCACGGCTCTACACTAGCCAAGTTGATGACATCACATTGTGCTACACCCACCCTTATTCATCGGATCTTGCTTCATCTGATAATGCACGGCTCTACACTAGCCAAGTTGACATCAGCAGATTGTGCTACACCCACCCTTATTCATCGGATCTTGCTTCATCTGATAATGCACGGCTCCACACTAGCCAAGTTGATGACAGCAGGTTGTGCTACACCCACCCTTATTCATCGGATCTTGCTTCATCTGATAATGCACGGCTCCACACTAGCCAAGTTGATGACAGCAGGTTGTGCTACACCCACCCTTATTCATCGGATCTTGCTTCATCTGATAATGCACGGCTCCACACTAGCCAAGTTTATGACAACAGATTGTGCTACAGCCACCCTTATTCATCGGATCTTGCTTCACCTGATAATGCACGGCTCTACACTAGCCAAGTTGATGACAGCAGATTGTGCTACACCCACCCTTATTCATCGGATCTTGCTTCATCTGATAATGCACGGCTCCACACTAGCCAAGTTTATGACAACAGATTGTGCTACACCCACCCTTATTCATCGGATCTTGCTTCATCTGATAATGCACGGCTCTACACTAGCCAAGTTGATGACAGCAGATTGTGCTACACCCACTCTTATTCATCGGATCTTGCTTCATCTGATAATGCTCCGCTCCACACTAGCCAAGTTGATGACAGTAGGTTGTGCTACACCCACCCTTATTCATCGGATCTTGCTTCACCTGATAATGCACGGCTCTACACTAGCCAAGTTGATGACAGCAGATTGTGCTACACCCACCCTTATTCATCGGATCTTGCTTCATCTGATAATGCACGGCTCTACACTAACCAAGTTGATGACAGCAGGTTGTGCTACACCCACCCTTATTCACCGGATCTTGCTTCATCTGATAATGCACGCCTCTACACTAGCCAAGTTGACATCAGCAGATTGTGCTACACCCACCCTTATTCACCGGATCTTGCTTCATCTGATAATGCACGGCTCTACACTAGCCAAGTTGACCTCAGCAGGTTGTGTTACACCCACCCTTATTCACTGGATCTTGCTTCATCTGATAATGCACGGCTCTACACTAGCCAAGTTGACATCAGCAGATTGTGCTACACCCACCCTTATTCACCGGATCTTGCTTCATCTGATAATGCACGGCTCTAAACTAGCCAAGTTGACATCAGCAGGTTGTGCTACTCCCACCCTTATTCAAAGGATCTTGCTTCATCTGATAATGCACGGCTCTACACTAGCCAAGTTGATGATTTCAGATTGTGCTACACCCACCCTTATTGATCGGATCTTGCTTCATTTGATAATGCACGGCTCTACACTAGCCAAGTTGACATCAGCAGGTTCTAATACACCCACCCTTATTCACTGGATCCTGCTTCATCTGATAATGCACGTCTCTACACTATCCAAGTTGACATCAGCAGGTTCTAATACACCCACCCTTATTCATCGGATCTTGCTTCATCTGATAATGCACGGCTCTACACTAGCCAAGTTGACATCAGCACATTGTGCTACACCCACCCTTATTCATCGGATCTTGCTTCATCTGATAATGCACGGCTTTACACTAGCCAAGTTGATGACAGCAGATTGTGCTACACCCATCCTTATTCATCGGATCTTGCTTCATCTGATAATGCACGGCTCTACACTAGCCAAGTTGATGATAGCAGGTTGTGCTACACCCACCCTGTTCACTGGATCTTGCTTCATCTGATAATGCACGGCTCTACACTAGCCAAGTTGACATCAGCAGGTTGTGCTACTCCCACCCTTATTCATCGGATCTTGCTTCATCTGATAATGCACGGCTCTACACTAGCCAAGTTGATGACAGCAGATTGTGCTACACCCACCCTTATTCATCGGATCTTGCTTCATCTGATAATGCACGGCTCTACACTAGCCAAGTTGACATCAGCAGATTGTGCTACACCCATCCTTATTCATCGGACCTTGCTTCATCTGATAATGCACGGCTCTACACTAGCCAAGGTGATGAAATCAGCAGGTTCAATGTTCGGCTACACCCACCCTTATTCATCGGATTTTGCTTCATCTGATAATGCACGGCTCTACACTAGCCATGTTGATGACAGCAGATTGTGCTACACCCACTCTTATTCACTGGATCTTGTTTCATCTGATAATGCACGGCTCCACACTAGCCAAGTTGATATCAGCAGGTTCTAATACACCCACTCTTATTCACTGGATCTTGTTTCATCTGATAATGCACGGCTCCACACTAGCCAAGTTGACATCAGTAGGTTGTGTTACACCCAACCTTATTCATCGGATCTTGCTTCATCTGATAATGCACGGCTCCACATTAGCCAAGTTGACATCAACAGGTTCTAATACACCCAACCTTATTCACTGGATCTTGTTTCACCTGATAATGCACTGCTCCACACTAGCCAAGTTGACATCAGTAGGTTGTGTTACACCCACTCTTATTCACCGGATCTTGTTTCATCTGATAATGCACGGCTCCACACTAGCCAAGTTGACATCAGTAGGTTCAATGTTCGGCTACACCCACCCTTATTCACTGGATCTTGCTTCATCTGATAATGCAAGGCTCCACACTAGCCAAGTTGACATCAGTAGGTTGTGTTACACCCACCCTTATTCATCGGATCTTGCTTCATCTGATAATGCACGGCTCCACACTAGCCAAGTTGACATCAGCAGGTTGTGTTACACCCACCCTTATTCATCGGATCTTTCTTCATCTGATAATGCACGGCTCCACACTAGCCAAGTTGACATCAGTAGGTTCAATGTTCGGCTACACCCAACCTTATTCACTGGATCTTGCTTCATCTGATAATGCACGGCTCCACACTAGCCAAGTTGACATCAGTAGGTTGTGTTACACCCACCCTTATTCATCGGATCTAGCTTCATCTGATAATGCACGGCTCCACACTAGCCAAGTTGACATCAGTAGGTTGTGTTACACCCACCCTTATTCATCGGATCTTGCTTCATCTGATAATGCACTGCCCCACACCAGCCAAGTTGACTTCAGCAGGTTCAATTTTCGGCTACACCCACCCTTATTCATCGGATCTTGCTTCATCTGATAATGCACGGCTCCACACTAGCCAAGTTGACATCAGTAGGTTGTGTTACACCCACCCTTATTCATCGGAGCTTGCTTCATCTGATAATGCACGGCTCCACACTAGCCAAGTTGACATCAGCAGGTTCAATGTTCGGCTACACCCACCCTTATTCATCGGATCTTTCTTCATCTGTTAATGCACGGCTCCACACTAGCCAAGTTGACATCAGTAGGTTCAATGTTCGGCTACACCCACCCTTATTCACTGGATCTTGCTTCATCTGATAATGCACGGCTCCACACTAGCCAAGTTGACATCAGTAGGTTGTGTTACACCCACCCTTATTCACTGGATCTTGCTTCATCTGATAATGCACGGCTCCACACTAGCCAAGTTGACATCAGTAGGTTGTGTTACACCCACCCTTATTCATCGGATCTTGCTTCATCTGATAATGCACGGCTCCACACTAGCCAAGTTGACATCAGCAGGTTCAACGTTCGGCTACGCCCACCCTTATTTACCGGATCTTGCTTCATCTAATAATGCACGGCTCCACACTAGCCAAGTTGACGTCAGCAGGTTGTGCTACACCCACCCTTATTCACTGGATCTTGCTTCATCTGATAATGCACTGCCCCACACCAGCCAAGTTGACATCAGCAGGTTCAATGTTCGGCTACACCCACACCTATTCACCGGATCTTGCTTCATCTGATAATGCACGGCTCCACACCAGCCAAGTTGACATCAGCAGGTTCAATGTTCGGCTACACCCACCCTTATTCACCGGATTTTGCTTCATCTGATAATGCACGGCTCTACACCAGCCAAGTTGACATCAGCAGGTTCAATGTTCTGCTACACCCACTCTTATTCACCGGATCTTGCTTCATCTGATAATGCACGGCTCCACATTAGCCAAGTTGATGACAACAGATTGTGCTACACCCAACCTTATTCACGGGATCTTGCTTCATCTGATAATGCACGGCTCTACACTAGCCAAGTTGACATCAGCAGGTTCTAATACACCCACCCTTATTCACTGGATCTTGCTTCATCTGATAATGCACGGCTCAACACTAGCCAAGTTGACATCAGCAGGTTCTGATACACACTCCCTTATTCACTGGATCTTGCTTCATCTGATAATGCACGGCTCCACACTAGCCAAGTTGACATCAGCATGTTCAATGTTCTGCTACACCCACTCTTATTCACCGGATCTTGCTTCATCTGATAATGCACGACTCTACACTAGCCAAGTTGATGACAGCAGATTGTGCTACACCCACCCTTATTCATCGGATCTTGCTTCATCTGATAATGCACGGCTCTACAGTAGCCAAGTTGATGACAGCAGATTGTGCTACACCCACCCTTATTCACCGGATCTTGCTTCATCTGATAATGCACGGCTCTACACTAGCCAAGTTGATGACAGCAAATTGTGCTACACCCACCCTTATTCATCGGATCTTGCTTCATCTGATAATGCACGGCTCTACGCTAGCCAAGTTGATGACAGCAGATTGTGCTACACCCACCCTTATTCATCGGATCTTGCTTCATCTGATAATGCACGGCTCTACACTAGCCAAGTTGATGACAGCAGATTGTGCTACACCCACCCTTATTCATCGGATCTTGCTTCATCTGATAATGCACGGCTCCACACTAGCCAAGTTGATGACAGCAGGTTGTGCTACACCCACCCTTATTCATCGGAACTTGCTTCATCTGATAATGCACGGCTCCACACTAGCCAAGTTGACGTCAGCAGGTTGTGCTACACCCACCCTTATTCATCGGATCTTGCTTCATCTGATAATGCACGGCTCCACAATAGCCAAGCTGACGTCAGCAGGTTGTGCTACACCCACCCTTATGATCTGGATCTTGCTTCAACTGATAATGCACGGCTCCACACTAGCCAAGTTGATGACAGCAGGTTGTGCTACACCCACGCTTATTCATCGGATCTTGCTTCATCTGATAATGCACGGCTCCACACTAGCCAAGTTGACGTCAGCAGGTTGTGCTACACCCACCCTTATTCATCGGATCTTGCTTCATCTGATAACGCACGGCTCCACACTAGCCAAGTTGATGACAGTAGGTTGTGCTACACCCACCCTTATTCATCGGATCTTGCTTCATCTGATAATGCACGGCTCTACACTAGCCAAGTTGATGGCAGCAGATTGTGCTACACCCACCCTTATTCATCGGATCTTGTGTCATCTGATAATGCACGGCTCTACACTAGCCAAGTTGATGACAGCAGATTGTGCTACACCCACTCTTATTCAACGGATCTTGCTTCATCTGATAATGCACGGCTCTACACTAGCCAAGTTGACATCAGCAGGTTGTGCTACACCCACCCTTATTCATCGGATCTTGCTTCATCTGATAATGCACGGCTCTACACTAGCCAAGTTGATGACAGCACATTGTGCTACACCCACCCTTATTCATCGGATCTTGCTTCATCTGATAATGCACGGCTCTACACTAGCCAAGTTGAAATCAGCAGATTGTGCTACAGCCACCCTTATTCATCGGATCTTGCTTCATCTGATAATGCACGGCTCCACACTAGCCAAGTTGATGACAGCAGGTTGTGCTACACCCACCCTTATTCATCGGATCTTGCTTCATCTGATAATGCACGGCTCCACACTAGCCAAGTTGATGACAGCAGGTTGTGCTACACCCACCCTTATTCATCGGATCTTGCTTCATCTGATAATGCACGGCTCCACACTAGCCAAGTTTATGACAACAGATTGTGCTACACCCACCCTTATTCATCGGATCTTGCTTCACCTGATAATGCACGGCTCTACACTAGCCAAGTTGATGACAGCAGATTGTGCTACACCCACCCTTATTCATCGGATCTTGCTTCATCTGATAATGCACGGCTCCACACTAGCCAAGTTTATGACAACAGATTGTGCTACACCCACCCTTATTCATCGGATCTTGCTTCATCTGATAATGCACGGCTCTACACTAGCCAAGTTGATGACAGCAGATTGTGCTACACCCACTCTTATTCATCGGATCTTGCTTCATCTGATAATGCTCCGCTCCACACTAGCCAAGTTGATGACAGCAGATTGTGCTACACCCACCCTTATTCATCGGATCTTGCTTCACCTGATAATGCACGGCTCTACACTAGCCAAGTTGATGACAGCAGATTGTGCTACACCCACCCTTATTCATCGGATCTTGCTTCATCTGATAATGCACGGCTCTACACTAACCAAGTTGATGACAGCAGGTTGTGCTACACCCACCCTTATTCACCGGATCTTGCTTCATCTGATAATGCACGCCTCTACACTAGCCAAGTTGACATCAGCAGAAGGTGCTACACCCACCCTTATTCACCGGATCTTGCTTCATCTGATAATGCACGGCTCTACACTAGCCAAGTTGACCTCAGCAGGTTGTGTTACACCCACCCTTATTCACTGGATCTTGCTTCATCTGATAATGCACGGCTCTACACTAGCCAAGTTGACATCAGCAGATTGTGCTACACCCACCCTTATTCACCGGATCTTGCTTCATCTGATAATGCACGGCTCTAAACTAGCCAAGTTGACATCAGCAGGTTGTGCTACTCCCACCCTTATTCAAAGGATCTTGCTTCATCTGATAATGCACGGCTCTACACTAGCCAAGTTGATGACAGCAGATTGTGCTACACCCACCCTTATTCATCGGATCTTGCTTCATCTGATAATGCACGGCTCTACACTAGCCAAGTTGACATCAGCAGGTTCTAATACACCCACCCTTATTCACTGGATCCTGCTTCATCTGATAATGCACGGCTCTACACTATCCAAGTTGACATCAGCAGGTTCTAATACACCCACCCTTATTCATCGGATCTTGCTTCATCTGATAATGCACGGCTCTACACTAGCCAAGTTGACATCAGCACATTGTGCTACACCCACCCTTATTCATCGGATCTTGTTTCATCTGATAATGCACGGCTTTACACTAGCCAAGTTGATGACAGCAGATTGTGCTACACCCATCCTTATTCATCGGATCTTGCTTCATCTGATAATGCACGGCTCTACACTAGCCAAGTTGATGATAGCAGGTTGTGCTACACCCACCCTGTTCACTGGATCTTGCTTCATCTGATAATGCACGGCTCTACACTAGCCAAGTTGACATCAGCAGGTTGTGCTACTCCCACCCTTATTCATCGGATCTTGCCTCATCTGATAATGCACGGCTCTACACTAGCCAAGTTGACATCAGCAGATTGTGCTACACCCATCCTTATTCATCGGACCTTGCTTCATCTGATAATGCACGGCTCTACACTAGCCAAGGTGATGAAATCAGCAGGTTCAATGTTCGGCTACACCCACCCTTATTCATCGGATTTTGCTTCATCTGATAATGCACGGCTCTACACTAGCCATGTTGATGACAGCAGATTGTGCTACACCCACCCTTATTCATCGGATCTTGCTTCATCTGATAATGCACGGCTCTACACTAGCCAAGTTGACATCAGCAGATTGTGCTACACCCACCCTTATTCATCGGACCTTGCTTCATCTGATAATGCACGGCTCTACAATAGCCAAGTTGATGACAACAGCAGGTTCAATGTTCGGCTACACCACCTATTCATCGGATCTTGCTTCATCTGATAATGCACGGCTCCACACTAGCCACGTTGACATCAGCAGGTTCAATGTTCGGCTACACCCACCCTTATTCACCGGATCTTGCTTCATCTGATAATGCACGGCTCCACAATAGCCAAGTTGACGTCAGCAGGTTGTGCTACACCCACCCTTATGATCTGGATCTTGCTTCATCTGATAATGCACGGCTCCACACTAGCCAAGTTGATGACAGCAGGTTGTGCTACACCCACGCTTATTCATCGGATCTTGCTTCATCTGATAATGCACGGCTCCACACTAGCCAAGTTGACGTCAGCAGGTTGTGCTACACCCACCCTTATTCATCGGATCTTGCTTCATCTGATAACGCACGGCTCCACACTAGCCAAGTTGATGACAGTAGGTTGTGCTACACCCACCCTTATTCATCGGATCTTGCTTCATCTGATAATGCACGGCTCTACACTAGCCAAGTTGATGGCAGCAGATTGTGCTACACCCACCCTTATTCATCGGATCTTGTGTCATCTGATAATGCACGGCTCTACACTAGCCAAGTTGATGACAGCAGATTGTGCTACACCCACTCTTATTCAACGGATCTTGCTTCATCTGATAATGCACGGCTCTACACTAGCCAAGTTGATGGCAGCAGATTGTGCTACACCCACCCTTATTCATCGGATCTTGCTTCATCTGATAATGCACGGCTCTTTACTAGCCAAGTTGATGACAGCAGATTGTGCTACACCCACTCTTATTCAACGGATCTTGCTTCATCTGATAATGCACGGCTCTACACTAGCCAAGTTGACATCAGCAGGTTGTGCTACACCCACCCTTATTCATCGGATCTTGCTTCATCTGATAATGCACGGCTCTACACTAGCCAAGTTGATGACATCACATTGTGCTACACCCACCCTTATTCATCGGATCTTGCTTCATCTGATAATGCACGGCTCTACACTAGCCAAGTTGACATCAGCAGATTGTGCTACACCCACCCTTATTCATCGGATCTTGCTTCATCTGATAATGCACGGCTCCACACTAGCCAAGTTGATGACAGCAGGTTGTGCTACACCCACCCTTATTCATCGGATCTTGCTTCATCTGATAATGCACGGCTCCACACTAGCCAAGTTGATGACAGCAGGTTGTGCTACACCCACCCTTATTCATCGGATCTTGCTTCATCTGATAATGCACGGCTCCACACTAGCCAAGTTTATGACAACAGATTGTGCTACAGCCACCCTTATTCATCGGATCTTGCTTCACCTGATAATGCACGGCTCTACACTAGCCAAGTTGATGACAGCAGATTGTGCTACACCCACCCTTATTCATCGGATCTTGCTTCATCTGATAATGCACGGCTCCACACTAGCCAAGTTTATGACAACAGATTGTGCTACACCCACCCTTATTCATCGGATCTTGCTTCATCTGATAATGCACGGCTCTACACTAGCCAAGTTGATGACAGCAGATTGTGCTACACCCACTCTTATTCATCGGATCTTGCTTCATCTGATAATGCTCCGCTCCACACTAGCCAAGTTGATGACAGCAGATTGTGCTACACCCACCCTTATTCATCGGATCTTGCTTCACCTGATAATGCACGGCTCTACACTAGCCAAGTTGATGACAGCAGATTGTGCTACACCCACCCTTATTCATCGGATCTTGCTTCATCTGATAATGCACGGCTCTACACTAACCAAGTTGATGACAGCAGGTTGTGCTACACCCACCCTTATTCACCGGATCTTGCTTCATCTGATAATGCACGCCTCTACACTAGCCAAGTTGACATCAGCAGATTGTGCTACACCCACCCTTATTCACCGGATCTTGCTTCATCTGATAATGCACGGCTCTACACTAGCCAAGTTGACCTCAGCAGGTTGTGTTACACCCACCCTTATTCACTGGATCTTGCTTCATCTGATAATGCACGGCTCTACACTAGCCAAGTTGACATCAGCAGATTGTGCTACACCCACCCTTATTCACCGGATCTTGCTTCATCTGATAATGCACGGCTCTAAACTAGCCAAGTTGACATCAGCAGGTTGTGCTACTCCCACCCTTATTCAAAGGATCTTGCTTCATCTGATAATGCACGGCTCTACACTAGCCAAGTTGATGATTTCAGATTGTGCTACACCCACCCTTATTGATCGGATCTTGCTTCATTTGATAATGCACGGCTCTACACTAGCCAAGTTGACATCAGCAGGTTCTAATACACCCACCCTTATTCACTGGATCCTGCTTCATCTGATAATGCACGGCTCTACACTATCCAAGTTGACATCAGCAGGTTCTAATACACCCACCCTTATTCATCGGATCTTGCTTCATCTGATAATGCACGGCTCTACACTAGCCAAGTTGACATCAGCACATTGTGCTACACCCACCCTTATTCATCGGATCTTGCTTCATCTGATAATGCACGGCTTTACACTAGCCAAGTTGATGACAGCAGATTGTGCTACACCCATCCTTATTCATCGGATCTTGCTTCATCTGATAATGCACGGCTCTACACTAGCCAAGTTGATGATAGCAGGTTGTGCTACACCCACCCTGTTCACTGGATCTTGCTTCATCTGATAATGCACGGCTCTACACTAGCCAAGTTGACATCAGCAGGTTGTGCTACTCCCACCCTTATTCATCGGATCTTGCTTCATCTGATAATGCACGGCTCTACACTAGCCAAGTTGATGACAGCAGATTGTGCTACACCCACCCTTATTCATCGGATCTTGCTTCATCTGATAATGCACGGCTCTACACTAGCCAAGTTGACATCAGCAGATTGTGCTACACCCATCCTTATTCATCGGACCTTGCTTCATCTGATAATGCACGGCTCTACACTAGCCAAGGTGATGAAATCAGCAGGTTCAATGTTCGGCTACACCCACCCTTATTCATCGGATTTTGCTTCATCTGATAATGCACGGCTCTACACTAGCCATGTTGATGACAGCAGATTGTGCTACACCCACTCTTATTCACTGGATCTTGTTTCATCTGATAATGCACGGCTCCACACTAGCCAAGTTGATATCAGCAGGTTCTAATACACCCACTCTTATTCACTGGATCTTGTTTCATCTGATAATGCACGGCTCCACACTAGCCAAGTTGACATCAGTAGGTTGTGTTACACCCAACCTTATTCATCGGATCTTGCTTCATCTGATAATGCACGGCTCCACATTAGCCAAGTTGACATCAACAGGTTCTAATACACCCAACCTTATTCACTGGATCTTGTTTCACCTGATAATGCACTGCTCCACACTAGCCAAGTTGACATCAGTAGGTTGTGTTACACCCACTCTTATTCACCGGATCTTGTTTCATCTGATAATGCACGGCTCCACACTAGCCAAGTTGACATCAGTAGGTTCAATGTTCGGCTACACCCACCCTTATTCACTGGATCTTGCTTCATCTGATAATGCAAGGCTCCACACTAGCCAAGTTGACATCAGTAGGTTGTGTTACACCCACCCTTATTCATCGGATCTTGCTTCATCTGATAATGCACGGCTCCACACTAGCCAAGTTGACATCAGCAGGTTGTGTTACACCCACCCTTATTCATCGGATCTTTCTTCATCTGATAATGCACGGCTCCACACTAGCCAAGTTGACATCAGTAGGTTCAATGTTCGGCTACACCCAACCTTATTCACTGGATCTTGCTTCATCTGATAATGCACGGCTCCACACTAGCCAAGTTGACATCAGTAGGTTGTGTTACACCCACCCTTATTCATCGGATCTAGCTTCATCTGATAATGCACGGCTCCACACTAGCCAAGTTGACATCAGTAGGTTGTGTTACACCCACCCTTATTCATCGGATCTTGCTTCATCTGATAATGCACTGCCCCACACCAGCCAAGTTGACTTCAGCAGGTTCAATTTTCGGCTACACCCACCCTTATTCATCGGATCTTGCTTCATCTGATAATGCACGGCTCCACACTAGCCAAGTTGACATCAGTAGGTTGTGTTACACCCACCCTTATTCATCGGAGCTTGCTTCATCTGATAATGCACGGCTCCACACTAGCCAAGTTGACATCAGCAGGTTCAATGTTCGGCTACACCCACCCTTATTCATCGGATCTTTCTTCATCTGTTAATGCACGGCTCCACACTAGCCAAGTTGACATCAGTAGGTTCAATGTTCGGCTACACCCACCCTTATTCACTGGATCTTGCTTCATCTGATAATGCACGGCTCCACACTAGCCAAGTTGACATCAGTAGGTTGTGTTACACCCACCCTTATTCACTGGATCTTGCTTCATCTGATAATGCACGGCTCCACACTAGCCAAGTTGACATCAGTAGGTTGTGTTACACCCACCCTTATTCATCGGATCTTGCTTCATCTGATAATGCACGGCTCCACACTAGCCAAGTTGACATCAGCAGGTTCAACGTTCGGCTACGCCCACCCTTATTCACCGGATCTTGCTTCATCTAATAATGCACGGCTCCACACTAGCCAAGTTGACGTCAGCAGGTTGTGCTACACCCACCCTTATTCACTGGATCTTGCTTCATCTGATAATGCACTGCCCCACACCAGCCAAGTTGACATCAGCAGGTTCAATGTTCGGCTACACCCACACCTATTCACCGGATCTTGCTTCATCTGATAATGCACGGCTCCACACCAGCCAAGTTGACATCAGCAGGTTCAATGTTCGGCTACACCCACCCTTATTCACCGGATTTTGCTTCATCTGATAATGCACGGCTCTACACCAGCCAAGTTGACATCAGCAGGTTCAATGTTCTGCTACACCCACTCTTATTCACCGGATCTTGCTTCATCTGATAATGCACGGCTCCACATTAGCCAAGTTGATGACAACAGATTGTGCTACACCCAACCTTATTCACGGGATCTTGCTTCATCTGATAATGCACGGCTCTACACTAGCCAAGTTGACATCAGCAGGTTCTAATACACCCACCCTTATTCACTGGATCTTGCTTCATCTGATAATGCACGGCTCAACACTAGCCAAGTTGACATCAGCAGGTTCTGATACACACTCCCTTATTCACTGGATCTTGCTTCATCTGATAATGCACGGCTCCACACTAGCCAAGTTGACATCAGCATGTTCAATGTTCTGCTACACCCACTCTTATTCACCGGATCTTGCTTCATCTGATAATGCACGACTCTACACTAGCCAAGTTGATGACAGCAGATTGTGCTACACCCACCCTTATTCATCGGATCTTGCTTCATCTGATAATGCACGGCTCTACAGTAGCCAAGTTGATGACAGCAGATTGTGCTACACCCACCCTTATTCACCGGATCTTGCTTCATCTGATAATGCACGGCTCTACACTAGCCAAGTTGATGACAGCAAATTGTGCTACACCCACCCTTATTCATCGGATCTTGCTTCATCTGATAATGCACGGCTCTACGCTAGCCAAGTTGATGACAGCAGATTGTGCTACACCCACCCTTATTCATCGGATCTTGCTTCATCTGATAATGCACGGCTCTACACTAGCCAAGTTGATGACAGCAGATTGTGCTACACCCACCCTTATTCATCGGATCTTGCTTCATCTGATAATGCACGGCTCCACACTAGCCAAGTTGATGACAGCAGGTTGTGCTACACCCACCCTTATTCATCGGAACTTGCTTCATCTGATAATGCACGGCTCCACACTAGCCAAGTTGACGTCAGCAGGTTGTGCTACACCCACCCTTATTCATCGGATCTTGCTTCATCTGATAATGCACGGCTCCACAATAGCCAAGCTGACGTCAGCAGGTTGTGCTACACCCACCCTTATGATCTGGATCTTGCTTCAACTGATAATGCACGGCTCCACACTAGCCAAGTTGATGACAGCAGGTTGTGCTACACCCACGCTTATTCATCGGATCTTGCTTCATCTGATAATGCACGGCTCCACACTAGCCAAGTTGACGTCAGCAGGTTGTGCTACACCCACCCTTATTCATCGGATCTTGCTTCATCTGATAACGCACGGCTCCACACTAGCCAAGTTGATGACAGTAGGTTGTGCTACACCCACCCTTATTCATCGGATCTTGCTTCATCTGATAATGCACGGCTCTACACTAGCCAAGTTGATGGCAGCAGATTGTGCTACACCCACCCTTATTCATCGGATCTTGTGTCATCTGATAATGCACGGCTCTACACTAGCCAAGTTGATGACAGCAGATTGTGCTACACCCACTCTTATTCAACGGATCTTGCTTCATCTGATAATGCACGGCTCTACACTAGCCAAGTTGACATCAGCAGGTTGTGCTACACCCACCCTTATTCATCGGATCTTGCTTCATCTGATAATGCACGGCTCTACACTAGCCAAGTTGATGACAGCACATTGTGCTACACCCACCCTTATTCATCGGATCTTGCTTCATCTGATAATGCACGGCTCTACACTAGCCAAGTTGAAATCAGCAGATTGTGCTACAGCCACCCTTATTCATCGGATCTTGCTTCATCTGATAATGCACGGCTCCACACTAGCCAAGTTGATGACAGCAGGTTGTGCTACACCCACCCTTATTCATCGGATCTTGCTTCATCTGATAATGCACGGCTCCACACTAGCCAAGTTGATGACAGCAGGTTGTGCTACACCCACCCTTATTCATCGGATCTTGCTTCATCTGATAATGCACGGCTCCACACTAGCCAAGTTTATGACAACAGATTGTGCTACACCCACCCTTATTCATCGGATCTTGCTTCACCTGATAATGCACGGCTCTACACTAGCCAAGTTGATGACAGCAGATTGTGCTACACCCACCCTTATTCATCGGATCTTGCTTCATCTGATAATGCACGGCTCCACACTAGCCAAGTTTATGACAACAGATTGTGCTACACCCACCCTTATTCATCGGATCTTGCTTCATCTGATAATGCACGGCTCTACACTAGCCAAGTTGATGACAGCAGATTGTGCTACACCCACTCTTATTCATCGGATCTTGCTTCATCTGATAATGCTCCGCTCCACACTAGCCAAGTTGATGACAGCAGATTGTGCTACACCCACCCTTATTCATCGGATCTTGCTTCACCTGATAATGCACGGCTCTACACTAGCCAAGTTGATGACAGCAGATTGTGCTACACCCACCCTTATTCATCGGATCTTGCTTCATCTGATAATGCACGGCTCTACACTAACCAAGTTGATGACAGCAGGTTGTGCTACACCCACCCTTATTCACCGGATCTTGCTTCATCTGATAATGCACGCCTCTACACTAGCCAAGTTGACATCAGCAGATGGTGCTACACCCACCCTTATTCACCGGATCTTGCTTCATCTGATAATGCACGGCTCTACACTAGCCAAGTTGACCTCAGCAGGTTGTGTTACACCCACCCTTATTCACTGGATCTTGCTTCATCTGATAATGCACGGCTCTACACTAGCCAAGTTGACATCAGCAGATTGTGCTACACCCACCCTTATTCACCGGATCTTGCTTCATCTGATAATGCACGGCTCTAAACTAGCCAAGTTGACATCAGCAGGTTGTGCTACTCCCACCCTTATTCAAAGGATCTTGCTTCATCTGATAATGCACGGCTCTACACTAGCCAAGTTGATGACAGCAGATTGTGCTACACCCACCCTTATTCATCGGATCTTGCTTCATCTGATAATGCACGGCTCTACACTAGCCAAGTTGACATCAGCAGGTTCTAATACACCCACCCTTATTCACTGGATCCTGCTTCATCTGATAATGCACGGCTCTACACTATCCAAGTTGACATCAGCAGGTTCTAATACACCCACCCTTATTCATCGGATCTTGCTTCATCTGATAATGCACGGCTCTACACTAGCCAAGTTGACATCAGCACATTGTGCTACACCCACCCTTATTCATCGGATCTTGTTTCATCTGATAATGCACGGCTTTACACTAGCCAAGTTGATGACAGCAGATTGTGCTACACCCATCCTTATTCATCGGATCTTGCTTCATCTGATAATGCACGGCTCTACACTAGCCAAGTTGATGATAGCAGGTTGTGCTACACCCACCCTGTTCACTGGATCTTGCTTCATCTGATAATGCACGGCTCTACACTAGCCAAGTTGACATCAGCAGGTTGTGCTACTCCCACCCTTATTCATCGGATCTTGCCTCATCTGATAATGCACGGCTCTACACTAGCCAAGTTGACATCAGCAGATTGTGCTACACCCATCCTTATTCATCGGACCTTGCTTCATCTGATAATGCACGGCTCTACACTAGCCAAGGTGATGAAATCAGCAGGTTCAATGTTCGGCTACACCCACCCTTATTCATCGGATTTTGCTTCATCTGATAATGCACGGCTCTACACTAGCCATGTTGATGACAGCAGATTGTGCTACACCCACCCTTATTCATCGGATCTTGCTTCATCTGATAATGCACGGCTCTACACTAGCCAAGTTGACATCAGCAGATTGTGCTACACCCACCCTTATTCATCGGACCTTGCTTCATCTGATAATGCACGGCTCTACAATAGCCAAGTTGATGACAACAGCAGGTTCAATGTTCGGCTACACCACCTATTCATCGGATCTTGCTTCATCTGATAATGCACGGCTCCACACTAGCCACGTTGACATCAGCAGGTTCAATGTTCGGCTACACCCACCCTTATTCACCGGATCTTGCTTCATCTGATAATGTACGGCTCCACACTAGCCAAGTTGATGACAGCAGATTGTGCTACAGCCACTCTTATTCATCGGATCTTGCTTCATCTGATAATGCACGGCTCTACACTAGCCAAGTTGATGACATCAGCAGGTTCAATGTTCGGCTACACCCACCCTTATTCATTGGATCTTGCTTCATCTGATAATGCACGGCTCCACACTAGCCAAGTTGACATCAGTAGGTTGTGTTACACCCACCCTTATTCATCGGATCTTGCTTCATCTGATAATGCACGGCTACACACTAGCCAAGTTGATGACAGCAGATTGTGCTACACCCACCCTTATTCATCGGATCTTGCTTCATCTGATAATGCACGACTCCACACTAGCCAAGTTGATGACAGCAGATTGTGCTACACCCACCCTTATTCACCGGATCTTGCTTCATCTGATAATGCACGGCTCTACACTAGCCAAGTTGATGACAGTAGATTGTGCTACACCCACCCTTATTCACCGGATCTTGCTTCATCTGATAATGCACGGCTCCACACTAGCCAAGTTGATGACAGAAGATTGTGCTACACCCACCCTTATTCATCGGATCTTGCTTCATCTGATAATGCACGGCTCTACACTAGCCAAGTTGACATCAGCAGGTTGTGCTACACCCACCCTTATTCATCGGATCTTGCTTCATCTGATAATGCACGGCTCTACACTAGCCAAGTTGACATCAGCAGATTGCGCTACACCCACTCTTTTTCACCGGATCTTGCTTCATCTGATAATGCACGGCTCCACACTAGCCAAGTTGATGACAGCAGGTTGTGCTACACCCACCCTTATTCACCGGATCTTGCTTCATCTGATAATGCACGGCTCTACACTAGCCAAGTTGACATCAGCAGATTGTGCTACACCCACTCTTATTCACCGGATCTTGCTTCATCTGATAATGCACGGCTCCACACTAGCCAAGTTGATGACAGCAGATTGTGCTACACCCACCCTTATTCACCGGATCTTGCTTCATCTGATAATGCACGGCTCTACACTAGCCAAGTTGACGTCAGCAGATTGTGCTACACCCACCCTTATTCACCGGATCTTGCTTTATCTGATAATGCACGGCTCTACACTAGCCAAGTTGATGACAGCAGATTGTGCTACACCCACCCTTATTCACCGGATCTTGCTTCATCTAATAATGCACGGCTCCACACTAGCCAAGTTGATGACAGCAGATTGTGCTACACCCACCCTTATTCATCGGATCTTGCTTCATCTGAGAATGCACGGCTCCACACTAGCCACGTTGATGACAGCAGATTGTGCTACACCCACCCTTATTCATCGGATCTTGTTTCATCTGATAATGCACGGCTCTACACTAGCCAAGTTGATGACAGCAGATTGTGCTACTCCCACCCTTATTCATCGGATCTTGCTTCATCTGATAATGCACGGCTCTACACTAGCCAAGTTGACGTCAGCAGATTGTGCTACACCCACCCTTATTCACCGAATCTTGCTTCATCTGATAATGCACGGCTCTACACTAGCCAAGTTGATGACAGCAGATTGTGCTACACCCACCCTTATTCACCGAATCTTGCTTCATCTGATAATGCACGGATCCACACTAGCCAAGTTGATGACAGCAGATTGTGCTACACCCACTCTTATTCATCGGATCTTGCTTCATCTGATAATGCACCGCTCTACACTAGCCAAGTTGACATCAGCAGATTGTGCTACACCCACTCTTATTCACCGGATCTTGCTTCATCTGATAATGCACGGCTCCACACTAGCCAAGTTGATGACAACAGATTGTGCTACCCCCACCCTTATTCACCGGATCTTGCTTCATCTGATAATGCACGGCTCTACACTAGCCAAGTTGACGTCAGCAGATTGTGCTACACGCACCCTTATTCACCGGATCTTGCTTCATCTGAGAATGCACGGCTCCACACTAGCCACGTTGATGACAGCAGATTGTGCTACACCCACCCTTATTCATCGGATCTTGTTTCATCTGATAATGCACGGCTCTACACTAGCCAAGTTGATGACAGCAGATTGTGCTACTCCCACCCTTATTCATCGGATCTTGCTTCATCTGATAATGCACGGCTCTACACTAGCCAAGTTGACGTCAGCAGATTGTGCTACACCCACCCTTATTCACCGAATCTTGCTTCATCTGATAATGCACGGCTCTACACTAGCCAAGTTGATGACAGCAGATTGTGCTACACCCACCCTTATTCACCGAATCTTGCTTCATCTGATAATGCACGGATCCACACTAGCCAAGTTGATGACAGCAGATTGTGCTACACCCACTCTTATTCATCGGATCTTGCTTCATCTGATAATGCACCGCTCTACACTAGCCAAGTTGACATCAGCAGATTGTGCTACACCCACTCTTATTCACCGGATCTTGCTTCATCTGATAATGCACGGCTCCACACTAGCCAAGTTGATGACAACAGATTGTGCTACCCCCACCCTTATTCACCGGATCTTGCTTCATCTGATAATGCACGGCTCTACACTAGCCAAGTTGACGTCAGCAGATTGTGCTACACGCACCCTTATTCACCGGATCTTGCTTCATCTGATAATGCACGGCTCCACACTAGCCACGTTGATGACAGCAGATTGTGCTACACCCACCCTTATTCATCGGATCTTGTTTCATCTGATAATGCACGGCTCTACACCAGCCAAGTTGATGACAGCAGATTGTGCTACTCCCACCCTTATTCACCGGATCTTGCTTCACCTGATAATGCACGGCTCCACACTAGCCAAGTTGATGACAGCAGATTGTGCTACACCCACTCTTATTCATCGGATCTTGCTTCATCTGATAATGCACGGCTCTAGACTAGCCAAGTTGATGACAGCAGATTGTGCTACACCCACCCTTATTCATCGGATCTTGCTTCATCTGATAATGCATGGCTCTGCACTAGCCAAGTTGACATCAGCAGATTGTGCTACACCCACCCTTATTCATCGGATCTTGCTTCATGTGATAATGCACGGCTCCACACTAGCCAAGTTGATGACAGCAGATTGTGTTACACCCACCCTTATTCATCGGATCTTGCTTCATCTGATAATGCACGGTTCCACACTAGCCAAGTTGATGACAACAGATTGTGCTACACCCACCCTTATTCACCGGATCTTGCTTCATCTGATAATGCACGGCTCTACACTAGCCAAGTTGATGACAGCAGATTGTGCTACACCCACTCTTATTCATTGGATCTTGCTTCATCTGATAATGCTTTATTGAACAGCATGGAGGACACGCTGCAAGGTAAAAGGTTCGGCAATAGCGAGCAATTGTAGGCAGGTTTCCATGAGTGGGTGTGTATTAGCCCAAACAATGTTTCTGTGACACAATAATGAAGGTGTCTACAGTGTATTCACACTGGTGGGGAGAGATCCCATGTTCATTAATAAGTAAGGTACAAAAACTGCTCTTGTAAATGATTTCCAAACCCACTCATATATACAACACTCTGGTCACAGTAATACCTTCACAGTGGACTTTCTTGTAAAAATATATAACGTAGCTGACGATACTTCTAGAATGGTACAACTGCAGCAGATGTACAAAATAAAGCAAACATATTATTAGAACATACCTATCTGAGCTAGAAATGTTACTAAACACAAATAAAAGGAATGGGTGCAAATTGGAATAAACAATAAAATAGAGACAAACATAACACTAGCAATAAAAAATGCACAAATTTTCTAAGTAGTGCAGACAAAATTTTGGGATTAGTTATAGAGAATAGTTTGAAATGGAATAAACATGTGCAAAAGATTAGGTACAAAATTATTAAGGGTATATATGTGCTAAGACAGGTAATGCATTTCTTGGATGAAGACGTACTGTAAACGTATATTATGCTTTTATCTACTCACATCTAAATTATGGGATCATCTTATGGGGAGCAGCAGGAAAGAAACAGAGGTTAAGAATATTTAGGTTACAGAAAAGAGCAATAAAAATAATTAAACAAATTTCAAGAAGAAATACATGTAATAGCAGTTTTAAAAGACTCAGAATCCTGACACTATACTGTTTTATTAATGAATGATGGATGGGTAAGTAGATTACGGAATATTTTGGAGAAAAATGGGTTAGGAGATATATGGAGAAGGAGAGAAAATAACGTAAAACATTTTTGGAAAAAGGCAAGGAAAAGACTGGAAGATATATAAATACAAATCATGTTCAGTGAGATTGCCGAAAAGAGCTCATTAGTTTATTATATGCCAATGAAAAATACATGGGGTAGGGAAAAATATATAGACATAGTAAATAAAGAAGAGAGAGAATCTATTGCATGGTTAAGAACCGGAGCATGGAGGCTAAAAGGGTTAAGACAGGGTATTCCTCAGAACCAATGTCCAATATGTGGTGGTAATGAAGACATTGAACACATAGTATTTAAGTGCCAAGGAACAGAAAATTTGAGAAAAGAATTTTTTAATAAGAAGTGGTTGAAGGGGGATAGAAATACACTTATAATTGAAATGATATGCAAGGATTGGACAGTTTTTGTGTAAAGTAAAAAATAAATGGCTTTGGACAGTGGAAAGAGAAAAGTAAGAGGTAGTGCATCTTACTTTGAATGGAAAACTATAGTGAATGTGTTAATTTAGTGACAAGAGATGGTAAAATGTAAATAAACTGTAGTGATTGTCTACTGAATAAGTGACCAGGGTCAAAATGCAGTAGACAGTCTAATTTGTAAAACTCTTAGCACAATAAATACAAATATAAAAAGCATATATTAAGAACACACAAAGAAGAAAAAAAGTATAAATATAATCAAAACATAACACGAATAAAATTAAACTATTTTAGGAACAGACTAAGAGGTTCGCTAGATACCAAATGTGTTGAGCAATGCAAACATATTTTATACAATGATTTACCTGACCAGATTAAGGAAATAAACTTATGTGATAGATAATGCTTTCTACTCAATTGGAGAATATGAAGTAGCAAATGTCAACAGAAGTTAACTATCAGTGTTAATGCATACCTCCACAGTTTTTATTTTGAGGAAGCCTTGTAAATCTGAGTAGATGAGTAGAACAAGTGAAGTATTGTCAAACTGAAAATTAAATTCAAGAAACATAATGGACATTCTTGGCTACCTTAATCTTTTGCCAGTATGTTCAGATAAATGAGAACTTTAGGATTTCCTTCAGACCTAATCTCTACAGTTAAATTCCAGACAGATGTATTAAGAGCTATGGGCCTTACAAAACCACATGATACAGTTTGCTTACAATTTTCTTTGCTGTAATAAATTACTTCTTCAGCTTTAAGGTTGGTTTGCAATAATGCTAGAATGGAAACCACAAGCAAAACAGCATACAACATTTTGGTTCACAATACCCTGATAACAAGAACCGGAATCCATATTGATACCAAAATAGAAAGTCCATTTTACATATGGAGGCACCATCTTTTGTAGCTGACCAATGATATTTTTCTTCACCTGCTTCACAATAATATCTTAGAGTAAGCATTTTCTAGGTGCAGATACATTACTATTTGTGATTCTTCTAGTCCTTCCAAACTTCATCTTTATTAATAGTGCACTTTAAAGTTGTTCTTTATTGTGTTTGCTTTTGTTTTTTGAGGCAATAGCCGCTTCTGAGTCGACAGTTGATAGTTTCCCTAGAAGAAGTTACACTCAATGAATCTGAGAGAGTCTGCACACACATTTCCTAGAATTTCTTCCAGTTTCATTTTCCCAGCTTGGTTAGAGCAGAGAGAGCTCTTTCATGTCACCTTGAATAACTTGTACAATGAAGATCATGGATCTAACATGCCGTGCCCGGGAAGGATAACAAGAAAGTTAAAACTTGACCCAGTCTTGTTTCCTATTCCAGGGACCTGGGGTAGCTTCCTGTTGATTGTAAACACGTATTTTAACGTTGTTGTTCTCCTCAGTTATTCTGGACCACACTTTATTATTTCTTTTCAATTTATTTGGCTTGATATTGTTTCACCTGGTATGTAAGCATAGTGATTGCTACATGTAGGGTGCCTACATTGTTGTAAAGATATTTAATTTTCAGCTTTGTTATAGAAAAATTATATTGTTACTGTATGAAGTAGGCAACAATAATTCCAAACAAATTTAAAATACTACATTACATTTGCATTGTGTTTTGATTACCTCCATTTTCTCTGCGGTGGAAGTGAGTTTAGCAGCAAGACTAATTCCCAATGGAAAGTATAGACATAATGGAATGCGTAGTGCATGGACAGCACAGATGGTAAGGAATGCCTGTAAAAATAAACAAGTTTTTATTATTGACCAATTAAAAAATTCTAATTTAAATTTTAAAAATTAACAGAAAATATACTCCTATAGACTCAGTCTTAATTACACACACATTGAGATAGGTTAGGAATCCTATTTTTACTTTCTCTACCATGTAGGTACTGCATTGCGCCCAAAAATTTGACACTGAGCTTTCACCAGACCCCCGAATCAAAAAACTGTACATGTGTATGTCTCACTGTGAACAGCACAAGTGAAAACCAAATATCAGATAATTACTAAACTTGCTATTTATGTTCAGGTACCTTCTGAAGAAGCGACATTAAGATGTTCAAGAAACTTCCCCACCCCAAGCTGCCCTTTACATGGAATACTTTTTGAAATGATTTTAATTAAAATACTGTATATTAAAGATATTTACATGCTAAATAAAATGTATATCTTGAATTTTTGAGAAGTCCTCTTCATTTGAAAGCAAATTTATATAATCTTATATAACTGGTAAACATTAAGCAATAGACAAAAACATACGACACAAAAAATGTAGATCTCTTTAAAATGCACAATTTATTTGACATAACTTTTTTGTGACATCAGCCATTTCTGAGATATCCATTATTAATGGTTCAAGTTTTTCAATACTGAGCCATTCTTTTAAGTCCTGTTGTTTCTCACGATGTCATGGAAACAGTATGGCAGCATATAGCATTCAGTTGTTAAACATTTGACTATCGCTGTTCTCTTTGCAACTATAATGTAATATGTAATGCAGTTATTCCAGAAAGTGCTTATCTTAATTAAAATGAAGTACATATGAAATAAAATCTTCATAAGAATAATTTGTATACCCACTAATAAATGACAGAGAGTCATGTGAATGTTACTTATAAGATTTTTACTTTCTATACTATTTAAGTAAGTTAGAGCAGGTAATGCATTCCACTCAAAATTTTGATATAATTTAATAACACAGTTTCATCAGAAATGGTTATGAATACAAAAGATGCTGTTTTAGAAAGACACATGGGCATATTGCATACACATGTAAGTGTGTGTCTCTGAACAGCATAACTGAAGAATGAAAAGATGGGTAAATACCAAACTTGATATTTATGTTCTGTATAGGCTGAGTTTTTCATTGCATTGTGTAGTAGTTGGACAAGTCCATTTGTCTTCTGGGAGTCATTAGCAACAGAGAGCAGGTGCATACACAATGTGAGACAAGCTGACATCATGCAAGGGGAATACCGCCAACTGTTAGACCATCTTCTTCTCCTCTGCATTTCTGACTTTTCATGATGAAAAATCGACCTGTACCATAATACTAAACCTTCTCCTTCTCAAATTGGTAGAACATGAATGTAATCTAGTTTGATATGAAATTAAACCAAATGCATTTATAAAAATCTGATGTGTTACACTCACATGACTTTCTCTACTCTTGTACAAACTATTTTTACAAACGCTTATTCTCCATCTACTTCATGTTAATCGAGATAAACATTTGCATACTCTATCTTATTGCTAAGTTTCTTGTAGATGTAAGGGGAATATATATTTGCAAGAGCAATATAGAAATACAGTAGCCTTTAAGCATAGACATATCTCTTAATAGCTGGTTGCTAGGTGCAGCACCATTCTCTTTGCCACAGATTAATACTCTTTGCATATCCAAGACAAAAAAATGAATAACGAATTCCCATTTGAGAAAATATGTATTGAAAAATTTAAGGGAATAACAAGCAATATCTCGAAAATGGCTCACTCAACAAAAATAAGGTATATGACATAAATTGTGTATTTTAATGCGATCTACATTTTTTGTGTAGTAAAATTTTGTCTATCTCTAATGGTTTACCAGTTATGCAAAAGTCGTTCACAATGAAGAATACTTTTGGAGACATTCCTAGAAAATTCAGATATACATTTTATTTGCTATAAAAATGTCTTAAACATATCATACTTTAATCAAAATCGTTAGAGCCATTTTTGGGAAAATAAAAATTTTCCAAAAATGTTGCATGTAAAGGGTAATTTGGGGTGGGCAGATTTTCTTGATAACCTTTGTATCGCATTTCTGGAAGATACTGAACCTGAATACCAAGTTTGTTGTTTATCCGACTGTTCGCTTCTGAGTTATGCTGTTCACAGACACACACGAACATACTTTTTTGGATTCAGGAGGCCTCTAAACATATATTTCCGGTGAAATCTCGGTATCGAATTTTTGAGTGGAATGCAATACTTACTATACGTAGTAGAGAAAGTAAAAATGAATAGATAAACACAAATGTTGCTTACCTTGCTTACAGAAAAGTAGTTTCCTAGAAGAACGAATGTTGTGATGGACATGAGAGTCATTATCTTTGCTCCTTGTGAGTATGCTACAGATATTAATACATGGAAGAATGTAGCTTGATGCAGCAGAGCAGATTCCTTTCTAATAACACACACAAATACAAATGTGTAATTAAAACTTCATACTTTCAAGATTAAAATAGTTTGTTTCTGCAGTATTCCCTGATTACTTAAAAACAAGGTGAAGAATGAGATGAATATAAATTCCAGCATTCCTCTTAAGGAGAAAAGCACATAGTGCCCCTCCTTATGGACAGCTTTATTCATATTATCACCCTGCTCAGGTGAGAAGGCACAGCCATATTAGACACGAAAAAATTCTGATATCTTGCATTCACTGACTTTCTCTACCCCCTATCGTTTATTAGTGGGTATACTTACTAAAGCTTATTTTTCTACTTACTAAATTTTAATCCAAATAAACCTTTCTGGAATAGCTAATAGCACATTTCATTATAGATACAAAGAGAGCAGCAATAGTCAAATGTTTAACAACTGGACGCTATATGCTGGCCTTAAAATTCCATACTGTTTCCATGACATCGCGAGAAACAACTGAATGTTGACAGGACTTTGAAAACAATGACCAAGTATTGAACAATTCAAACCATTAATAAGGGACATCTCAGAAATGGCTTATGATACAGAAATGTTATTTGGAATAAATTGTATGTTTTAAAGAGATCTACATTTTTTGTAGAACAGTAGGTTTTCTTCTATCCCTTAACGTTTACTAGTTATGCAAGATTTTATAAGATTCCTTCCAAATGAAGAGGACTTTGGTTTTGAGGAATACCCTGTCTTAACCCTCTTAGCCTGCATGCTCCGGTTCTTACCCATTCTCTCTCTTCTTTGTTTACTATGTCTACCTATATATTTTTCATTGGCCCATAACAAACCAATGAGCTCTTTTCAGCAATCTCACTGAACATGTTTTGTATTTCTATATCTTCCAGCCTTTTCCTTGCCTTGAGATAATTGAAGATATACACTTTATCTTATACATATGTTATTTTAATAAAAGTTGTTAAGAAGCATTTTTCCTTTAAAGAGTAGTTTGGGATCGAGGGATTTTACTAAAATCTTCGTGTTGTATCCTTGAGAGATCCTAAACTTAAATGCCGTGTTTGTATTTATCCAAAATTTGGTTGTTGAGTTATGTTGGGCACAGACACACACAGACCTTTTTCTAATTTTTTTTTAAATTCACGGGACCTCAACACATGTACCTATTTATATTGAAAGCTCAATATTGAATGTTTGGATACAGAGAAAATGTTGTGATTGTTTACAAGCACAATAACTGCAACAGTAGAATGTGCCTCAGGTCGCTGCAGTACGAGACATGAAGTTACATTATTTGCTTCCTTGTACACTATTGTTCTTCTTCTATAGAGATTTCCATCATTGCTTCAGATGAACTTCAACCTTGGGCCTATTGTGCTACCTAAAACCAATTCATTATGTCTGCGCCCTTTACCAAGGAATACAATCTCATAATGGAAAGAGCTTTGAAATTTTGGTTTACAATTTTAAATTTAGGAAAAAGTAATGTGTTAAGACAATGTATAGAATACCAAGAAAATATTTTAATGAAATGGATGGGTAAGTAATTTACAGAACATTTTGGAGAAAAATGGGTTAGGAGACATGTGGAGAAGGAGAGAAAATAACATGAAAACTTTTTGGAAAAAGGCAAGGAAAAGACTGGAAGATATAGAAGTACAAAACATGTTCAGTGAGATTGCTGAAAAGAGCTCATTGGTTTGTTATAGGCTAGTAAAAATACACGGGGTAGGAATAAATATATAGACATAGTAAATAAAGAAGAGAGAGAATCTATTGCATGGTTAAGAACTGGAGCATGGAGGCTAAAAGGGTTAAGACACGGTATTCCTCAGAACCAATGTCCGATATGTGGTGGTAATGAAGACATTGAACACATAGTATTTAAGTGCCAAGGAACAGAAAATTGGAGAAGAGAATTTTTTAAAAAGAAGTGGTTGAAGGGGGACAGAAATACGCTTATGATCGAAATGATGTGCAAGGACGCTAGGAGCATTGAACAGTTTTTGTGTAAAGTCAAAAATAAATGGTTTTGGACAGTGGATAGAGAAAAGTAAGAGGTAGTGTATCTTACTTTGAATGGAAAACTATAGTGAATGTGTGATGGTAAAGTAATCAATAAGTGATAAGTGAAACACAAGTGGAAATGGGACATGAAAAACTGAAGCAAGATAATTTATTGACGGGAAATTGTAAATGTAGATAAACTGTAGTGATTGTCTACAGAATGAGTGGCCAGGGTCAAAGTTCAGTAGACAATCAAATTGTAAATCTCTTAACACAATAAATAAAAAAATAAAACAGATACAGCTTCAAATTCTTCTGGTTCTAAAAACATTTTCCCAAAATTAATATATCTCCAAGGCCTTACAGGAGCAGATAATGTGCTGGGCTGTTTCAGTTTATTTCTTGCACACTCTGCAATCTAATTATCCTGAACACTCCCATCATCTTAAGATGGGAGAGGAACAAATCCTGTGAGAAATGCAGTGTTACATTTAAGTAAGTTTTCAGCTCTTTTCTTACATGGTTTTCTAATGAATGGTTTACCATGTTTGTTTCCTGGAGCTTTAAGCCAGGCTTTATGATGCTCTACTTTGGACCAGTTGTTAATAGCCTCTCTTACTAAACATTGAGATGTTCCTGGCTCTGGCCCAATAAATAGTGAAGCTGTTCCATGTCTTGCAAGTACATCATTTCCCTCTATGCCACTATGTCCCAGCACCCAGATGAGTTTAACTTTATTCTGTTCTGCCAAGTTTGTGAGCGTGTTTAGGCAGTTTAAAACCCATGCTCACGTTACCTTATGACTACTTAGAGCCTTAAGTACAGTCCGGCTATCTGAGAAGATAAGGATCTGTTTACTCTCCTTATGTTTTCATGTAGGCACTGAATAATAACATAAATTTCTATTTCAAAAACATTTACCCAAGGAAAAAAGCTTTTTGCACCTTGGACTTATGGCGTATACTCCAGATCATGTTCCTGAGCTGTCTGTAAACCACATCAAAGTTTTCTCAGGAGTTTCCAGAGTTTTATTTGTTCAATGTTCAGGATCAATAATGACCCTGAAACACTGCAAACTAATGCTATCTTCTTTGCTATTACATGTTTGATTTATATGAAAAGTTAACATTGCTGCAACTACTAATTCTCATTTTGAGATATGAAACTTAGAGAACAACAAATTAATCCCTCAAATACTATAATGAATTACAAGAAGGTCATGAAGGTTAGTATTATCTGATGTTCATGTAATGTTAAAGTTATACTGGAATATATTTGCTTGAGTTGCTCTTAAATTAATTAAATACTTACTTTCTTATTTGACTGGCACGATTTTCAAAAAGCTTTTCCCATGAGCATTGCTTAATTTGCACTATACCAGCTGCAATCTCACGCTCTTGACGAAGGCGTTTCTCTCTTTCAGGGATGGCTTTCATTGTGAGTTCAGAAATCTTCTTACCTGTGTAAACTATAGAATTTACAAAGTTAATTTGTGTAGTATGATGTGTTATTTTGCCACTTATTTAATAGAATAGATTCTAGAAAAGTGAGAAAGTTATCTCATATTAACCTTTCCAAAACTTTCCAAATTGCTGCTATGTTTTCAAAATATAGAAATGGACACGGAATATCTAGGTACCAAATTGTGAGGCACTCCCAACATTACCAATGCATCATCCCCAAATACTAAAAAGCAAGACAATGAATGACTTCAGTTTTACCTCCTGAAAATTTGAAACATTCATACCAACATCATTGACATTTAACTATAAGTGCATAAATTTTCATTTAAGGATGGTGCCTTCTCAAACTTATCATGTAGGCAGTGCTTTATGAAAGAAGAATTAACAAACATAAAGTATAGGTTCATTGGTTTAAATCTAATACATACATAAGACAATAGGTGAAATGCTTCAGAAAACAATATTAAGCCACTACTAGCATATCCTGGATTCAATGCATATTCAGGGATAAGAGTCATGGTGAAACACATTTCCTTCTAGTCTACCACAGGTTTTGATTGTGGATTACAATAATTTCCACAATTTCTATATATAAATTAACTCTAAGAGGAACACATTTGGCTAGAAGTCTGGTAATAAAGTACTTTCAGTAATGAGTCATCTTTGAGGTTATGATACTTACCTATTCATTGAGAACACCTGGAGGTTTGCTGGAGAATGTAGCTATATGAATCAGAAAAAAATGACTGAATGGAGATTTGAGGAAAAGAGACATGGTAGCTCATTGAAAGAACACTGACATTACAGCTTGAGGTCCATGGTCTGCACTAAACCATTGAATTCTTCCATGCTATTCAACTTTCTATGGTGCCAGTTTTTTAAGGGGACACGCTGGTAGCATATGGACTTTTTCCCTAATCAACAATTGTAATGAAAGTTTTAGGTTAAATTGCGCCTGCTATGATATATTGTTGGTATAAGTTTCATTGAATAGTTTTGTAATTAGAAATTACTTATTGTGTTTTTTGTTTTTTTCTTTTGTAAGAAACTGGATAGTAATAAAACGTACACTTTTAGCAATTTAGATTTAAAATAGAGGTCTGAAATTTGATATGCTATTTGTTGTATTCCTATGCAATAAACCTGTGCATTTGTTCTACAAAATATTAATATTTATTACAAATATGAATTTTGTTTTATTTAGAACCAAATAAAAAATATATTACTAATAATTATAAAGGGAAGAGTGCTAGGCCAGCAGCGAGAGAGGACGGTTGTGTTGGGAAGGAGCTCATGATTTTGAAGCAAGAAGCAGCTAAGTAACAATGGGTATGGATATAGCTGTGTATAGTGCGAGAATTGGGCAAATTTTGAGAATGAAATTCGCGGGAACAAGAGGAATACATTTTGGCGAAGAAATGGTTAATGTTTTTATTATTGGGAGTGTATTAACTATTCTACTAGTGATTGGAGGAGTGGAAGTGAATCCAGGCCCTACGGATATTCAAGAACTATTGGGGAACCTAAATAAGAAAATGGATAAAATGGAAGGTATGGAACAACGATTGAGTGATAAATTGTGCTTTATGATTAGGGATATCAAGGAGGACATTATAGATGAAGTGTATGAAGCAAAACAGGAAAGAATGGAGGAGAGGGAAAGAAGATTCAATCTGGTGTTTCTAGGTGTAAGTGAGAGAAGAGGAATATGGCCAGCTGAAGAAATAGCGCAGATAATGAAGGAGAAGCTTGAATTAGAGATGTACGGATGGGAAATTGTTGAGGCTTTTAGATTTGGGAGGCAAGTTGGAAAGAGGGCAATAATGGTGAAGCTAGCAACAATACAGTTAGTGCATGAAGTGCTTAGGAGAGCCAAAAAATTGAAAGGAACAAATATCTTTATTAACAAAGACCTTTCACCAAATAAGAGAGCATTACAACAAAATTTAATTCAGAAAATGAAAGAAGCAAGAGCTTTGGGAAAAATGGCGTATATTACAAACTTTCAGCTGTGGATTGACAATGAAAGGGTACGTGATACGGACAATATAGATTCAAGAGAAAATCGACATGAAAGGGCGGAAATGAATCGACAGGTGTCAGCGATAGCTTCAAGAAATGAAACAGGAAGATCAAAGTTCACAACTCGACAATTTGCAGCAAACATGGAGAATGAAGTACCTAATGGCGAGGCTAGTCCAAACAGCGTGGACAACAGCAGAGAGCAAGGAACTGATGACCTTGTGATGACGTCAAATGGAAGGTGGGCCCAAACAGCTCAGCGTGGTAGGACTGCAATGGTGGCGATAATAGTGGCGGAGGGAGGAGCCAGAGAAGTGACGTCACCCAAGAGAATTGTTTCACCAAGGAGGGGAGAGGCAGAAGTTGCGTGCACGCTAACGGAGGGGAGAAAGAAGATATGGTATCAAGGTAGTGGGGAGATACGGAAGAGGGAGAAGAGGATAATATTGTTTCATCCGAACATGGGAGCATTGTGGTAACAGATAAAAATAAAATGTTAATGCCGAAAGAAGGAATTGAATTAAGAAGTAGGAAAAGATTAGATGGTTTTAGATACAGAGCAGGTTCACAATAGGAAAAAGGGACAACAAGGAGATTGGGCTTCTGGAACTGTGAGGGTTTAAAAAAATAAGTTATATGTGGGAGTTTTGAAACAGCTGTTGGCGAAAGTGGATTATTTAGCGGCAGTAGAAACGTGGTTAAAAGAGGAACAGATAAATATAAAGGACTTTGAATACATTGGTAGGAAAGGAGAGGTGATAGCTAGAAAGGGAAGAGTATCTGGAGGTATAGGTTTCTTTATAAGGAACAGCTTAAGTAAGGAAATTAAAGAAACATGGTCTAGTAGTAAAGAAATACTGTGGGTTATAATGGATGTTAAGTATATACTCTGTGTAGGAATAATATATAACCCCCCCTGCATCCTCGCGGTTTCATAACCCTGATCTCCTTAATCAAATAAGAAAAGATATAGATAGGCTGAAGGAGAAATTTGTAACTGCAGAGGTAATACTAATGGGAGACTTTAATATCAGAATTGGGGAAAGTGATACATACGTTGGAAATGATTGGATGAGTGATGAAATTGTGTTTAAAAGTGAGAAACTTAGGCAAAGCAAGGACAAATTTGTTGATAAAGAGTGTGAAAAATTTATTGATTTTTGTGAGTTGAATGCTTTAGAAATTTTGAATGGAAAATGTGGAGAAGATGAAGAAGGAGAATTTACCTTTGTTAGCAATAATGGGCAGAGTGTAATAGATTTTGTGTTGTGGCCTCTGAATTTAGGACATATTTTAAGTAATTTTAAGGTATTAAATTTAAGCTCAACTAGCGGGCATTATCCACTGATTGTGGATTTTATGATGCACGCTGCACGAGTAAAACACAATATAAGAGTGGAAAGCTATTGTAAAAAAGAGTATATTAGTTATAAATGGAAAGAAAAATTTTGTGACACATTTAAACAGACTCTTGACTCGAATTATGGAAAGATATGTCTATGTGGAGTAACATTCATGGTTAAGAATAATCAAATTGAGAATGCAATAGATATCCTTAATACAGTTATGCAAAGGGCGGGAGAGGAAATGAAAACAAAAAAGAGGGTTTACATATATGATAAGGACTGGTTTGACGAAGAATGTAGGGTATCAAAAAGACAAGTAAAACAACTGTTGGTTAGGTGGAGAGAATTAGGTGATAGAAAATCTAGGGACGATTATATGCAAGGGAGGAATTCACATAATTTATTGTTAGAGCAAAAGAAAAAGGACTGGAGGGAATGCAATGAAAGGAATTTGATAAAATGTCTAAATGAAAATAATGTTAATAAGGTATAGCAGGTTCTTAAGTCGACCTATAATAAATGTATAACTAAACCCAATGTTGAGCCAGGACAATGGATGGAGTATTTTAAAACATTATATGGGGAAGAAAGGAGTATAGGAAGTATGGAATTTTTGGAAATAAGGAATGTTTTTGTAGAGATATTGGATGGTGAAATTAGGAGTGAGGAAATAATAAAACAAATAAAGCTACTGGAATTGATGGCATCCCAACAGAGTTTCTTAAGGAGTGGTGTAATGAAACAGGGAGAGTGAAAATTTTATTAGATTTATTTAATGTAATTATTAGAAAGGGTTATGTACCTAAACGATGGAGGGAAGCTATCATCCATCCTATATATAAAGGCAAGGGCAATGTCGATAAACCTAATAACTACAGAGGTATTGCATTATTATCGAATATAGGAAAACTTTTTGCGGGCATTTTGGCAGCGAGACTACAATCTTGGGTTGAAGAATATAATATCCTTTCGGAATTACAGATGGGCTTTCGCAAGGGAAGGAGAACAATTGATAATTTATTTATTATAAAGACATTAGCAGACAAATATTTAAAAGAAAAAAGGGATAAACCATATATGGCTTTTGTAGACTTAGAAAAGGCTTATGACCGAATTGAGCTACAACTTCTGTGGCGTAAATTAGTGTGTAAGGGAGTAAGTCAGCAATTGGTGAATATTCTTAAAGCACTGTATTTTGAGAACACCTTCTGTGTAAGGGTGGAGACAGGCTGTGTAACAAACGAAATTCCACAAAAGAAAGGCCTTAGGCAAGGATGTAAGCTAAGTCCAGTTTTATTTAATTTATACATAGATGATGTCTTACTAGAAATTGGAAGGAATAATAACTGTGCACCAGTAATTAACAACATCGAAATCCCAGGACTTCTTTTTGCAGATGACCTAGTGGTAGGATCTATTACAGTAAGTGGTTTAAAACAATCATTACAAGCAATTGATGTATATTGTAAACAATGGAGGTTAAAAGTGAATCAAGAGAAAACACAGATTGTGGTTTTCAAAAAGGGGGGAAAATTAGGCAAATATGAAAAGTGGAAGGGAGAGAATAAAGATTACAGGGTAGTGCGTGACTGTATCTATTTAGGAGTAAAAATAGATGGAGGTAATAAATGGGAGAAACAAAAGAAGTTTGCATTGGCAAAAGGTAAAGGGGCGATGGCAGCAATTAGAAGCTGCAAATATAAAGTACCTAATATAAATGTTGAATGGCTGGAAAAAGTTTATGAGATGGTTGTGGAGGCAAAAATGATGTATGGTATAGAAATATGGGGATTAGATAGAGGATGGAAATGTATAGATGTGGTGCACAGGATGTTTTGTAGAGAAATACTAGGGCTATCGAAGTCAATTGTAAGACAGGTAGCACAATTAAAGATGGGCAGGGTGCCAACTAAGGGGAAGATAATGGAAAGTGCTTTGAAATTTTGGTTCAGAAGTTTAAATCTAGGAAAAAGTAATGTGTTAAGACAATGTATTGAATACCAAGAGAAGAGCTTAATGAATGATGGATGGGTAAGTAAATTACGGAATATTTTGGAGAAAAATGGGTTAGGAGATATATGGAGAAGGAGAGAAAATAACATAAAACATTTTTGGAAAAAGGCAAGGAAAAGACTGGAAGATATATAAATACAAATTATGTTCAGTGAGATTGCCAAAAAGAGCTCATTAGTTTATTATAGGCCAATGAAAAATACATGGGGTAGGGAAAAATATATAGACATAGTAAATAAAGAAGAGAGAGAATCTATTGCATGGTTAAGAACTGGAGCATGGAGGCTAAAAGGGCTAAGACAGGGTATTCCTCAGAACCAATGTCCGATATGTGGTGGTAATGAAGACATTGAACACATAGTATTTAAGTGCCAAGGAACAGAAAATTGGAGAAAAGAATTTTTTAATAAGAAGTGGTTGAAGGGGGATAGAAATACACTTATAATCGAAATGATATGCAAGGATTGGACAGTTTTTGTGTAAAGTAAAAAATTAATGGCTGGGACAGTGGAAAGAGGAAAGTAAGAGGTAGCGCATCTTACTTTGAATGGAAAACTATAGTGAATGTGTGATGGTTAAGTAATCAATAAATGAAAAGTGGAAATGGGACATGAAAAAAAAAAAACTGAAAAAAAGAGCAAGATAATTTAGTGACAAGAATTTGTAAAATGTAAATAAACTGTAGTGATTGTCTACTGAATGAGTGACCAGGGTCAAAGTGCAGTAGACAATCAAATTTGTAAAACTCTTAGCACAATAAATACTATAAAGGGAAACAAATACTTGTATGCAACACACAGTTTTCTTTAAAAAGTTATATTCTACATGTCCTGATTCATCTTATAGAGTAACGTAATCTGTTTTGACAAGGTTATATATGAATATTGTATATTTTCAGTGAATAAAAATCTAATCTAACGTTGCTCAAAGAAGCTAAGGTAGGTACTTAAAGCTGTGGAACACAGTTGCTGCATGGATTTGTAATGTTGGTAACATTTACTGGCTGTATTCTAGAACACGCTGTTTCTTTTAAAAATGCCTTCCAGCAACAATAAACTGCATGGCACCAAAATACAAATGAGAAGCAGAGGGGCTGCTATTCAAAGGGGAGGCATTGGGGGTGTTTAATATAGTTTCAAATGCATTTTTGTCACCTCTACTATGGATTTAGTTGACCCATTTCATCCTGTGACCTGATTCATCCTTATTCACCAGAAGAGCATTTTTTGGTATTTTAAATTGTAAACAGCCAAACATGCTAATTATTAATAATGTCAAAAATATTTGGCTGCAAAGGTTTATATGAAATCAATCAAATGACATCCTACACAGTATAATTTATTTATTTAAATTACAAAAGTTTTCTGTTGACCAGTGTTCATGACAGGAACAAAATATATATACAGTTAACATAATGTGGCTAAACCAGCTTACACCTTGTTTTATAGAAGCCACAATTTCACTTTCTGATGATCCACTACAAAAAAGGAAATATCTGTATGTGCTATATGTCTCTCTAACATGATTAATAAAGATAAGAAAAACTGTAAACCCTAAAATTGATCTTACAAGATATATCCATTAAGATAGACCGCACATCACACTAATTGAGTTTTAAGGCTTGTTCAGAATAGCGCCCGTGAACAGGAACCAAAACAGAAATGAGAATGGGAAGCAATGCAGCATACAAGATTTTGGTTCACAACAGGCCATAACAAGAACATCGATGATCATGTTGATCACAAACTGGAAAGTCAATTTTCAATATTAGGATTTCTTTGTTTTTAACTGGCCAATGATATTTTTTCACCTGCCTCCAACACAGTGTGGGTTAGCCAACTTCAAAATTCCATAGAGTAAACATTATCTAAATGCAGATCCATTACATTTCCAATTGCTCTAGTTGTACCTGCTTTCATTACAATGGGTACATAAAGTTACTATTGTTTTTGAGACAAGGTGTTTATTTGGCTGCAAATAAACAAACTACAGGTGACACTTTCACTAGAAGAAGCAGCACTCAATGGATCTGCAATTGTCAGGATACACACATTCCCTGTAGTTTCATATCATGGCCACCTAGAATATTCTCTACAGTGAAGAGTCTTAAATGCACAATATGCCTTGCCTGGGAACGAGAACAACAAAGTTAAAGCTTTGCCGTTCCTGGGGCCTGAGACATTTCCATTAAAATGTGTGTATTTCTCATTCTGGTTGTTATGAACCTATTGCATAAGTAATTTTTGAACTACTGGATGCCCAATTTATCCTTTTTTAAAAACAATAGCTACCATGTCAAAAGCCTTTTCAAATGGAGGCTGCTATTCCATTCCTCTATTTAGGTATGGTAGGTAGAGAAAGTATTGTATTCCATTCAAAATTACATGTTTCAAGGCCTCTGAACTCTGTGAAATGCATAAGTAAAACCTCTGATAAGTACCAAACTTAGTATTTAAGTTCAGCATCTTTGAAAGATGCAACATGAACATTCTCAAGAACATTCCCCCACCCCATGGAAAAATGTCAGTTACTTTTTAATTTCTCAAAAATGGACCGAATGATTTTTATTAAAATACCATACGTTTAAGATATTTGCATAACAAATCAAAATGCAAGTATATCTAGAATTTTCTGGGAATAACCTATAAAGTCCTCTTCATTCTCAAGGAATTTCATATAATTCTGTATAACTGGTAAACCATAAGAAACAGACAGAAATGTACTATACAAAAATGTAGACCTCTTTAATAAACACAATTTACTTAAAATAACTTTTTCTCTGGCAACAGCCATTTCCAAGATATCTCTTTTTGTTGGTTTGAATTTTTAAACTTTGTCATTTCTTAGTGCTGTCACTATTCAGTTGTTTCTTGCAATGTCATAGAAAGAGTATACTGACTAGCTGATTATCAACAGAGTTTGCTTTGTCCCTCAAGTGAATGTTAACGGAACTATTTTTGCAAAGGTTTATCTTGATTAGCATGAAGTAGAGAGAAAAATAAACTTTTGTAAGGAAAGTGGGTAGAGGAAGTCATGTGAATGTAACACGTAAGTATTTTTATGTAATGCATTCAGTAATAGAACGGTTATATCCACTTGAATGCTTTAAAAAGGCACTTAAACGTGTGCATTCCCTCCACTGTACTTGAGATTATGATGACCTACGTGGGTAGAAAGATAATCATCAAGTCTATGCTACAAGAGCTTCCTCGTGTCACCGTACCTACAGTATCATGCAAGGAACGAGGTCATCAGCTTGGAGAAGGGCAGTATGATCGCTCTCCTCTGCAGCTGATCACTGAAGGGAGACAGGAGAAGATCGATGGAGAGACTCGGGCTGTGGTTGGCGACCCAACACTTTGAGCAGGCTTAATGCGAACAGTGTTCATACAACTGGCCTAGTGAAAATTTAAGTCATCATGTATTTTTGTAAGTAGAAACACAAAATACAACCACATGATTTTGTAACACCACAATTATGTATGGCAAGAAAGGAAGGTTATATCAAAATTTAAGTTTGTAATACAAAGAGAAGAAGGGAATGAGTTAAATAATATGAGTAGTAACACTGCACATGTTATTTGTACACACAAACTTTTAAATAATCTTCTCTACCAACTAATTTTACAGTTTTATATGAACGGCTTTTGTTAGTAAAATTAAATTCAACACTATCAAAAGCCTGTTAAATTACTTAAAGTATGCTTTACACCATTGGTGTATTCAACAAAAGAGAGAGAGAGAAGAATTTAAAAGAAATTTAAAGTAAATATAGTTACACAAAGACTGAGATGATACTGCACAGTTATTAATGAAAGCCTGTCATTACCTTATGTCATTGTAGGCCTATAAGCAAGGTAATTAATAAGATCTGTAGTGTGATTAAATTATTGCAAACCATGCATTACAAAGTTAGTATTTCTCAAAAAGCCCAAATGCTCATTTTACAATTTTTTCAAAGATTTTGCAAATAAAACCAAAACAGAAACTTGGAAATGTGTAAAAGAGAAGTTGATACCTTGTAATGGAATGAGCACCAACAGAAAAGCTATTCCAACAAGACATGTAGGTCCTAAGTAATCCCAAAGAACACAGGAGACCAGTGCTGCCATGGCAGGACCCACGATTATAAATGGTAGATACAGGGCAAAGCAATCAAACTGTTGCAGGCCTGCAGTGATACTGCTGAGTAAATCTTCAACCTTGGTGTTCTGTAATGACTGCTTGGGCAACTTCAGAATCTGCAAAATCATTACAAAATTAAGAGATTCTTCAAAAATTGTTAAACATTAACACATTAAAACTAAACTCAAACCAAGATCTACATGTGGCTGTATACTGGCAAAGTTTTGCAATATATCATAATTACAGAGTCTTTGTTTGGACATGTGGCTGCATTACAGGGAAATGCTTGCCCTGCACTGGGCTGTTTCTAACTTGCACAGAGCTTGATACATTGTGAGCCCATCTTTTTCAGTGTTGTAGTGTATTAATGGTGTTATAAAGTCTGTACACTTTAGCACACAGAATCTTCATGTATGATTCCTATGCAACAACAAACTCTTGTAGAGAAACAAGGCAGATTCTCTACTGTTCATGCACCTCACATCGTAATCTTGTGAATAGATTTAAGGAAACATGATCTATTCTTGATAATAAGAACCACCATGTCCTTACAGAGGGAAAACTTGATGACATCAGAGAAAACTTAGAATGAAGTCCAAATAAATCTGTGAGAAAGCTTGCAGAGGAACCAGGAATGCCACTAAACTTTTAAAATGAAAACCCTAAGTGATGATGACAATGATGAGATGGGGTTTAAGGGCGGTAACTGCTAAGGTCATCAGCGCCCTTACAATGTATAAAATATAAAGTCAAAAATATAAAAGACAGGTAAAAAAACCGCATAATTAAAAAACGGGACACAAACCCGCGATGTCCAAAAAGCTAAAAACAACAATACACCAATCCCAAAAACCAACACACTAAAAGCATAGGCAATAAAAGAGTAAAATGTGTCAAGAACTGTAGAATGCGAGGGACATGAGCGCCATATGTCCACTGGGGAGTAGAGTCCCCATTAAAACAGACAGAATAAAATTACAAAGCTAAAGGATGCTCAACGCATCAAATGCGCAGATTAAAATCACTGTCACTAATAAAACGTAAAACACATTCTACAGCACGCGCGTCGTCTGCCAAAACGTTGGCTAGGCCAATAGGCAGACCCACACGAACGCGCAACGCAGATAAAACTTGGCACTCTGTTAAAATGTGACACACCGTTAAGGGCGCATCACACTGCTCACACAGTGGTGCGGGGTCACCACTGAGCAGGTATCTATGACTAAAAAGACAATGTCCGATTCGTAAACGAGCTAAAAGTACCTCTTCCCGACGACACGAACGAGAAGAGGTACCCCAGACTAATGGGAGAGGTTTAACCTCCCGCAACTTGTTCCCCCGGAGGGCCGTCCACTCATCCCTCCAAAGCGAGAGGATGCGGCTACGTAAAATAACAAACAAATCTGTGAAGGGAACAACAGAGGTAAAATATCTGGGTAATAAAATCACCGACCTGGCAGCGGCGTCGGCAGACTCATTACCTGAGATGCCCACATGAAGGAGACGCTGATGCCAGAGACACCAAGCGAGTGGAGCAGGTCATGAATGTGCTGTACGAGCGGGTGGTAACTGTACAGCGAGCTAATACTTTGAAGAGCACTCAGGGAGTCTGAACAAATAAAACAGTGCCGTAAGTCGTGCCGCTGAATGTATAAAAGAGACTGATAAATGCTAAAAAGTTCGGAGGTAAAAATCTAACATTGCCCCGGTAAACGAAAGGTAAAACTATTGCCACCACAAACAAAGTCATATCCTACTTCAGCATCAGTCTTAGATCTATCAGTAAAGAAAAAATGAAAGTCCCCGAATTGCGACTGAAGTTCTAAAAACGCTGATCTAAAGACTGAAGAAGGGGTCTCATTCTTCGGCATCACGATAACCCAAGGTGACAGTGGGCCTCAGCGCGCAACCATGGAGGAAAATGCGTTTCCCCCCTTGGAAGGGCCGGCGCTGGCGTAACGTTCAAATGCCGAAGAAGTTGACGAAATCGAACCCCTGGAGGGAGCAATGCAGAGGAGCTAACTAAATATTGCCGATCAAGCGAATCCTCGTAAAATATCGCGAAGGACGAGTGGTCAGGCAAGCTTGAGAGTCGACAGGCACAGCCGCACAAGAGCATCTCACGCCTGAAAGACAGCGGAGGCTCTGCAGCTTCAGCATATAGGCTAGGTACAGGGCTGATTGGAAAGGCCTCTGTAGCAACCCTTATGCCACGATGGTGAATGGCATTCAATCGACGTAATACAGATGGAAGCGCCGACTAATAGACAGTGCACCCGTAATCAAGCTTGGATCGGACCAAAGAGTGATAAAGATGCAGAAGGACGGTCCGATCAGCTCCCCAGGATGTGCCACTTAAAACACGTAAAAGATTAAGAGAACGGTCACACTTTGCTTTTAAAAAGGCAATTTTAGAAGTCCAGCTCAGCTTTCGATCAAATATCAACCCCAAAAATTTCACCTCGTCTGCAAATGGAAGGACCTCCAACCCAAGATGGAGAGAGGGCGGAGGGAAAGCCTTCCGGCGGCAGAAATTGATGCAGACGGATTTCTCGGCGGAGAAATTAAAGCCGTTGGCGTTACTCCAGGCATAGAGACGGTCGATACAGCTCTGGAGCCGGCGTTCGAGTAGACAGGTCCGCCGTGAACTGCAATAAATGGCAAAATCGTCAACAAAAAGGGACGATGAAATGCCAGGTGGAATACAATCAACAATGGGGCTGATAGCAATCGCAAAAAGTGTGACACTGAGTACAGAGCCCTGCGGTACTCCGTTCTCTTGAATAAAACGACTAGATAAAACCGAGCCCACACGTACACGAAAGACGCGGTCCGTCATAAATTCCCGAAGAAGTATGGGAAGACGACCGCGGATATTCCATGCGTGAAGTGTACGTAAAATGGCGTCCCTCCAACAAGTGTCATAAGCTTTCTCCAGGTCAAAAAAAACACAGCCACGATTTGACACTTTCTCAGAAATCCATTCATAATATGCGTCGACAGGGACACCAGGTGGTCGACGGTAGAGCGATAGCGACGAAATCCGCACTGAGCGTTCGCTCGCTAGAAGTTTCTGAGACTCAAGCCACCATGTCAACCGCCCGTTGATCATGCGCTCCATCACCTTGCAAATGCAACTGGTGAGGGAGATAGGGCGGTAGCTGAAAGGTAGTTGGCGATCCTTTCCAGGTTTAAGTATAGGGACAATGGTGGCTTCGCGCCAAACGGAAGGAAAAAAGCCGTCTTGCCAAATACGGTTATAGATCTGTAAGAGAAAGAGCTTACTGTCGGCTGAAAGGTATTTTAACATCAGGACATGAATGCCGTCCGGCCCAGGAGCGGAGTGCCTAGAGCAATGGAGAGCGTGCTCCAGCTCTCCCATTGTGAAAAGTTTGTTATAACATTCATTATTAGCAGACCGAAAATTATAGGTTGCGGAATCCAGCCGGTCTTTGATAGAGCGAAAGCCGGCGGAATAATGGTCTGAACTGGAAACCGCCTCAAAGGCAGTACCCACAGCGTTAGCAATGGCAGCCGGATCCACTATGGTGGCATTGGAAACCTGAAGGCCAGACACAGTACAATGCGACACTTTACCTGAGAAACGACGAAGTTGATCCCAAACAACAGATGAAGGCGTAAAGCTATTAAAAGACTCGACAAAACGAGTCCACGACGCCTTCTTGCTATCCTGAATAATGCGACGAGCCCGGGCGCGCGATTGTTTAAAAGTAACCAAATTATCAAGTGTAGGGTGTCGCCGAAACACCCTAAGGGCAGTTCTACGGGCACGAACGGCGTCCCAGTCGCTGTCCCAGGAGCATCCTGGGACAGCGACCTTCGAGGAGGAGGAGAAGGTGAACTTTTCTTCCCGCGCGCACGCGGAGGGTCTTTTAAAAACTCTTCCCTACGAAATTTCTGCTTCGATTTCTTCTCTGTGGCTTTTGACTTCTGAACCTTTGGACCAGCTTTAGATGGCCTTATAAAGGTGGCTTGAATGGACGGCCGGATGGTAGTGGCGGTCAGTGCAGTCATGGACCAGGTTTGAGTCTCTGCATCCTTTGTGGTACAGAACTAAATGTTCCTGATCGCAGGAGCGAAGGTTGGCGCGCATGGTAACGCCTCCGGGCTTCGGCGAAGGAGAGTTTCTCCTTTACCCGGATCTCCTGGATCGCCTTATCGTCCAAATACCGCGGACAGTCGGCAAACGAAGCAGAATATGATCCTTTGCAATTAACGCAGACGGGGGCTGTTGAACAGGTACCTTCATGTGAGGGCTGGCTACATGTTGCAAAGATGTTAACGACACTCTTACAGGAGACTTGCGTATGCACAAAACGTTGGCATTTGAAACAACGCAGAGGTCTAGGAATATAGGGCCTCACCGCAATACATTCGTACCCTGCTGTAATGCTCGTGGGCAGATCGACGCCATCAAATGTGATAAAAAGGGTACGAGTGGGTACCAATACTCCGTCGCGTTTGGCCTGCACCCGATGCACTGCTGCCACCTTTTGATCTGATAGATATTCGACTAGGTCCTCGTCCGATATACCGTCGAGGCTATGGGTGGTAACGACGCCTCGACAGGAATTCAAGGTGCGGTGCTTCTCAACACGCATGGGATAACCGTGGAGAAGCGTAGCGCTCAACAAGGTCTTAGTTTGTTGTTCGGACTTGCTGTGTACTAATAATGACCCGTTTCGAAGCCGAGTGCAGGACTGAACCGAACCAGCAATAGAGTCAATGCCCTTCTGTACTATAAAAGGGTTCACCTTCTCAAACAATCTCCTTCCTCTGTTCGTGTAATAACTAAGTAACAACCAGATGTTGGCGGAGCTACTTCTGTTGCAAATACTTTTCGGCGCTTGTTAGTAATAATGGAGAAAGGGTGCTCCATAGCGAAATAAATCCTCCACCATTGCAACCGTCTCCGACCTCGGGCTCTGACTTCCCGGGCGTTACCCCGGCTTGGGTGAGTGGTCTATCTATATCTATCTCATCCCAGGGTCACACCTACCAGAACATAGACAGAGGGACCCAATCGCCGTCAGAAGTCAGCAGCTCATGCAATGGCCCCCCGCGGGACTGCAGTTGAACAGCGGATACGAACACATACCCTACATGACGACCCCGGGTGGTGGGGATGACGCCATTACCCACTCACCCAGCTGTGCACCCAGTGCGCGGGTAATCGTCAGGCTGTGTCCACGGAGGATTAAAATAAAATGTAAAATAAATAAAACTCTGTGGGCGTTTCGCACGCAAGGTAGGCCGGCGAGGAAGAAAAAGAGAGGCGTAAATGAATGGACCTGGGGCGAAATGTGCAGAAGTAGAAGAGAAGAAAGAAACGATGACGAGGGGCGACATGGAATGAAATGCACAGAACGCACGAGAGCCTACCTTGAGTCCCCCGGTCACGAGAACGAACCCACCTCGACCGGACGAGGGTGGAAGGATGATGATGGCGATGATTGGCTCGGGAACCCCCGGGTACGCCAACACTCGTACTCACATAAGTTGAGCCCCTGGGGGGGGGAAACCCTAAGATAACGGTAGTTGAGGAATTGTGATCATGTTAATGATCACCATGTTAATACAAATGTTAAAAGATGTGAGAGATGTGTGGTTATTTATAGTTATAATTTGCATGTGCTTGAATTTAACAGACTATTCAAACAGCGTGCTTGTCGGTCCTGTTATATCGGCCATGCATCCAAATGAAGTCTCTGAATTTCCCATGCATTCTAGAAGAACAACTAACACCTTCTCCAAATAGTTTGCATTAAAATAATTCTGTGCTTTGGAATAAGATAAGTTTTGAGAAATCACAAATTCCAACTGTCTATAAACCACATCTGATACAATATTACCTTCTCCACTGCTTACCTATACTTAGTACAGCAAGTGTTGTATCCCAACCAAAAACTTGATACTAAGAGGCGCTATGAATCCAGGAAAAGAATTTTAGAAAAAAGGCCTGTGTGTATGTCTATGAACTGCATAATCCATAAATAAAATGCCTGATAAATACCAAACTTAGTATTTAGGTTCAACATCTTCCAAAGATGTGACAAGAGAATTTTAAAGAAAATCCTCCCACTCCAAAACAGCTTTTACATAAAAAATGTTTGAAGATTTTAGGTTTTCTCAAAAATGCCTATAATGAGTTTGATTAACATATCTTTAATATATTCACATGACAAATAAAATGTATATCTTGAATTTTGTGGGAAGCCCTCTTCATTCGGAAGAAATGTTGTAGTATAATTTTATATAAATATAAAAACTTACTACAAAAAAAAATGTAGATCTCTTTAAAAGACACAATTTGTGTAAAATAACCTTTTTGTGACATCGGCCATTTCTGAGATATCTATTACTACAGACTTGAATGCTTTATTACTTTGTCAGTTTTTATACTTCTGTCTATATTCAGTTGTTTCTCACAGTGTCATGGAAAGAGTATGGAAATTTGTAGGCCTGCATACAACAGCTCAGTTTTTAAACATCTGACTATTCAATCAGTTTGCTCTATTCAAATATTAATGACTGCCAGTCATGTTTGATGCCTGCTCTAGAATTAATGAAGCTATTTAAATGTATGTATATTAAGAACTGACAGTAAATGCTATGCATTACAAATCAAATAGAACAAAATGATCAGACGAACAAAGGTAAAATCCTAGTGAATGTTAAAATAACTTTTCTTGTCTATACGTATGTTATCCTTATAGGGAAGATAATGGAAAGAGCTTTGAAATTTTGGTCCAGAAGTTTAAATCTAGGAAAACGTAATGAGTTAAGACAATGTATTGAATACCAAGAGAATAGCTTAATGAATGATGGATGGGTAAGTAAATTACGGAATATTTTGGAGAAAAATGGGTTAGGAGATATATGGAGAAGGAGAGAAAATACGTAAAACATTTTTGGAAAAAGGCAAGGAAAAGACTGGAAGATATATAAATACAAATTATGTTCAGTCAGATTGCCGAAAAGAGCTCATTAGTTTATTATAGGCCAATGAAAAATACATGGGGTAGGGAAAAATATATAGACATAGTAAATAAAGAAGAGAGAGAATCTATTGCATGGTTAAGAACTGGAGCATGGAGGCTAAAAGGGCTAAGACAGGGTATTCCTCAGAACCAATGTCCGATATGTGGTGGTAATGAAGACATTGAACACATAGTATTTAAGTGCCAAGGAACAGAAAATTGGAGAAAAGAATTTTTTAATAAGAAGTGGTTGAAGGGGGATAGAAATACACTTATAATTGAAATGATATGCAAGGACGCTAGAAGCATTGGTCATTTTTTGTGTAAAGTAAAAAATAAATGGCTTTGGACAGTGGAAAGAGAAAAGTAAGAGGTAGTGCATCTTACTTTGAATGGAAAACTATAGTGAATGTGTGATGGTTAAGTAATCAATAAATGAAAAGTGAAAAAAAAAGTGGAAATGGGACATGAAAAAAAAAAAAGACTGAAAAAAGGAGCAAGATAATTTAGTGACAAGAGATTGTAAAATGTAAATAAACTGTAGTGATTGTCTACTGAATAAGTGACCAGGGTCAAAATGCAGTAGACAATCAAATTTGTAAAACTCTTAGCACAATAAATACTATACTATACTACCATGTTAACCTTATAACGGTAAGGAGGTATTCAACTCTGTACAAAATTACGCTTGTTTTGCTTCATTTTGTATATAATATGTCTTTATTTTATTTTAAATGTTCTGTATACTATGTAATATTTATGTATATATGTAACTTTATTGTACATTTCCTTGACACGCATATAGTATGTGTCTATTTTATTTCAAATGTTCCATATTCTGTGTAATATTTATGTTTATATGTAATTTTTGTACATTTCCTTGACATGTTCTATGTTCACAAGCCTTTACGGCTGCTAGTGAACTCACAGAATACAATCTAATCTAATCTAATCTACCTACAATTAAATGTGAAATGGAACTATTTCTGCAAAGATTTATCTCAATTATAATGAAATAGAGAGGAAAATATGCTTTTATAAGAATAGTTTATAGACTTTTATCAAAATAAATAATAGTGGGTAGAGAAAGTCATGTGAATGTAACACATCAGATTTTTAAAACTCTATCAATTTAGCCTGCTGTATTCTTCTTATACCTACAACAAAATGTGCAATGAAAGGTTAATCTCAGTTAATAAGAAGTAGATAGAAGAGTGAGTAGGGAAAGAAATATGAATGCAACACATCAGATTTTTAGTAAATATTAAATATGAAACAAAGAGCTGAAAATGCAATTAATCTTATTTTAAAGTGATTTGGGGGAAGAATGTGTCAACATTGTTGATTTATGGGTGACCCACTCAAGCATTCTTATTGAAGTCTGAACACCTCATCTGCAGGTTAAGTTAATGAACAATTGTGTGCCACTTCCATGCTCCAGAAGCTTCCTTCTGGTAAGTTGTTGTTCTTTAAAGTTGCACTTTGTGTGCTGGCAGCAGGAGTTGAGTTCTGCAAGTGCCACAGCAACTGTTGTCAACATTTTAAAGTCTGCTGGCTAGCATACTAGCTTCCAAATCCAGACATCCCAGGACAGGATTATTCCCCATTCTCCCTAGAGTTTGGAAGTATGCGTGAGAGTGTGTGAATTTAATGCTTAGAAAGAATCCCCAGAGATTAGCACAATAGTAGAACAAGTGAACATCATTGCTGATGAGCAATTGTTCCGAAGGTAAAGACACCAATATGACCTTAGATGTTAAAGGAGGAGTATAAATGGAACATTAAGAAAAAAAATTAAAACCTAGTTGTATAAAGAAAAAATCAAATAAACAACCAGTAAATAGAAATAGTAAATACCTACCTTACGATATAAAAGGCAAGAGCACGCCACTCTTATTTGTTGTCCTGTAGTAACAGCCAGGGTTGTCCAACACTGACTGAAGAAGATATACAGAGCCGAACAAAGACATAAACACACAGCATACACAGTGCCCGCATCACCATTTGGGTTCTCTATCAGTCTTTCTACCAAGACAGCTTGTCCGATTCTGGAAAACAATAAAACAGAATATTGTCCTAGAGAAAGTCTTGTCTTGCAGTTCATCTAAAAATTCAATGTCAAAATTTCACCAGAAATATACATTTTTAAGTCCTTTGAATCCACAAAAAGCTCAATGTGTGTGCGTGCATGAGAAAAGCTTAATCCTAAAACAAAATGTTTAATATGTGCCAAACTTGGTATTTTAAGTCCAGTTTCTTCCAAAGAGGTGATACGAACATTTTTAGGAAAATCTCTTGAACCCAAGTATCTTTTACATGCAACATTTTTCTTTATTTTTGATTTTCTCAAAAATAGCTGTAATGGTTTTGATTAAAATACCAATATGTTCAAGATATTTACCTGATAAATTAAAATACATATTTTGAATTTTCTGGGAACACTTTGTGAGGTCCTCTTTTTACTTTCTCTACTACATATAGTAAGTAGGAGAAGTATTGTATTCCACCAAAAAATTTGATACCGCGAGATTTCACAGGAAATATATGTTCTCAGACCCTCTGAATCCAAAAAAAAGCATTTTTGGAAACATGGCCGTGTGTGTGTGTCTGTGAACAGCATAATTCAGAAACGAACAGTCAAATAAACACCAAACTTGGTATTTAGGTTCAGTATCTGCAAGAGATCTGCGACACGAAGCTTTTCAAGAAAATACCCCATCCCAGATTACCCTATACATGGAACATTTTTCGAAAATTTTAATTTTCTTAAAAATGGTTCTAATGATTTTGATTAAAATATCATATTATTAAGATATTTTCAACAAATGAAATGTATATCTCGAATTTTCTGGGAATGTCTTCAAAAGTATTCTTCATTGTGAATGACTTTTGCGTAACTGGTAAACCATAAGGGATAGATAACATTTTACTACACAAAAAATTGTAGATCGCATTAAAATACACAATTTATGTCATGTACATTTTTGAGATATTGCTTATTATTCTCTTAAATTTTCCAATACTTTTTCTCAAATGGGAATTCGTTATTCATTTTTTTCATCCCCTGAACACACAAAGAGAATGGAATGTGCCACATAGCAACCACAGCTCAAAAGATTTGACTATCGCTTAAAGCCTACCATATTCCCCTTGCACCTACAAGAAAATAAGCAATAACATTAATATCTCGATTAACTCGATGCATAGGGAGAATAAGCGTTTGTAAAAATAGTTTGTACAAAAGTAGAGAAAGTCATGTGAGTGTAAACATCAGATTTTTTTTTATACATTTTGTGAAAGTGACAAATGCTAAGAGATAGATACGACACTGCTACACAAAAGAGATTAACATCTATTTAAAATACACAATTTATTTAAAATAACTTTTCTATTTTGACATTTAGTGCACCACCAACAGAATATAATTATAATAAAAACAAGATACAACTCTGTCATTCATTTCATAGATTCAAACCATTGGAGTTAAACAAAGACAATGATTAAACCTGCTAAATGTTATAAAAATAAGAAAATACCTCTGAACTGCGTAGATTAAAATCTCCATTGATACCAATGCAGGTTTTTCATTTGTTTATATAACCCATGCAAGGTTGCCCAACATCGCACAGGTAGCTTCTAAAATCAAATAGCGATTTAACTCTCCCAATCCTTTAAGAAACTATTATATAGTGATATAGAATATTTTTATGAAAAATCATCACTTTCATCCCTTATAATTGTACAGCCCCAGCTATCTTAATAATGGATGAAAAATCCCCCTCACACAAAGGGTGTGAACCATCTGACTTCCATAACCTCTCCGCAACATCTTCCAAGTTGTGGAAATGCTGTACAGCCTGGTGGTGGAACAATCATCGCTCAGAATGGTTGAGTTATCTTTCAGATAATCACAGTAGGTGACCTTATATCTTTCTTTGGTCCCACTAACATCAAAGCTACACAGTCTAGGAGAAGCTGATGAATATGAAGATTCCTCACTTCCAGAGTTATCTTTCAGATAATCACAGTAGGTGACCTTACATCTTTCTTTGGTCCCACTAACATCAAAGCTACACAGTCTAGTAGAAGCTGATGAATATGAAGATTCCCCACTCCCAGAGTTATCTTTCAGATAATCACAGTAGGTGACCTTATATCTTTCTTTGGTCCCACTAACATCAAAGCTACACAGCCTAGGAGAAGCTGATGAATATGAAGATTCCTCACTTCCAGAGTTATCTTTCAGATAATCACAGTAGGTGACCTTACATCTTTCTTTGGTCCCACTAACATCAAAGCTACACACTCTAGGAGAAGCTGATGAATATGAAGATTCCCCACTCACAGTTATCTTTCAGATAATCACAGTAGGTGACCTTACATCTTTCTTTGGTCCCACTAACATCAAAGCTACACAGTCTAGTAGAAGCTGATGAATATGAAGATTCCCCACTCCTAGAGTTATCTTTCAGATAATCACAGTAGGTGACCTTACATCTTTCTTTGGTCCCACTAACATCAAAGCTACACAGTCTAGTAGAAGCTGATGAATATGAAGATTCCCCACTCCTAGAGTTATCTTTCAGATAATCACAGTAGGTGACCTTACATCTTTCTTTGGTCCCACTAACATCAAAGCTACACACTCTAGGAGAAGCTGATGAATATGAAGATTCCCCACTCACAGTTATCTTTCAGATAATCACAGTAGGTGACCTTACATCTTTCTTTGGTCCCACTAACATCAAAGCTACACAGTCTAGTAGAAGCTGATGAATATGAAGATTCCCCACTCCTAGAGTTATCTTTCAGATAATCACAGTAGGTGACCTTACATCTTTCTTTGGTCCCACTAACATCAAAGCTACACAGTCTAGGAGATGCTGATGAATATGAAGATTCCCCACTCACAGTTATCTTTCAGATAATCACAGTAGGTGACCTTACATCTTTCTTTGGTCCCACTAACATCAAAGCTACACAGTCTAGGAGAAGCTGATGAATATGAAGATTCCCCACTCACAGTTATCTTTCAGATAATCACAGTAGGTGACCTTACATCTTTCTTTGGTCCCACTAACATCAAAGCTACACAGTCTAGGAGAAGCTGATGAATATGAAGATTCCCCACTCACAGTTATCTTTCAGATAATCACAGTAGGTGACCTTACATCTTTCTTTGGTCCCACTAACATCAAAGCTACACAGTCTAGTAGAAGCTGATGAATATGAAGATTCCCCACTCCTAGAGTTATCTTTCAGATAATCACAGTAGGTGACCTTACATCTTTCTTTGGTCCCACTAACATCAAAGCTACACAGTCTAAGAGAAGCTGATGAATATGAAGATTCCTCACTCCTAGAGTTATCTTTCAGATAATCACAGTAGGTGACCTTACATCTTTCTTTGGTCCCACTAACATCAAAGCTACACAGTCTAAGAGAAGCTGATGAATATGAAGATTCCCCACTCCTAGAGTTATCTTTCAGATAATCACAGTAGGTGACCTTACATCTTTCTTTGGTCCCACTAACATCAAAGCTACACAGTCTAAGAGAAGCTGATGAATATGAAGATTCCCCACTCCCAGAGTTATCTTTCAGATAATCACAGTAGGTGACCTTACATCTTTCTTTGGTCCCACTAACATCAAAGCTACACAGTCTAAGAGAAGCTGATGAATATGAAGATTCCTCACTTCCAGAGTTATCTTTCAGATAATCACAGTAGGTGACCTTACATCTTTCTTTGGTCCCACTAACATCAAAGCTACACAGTCTAGGAGATGCTGATGCATATGAAGATTCATCACCCCCAGAGTTATCTTTCAGATAATCACAGTAGGTGACCTTACATCTTTCTTTGGTTCCACTAACATCAAAGCTACACAGTCTAGGAGATGCTGATGCATATGAAGATTCCTCACCCCCAGAGTTATCTTTCAGATAATCACAGTAGGTGACCTTACATCTTTCTTTGGTTCCACTAACATCAAAGCTACACAGTCTAGGAGATGCTGATGCATATGAAGATTCCTCACCCCCAGAGTTATCTTTCAGATAATCACAGTAGGTGACCTCATATCTTTCTTTGGTTCCACTAACATCAAAGCTACACAGTCTAGTAGAAGCTGATGAATATGAAGATTCCTCACTCACAGTTATCTTTCAGATAATCACAGTAGGTGACCTTACATCTTTCTTTGGTCCCACTAACATCAAAGCTACACAGTCTAGGAGAAGCTGATGAATATGAAGTTTCCCCACTCACAGAGTTATCTTTCAGATAATCACAGTAGGTGACCTTACATCTTTCTTTGGTCCCACTAACATCAAAGCTACACAGTCTAGGAGAAGCTGATGAATATGAAGATTCCCCACTCCCAGAGTTATCTTTCAGATAATCACAGTAGGTGACGTCGCATCTTTCTTTGGTCCCACTAACATCAAAGCTACACAGTCTAGCAGAAGCTGATGCATATGAAGATTCCTCACTCCCAGAGTTATCTTTCAGATAATCACAGTAGGTGACCTTACATCTTTCTTTGGTCCCACTAGCATCAAAGCTACACAGTCTAGTAGAAGCTGATGAATATGAAGATTCCTCACTCCCAGAGTTATCTTTCAGATAATCACAGTAGGTGACTTTGCATCTTTCTTTGGTCCCACTAGCATCAAAGCTACACAGTCTAGGAGAAGCTGATGAATATGAAGATTCCCCAATCCCAGAGTTATCTTTCAGATAATTACAGTAGGTGACTTTGCATCTTTCTTTGGTCCCACTAACATCAAAGCTACACAGTCTAGGAGAAGCTGATGAATATGAAGATTCCCCAATCCCAGAGTTATCTTTCAGATAATTACAGTAGGTGACTTTGCATCTTTCTTTGGTCCCACTAACATCAAAGCTACACAGTCTAGGAGAAGCTGATGAATATGAAGATTCCTCACTCACAGTTATCTTTCAGATAATCACAGTAGTTGACCTTACATCTTTCTTTGGTCCCACTAACATCAAAGCTACACAGTCTAGCAGAAGCTGATGCATATGAAGATTCCTCACCCCCAGAGTTATCTTTCAGATAATCACAGTAGGTGACCTTACATCTTTCTTTGGTCCCACTAACATCAAAGCTACACAGTCTAGGAGAAGCTGATGAATATGAAGATTCCTCACTCACAGTTATCTTTCAGATAATCACAGTAGGTGACCTTACATCTTTCTTTGGTCCCACTAACATCAAAGCTACACAGTCTAGGAGAAGCTGATGAATATGAAGATTCCTCACTCACAGTTATCTTTCAGATAATCACAGTAGGTGACCTTACATCTTTCTTTGGTCCCACTAACATCAAAGCTACACAGTCTAGGAGATGCTGATGCATATGAAGATTCCTCACTCCCAGAGTTATCTTTCAGATAATCACAGTAGGTGACCTTACATCTTTCTTTGGTCCCACTAACATCAAAGCTACACAGTCTAGTAGAAGCTGATGAATATGAAGATTCCCCACTCCCAGAGTTATCTTTCAGATAATCACAGTAGGTGACGTCGCATCTTTCTTTGGTCCCACTAACATCAAAGCTACACAGTCTAGCAGAAGCTGATGCATATGAAGATTCCTCACTCCCAGAGTTATCTTTCAGATAATCACAGTAGGTGACCTTACATCTTTCTTTGGTCCCACTAGCATCAAAGCTACACAGTCTAGTAGAAGCTGATGAATATGAAGATTCCTCACTCCCAGAGTTATCTTTCAGATAATCACAGTAGGTGACTTTACATCTTTCTTTGGTCCCACTAGCATCAAAGCTACACAGTCTAGGAGAAGCTGATGAATATGAAGATTCCCCAATCCCAGAGTTATCTTTCAGATAATTACAGTAGGTGACTTTGCATCTTTCTTTGGTCCCACTAACATCAAAGCTACACAGTCTAGGAGAAGCTGATGAATATGAAGATTCCCCAATCCCAGAGTTATCTTTCAGATAATTACAGTAGGTGACTTTGCATCTTTCTTTGGTCCCACTAACATCAAAGCTACACAGTCTAGGAGAAGCTGATGAATATGAAGATTCCTCACTCACAGTTATCTTTCAGATAATCACAGTAGTTGACCTTACATCTTTCTTTGGTCCCACTAACATCAAAGCTACACAGTCTAGCAGAAGCTGATGCATATGAAGATTCCTCACCCCCAGAGTTATCTTTCAGATAATCACAGTAGGTGACCTTACATCTTTCTTTGGTCCCACTAACATCAAAGCTACACAGTCTAGGAGAAGCTGATGAATATGAAGATTCCTCACTCACAGTTATCTTTCAGATAATCACAGTAGGTGACCTTACATCTTTCTTTGGTCCCACTAACATCAAAGCTACACAGTCTAGGAGAAGCTGATGAATATGAAGATTCCTCACTCACAGTTATCTTTCAGATAATCACAGTCGGTGACCTTACATCTTTCTTTGGTCCCACTAACATCAAAGCTACACAGTCTAAGAGAAGCTGATGAATATGATGATTCCCCACTCCCAGAGTTATCTTTCAGATAATCACAGTAGGTGAACTCATATCTTTCTTTGGTCCCACTAACATCAAAGCTACACAGTCTAGGAGAAGCTGATGAATATGAAGATTCCCCACTCCCAGAGTTATCTTTCAGATAATCACAGTAGGTGAACTCATGTCTTTCTTTGGTCCCACTAACATCAAAGCTACACAGTCTAGGAGAAGCTGATGAATATGAAGATTCCCCACTCCCAGAGTTATCTTTCAGATAATCACAGTAGGTGACCTTATATCTTTCTTTGGTCCCACTAACATCAAAGCTACACAGTCTAGGAGATGCTGAAGCATATGAAGATTCCTCACCCCCAGAGTTATCTTTCAGATAATCACAGTAGGTGACCTTACATCTTTCTTTGGTTCTACTAACATCAAAGCTACACAGTCTAGGAGATGCTGATGCATATGAAGATTCATCACCCCCAGAGTTATCTTTCAGATAATCACAGTAGGTGACCTTACATCTTTCTTTGGTTCCACTAACATCAAAGCTACACAGTCTAGGAGATGCTGATGCATATGAAGATTCCTCAGCCCCAGAGTTATCTTTCAGATAATCACAGTAGTTGACCTTACATCTTTCTTTGGTCCCACTAACATCAAAGCTACACAGTCTAGGAGATGCTGATGCATATGAAGATTCCTCACCCCCAGAGTTATCTTTCAGATAATCACAGTAGGTGACCTCATATCTTTCTTTGGTTCCACTAACATCAAAGCTACACAGTCTAGTAGAAGCTGATGAATATGAAGATTCCTCACTCACAGTTATCTTTCAGATAATCACAGTAGGTGACCTTACATCTTTCTTTGGTCCCACTAACATCAAAGCTACACAGTCTAGGAGAAGCTGATGAATATGAAGATTCCCCACTCACAGAGTTATCTTTCAGATAATCACAGTAGGTGACCTTACATCTTTCTTTGGTCCCACTAACATCAAAGCTACACAGTCTAGGAGAAGCTGATGAATATGATGATTCCCCACTCACAGAGTTATCTTTCAGATAATCACAGTAGGTGACCTTACATCTTTCTTTGGTCCCACTAACATCAAAGCTACACAGTTTAGTAGAAGCTGATGAATATGAAGATTCCCCACTCACAGAGTTATCTTTCAGATAATCACAGTAGGTGACCTTACATCTTTCTTTGGTCCCACTAACATCAAAGCTACACAGTCTAGTAGAAGCTGATGAATATGAAGATTCCTCACTCACAGAGTTATCTTTCAGATAATCACAGTAGGTGACCTTACATATTTCTTTGGTCCCACTAACATCAAAGCTACACAGTCTAGCAGAATCTGATGAATATGAAGATTCCTCACTCACAGAGTTATCTTTCAGATAATCACAGTAGTTGACCTTACATCTTTCTTTGGTCCCACTAACATCAAAGCTACACAGTCTAGTAGAAGCTGATGAATATGAAGATTCCCCACTCCCAGAGTTATCTTTCAGATAATCACAGTAGGTGACCTCATATCTTTCTTTGGTTCCACTAACATCAAAGCTACACAGTCTAGGAGCTGCTGATGCATATGAAGATTCCTCACCCCCAGAGTTATCTTTCAGATAATCACAGTAGGTGACCTTACATCTTTCTTTGGTCCCACTAACATCAAAGCTACACAGTCTAGGAGATGCTGATGAATATGAAGATTCCCCACTCCCAGAGTTATCTTTCAGATAATCACAGTAGGTGACCTTACATCTTTCTTTGGTCCCACTAACATCAAAGCTACACAGTCTAGGAGATGCTGATGCATATGAAGATTCCTCACTCCCAGAGTTATCTTTCAGATAATCACAGTAGGTGACCTTACATCTTTCTTTGGTCCCACTAACATCAAAGCTACACAGTCTAGTAGAAGCTGATGAATATGAAGATTCCCCACTCCCAGAGTTATCTTTCAGATAATCACAGTAGGTGACGTCGCATCTTTCTTTGGTCCCACTAACATCAAAGCTACACAGTCTAGCAGAAGCTGATGCCTATGAAGATTCCTCACTCCCAGAGTTATCTTTCAGATAATCACAGTAGGTGACCTTACATCTTTCTTTGGTCCCACTAACATCAAAGCTACACAGTCTAGTAGAAGCTGATGAATATGAAGATTCCTCACTCCCAGAGTTATCTTTCAGATAATCACAGTAGGTGACTTTGCATCTTTCTTTGGTCCCACTAACATCAAAGCTACACAGTCTAGGAGAAGCTGATGAATATGAAGATTCCTCAGTCACAGTTATCTTTCAGATAATCACAGTAGGTGACTTTGCATCTTTCTTTGGTCCCACTAACATCAAAGCTACACAGTCTAGTAGAAGCTGATGAATATGAAGATTCCCCACTCCCAGAGTTATCTTTCAGATAATTACAGTAGGTGACCTTGCATCTTTCTTTGGTCCCACTAACATCAAAGTTACACAGTCTAGTAGAAGCTGATGAATATGAAGATTCCTCACCCCCAGAGTTATCTTTCAGATAATCACAGTAGGTGACCTTACATCTTTCTTTGGTCCCACTAACATCAAAGCTACACAGTCTAGGAGAAGCTGATGAATATGAAGATTCCTCACTCACAGTTATCTTTCAGATAATCATAGTAGGTGACCTTGCATCTTTCTTTGGTCCCACTAACATCAAAGCTACACAGTCTAGTAGAAGCTGATGAATATGAAGATTCCTCACTCCCAGTTATCTTTCAGATAATCACAGTAGGTGACCTTACATTTTTCTTTGGTCCCACTAACATCAAAGCTACACAGTCTAGGAGAAGCTGATGAATATGAAGATTCCTCACTCCCAGAGTTATCTTTCAGATAATCACAGTAGGTGACTTTGCATCTTTCTTTGGTCCCACTAACATCAAAGCTACACAGTCTAGGAGATGCTGATGCATATGAAGATTCCCCACTCCCAGAGTTATCTTTCAGATAATCACAGTAGGTGACCTCATATCTTTCTTTGGTCCCACTAACATCAAAGCTACACAGTCTAGTAGAGGCTGATGAATATGAAGATTCCTCACCCCCAGAGTTATCTTTCAGATAATCACAGTAGGTGACCTCATATCTTTCTTTGGTCCCATTAACATCAAAGCTACACAGTCTAGTAAAAGCTGATGAATATGAAGGTTCCCCACTCACAGTTATCTTTCAGATAATCACAGTAGGTGACTTTGCATCTTTCTTTGGTCCCACTAACATCAAAGCTACACAGTCTAGGAGATGCTGATGCATATGAAGATTCCCCACTCCCAGAGTTATCTTTCAGATAATCACAGTAGGTGACCTCATATCTTTCTTTGGTCCCACTAACATCAAAGCTACACAGTCTAGGAGATGCTGATGCATATGAAGGTTCCCCACTCCCAGAGTTATCTTTCAGATAATCACAGTAGGTGACGTCGCATCTTTCTTTGGTCCCACTAACATCAAAGCTACACAGTCTAGCAGAAGCTGATGCATATGAAGATTCCTCACCCCCAGAGTTATCTTTCAGATAATCACAGTAGGTGACCTTACATCTTTCTTTGGTCCCACTAACATCAAAGCTACACAGTCTAGGAGATGCTGATGAATATGAAGATTCCTCACTCACAGTTATCTTTCAGATAATCACAGTAGGTGACCTTGCATCTTTCTTTGGTCCCACTAACATCAAAGCTACACAGTCTAGTAGAAGCTGATGAATATGAAGATTCCTCACTCACAGAGTTATCTTTCAGATAATCACAGTAGGTGACCTTACATATTTCTTTGGTCCCATTAACATCAAAGCTACACAGTCTAGGAGATGCTGATGCATATGAAGATTCCTCACCCCCAGAGTTATCTTTCAGATAATCACAGTAGGTGACCTCATATCTTTCTTTGGTTCCACTAACATCAAAGCTACACAGTCTAGTAGAAGCTGATGAATATGAAGATTCCTCACTCACAGTTATCTTTCAGATAATCACAGTAGGTGACCTTACATCTTTCTTTGGTCCCACTAACATCAAAGCTACACAGTCTAGGAGAAGCTGATGAATATGAAGATTCCCCACTCACAGAGTTATCTTTCAGATAATCACAGTAGGTGACCTTACATCTTTCTTTGGTCCCACTAACATCAAAGCTACACAGTCTAGGAGAAGCTGATTAATATGATGATTCCCCACTCACAGAGTTATCTTTCAGATAATCACAGTAGGTGACCTTACATCTTTCTTTGGTCCCACTAACATCAAAGCTACACAGTCTAGGAGATGCTGAAGCATATGAAGATTCCTCACCCCCAGAGTTATCTTTCAGATAATCACAGTAGGTGACCTTACATCTTTCTTTGGTTCTACTAACATCAAAGCTACACAGTCTAGTAGAAGCTGATGAATATGAAGATTCCTCACTCACAGAGTTATCTTTCAGATAATCACAGTAGGTGACCTTACATATTTCTTTGGTCCCATTAACATCAAAGCTACACAGTCTAGTAGAAGCTGATGAATATGAAGATTCCTCACTCACAGAGTTATCTTTCAGATAATCACAGTAGGTGACCTTACATCTTTCTTTGGTCCCATTAACATCAAAGCTACACAGTCTAGGAGAAGCTGATGAATATGAAGATTCCTCACTCCCAGAGTTATCTTTCAGATAATCACAGTAGGTGACCTCATATATTTCTTTGGTCCCACTAACATCAAAGCTACACAGTCTAGGAGATGCTGATGAATATGAAGATTCCTCACTCACAGTTATCTTTCAGATAATCACAGTAGGTGACCTTACATCTTTCTTTGGTCCCATTAACATCAAAGCTACACAGTCTAGGAGAAGCTGATGAATATGAAGATTCCTCACTCCCAGAGTTATCTTTCAGATAATCACAGTAGGTGACCTCATATATTTCTTTGGTCCCACTAACATCAAAGCTACACAGTCTAGGAGATGCTGATGAATATGAAGATTCCTCACTCACAGTTATCTTTCAGATAATCACAGTAGGTGACCTTACATCTTTCTTTGGTCCCATTAACATCAAAGCTACACAGTCTAGGAGAAGCTGATGAATATGAAGATTCCCCACTCACAGTTATCTTTCAGATAATCACAGTAGGTGACCTCATATCTTTCTTTGGTCCCACTAACATCAAAGCTACACAGTCTAGTAGAAGCTGATGAATATGAAGATTCCTCACTCACAGTTATCTTTCAGATAATCACAGTAGGTGACCTTACATCTTTCTTTGGTCCCATTAACATCAAAGCTACACAGTCTAGTAGAAGCTGATGAATATGAAGATTCCTCACTCACAGTTATCTTTCAGATAATCACAGTAGGTGACCTTACATCTTTCTTTGGTCCCATTAACATCAAAGCTACACAGTCTAGGAGAAGCTGATGAATATGAAGATTCCCCACTCACAGTTATCTTTCAGATAATCACAGTAGGTGACCTCATATCTTTCTTTGGTCCCACTAACATCAAAGCTACACAGTCTAGTAGAAGCTGATGAATATGAAGATTCCCCACTCCCAGAGTTATCTTTCAGATAATCACAGTAGGTGACCTTACATCTTTCTTTGGTCCCACTAACATCAAAGCTACACAGTCTAGGAGAAGCTGATGAATATGAAGATTCCTCACCCCCAGAGTTATCTTTCAGATAATCACAGTAGGTGACCTTACATCTTTCTTTGGTCCCACTAACATCAAAGCTACACAGTCTAGGAGAAGCTGATGAATATGAAGATTCCCCACTCCCAGAGTTATCTTTCAGATAATCACAGTAGGTGACCTTACATCTTTCTTTGGTCCCATTAACATCAAAGCTACACAGTCTAGTAGAAGCTGATGAATATGAAGATTCCCCACTCCCAGAGTTATCTTTCAGATAATCACAGTAGGTGACCTCATATCTTTCTTTGGTCCCACTAACATCAAAGCTACACAGTCTAGGAGATGCTGATGCATATGAAGATTCCTCACCCCCAGAGTTATCTTTCAGATAATCACAGTAGGTGACCTTACATCTTTCTTTGGTCCCACTAACATCAAAGCTACACAGTCTAGGAGATGCTGATGAATATGAAGATTCCCCACTCCCAGAGTTATCTTTCAGATAATCACAGTAGGTGACCTTACATCTTTCTTTTGTCCCACTAACATCAAAGCTACACAGTCTAGGAGATGCTGATGCATATGAAGATTCCTCACCCCCCGAGTTATCTTTCAGATAATCACAGTAGGTGACCTTACATCTTTCTTTGGTCCCACTAACATCAAAGCTACACAGTCTAGGAGATGCTGATGCATATGAAGATTCCTCACTCCCAGAGTTATCTTTCAGATAATCACAGTAGGTGACCTTACATCTTTCTTTGGTCCCACTAACATCAAAGCTACACAGTCTAGTAGAAGCTGATGAATATGAAGATTCCCCACTCCCAGAGTTATCTTTCAGATAATCACAGTAGGTGACGCCGCATCTTTCTTTGGTCCCACTAACATCAAAGCTACACAGTCTAGCAGAAGCTGATGCCTATGAAGATTCCTCACTCCCAGAGTTATCTTTCAGATAATCACAGTAGGTGACCTTACATCTTTCTTTGGTCCCACTAACATCAAAGCTACACAGTCTAGTAGAAGCTGATGAATATGAAGATTCCTCACTCCCAGAGTTATCTTTCAGATAATCACAGTAGGTGACTTTTCATCTTTCTTTGGTCCCACTAACATCAAAGCTACACAGTCTAGGAGAAGCTGATGAATATGAAGATTCCCCACTCACAGTTATCTTTCAGATAATCACAGTAGGTGACCTCATATCTTTCTTTGGTCCCACTAACATCAAAGCTACACAGTCTAGTAGAAGCTGATGAATATGAAGATTCCTCACTCACAGTTATCTTTCAGATAATCACAGTAGGTGACCTTACATCTTTCTTTGGTCCCATTAACATCAAAGCTACACAGTCTAGTAGAAGCTGATGAATATGAAGATTCCTCACTCACAGTTATCTTTCAGATAATCATAGTAGGTGACCTTACATCTTTCTTTGGTCCCATTAACATCAAAGCTACACAGTCTAGGAGAAGCTGATGAATATGAAGATTCCCCACTCACAGTTATCTTTCAGATAATCACAGTAGGTGACCTCATATCTTTCTTTGGTCCCACCTACATCAAAGCTACACAGTCTAGTAGAAGCTGATGAATATGAAGATTCCCCACTCCCAGAGTTATCTTTCAGATAATCACAGTAGGTGACCTTACATCTTTCTTTGGTCCCACTAACATCAAAGCTACACAGTCTAGGAGAAGCTGATGAATATGAAGATTCCTCACCCCCAGAGTTATCTTTCAGATAATCACAGTAGGTGACCTTACATCTTTCTTTGGTCCCACTAACATCAAAGCTACACAGTCTAGGAGAAGCTGATGAATATGAAGATTCCCCACTCCCAGAGTTATCTTTCAGATAATCACAGTAGGTGCCCTTACATCTTTCTTTGGTCCCATTAACATCAAAGCTACACAGTCTAGTAGAAGCTGATGAATATGAAGATTCCCCACTCCCAGAGTTATCTTTCAGATAATCACAGTAGGTGACCTCATATCTTTCTTTGGTCCCACTAACATCAAAGCTACACAGTCTAGGAGAAGTTGATGAATATGAAGATTCCTCACTCTCAGATTTATCTTTCAGATAATCACAGTAGGTGACCTTACATCTTTCTTTGGTCCCATTAACATCAAAGCTACACAGTCTAGGAGAAGCTGATGAATATGAAGATTCCCCACTCCCAGAGTTATCTTTCAGATAATCACAGTAGGTGACCTTACATCTTTCTTTGGTCCCATTAACATCAAAGCTACACAGTCTAGTAGAAGCTGATGAATATGAAGATTCCTCACTCCCAGTTATATTTCAGATAATCACAGTAGGTGACTTTGCATCTTTCTTTGGTCCCACTAACATCAAAGCTACACAGTCTAGTAGAAGCTGATGAATATGAAGATTCCTCACCCCCAGAGTTATCTTTCAGATAATTACAGTAGGTGACCTCATATCTTTCTTTGGTCCCACTAACATCAAAGCTACACAGTCTAGTAGAAGCTGATGAATATGAAGATTCCTCACCCCCAGAGTTATCTTTCAGATAATCACAGTAGGTGACCTCATATCTTTCTTTGGTCCCATTAACATCAAAGCTACACAGTCTAGTAAAAGCTGATGAATATAAAGATTCCTCACTCACAGTTATCTTTCAGATAATCACAGTAGGTGACCTTACATCTTTCTTTGGTCCCATTAACATCAAAGCTACACAGTCTAGTAGAAGCTGATGAATATGAAGATTCCCCACTCCCAGAGTTATCTTTCAGATAATCACAGTAGGTGACCTCATATCTTTCTTTGGTCCCACTAACATCAAAGCTACACAGTCTAGGAGAAGCTGATGAATATGAAGATTCCCCACTCCCAGAGTTATCTTTCAGATAATCACAGTAGGTGAACTCATGTCTTTCTTTGGTCCCACTAACACCAAAGCTACACAGTCTAGGAGATGCTGATGCATATGAAGGTTCCCCACTCCCAGAGTTATCTTTCAGATAATCACAGTAGGTGACGTCGCATCTTTCTTTGGTCCCACTAACATCAAAGCTACACAGTCTAGCAGAAGCTGATGCATATGAAGATTCCTCACCCCCAGAGTTATCTTTCAGATAATCACAGTAGGTGACCTTACATCTTTCTTTGCTCCCACTAACATCAAAGCTACACAGTCTAGGAGAAGCTGATGAATATGAAGATTCCTCACTCACAGTTATCTTTCAGATAATCACAGTAGGTGACCTCATATCTTTCTTTGGTCCCATTAACATCAAAGCTACACAGTCTAGTAGAAGCTAATGAATATGAAGATTCCTCACTCACAGTTATCTTTCAGATAATCACAGTAGGTGACCTCATATCTTTCTTTGGTCCCACTAACATTAAAGCTACACAGTCTAGTAGAAGCTGATGAATATGAAGATTCCCCACTCCCAGAGTTATCTTTCAGATAATCACAGTAGGTGACCTTACATCTTTCTTTGGTCCCATTAACATCAAAGCTACACAGTCTAGGAGAAGCTGATGAATATGAAGATTCCCCACTCCCAGAGTTATCTTTCAGATAATCACAGTAGGTGACCTTGCATCTTTCTTTGGTCCCATTAACATCAAAGCTACACAGTCTAGGAGAAGCTGATGAATAAGAAGATTCCTCACTCTCAGATTTATCTTTCAGATAATCACAGTAGGTGACCTTACATCTTTCTTTGGTTCCATTAACATCAAAGCTACACAGTCTAAGAGAAGCTGATGAATATGAAGATTCCTCACTCCCAGAGTTATCTTTCAGATAATCACAGTAGGTGACCTTGCATCTTTCATTGGTCCCACTAACATCAAAGCTACACAGTCTAAGAGAAGCTGATGAATATGAAGATACCTCACTCCCAGAGTTATCTTTCAGATAATCACAGTAGGTGACCTCATATCTTTCTTTGGTCCCACTAACATCAAAGCTACACAGTCTAGGAGAAGCTGATGAATATGAAGATTCCCCACTCCCAGAGTTATCTTTCAGATAATCACAGTAGGTGAACTCATGTCTTTCTTTGGTCCCACTAACATCAAAGCTACACAGTCTAGGAGATGCTGATGCATATGAAGGTTCCCCACTCCCAGAGTTATCTTTCAGATAATCACAGTAGGTGACGTCGCATCTTTCTTTGGTCCCACTAACATCAAAGCTACACAGTCTAGGAGAAGCTGATGAATATGAAGATTCCCCACTCCCAGAGTTATCTTTCAGATAATCACAGTAGGTGACCTTATATCTTTCTTTGGTCCCACTAACATCAAAGCTACACAGTCTAGTAGAAGCTAATGAATATGAAGATTCCTCACTCACAGTTATCTTTCAGATAATCACAGTAGGTGACCTTACATCTTTCTTTGGTTCCATTAACATCAAAGCTACACAGTCTAGTAGAAGCTGATGAACATGAAGATTCCTCATTCACAGTTATCTTTCAGATAATCACAGTAGGTGACCTTACATCTTTCTTTGGTCCTACTAACATCAAAGCTACACAGTCTAGGAGATGCTGAAGCATATGAAGATTCCTCACCCCCAGAGTTATCTTTCAGATAATCACAGTAGGTGACCTTACATCTTACTTTGGTTCTACTAACATCAAAGCTACACAGTCTAGGAGATGCTGATGCATATGAAGATTCCTCACTCCCAGAGTTATCTTTCAGATAATCACAGTAGGTGACCTTACATCTTTCTTTGGTTCCACTAACATCAAAGCTACACAGTCTAGGAGATGCTGATGCATATGAAGATTCCTCACCCCCAGAGTTATCTTTCAGATAATCACAGTAGTTGACCTTACATCTTTCTTTGGTCCCACTAACATCAAAGCTACACAGTCTAGGAGATGCTGATGCATATGAAGATTCCTCACCCCCAGAGTTATCTTTCAGATAATCACAGTAGGTGACCTCATATCTTTCTTTGGTTCCACTAACATCAAAGCTACACAGTCTAGTAGAAGCTGATGAATATGAAGATTCCTCACTCACAGTTATCTTTCAGATAATCACAGTAGGTGACCTTACATCTTTCTTTGGTCCCACTAACATCAAAGCTACACAGTCTAGGAGAAGCTGATGAATATGAAGATTCCCCACTCACAGAGTTATCTTTCAGATAATCACAGTAGGTGACCTTACATCTTTCTTTGGTCCCACTAACATCAAAGCTACACAGTCTAGGAGATGCTGAAGCATATGAAGATTCCTCACCCCCAGAGTTATCTTTCAGATAATCACAGTAGGTGACCTTACATCTTTCTTTGGTTCTACTAACATCAAAGCTACACAGTCTAGGAGAAGCTGATGAATATGAAGATTCCCCACTCACAGTTATCTTTCAGATAATCACAGTAGGTGACCTCATATCTTTCTTTGGTCCCACTAACATCAAAGCTACACAGTCTAGTAGAAGCTGATGAATATGAAGATTCCCCACTCCCAGAGTTATCTTTCAGATAATCACAGTAGGTGACCTTACATCTTTCTTTGGTCCCACTAACATCAAAGCTACACAGTCTAGGAGAAGCTGATGAATATGAAGATTCCTCACCCCCAGAGTTATCTTTCAGATAATCACAGTAGGTGACCTTACATCTTTCTTTGGTCCCACTAACATCAAAGCTACACAGTCTAGGAGAAGCTGATGAATATAAAGATTCCCCACTCCCAGAGTTATCTTTCAGATAATCACAGTAGGTGCCCTTACATCTTTCTTTGGTCCCATTAACATCAAAGCTACACAGTCTAGTAGAAGCTGATGAATATGAAGATTCCCCACTCCCAGAGTTATCTTTCAGATAATCACAGTAGGTGACCTCATATCTTTCTTTGGTCCCACTAACATCAAAGCTACACAGTCTAGGAGAAGTTGATGAATATGAAGATTCCTCACTCTCAGATTTATCTTTCAGATAATCACAGTAGGTGACCTTACATCTTTCTTTGGTCCCATTAACATCAAAGCTACACAGTCTAGGAGAAGCTGATGAATATGAAGATTCCCCACTCCCAGAGTTATCTTTCAGATAATCACAGTAGGTGACCTTACATCTTTCTTTGGTCCCATTAACATCAAAGCTACACAGTCTAGTAGAAGCTGATGAATATGAAGATTCCTCACTCCCAGTTATATTTCAGATAATCACAGTAGGTGACTTTGCATCTTTCTTTGGTCCCACTAACATCAAAGCTACACAGTCTAGTAGAAGCTGATGAATATGAAGATTCCTCACCCCCAGAGTTATCTTTCAGATAATCACAGTAGGTGACCTCATATCTTTCTTTGGTCCCACTAACATCAAAGCTACACAGTCTAGTAGAAGCTGATGAATATGAAGATTCCTCACCCCCAGAGTTATCTTTCAGATAATCACAGTAGGTGACCTCATATCTTTCTTTGGTCCCATTAACATCAAAGCTACACAGTCTAGTAAAAGCTGATGAATATGAAGATTCCTCACTCACAGTTATCTTTCAGATAATCACAGTAGGTGACCTTACATCTTTCTTTGGTCCCATTAACATCAAAGCTACACAGTCTAGTAGAAGCTGATGAATATGAAGATTCCCCACTCCCAGAGTTATCTTTCAGATAATCACAGTAGGTGACATCATATCTTTCTTTGGTCCCACTAACATCAAAGCTACACAGTCTAGGAGAAGCTGATGAATATGAAGATTCCCCACTCCCAGAGTTATCTTTCAGATAATCACAGTAGGTGAACTCATGTCTTTCTTTGGTCCCACTAACATCAAAGCTACACAGTCTAGGAGATGCTGATGCATATGAAGGTTCCCCACTCCCAGAGTTATCTTTCAGATAATCACAGTAGGTGACGTCGCATCTTTCTTTGGTCCCACTAACATCAAAGCTACACAGTCTAGCAGAAGCTGATGCATATGAAGATTCCTCACCCCCAGAGTTATCTTTCAGATAATCACAGTAGGTGACCTTACATCTTTCTTTGCTCCCACTAACATCAAAGCTACACAGTCTAGGAGAAGCTGATGAATATGAAGATTCCTCACTCACAGTTATCTTTCAGATAATCACAGTAGGTGACCTCATATCTTTCTTTGGTCCCATTAACATCAAAGCTACACAGTCTAGTAGAAGCTAATGAATATGAAGATTCCCCACTCACAGTTATCTTTCAGATAATCACACTAGGTGACCTCATATCTTTCTTTGGTCCCACTAACATTAAAGCTACACAGTCTAGTAGAAGCTGATGAATATGAAGATTCCCCACTCCCAGAGTTATCTTTCAGATAATCACAGTAGGTGACCTTACATCTTTCTTTGGTCCCATTAACATCAAAGCTACACAGTCTAGGAGAAGCTGATGAATATGAAGATTCCCCACTCCCAGAGTTATCTTTCAGATAATCACAGTAGGTGACCTTGCATCTTTCTTTGGTCCCATTAACATCAAAGCTACACAGTCTAGGAGAAGCTGATGAATAAGAAGATTCCTCACTCTCAGATTTATCTTTCAGATAATCACAGTAGGTGACCTTACATCTTTCTTTGGTTCCATTAACATCAAAGCTACACAGTCTAAGAGAAGCTGATGAATATGAAGATTCCTCACTCCCAGAGTTATCTTTCAGATAATCACAGTAGGTGACCTTGCATCTTTCATTGGTCCCACTTACATCAAAGCTACACAGTCTAAGAGAAGCTGATGAATATGAAGATACCTCACTCCCAGAGTTATCTTTCAGATAATCACAGTAGGTGACCTCATATCTTTCTTTGGTCCCACTAACATCAAAGCTACACAGTCTAGGAGAAGCTGATGAATATGAAGATTCCCCACTCCCAGAGTTATCTTTCAGATAATCACAGTAGGTGAACTCATGTCTTTCTTTGGTCCCACTAACATCAAAGCTACACAGTCTAGGAGATGCTGATGCATATGAAGGTTCCCCACTCCCATAGTTATCTTTCAGATAATCACAGTAGGTGACGTCGCATCTTTCTTTGGTCCCACTAACATCAAAGCTACACAGTCTAGGAGAAGCTGATGAATATGAAGATTCCCCACTCCCAGAGTTATCTTTCAGATAATCACAGTAGGTGACCTTATATCTTTCTTTGGTCCCACTAACATCAAAGCTACACAGTCTAGTAGAAGCTAATGAATATGAAGATTCCTCACTCACAGTTATCTTTCAGATAATCACAGTAGGTGACCTTACATCTTTCTTTGGTTCCATTAACATCAAAGCTACACAGTCTAGTAGAAGCTGATGAACATGAAGATTCCTCATTCACAGTTATCTTTCAGATAATCACAGTAGGTGACCTTACATCTTTCTTTGGTCCTACTAACATCAAAGCTACACAGTCTAGGAGATGCTGAAGCATATGAAGATTCCTCACCCCCAGAGTTATCTTTCAGATAATCACAGTAGGTGACCTTACATCTTACTTTGGTTCTACTAACATCAAAGCTACACAGTCTAGGAGATGCTGATGCATATGAAGATTCCTCACTCCCAGAGTTATCTTTCAGATAATCACAGTAGGTGACCTTAAATCTTTCTTTGGTTCCACTAACATCAAAGCTACACAGTCTAGGAGATGCTGATGCATATGAAGATTCCTCACCCCCAGAGTTATCTTTCAGATAATCACAGTAGTTGACCTTACATCTTTCTTTGGTCCCACTAACATCAAAGCTACACAGTCTAGGAGATGCTGATGCATATGAAGATTCCTCACCCCCAGAGTTATCTTTCAGATAATCACAGTAGGTGACCTCATATCTTTCTTTGGTTCCACTAACATCAAAGCTACACAGTCTAGTAGAAGCTGATGAATATGAAGATTCCTCACTCACAGTTATCTTTCAGATAATCACAGTAGGTGACCTTACATCTTTCTTTGGTCCCACTAACATCAAAGCTACACAGTCTAGGAGAAGCTGATGAATATGAAGATTCCCCACTCACAGAGTTATCTTTCAGATAATCACAGTAGGTGACCTTACATCTTTCTTTGGTCCCACTAACATCAAAGCTACACAGTCTAGGAGATGCTGAAGCATATGAAGATTCCTCACCCCCAGAGTTATCTTTCAGATAATCACAGTAGGTGACCTTACATCTTTCTTTGGTTCTACTAACATCAAAGCTACACAGTCTAGTAGAAGCTGATGAATATGAAGATTCCTCACTCACAGAGTTATCTTTCAGATAATCACAGTAGGTGACCTTACATATTTCTTTGGTCCCATTAACATCAAAGCTACACAGTCTAGTAGAAGCTGATGAATATGAAGATTCCTCACTCACAGAGTTATCTTTCAGATAATCACAGTAGGTGACCTTACATCTTTCTTTGGTCCCATTAACATCAAAGCTACACAGTCTAGGAGAAGCTGATGAATATGAAGATTCCTCACTCCCAGAGTTATCTTTCAGATAATCACAGTAGGTGACCTCATATATTTCTTTGGTCCCACTAACATCAAAGCTACACAGTCTAGGAGATGCTGATGAATATGAAGATTCCTCACTCACAGTTATCTTTCAGATAATCACAGTAGGTGACCTTACATCTTTCTTTGGTCCCATTAACATCAAAGCTACACAGTCTAGGAGAAGCTGATGAATATGAAGATTCCCCACTCACAGTTATCTTTCAGATAATCACAGTAGGTGACCTCATATCTTTCTTTGGTCCCACTAACATCAAAGCTACACAGTCTAGTAGAAGCTGATGAATATGAAGATTCCTCACTCACAGTTATCTTTCAGATAATCACAGTAGGTGACCTTACATCTTTCTTTGGTCCCATTAACATCAAAGCTACACAGTCTAGTAGAAGCTGATGAATATGAAGATTCCTCACTCACAGTTATCTTTCAGATAATCACAGTAGGTGACCTTACATCTTTCTTTGGTCCCATTAACATCAAAGCTACACAGTCTAGGAGAAGCTGATGAATATGAAGATTCCCCACTCACAGTTATCTTTCAGATAATCACAGTAGGTGACCTCATATCTTTCTTTGGTCCCACTAACATCAAAGCTACACAGTCTAGTAGAAGCTGATGAATATGAAGATTCCCCACTCCCAGAGTTATCTTTCAGATAATCACAGTAGGTGACCTTACATCTTTCTTTGGTCCCACTAACATCAAAGCTACACAGTCTAGGAGAAGCTGATGAATATGAAGATTCCTCACCCCCAGAGTTATCTTTCAGATAATCACAGTAGGTGACCTTACATCTTTCTTTGGTCCCACTAACATCAAAGCTACACAGTCTAGGAGAAGCTGATGAATATGAAGATTCCCCACTCCCAGAGTTATCTTTCAGATAATCACAGTAGGTGACCTTACATCTTTCTTTGGTCCCATTAACATCAAAGCTAAACAGTCTAGTAGAAGCTGATGAATATGAAGATTCCCCACTCCCAGAGTTATCTTTCAGATAATCACAGTAGGTGACCTCATATCTTTCTTTGGTCCCACTAACATCAAAGCTACACAGTCTAGGAGATGCTGATGCATATGAAGATTCCTCACCCCCAGAGTTATCTTTCAGATAATCACAGTAGGTGACCTTACATCTTTCTTTGGTCCCACTAACATCAAAGCTACACAGTCTAGGAGATGCTGATGAATATGAAGATTCCCCACTCCCAGAGTTATCTTTCAGATAATCACAGTAGGTGACCTTACATCTTTCTTTTGTCCCACTAACATCAAAGCTACACAGTCTAGGAGATGCTGATCAATATGAAGATTCCTCACCCCCCGAGTTATCTTTCAGATAATCACAGTAGGTGACCTTACATCTTTCTTTGGTCCCACTAACATCAAAGCTACACAGTCTAGGAGATGCTGATGCATATGAAGATTCCTCACTCCCAGAGTTATCTTTCAGATAATCACAGTAGGTGACCTTACATCTTTCTTTGGTCCCACTAACATCAAAGCTACACAGTCTAGTAGAAGCTGATGAATATGAAGATTCCCCACTCCCAGAGTTATCTTTCAGATAATCACAGTAGGTGACGTCGCATCTTTCTTTGGTCCCACTAACATCAAAGCTACACAGTCTAGCAGAAGCTGATGCCTATGAAGATTCCTCACTCCCAGAGTTATCTTTCAGATAATCACAGTAGGTGACCTTACATCTTTCTTTGGTCCCACTAACATCAAAGCTACACAGTCTAGTAGAAGCTGATGAATATGAAGATTCCTCACTCCCAGAGTTATCTTTCAGATAATCACAGTAGGTGACTTTTCATCTTTCTTTGGTCCCACTAACATCAAAGCTACACAGTCTAGGAGAAGCTGATGAATATGAAGATTCCCCACTCACAGTTATCTTTCAGATAATCACAGTAGGTGACCTCATATCTTTCTTTGGTCCCACTAACATCAAAGCTACACAGTCTAGTAGAAGCTGATGAATATGAAGATTCCTCACTCACAGTTATCTTTCAGATAATCACATTAGGTGACCTTACATCTTTCTTTGGTCCCATTAACATCAAAGCTACACAGTCTAGTAGAAGCTGATGAATATGAAGATTCCTCACTCACAGTTATCTTTCAGATAATCACAGTAGGTGACCTTACATCTTTCTTTGGTCCCATTAACATCAAAGCTACACAGTCTAGGAGAAGCTGATGAATATGAAGATTCCCCACTCACAGTTATCTTTCAGATAATCACAGTAGGTGACCTCATATCTTTCTTTGGTCCCACTAACATCAAAGCTACACAGTCTAGTAGAAGCTGATGAATATGAAGATTCCCCACTCCCAGAGTTATCTTTCAGATAATCACAGTAGGTGACCTTACATCTTTCTTTGGTCCCACTAACATCAAAGCTACACAGTCTAGGAGAAGCTGATGAATATGAAGATTCCTCACCCCCAGAGTTATCTTTCAGATAATCACAGTAGGTGACCTTACATCTTTCTTTGGTCCCACTAACATCAAAGCTACACAGTCTAGGAGATGCTGAAGCATATGAAGATTCCTCACCCCCAGAGTTATCTTTCAGATAATCACAGTAGGTGACCTTACATCTTACTTTGGTTCTACTAACATCAAAGCTACACAGTCTAGGAGATGCTGATGCATATGAAGATTCCTCACTCCCAGAGTTATCTTTCAGATAATCACAGTAGGTGACCTTACATCTTTCTTTGGTTCCACTAACATCAAAGCTACACAGTCTAGGAGATGCTGATGCATATGAAGATTCCTCACCCCCAGAGTTATCTTTCAGATAATCACAGTAGTTGACCTTACATCTTTCTTTGGTCCCACTAACATCAAAGCTACACAGTCTAGGAGATGCTGATGCATATGAAGATTCCTCACCCCCAGAGTTATCTTTCAGATAATCACAGTAGGTGACCTCATATCTTTCTTTGGTTCCACTAACATCAAAGCTACACAGTCTAGTAGAAGCTGATGAATATGAAGATTCCTCACTCACAGTTATCTTTCAGATAATCACAGTAGGTGACCTTACATCTTTCTTTGGTCCCACTAACATCAAAGCTACACAGTCTAGGAGAAGCTGATGAATATGAAGATTCCCCACTCACAGAGTTATCTTTCAGATAATCACAGTAGGTGACCTTACATCTTTCTTTGGTCCCACTAACATCAAAGCTACACAGTCTAGTAGAAGCTGATGAATATGAAGATTCCTCACCCCCAGAGTTATCTTTCAGATAATCACAGTAGGTGACCTCATATCTTTCTTTGGTCCCATTAACATCAAAGCTACACAGTCTAGTAAAAGCTGATGAATATGAAGATTCCTCACTCACAGTTATCTTTCAGATAATCACAGTAGGTGACCTTACATCTTTCTTTGGTCCCATTAACATCAAAGCTACACAGTCTAGTAGAAGCTGATGAATATGAAGATTCCCCACTCCCAGAGTTATCTTTCAGATAATCACAGTAGGTGACCTCATATCTTTCTTTGGTCCCACTAACATCAACGCTACACAGTCTAGGAGAAGCTGATGAATATGAAGATTCCCCACTCCCAGAGTTATCTTTCAGATAATCACAGTAGGTGAACTCATGTCTTTCTTTGGTCCCACTAACATCAAAGCTACACAGTCTAGGAGATGCTGATGCATATGAAGGTTCCCCACTCCCAGAGTTATCTTTCAGATAATCACAGTAGGTGACGTCGCATCTTTCTTTGGTCCCACTAACATCAAAGCTACACAGTCTAGCAGAAGCTGATGCATATGAAGATTCCTCACCCCCAGAGTTATCTTTCAGATAATCACAGTAGGTGACCTTACATCTTTCTTTGGTCCCACTAACATCAAAGCTACACAGTCTAGGAGAAGCTGATGAATATGAAGATTCCTCACTCACAGTTATCTTTCAGATAATCACAGTAGGTGACCTCATATCTTTCTTTGGTCCCATTAACATCAAAGCTACACAGTCTAGTAGAAGCTAATGAATATGAAGATTCCTCACTCACAGTTATCTTTCAGATAATCACAGTAGGTGACCTCATATCTTTCTTTGGTCCCACTAACATTAAAGCTACACAGTCTAGTAGAAGCTGATGAATATGAAGATTCCCCACTCCCAGAGTTATCTTTCAGATAATCACAGTAGGTGACCTTACATCTTTCTTTGGTCCCATTAACATCAAGGCTACACAGTCTAGGAGAAGCTGATGAATATGAAGATTCCCCACTCCCAGAGTTATCTTTCAGATAATCACAGTAGGTGACCTTGCATCTTTCTTTGGTCCCATTAACATCAAAGCTACACAGTCTAGGAGAAGCTGATGAATAAGAAGATTCCTCACTCTCAGATTTATCTTTCAGATAATCACAGTAGGTGACCTTACATCTTTCTTTGGTTCCATTAACATCAAAGCTACACAGTCTAAGAGAAGCTGATGAATATGAAGATTCCTCACTCCCAGAGTTAGCTTTCAGATAATCACAGTAGGTGACCTTGCATCTTTCATTGGTCCCACTAACATCAAAGCTACACAGTCTAAGAGAAGCTGATGAATATGAAGATACCTCACTCCCAGAGTTATCTTTCAGATAATCACAGTAGGTGACCTCATATCTTTCTTTGGTCCCACTAACATCAAAGCTACACAGTCTAGGAGAAGCTGATGAATATGAAGATTCCCCACTCCCAGAGTTATCTTTCAGATAATCACAGTAGGTGAACTCATGTCTTTCTTTGGTCCCACTAACATCAAAGCTACACAGTCTAGGAGATGCTGATGCATATGAAGGTTCCCCACTCCCAGAGTTATCTTTCAGATAATCACAGTAGGTGACGTCGCATCTTTCTTTGGTCCCACTAACATCAAAGCTACACAGTCTAGGAGAAGCTGATGAATATGAAGATTCCCCACTCCCAGAGTTATCTTTCAGATAATCACAGTAGGTGACCTTATATCTTTCTTTGGTCCCACTAACATCAAAGCTACACAGTTTAGTAGAAGCTAATGAATATGAAGATTCCTCACTCACAGTTATCTTTCAGATAATCACAGTAGGTGACCTTACATCTTTCTTTGGTTCCATTAACATCAAAGCTACACAGTCTAGTAGAAGCTGATGAACATGAAGATTCCTCATTCACAGTTATCTTTCAGATAATCACAGTAGGTGACCTTACATCTTTCTTTGGTCCTACTAACATCAAAGCTACACAGTCTAGGAGATGCTGAAGCATATGAAGATTCCTCACCCCCAGAGTTATCTTTCAGATAATCACAGTAGGTGACCTTACATCTTACTTTGGTTCTACTAACATCAAAGCTACACAGTCTAGGAGATGCTGATGCATATGAAGATTCCTCACTCCCAGAGTTATCTTTCAGATAATCACAGTAGGTGACCTTACATCTTTCTTTGGTTCCACTAACATCAAAGCTACACAGTCTAGGAGATGCTGATGCATATGAAGATTCCTCACCCCCAGAGTTATCTTTCAGATAATCACAGTAGTTGACCTTACATCTTTCTTTGG